>CP136882.1:14621316-16088816 GCA_033000465.1 Sciaenops ocellatus | reverse complement strand
ATGGCCAGATTCTCACCATCACTATCACAAGAAGGAATTAAGAAGGAAGATGCTCTCTTATCTGTCATAATGTTGGTGACGATGCAGTGAAGAGTGAGTGCACTACATGTTGTGAGTGCAGTGTTCAAGTTTGACTCGTGCAGGTTAAATGAATCGCTGCATTTATCACTCGTAACATGATTAATTAAAACACTTTTTCAGCTGTGTTATTGCAGTGAGTGACTCTGATATGTGGGACACATGCAGTTTGGCGAGAGGCCCTGACTTGATTACAGGTGTTGAGACTGAACTCTTGTAACCCCAGAAAACAATCAGGCTAGATTATGATTGGTTTATAGCAGACGCCCCCTCTGCGGGTCGAGGGAGGGAAGATCAGCTAACATTCGAAATCACCTCAATAAAATGTTACCACAGACGAAAATGAAGACAAAACCGATTACCCTGCTTTATGTCATCACACATTAAAAATGCATTAATGAGTTAAACGCGAGTTTAATGCAGTGAGGCTGGAAGTGTATTTAGACAGGGGGGAGGTGGGGGGAGCATGGTAGACTACTGCAAGCACAGCTAGTGCTGTCACCATAGTAACCCATCTCAGGCTAGTTCATCAGGACAAAAACAGAGCCCCCACCATCACCACCCGGCTGACACACACACACACACACACACACACACACACACACACACACACACACACACACACACACACACACACACACACACACACACACACACACACACACAACATAATCAGAAAGGTCCATGTGACTGGGTGCTGTTGTTCACAATGTGCAGGTGTACATGTGAAGCATCACTTAGGCCCAGCTGGAGCAAGCAGGCCTAATAAGAGAGGAGGAAACAAAAAATAAGAGGGGGGGGGGGGGTGTCAAATGGATGATGTTCACACCTTTAAGAGGTTTGAAAGAGGAGGCTTTCCCACCCCATACAGAGCAGGATTAGCAGGTGTGTGTATGTGTGCATATATACATATATATATACATATATATATATATATATATATATATATATATATATATATATATATATATATATATATATATATATATATATATATATATATATATATATGTGTGTGTGTGTGTGTGTGTGTGTGTGTGTGGAAGATAGGTCTGCAGGCTGTGCGCATCTGCAGTGTGAAAGAAAAACAAATCAGTGGATGAGAGTGAACCCTCTTACCCCTGAACGTAAAAGCAAACGAAGGGAGAGGGAGGGCGAATGAGCGATGGATACGGGAGGCAGGGAGCGCCAGCATTAAGAGGGAGAGAGAGAGAGAGACACACACACAGCCAAGAGTGAAACGGCATGGACACGGAAGGGAGAGAGAGAGAGGGAGGGTGAAGTTGTGGTGGTGCAAACAACTTCTACTGATTGAATTTTCATATTTCACTAATCATATTTTGCTGCATATTTCTCACCCAGAATGCACCAAAAACAGACGTTTGTTCAGAGACGTACACAAATCAGACACAGTGGCTGACAGAGGACCGTCTTTCGATCTAGTATTATGAATTTGAGGCTGGCTGGTCTCATTTTGATTGTCTTATACTCGAAAGAGCGCTGAAATCTTCCAGAAAATGGCCAAAAACCACAAGCTACTGCAATACAACAAGGGATCGGATGAATTTGTGTAATTGTGATCAGAAATGTCAACAGTTGCCAAATTAATTTGACATTTACTAACTGCTAATATCCATATTTGCTTTCCATCATATTCATCATCTGTGGCCAATATTCCTTTATTTCATAGCTTGAATCTATATGCATCTCACTGCAGTTATCAACATTATGATCCAGTGTGTGTGTGTGTGTGTGTGTGTGTGTGTGTGTGTGTGTGTGTGTGTGTGTGTGTGTGTGTGTGATGTAATTAACTGCTAAGAGACTGACTGGGCTGTGTGTCAAATAGCCACTTCTCAGTCATATGACAGTACTCAAAATAAATTTAACCCATCAGGTTCAGTTACACAGCCACTCCAGCCTAACAAACTCACACACACACACAAAAAACAAAAAACAAAACAAAAAAACACACAGACACACACATACAGAGTTGCAAAGATGGTTGCATTTGCACAAAGTTATGTACATAGAGTGTAATGCCAACAAATGGACAAGATGCAGGATTTGGCTAAAATAGTGAAGCAATAAAATTATTATTTTTGCCTGAGCAAACAATATCTCACAGTAAAGAGAATAGGTTTTATTTTTATGAATTATAATTAAATTAATAGCGTATATTTTATCACTTCAACGTATAAAAAGAATTGTATAGATCTCAGGCAAACCTGGAAGCCCTACCAAGCCCACTGTTTTTCCACAGCCCTGTTCCACTGTAAACAGGAAGTTGTTTCTTCACATTTCCATGTAAGACACACTCTTAGATCCATATAACCTTTCGTCGGTGAGGTCAGAGAGCAGGGGTGACCAGAAAGGCAACCCTGAGACAGCTACAAGATCAGTGTCTGACAGAGATGAGCACGTTATCTGCTGTGAGAAGTGTGACCTTCACTATATTATGAGGTTTTGAAACTGTAACCACCAAAGCTCAGATACAGATTCCCTTGTGACACAAACACTTAAGCCTTCCTCTCTCTCACACTGATGTAGATTTTTCTGGAAGCACTGGAAAGTTTGCTGTCCGCACACTTGCTTACATAAAAAGTCTGCAGTCCACTGAAATGCCAAAACAATAGAAAAACACTTATATCTCTTGCAATGGGCAGGCACTGGCCACTTGAGCCAGAAGCTTTACCTCATTTCTACCAAAGACATCTCCAAAGAGTTTTTGAAAACAGTTTTTTTTTACAAAGTGAGGGTGAACGACAAACTGTTCAGGGAGTCATTTTGGATGTATAGCTAGAGCTTGGATCACGCGACGATATAAAGTTGACAAGACAACCATGTTCAACCTCAGCTCTGCATCAGCTTTGGACAGCATCTTTGCCCAAGAAAAATACATTTATGATGGTCAAAAACCCACAGGCTGCTGTGGATGGAAGGCCAAAATAATGACAAAATGATAGATTTTCCCATTTACTCACATTAGGACATGGGCATGGCCTCAGCCAGTGTCTGGTCCTGCCTGCAAAAGGCCCCCAAAAGATCCCTTTGCTGATCCCCGCATTACAGGGCCAGCTCAACTTGGATTTTACTGTGTGAAGTCACCATCAGTTAAAATAGGGCAGATCCAAACAGCAACAAGGACTATCAAATCAGATTGTTGCAGCATGGCATAACGGCTCTCTGTGCGTGTGTGTGTGTGTGTGTGTGTGTGTGTGTGTGTGTGTGTGTGTGTGTGTGTGTGTGTGTGTGTGTGTGTGTGTGTGTGTGATCTCCGCGCCCCATCCATCCCCTCCCAACGACCACATTTCTGTGCAGTGAGCAGAGGTTTACATAAACAGCCACAGTTCTCTATCTAGGAATGGGAGTCAGAGAGCTGAGCTCTGTAATAAAAGAAAAAGAAAAAAAAACAGCCCTGCGTAGGTGTAAATACTCATGTGATGACATGATACCATGCTCTCAAAGACTGGCATCTCAAGGGCTAACAGACAATCTAGTGACAAATCAGCTGGTTACAATTTTGAGCATTTACTCTTCTTTTCTCACGACTTGCATTAAATCATTTCTGACGCTCCTGGGCTGATCTCTACCAACACAATAAGTATTTCTTAGCATTGCAACTGTGAAAAACACAAAAATCATTTCTCTCTAAATATAAGTAGGCTAACCGAAATATTGCTAGGCTGATTTTTTGTTGTTGATTTGATGTTGTCCATTATCCAGAATACAAAAATAGATGCTTAAAGTAATGTATTTATAAATTAATGATGTTCTATTTGGGGTTTTTTATGCATAGTATTTCATAATTATTAGCAAAGTTTACCGTTTCAGTGCACCGATGGCATTTTGGACATTAAAGTTTATTGCTAAACTGTCAATATAGAAATGGTATCAGCCACTAAAATCCAGTATCAGTCGGGCTGGTTTGCATCATTTAAGTAGTTTAAACACGAGTAGTGAATCAATTTATTTTCAGATTCTTAAATCAATTCGATGTTTTCAGAACGAGTACACAAGAAGTCTCTGGCTGGCAATGAACACTGAGGATTATGGGTGTGTAGCATTTTTAAAATTGATGGAAAACAGTTAAGTTTATAAGAAAAATAACAGTGAAACTGATGGCCACTTTATTTTTTCTTCAGTATCCATACAAGAATATTTTCACTGTTTAACTTCCAATGTAACGTATGCTCTTCCTTTGGTATTAACCTGTTTGTAGATAAAATAAAATTAGACGTAATATGTGGCCAAAAACTGATTAAGTTATCAAAGCTAGGCATAATTAATCAGCCTTCAGCATGCCTACACATTATGCCTTGCAGCTAGACTTCACGTCTTAAATAGGATGTAACAATGTGTTAGTAAGCATCAAATTGGATGCCAGTGAGAGAAGCATGCTCTTGTACCCTCTGACTGGGTATATTTCTCTACTTGTCGGCTATTCAAAGTCTCTTTTTTTCCAAAGGCTGAATTCAAATAATCCTTTCAGCCTTTTCATTTGATTCTAAATATGAAAACAATGTTAACATAGTACTGAAGTGTCTGTCGAAAGCAGACAAAACTGAACACACAAGCAAACACACTACAGGAATGTATTTGCTTGTCGGCCGATAAAACTGTGAATTGTGGGAGTCAAAAGGTCAGGTTGTGTTTTTCATCCTCTGCTTGTATTGCTGTTAGAAAAGACTGCCAGAAACACACATACACACATACACACTCTCGCACACTCACACACATACAAGTGCAAACAAGATGAAAAAAATGCATTGGCAAGTTAGGAGAAGTTGAAAAGGATACTTGGAAAGATAAGTGCAGAGGAGGAAGCACTTAGGAAAGGCACCCCAACAGTTAATTTCCTTTAGCAGTACATATTGCCTTCCTGGCCAACACTTGAAATGCAACAAGCAGCTGGTGGAACCTCAGTTCATGACCCTCATTGTCTTCAGGCTCTGTGAACATGGACTACCCAAACATGCAGCCCATTACACATACAGTAAAGGCTGTTTTAATAAGGAGGCATGAGAACAACAAATGTTTGAAACGGAGTAAAAACAGGAAACTGTTCAGACAGGTGTATTATATCTTGACTCTGCTTAAACATACAACAATTTGATTTTTCTACCACGGTATAAAGTTTTATCAAGCCACTATCCATTATCTTATTTATGATTGGCTCATAGGTGTTCATTACACTCATACATCAAGACAATTCAAATATTATTCCAGTTAATAATTTAACATAACCTTCTTGTAACTGATGTTAACTCAAGCTGATTTGATTATCAGCTAATGCTTAAGAATTTTTGCAAGCAGAAAGGACATTTGCTTCTTCTAAAATGTGAGGATTTGCTCATGTCATGTTGTAGTGAACTGAATAGCTTTGAGTTTTGGACAGTTGATCAGACAGAGCAGTCTCTCTGTGACATTTTTTTTATTATTTACTAACATTTTGCACAACAAATTATTAAATCAATTAAGTGAGAGATGAATCAAATAAGACTTTCTTAACAAAAATGTTTATTGTTGTGTGTGTCATAATAAACATCATCTCACATACTGTGATCAAACTTTCAAATATTGATCCAGTATCGTTTGGGCTATAACATTAAAACTAACTGTACTGTGGATCAATCTGATTTCAAAAAACATATTATTTTATGATGATTATTTAAATACAGACGTATGAGCACAATAATGCTCTTTGAGGAGTCCTGGAATACAGTACATGGATTGTCTGTTTTACTTCAACTCTACCTCATTCATTGTTCTCGTGTACCATACACCTTGTCACAGCATTAACGCTTGCAAATTTCAAAACCACACGTGTCGTGTGATTTGTCCATTTGATGAATTGGATGTGTGGTGGGTCAAGGGGCCACTCTGAGCAGAGGGGCTAGAGCTAACAGGCAGCCCACTCTTGAGCCTACCGCTTTAGTACACACTGTTCTCATGCATGGCCACCTCCTCTGGACACACACATATACACAAAAAGCATACATTGCCCGGAAGTGGGCAGGTCAGGAGCTGAGAGATGAGATCCTGCAGACAGCACTGGGTGGCTGGAGTGCATACTGATATACGTGTACACGCACGCACGCACACACACACACACACACACACCTACATGGTGGGCCACTTCAAACACATTCCACAGCATGCACAGCATTGTCGGAAAATGCCACTGTGCACTTCAGTGAAGAGTGCCTGAGTATCCAAATGAGCTACAGACAAACTCACACACAAACGGACAGCATCTCCACTCGACCTAATTTTACAAATCAACATATTACTCCATCAAAGGCAGTTTAAAAAACAAATATTCAACTGTTCATCCTGAATAAAAAGGTCTGTTTTGGGACATTTCATTCAAATTCTTCCAGTTTTACAGTTTGTATGACACATTTTGTTTAAGACGCACACAGACGAATGTGGAAAGCATACATAACAACACATGCATACACACATGCACACTGCCCCTTTCCAACAGAGCTGTGCTTACAAGCCTGAGAGGAACAAGAAGGGGGCAAGGCTCCCAGTTGCACAACTTGTTTTTCGCGAGTTAGACCAAGAGACAACTCAGTGGTTTTCTTCAGAAAAACTGTTTGCTGATAACTACGACAAACACCACCATCAAATTCGACAGACAACAGCCTGTAAAGGACGCTTTATCGCATTCTCTAGAGTGCAGTCAGCAGATCACAGCCGCAACGTGGTTTATATATCAATACTGCTTCCCGTTTCCCATGACTGAGGTGGAGATGTCAGGCGGCGTGTGGATTCAGAATGAAATATTTTTAAGTATTTTGGTTGTTGCCCCCCCCCCCCCCCCCCCCCCCCCCCCCCCGCCTCCCCTTGGGCGTAAACATCTCAAGAGTGCCAAATATGGTCACTTCCCAGAGAATATAGTGCATGAGGAACCAGAAACAGCCAATGACATGTACCCCACTCCCTGAGAGAGAGACAGAGAGAAAGAAGAAAGACGAGGAAGGAGGGGGTACCAGCAGCCCTGTCTCATAAGACCCCCTTTCAGGGGCCTCTGTTCTGTCTGCATACATGACCTGTGTAAAGTAGCCAGAACATTTCCTTTGAACCTGGCCACTGGGAGCCATTTTTAAGTAACACAACGCAAAGTTTAAGCATCCACAACGTTACTGAATTAAAGGACAAGGAATAGGTGACTTGTTCTTTCATTTTAAACTGGTGTAATCGCTCACTTGGTTTGTGTACTGAAAAGCTTTGTGGACTCGTGCAAGACATGATCTAAAAACACTGGACACTCATTTCAAAAGTACAAATGTATGTAGGCCAAAGGTTAAACCACTGATGAACAACTAAAATCAGCATTAATTCATTTTAGTTAGTTGTTTTCCGTCAAGACAATCATTCATTTAACAATACATTAATACATGATCAAATGTGTTATATGCTTTAATAACAACACGGTTGTTCTTCTTTCACCTGTAACATGCAATTGAGTGAATTTAAATGCTGGAAATTTTATTCATTTATAACTTGGATCAATCCGATATTTCTTACTTTAAAGTTTAATATCAGACTCAGCCCTTAAAGACCTCCCTGAATAAGATTGTGGATGAACTTTTCCGCCAACAAAAACATGATTAAACTGCTCAAATGCTCACAGCAGCCAACAATAATCGCACTTATTGAAAATGCTGCAAATTATCCGCTGATATGAGTCTTTAAGGCGAGGTCATTAGGCGGTTTACAGCGGGATCTTTTATCTGCAGCTCTCTCTCTCTGGCAAAGCAGTGTTTAGATTACACGCTGTTTTACTATTAAAACCCCCCAATTCATTGATAAAAACAAACACACACACAGAGAAAGAAGAGACGCACGGATGAGGAAGACGCCCATAAATTTGCTTCTATCTCGATGTAGGCTAATCCAGCACCTATAAAGAGACTTGTTAGCGTCGGCGGCTAATTTGTTTACGTTCAGGCTACAGCAGCGCCGTGTGTGTGTGTGTGTGTGTGTGTTGTTTTGAGTGTGTGTCTGTCGCCATGAGAGGCCTAGCTGCGCTCACAGGGCCAATCCTGCTACTCCCAGTTTAGACTCGCTGCAGCAGACCACACTCGTCCAGTAACAGCGACTAATCTGGCCCTGGGGCTGACGGATCCAACCCAGGCCGCTAATATATATATATATTTATATACATATCTATATATACACCTTTAAGACAACACAGGGAGAGGGTGGGCGGTGATATTACCCAATAACTGCACGGAGGAGTATCGACTAAAAGCGCGCAGCCGCTCATACGCAACAACTGAAATTACTAGCCCCTTAATTAGAGCCTGCATGAGAGTTTACGCATGCGCCAAGAAGGAAGGTCCCGTGACTAAAAATTACAATGTTAATTGATAAAATAAAGATAATAAAATAATCACGCTAATTTATGAGCTCCCTTATCTCCATGCTATGTCTCAGGTAGGACAAACTTATCACATTATATTATTTTATATTAAAATGATGTGTTTATATGGACCTTTTAGTGTTTATGGTGATGTTTTAAAGACTTTATTTGTAATATCTAATATATTATGATATTTATCAACGTAAACAAATAAATTACAAGCAGTTTCTGTTTATATTCAGCGCATAGTGTGTAGGTGGCGCTGTGTGCACTGCATGGAAACAGTAAAAATATACATTGCTTGTAATTAAAACAATAAAAGGAATACTTACTTTCTCCGTTTATTAGTCCACACTGGCATATAATGCAGGTGCCGATGATAAAAAACACAATTTGTGCTCGCAGTTTTAGCGTCCACCGTCTCATTTTGACTTAAGTTGTGCTCTCCTCTTGAAGCGTCTCAAAAATAAAAAACAAAAATAAAAAAAACTCCGGTCTTGAGGGAGAAATTTTTATTTTTGTTTTTTTTTTGTGTGTTGGAATATCAAAAGATTAAAAAAAAAAAAAAAAAATTAGGGTCCAACTGATTCAAGGTTGCCCCCCGTACACCGGGGGGGAGAGAGTTGGATAATAAGTGTGTGAGTATCTTCCCAGCCAAGTTTGTGATGTACGTGAGCCCTGGAAAAAATGCAGACCACTAAATAACGTGATCTTGGGTTCTGGCAACACATGTGCGAGTAAAGATCTTCATTTTCCATAAGTGGAGGCGACAGTCCGCGTTCATCTGTTTAATTTTTGGTGCTCCACTGAAATCAAGAGAGAAATAACTGTGTTATTATTAATAATAATAACAGTAATAATATCCCCACACAGAGCAGGGCTAGTTTGGAGGTCCCTGAAGGAGGTCCACTGGCCCCGGGCTCATTTCTCTGTAATGTACAGCTCCAAAAGAGGGAAGACCCACTTCAAAAAAGAAAACAGAAATGCTAGGAAGTATTTCTTCCTCCTCTTTCTGGTCTTCCAGCAAACACACACACACAGGCTCAAGTTGTGGAGAGCCAGGAGCTGAAGCTAGGCAGGGTTTGCGCTGTTTGAAGTCCACAGGTCCTTTTTATATCACTCCTGTTCGCTGGTATCTTTCTCCGAAGCTCATCCTTTTCTCCTTTTCTTTTTTTTCTTTTTTTTTTTTTTTTTGTTGTTGTTGTAGTTAAGACAGATGGGAGCACATCCCAGGAAACTCCTCCGAAGCAGCAGCAGCAGCTACGTGCAGGAAAAACGTGCAGCAGCTTTCCCTACTACGACCTTCCTCTGAACTCCTTCACCCCCGCTGACCACCACCACCACCACGCCGCAAACGACGAATGAAGACCCATAAAACGACTCGGGGAGGAGGAGGAGGCGGCGGCGGAGGAGGAGGAGGAGGAGGTGGGGGAGAAAGAAAGAAAGAAAGAAGAAAAACAAAGAACTTGGAGAGGGTAAAATAAAATAAAATAAAATAAAAAAAAAAAGGTTACTTCGTTTCCATCCACTGTGAAACAGAGGGGAAAATAGCGGCTCTGTTTAGACACGTTGCTTTGAAGTGAGAAAACTCTCCTCCACCACGCCGCCCGTTTCTTTTTCTCAGATTAACGTTAGCTGATGGAGGAGGAGGAGGGTGGAGGGGGGTGAAACGGCTAACGTTAGCTAGCTAATCCAAAACAAACGAGGTTTCAGTGTCGGCGATAGAGTTAAAAATAAAAGAAAAGCCCACACAGACGCACATAAAGTCAGTATCCCGTTTCCGATAGTGAAAAAAACGATGAGGTAAACAAACATAAAAAGACTTAAAAAGACGGGTCAAGTGTAAAAACTTGGATTCCCGTTCCGTTTAGCGATTGCTCTCCCTCAGGTTCCCCCTCTTTCCGTCTCTTTTTCTGCGAGTCTCTCTCAACCAGTAAACAAGCCCTGCCAGTCAACTCAGCTGGTCCACACGTGGTCTGCGGGAAAACACGGAGCGGATCACCGCTTCACACTCTCACACCGCTCACCCTGCAGGTACCGGATCCGGACTGTCTGAACGGAACACCGGCGCTCTTTGTCAGAGAGGGGAGGGGGAGCTGGATACATACACATCAACACCTTTACATAAAAAATGGAATTAAGTGAATGAGAGCTGTTTAATTGTCAAGTTAAAGGTCCAGCGTGGAGGATTTAGTAGCGTTTAGCATTGCAATCTCCTCACATCACCCTCGGAGAAACTACATTTAAAAGGGCCCTGTTTAGAGTTAGCATTTACGTTGTCTGTTCTGGGCTACTGTAGAAACATGGTGTTTCAACATGGCAGCCTCCATGGAAGAGGACCCCCTCTCACTGTAGATCTACACTGCTCATTTTGAGACAACAAAAACACAATGGCTCTTATTTTCAGGTGATGATACACTAATGAATTGTGTATTCCATTCCTGCAAAGAACTACTCCTAAATATTACACACTGGACCTTTAAGTGACAAAAACAAAAAGATTCTTATTTTCAGGTGATTATACTTGCATGAAAACATTTTTATATTCCATGTCTGCCTTACTCGGAAAATAGAGGCTCCCAATTTTACATGCTGGACCTTTAATTGTCAGCACAGTGGACTGTTTGGTAAAGGGAAGTTTCAACTAAAGGTTCAGTTTGAATGACAAAATAAGAGGAACACAGCAGCCCAACTGTGACTAACAAATGTTTTCATCATTGATTAATCTGCTCCAGATTAATCGCTGTGTCTATAATATGCCATATTACATGCTACAGTAGGCCAGAATGGACAAACCAAACGCTGACTCTAAACAGGATATTTTCATGTTTTTTATGGGTTTTGCGTCAACTATGTCAATGTCATATGAAGGAAAATAATAATAAGAAGTAGAGAGGCAAAGGGTTGCCATCTGCAACTACATCACTAGTTGCCAGTAAATCCCACACGCTGGTCCTTAAAACGATGAACAACATCAGTTATTTCTCAACCAAATCTAAAATCATTTTTTCCCTTTATTTTGAATCACGTATAGGTATAAATCACAATATCATTATGTGACTCCACTCTTCGATCTATGTATGATAAGTATGAACTAACACAATCAAGAAAAGATACAAATCCTTCAGAGCACCTGATTCCTGGTTGTTTGTTTTGTCATTTATTTAAATATATATATTTCCAGATTAATTTCACCATTTTGAATTCAAACCCCAACAGTTGATAGAGCAGTGTAAACATTACACACTGTCTTGGCCTTGCAGCCAGGAAGTACACCTGCCTGCAGTGTGGAAGGTAAACCTATAGTTCACACAGATTTGCATAGCAAATATCCTTATGATAAAACCTGTCCTGTTAGTGGAAGAAGTGAACTGCACAAAATACCTGGAGGTCCATACATGTTGTCTGAATCTTACCACAGTTCTCACCTGAACAATTGGCTTTGAGCAGATTAGAAAGTAGTAGAACATTTGCTTCTTGTTTATCACATAGGGGTGCAGTTTGTGTGCTTGGATGGGTACACACTGGTCTACTCTGCTAAGAGCTTGTGGTGCAGGCTTGTTGTTAATCTGAGGAATGTTGTTACCCAGTGAACAGAGTAAATGAGGTCTTAGTGAGATTAAATGTCACAGGTCTGAAGGACTAAGGTTGTGGAATCTAGTCAAAACAGATCTCTTTGTGGTAGTCGCGCTGTCTGACGCCAACTGCAACGTCTCTCTTCTCTTTTTTTTTTCTTCAGACATAACACCAGTTTCTTTCCTTTTTGCAGTGGTAGTAGAGGAAGTCAAGTGAATGGCTTTTTATCCCACTAACCTACCTCGAGTGCTGTTATGAGTCTACACATGCAGCACTTGTGCAACCACTACAGCCGTGCTCCGGCTCCGCTGTACTACGACTTCATTTCAGTAGGTGGCACTAAAAATAACTCCAGCCAATTCACTTACTCCAAATGTCAAACAGGGACAAAGGGATGCAACGTTGTGAATAAATAGGATTAAGCTTTGAGCTATGCTAAATAAACATGTTATTCTGTCTGCATGTACAGAGTATTGTGAGGTTGAAGGGATTCTTTGGTAAAGGTTGAAATAATCACTGTAAATGAAGGATTTTAAATCAAATATGGGGTTTTTAAACATCCCTAAACTTATTTCACCTACACAGTTCTCCTCTGTCGCTCACAAAAGCAGTATTCTCCACTGGGATTATCTATATGGCAACGCTGTAGTGCCTGTCATACACATGTTGACACTTCTCTTTGTATCACATGCTCTAGGGGCAGAATTGGGATGTTTTCCACCTGGTAGTGTATTCAAGCTGGAGGATACGCAGATATGTAAATGACACAGAGATGTTTGTAGTTTGACAGGTGAAGAAAAAAGCTACAGGATCACACTCATTATATCAGTGAAAGCTATTTCTCAAACCTCCAAATGTCCCAGTTTATATCTTCTTCTTTTTTCTTCTTAAAAAGCATATATCCATGTATAAATCTGTCAGCAGTGGCACAACAAAAGATAAGCATTTCCTCACGCCACTTCAGTTCCTTCAGGACCTGTAAGGTACTGGAAATATAAACAAGCATACAAGTCATGGTATTGAAGCTCTCTAAAAGTCTTAACTTAAGTCTCTTTGTCAAAGCTCAACACAAACGACTTCTTTGTGATCACTTCATTCATCCATACCTTTGCGAAACAACATACAGGGTACGAGGGGTCCCTGAATGATTTGATAAAAGATGACTGATGCACTTTTTCACTTCAACTCTGAAGACAATTCCAATCCAATACCACATTTCTCCTTTTACTTGCTCAGATCTGTGAACGTCACTGCGTGGATCTCATTCGGATCATTTTCATGTAAAGTAACACAATACCAGCTAATGCTGTGGCACTAAAAACTGTGTTGTCGGCCCGTTGTGACTGATAGGTCCAGTTATAAACTGGTGTACCGGGTCGATGCATCCCAAGGTTTGATGGGTATGAAATGATGTGAATCATATTCTACTTTAAATCACATAGACATCATTATCAAAATACCAAATGAGGGAATATCTTTTTGATCTTTTCGTCCTTGTCCTTCCCTCTTGCAGAGTTTCTCAGACTTGGAAGAAAATGAATGTCAAGGTTAATGTTAGTTTTTCTGTATCCTAAATCTTAACCTTCAGCCCTGTGCTAGTAAGTGTCAAAGCTCCATTAGGGCTTCATTAGAGCCTCATCAGCCAAGCAGGTGACATACAACAGCCCGTCAGGGAGAAGCAGCATTCACTGGTAAATAGATTACAAAGGCATATATTTGCATTTCCACCACCCGCCTCACAACATAAACTTCTGCAGCATTAACTCCTTCTGCGTGTAATGTCTGTTTTTCCCTCTGAAATGCAGATGCAGAAGGCAAAACAAACTCCCGCTCGTTCTCTCTGCAGTCGCCTCTGCTGCAGCCTGTAAATAGAGGGATTAATATGTTTGAATGGAGAGAGTCTCTTTCCTTTGTTGGTGTGGAAGGCTCAGTAATTAGCTGCCTGGGGAGCCAGGAAGCAGGAACCTCCGTTCATCCTCTGTGTGTGTGTATGCATGAGGGCATCTGTATATATGTGTGTATATGTGTGTGAGATGTCCACCAAGGAGAGGGTCATAAGCTTAAACAGACAAAGCATTCCTGGATTATCCTCTTCAAACGGCTCCCTGTGTTAGTGATTTACACTTTTAGCACTTGCTGTTCCTGCACTTCAAACCCTGTCGCCTGCAGCTGAGACAAACAGACAAACAACTGCCTCTCTCGCTCACCCTGATTCCCTTGTTGTCTCTCAATCACACAAATCACAACGCAGTTACATGTGTGTTGTCACTTAAGCGAGAGAGGGTCCACACCTTTTCTGCTAATGTGGAACTGCACAGCACTTGACAAAGCTGCCGGCCGACATGTGACATCAAAAAAGGGAGTTTTCAAAAACATACACAACAGGATACATGGGTGATACACTGCACTCGCGTTATCTGCGACAAAAGGAAGTTGTGTAATTTGGTACATGTGCAGGAAAATATCTGCAGACAATCAATGAATTTACTCAGTATCTGTCATAAGTTCAGATGTGTCCTGCATGCAAAACACTGTGCTGTGTTGTAACACTCGTACTGTAGCAGGTCTGTGATGTGGAACACGATCTAAAGTGTGTTCTTAAAATCTATTTGCATTTCATCACCATCATGATTAAATAAACAGCCATTAGATATTAAATGATAGTTGATGGAAGCTAGAAAGCTGTCCACTGATATCTAAATGTTGTCATTTATTGTAATGTTCATTTTTTTTTGTATAGTAATGTGGTAACTAGGGCCAATATGGTATTCTATTTTGATATGTATTCATTTCTTTCACTTTACTATGTATATACACTACAATACTTTTTTTGCATTGTTAGACAAACATTGCAAATGCACTTTGTTTTTGTTGCTCAATGCAATTAACACCACACTGTTAAACACCACCGCAAGACACTATTCATACCATCAAGTGCAATTTTGGTTCCATTGTATTATAAGGACATTTGTGTATCCTCATTTTACTTGTAACTATTTTTATCTCACTTTACACTTTATAGTCACTAATTATGTATCTCCAACTCAAACTTTATTTATTTATATAAATAAATGAGCTTCTTAGAGCGAATCAAAAGAGAAATAAACAATGAGTTGAATCTAGCAAAAATAGATAATACATAATTAAAATTTGGCCAAACAATTATAAAATGTTCTAATAAATAAAGGTCAGTGAGAAGGAAAAAAAAAAAAAAAAAAATAGAGGTTTAAGAACAATTGCATAAAAAACAAGGACCAATTCAGCAAGACATAAAAACTGCAACAATAAAACCAATAAAATGTTAAAAGTAAATTAAAATCTATCAGATGAATAAAATGGGATAAGAAGTATAAGAGTATGTATGATGATGATCTATGTATTCATATAGATAATGTATATATTATTACCATTTTTATAGCATAGCTCCATTACTGACAATGACAGCTTGTCATCACTTTGGTCTAGACTGAATATCTTAAATCTTGAGATATCTGAGATTGAATGGATTGCCATTAAAATTTAGTACGAACATTCATTATCCCCACAGGATGAACCTCCCCTTGACTTTTCATCCAGTGCCACCATCAGATCAGAAAGCAAATGTTAGCATGCTAAGCTGGTTAACATAGCAAACACTAAACATCGCCATGTCAGCATTGTCATTGTGTGCATGTCAGCTCACTGATGTTAGCATTTAGCTCAAAGCACAGCCTCAAAGAAGTGCCATCTTATATAATAGTATATTTATGAGATGTACTGTATATATTTGACTTACTATATAGTGTGTATATTAAACATCTGGACAACAAACTTCCCTTTTGGATGAATAAGGATCCCTTTTATCTTAGACTCAGTTTGTGAATGGGATGGGGTGAAGTGGACTGAATTAGTCCCTGGTGATCCAGGTGAAGTGAAGAAACAGACCCCCCGACTGTGTGTGAAACAGTTTATCTGGAATAGAAACCACGAGGAAGATGAGGAAAGCTGCTGACTGTAACAGTAGATGTCAGACTAAGCCATTGATGAGGAAGACTAAAGCTTTTGGAAAGAACACTGCGGTCGGCTCAACGCTGAGATTATGTGCCCGATGATGCGTTCAGTGATCCGATAAAACTCACACACAGACCACACAACTCATGTTGATAATCCATGTTGATAACAGCTGCCTTTCAGGTCGTCACATTGATCCATGGAGATTCAGTTTGTCTGCACTCTCTGTCTCTGTCTGATCAATCACCTCTGCCACTAATGAAATTGTAACCAAGGGTACACTGTGCCATCTAAGTCTTGATATGCATTACTGGAGATCTATGAATCATGGAGTACATGTTGTATGTCAATCAGCCTCTTCTTGCCGTACACAGTTTACTGCTCCCTGAGTCTCAGCGTCAGATTCAGACACAAGTCATGCATTCACGTGTGAGATCTTTAAAGAAAACTCTGTCTGCTTTTCCCATTCTCCTTCCACATTCATTCTCCTCGAGGGTTACAATGCAGTGATTTATTACCGTGTTAGGAAGAGCTGATAAAAGCTCAAAAACACAGCATACAAACTGAGGTATCCTGGAGTTATATTATGCGCAGGGAGAGCATAATATAACCAAGCACCTGGTTATATTGTTAGCCTGAATCAAGCAACTGGAAAGCTTGTTATTTGATAAGCTGAGATGTTGTTTTACACATTTTTTTTTAATTTTTACATTGTTCTTTAATATTTATATGGGCCAGTTGCCAGCTGGTGTATGAGAACGAAAACAAAATTTATTTACACACACCCATTTTCAATAACTGCTTATTCTTATCAGGGTTGGGCTGGAGTCGACCCCAACTGACCTTGTTCAGAAGGTGGGGTACATCTTGGACAAGTTGTCGGTTCATCACAGGGCTGACACATAGAGACAAGCAAACTTTCACTCCTGCATTCACACTAAGCAGCAATCTCTGTGTGCAAGTGCAAAAACTGTAGTTCCCTGAACATCCACTTGAGGCTGGCTACAGAACGAGTCAATCTCCATAAGCCCCCATGTTAAAATGTCCAACTTCACAGCAGAAATAAACATGTTTACAGCCTGATGCAAAAAACAGTTTTGATCTCTATAGATAATTTCACCGTTCATGACAACTGTACTGAGTCTGATTTTTTATAGAACTCACCTGTTTAAATTATATTAAGGCTTAAAGTTACGCATACTTAACAGCGTGGCTGCTTTGATTGACAGGTGGGTGCTGTTACAGATAGCTTTTTGAGCACCTAGGCGTCATTTGGACCACCTCAGATCCATTGATGATCCACGTTGAGAAGAGGCAGGACTACCAACCATACTCTGAGCTTCAAAATGGCTCGTCAGAACTGTACAGGCGACGTCACGCATACGCCGTCCATCTTTATACTGTCAGTGATGCTCACTGACGTCACCAATTAACCTGCATGTCTTTAGGCTGTGGGTGGAAGCTGGAGTACACGAAGAGAACCCACATAGACACGGCGAGAACGTGCAAACTCCACACAGAAAGGCCCCAACCGAGGTTCAAACCAGGAAGGTGACAGTGCACCACTGTGAGATCATTTTATAATTGTCTTAAAAGCATACTTGCCAACTGGTTCTAGCTTCTCACGTGTGAATATTCATGGTAAACTGAATATCTTTGGTTGGTAATAAAAATAAAATCATAAGTAGCAGCTTTGTTAAAGTTTTTGTATCAAAACAGGAAGCAGATACTGATGGAAACAGGCTGTTAGACACGTGGTTTGAAGTCAAGTTGACAGCAAATGTGACAAAAGCCACAATTTGAATATATAACATTGCTCCTGACATCTAAACTTCCTCTGGTTCTATATGTCATGCTGACCAAGAGGATTCTCCGACCTCTTTGAAGATAAAGTGAGACATATAGCAGGATATTTCAAAAGGAAAGGTTTGACTTCCTCTTTAAGACAGCTCTATCTGTCACAATGTCCTGAACTTATAGGACCCTCCAGTAAACCCAGCCTCTGTCCGTGTTACACATCACGCTCCATCATGTGTGTTGTGTGTTAGCCCATGGTCTGTGTGTAAGACACTTAACCCTGGGTCACACACACATCCCAGAGAGCCTTGTTTTCCCACACATGGACCACAGCACACTTATCTATAAACAGATTAGGCTGTCAAGGTCACCTCTGCAGCCTACTCCTCTCTTTCCGTGCACAATCATCACCTGCTCTTTTTCTTCACACTTTCAAATCTGAATCCGCCTTTTTTAAAAGTACACTTTACCCCTTTTTCGCCATGTTTTCTCTTTTTCTCACCCTCATTTTCTCTCCCTCCTTTTCCTTATTTTTCCAGTTTTTTCTACCCTCCCCTATACTGTTCTTTTTCTCACACTGATGGGTGGTTTAGGGGGCCACAAGGCCATGTGCAGGGCTAAAGGATTAGCTTTATCATTGATAAGGAACTGGGGAGGAATGCTGAATGACGAGCTTGAACCTGAATCCTGATTCCTGAGAGGATGTGTCAGTGACAGCTTTATCCACATATTGTCAGAGTGACAGCGAGAGCAACCCGTCCAGAGACATTCAAGGTCAGGTCAATGTCGCAGCTCCCCACAAGCACCGAGGGCTCAGGGGGGGAAGAGGTGGGTCGGCTTCAGGAAGACAGTGAGTGCTGCACAACATCAAAGTATGGCTCTCACACTTCCCCTCACACTGGGAATATAGGAACACTGTTGTTTTGTTGCTTCCTTTCACACGTAAAGGCGTACACGTGCAGGCGCACATGCATGCAAACAGCTCAGTTCTTAGAAACATTTCCGCTGGAGAAAGTTGAGAGAGAGAGGCTGCTGAACTTTGTTAAAATCATAAAGGATTCAGCCTCTTATAGCGACTGTAGTTGATGCTAATTTGCTTAGAATATGGAAAATAAATCCCAGAAACAGTCATGAAACTGTAATATTTGACTGTGTTCTTTATTTTTCCAGAAGGTATTTGTTATCATTTATTCTAGACAGTTGAACTAGGAGGACTGGTTACATAATTTTTAGCATGTCACATTTAGCATTTAGAAAAATAAGAAATAAAACTAAACTTTCAGACTTCAGACATCGGTGCAAAAAAAGTAAAAAGCTATACTTTTTAAATGTGCAGAGCCTTTTTGGTTTTCTCACATTTCACTGTTGTGTCATGAGTGCTGTGATGTTTTAAAATAACAGATTTTCTCTGCACCTTGCCCTGTTTTAGAAATGAGTGTCAGTGTGTTTAAACAAGGCAAAATGAGCCTGATCACGACATCATTAACAAAACCAATTTCTTAAAAGCATCTAAGTTAGTGGATGTTTTAATAAAATATCATTTCAGGACCAAATCATTTGTTAGGACAGATTTTTTTGGGCAGTTATCTTGGTGGCCACTTTTCATTCCATTAATAATATTAGTGAAGTAGATTAATGACTGAATTTGCTGTGAATGCAGTCGTGTCGTTTTGTAAAATGCGTTGTTTATAGTCTTCCTTAAGTGCATGTGAAATCGTCCACATGGTGACAACTTGTGAGCGCAGATCAGAGCAGGGATAAAAATTCCCAGAATTCCAGTGACACGAGGACCTGACAATAACCCTCTGTGTCCTCCCTGAACGGGATCTGAGGATTCAGATATCCATTAAAGCACCATGTACAAATGATTAAACGAGTATTAAGAAAAGAGCCCCTGTGTTTTTTTTATAAAAGAATATTTTATTTACCATAAACTTCAAATGTATAAAGATTTTCTTGGATTAGATGACATGGCTGGGTGTAAATATGTAGGTGGGTGATGAATGCACAATGTAGGTTGTTGGATATGCAAATCAAATTTCCTACTCCTGCTCCAGATCTTATCGACCATTTCACATTTAATTCCAGTTACAAGCACTCTGTAAACATTTATTGGACACATATTGTGCATTAACCATGTACCAGGAATTTAATAACTACTTGTGTTTTCCTGACCTCCAGCCTGCGCGGGAAATCTCTGGATTAAACCTTGTATCTTATAAAATTAGAAATATACTATAATAATGTATTTACTCTGAATATCCGATGTCACAAGGAGGTCTGAACAAAAATAAACCTGACAGACTTATCCAGGTCAGAGTGCAGGATGTATTTTGTCACACGGATCCACTGAGACCAAATAAGAGAAAGGGGAAACACTTAATTACTTCCTGAGAGCGAGGCACGGTTGTGGGATAAATGTAGCAGCATTGTATTAGTGTTTACAGAGGAAACAGACCCAGCCGCACACCACCCATCCTGGACGTTGCAAACACCACATCCAAGGTGAGAACTACATCTTCTGAGAGGATCAAAGACAAACTGTAGCTTCACAGCACCGTCAGTTATGGGGGAGCAAGAAACTAACTGCTACTCTTGTTAGCAACCTGCAAAGCTACTTCCCCCCTGGTGAACCAGATCTGTTCCCTAAATTAGTAGCAACATGGTTGCCAAAAATACTGCCAAAATCCTTGATTAGTTTCCTCTTCCGTCTGCCTTTTACTATTGTTATTGACCCTGTGGACCGAAATACTGGCCCCGAGCCCTTGTCACTTATTTGACAGAGAGGTATGACTGTGTGTGGCCTGTTCTTTTTTGTCCCAGAGGAGCAGAGGTGGGGAAGCCAGACATCAAGGCTTTAAGTACTCACTCTTCCCAAGTCCTATTTCCAGCCACAGCCCTGAGGCATGCTACTTCAACATCCTGTGACTCAGGCCTGACTGACCACAGCGCTGCTCCGTGACCCCGGGGGCCAGCGCTCTGCAAGCTGAGAATGGGAGGAACCATGGGGGCCATGTTGTGTGTCTTGAAACTTCCCACAATAATAAAAAACAGTGTTTGTTTATGTTCTCACAAGGAGTAGGATGGGGAAGTTGGGGATCAGGGAAGTAGGATGAGTGTAAAAGTTCAGTGAGGGGTCTGGGAGTCAACAAACAAACTGTCGCTTTTAGACTTACGCAAGCTGGAATTGTTGCAATGTAATGTCATTTACTTGACAGAGTGTAAGTGTGTTTGTGTGTGTGTGTGTGTGTGTGTGATTGCATGCCTGAAAGAAGTTGGCTGTGTGAGAGTACAGTGTGTCTAGTCACTATAAATAACCCCAGTTTGAAAACATGAGAGAAAAATAGCCCAAATTAGGACATAAATATTCAAGAGTGTGTGCAGAAATAACCAATCCCATCAAGCATGTAGGCTAAGATTAGACAAGTGATGATTAGGAACATGCTGTAACTGTATCAGCAGGACACGTCCCCGCATTCAGTAAATGTTGATGTGTGTACTTGTAGGTGGTGGTAAAAAGTTTGCATACGTTTGTCAGGGACAATTGTGAAATGGCTCTTTGGGGATTTCCTGTGACAGAATGTCTGTCAGACAACAAAACAAACACGTTTGATTTATTTTATGAATTTACAACAAACTACAGTACTGTATGCTATGAACATTAGGGACCTGTCTGTGTATAGATAGGGCGGCATACATTGTGCAGATCTGAGAAAGTGCATAATAGATTCACAAAAAGCAAGAATGACACTTCAGGTCCCAAGATCATCACTGCAAACAACTGTAAGTAAAAAGCACTGGGAACTGTGGTGTCTTTGCCAATGGTAGATGGAAGAAAACCCAAACTGTCACACTTTGCTGAGAGGCAGTTAGTATGGATGTAATTCAAGACTCATCAAAAAACAAGTCTGATGACATGATGTAGAAGCTGCTGGAACACAGTCATCACCAAGGGGCTGAGGGGATACCCTGCAGTAAAAGAAACTCCTCAACGAAATCAGCACCTTAAAGCGCAACTCAAGTTTGTTTCTGATCGTACAAGAGTCTACAGTCATTAGTCATTCATGAAATCATCAAGTACAGCTGAGGAGACATAAAGTAATGTTTTTATAAAATGTCATGACAATCCATCCAATGGTTGTCGTAATATTTCACTAAACCCCACAAATGTCAAACTCACGCTGGAGCACAACACACTTAGGAAAAGTCACTAAAGTCAGGAAACATCGTCTCATGGCTAAATAACAAGTTTTGTCGTCAGATGTCACAAAGATCTGAAACTGGTCCAACAATGTGCTATGGCAGGAATTTTTCCCCTTCTGCCATAGCATCTCTCAACAAAGCACCCCGGTGACCACCATGTGTGGGAGCTACGGGTATGGCATGGGGATGGAGAAATGTGCTGTATTGAATGTTTATTTCTGTGGTTATGTTGTGGTGTTTCTATGCTTCTATGTACCTGTGTATTTATGTATGTAAGTCAGGCTTTGTACAGACTGCGGCAACAAATTTCCTTGTAAGGAAACTAAAGTATCTATCCATCTATCAATATAGTTGTTCTATGGACTGGAGGTTGCTGGAGGTTAGACCTCCTCAGACATTTTCTCTTCTCCATGAACCTTGGAAGTACGTGAAGCTAGAGCCCCTACTCAGCTTCTACAGATGTAACACCTTACTTACAGTAGTACTTTAATGAAGAAGAGGGAGTTTATCTCAAAATTTTGATTTTGGGTGGGCTAAATCAAGCTAAGTTGAAGATTATGGAGTGGTCTTCCAAAAATCTTGACTTCAACCCCACTGAAAAAATGTGGACAGCCCTGAAAAGTTTAATCCATGCAAAAAAAAAAACAAAAAAAAAAACACACATTTGGTTGAATTTGACCAATTTTGCCAACAAGAAGCTTGTTGTTGGTGAAACAGCCTAAAAAATATGCAACCAAATACTACCTGTGATTCTGTACCTGTCTCTTACAAGTATATGTAAACTTTTGCCTAGGACTCTTCAGCTCACTTCAGTCTTCTTTCATGTTCAGCCATATGGATTTCCTGTGTGTTTGGAGCTGTCTAGCTGATAAGGACTGTTGGCGTATTTGAGCATCCCTGAACTGTGATCAATAGCTCTGCCAGGGTTCTTCCATATCCTATCACCTGCCTGGCACTCAGACAACAGGAAGATCAGAGCTTCAGACAGAAGACAATGAAAAATCGCTCAATATCAAATCAGTTTCCTTGGTCCTTTGATGTTTTATTCAGGTGTAACATTTCTCTTATTGTTGTGCTGCAGTATGAGATGAATGGAGACAGAGAGGGGGCAGAGTGATGGGAGATAGGGAGAGGTGAAGAAGGAACATTTGGCAAGAAGGCAGAGGATGCGGGTAAATAACAGGTTTGAGGAGACGTGGTTAGAAAGGTGAGAGACAATCAGTAACTGTTGGAGCGGCAGTGGTCGAGGCCAGCGTGACATTTACTGAGAAGTGCAATTTTCACAGTGTGCAGAAAACCTAGAAAGACTCTGCAAAGCACCCTCAACATCGTGTTTGGACTTAACCTGCTATGACACCTGATCAGCTGAGGAGCCAATATGATTAGTATAAATTTTAAATTGTACTTTGACGCAACAGAGAACAAGAGAATGAGAGGAAGGAGGACAAACAACAAAACTTCTTAGCCACATTTGAATGATCATTGGACAAACATGACTGTCTTTACAATTTTGGGGTCTTTATACTTTACTTGAGTATTTCTATCGTATGTTACTTTATACTTACAAGAATTATTTCATCACTTATTGTACAAAAAAATGATTGTTCCTCCTTCATATGTGGTGATATGTTGCTACTGTGTTCTATAAATCTTTTATTCACTCATTTTAGTCAGCTGTATCAATATTTCCAATAATATGCCAGCATTTTTCCAGCCACGATACATTTTCACTGTGCTGCAGGTGCTGTACAGAGCAGCAAAATGTTCACATTCAACAGAAATCACAGTGTAAAAGCTTAACAACTTCAGAGTATCCTGTGAGTCAAACATCCTCGCCCTGCAGGAGGAGCAAGGCCATTCATTCATTTATGAATGGTTTTGTACTGCACTAAGGCAGCAGAGTGCTGTGAGGACAGGTTTGAACCTCCACTCCGTATTCCTCCTCATCGAATTTTGTCTTGCTAGTTTGCAGTAGCCCACAAGCTCTTTCACAAGCAGAAGAAGATCTTTTATATCAACTAAAAGATGCTCACTGTTTATTGTAAGCATCCTCTTCTCTGTCTCTTCCCCTCTGAGACATGCAGTCATTTAACAAGGCAGAAGAAACAGTGAAAGAAAAAAAATCGATAGTCGAGCACAAAGAGCCAGGGTCAGTCGGACAACCAAACAAGCAGCATCACGATTGATCTGGATTGGGTGGAATATGATGGATTGGAGAGGAGAACAATATCTACTCCACTTTTACCCGTGTGTATGAAACCTCAAAATATGACTTAACACCACAAGTTCAGTTTACACAATATATAGTCCTTTGAGCACTTAAAAAAACTCCATTAGTGATTGTACATTTTCTGTTTGAACTGCATTTATTCAGAGGCTGCAGTGAGAAAATAAGATGGGGCTAAAAACCCTGCTGAGGATTTTTTGCCAAAATGTGTCACTTTTGTATTTGCAGTTAATCGTAGACCATCTGGTCGGCCTTGACATACCAACTCAGCGAACAAAACATGTGAAGAATGACGTTGAAACTACCCTTGAAAAGAAACCTTGGTCTCAAACATCCTCACAAATAACAGCTCAGCCAAGGATTCGTCCCTTTTATCAACACCACAAACACAATGACAAGAATTTGAATTTTTTTTTATATATATCAAAATGTTTCACTTGTTTTGGGTACATTTTGTGGCAGTTTCAGTGTTTAGGTCATTTGCATTTTCTTTAAAAACTGGTTCAGTTTCGTGTTTTGAAAGAAACCTGGTAGATGAAAGCAAAAACAGAAAAATATTACACACACACACACACACATGCACGCCACTAATCTGCTACCCTGAGGAGCCTCCCTTGTTCCAGAAGGGGCCCTGCACCTGCTGTGGCAACTTGGGCCTCCTGGGGTACAACGATGAGGGGGCCCAGGAGAGGTGCGCCTGGTTCCCACATTTCACTCCTGCATACCACCCATCACCCTCAAGGACAGTTCCCAGTCTTGGTTCTGGCCTCAGGAGGTGCCCGAAGCCTCAACTGCTGGGCCTTGCTGCTGCTTCATACTGTCTACAGCACCTTAACGTCCTTGACAGTTTTTACCCTCAAGGCCTCCTCCCTGTCTGAGCAGCCGATTCACAGCCAAAGGCGCAGCCAACTGAGAGAAAAACAAGCGCTGCATCCAAGCCACCTGGAACTTTGTACCTCCGTCCCAATTCTAATTTTAAACACCAGCTTAAAGGAATAGTTCGACATTTTGGGAAATGTGCTCATTAGTGTTCTTCCCGAGAGGATCAATAGCACTCTCAGTCCAATATGAAGCTGCAGCAAGCAGCTGGTTAGCTTAGCTTTGCATAAAGAAACAGGGGGAAACAGCTGGCCTGGCTCTGTATGAAGTAGGGTAGCAACTAATTAATTATTATTTTTTTGATTAATCATTTAAATATTTAGTCTATAACGGGTCTGAAAATAGCTCATTCATCACTTTACTTAATCACATTATTATAATACATTATTATCAAAGTTGCAGCTGACTATTTATCGGATGATTGATTGATCGATTAGTCGGTAACAAGAAACACGGAATCCACACACCAGCACCGCTAAAGCTCGCTAATTAACATGCTGTAACTTCGAGAAGGGTTAAATCTGGGGCAACTGAACTTAGTTGTAGATCCGTGAAGCCAAGAGGCTTCTTCAGTTCTGACTGACTGTTGCCTGAGTTGTTAAGACCAACTGTTTCTTGGAAGTAGTATTCATATTTTGCACAGATTAAACAAACAAGAAACAAACAAAGTGTTAACTAGAGAGCCTAAAGGGTTGGGTAGGTAGGTGTATTTTGTTACCTTTGGACAGAGCCAGGCTAGCTGTTTCCTCCTGTTTTCAGTCTTTATGCTAAGCTATGCTAATGAGATCCAACCACATGTTTACCATACAGACATGAGAGTGGCATCACTCTCTGCAAGGAAGCAAATAAGCATGTATCATATTTAAAATGAATTTTCCTTTAAGTTAAGAGGCACAAGCTTCCCAGCATCAAGCCACAAAGCCTCCTGTAGTACCAGCAGCAGCAGTCTTCAGTTCTGCCTGCTGAGAGATCCTGAATCACCAAAAGGTGAAAGAGCAAAGGACCAAGAAATTAAGCCTCTCAGCAGCAGCACTACCTGAGCTCTATAGATGAAAGGCTGAGCAGAAAGCAGCAGGGAGGTTTTTTTTCTTCCATTTGGGACTCTTTCAGCACCACGCTGCCTGACACAGGCTAAAAGGTTCAGTGCATTAACCCACATGTTGACACCAGGCTGTGAATACGGAGTGATAGAGGGGCGATAGGGGGCTGCAGGGAATGACATATGGCTCGGGTCTTTGGGGTGCAATAAACATGCATGCACAGGTGAAAGCACACAGGCACGTACAGACACAAACATACAGCTGTAAGGAAGTACTGTTATGGCTGGTTGCTTTATCTGCGATTCACTTCTTGGAGGATAATTCTCTGAAATCATCCTCAGCTGTCAAAGATACTGTAAGAGAGGTGAAAGTGGTCCTTCTAGGTGCTTCAGCTACTTCAACCCTCCAGTCAGAGAGCTGCCACAACACAGCTGTACATGTTCGTGTATGTGTGTGAGAGAGAGAGAAAAAGCTTTGAGAGAACCCTCATTAGGGCGTTGAGACCAAGGAAGAGGCACAGACACAACACAACCACACAGACAGACAGAGATACAGAGACAGACTGTCTCACGCATGTGGAGGCGGCTTCTGTCGAGGGAAACAGTTAACGACAAAATGAAAACAGAGAAACTTCCACAGCACCTGTGTGCTAAGAGAGATTAAGTGATTGTGGTGCAGCTCTGAAAAAAAAGGTTAACTGCACCAACATTGGTGTGGTTTATTGAGGACTTTCTAATATGTTAATAACATGCAATACATGAGTTTTGTGCGGGAAAGAGTGGATAGAAAACAGGACTTATTTCCATCTTTGTCTCTAGTAGTGTACAAACTTTTGCCTAAATCCAGGTCTGACCTTTTGAATACTGGAAACTAAGATCTAAAACTGGAAAATTAAACCATAAAAAGTGCCAATAAATTAAAAATAAATCAAGGAGTTTATTGAGTCGTGGAGATTTAACTGTATAAATTCAAAGCAAGTACAAATCGTGCCTCACTGACTGACAGTAAAGACAGAAGCGGATCTGTTCTGTTTTCCATGAATGGGAGTATGTGCGCGCATGATAGTGACTCACATTATAAGCTTGTGCAGCCTTTTACGTTCACATTAGGTCATTAACATTACAGCACCTTCAAAACTTTGGCAAGAGAGAGAAAGAGAGAGAGAGAGAAAAGAAAAGCTCTTCTTACCCTTTTGCTCCCTTAAGGAAGTACATGGAAAAAAAAGAAAATGAAAGAAAAAATCTCCTTCATCTCTGTAGGCAACCCAAATCCTCCTGTAGCTGTAGCCAAAAACTAAATTAAAAAGACAGGAGTGTTGTGGTGTTTAACAGGCACAGCGCTGCACTGAGAGGGGATGGAAGTTCTCTCATGCTTAACAATTTGTTTCTCTGCTCTCTGCTGTTTAGAGGGATCAAACCAATTAAAACCGTACTACCACACACACACACACACACACAGGAGCTTTAACAAATATCAGTAGTACAACTAATTATAGTCTTTGTTTATAAACTGTTCTACTCCTAAATTATTCGTATACCATCGTCAAAATGAAGAGAGTATCTTACAGGTCAGAAACCTGCTCGCTATTCGCTCATACAGTATATATCTCCAACACATTGGTTACTTTCATGTTGAAAATGTTGAATGATTGTTTGTTGTGTTAATATTTCGTTAATATAAGGACAACTATATGAAAAGTTGTTCTTATTAATGGCTTATAACTGATCTGTAACACATTGGGAAAGTATTTTTAACTGTTCCCACTAATGTGTCCAGTGTTTGGAGTAATTTTAAGATCTTTTACTTCAGTAAATGTAGCAAAAACACACTTTGCTATACTCCAAATATACAGCATTCATCATTTTAGATAGAGCTGGTAGCCTTCTAATTAGGTGGTAATTATGGTTCAATCCTCGGCTCCTCCTGTCTGTATGTCGAGGTGTCCTTGGGCTAGACACTGGACCCCAAATTGCTCCTGAAGGTGAGACGGTAAGATAAGGTTAATGTGTTTGAATGATTCGCTCCCAAACTGATGAGCAGCTGGCACCTTGGAGCCAATACCGACAGTGTATGAACGTGTGTGTGTGACATATGTAGTGTAAAAGGTGCAGTGTGCGGTCTTCTGAGTTATGTGCCATTATTATAACAATTGATGCATTACTAGTTTTAAATATGTTGGGTGGATACTTAATCTATAACAGTGCATTAAAGTGTATCATTTTGTAGGCAAAATCTTGATCGCCAAACTTACAACTTAGCTTTATGTGCCAAATAAATGTAGAGTAAAATAACATGAAACAGAAATGTTTATTAAGTATTGTGTTTGAGTAAATGTATTTTTTCTAACACAATAACCACAATGGTGCTGAGTCAATTCAGCTAAATTTACGGCCCAACAGAGTGTCCCTGTGGGAAAAGAGTGCAGGAAGGAATTCATTCAGGTTTCCTGGGTCAGAGGTTAACAGTGCCATTAATACTGAGCCCCACAGATCTTGAGGCATTTGCTGAATATAGGAACTGGACACATGCAAGACTCTGGAGTCTGTGTAGGAAACTGTCTTATTCAGCTGATGGGATAATACAACCATAATGAACATGAGAAACCGCTGATGAAGTCATGTGCTGTAGCTTCAGTTCAAAAGCAGAGCTGCAGCCGCAGAGAAGCAGCTCACGCAGCCAGAGCATTAGCAACGGCCTGAGAATGGAGGCGCAAACAGCTGTGATTAAACTGAGGGATGACGATCCTCCGCTGTGACACAACCTCATTTGGTCTCCTGGTGTCCTGCATACCTCAGCTTCCAGCAGGCAAAATACCCCCCAGGGATCCTAAAATACACGACAGGCCAGACCTCAGCTCGGCCCGGCCAGCCAGCCGTGAGGTGGGGCAGCAGGCAGGGAGAGGGGAGAGAGAGAGAGAGAGAGAGAGAGGGGAAGGGCCAGGGGGCAGAGCTGCAAGCCTGGACAAGCCAGCCAGCCAGCTCTACAGGCCTCAGATGACAGTCACAACACAGCAGGAATGTTAACGTGTTAGGAGCTTTTCTCACCGTGTGTGCTTGCATGAAAAATATACATTCGAAGCAACGATTCCCAAATGTCGTCAGGCTAAATTAAGTAAGAAGAAAAGCTGTGAAATGCACAGATTACCCAGAGTCACATATGGTCGCTGTGTGCTTTTTCTGTGGCCAACCGCCTTTATTTAGCCATAATTCAATCCTCAGATCACTTCTAAATGAGCAGTGGGGTTAATTTAGGTTTCATGGCTTGATCAGGCCATCAGGGTCATGGAGGTCATTATCTGTGCATATTCGAAGGACATGAGTGACACACAGTGGCCACATAAAGTCACTGCTTTGCCATTTTCAGGACAACAGAGGGCGATATTTGGTCTTTGAGTTTATGAGGAAAAGTTCATACACAGCTCTCACAACACACACGTACAGTACTCACAATTATTATGATGCCAAAACAATGAAACGAGATGGGTGTAATTTTGCGTCTTCATACTACCTGGAATTAATTTAAACACACAAAGCTGCCTCCCTAAAACAATATGAATCTTTCTACACGCTAGTCTCATCACCAACATGACAAACATCATCACCTGAATCAACCACCAAAACATAACCGGACCAGACTCATGAACTATCAACAGGACTGAGGACAGCTGACATGTGAGGAATGGCGAACTAAAACAAAACAAACAGAACAAAGCTCGACACCTCTGCACAGTGAATGTCTGAACATGGAAGATTTAACTTATCTGAAATCTAAATCTCATTTATAATTTGTAATAATGTTTAATTTAAATAAAACAATTGTAACATTTTATTTTTACCCCCTTTTTTTAGCATTCATAAACAGTATACATTTAATAAACATAAAATAAATAACTCCTCATGTGGGCACTTGTAAGTGGAAGATTACGTATAAACAGATATAGTGAACGATAATATAGATAATACAGTAATAACAGTTATAATCGCTGACAAATGCTGATTTATAAACCCTTTGAATGTCATTGTAGTGTTTTAGAAACCATTTATATACTGTTTATAAATGCTAAATGGGGCAGTTAAAGTTTAATTTTAAACACATCTACATATTTTTTAATATATGCATAAGTCAGAATTTTTAGACATCACTATTTGAATATTTCCACGGTGTTGAAACTGTGGCCAATATATAGAACACAGCAGATGGTGGACGGTTCGTGAACTCCTTCAGATCGTGAACAAAAATACGAACAAGATGATTTTAAGTCGCACTAAGTGAGAACGTACTAAATGTACTGAATGGCTAGTCGCCTACCTGGGATTAAAATAATTAAGGCTCAGTCCCTGCTGTCTGCGTATTAAGACTATGTTGCTGCTCCTAAAGGCCTTTCAACAAGAAGCTCTTCACCTCCATTCATGTTCTGTCCTGTTTAAAAAAAGGAATACTGATGCTTCAAACCACATTTTAAACATTTCAGTTTCAAAAGTGCAAATGTTTCAGTCCGTCAAACCGAGTTGTTTTGGTGCTGACCACTACTGATCTGTATCACACGTACAGACATGCCGTATAGATCTATGAGGCCTATGTAGTTACTGCTCTGTAAACACAGGAGGATGTAGGACTAAGAGTTCAGGATTGTAGACGCTCATCATCGGAGTCTAGGGAAGATTCTGATGAAGAGGATCATGCTGATAAAGGTGAAGGAGACGAGGATGAGCATCAGCCACAGCAGCCAGTTGACGGACTTCTTAGTGTGCTGCTCCAATCGCTCCGACTCGGTCTTCAGCTTCTCAAAGTTCAGGTCCGCCTGACGCATCGACTGGCTCAGAGTCTGAGAGGGACAAGGACACACAACAGATGATGCAAACATGGAGATAACTATCAGAGACTATCAGACCAGAAAATAAACAGAACATGTAAAGATCTGAAATATAAAAACATACTGGCAAAAATCCAATATTTCTTGTTCTGTTAATGGTAAAGGCTCAGACGAAGAAGAAGAAGAAAAAGAAGACAAAGACAAAAGATGAAGATGATGACGAACAAGAACAAGACGAGGATGAAGAATAAGAAGACAGGGACGAAAATTAAGAATATGAAGAACAAGACGATGATGACAAAGACGAAGGACAAATACGAAGAAGAACAAGAGCATGCTGAAGACGAAGAAGGTCTCATCACAAAGCAGAAGCTTCTAAACGTCTGTTCCTCTGCTGCCTGGATGATGAATTAGCTGTTAACCATTAGATAACAAAATTAATAAACAAGTTTTAAATTATTAAATAATAAATAAATCTATTCTTAACTTGTTTGAACTTGGCGTCTATAAATAAAACTGTGCTGAAAACAGACAGGCTGTCATTATTTCTGCTGGTGAAATGTATTCTTTTTAGTAACCCTGGTGTGAACATTTAAGATTAAAAACATTAAAACATAAATACTGTGACGCTTGCAAAGTGTCTGTCCAGTTACCTGGTTGTCCTGTTTGATGATGTTCTGCGCTGCCAGAGTGTTGTTCTTCAAATTTCGGGCGAGGTTGAGCATGTCCTCAGCAAGCTTCTCCTGCAGGTTGTGGTGATGCTGCATGACGGCCTCGAGCTCTGCAGCAGACTGACGCTCATCCAGAGGAAGACCTCTGCACGAGACGGGGGAGCACGAGTACATGAGATTTTTATTTTACCGCAGGCTGTGTAGCCGAGAAATGATCACGATGATACAGTGATACACAGACACAGATGAAGTGATGATGCTGTGAGACACATTCATAATTTAACAGAGCTGTGAATGAGCCTGAAGACTTTCCAGAAGTTGGTTGTTACAGTTTTATATATTAAACAGATAAAGTATGAAAAGTTCTTTGAGAGAAGAAACAATGTGGACAGCTTTACCTTCTGTTCCGCAAATCTGTTTCAGACGTGCCTGTAGAGAGAAAAGGAGAACATTACCTTCCTGAAAAATCACTATCAATCTGAAGACGGGCATGTTTAAATATTTAGTATCAAATCGGAGCAAAACACAAATATTGCATTGCGAGAAAGAAAGATTACGAAGAAGTACACAAAAAAATAAATAAATAAAAACATCTTCTCGTAATCGTTAAACGTGGAGCAAAAAAAGAGAAATATAAATACTTAGGCTGAATTTATGACATATGACGTCTTGTAAGCAAATGGGCATAATTATAAGTAGGATACAATAATAAAAATGTTATTAATTTAGTATATTTTTTGATCAAGCTAATGAATTCAAGAAGGATTTGAATTCCAAAAATATTTCTCACCTTTCCCTGACAACCCCTGTAAAGACACAAAATAGAAAAATGTGTGAATTGGACAGAATGTGGTGCACGAGGCCTTTAGTATTTCATTTAGAGAGCCTGGTTTTTGCAATTAGGTATGAAAAAAATAAAATTTACCTAAAAACTGATCACGTTAGTTGAAAGCTGAAACTTTTAAACCAATTGTAAATGGACTATTAGCTGGAGGTGGTAGTGCAACAGCTGTGATCAAAACAGTACAGATCCTTCAGCTTTTGTTTCTCCAGTGTGCTAAAAGTTAAAAGTCCATTTACGTCTTGACTACTCTGCATAACAGGGTGTCTGAGCTCGATTCTTCCTACCGTGCCAAGCAGCTCGTCCCTCATCTCTCCTGTACACCGGGCCTTCGTCTGCATGTGGACCGTTTTACTCGCAGGCATCCTCTCGTTGGCTATTGTGGGTGTTCGCCCAGGAGCGAGGAACTGATTAGCTAAAGCTTTTTCCGTTGCTGACGACTGTGAACGAAAACACGAGAGACATGAGGTCAGATAACTGTCTGAACAGGAGAAAAACTCAAGTGATCAGTTAAAGAAAGTCACATCAAAGTGACAATTACATATCCAACACATAATATGGACATGAATTTGGAAAATTTAGCCACTGACCAGTTTCTCTGCCTCTAGAAGTCCTTTCAGAAAATCTACTTTTCTTGTGTATTCAGTCAGCACTTCTGGTGTGGGTTTGCTGAAAAAGACACAGGTTGTTGTTGTTGTTGTTGAATAACATTATCTAATTTATCTATAAATGAATTACATGGCCGAGCATGATGCTGGTGAACAGTGAAAGATATTATGTTCAAAAACAGGGAGTTAGTGAGATCTGCTTGCAGCAGACAGGTGAGGTTTGCAAGTGTTTAAAATATTTAGTTGCTTTGACAAAGGAGACCTACAGGAAGTGTAAACATGAATTATCAACTTGCATATAATAACAACAATAAAGGCACAGGACAGTCAAGAGACATGTTACCTCAGGCTTTTCCTCAGAGCCACCAACATCTCCTCCAGGGCACCAACATACTAGAGAAAAATAAGATTTGCTGTTATTTTTTCAATTAAATTTGACACATATTGGCTGAAATACACACACAGACACACAAAAAACTCACTAAAAAACGTTTGAAAGTAACCTCCATGAAGGTTTTAGGGCTGCAGGCTGGGTGTACCCAATAAACTGGAACCTATGTAATATACCTGTATGTTACCTGTGTAATCTACTTTGATGTGCGTCTGTATCAAGTATTTTTATATTTCATATCATGTATTTATTCTTGTTTATGACGTGTCTTGCACTGTGTATTATCACCGTTTGCTGAAGTTATTCGTGCAGTGAGCTGACTCAGCAGGGTTAGCACACACCCACACAGTCAGCCCATCAGTGAACTTCACCCTTGTTTAATGTTTTTAACGTGTCTGAGAGGTAAACAGCTCCGAGAGGTAACAGCTGAGCGAACCCTGTCACTGCTTTCAGTGACGACGTGGCTAACAACAACAGTCATGCTAACTCTAGCTAAATGAAGGTCAGAGAAAAACAGCACTGAACGTCACCTCATCCACGCCACGTTCACGTTGCCTCACCTTTTCTAATCTCCATTCGGTTTCTCCTCGTTTCTCCGACGCGATCGATTCACAGCGAGACAATAATCTGATAAAATTGATCTCTAATCTAGAAGCCATGTTTGAAGCTGGCCAACCGACGCAGCATTATGACGACGAGACAGATCCGCGCGGATGTGGGCGGGGCATCGCGGGAGGCTGTCCAATTAGATTTAGATTTATCCAACCGTTAAAACATCGAATTCATAATAAATAAACTGGTTTTAACCGGTTTTAACTGGTTTTAACCGGTTTTAACCGGTTTTAACTGGTTTTAACCGGTTTTAACCGATTCTAGCCGGTTTAAACCTGTAATTTAACCGTTAATAAGATCCACAATGCTGTTTTACTACATATAAATTAAGTTAAAGGTCCAGTGTGTAGAATTTTGTTGCATCTAATGGACTAATAGCTGCATTGCAATCTCCTCACATCACCCTCACCTTCTTGGTGTAAAGGCAACAACACGTTAAGGACCCTGTTTAGTAGGGGTGCAACGATACACAAAATTCACGGTTTGGTTCGGTTCGATACTTTAGTGTCACGGTTCGATATTTTTTCTATACAAAAAAGAGAAATTTCCATGCCTTTTTTAACTTGTAGTTTATTGAAATTACCAACATTTGTTTCAACTCAAAAGTACAGTTTTTAAATTAAATTAAATGTATCTGGCACAGCTATACCTGCCTCATTTTCTGCTGTGCATACTTAGAAGTTAGAACCATATAAAACAAAAACAGCACCTTGTAAAAATAATAATAAAATAAATGCATCTGATAAATCACCCATCTTCTGTGGTGCATTCTTAACAGCAGAGTATATATTAAAAAGAAATAGCTCCCTAAATATATTTTGAAACATAATCATTAATATTTTGAAACATTCTAACAACATAGTATCAACCAATAGATCTGAAGGATGGTGGAGGATCTTCGTGGATTTCGGGTATATTTAAGGCATTAACCATGTTGCAATGAGCTAGCTTCGCATGTAGCTTCTGTCTCAGCAGCTTGGTCTGAATGAATGTGGGAGGCGCAGCTTAGTGGATCTGCGCTTGACAATGCAGCCGGCGGAGTAGTCGAGCGCAGATCCACTGAGCTTTCAGCACAGAGCGCATCGTCAGAAGTTGATAAAATAAATATAAAATTGCGTATTGTTTGATTCATAGTGCATACTGAACCGAGACCACTGTATCGAACGGTTCAATACAGATACATATATTGTTGCACCCCTACTGTTTAGGGTCACTATTTAGTTTTTCTGTTCTGGACTCCTGTAGAAACACAGCGTTTCAACATGGCGGCCTCCATGGAAGAGGACCCACTCCCACTGTAGATATAAAAGGATCATTTTTAAGTAACAAAAACAAAAAGATTCTTATTTTCAGGTGATTATACATGCATGAAAACATAGTTATGAATATTATATTTCATGTTTGCCTTATTCTGAAAAAAAAGTCCCCAAATCTTACACACTGCACCTTTAAGTTAACAACACTTAATTTAGTGTCATTTTATTTTCATAAACTCATCTTTTAAGTTTTATGTTACATATACATTTTATGTTTTGCTCATGTAAATAATATCAGTTGAACTAATAAAAAAAAGGGGACCTGACAGAGACCATTTATAGACTGGACACTGAGGAAGATTTAATCCAGAAGGAGGCAGTAATGCAACATTAAGGATGCCAACTGCCATAAAAGCTCAAAGAGCTTTACCAAAGATACCAAGAATTTATGAGATTTATGCCCCGTTTCCTTTGGTTTGTCACCAAGACTGTCTGTAATCCAAACTAACAGGGTTCATGGGAACGAGAAAAAGCATGAATACTAGTATATTCAAAAGAGCTTTCACGTGTCACAGTCTTCAGCAAATGCAGTATGGAACAACAGTAAAAGCACTCTAATGCTCAGTGACAATGTTATATATTGTATCCCGTAATTATCTCACTTTTTCATTAGCTATCTGTTTTATTAGGTGGTTATTTCTTTCATGCCTTTATTTCCTTTGAATGTAATTATTGTACTTAATAATTACAGTATACCCCTGCACACCTGTGTAGTGATTTCAATAAGTTTCCCTAATTAGGTTTTTGACTGGCAGTTCTCTTACTCTTTATGTGAGATTTGTTGCGCCCGTTTGAGACAAATTGCACCATCACACAACTAAAACTAAAAATGTGGTTACATTTCCTGCTGTTTATGACCTCATTTCATTATCTCAATTTTCAAAATGTGGGGGAGTGTAACCCAGATATAGAGAAAAAAGTGTGTTATGTCAGTATAGCAAACCATACAGTGACCCACTTTCAAGGAAAGTATGAATTGAAATAATATAAACTTTAACTTGAGCTTAAACCAAAAATTTACACGTCAGTATCAATTTACTAGACATGGAAAATACAGCACAGTGTGAGAAAAGTTGTATATCGTCTGTGGGTCTGAAGGAGCTTTATTACTTCACTTGAGTCTGAGCAGAAATCATATTAGAGCATACCTGATGATCCTGAAGAGCGGTGCCCTCTTGTGTTCTTCCCAACATTTCGTCCAATTTATAAAGCATTTTTATTTCCATCTTGTGTGAAATACAGTTTATTGCCTTGTCTATTTTCTACCAGGCTGTGGTAAAATCAAAGCATTTTCATTCTTTCTTTGTTGAACATTTCAGTTGGTGATGATGATTTCTAATGGCAGGGCTAATGGTAGATTGTTTGTGATTTTGTAAAAGTTGAGCATCACTTAGTACAACATATTCAATCTGTTTTATCTTGAACAGACTCCTTTAATTATTAAACCACATTTCTCTACTTACCTTTGAGACAACCTCAGGCTTATCAAGACATTGTTGCAGCTTCACTGACGTTTTTATACACCCAATCATTAGTTTAATATAAGAATTTTCTTATTTTTAAAGATAAAATATCGTGATGTTAGCTGTAACAATCTTCTACAAGTGAAACTTCTGACTGCAGAGTGAATCTCAAACAGAGAAGACTTTCGTCTTGTGGTTATTTAACATAACTGCTCAACACTTTCAGTACCAAGTTTGTGTTACTATTAAGGATTTCCTGTGTGGCACAGCAACTAATCCAACTTTCCCCACATGAGAACGAGATGTAGCTGTTTGAAGTTGCAAACTGCAAGACGTAGGTAACATTCAGGTGCAGCTTCTGTCTATGAAAGCACATGATTCATTTTTATTTCATTTGCAGTTGCCATTAATTGGTTGAGTATGTCTGTTAATCCTTCATTTATGAAATTAACTCTCATCTTCATGTTCGTCTCTTACTATAAAAAATACCTTTTCTTCATCATCTACTGTTTAAAAAGGTGTTATGTAATCTGATCAAAACACACAGGAGCAGACGTTACAAGCATCATGTTCTGTATTGTCATGTTAATACTAATAACCATTACAGTTCATTCAGTCCCAACCATACACTCTCTGTTACACATTACACATCAGAACATTGTCCTCAGAATACAGACAAACTAACAGACATCATTCAACAGCAGTCAGAGAGGAACATTAGTATTACATTTCATACAAAGTTGGCCAAAGCTGTGCTCCAGCAAAACCTCCTCATTGTGTTTACTTTGAATGGCAGGTTCAGGTACGGTACAGCTGAGTGAAAGCCAAGTTCATTTTTCAGAAAAGGGTAAGGTGAGTTCAAGACGTTTTCAGGGCTCTAAAGACATCGTGGCATGGCGGTGGCGTCGTGGCTGGGTTTGTGTTTTTTGTTGTTTCAAAAAGGAAAAAAAACAAAAAAAAAAAGTGGCGTGTGCTGCTCACATTTCCCTTTGCTATGTGAGGAAAATGACTTCCTATCTGGGGTTTGTTTGTTTGTGCGGTAGGTGGAGGGTGAAGGCGGAGAGACAACGTTGTCCATTGCAGCTGATGTGACGAGGCACCCATACAACAGTCACAATGTGCATGCTACTTTAGGTCCTTGTTTCAAACATCGTCTTGTGTTGGATCTCTTTATCCCAAATAACCATCCCTCCCTCCCTCTGCGATCTTACTGTACATTACCAAGGCACTCGCTAACATTTCAGTGAGCATGTTTTGCTCAGTGGGAAAATAAAGAAATGAAAAGTCCAGCTGGAACCTGCAATATTTTGTTGAATTAGCACAAAAAAACAAGAGAAAGAAAAACAAAATTGCCGGTCCATCATTATGAGGCTACAGAAAACACACCTCTGTCCCAACAGTAAACACAATGTACATTAAAATGGTAGAAAAGGTGCTTGGTAACATCGTGTCTGCTTATTTTTACTGTCATAGAGGACAACAAGACTTTGGACACATTTGCAGTTCCTTGATTGGTTCTCACTGACGGCAGCAACTGGATCAGTCTCCATTTCGTGTCACTCCTCTTCAACCTTGTAGAGCCACTGTGGATACTCATATCCTCTCCTTGCTCTCTACACTCGATCATTGTCATCTGTGTGCCACTGTATTCATTTCCTTTTGTCTGCTCTTTCTTTGCCCAGAAACCTCTTCACTATCTTTTCTGTCCTGTCCTCTCCTGTCCTGGTCAGACGTCCTCGTCCATGTAAGGTATGTCTGGGTCAGAAAAACGTCTGTGGCCCTTAGGGGCTCGTGTTGCGTGGTGTTGGTGCTGAGGAGAGGGTGTTACCATGGAGATGGAGGCGGAGGAGGATGAAGCGGAGGGAGGGCAAGAGGAAAAATGCAACAATAAGTCACAGTCTGGGCCGTCGATGTAGAGGGATTGGGTGCTGTCTTTACGGCGGCCGGGCTGCTCTCGTCTCTTGACCAAGAACTTAAATGGTCGATTTCCAGGAGGGGTGGGAGTCTGAGTTGGACTGGACGATGCAGACTGTGAAAGGATGCCCGGGGGGAGTTTAACTGTGTCTGGGATGACGGGGTTGCGGCGTTGCAGCAGATGCCTGAAGGAGGCGCTGGAGGATTCAGAGGTTGAAGAAGCGCAGCTGAACAGAGAGGAGGTGGAGCTAGCAGGGGTGAGGTTCGACAGAGAGACTCGTCCACCAGAGACTTTCGGTCGCTGTGCCAGGTCTGATGGTTTAGGTGGATAAACTGGTCTGTATCTCCTCAGCTGGGCGCCACCATGTCCTGAAAAAGAGGGAAGAAAGGGTAAGATCTGAGGAAGGGGACGTGTTTTCCTCAAAGCTACTTGTTAGATTGACACCATGACCTCGAGAGGGTGAAGAAATGGAAGATCATGCAACCATGTTACCACCTATTAAAAAGTTTGTTTAGTCAGACACAATTAGGTTTGATTGGTGGTGTGCCAAATGTTCAATTATTTAATTTGGATATAAAGTTTGAGCATGCTTCTGTGCCACACATGCATTTAACATGCATACATGGGTGTGCACACGTATGCACACAAACACACACACACACACAAACACACAAACACGGTTGCTGTTCCTCCAACCTGCTTCGTGACAGAGCAGACATCACCGCCCATCACCATCACTGGTCCAGACCTGCACCACAAAAGACAGGAAGGGCCCAATCCAGTGGCCCAGCGGTCTGGTCAGAAACCCACAGGTGAGTGAGAGAAACAGGTAGAAGGAAGGAAAGGCCAGACTGTACCTTAATACTGACCTTCAGGCTCTGAGCTGTGAACAGAAGAACGCTGCTGCTCGTCTAAAAGACTCTCAGAGCTCAGCGAGGCTTCGGAGTCCAAGTTCTCCTGGTCTGAGCCGGGCTGCTCCATCTCTGGGAGTCGGCAGGCCAGATCCTCTCTACGGAGAGACAGATGACATAGACATCAGAGACAGATAGATACTTTAGTGACCTTACAGGGAAATTTGTTGCTGCAGTCTGTACAAAGCCTCACGCACATACAAAAATACACAGGTTCATAGAAACACCACAACATAACCACAGAAATAAACATTCAACACAGCACATTTCTCCACCCCTAACCCATGCCCATAGCTCCCCCACATGGTGGTTACCGGGGTGCTTTGTTGAGCTCTGTTCGCACAGTAAAGGAGAATGTGTTGACCTATATATACTTTTGTACAACAGTGACAGAAGGTGGGGGACAGAAAGTGCTTTAAGTTCGCAGATGGCAGAGAGTCTTTGTTGGCAGCATGTATTTGATGCACTCCACAATCTCAGTGGATTCATTATTGATGCTTGTGGGGTTATAGATGGGGCTGTGAGCTGAGCTGCGACTTCAGGAAGTGTTGATAATCAGTTCTTTTGTTTAAGAACTGGAGACTGGAGAAGGAGGCTACGCCAAAGTGAGAAAAAAATAGAGAAAGCATCCTTACTTCTCCTGTTTGATGGACTTGATACGCTCCACCAAGTTCTTCTCAGCCTCTGTGTCTGAATCCAGAGGCTCATTCTCGGGGACCACACTCAGATCAGAACTGACCTTCTCGTGCACCTGCAGAAGACACAACATCACACAATGATACCTCAAACATCTCAACTTAAAAATGCCCATTATGTAATTACTATATAAACTGAATTATTTATATAATAATTACATAATAAATGGTTTTTAACCCAAATCTGAAAACTGAGTCCAGTTTTTGTTAGTGAGGAAAAGAGAAGAGGCTGGTATGGTTCATGCATCTGCACACCATTCTTGCAGCACTTCTGTGAAACAGAACAATGTGTAGGTTGTAAAAAAAAAAAAAAAAAAAATGCTGTGACACAAAAAAAGAAGCTACTAAACACATTAACATTCACCCGTTTGAAAAACGGTACTGGTGTAAGGGCAAACAGGTAGGATAAAAGTTAAAAGACTCATCACCACCACAATCCAGAAACAGCCAATAACTCAACAACATGGTTTTGTTTTATAAAAAGGGGAAGACATTGGAATAGAACAAAGAATAAAATGCATGATAACCATCATGATGCAAGTCACACTATCATCTTCAATGTCTTCCAGTAAAAGCACAACATTGTTACGACACCAACCCAGAACCATCTTGTCATCTCGCAAAGAGAACAAGAATAATGAGAAACAGCAACATGCAAACTACGACCAGTTAGTAAGGAGGAGTAAAAGGGAAGAAGGAAAGTAACCAATAAAAAAAAAAATAAAAAATAAAAAACAGCCAGAGCGTCACCCACATCTAACATACCATGCACAGGCACTTCTTCATGGCACCGTAAAACACACTACACACTACTATCTACTGTATGAGGAGAACTCAGTGATACATACCACCACTCCTTTGTAAGGAGCTGAGAACCTGAGAGGTAAATGCCAGTAGTGCTAAAGAGAGACAAGGAACATCGGCCATGTTACCCCTAAGAACAACAGTATCTGACACTGGGGTCATTGTGTGATGTTGTCAATGTATGATACAAGACATTGATAATCCTTTACATCCAGACATGAGGCCCAATCTAAAACTTTATGTTGTTGCCGTGGTATTGAGACCACACTTATTCGAACAAAAGGTAATCCAGAGCGAGGCAGCGTTTAGCTTCTCACCGTGTTCTGTCTCTTGAGTTTGAGCTGGTTAACAGCCAGAGCCTCGGCATACTCCAGCTGCTCGATCTCCTCCATCTTCTCGTTGTAGCTTCTGATCTGCTCATTGATGAGCATCTCCACACACCTGCAGGAGGAACGGGATGTGTGCAGATGTTCAGCTTATGCATGTGTTATATATGTGAAATTTTTGCCTGCTTTCATGACAGCCTTACGTTGTGGTCTTGGCGACATCCTTCATGCTGAGGAGCGGGTCAGCGCTGTCTGGGCAGCGCAGGACACACGGGGCAAAAACTATGGCCAACGAGTTAGAAGACATGCGGTTGTGAGCTTCCACTTTACACACCCTGCAAGAGAATTCATTTAATATTAGCATGTAGTTTATCTGCACTTGTATTTAATCCAAGTTGTAATTAACTGTTAAGGTAAATTTAACCAAAAGAAGGTGACAATGACAGAATCCCTACCTGACGAGGTGAAACACGAGTCTCTCCAATGTGCTGAAGTTTGCTGGAGGAAGCTCTTCCAGCACTTTGTATATAGCACGAAGCTGCTCCTGCTTCTCTGGCAGTTCTAACAAAAGAAGAAAGCGCTAAATGAAAACTCATAATTTACCCTGAACACTGATAGTTTATTATATATTTTAAAATGCCTCAGATTCATTTTCAATCAAGACTGACAAATGTTTTCCACCATACATGTTAGCCATTTAAAAAACAAACATGTACATATGTATGTAACTGTATAAACAATTTAAACAGTCTACAACCAGGCTGCAGGTAAGGAAAACACTGAAAGGAAAGACCAGTGCACAGAGTGTCTTGTGTAAAATGCTGTCCCCTGGTGGGTAATGTCCTTCTCACCCACTGCATGCAGGAAGTCATTGTAATGTGTGAAGGTCATAAGTGGATCTGGCAGCTCTCTCAGCCACTGCTTCACCAGACCTGTCACTGTGTGGATGGGATAGTCTTCTAGACAAACCAGGTGGGGGTCTAAACACATCAAGAAAAAAAAAACATTAATAAAGGAGCCATGACAGAGTTCTTTATGCATTTTTAAATCAAATAGAAGGGGCCTAACCGGTCTCTAGGCGCTGGTGCAGCTCTTTCATGCGGTTGGCAGAGCCAGACTTGCGGTAGATTCCCTCGGTGTAGAGGCCGTGCATCTCCACATGCTCCAGCATCATCTCCAGCACCATGGGCACCGGGTTCTTATCACTGACCAGGTGACACACTCGCACTCCGAAGTGCAGACCACCAGACTCCTCGTCACTCTGCGGATTCACAGACAGACAGTCAGTGAGACTTATCCGGTCCACTCACCACATTCTTTACGATAAAGTTTACTCTCCGATGTTGAGATGTAGCTCCTTATATCGAAGATAAAAGAAGCTTTTACTTAAGCACTAACAGGTGAGACCTTCTTCTTTGTCAGAATTGATATTACTTTTGAGATTTATTATGATTTATTTATTAAATTTACACTAAATTAAACATAATATTTCAATATAATGCAATATAATATAGAGAGCCAAGGTGCTGCTCCACTTCTTCATCTTCTGTTCTACGAGCTTTCTTTGCTCAGCATAGTTCGTCATGGGTCTTTTTTGAAAATCTGGAACAATAAGTTTGTCTATATTCATCTTCCTGTACTACTAGAAAAAGTTGAACCCTCTTTAAATGTTAACGAAGATATAAGATATAATATTGCTATAATATTGAAGATATAATTTTGCTGCTGTCATTCAGCAGCTACAGCTCCCATCAGGCTTTGGCAGTGCTTCTCTAGCTTGTTAAAATGAGGTGTTTAAACTTTACTTCCAGTGCTGTAATAGTCATTACTTGGAAACCAGGCAGAAAAAACACAGAACGTGCCATGTTCCAGACCTCATGAGAAAATAGGGAGTCTAGTGGAAAAGAGGCTAGTCTAAGTAGGACGACTCTCTGTACTATAGTGAATAAAGCCCAGCCTCACTCCAAACACTCATATATCAAAAGCACGTCATTAATCGAGGCCTGTATTCTCTAAAAATAAAAACATACCTTTTTGGCACAGAAGGTGGAGCAGTCAGTAACTATTTTGCAGACACATTTCTTGTGGCAGACCATTTTACAATCTGTAAAACAAGATAAAAAGAAGAGTTGGTGCGGGAACTTATTTCTAGACATTATCCTGTATTCTTAATATTAAAACACAAATTAAATCGATATATACACAACAAGAAAGAAGAAAAAATATGTTGTTGACTCACAGCTGCACATGTAGGCCTTCTCCATGCCCCAGATGTAAGAACTACACTGGTCACATGACTGCATAATGTTGACTTGATAGTTGATGAAACTGTGATCCAGAGGGCTCTCCATCTAATAAGGCAGAGTCACTCCATTAGAAATCATAATCTGTATTACATTACAAATCAATATTGAAATAAAACAAATGAATTAAAAGAAATGACTTAAATTTGAACTTTGCATACTTACACTTTTATCTTTTTTCCTCCTCTTCTTCCTGGCTTTAGCAGGCTGAAAACACACACAGAGATGATAAGCATGGGTACATTTGTTTTTCATATTAGACTGAATGATAATGAATCTCAGTGTTTCACCTTTGCAGGCTCGGCCTCCTCCTTCTTCATCTCTCCTCTGATGAAGCCATCCAGCACCGACTGGAAGAGGTTGACCACCAGTTGGACTTCTCCTTTCTGCTTGTCACCTGCCAGGTGGATCACTTTGTTCTGGTAGCCTGTCATCAAACCTTTGTAGCCAATGGTAGGTTTCTAGTAGGAGAAAAAGAAGATGGTGGTGAGGAAGAAGATCAGTGTTAGTCTATATTATGTGTGTGTTATGTGCCTGCAGACAGACTCACTGGGAGAGAATACATGGCCTTGATAGTCTCTCTGAACTGCATGGTGGCTGTAACAAAGATGGCCTCTGTGTGTGACAGGGACTTCCCCCTGGAGCGGAAATCATTGACCTGTAAGGGAACACAAATAAAAAATATTTTTGTGGGTCGAGCTGATAAAAATACTTCCTAAACTAAGTCAACGCCTGGTCGCCTTTCACTCACCTGGTTGCCCAGAAACTCATCAAGGTGTCGCAGCTCATTGGCGTTGGTGATTTCCCGATCCAGCGAGGCGTTCCACTGCTCAGACACCCGTGTGGCACGACTGATCTTGATGGTTGGGTTGCGTCCCAAAGTTTTACCAGCGCGGTCTCCGTGCGGCTGAGAAATCGGCCGAGATGGATGTCCAGATGTCGGAGCTGAAAGGGAAGGAGAACGTTTTCATACTTATCAACAACAAAGTAACATCTATTGCAGGAGGAAAATGTGAATTAATGACCCATAGATTTCCTTTGTTAAGTCGAACCTCTAATGCAGAATACACAGTGGACAGAAGTACCACAGAGGAAACAAAACCCAGAGTAAAGTTATTCTGTTAGCGCTGAGCACGATCCTGCACGGGTCACTGTTTTCTCAGAAAGCAAACAGCAGGACTAGTTTAGCCTGAGAATAATAGTGATAACACACCTGTGTTTTCTTTGCGTTTCTCATGACATGAGGTTTGATGAAGTGGACTTTAGCAGTGCAGATTGTGTTTGGCAATAAAATGTAATTGATCTCAATATCTGATCTCAAAATAACTACTAAATCTTTTTTATCGATGATGAAATTTAATCTGTTGGTCATTATTTAACTCTTATTTTTACCAAAGGAATAAAATGTATCGCTCTGCGTCAGTGAATTCATTCTTTCATCTGAAACCTGATAAGGTCAGACTGAAAAGTTTGGATTATTTACCTTCCCCTCCTGTTGGCCTATCATTGAGCATCTGAGCAAGCGTCAGCTCTCCGTTGTCGGGCGTGTGAGCTTCCTTGTGAGGTCGTTTTTTCAAAATCTTGCTGAAGAAACCACCTGGCCTGAAGGATGCAGAAACACACGAAGAATATTCATAAACATTGTTAATCAAACTTGTGCCTAACTCATAAACTCTGGATACAGGGAATAGACTTTTCACATCTCATAACTCTTTCATTTATAGAGCATAATGAGGTTTGTTTTGTGTTTCTGACCTTAAATCACATGTCTGTTTGGAACCTCGCTGGATTGTTTCTTGGCAACGGGCAAAACAGATAATTTACACAAACAGCTAACATGTCCAGTTTTTAAAAATATCATCAAAACTGAATTACCCTCAAAGAGTCTGTTAAAGTACTACATATTCAAAGCTCTGCTCTAGCAGCGTCACCATAGCAACACCACAAATTAAAAACAAAGCAATCTGCCTGATGCCTCTGTCTGATAAAACTCTGGCTCAGTCACCGGGCCTTAAGCTTCCATTTCTGTCATATAAATCCATTCAGGGAAAATTCAGATATCAGGAATTTCCGGTTGTGAACGTACAACACCACACAAGGAGACGAGGATAGTTTGATTACACAAGGCCAAGAGCTTCCCACGAACAGTCTGACTCAAGCAGACGTAAGATGAAACCGAGGATGTATCAGCAACGTATCATACTACAGAATGTAACTTTCGCCTTCTAGCCACATTGTTCAATGCTTCAAACATCGAAATCGTCTCCTTTTCCAAAGATTCCTGCACATTCCTTCACCAGACCACTTGTCTGTAGGCCAGTCCAGTGCAGCGCAATACCTGTCTGGTGTGGACGGGAGGGCGGCTGCCGAGTCTTGGGAACCAAAACTGTCTTGGTGTCTCCTTCTCATGGAGCTTCCCTTTGAGCCGTCAAGGCTTTCTGAGGGAGAAATCAACTGCAGAACAGAAAACAACAACATTTTCAGGTGTTAAACCATATGCAGAAACTGTTAGGATGAATCTTTACAACGTTAAATAGCGTTAAATAAAAAAAGTTTAATGTCTAAAACAAGAAATTTTTCCATGAAAGATTTAAAATACCTCTCTGGCTGAAAAAGCGCCAGCCCCTTCCGAACATGGAGACAAACTGTCAATGGATGAGGAGGCTGTTTCACTCCTGCAGACGGAAATAAAATAAAATAAAGATACAAATCAATTTCGGAAAAGTATTTAGCAGTGACAACTGAGTAATTTCATAACCACATAGACATTACGTTTATATCTCATATTACGTCAAAAAGAACAAAATGTGTTTTAAGAAAGTTTCCATTTGTTAAGATACAAAACAGGAGTGTGGATGTGGGAATGTAACCAAGAACAGAAGACGTACAGCGGTGGTTTTTTCCTCCTATCCTCCCTCTTGTGAGATGGAGGAGGGCTGGTGCTCTCAGAGAGTTCTCCATCACTCCTCCTCCCCCTCCACTTCTCCGGTTTCTCTTTTATCGCCCCAGGGCGGCGATGCAGGTTTACCGCTCCGACACCATCACCTAGACCGTTTCTCTCAGGCACGGGTTCAGTCAGTTGCAGGGATAACGTAGACGGGCGAACAGGACTGGCAGAGGGAGGAGGAGTTTTTGCCTCCTTCTTCCCACCTTTGTCTTCCTTCATTTTCCAGGGCACAAAGATGTACTGATCCAGCTCCTTGCTGTCCGCCCGCTCTTTTAGCTTAGAGGTCTCCGAGCTTTTGCTCTTTGGCAGGGACGTTTCATCCTTGCTGACAGCGGAGGAGGAGGCCCGTTCAGTCTCTCTCTGGTTGTGCTCTAGCCCTCTTCGTCTCCTCTGCTCCCTCTTCTCCTGACTCCTGGATGACGGGCCCCTGTGAATAGCTGGGGCTCTCTTTAGTTCAGCATTGGAAGGTGTGGAGGTATCACTGAGAGCCTGTTCATCTGGAGCTGTGGGTTTAAGTGCAATGGAGGTGACCCCATCAGAGGGCAGCACAGGTTTTGAATCGGGCTCTCCTAGTGTTTGGTTCTCCTCATTTTCTTTCTCATCCAGCTGAGGTCCAGCCTCAGCTGGGGTACCATTGATATCCAAGTCCAATTCCCCATCCTCTGGGTCTTCGTCCTTGGCCTGCTCCTCCTCTGTCTGTGAGCTGGTATTAATCTCTCCGTCCTCCTCTCCTCTCTCCTCCTCTGACTCCTGGACAGGTAGGTTGTCATCCAGCCTCTCCTCTGTGACCAGTTCTATATCAGGGTCCTCTCTCGTTTGAGGCTCGTTCACCAGTCTTTCCTCCGCTTCCTGTGCTTTCCTGGCTGCCTCTTCTTCCTCTGCTCTCCTCCTTGCTTCCTCCTCTTCTGCTTTTCTCCTTGCTTCTTCTTCTTCTTCTATCCTCCTCCTTTCTTCCTCCTCTGCTCTTCTCCTTTCTTCCTCCTCCTCTTCCCTCCTCCTCCTTTCCTCCTCTTCTGCCCTCTTCCGAGCTTCTTTTTCCTCCTCCTCCTTTCTCCGTTTCTCCTCACGCATGGACTGACACCTGTAATACACAAAACAAACATGACATTTAACAAATGTTTTTGTTCTAGACAGAGCATTTTAGTGTTCCTGTGTTTCTACCTTTTGCGTGCGGAGTGTCCTCTGACCAGGGCTTGTATCTTAGTAGCTCCCCGACTTTGGCGGTAGTTCTCTGATCTCTGTCTGTGCCCTCTCCACACAGCCTGGATCAGAGTGGCTGCCCGCCGCCTTTGCTCCTCTTTGCAATACCTGCGCCATGAACGCTAAGCAGGAGGACAGGACAGGATCAGTATTATATGTTAATTATCTCCTAAATATTCAAACGGAACATAACAAACAAAATTCATAGACTGACATCCAGCTCCAACAATATCTGTCCTATCTGTGGTTACCTGAATCAAGACGGCTGCCTGTCTCATGTCCACAAATTCTTGCCTCTGCAGGCGAGCTCTGAACCAGCGCTGAAGGAAGATGATCTTTCGCATGACATCCTTGTGCAGTGTGTCCTGCAGCTGCTGTCGCTCCAGCTCCTTCAAGAACACCTGAGCAGAGAGAGTGCACCAGAATTTACATGCAATAAAGGGAACAGGAGCAAATGCAGACAAGAATAAGGGTTTATAAGATGCACCGAGAGAACACATCTCAGGAGAAATGAGAAGAGTTCAGGGGTGTACCTTTGTTTTGCCTATCTGGTACGTGGTGGGGTCCAGGCCCATCTTCTTCTCAAGCAGCACTGAGATGTCCTCTTTGAAGGCGGTGGTGTTTTTGGGCAGCAAAACCCTGAATTGCTCTACAAACTCCTGCAGGCACAAGACAACAGAGAAAATACAATCAAGAAATGAGCAGGCTGTTCTGGAGAGGATTTATGTGGCAGAGATGAACGGTCAAAACCAATGCCCAATATTTAACAGCAGGATTAAGTATGGATTAAGTGGAGTAACTTTATATTACCTGGAATGTGTACTTGGCGCCGTAGCCTGACCTCCTGATGCGAACAGTTTCCAGCATTCCTGTGTAACGCAGCTGCTGAACTACCAAGGCCTCATCCAGACACATCTCCTTCTACTCAGGACACAAAAGGTGCATTGAGTTCAAGATATTCTATTGTCATACTTTCAATTTAAACATTATTTCTTACCTTCTCAGCATTGGAGCGGATACAGCGAATGAAGAAAGGCTCTGCTCTGTTCAGAGTCTCCAAGAGTTTGGTCAGAGAGGTCTGAAGAATACATGCAAAGGGGTTTGATGAATGTTCAGCATTGCTGCTGGAGAGTGTGTGCGTGGTGCATGTTTCTGTGTGTGACGTGCAAACTGTTGTGGGCAATGTTACCTGGAACTGGGCACTGATGCTGGGGGGCTTCTTCTTCTTGTGCAGGTGCAGCAGAGACTTGGTAGTGCGATCGTGCAGCGTCAGGCTCACGATGAACTTCAGAGAGCGAGAATCCAGCAAATTCTGCACAACAGTCAGACAGGAAATTTATTTCCCACTTGCACTCACACCAGTAACTGTACATTCTCTTTATCTGCCCCTAAACTTGGGGTGTTTACTCGGGTTTACCTTGGGGATGACCTGCCTCTGCCTGGTGCTTTTCTGTTTCCTGTTAAAGACAGAGAAACAAGATGCAGGGTGAGTTAGAGGGACTGAAGCGGTAAAAGGCCTGTGGAAGGATGACAAGAACAAGTAGTGGATGGAGTGTGTGAAGCTGGGTTAGTATGGACGAGTGACTTCTTCATGCGCTGTCAGTCAGTGATGGAATCAAGCGTTGCACCTGTAAGATGAATGACGGGCACAGACAAGGCATGAATGAGTGAGAAGGTTAAGGTGGCACAGAGGTGGTGGAAGAGAGGGAGGAGGGAGTTTGCTGCAGGAGATGGGATGTAACTCTAAACAATCAGCTCAACAGAGACTCACCGTACACATAGGCAGACATGCTCTCCTGATATCACTACACAAAAAGGGCTATAAATGTATGTTCAAGCTCTGTCTGACTGCAGAACTTGCTGTAAATTCTAACATGCAGCGAGGCCGCTGGACATATTTTCACAAGATGCTCGGAAAGACCTCACATGCCAGCACAGTCTTCTGATGATGTTCATGCGGCAGCTAGCGTAGGTATTCACGGCATTTCAGATTTAGCCTTCAAGAAAACTAGATAGTATCTACAAACAGAGCTAATAATGTAATGTCTGCTGATGAAGCTAGACTGTGTTTGAGGTATTTATTAGATTAGATCACAAGACGTCAATGATCCATTGAGAAAAGTGGCTATTAACGTGAAAGCTGTAACTATCTATGGCTGAACGTGGTGAATGAGTTAAGGATAATTGAAATGATTCCTGGAAAAACAAAAATAGTTTTAATAGTAGCACGTTCTGTCTGAGCCAACTAGACTGGACTGATCTGGAGGAGAGCTGATCTGAGCCAGGTCTGTCTGCAGACTCACTGGAGGACGTGTCGAGGGAAGCGGAGGCGACCCCAGGACTGCAGCAGCTTGCGAGGGTCCTCACCATCCAACTGCAAGTTCTTAATGGAGCTGATGATCTCTGCATGCATGTCTCTAATCACACCCAACACACACACACACACACACACACCCAGTGTGGAGAGGGAAGGAGGGGGGAGTACGTGGAGCAACAAAAGGAGGAAGGAAAAGAAAGAAAAAAAAAAACATAAAGCGGGGCGTGATAGAACGCCACTGTTAGGACACCTTAGACGAAAACACACCACCGCAGTTACACGAGACAAAAACACACACTGCAGAATGGCTGGGGGTCTGATATCAAGAGGAACTTCATGCTCTGCTCATCCATGAAGCAAAAGCCGCAAAATATATTGTTCCACTGCTCAAGTTTATTTACATGAAAACCACAAGACACATGAGACCACCCAACCATGCTGCGATTTCCCTTTTAGGAACAGAAAAACACACACACACCAAAACACACACACACACACACACACACACACACACCAAAACACACACCAAAACACACACCAAAACACACACCAAAACACACACACACACACAAAGACTTGGACACATAGGGGAGGTTTGTATTCACACCCAAATCCCTGCCACTGTAGTAGTTAACATGCAGAGCTGAGCTGTTGTTCACAGTGTGGTGGTTGGCCGTCTGTTTCCATGCTGGGGTTGTTACTGGCTGTGTGGCTGTAAGTTGTTACTGGTGAGGCTGTTTGATTTATGGTTCTTTCATCGGGACTGGTGTTACACTGGACACTGGTCTGGTGAGGTTAATATGGGGACTTTTCTGTGTCCCAGAGGTAGTCCATGCAATACTTTTCTATACTTACCATAACTGACCATGAAAACAGAGGTCAGGCAGTGAAGGAATGGGCAACAGATACCGTAAAATGAGTCACAGTTAATCTGAACTCTATACCTCAATGTTTGCAGATCTGCTATGGGCTGGATGATTTAATAATGGTAACAATGTGCTGTAAGAGTTCAACTCAGTTCAGGTAAAAAAAAAAAAAAACAGTAACTTTAGATGTGAAAGCAGGAGGTATAAGGGTGAGATTCAGAGGCCCCAGCGATGCAAAAATATTCATCATGGTTTGGTTTCATTCTGAGAAATTCTTCTTGTCTATTGGATTTGGGGTCTCTGTATGTGTATAAATACATGTGCGCTTCAAACAGCTCCACAGTTGATGTAAGTAATCGGGGTGGCTAATCAGAGTAGGCCAGTACAAACATCTTCCTGTGCTCTATAGCAAGAATAATAAACGTGAGGAAGGAGAGAGACTGGGGATTACGCTAAGGGAAGAGAGGGAATGCAAGGTAAAGGGCAACTTTCATATTTAAAGCACATTGAAACATTTGACAAGCTGGGCCTTCTTTAATAAAACCCATTTAATATACTGCTTTGGATTGAACTGTTTATATGTATTTTTAGATGGGAGCAGACTCAGCAAACCGGTATCTATTACCCATAACAAAACACATTTCCTTCCTGCTTGGCCTCATGTCTTCACTGCTTCCTCCTGTCCACCAAATTCACTTACTTCTTACTCTCATAGCTAGCAAAGATGTCTTCAAAGGCCTCTAGAGGGCGCTCCTCTGAGTGATCAAAGTAGAAATCGAGCATAGACGCTCGTCTGTGGAGGGGAGAGGAGAGAACCGCACACACTGGGGTCACCAAAAGGTGGAGAGGATATGGGTTACTGAGATGAGGTGAAGGAGGCTTCATCTGTCAGGGTGACGTCAAAAGCTTGTGTTTTTGTCAGTGTTTATGGATTCACTTCAGATATGTCAGAGTAACTCAGCTGAACAGAGTTTAGGTGGATGATATTGTCCTTCCTCATCTCATCCAGTACCACATGATAACATGTGGATGTCCACAGTTCACCAACCATTTTAAACATTTCCGTCACCTTCAACAAAGAGCTTCAGACAGGAAATATGTTGATGTGTAGTTTATACATGGAAGAAAGGTTGCAGCTTCACAGGGGATGTATATTATACAGATCCTTTATAAAATAATCAGCCTGTGTTTCATGAAAGAAAAGTTATTGACCACACAGTTAACGGGAGCAACAGTCTGCCTCCATGTCCACAGGTATTACTGCAGACAGATCCCTCCAGAGGAAACAACAGTTAGAAAACCAGCCCAAACACAACAAACAAAGACACATTTCATAGTTTTATATTCAGTCCTGTACATTACTTACTTGTACATTCTGTCAATTGGGGCATTGGGTCGCTTGAGCTCGCCTAAAGGAGTTCTGGAGATTGGACGGACAACACCTAAAACAAAAACACACAAACACAATAAATACGCATTAATAATTGAAGTAGGGAAATCTATTTATCATATGTAGGCTTTCAAGTAGAATAAAGCTTGATCGGAGTCACATGAGTGCAGCAGTTTTTGTTATTTGGGTTTTTATTTCAACTTTATTTAATCGTGTTGAGCCACATAAAAAGGCTCCTACGTCAACGGGCTATGTGTGAGAGCGCAAAAATAGTCTGGAGGATTGAGAGTTGCACAGAAAACGGCAAAATCTCCTAAAGCCTCACGTTTCTCCATATTCCTCTATGTGCTGATCTGAAAGGCTAATTACAGAGCAGAGAAAATGCTGACCTTTGAAGTTGTGGTATAAGCTGCTCAAGTGAAGTGAAAGCAGACAGTGTATGACACATTTTGTAAATCTGCTATAATCTAGCTACCTATAATGAAACTATTGTACTTTGGTGTCCAATTATGACTACCTTTACAATATTCTGACTAAACTTCTGATAAAGACTAGAAACAAGAATATTAGTCTTGTTTAGCATTAGCAAAATAGATAGTGAAAGATAGTGTCAACAAACTATAAATCACGGCAAAAAAAAAAAAAAAGACTCTGGATCTTGAATCTTAAAAGATTTTTTCACCCAGGATGGGCTGACACAGTTACACGGATAACGTACCAGAAGTTTTGGCAGCCCAGGAGCGTCCAGCTTCGTTAAAAGCAGCAATCCCTCTGATGGTGGCGCGCAGGATTCCCCATCGGAACATGGCCACTGGGTCCATGCCGATGAGCTGCCGCACATATGCGCGGTCGCTACTCCGCAACAACGCCACAATGTCTGGACGCATGTGGTCTGTGTTCTTCTCCCGGAAATCCTGGTGTGGTCAGACATATAAAAAACATCACAAACTGCACCATGAGGTCATATTCATATAAGTGGATGTCTTCTCTGTCCGTCATCCTTACCTTGATTTGATATTTGACTTTCCCGGCAAAGTGTCGAATGACGAAGGCAGGCTCCATGACCGGTGTGGGGACAAAGTATTTGTTCCCCCGGTGCTGCTGCTTGAATTTGGCTAATAATGTCTCATCTGTGGCGTGGGGGAAGCTGCAGCACAGGTACAGAGCAAAGAAAAGCAGAAAGAAGAAGTATGAATAGAAAGGGGAGAGGAGATTAAAGGGCAGCTTTAAATAAATCAAAACAAACTCCATTCATACTCGCAGCCATAAAACATGAATAAAACGGTGTGAATCATCTGTAGCTGTTCGTACTTGCTCTCCTCATCCAGCAGGTAGAGCAGGCCAGTGGGCTTCTTGCTGATGAGGTGGATACAGCCCACATTGTCTGTGTAGTCAATGTTGTGCCAGGTGATCCCCTCTGCTTGGTACTCCTCCTGGATTTTGGATTAAGATTAAGCTCATGAGTGAAATCAAGTCATGCAACTTCACTATTGATCTTTTTACCTACATTTTTTAGCTTATTGGTCTCAAATACAAAAAAAAAATACTCAAGAACATTCAGAAAAATGCACAAATATATTAGATTTTTTATTGCATATGCTAAAATATAGCAGTATACTGTTTTCCAAGTCAAGTTTGACTAAATCCCTAAATATTTTAATAAATGAAACTTTGATTCATCACCAAGAACTCTGAAGGATAAGATAAACTAGCATGCAACTCGCATTTTCTTTTTTTCTTTTAGGAGATGAGGAAATGTTTGGATGAGTCACCATTTAAACAGTCATTATTATAAACACAGAGAAGAGAGTCTACGTTTGGTGTGCAGCTCAGTGTGTCATGTAAAACGGCAAACGAAACAAGACCACTAACCTGCTCCAGATTGAAGATGTGGTGGTTGAAATAATACTGCAGCTGCTCGTTTGCATAGTTGATGCAGAACTGCTCGAAACTGTTAGTCTCGAAGTCCTCAAAGCCAAAAATGTCCAGGACACCGATAGACAAGCACTGGAAAATAAGAGCATGAACACCGACCGGACACTAATGAGGAGCAGGAAGGGGGAATGTATACACACTACATTTAATGATGAATAGTGTTTTTTAATGTTTTTGTGCTGATGTAGATGTGTGTTTTTCTCTCACTGGAATAGATTCCTCCATATCTTTCTTGTTAAGAAGGGCGTGATTGATGCGTAGGACGATCCAGTCAAACAAGGCGCTGTACAGAGACTTGGCCATGGAGTCTCTGGCTGTGATAGCCTGATGGGGGAAGGAGAGGGAAAGAAGGGATGATACATACTGCATGGAATGAATGTAAGAGTAGGAGAAGCAATGGTGCTGTTTTGCAGTGTGCTTTGGATCAGATTATATTACAACAAAAGTCTGACGGAAGCTAACGTAAATGAGGGATTACACACATAAAGAGAAAAAAGAAAAAGGGCGTGGAGCAAATGAAAAGTTGAACATTACACACTGACAGGAAGAAGAAATCTAATGTAAGTGTGGTGTCGATACAGAAGCAGTAAGGCTAAGAAGAAGAACAGGCACCAATTAGTGTGTAGTTAGACACTATTATAGTATGACAGGTTGCACTGATGTCTTCATGGCTGGTGACTACCTCAGAGTGACTGTAGGGGAGGATCAGCTTGTCGTTGACGGTCACCGTTTTCCTCTTTGTCAGCGCCTCAACCAGCAGCTCCTCTTTGACCTGAGAGGGGAATCCACACAGGTTAACAGTGACAGCTACAGACACAGTGAAGTATGAAGTCACACACAGAAACACACACGTTACCTTCAGCAGGTCAGAGAGCGTAGCCAGGACCTCTGGTGGTCCAACATCTAAGCCCTCGTCTCGGCCCGTCGACTTCCTCCTGTAGGTCACGTTGCCCAGATACAAGATGGCCGACAGCACCGAAAAGATCCTGCAGCGCAGTCACAGAAATAGTTTAAACTGAGAGCTACAGTACAGTCATATGACAAACACACAAACAATGCTACACATGCTGTTCTTCAGTCTTAGCATGTGTTTATGCTCTATAAAATAAACTGAATAGAAGCATTGTACGGAGCTGCACACTGTCTCTGCTACATTAGCTCCTCTTTGCTCTAAAAACTCTGCTGGAATTTATATTTTTGGTAATTGGACTCAATGCTCAGACCAAAATAACCTCTATTTCCACGACTGAGTGGAAAAATGCTTCTGGATTTATTTTCAACGCAATCCCTTCAACATGTCTGGAAGAAGATTACGTCTCTTTCCTGCATTACACACACTGTAGTAAACATGATCACTGATTCACTTACTGTTTCTTGGTGGCCGAAAGAAAGCCGACCATCTCCATCGCTTGCTGCAGCCTTTCGAAGTCGTGACGCAGATCTTCTTCATCTTCTATCTTAAAGTTTTGCTAAAACGGAAAGACAAACATTAGTGGGGATGTATAAAGCTGAGAAGAAGACAGCAAAAGCACAAAATGGACACACAAACAGGTGAAGAACAGATGTGAATGAAAAGGAGGACGAGAAAAGAAAGGGAGTGAGAGAACAAAGACGGCTTCATTAATATGCAGGACACATGTGCGCTGTAAACTGGGAGGGTATACAGCAGCTTATTCAGAAACTTGACAGTCTTCATGAATACAGGGTCCACTCACAGTGAGTTACTGTGTTACCTTAAAAGGTCAAATCACCCACATGGAGGCTGTTTATATCACATAGAGCGACTTTAAAACGGCTGGATGTGATCCAACCTGGGGAGCAGTACTGTACCTGCTTGAGGTAGAAGTATTCTTCAGGTGGCAGCAACTTGAACTCCTTCCTTTCCTCCTCTGAAGCTCCCAACAACAGGTAGTAAAACACGTGGTAGTTCCTGGAAAAACAACACACATCGTTCGTAAATCCTGTACTGCACACCAAGGTATTACTACAAGAAAATGTTCTATAACCCGAGAACCCCATGCTGTTTTCAAATGTAAATGTAAAATTCTTACAGCTCTCATTTCATCAGTTTCCCTGGAATTAGTTTATGACTCACAGTAAATTATGGGGGTGTGAGATAAAAAAAGAGATAAAAAGTGATCTTTTAGACTGAGGACCACTGAAGAGTCATTTTTACCCCTCGTAGAAGCAGCTGCATAATGCTGCGGTCAACATTGACGCCACGCCTGGGTGCCTAGCATATCACGAGCTGGAGCTAGCTATACTGACAGATCTGGAAACATGAACCGGAGCAGAAGAAAGATGATTTCCCAGGAAGTTCTGGCCAAGTGGGAGTGAGAGTAAATCAGACGGAGGAGTGATAACAGCGGACATGTGTGAGGGAGAATCAGAGAGAGCACGCTCTGTTTCTTTATTTTATAGCATAACTAAAACAACATCCAAAATTTGTTTAACTTTCATGTAATGTTCATCTTCTATAATTAAATTATTTAAATGTGTTAATTATTTTGATGTTTGCTTGTTGTAGCCTACAGTTCATTGATGAATTTTACAATTGCGGTTTTAGAGGATACTGGAATGCTGGAGGTTTTAAAAGGTGTTAAACTGCTCTGCAGGAGGATGAATTAATTTTTGTGTGCATGCACAAATTGTTTGTCTGTCGAGCAGTTATCAGTTGATATGAGTTTCATGTTTATGGTCACAAATAAGGGGTAGATCTGATGATAAACCAAGAGTCAACACATAATAAGCTAATAGAAAGAAGGCTCATGTTGAGTTTTCCACTCTGCTATCAGTGCAGGTAGGCAGACAGGCGGCAACGCTTTGTTGTAAAAGCACATGGGAGTAATGAGTTTCCACACTTATCACTAAGAAACAATGACATCATGCAGGAGTCACTCCCTGACTAGACAGGCAAGATGCACTGTCAACAGCAACTGTAGGCTAGGTGATTAATAATACAGTGGGCAGGCTGTTTATAGCCTCAAGGTTACAGAGGCTTGCTTTAATATGGAAGGTGATTACATTTCCTAAACTAGCTGGGAAAATCTGGACAGGAAACAGAGTGAACAGAGTAACACTCGTCCAACTCGAAACAGCTAAGTGTGTGCAAGACATCAACTGCTTCAGCTGAGCTGCTCAGCAGCAGATTGTGGTTTTACAGACATTTACAGACCCATGAGTGTTTGTGTGTATCTTTATCTGCACAAATCTAAAATTGGAAAGAAAGCTTTTGACTTGTGTAGGTAGAAAAAACACTTCCTGTGTCAATAAGAGCTAAATCATTACCACTTCAAGGCTAAAGCTTTGTCGTATCTACAGTGAACAGGGAAACTGTTCACATTAAAGTCAAGTTTTCTCACTGGTTTAAAACAGGGGTAATATAAATGTGACGACTCATTCACCAGTAATATATACTGCCAATCAAATAATGTGCTTATGGTGGATTTACTCCCTCCTCCAAATGTATTTTTCAATTAGTAAAATTTGCTTGCATATTAGTCACACAAGTAGCAACAGACCAGGTCTAGTCTGTAGTGAATGTCACAGTGAGTAACACAGACTCGCATGATGTAAAGACAGCGTGGCAAATGAGGCGGCCTCTCTCTTACTCATTTGTTTGTACAGCAACAGTTAATTCTTAACTCACACAGTCACTGGAGGTCACACTGAAATGAGGCAAACCCAAAGTGTATTAAAATTACCTATTACTGCAACATTTAAAGTCCTGCCAAGTGTCGACACTGTGCACTTTGATCCATGCAGGTAACATTATTCAGTTCACGGTGGACACACAGCTAATGCTAGTATTAGCATATGTACATAATCAGTGGCTAATGTCTCTTTCTGAATATGTAAGTACATGTGTGTATTTAGGCAGAAGGACAAGTAAGTCAAACACTAGAGAAACTGAAGAGTTCAGCTGAACTTCATATACAAACAACAGAGGCTCCTCGTGTTTGCACAGAGGGCCCCATGAAGGTCAGTTGGGGTGACGGGTCAAGACCCCTTCCTGCCAATCCTCACCTCTCGTTCTTCTCTCTGGAGACCAGCCGAGACTTCTCCAGGAGATACTTCTCCACCACAGCCCTGGAAGACAGAAAGAAAGAGAGAGGGGTGGGGGGTGGAGTGGATGAGGATAAGAAAAAAGGGGAAGAAGAAAAACAATGAGGATGAATCACTTAACACCAAAGGTCACTCTGTCTGTGTGTGTGTGTGTTTGTAGGTCATATGTGAAAGTGGGCTGGAAATAATAAATGAGGGGAGGAGCAGAAGGGGAAGTGGGCAGATGGTCGGAACAATCAAAGAATGAACAAAGTATTCAGAGATGGTCTGACACACCACATAGCAACACACACGACAACTTTGGCTTTAATTGATTTGATATTATTGCATGGTCAGAACAGAGGAGACTGGAAGGTTACCGCAGGAGTAGAGGTATGCTTTCAGACCACTGCAGTCATGAGATATGCACGCTATTGTAAAAGCAGTGGTATTTACCCACTACACCAGGCCAAGGCCATAAAGTTGTCTAAGTCAGATTTTATAAGCCAGAGTTGCTTTTTTTTTTTTCTATCGCCAGGCAAAAACAACACTGACGCCAGTCCTCATGGTACACTAAGAATAGAGCTGTGCTGTGAGAAACAGTCCATCTGCAGCTACAGACTGAGGCCAAGTTCATACATCTACTGTAAAGATCTGCAAATTGAGTTCCCTTTATCTTTTTCTCTGCACTGAAACTTCTAGGCAAGTGATTTGTCGTAGGCGTCACGGTCACACATGCACTCGTAAATACTATTTCACCTTAATACACAACGGGTAAAAATTAAAGCACGTTCAAGATGTAGACACATAGAGATGTGTGAGATGTGACGGAGCTTTGTCGTGCACCATGAGTAACTGACAGGAATTCAGATCAGGCGGTCCTCAGAACCAGTTCCAACCGGTTCCAGGCATCAAATATGCCAAAAGCATGTGAGACATCTATGAATATAGAGAAATACATACAACGTGGGCTTTTACTGCTTAATGATGCTTCTTGAAAAACATAAGCAGAAGTCCCAAAAAAAGAGGAACCGAGCTGCTTGTACGGGTATGTGAACAGTATTTTTAAGTATTCTTGTACATATGGATGTAAATTATTTCAGTGAACCTGTTTCACATCTCAGTTCACCATCAGTTCAGTAAATGGTTGGCCAATTGGCCCTCAAATTTACATCATAATATATACACATTGTGTTTTTAAATTGTATTTTTCTGAGCATCAAGACCGGAAGATGAATGAATGAAGGGCCACCATAGGCTCCCTAAAAGTTAGAATCAGTCTTATCTGTGTATGTGACCTCATACAATGACAAACACGCAGGAATGTTGACAGGAATGTTTCAGATAAGTACAGAGAATGCGGCTGGCATGCCAGTTATACTATTTATCCGACAGCAGATACCTCAGGGCGTAAGAGAAGTCTCACAGCACATACATACAGAAACACACATACAGTACATGTTTGTGCTCAGATATCGTTCACCTCCATTTTACACCTCCTCTAACTTGTGTGTTTTCTTTTTCACTCAGAACCCACTGAGGATGGATTAGCCGAACAGAGACCCACACACAGAGCGTGCGAGAGAGAGAGGGAGAGCGTAAAAATATCCCGCCTGTCAGTTAGTCAGTCCGCTCAGAAAGCAGAGCAGAGCGGAACAGCAGCCTTCCCTTTGTTAATCTCCTCTATTGACTGTCTGAATGGCTGCCACTGGAGATGGAGAGATAGACAGGCAGCCTTTGTTAGGTCTACAGAGCAGAGCTGTGGTGCTACTCCGAGTCCAACACTTTGCTGACGTGAAGCAGAAGGCTACACCAGCGCGTGAGCTACGCAAAATGTTTTAGTTCGACTACATTCATAGTTTTTGGCATAGTGGGTTCACTTTGTAGCACAAAAAAACATCAGCCAGCTAAAATCAACAATCCTGATTGGATTACAGACCATTCTCCGGGTAAGCAATTCAATAGAGCGTGATGAGACCTGGTGCCATTAGGGGATAATCAGGTTGGTGTTTCCCCACTTACTGCGGAGCCGAGCAGCTGTCGCCATGGGCATTTACATGTTTCAAATCAGATTTTATTACGAGTAAAAAACTTGTGCATACACAACCAGCGTTAGAAATCACATCCTGTTAAGCCTTTAGCCTGAACATTGTCCCTGCAGTCGTTCAGCTTTTGACTCCACCCTATTGTAGCATAGCATGTTGTGTTTTTTTAAAGACGCTGCATTGAGCAGCTGTTCCCCTCTCCCGATGAGGAAATGAGGAAGTGACGCGGGTGACCAGACTTTGATGCAGCACCTAACCAGAATCTGACTGCTGAGAAAAAGGAAGGACATGCTAGTGGTTGAAAGTTTCAGGCAACACACACACAGTGCATGCACATGACTAGTCATAAAGAGAGCAAAGAGGAAGATATTTGGCTATAGAGACGTAGAGGACCCTGATGACGAGCTACAGGAAGAGGATGCAGAACACAAAAACAATTATTGAAATGTCCGTGTATGGTTTTGTGCAGCAGATTAAGGCAACGTGGAATTGACTGTGTCAAACACACACGTACAAAAACACACACATGAACCTGCTGTTAATTACTCACCCTCTGACCACTCCACTCTCCAGGTAATTCACCTGGATGAATTTACCAAAGCGGCTGGAGTTGTTGTTGTGCGCTGTCTTGGCGTTCCCAAAGGCCTGACAGAGAGAACAGGAGAGGACAAAGACACAGCTTAAGTTTAAAGGTTTAAAGTTAAAAAACACACAATGCATCACCAAATCAACAAACAAGATTAATGCAATATCACTCCGGTCGTGTTTCGTCTCAGTTTGTCTTGATCTTTTCTTCAAGGTAGCTGCTTTGTTTTACTTTTCTTTCTGCCATGTCAAGGACAACAACACTTCAAAACACAGAGAGGGAGACAAAATGAAAGCTCGACTGTTTGCAACAGACTTGAAGACCATATCACGTCTGATTTTAATGGTCTGAAGTTGTGACACTTCAGAACACACTGGGTGATTTTGTTGTAGTCGTGCACCCAGAAACTCAACTGTGACTTTTGTTTCGAACCTTATATGGAGGTGCTATTGGGTGCAACACAATCTTGGAGTGCACCTTCAAGACAACTCATCTAACAGTGCCAGAGGTCGAAAACAACAACAACAAATCTCCATGACAACAAAGAAAATAAGTAGTCAAGGGGTTAAAGCTTGTTTTTAATCAGCAGCTGAGACCGCAAAAGAGGGTTGGACTGAGTGAGTGTGTGTGTGTATGCTTGTGTGTTTGTATATGTTGGGGGGTCTTAAAAGGGGGCGAGCATCTGCAGCTCGTTGTCCCCTCTTGCCCTCCTCTCACTCTCCCCATCCATCTCTTTCTTTCCTTTCCTCCAAGAACTTTTCCCTCATTCTCTTGTTTGCTGTGTGTGTGTGTGTGTGCGTGTGAGAGTGAAAGAGAGAGAGCATAGGTCAGTGATGATAAATGAGGTTGCCATTCTGTATAGCCGTCTCACACCAGAAACAGGAAGAGAGGAGCAGGATTTCTCTCCAGGCCTGATGCTAACCCAGCCCAGAGGCACACAGAGCCCGGCCACCGTGCCTCGCTGAGGGGCCCTGTTTATTGCATTGACACGGTAACAGAATAGCACTCTTCTTTTCTTCATGATGCACATGCTCACATGGTTACAGATAGACACACACACACACACTTGCTAAACAAAAGACCACTGCAGGGGAAGTTGATTCCTTGCATGTTAAATAGGAGCCACATTGTATCTTCCAAAGGAGTTGCGGGGTCGATTTGATACAGTGGTCTTGGGGCTAATTTGAGATTCCTTAGGATGAACTGTGACCTATTTTCATTTCTGCTGCTCAAGTAGACCTCCCAGTTATCTATTAGAGCTTTTCTTGTCTCACTAAAACGGATCTTCTTCCTACTTTCATTTTTTCAGTGCACTAAAACCATCAAACCAAACTGTGGTTCTAAAACATTTTCTAAAGACCTGTAGGAAGTATGACGCAACAGTTGCTGCCTGTTGATGATGATGAAAGAGATGCAGTTATCAGTCATGTCTTATCCGTGACCAGAATTCTCTATCTTCAGCCTAACCTGGACTTGCTCAGGCAAGGCTCCTATCCACCCACTGGTCTGATTGCTCTCTCTTCTTATACCTGTGTGCATGTCTGGTTTTATGGTTAGCATGCCAATATATAACATGCAAAATTGTATGCTTATTTATCCAGATATCAACTCTGTGTAAACAGCACAATGCTGTTATGTCCGTTCGCGGTTTGTGGGTCAGTAAGTGTGTTTTGGCACTGATACTCCAAAGTGTCTCACTGCTCAATGCTGCCCACTGTGCCTTGTACTGTTCCGATCACCCCCACTTCACAAACCTTTGCAGCCAAGAGCACAAAACCCTGGGAAATCTCTGCAAAGCCCAGGCCGCTGCGCCATGAAGGGAATGCTAAACATGTCACAGCATCTTTCGTATTCGAACTTGCCCATGAGTAAACGATGTGGTTGGCTGGAATGCTCAGCAGGTATGGGGAAGCGGAGTGACTGCTTGTCAAACCGTGTTCGTGAAAAGACGTGGCCTAATCTGCATTCTCACGAGATAGGGGCAGGACGTTTATGGAAGGAAAACAAGGAAGAGAGAGTGAGAAGTAGAGAAATAAAGACAGAGACAGAGACAGAAAGGCTGTCTGCAGGGTATATATGTCTGCATGTTGTGGGTATGTTTATCCAGTGATAATTTCATGACGTACAATACTGTCTTAAATGATTCCTCTCTGTGGTGAGCAGACTTTTCTGGCATCCCCTGTACATTTCCACTTCTACAGAGCCAGACCTACCCGAATGAAGTCTCACATCCCTATTCAGCCCCCTCACGCACGCGCACACAAATAATGCAGTTTAAGAGTAATTTGTCTCAACAAGCAAACGGGACAGAGAAGAGTTTAAATTATATACTTTATATACTTTAAAAATACACCAAATATTAGCTCTAGTATACAGATTACTCACGTTTGTAAACATGAGTAATCTGTATAAGAAAACGGTCTGATGTTGTATACTAGTTTAGATGGTCACGGAAATGACAAATTCAAATATGCTGTTTACTCACTTTATGTGCCGTGACTTGCCAACTTGTAGTAGCGCCTATAAGTCACTTCTATGATGATCTGAGAGAGTTTGTAGCATAGCTTACACAAGTTTAACATCTAAACTAATAGCAAGAATCAGTAAAAACTTACAGCTGGTGCTTGGGTACTAGGCCTTTTATTGCTAAAACACTGAGGCATTGCTGCATCCTTTAAAGTCTAGCTGCTCAAAAGAGCTTCAGTTAAACGTTTCCACAGACACTGCCAAGGCCCTGACACTGACACCTCACTACAGCATGGATACACTCACAAAAGGACTCTAAATAGTCCAACCGCCACAAAGACAGTTCCCACATTCTCAGAGGGCAACGGCAGGCGCTCATTGAAAAATTCATCAAACCTCTAGATGGACATGCTCGCTCATCCAGCTACACCCACAACTATATCAGTCATGTTCTTTAAATCAAACAAGTGCATACACTCTTCTTACTAAACCAAGCGGCAACGTAATCAACTATATAATCAGTGGTAGCTGTTGAGGGAAAAACACCAATGGTACTTCGTGACAAAATAAACACTGTTTGTTGTGTATGAATGTGAAAAATGCTTCGGCGAGATCACATGATGCTGGCAGTGACTGAATGCAACCACGTCTCTACACAGTTCCTCCTCTATCCTTGGCCTTGCTTCAAGCCGCCGCTATGTCCCACCAACTACACTTAAACCCCTCAACTGAATTGTTAACAAAGAATTGATTCTTGGATGTACAATAACAGCGTCAATAGTGCTCAGAGGGTCTATTGCTTCGATTCAATATCAGAAAATGTTCCAATGAATGCGATGAAACTGAACTACTTTATGAATTCACTGTAGCAAAGGTCAGAAACAAATAAGATCTATAAACTCTTCATTTCTGGAACAGAATGACAGGACATAGCAATAAAGGTGCTGGATGATTTAGATGCAGATGACTTACACAGGGATTTTTGTGCTTAAAGGATTAAGAGATCAATCAATTGGCCCATCAAATATTGCAAAATATTTGCTTGTTTTAGCTTGTTTATCACAAATTTAGGATTTTGCTTTTCAGCGTAAGTACTGTTTCTATATAATATCATGCTATGGAGCAGACAATTTTGAGCTGGGTTTGGTTACTTGTTTGTATGTGTGCTTGCATATGTACGAATGTTCAAATGATGACGATTTTTCACTATTTATATATATATATATATATATATATATCCCTGTATATATATATATATATATATATATATATATATAAAAAAATCAACAGATTAACTGATAATGGTACCAAAACGGATAGCTGCAGCCCTAAACAATTCACAGATTTGTCGACAGAAGATATACATGAAGATCAGTGTGTTTCTGTGTTCTACTTTAAGTGATAACAAAGCCATGGATTCTAACACAGTCAAGCTTGTATGAAAGGCCAGTTATCACATGACAGCAAATCAACCTCAATGGAAAACAAACAAACTTATGTTGGATGATAGCATAGCGGAAATAAAGTGCTGGTAGTGGCGACTGGGGAAAAAACCCTAATCGCTTCAGTATGCAACAGTTGAATGTAACAGATTATCATTTTTTATTATTAGCAAAGGCTGGAAAAGCAGTTCAGACACCTCCACGCACTGACTTTAAGGTAAACGCTATGCTCTGCCCAACTGCACAGGGGATCAACAGAATAATGTAAACGCTACCTCTCTTGTATCAATGTAATCATAATTACGCAAACGCTAAATGAATTGACAACAGTTGTGACGAATAAAACGAACCAATGAATACAGTAGAAAATGTGAGCACACTTGAGCTTTTTCTGTATCACTTATTAATCTAGTGCAAGAATTCCCAGCAATGCTCATCTTTAAGGCGTGTTTAGTCTGAACATGGCAGACCACAGGGGGATTTCAACATGAAGTGTATGCATCACGCACGGTGTCACAACTGAGAACTCACTGCACTACTGAACATAAGGCAATAGCATTAGCACTGGTAATACTAATAATCTTGGGCAGTTGCTAACAGACTCTTGTAGAAAGTCTTACTGGGTTCATAGGCTAAAATCTGTTCAACGTTTTGGACTAAATGAGACACTAAACCTGCTATTTACCCAAATGTCTTACTTGTTAAATTATAGCCATCTGTACAGTGTGTATGATTTTTGATGCTTATATTTGCTCGAATAAGTTGGTCCATATTTGTATTTGGCATATGTCATTTACACGTCAAACCAGTTTTACAGTAAAATCAGCCTCATTTGTGACCTTGGCACTCAATATGTTAGTCTGTGACTGTCACATAGACTTCTCAACGTACAAACATTATTTTTTCACCTGTTATCCGGCAACCGTTTGCATCTTCAAAAGGTATTTTCGTGACTTTACAGGCGCTTGCTGTCTGCCTTCCAATCTCCACAGATTGTACCCAGCTTTCCAGCAACAGCACTACCAACATGGCGTCCACTGTTCAAGGGAAAGATGTTCTCTAAATTACATTTGAAGATGCAAACTGTTGCTGGATAACTGGTAAAAAAAAATAAAATAATGTTTGCACTCCCCTCCAAGGTTACTGCTGTCTAAGTCGCATAATAACAAACATATGGAGTACGTAGGTCACAGATGGGGCAGAAAGCCTTGCTGTCAAAACACCTGTTTAAAGTCACCTCTCATCATCCAGAACCTCATTTAGCTCCACCCTATTTACGCAGAGTTTACAAAACTGCTTTAGATATTTCAGTGTTTTCATGAAATGTCTAAATTATTTGGTCTACTGTCTGTGTGCGTGCAGAACAGTTTGGAGTAATGAAGATGTAAAAATGAAGAGGTTGAAATAGTTAGAATAAGTTTTCGAGCACCAGTTTTGCTCTTCTTGTGGTCTGGTGTTTTAACAGATTGGAGTCATTTCAAGCAGCTCCACCCATGTCTACATGGGTACCACATCAAACCTCAGCTTGTGGTGTGGTCAGAGTACCATGAATAGACCCTAAAGTGGACAGCAGCATGCTGCTACATGTAAGCTGTATTTGGCTTGTAAGGAAGAGCATATTCTAGCCTTTAATATGATTCTGAGCAGTATGATTACAGTAAGGCCTTTGTATACTGTATATATGTGTGTATGTGTATGAAATGAATGAGACATGAGCATGACGCAGTGACTTAAACTCAGTAATGCCAGCTTTTCCCAGACTCATACACAATGCCACCCAGCTTGACCAAATATAGCTGAGGAATAAAAGAGGTGCAACCCATAACTAAGAGATAAACAATGGATCAGCAGACAGAATGGCCAGCTACTCCTCTGCACTTCCTGTACAACAATACAATACTTTGGTGTATCCACGCCCCTCATGCTAACCCCCCCCCCCTGGGCAAACGGCAGAGAGAACTACTGCCGTTACTTCCCGTGTCGTAGCTGCTTCCTGTCAAAAAGGGTTCCGGATGATAGGAACTTCCTGTCTGAAGTGGTGAGACATAGTGGCATGGAGGAGGCTGGGGACTTAGAAGAGACTTATTTAACAACTAGGGGGGTTAGGCTTTAGTTAAAAGGCTATATATTATCTCACTGACTGGTCTGGAGATAATTTTCTCCTCACCAACTAACATCAGTGACTGGATGGGAGAGTTAAAAGGTTACATCAGAAGCTTTTTATGTTGACATACGAGCAGCAAGAAACCTTGTTGTTATCCGGTATACTTCAAAACTATTTTAGGACTATCAATATTAATTTGACAGCCTTCTGATAAATACGTAGGGACAAGAAAAAACTTGATAGGTATTTCCCAACAATTAACACTTAACTCCAATATATTTCCTGCCATGTGTCAGCCAACTCTGCAACAGAGGAGGGCCCTACCAGCATTAAGATTAAATAGGCTTCAAGGCCTAGCAAAAGACAACAGAGAAACCAAAAGAACCACATAACAGAGGAACCAGTCAGACCAGTTTACAAGTGAAATATTCATTTTGAGCTGGTGAGCTGTTCTGAAGTTAGAAGGCCTTATTTTTTTTTTAAAAAAAGGACAATCTCTCCTTTACCTGTATTATTTTCAAGACAAAAGAAGGAAATTTAAAGAATAGAATATAGAATAGAAAGAAGTGGTACAATGAATAAAAGTAGGACAGCGGTTTTCCCACATGGTTTCAGGTTGGGGCCATTCAATATGCCAGCAACACGGCACACAGTACAGATCACAGTCTAGTACCACGAACGATGATCTCATCTCCTCAAAATGTGTGACCCGGGTCTCGAGACCTCCCCTATAGCTAGAGGATACACACACCAGACACACAGAATGCAAACACACACACTACTGTAACCCGATCTGCTTCCAGGACCAAAAAAAAAAAAAAAAGGAAAAAAAAAAAGACTTATTTTGTTAAGAGTAAAAATTCGTCCATTTTGCTACACGTATCTAAAAATAGAATACTACACTCCACATATAATTGAATAAGGCAGTGTTATCAGGATGGAACCACAAGAGGTAGAGAATCTGTGTGCAGAGAAACTGCAGGGAACATAATTCAGAAGAATTATTGCTTCCTCTGTAAAGTGACTTTTGTTTCATGTCAGCCATCTTATGAGTGTGCTGCAAAAGCTGGCGGGTGTTGTCAAAACAGAATCTTTTCCTATAAAGTAACTAGGAGGATGTCTTGGAAAAATGTTAAAAGCAACTGCCTCCTCTTGTGCTTCAACGTTTCTGGGTAAAATGTTAAATTTAGATGCAATAATGCTGCCAGGGAGGAAATGTACAGCTGTTCAATAGCCATGATGATTGACGGACTGGTCACAGATGGAATACTACTTCCACTTCCTCCGCTGACCAGGCCACCAAAGACCGAACCCGTCTCTCTGTCTGCCTCTGCAACCACAGTTAAAACACACACACACACACACACACACACACACACACACACACACACACACACACACACACACACACACACACACACACACACACACACACACACACACTGCATTCTGGGAGTGAACAGCAGAGTGGCAATGTGTCTGCCAAAGGGACCAAAACTCTGCTGATGGAGGGGAAAATCTCTTCATCCCCCTCACTCCCCCTTCTCTCAATCAGCCGTCCAGAACCAAAGACTCTGACAGACTGACACACATCAAGGGACCAACGCTGCACGTATTCAGATGCATCTGAAAGCAGCAGCAGTTGTGTGAGTGGAGGCTCCAGCACTGAGTCAGAGGGTCGCTGAGACGACAGAGACGTGATAGATGATGGATGAATACGCCGTGCCTGCAAGTTGTTGTGGCAGCTCACCCCTGTGTTCTTGCCATTAAGGCTAAAGCCAATCGCTTGTGGCCAGGTCTCTCTGTTTAATTTTGTTCTCTTCCATAGTATTATAGTCTTCCAATGAATATACTTTCACAGATCAGTGGGATTTTCACTTCTCAGCACCGTTTTGTACTTTGAATAAACTGCATTCCACGTACAGCTTTTCTGGCTAAAGGTCTATTTTTAGCCACAGTGATGCAAAATAAAACAGAAAAATATGTAGAGGGGATTTACTTCCAGATCAAGACTGAGAGTAATTAGTTCCCCACACCAAGGAGGGCTATAAAAAGGAAACTGAAGCACTGAGATTTCTGCTTTTTGTGCAGAGTTAGGGGACTTCTCAGTCCGATATGTAGCCTCAGGCAGAACTTGATTTAATCTTTTCCAATCTCGAGTCCTCAAATCACAAACATACATCCAGATTGCATCGCTGGCAGGAAACAAACTTAATATGACCAGAGGTCACACACACCGACACCAACACTCTACTCAAACATCATGTTTAATTGAGCCGAGCCAGAGCTGCCGGCTTTCTAGTCCTTGGTGTTAAAAAAAAGTGCAGTTAAACTGGTGTTGGAGGCCTGCACTCACAATGCTAGGAGAGTAGAACCGTTGCTTACAACAGAGCAAGTGGGAGTGATGTGAATGCTGAAAATCACAATAATACCCCTGCTTAAGGTCTGACCAGAGGTAAATTCTTCCATATGTGAAAGTGGAGGAGACCCCGTTTCTCATTACAGGGATGAAAAATAAACAAAAATGAAGTCAACTCTGTTCTTTGCCACGTAGCTCAGGGATTTAAAAAAAAAACAAAAAAAACAATGCTGCGTGATAACGTACCTTTCATGACGCAACCAGTTCTTCGTTATAACAATGTAAAAGCTAACAGATGTCGACTTGCCTGCATGTATTTGTATGTGCCTGGTTTGTCACCAAACACAGAGAGCTGTAGTTTGCAATGAACCCTGGGTATTTAACTGCCGTAGAAATAAACACAAATGACTAAATAAGTATGTCTTCATTTGGTTTATGACAACCTGAGTCGATAGCTGGTTAATCTAAGGAGGAGGACTGTGTGTTCAGAGTCAGACCATGAATACTGTGATTCAAAAAAAATGTATAGATGTTCTTCCCCTGTCTATCAAAATCAGTACCTTACATAACGCTTTCTTAATAAGTTTGGCTGTAGTTTCAGTTCTTTCTGTCTCTTCAACGATTGCACGGAGCAAGTCAGTACAAGCATCTAATTTCTCAGAGAGGAAAAAGCAGGAAGAGGAGAGCAGTCACCTGATCGAAACAACCAAAAGGATATTCCAGCCTTTGGTCAACAACAGCTCCAAGTTAAATTCACGTTGGTCATATTCTGATTTTCAGAAACTATGACGTTATACAGTCAAGGAGGCCAAGATTCGCACAGAAACGTCAGTGTTTGCTCAAAAGTACCTAGAAGACCAATAAATAGCACTAACTTGTGTAGATTCCCACAGCATTTCACTACTTACTTCATAAGTAAGAGGCCCCATGAAAGGTTAATAAAGCAACTTCCCGTCCTCTTTCTCATTTCTTCTTTTCAAGTCTTCATGTTTAAATCTTTTACATTCCACGCACACACACACTTCCATATGCACCACCGGGTCAGCCCACGCACTTAAGTCCAATGGAGTCACAGCCTGAAAATACATTTGCTCACTGCTGCATGGGATCTGATACTTTCATGGGATGTTTTATCATTCATAACCACTGAGCTAGAGATAATCATTGTCCTACAAAATAATATCAAAACATAACTATATAACAAAGTGTATTTTGCATCCTCTGCATATGTGTGTGTGTGTACTTTTGCACACCATAGCATCATGATGAGTCACTTGTGGAAGCGCCGTCACTGCTGGGTATGACTTAATCAAAAGAGAAATGTATTTCACACCTAACTAAAGCAAGTGCAAAAAAGGAATGTGTGAATTCCTATCACAGATCATTTGTGATATGGTTTCCACATGACTGGTGAGAGACAGACGAGAATAACAGGCTCACCTGCTTCACGAACACAATCCTCGGTATCTTTCATTCTTTCTTTTGCTTTATTTTGTTTGTTTTACTCTGATACAAAACACACACATAGACTTTATCCTATCTCTCGTGTGTGAATCTTTACTGGTCTGACTTTGAATGCACAACGATTCTCGATGCACCTCACTCAGGGTGGGAAATTAGCAGGTAGATTTTAGGCGACATAATTATTTACTCTTGACTGGATGGTGAATATGAACATTTATCTCATTAGCTAGTAGATGTTCATTTCCTATCCTAAAAATGTATCAATCCTCAATCTGATAAATCTGAACTCAGACTACAAGCATCTATAAGTGGCATCATTTCAATACCAGTCTGTGTGTGATCCACATCAGTACATAAACACGACGTGTCATCCCTCTTTGGATGGCAAAGTTGACAGCACCTTTTCAAGTCTGATTATCAGGATTCGCTGTATTCTTTATGGTTGCAGACTTAAACTTAGGGATGTTAGCTGATAACATTAGGTCGCCAGTGGTGCTCTGTTAGCCTAATGTTTGCCTACAAGTCAATGCAAGAGAGCAACGCTGAAACATAATGACGCAACTTTACAACTTTATTGTCCAGCTGAGGCCTGAAAAACTTGCTTCCTCAACCAGACCAGGTGACTAAGCTTTGTCTAGGCGCTGTGTTGGGTTACAGTAGTTTACACAGGTTGTTGTTATGACTGATGGAGTAGGCACAAGAAAAATTCAATCTTGCTTTCATAACTTAATATCATACCTCCAGGACCGGTCCAGCTCCCAGTATGGTCCTCTCCACCCCACTGGCATAGCCCTTCTGGCTGAGTGCAGTCAGACAGTGGATCAGGAAGTTGGTACTCTGGGTCTTGCCTGAGCCACTTTCCCCAGAGATGACAATGCACTGGTTCACCCTCTTCCTGAGCATAGCATAGTAGGCTACATCTGCGATAGCAAAAATGTGAGGCTCCAGTTTGCCCAGCTGGTGGTTCTCGTACATCTTGACATACTTTGGGTTGTAGATGGGCAGGAACTTAAAGGGGTTGATGGCGATGAGGATGCTGCCTGCATAGGTGTAGATCTTTTTCTTGTAAAAGCGTGTGCGCAGGTTGTTTAATATGCTGTCCTCATTGAGGACGGGGAGGTTGCAGAGGTCTGCAAAGTCATCCTGTGGAGGGGGGAGGAAGCCTCTGGCGGCTAGCCGCTGTGCCTCCTGCTCCTTAGTCACAGGCGGGAGGTGGACATAATGGATGCTGCCGTCATGATTCCTCTCCTAGGTCAAGGAAAGGTAAAGGGAAAAAACTTTTTACTGCTGAACCTTTGGATGCTTGAATTTTTAAAAACCAGTCAAAACTGTTTTGCCTTTTTTATTATATCATTACTGAGTAATTTGTTATTTAGGTTGTTGACTTGTTTTCGTTCCTCACTGAAAATGAAAAATGAAAAATAATGAAGCAGAAGGAAACACACTGCAATAGTTAGACAGTGGGACGACTTTCCTCAGCACTCCACATCCACTGAGTCTGACTGCAAAGTGAACTGTGTGCCGTCGACTCTACCTGTAGTAAGAAGTAAAAGCCGAGGCTCTGAGGGTGTTGCTCCTGGGCTTTCCGAGGCCACAGCAGAAACCTCTGTGCAGGCAGGTCTCCGGCCTCTAGCACCCACTCTTCTCCGCCACATTCCTTCACCTCTGCCAGCACATACATGCGGCCAGGGTCCAGCCCCAGTACCGTGGCAGCATCTGAGATCACTGAGGCTGCTGTTGCATCCTTCTGAACTCTAATGAGATAGAAGCAATTACTAACTTTGATCGAACATCATAGCTGTTGAAGCTGCTTCTCGAGCCGTAACGCACACTCACCTAAGGTTGCAGCAGGTGGTGGACTGGGCAGCCAACCGTGGGTAGATCTGGAGCAGGTATGAGCGGCCATCCTGATCGTTAGGGCTAGCTGTCCCACCTCCCCCGCCTCCTCCACCTGCGTTTGTTGCCATGGTGGCAGCGCCATCTCTGACACTCATCCTGAGCCAGGGGCAGTGGCCTCAGCATGCCGCACCCACTGCTTCCTCTCACCACGCAGCACCTGAAAATGACAATTATTCACACGTTAATACATCCACACTGATAACTGTGTCCTTATTGACATTGAACCACAATAAAAGGAGGCTTGCTCTCAGAGGCACCTCTGAGCAAGCATTTTAAAATGAACAGAATAGCTGACTTTCAAACAAAGTCTCAAACCACATGGGAAGCTTATCCTTGGTATGTGACCTGCTAAATTTTAACTTTCTGGACATAATGCACTCTGCTACAGTGGTGTGTCTTAGATTAGCCTAGAAAAAAAGAGGCCCATACAAGTAAATCTAACAGTTTGATAGGATACAGGCCTTATAAATTAGCAACAGATTATTTGTGAGGCAAGTTATTTACTTGCTTAGATTTCTTTCTTTGTAATCAGTGGTTTATCATAAAAATATGTTAAAACTCTGAAGTACCCCATGCAAAATACTATTCCCTTGTACAAAAAGTTGACCAATCACCACTGAAATGTTTCAGAAACTTCATGTTATCTCATGTTGTATAACAGCTAAGATCGGTGTGAATTGCTAACCACAAAAAAAAACAAAAAAAAGTGCGCCACGCCAAGCTCTTTTCTCAATAACTGACACCAAAACAAAAAGTGAAGCATACTGTGCAAAAAGGAGCAACACAATATTAGAGGCTGGAATCAAGAACTGGTTCCAAATTGTCCAATCCATCAGGATCAAATGCCTCCAAGCTATTACTTTTATTGATGCGGGCATGTTTGTCAGTTTTATTTTTCAGTTGTGCATTGAAAAACAATGATGTTAAATTCATGCGTCATAGAGGTGAGGAGAAAGGTAGGAAAGATGTGATTGTTGTAATGTCTGTAAAACAATAATTTAAAGGGTGGAAACACCAGAAATATGCTGAAACATCTTGCTCCGCAACATGGTCTTAAATTCCAGGAATGTCATGTTTCACACACACACACACACACACAAGTCCCTCACGCATGTCCGTTACAGAGGGAACCTATCTTGTTATAACAGCATTAGAGCAACACAGGGAGGCTTAGAGGATTTTTTTTTTTCCTTAAGAAAATCTAAATGAAACCAAATGCTGTGCACTTTTTCTCTCATTTCATCCATTTCAGATGATGACAGACTGTTAATAAAGCTAGCTCTCACGTCACCTAACTCACCCATCAGCTCCCAACCAGCAAAAAGCCTTTCACACCTGCTGCACAGGGAGGGAAAATAAGCACAGAAACACAGTCACACACATGCCCTTTTGTCTCTCCTGTTCTTCACTGTATTCACACTGAGATAATAAAACCGCTGCATTGACACTGAAAACCAGCGCTGACCTACTTTTTTTCTGCACACAGAAAAATGGATCAGAAATCAATAATTGAATCAGACCGATAAGATTTTATTGATACCAATTAAATTATCGATTCTGCTCATCATTTCCCAAATAAACAAACTGAGTCACATATAAACATCATAAAAATGTCTTTAAGTGTGTCATAATCTGAGAGAAAGCTAATGTGTGGAATGTAGTTTGTGGTTTTCCTCGCATCTAAAATTACACTTCAGACGTCATCAGTGTAGGTAGAACAAAATTAAACTGCACTTCCACTTCTACAAAATAAAAGAATATTCCTATTACTCTTGAGGGTACATGAGGGTACATGAGCGCAGGTACAGAGCTCAGACATGTGCATCAGTGGTGTGGATGACTTAAATTTATTTACACTTCAGTGCATTGTTATAGCACATGTTAATAGCTCCGCCACCGAAACTGTACCGTAGGTTGCAGCTGCAGACGCTGCACAGAAATTGAACCCTTCCGCTCAGCGATAGCAACCAAGACACAAATACAAAGAACACAGAGAGGTTAAAGCCACAAATGGTGTAATGACTGCACAGTGTTCACACTCCCTCAGACCAGACGCCAATAATGATGTGTGTCAGAACTCGGTGGCAGCATTAAGTGTTGAGCAACTTTTTTTTTTTAACCACAACTAATCTCTCCATCGACGGATATTTCAATTTTTCTCTGCATGGCAAGGTCTCAACGCCAAAGGTCTTACGTCACAGAGGCCTAAGCAGACGATTAACGGAGAACAAAGTAGAGGTTTGTTCAGCCCTTACTTCGGATATCACTGATTTCCTGACCGAGGGGAAGCTGCCTGGAAGATGTATCGGGGTCTTTTATGAACCATAATAAACTACGGGGGCAGGAGAAACTTCTTACTGATGTATCACATGAAAGGCAGCATTTCTCAGAGAACCCTTGCATCAAAACTGTTTAAAGTGTATGGCTGACTATCATAACCAGTTGACAATCAGGCAAATCAGCAGATGTGGTTTTTAGTTGTGATGAAAACATGCATACGTACGTCATTACCCACATTGGCAGTTTTACTGCTGAAGCTTTAATACAAAGGAATAGATTTGACCACATTTACATGCTAATCTGAGAGGGTTCACACATTTAGCACGCTTGGGTTAAATTGTGTCATGTTCTTGTTTAAAAAGGAAACTACAGTTTAAAAACCAACTCTTCAACGAACACATGGCATTCTTCAACCTGTGCATGGAAGAAAGAACAGATGGCTTCGTCCATGTATGAGGAGCAGTTTTCCACACCACAATCTACCGTGCACTAGTTAGCGTCACTAGAAGATCATGTAGGGCTAACACTGCTCTGTAATTAACAAGTTCGCTTCACCCTACACCCAAATTACTGACAGTTGCTGTGGTTACTTTGCCAGACTGACATGATGACAGCTTTACATCATCGCTGTTGAACAGAAAACCTGGTCAACATTACTGCTTCGTTTAACTTTTTGAAGTAGCACTGAGGTATTTGGACCACAGCCATAGATTAATGATCCAGGTCAAGGCTGGCTGTGACAAAAAATGAATGCAGAATAGTGATCTATAGTTGAGTGTGAATAGTGCAGACAGCAGCTGGGTAAAGTTTGGTCTAATGATGGATCATGTAGCGTGGCTTTGCATCAGTAATGCATACTGTGTAAACTGTAAGTCCCCCTTGGGGAAACAGGAACCTTGTTTAAATCACTGTATGGCAGGTAGACTGCGCTGCTTTGGTAACCTGATCTCAGGTCGAGGCCTGTAAGCACTGAGTTCTACAGTTTATCACTTTTATCATTCGAGCAGAGACGGTTTATTTTCTCAAATTGAAAAATAAGAAATGTTATAGTCTGAGATATGCCCAAAAAAGCAGGCTGAGGGAAAAGTGACTCTCACAGACGTCTGCACGTATTATGAAATCAAGTTCTCCATTCCTCCGTTATATGGTTTGTTTTCACTGAAACTTTCCACTGACTGATCCTGATGACTGTGTTCTTTGGAGTTATCATGAATAATACACACAGACATATTAAGCAGCTCTTTTACAAATTAACCATTGTTCAGATAAGAGGTTAGCTCATTTTAATCACGTGCAATATTGTGTAACAGTGTCAAACATAATGTTTTGTCCCTTCACCTGCTGTTTAACCCTGGGAACGTTTGACGATTAGTCTAAAGAATAATCACAACCAACTTCACCCAGCAGTTGATATCTTTAGAGGGAATAAACACAATAAACATGCAGCTAGTAACCATTTGGGAGTATCTATCCAACATATCTGAAGCTGCCTTAATTGATTATTTTGCATTGTACAAGCCTGTGTTCAGATACTGTTTTCTTTTTTATGCATGAGCACTATCTGTTTTGTTTTCCGTTATATTTTATATATTTGTAAAAAGCAATAATAGGAATCTGAGGTTTAACACATGCAAAAGGCCACAGCATGATATTATGGACCAACTACAACTGCAAAGACAAAGATATCTTAACAAAGCCAACTCTGGAATCATTTAGGTCGCAGCGGAGAATTAGAGGAAAAATAGAGCAACTTGAGACTCATGAGCTTGTGCATTTGCCAGGCTAGCTGACCACAGTCCCAAAAACATGCAAGCCTGTAAAATGCCAAGGCATGCAAAACTGTAGAGACCACAAAAGACAGCATCATCATTATCCTCCATCATGGAGCCCTGTCTGGTTTAAATCTGTCACTTTAGCTCCTGAGCTGTGCTCTCAACTAGTTCCAAAAGGACAAAAACGTAAAGCTACAGTATCTGTGTGTAAGACGTAAATCATTGCATCTGAGTTTGTGTGAAGAGAAAAAAAAAATGGGAGTGACAGAGAGAAAACTGAACAAAGAAAACAAGAGGGAGGCAGGAGAAGAGACGGAGAGAGCGAAAGGTAAACATCTAAAAGTGAGTCAGAAAAGAGAGAAGTCCTAGGGGACAATCAAAGGAGACGAAGGCTTTGAGATAATGCAGCTTCCTCCCTGCGGAGGAGATCCTCTGCAAGGATGCCCAGCATTCCACAGATAAGACCCGGGGTTGTCTGCTTTGTGTAGGCTTAAGCCTGGCACTTTAGCCGCTTACCGTGGGTTGATGGGAAGACACTACAACTGAGGGTAGAGAGGGGCTCTTTAGCTGCTTACTGTGGGCAGGAGGAAGCATTAACTACAAACAAGCTCCTTAAAGTGGATTTTTTTTTTAAGGCGGTACCACTCAACCCCACTGGACTCACTAACCTCATCCCACCTAACCCCTCATTATTGAGTCAAGGAGAATAGGCTTGAGGTAAACTAATTCCATGTACATTCATCTGTAAGACAAAGAGTACAACACATTAACACTATTTTAAAATAAGGTTTACAGCTTTTCTTTTTGTCATTTATTTTCCAGACTGAGCTCCTCTCAGATTTTTTTCTCAGACCACACACATTCATGTCTGGACGGCTGCGCTGATTTTCAATCCGCTGTCACACAGGAACTTTTAGAAACAGTCGTCCGGGGAGTTGTCAATATTTCACTGAGCTGTGCTGTTAACACTGAAAGTTACGGCCCATTTTATATGCCATAATTCTGGCAAGCTCAATTTTAAAAGCTCAACAGTGTAGACAACAACTGAATACAAGTATGTCGCACGCATGCACTCTTAAGGAATGAAGAACAGTAAATACCAATTTGCCAAACTGGAAAAGAGAGAAGAAAAAAAACCTCTTCTAACTTCATTATAACTGAAGCTGGAGTTGGCAGTAAGAGCGCGAGCTGTTTTACAGTCGCTGGCAGAAGTGAAATAAACCAACCAGGTCTTACTCACTGTCTCCCAACTCCTACTCTGTCCTCTTCACCTACCTTCAAAGAAAAGCTCCACCCAAGAAGGAAGAAGGAAGAGGAGGAGCAGTAGTAAGTAAAGAGTACCAATTAGTGGAGAGAGAAAAGAATATTTTGCCTTTATATGGCCAGTAGTTGTAGTGTTTATCATCTCACTTTGATATGTGTGAAGGCTGTGAGTGTTATGTTCTTAGTGTATGCTACAGAAAATAAATTTTCTTGCTAATGGACCTCCCAAGACTGGCACACTCATACACTGTGTTGTGTGTGTGTGTGTGTGTGTATATATATATATATATATATATATATATATATATATATATATATATATATATATATATATATATATATATATATATATATAGACTGTATAAATAGAGCAGCCAGTCAGTGCTGAGACACCACCAGCTGACTCTGTGATCTGGCAGGAAGTGAGTGACCCAGTGACACATAGAGGGTCAGTGATCTTCAGCTGGAATACTCTGTAATTCTCTGTTCACTCCTCCTGTCTCGCTCTCGCTGTATGCCTCACACTCGACACACAGAGGTGAACCAAGAGGAAACAAGTTATGAAGTCAGCGGTGTGCATTCCTTCTTCAACGTCACTGATAAATCTCATGAGTCAGGACTATGTGCAGCTCCTATCATGGAAGTAACTAGTCACAGCAAGACAATGACAGCGGTTTGAGCTAACCAGAAGTCTGAATGGTTCAATAGTTTGTTTACATTTGCACCAACAGGACAATCATTTTTTAGACGATATAATAACCTATAATTACCTGCTTCTTCTCTACCTTTTTGTATTTTAAATAAAGTTTATGACCTGTAGTTAACACATAACTAAAATGTACTGAGCCAATGAGGGATGATTTGATATTCACACAGCTCTGATCTAACCAAATCTGACATCACTATTTTCCCTTTATTGACCGATAATTTATCTGCTCACATATATATTTTACACCCCTCATTGATGTACCTTTTTAGATATGGGCGTATTCCTTTTGGTTTAAACAACTGATTAAAAACTGGAATACTACAAACAACTTAACTGATTAGTAAATGAGGACCATGTAAACCATTTCCTACATTACAGTATTTACCTATCTATAAGATTATTTGGCAGACAGAGGACAGGTAATAGATGACTTGTGATAAATTGTGTACTACTAGAGCTGAAACAAACAATCGTTGAGTCGATCAAGATGAAGTTTATTGGTAACTATTTTTAATAATTAATCATCATGACTCTTTTTTCAAGCAAAAATGCCAAACATTTCCTATTCTCAAAAGTAAGACTTGCTGCTTTTCTTTGTTTTATGTGATTGTGGACTGTATATATTTGGATTATGAAATGTTAGTCATACAAAATAAATCATTTAAAACTGGCAAATTGATCTTTAAAAAAATAGCAGGCGTTTGACCATTTTCTGATATTTTATGGACCTAGCGATCCCTTGATTATTTGAGTAAATAATGAGCCAATGTTTCCTTATATACTATTATAGGGTATTATTATGTACTATATACATGTGTCGAAACTGGAAAATTTTCGAATCCAAAAAACAAACCACAAGACATACAAATTTTGCAATTTTGAGTTCAGAGTCTTGCTCAAGGGCAAGGAGTCAGAAGACTCCCTGTATTATAAAAAGTCATAGTTAGACACAAACATCATACTGAGGAATAAAAAGGCAAAAAAAAGCAAGAGATAAAGAGGTAATTCAGGGATTCATGAGTAGAGGAATGTAGAGTCTTTGTAAGAGATATTTTAAACATCATCAGCAAACTCTTTCTCAACTTTCTCCTGGATCCAGTCCCGTACAGTACTGACAAAGCTAATGAGTAACTGCCATACTACGCTCTCCATTATGAGTATTGTGAAGGAGACATTTCTGGATCTGACTCACAAAGGATGAGCAAGTTAGGTGTAACTGTAGACATAAGTGATTGTGACTGTAGTAACAAGAGATGCTTCAGGGAAATCACACTTTCACACAAAGAAAATACATATGACTGCTCTGTGAAGCCAAACCAACTCAATGCTAATTCCTCTTTCTCAAGTAGTTCTAATATAAAAAAAATACATTTTTAGATGACATTGAGTACTATAAAGCTTGTTTCAAGTCTTTGTTGTAGCCATTTCTTATATCTGTGGAAATCTTGAGACCTTGACTAGAATTTAAATAAAGCTCTGTGGGATTAAACAGTGCCTGTTCCAACAATATGAGCTTATAATGATGGACCCTCAAAGGCTTTGTGGGGTTGAGGAGGTTAACCATTTAAACATCTGTGTTCAAGTTAAATGTAATAATTTTTGTTTTACACTGAATGTCATACATTTTAAAATCCACTGGTTCACCAACAGGGTACATCTGTGAACCTGGCTGCAACGCTGTAGACCGAGCTCCTCGCCATCTCCCTAGGGAAAGTGCAGCTAGGACCACTGAAGTATCCATCGCCACTACAACTCTCTCTGCATGATCTAATGGAGATGAGAGGGGCTGGCTCTTTGCCAAAGAAGGCTGTATTGTCCTGTGGGCACAATGAGAGACACAAGCAAGGAAAGTATATTTCACTCTGAGTGTGTGTTGTGTGTTCTCTCCGGGATTCATAAATGCCCTGAGGACTCGTGTGTGATAGAGATAAATATTGCTCACGTTGCTGCAGAGAGTGGTGGTAAATCAGCCTGCCCGGTTGAGGCTCTATAGGAAGTGCAGATGCATCCAAAATGGCTGTGAATGGATCGGAGCCCTCCCACTAGAGCCATGTGGCCTATTCAAAGATCCAGCCTTTTGTTTAAAAGGGGACCAAAACCTCAATCAGGGAATTAACTCATCCAGCAGACACCAACTGGGCTCAATAAGACAAACACAGATAGAGAGACCTATGAAGAGAGAGTGAAGTAAAAGGAAGAAAAAAAAAAAAGCAGGGGCACTAAAAGCTCATCTCCTCCTCCCCCTCCTGTTTTTTAAGTCAGCTCCCAGGCTGGCCAGCCATGAACAATAAAACCAGAGCTGAGGAGCATCTGCTGCCTCCGTCTAAAGAAGAGGATAAAGCAGAGAGGAGCCACAGGGATCCAGCCTTTGACTTGTTGATATTACCCTATTCATTTAGTATGGAGCCCAAGCTCATGGTCAAAATCCTCTTCTCTTCGACAATTAAGCTGCTAGAAAAGGAGTACGCGGTGCAGAGAAAGACATCACAGCTGATACGTTAAGCCAACTCGCTGAATGAGAGTAATAAACAACACCATTTGATCACATCATAATCACAACGACCACTTGATTTTCAAAATCGTTACGAAACGCATTCCAGCCAGCTGTCTGTCACAATAAATTACCTTAACTGCGATGGACAATGCTAATCAATTATAACACGGTCGTCTGAGTGCACTCCATTGATCTGCCACTCCCAATATCATGTGTCTAAGTCATATATTGACAAACTGAAGTGGGCTGCTGTGCGTTTGAAATCCCTCGGAGGTAGGTATGACCCCGTATCACACACAGATCATCCCAAGTCGAGCGCGAGGGGTAAACATCAACAGCTGGGACTGGCTGCAAACATGTTGGACAACCTACTTAAAACAACCTAAAAACAACCGCGGCTGCTTTACTCCTCAGAGGCCTCCACGTGTCAGCTCGTTCCGCTCTCGCTGGAGTCAGTCCAACTTTAGTTTTAGCCACAGCTTTATGAACTTCAACTTTATGTACATTTCACAGTAGGTCAGTAATCCAAGAGGCCCCGAGTACAGCCTTACACTACTCCCCCGTGTCTCGCCACCCGTCTGCCTCTGCTGTACCGCTGTGTTTTCAACTGCTTCCTTAACTGCGCCCCTTTCCCTCCATCTCTCCTGTCTCCTGTCACACCACTATCTTTCACAGAATCTAACCCCCAATGCCTCCCCTTCGACCCCCTGCTGGTCACCCCCCTTCTGCTCCCACACCGCCTAACATTTGGCACTGCTGCTTTAACTCAGTCCAGATGCAAAGCCACACTGAGTAGAGGAGAGTGGAGAAGAAGCTCATTCTTGAACTATAAAAAATAATGATTTACACACAACGGCCTTTTTGCTACAGCCAACCAGAATGTGTTTGAATGAAACACAAAATATCATAAGCGCTTTGTGTCTTATCAAAACACTTATGTTGCAGAGTGCTCCAACCGAGCACAGTGAAGCTCACATGCAAATATATGCAAATGTCCGCACAATAATATCCCAGCATCGAACGTCTGCCTTGCACAGACTCGAGCCTCAATTCTCTTTCATCCTTGGGGTTAATACTGGGATGAGACCATGTATAGCAACCAACCACGATGGTAGACAGAAAAATATATGTTTTCAATCAGTCTGATGAGCTGAAACTCTAGATTCAAAGCAGCAGCGTCCACATGAAATACACCAGACGAGTGAGGCCATAGCATGTCTGACTTAATGCAACCCAGAAGGCTACGCTGGGTCTGATTGGCTGTTTTGGGATTCCTCGTTGGTTGGTGGTGACAGGGGATTCCGGACCAGTCATCTAAGCCATGTTGGACTAATAGTGTAGTTTAAACCAGCTGTGAACAAATACAGTAAAATAATGACTATAGCCCACTGGTATCTTATTCTTTAGCGTTATAGACATTTATATATATAATACATCCAAAACAACAAAAATACCAATATGATATAATTCAGCCCTCCAAAACTCTACCGGTTTGTCAAATGGGAATATTTGCTGGTATTCTTAGTGTTATGTGATAGTAAAGTAAATATATTTGGGTCAAACAAAAAACTTGGACTAAACGTTTTTTACATTTTCACATCTTTTTTTGCTTTCCCTTCTGTTATCAGGTTAAAGTCCGTGTAAAGTAAGAATAAATGTGTTCTGAGTTTGTCAGACCAAAGAAGAAAGTGTTCTTAACCACCCAGCCAAATTTGAATGATTGAAAATATTGACAAGTTTATGAAAAAATAAAAAATGAGCAGTATTCTCAGTTGTAGGACTGTGGGGGCGTGTCCGCTGAATGCGCTGAAGCCACGCCCACTCGCGGGAGCAGTCAAGCAGCAATTTTGAAGTGACTGAAACGTGTCAGATGAGTTCAGAACATGACATGACTAACTTTGAAACAATGAGCGAGAATGAATTAATCTCCATCTCTCTGAATTTTGAACTGGCTACCAAACTGGGTAGCATTAAGCAGACATTCACATTATTCTGTCCACCCCCTGTATAGGCAATCAGCCTTAAGAAAAATGTTTCCCTTCTAGCTAAATAAAAGCTAATATTTACATAATGTGGTTATTTAATTCAGGTGCATTTGATATTAGGTAAACAGCGGCCGCTCAGGATGGTCTCCGGTTACGGAAACATTTCCTTCCTGTTCAGTGTGATGAACTACACGCAACAACACGCACAAACATACAGTATGTCATCTGGAGATGTGGGGCAGCTGCAGGCAGAAATCAGGAAGAGGAGAAAAGGAAGCGAAGGAAAGGAAAGGAGGCAGACAGAGGGGATTATTGTACACGCTCACTCATGTGGGCTACCCTGCTCTAAAAACACTTCCCAAACACATGACTCCATTGTAGCACCAGAATAGTCACTGCACTGCACCAAGTTCATACTTTTAAAATCTCTTAGCCCTGCTGCCAATTATGCATGTGGCACACACACAGACACACGTTTCTTTATTCCTTTGAATTAAAGTTCAAACAGCAGGGTACAATCCCAAAATTATCTCAAAACTGCTTCTGTTTGTGAGGATGTATCACAGGTAGCAGGAAGAAACTTCATGTGGGTGGCTCAAATCAGTGCAAAAAATAATGTCAACTCAATGAATTCTACATTTTCTATATGCTTTGACCCCAGTTTGGACTTAAAGTGGGACAAAAAGCAGCAGGAGGACTAAAAAAAGGTCTTGTAATGAAGAGGAGTTAACAAAGCATAATCTCCGACTAATATACAATAGATTATATGTGGTGCAGCTAGTGTCATCTATTGACAACATCTTCCCTGCGGTGTGTCCTGATGATGTTTGGGTGGCCTGACAGATTCACACACCAACATGTGGATGATAAGCACCTTAGAAAGGATAATGTCGTTCGAACATCTAGTAGGCCCAGAGCGACCTTTTTCTAAATCATCTACATTGTTTGTTCATTTTTAAAGTGGGCTGGTCAGTAACAGTAGGACCAGAGAACAAACAAGAGCCAAACTGATGCTGTGCAATGTCAAACACAACACCACATTTTCTTCTCCTGTCCATTTATTTTCTACAGTACGGGTCACATCGTGTCTCTTAACACTCTCCCTCTTCCACCTGGACCAGGCATCCTGAATGATTTCTGTCAGATGAAATGTAACTTACATATGGACTCATTCATCAGTGACCAGACTGCACTGTAAAAATAGAGTAAAAACAAACAGAAGAGAGCAGAGCCCAGCCAATATGGAGCACATAGCCAAGGTCTACTGCTCCTGCTCCATCTCCCTCTCCTTCTACCCTCAACTTGTCTCTTTCTTTCCATCTCTTTCCCCCGTCTGTGCCTCCCTTGTCTGTGCTTTGCTTTTTCTCTTCTACTTCTCTTGTCACTCTCCACAGCCCTGAAGGCATTACCAGTGGTAAGACTGAGCTACAGCTACCAGACTTGGACAGAGTTCAAGCCCAATGCTAAACACAAAGTGCTATACATGCCCAAAAACATGACTTGTATTAATATATCGGGACTCAAAAAGTATGTGAAAGGCTAAACACGGTATACCACATTAAGACCTCCGCCATTGTCCTCTGTAACACACTGGCGTGCTTCTATCCTGGCACATATAATGGGAATGGTTTGTCACCTCTACCGCCTTGTCTGGCTGAGATTATTCATTTTTTCCTCAATTCATTTCAAAAATGGGCGAGTGAGGAATTACGTTGGAGTCTATTTCCTCAGACTTGCCCGTAACTCTTAAACCAAGATGTAAAGTCCAACCCAAATTATGCCTTCAAAAAGAGTAGGTACGGTTTCATTCCCTTTATAGAGTCTTAGGACTTCAAGTTCATTCTTAAATCTACTTCCTCCTCAGTATTTGCATCTACATAATACATGTGAGAGATACAAATGCTGTTTTATTAAGTAAACATAAAGAAGATAACAGCATGAACTTACATTTCCCAGATCATTACTTAGTTATGATTCAATGTGCGTGTTTTATCTCTCTCATACAGACAGGACTAATATTTTTCAGAAATATACATAAATATTTTAATGTTTTATGTGTACTAAAACAACCCAGACTTATATAAATTTGTGTTTTAAATAACAAAACACTAAAAGTAAGTAAAAAAAAAAAAAAAAAAAAAAACAGACTGCAAAAGGCTCTATTGGCTATGACTCTGGTGCAGACTAACAGCAAACAGAGCCTCAGGGTGTGCCCTCTCTACCCATAATCCAGAGCCAAGGGACAGGATCAGTGACCGCAGAGAGGATGGAGGGGGAGGTTACAGCACTCACCACAGCCATCAACTAGTCAATCTGTATCCACACACACACACACACACACAAATACACAGACACACACACTCACACCCACACCAGTCTCCTTCCTGAGGGTGACCACTGCAACTGAGGGGGCAGGGAACGAGTGACAGAAACCCTTCAACTCAGTATGTCACACTTGAAATCTGAGATTGGATTTTCTTTTCTTTTTTTTTTTTTTTTTGCAAGAGGTTGCGTGTGTTGTTGAGCAGTAGCGAAACTGATGCGCAGAACACGCTACACTTCAACAAACAAAGTTGAGAAACAAAAGATGTCATAATCTACTGCAGACAGTTTTTGTAGCTGAAATGTTTTTTTGTTTGGTGGCCTTGTGTAGCTGCTGCTCCATTTTGGCTGACAAGTCGCAGGCTCTCAACTGGGAGATCTGCAACCACAGAAGTCTCTGCTGGAGCTCAAGCTCATGCATCAAAATCACTAACGGAGAGTAACTCACACCACCTCATGTCAAAAAAGTTTAACTATCCCTGCATGTAGTAAAACTGGGTTATTGTTGATCTCTCTCACTTTACTCATACTTTTAAATGTGATGAGAGCCAGGTAATGCACACACTGTGGATGGGTAATACTCAAAATTAAAGAGTAAGGTGTCTCAAAATCCCATATGAATTCAACATGCTCAAGCTGCCTGAAAGTGGTTAATATGTCTTCCATGACGTTGACAGACCACTTTTCACTTCACTGTGGAAAATTCTTGACTTGTATATTTTGGTTACAACCTTTGCTTGGCTTATAACTGCGTCTATAATCAGAATCCAAACAGGCAGATTTGGTATAATCATAATCATCACAATCAAGCTTTGATCCCAATCATCTTGACTGGATGTGTTTGGACCCAGCGATGATGCCTGAGTGAAGACTAAGGCATAACAAACAAAAGCAATGCAAGTAGGCCATCCCTAAACAGTCAGTCTGCCTTTTCCTCACTTATACCCTATCATTACTGCGGGGTCTATTTATAAAGCCCATAAATTCAGCTTGCCACATTGAAAGAGCCAAGTTACCAAGGAGTTTGTGGAATTGATGACTTTAAAACCTCACCACTCTCCCTCTCTTTACCTCTCATAGTCTACTCGCGCTCGACTGCTTTGGTCGCTCACAAACTTTCTGATGCTTGCGTTCTCCATCTGGTCCGGTCTCTACAAAATACAGGTCACTGCAAATCCACATTGTGAAGCTCCGTTAGCAGCTTTCTGCAGAATGCAAGGCTATTTATTTCCCCTCCCGTCTGTCACCGCAGAAATGCAGACCCCGGAGCATTCCTGTCACATTATTGCACCAAGCGCTGACGCACTGTATGTACACAAAAGCATGCATATGCACACATAGTGGTGTCCCATTTCTCCTTTCTGACCTCCTTCTTTCCATTCACTCCTTCCTCTTCCCCTTATACGCCTACCCAGCTCGCTTTACTGAGTGAACAGGTAACACTGATGGGTAATCTTCCAGTTTTTACCCATTGCAGCCTATTCAAATCCGCTGTTAACATCTGTGATGAAAAGATAGAGATTAAGCTTTTTCAAAAGCCTCAGTGATATAAGATCTTCGGTTCAGCTCTCCTGGAATACTAGCACCTGAACCAGCTCACATGTTTACAAAAGGCAGAATGACACCTAACACTAGCCCAACACACTAGTGTTCTTAAGCAGCACTGTAAGTAACACAGTGATACAGACATCTTCCTGATGAGCACACATGTAATAGAAACACAAGCCTCTACATGTCTGACTTATTTGCCAAGCCCTTAGCAATCAGCCCTTCAGTATGCTTTGTGTAGTAGTACACATATGGGCACTTTGTCAACACTAATTTCATTCACAGGACAAAACTTTAAAAGATATAAACATACGATAACAAAAAATTCAAAATCATCGAGTGTTTAGTTGTGCCAATTTGCTCATTCCACCTCGCACACATTAATAAAAATCTATCAGATCCAATAAGAGGTTGTACTTGACTTAGAGAATTGATCAAGCAACAAGAAGTGTGTTGCATATGCCCCAAGATAGTTGAGTTAGCTGGTCTATCTGACCTACTGAGACTATTCTCCGGGGCCATGGGACTGCAGGTGTATGCGTTATTCCACAGGTAGTCTGCATCATCTTGGCCTAGTACAGCAACTGCACAGAGACAACGCATGCTGCTCAGAGACTCATTATAAATAACTCTGCTGCCACAGCACAGCATGGCTCAACCCGTTCTTCTGTCCTTGTTCTGTCAGAGACTTAAATTGGTCAATGTCTAACGCAAAAAAGATGAACACAGTCACAAGACCATCCGAAGACTGAACTCACATAAGCAGGGTTACAATAAAGTGCACAAACTCTACATCTACATGCTTTGAACTAGGCAAACAGACAACAAGGCAATTTTACACCTATATTTTATATCTTCAAAATCATTCATTCATTCTGCGGGTTTTATACATATACACCAAAAACCCAACTGAAACCAGATTAAAATGCCAGTGTGGTTGGCATTGTTGACATATAACATTAGAGACAGCCATCAATTTGACTGAATTTCCCAAACTAATCATGACTCATCAAACTGTTGTGAGAAACATAGATTTTCCACATAATTCTAGAAACCCCCTCAACACATTTTACCTTGAAAACCCTGAGAAGATAAGAGTAGAAGTATTGACAGATCTATTGCAACCTTCACAATGTTGCTTTTATTATATACACACAACGACCCACACACACCTCGGAAGTCACCTAAAACAACATCTAGCTAAACTAATGTGTGAGACATTTCACATGCCATCAATATGCAAAAATAACCTAATCTCATTTTCTTGCCCATTACTTCATTATATTTTGCCCAGAGAAAAACATTTTATACTTTTGAACAACTATCTTGCTGGCTGTGGTTGTGGTGTCACGGCAGAGAGAAGCTTGCTTGATAAGCATTGCATTAGGAAACAACATAAGTTCCTCTAATGTGGTTTAGGCTGATGGTCCAAAGCAGCTACAGAGCTACATTTCTTAAAGACACACACTGACATACTAAAATAAGCAACACGCCGCCTCTACAGAAAAGACCTACAGCTCTGTGGACTGTTAAAACATACAAAGCTTAGTTGAGATCAAACTGATTTATAGTGTTATTTGTGTGGATATTAATATTTAATAACATAGAAGGTAAGATTTAGGGGCTGAAAATAAATGTAATAAAGCTGAATATGAAAGCTGAGAACCCTTGAATCTCTCCTCTGAGAAATGTTGGCACGGTCATGATTGAAGCAATTATCTTTTCATCCGCAGTTTCACACAATTGCATCCGCCAGGATGTGTAGACCAATTACAACTCAAGGCTGAGCTGTAATTGGTCTTCCTTCCCCCACCATGTTCTTGTCCTCAACCACTGTCAGGTCTGCAGTGGGGTTTACAGAGTACCAGCCATTAGCAGGGGACCATATGGTCGCTTTCTTTCAAAGACAGTAGAGAGATGTTGTGAGGGCTGCCTGAGTGTTCAAAAGCATGTATGGGATAGAACTGGCTGTACTGCAACACAATGTGGGGCTGTTTTCTGTTTGCAATCATTTAAAAGATATTGGGACAGGCTGCTGAGTGGAAAGAAGCACATTAGGTTCAATATAACAGCTCTAGTTTATGTCATTCATACGTTTAGACAGCAGTAGGTGTTCATATGTGAAAAATATCTGAAGTCAGTTACATCCCATCTCTTCTCTTTTAGGAATTTAATAAATGGAGATTTGACTCTTAAGCTTTCTCCGAGGGATTGAGATGTTAATTAGATTTTGAATATGACAGATGGGGACCATGATTGGATTGAATATGCTGATGCTTGATCCGCAGCACAGTGCAGTTGGCAAGGTCTAAACCACAAGTGGGCTTACAGATGCACACACAAAACCACCACACCGCCACACGCCTCCTGTGTAACTCAACCCACTACAACTGGAGGAGGTGGTCAGTTTTTTGCTCAGATTAACTTTGTGTATAACATAGTCAATGATAATAGTGTTTCAACAGAATTATTCTACAATGCTCAGAAAGTTATATTCAATAGGTCTATAAATTAATATAAATAATAGGCATGCAAGGGCAAATATGTTGTAGAAATTAATGTAATCTATATTCTTGTCAAAATGACTTGCAGATTTGGTCTTGAAGACTTAATTTAAAGGCTGTCTGGCTGTGGTCTTTTAATTAATGAGATGTCACTTGCATTCGTGTTACACGCAGATGTTTTGTAGGTGCTCTTGAATCAGGAAACATCTGATGAAAAATTGGTCCACACTGCTTTCTTACGACAGTCATTTGCTCGTAAAACTACACTCAAGCTAAACTAAAAATAAAAAAAATGAAATAGCCAAGAAAGGGTAAACCAACCCACTGCATGTTGATGTCCCACCTACTTGTTTTGCTGTTTACAGTATGTTTGCTAGAGTGTCCCAACACTCTCCAGCAGATCAATGTTTATAACTTAGACTCTTTAGTGACAGCTTGAGTGAGCCTGAGTGACAACATACGGCTTATTAAATCATGTATTTCATCATGAGGATATTACTCGCTAGTTTCGGCCACTGGAAGAGCACAACAGTGTTCAGACCAAAGTAAATCAGACAAATGGAAACAGAGAGAAACAGAGAGGGAGAGGAACTTCCAAGTGAAGTGCATATGTGCGTAATTTTAGTGTTCCTATGTATGATTACTTTTTTCCACCACCCAGACGTTAGTCATGTAGCGAGAGCTTGGTTTTGCAGCTTGTGTGGAGGATATTTCTGCCAATGTGCTACTGTGTGGAAGAAACAGCAATAAAAATGATCACAACAGTGTGATTACGAACACATTTGCTGTGTTGTAATGATTGTAGATATGATATATTAGAATAAAATGATAACAATACTGTATCAGCCAGCTTAATAGATCTGTTGCTGTATTACACTACTTGACCTATCACTGGTAATCATGGCCATAAATTGTGCTCTATGGAGGGCACATAATAACAGTGATGATACACTGGTAATTTGGATAAGTTGTAGTTGTTGCCCCCTTCTTAACTATTGTGGTTGGGTTCATGTCAAGGACTCACTGTGGAGCTTTTACTGAAATCCTACAGAGCCTCTCTGACTCCCAACAAAACAACAACCCATTGACATGTAGGGTTAGTCACATTATCAAGCAGGCCTTGGGACATTACACTGCAACAAGTCAGCCTACATTCTCAGCTCATTCACACACAGGATGCTTTAACTGTACTTTACGGTGGCTCTGACCAAACAGGCGACATGCTGCTATTATCATTACAGTCAGCTGCGAAAGTTAGCATGTGAGCTAGCTCAATTTTGTGTTAAAATGGGTCGTTAAAAGTAGTTTCAATAGAGGGAGGTTAAACGTTACAAGGCGCACATATCCACGGAGCTACTTCATTATAACTTCCTATAACACCTCTATCAAAGCAAAGCCCGGTGGCCATATAAAGGAAACATATATCCAGCCAGTACACTAGAAATATTTCGACAAATTCACAGCGTATAAACTTAACAAGCCCGTTTAAAACCAAGTGCCCAAACAGACAGACAGACAGCATTTAACGTACCTTTCCCGGCTGTTTTTCTCATTGTCTTGCTGTTGTAATCCTTGACTGCATTCCTCTCGATTCAAACCAAACTGGTGAGAAAATTAATGTTAACCAAACTGTCTGCTTTTCGGTTAGTGAGGTGTGTGTGTGTGTGTGTTCTCCTTTGATGAGACCAACACTGACTTGTACCAAAGCAGGCTAACAACGGTGGAGTCCCAGTCAGACAAAGCTCCCGGTTGAGTCAGTTTGAGGGTTTGAAACCGGGGTGGGGAGAAAATAAAACGAACCGACAAAAAAAACCGTAGCCTCCGTACACGCTTATATTAAATAAAGAAGAGGAGTCTCTGAGATGAATTAGGCTGAAAGTCCACGATTTCCTGACAGACTGTGCGGTTTCAGACCGGCTAACCAGCTAGCCTGTCGCTACTTCCTTTCTCTTTGCCTGAATAACAGAAGCAGTCTGAGCGGTGAAAAAAAAAAAGTTGAGGAAAAAAGGCTGAAGCCAGATTCATACAAGGAAGGCACCCTGTTGCTCCGGGACATTTATTAAAGAGCAGAGCCCTCTGCCGGATCACAGCGGTGGTACTACACGCTACACGACGGTTCAAACGCTCTGGCGTCAGTAAGATTGCTTAACTACCGGCTTTGGTGAATTATTAAAGTAGATAAGCTTCATTACAGTAGACATAAATGATAGCTGGGTGTTAAAATGACTTTATGAACTCTATTGTGTCACTAAAAAACGGAAAGTCTCACTCTGTTGCTACTAGCAACCTGTGCTGACACAGTTCCAGAGCAGTTTAACTGACATTTTAACGTCCACCATTTTGACAGATCTGTGACAGAGCAAATATCAACAGGCACGTTTTATCTTCTCCCCAAATTCCCTTATTCGCAGCATTTTATCTTATCTTCTTTGTTTTGTGATTGCTGAATTGTGAAGTGTTCATTCACATTCAGTTTTTCTGTGGTCAGTTCACTGCTCAGTTAGATAGCTAATATAATCTAAGTAACAGCATTAGATTAGACATTTTTCTCTTTACTCTCACACTTTTGCACCTTATGTTGTACTAGATTTGTTGGTACTTTGTGCTTCCAAGTTTTCTGATTTCAAATACTATTTCTAATAATTGCTATCATTAAATGTTCTTTTATCCAACCCTATTTTCATAGTTTGATCACTAACATTTATATATTAGAACTATTAAATAAGTAGATAAACTTCATTACAGAAGACATAAATGATAGCTGGGTGTTAAAATGACTTTATGAACTCTATTTTGCCACTAAAAAAATCATCATCATCATCATCATCATCATCCCAGTAGCAGCCAGTGCTGGCCTCTGACAGTATAAAGCCTGCTGGCACAGTTCCAGAGCAGTTTATCTGACATTGTAAAGTCCACCATTTTAACAAAGCAAGTCACTTTATCTTCTCTCCAAATGTCCTTATGGCAGCATTTTATCATATCTTTTTTATACTCTTCTTTCATTAGGAATAAGGGTTAGGGTGATTTTTGATTTATAAAATGTTAATTTAGTTTCTGAAGCTGATATGTTACCAATACACATGCAAACCTAACATGCAGTCCAAAGTGCTTCACAGAGCAAATAAAAACAGAAATAACAACAATGAATAGAATCCAGCAGAATCCTTAAATAAAATTAGGACATACAATTATAATATAATAAATAAAAGCCCATAAGAAAAACAAACAAACAAAAAACTGTATGCTGTACTAGATTTATTGGTACTTTGTACTTCCAGGTTTTCTGATTTCAAATACTACTTCTAATAACTACTATCATTAAAGGTTCTGTGTTTTATCTAACCCTATTTTCATAGTTTGATCATAACTTCCAGCAAAAATTTCAAACACTAAACACAGTTCTTAAACTGTATTGTAAATGTTTAGCTCACTGCATAGATCTGTTTTTTAATATAAGGCATTCCTCAATATATTAAAAAGGCTAGTATGTTAAATGCAAAACCAACAATCAAAAATATACAGATACAGAAACTGTGATTTATAATTCAGTTTATAAAGAACTGTGTTTTATTCCACTTATATTACCTTAAGTTGTGTCTGCCTTCCATATTCAATATACAATTCTCACAATCATCATCTAGTCATCTTCATCATCTAGACTCATGGTGATGCTGCATGTTTTCCTCTTGACAGAAAATGACTGTAATACTGTCTTTGGGCCACCAGATGTTGACTGCTCGACACCATGCAAGTGAGTACTGTTTCCTCAAAGTCTGGACGATGAAACTTGAGCAACCACATTTGTTAGAGCTGGGTTGTTTCAGAAATTGCACCAATTGGCCAGATGGTGTCACCATAATAAAAAGCTCTGTATTGTGACCACTAACCTCTCAAACCATTAGACTGAAATGACCTTTTTTTATTCTCTGAGGCTCTTTGGGTCTAGTGCAATCATCAAGCCATTTCACCGACAAATTGTCCATAATTTTTTACACAACCAATTTTAACTGTTTCCTTTCATCACAGAGTTCTCATATTTGTTGTTGTTTGACCACAACACACAATGGAAGTTGATGTCAAAGACTCACCGCAGGAAAGGAGGTGGTTTCCCTAATGTTTAAAGCTCCACGAATCAGCATTTTTCTAATATTAACAATGAATCAAGTGGCTGTATGTAATGTGAAAGGGCTGGTGGTACAGTGGATGTCAAAGAAGGCAATCATTTACTTGTATGTAAACTCCTAACACTTTTAAAAGGCTACACTACAGGGGTAACATATGCTATGGAGAGCACCCCCCTTCTACTTTAAAGAGTGCTTATGAGTTGGTGGAAACATGGGTTGCAATGAAATCCTTCAGACTGATGGCTCTTTCTTATGTTTGTCCACCCTACATGTCAGGACTGTGTATCCGTCAGCTTGTTGTGAAGTTCTTCTGCGCTCAAGTAATCAAAAAACTAGTAAATTCAGCTTTAAATGATTAACTAACACTCACGAATTACATAAGGCAGAAAAATGCTACACAGCATGGTCTGAAACTCAAAAAGGGAACTTCACCAATTTTACACATCAAAGTCTGTTTACTACTAGAGTACTACAGCATATGTGAAAAAAAGTGTTTTAAAGCTTTTTGCCTCAAGAGGAAGCTTCTAAAATCTAGTCATGTCTCTTAAGTCAGCACTGGTTGGTGCTGAAGACTACTAGAAAATTAAAAACTTTGGGAGTGTTTAGTGTGTAGACCTTTGTAGTACACCAACACAGCTGAATCTCCAACCAGACCATTGGTAGTCAAGTTACATTGTAGAACTGTACATGCCAGATTTTAACAAGAAATAATATGTTTCTGCTGCATTGATTTTACCGTCCTTCATAAAGTTAAAGTTATGTTTAATTGAGAGCATGGTCGCTTTGATTGACAGGTGGGTGTCTTCACAGGTGGCTTGTTTTCGCAGCCATTCAGCCCGCCTCAGTTCCGGCCACACTCCACATCTTTGTCCATTTTTGCCAGCGGAGAGGGGAATGTCAAGACGGCAATGGCAAGATCCATCACACTCTGAGTTTCACAACGGCTCTTCAGAAATCTGTTGGTGTCAAATTTCTATTCCTACACTCCATGACAACACTGGTGCTGTCAGTGTTGCAGATATTTCTTAAAGTCGTAAAGTAAGAATAAATATGTGTTCTGAGTTTGTCAGACCAAAAAAGAAAGTGTTATTAACCACCCAGCCAAATTTGAATGATTAAAACTATCTTCAAGTTTATGACACCTTAAAAAAAGGTGTCAAATTAGGTGTATTCTCAGTTCTCGGACTGTGGGGGCATGTTCAGGAAATGACATGACTAACTTTGAAACACTGAGCGAGATGACTTAATCTCTATCTCTCTGCTAGGGGTGCAGGGGTTTGCTCAGGGTGGCCTCAGGTTGTCATCGAGCCACCCTTTAGGACCGCCCACAAAATCCTGGACTGAAAACTGGTGAAAAAACTGTTTTAACCTCTAACTCCACATTTCAGTAATATATCGTTCAAAGTCTTTTCACGTTTCAGCAACTATTTTCCAACATATTTAATGTATTTTAAATGAAATCTCAGAATTGGCTTTACACAGACTTTAAAGAATTGAAGCCAAATTACCATCAACACTGATTGGATGGCAAATTTCCCCTTTAAGTCAGTCATCACTTCAATCACTTATCAAAGGCTCTTGTGATATTTTTGGCTGGAGGAGCGGCAAAATAAGTTTAGACAGCAGTACAGCAGCAAGAGACCTTTTTACATGAAATAGTGAAAGCACAGATGTTACCAATGATACTAATTTAGGTTCTGTTCCATTTAGGTCGAACATAGCGAGGGTGTTGCTGTGCTGCATGCTGGTTCATTGGAAAGGCTCTGCTGCAATAAATGTAACAGAAGCTTAATAAGTATCATTGGATACACGTGTGTTGACCCTACCCTGCTGTGAAAAAGGTCAATTTTCTGAGTTGAGACAAGACTTCTCAAAGACCCCAAAGTACATCACACCGCATTTGCGTTTGTCTATGTTTAAAATCAAATTAACAATATTTCAAATGGCAAAAAATGTTTAAGGGTAAGATAAAAAACTCTCTGGTCTGGTGCTCCATGTGCTTGGGCATAAGTTGAACTACCAAAAACTGAACACAAAGATAAATATGGAAGTGTCTTTGTTATTCCCTCAATGCTGACACTAAGAAAACTCCTTAGCCTTGTTGTAATGTCCGCTCTTATGGACTCACATTTCTACACGTGCTCATGACTAATCTATTAGGTCTCACTGTGAAATTAGCATTGAGGGCTTTCTCACATATTTCTCGCACAATTTCTGCAGTGCTGCAGTCTATGTTTGAGATACCACTACCCAGTGTAGAGTTTGCATACTCCCACAGGCGAAAGACATGCAGTGCAGGTGAACCTGAACTTGAAACTCTCGGTGTGATAGGCTTGCAACCTATGTGGATGCTTGGTAGATATCATAAGACAAACAAAAATATAAGTGGACTGACTTGAGGACACAAGCAAACTGTAAAAGCCTGAAAAAGCATGCAAACCCATTGCTTTAAAAGAATAAGTAAAGCGGAATAGGTATTGTATGTAGTACTACAAATGTTTTTTTAGTGTAGTGCACTTGAGTTTAAGTAAGTAAAAGCCTGCATAGAGTATTTGATAATTTACTTTAGATGTACTCTTGACTTCGTATTTAACTACCCAGAATTACTATTTCAAACAGCTAAATCATTTGAAATATACTGTGCACAACCTAGAGAGACAAGGCTGTATGTGTTTATCAGTTAAAACACACACACACACACACAGTTGTGGTTTGAAATACGCACTTTGCGGTCAGGGTTCTTTGAAGTTTTATTTTCGGAGTTAGGGCGTTTTCAACTGTCATCGTGGGTGTTGTTAACACCTCAGCTTGCAGCTTGTTATGCGTTTTTCTTTTTCCTTATTTTATTTACAATTACAGGAACGCCACACTATCATTAGATTTAGACAGAGGATCATCTTTCTTATATGGAAATGTTTACTGATGCATGTCTGGGGTTTTTTTTTTTTTTTTTACATCTCAGGACTGAAAAAGAGAAGTTGTTTTAGAAATTAGGTACTTTGATTTCATGGGGAGTGTCCACGAATGTCATGTCTCATTAGTGCTACATGCTCTACACATACTGTAGGTAGGCCTCAGTTATTTGCATTGTGTCTGTCTTTACACGTGCTCTTCTTTCTTGAGTGGGGAACTTTTGAGTAAAACCACTCCAGTGATGGACATACGCTAGATGCAAGATGACAAGATAATATGCACTTGCAATTTTTCTTATTACTAAAGTAACATTTTCTATGAGCATGAAGAACAATATTTTCTTAGAGAAACATTCGGAGCATTGGTATGATTATTGTCATATTTTCTCAAAGGTTTCATTTGACCTTTTTTAGCATGCTTTTGAAGCATTTGATCAATGATAATTATAGTGCAGTTATACAATTAGAGCCTACTTTGCTGAAAGCTTGAAATATATAATCATAGCTCTTTGAGAACTCCGCTCTGAAGGACAAATGTGTCCAGCCACGAGTTCTGGTTTTACTCATATTTGAGTGGTTTTCTTGATTTTGGGGTCTGGCATCAGTTTCTTGGTGTTCACAAGATGTTCTCCGTATATTTTGTGTTCATGGTTGGCTTGAAAGTAGTCATGGTCTCAATGGCACTGCCTATCTTATGATATGTGGTTAGGGTCTGCTGGTGCGTGGTCGGAGGTTTGTTAAGTGTGCCATACATCGTGACAACAGCATGAAGTCGATAGTGTGACAGTGGCCTGCCTACCCAAACCATCAACTGCACAGCTGTGCGATGAGACGTATGAAACCCAGGGAGGGGCACATTTCCATCTGATTGGGAGTTCCTGTTTTTCTCTTGTACTTTCTGAGAAATATTGAGAAAAATAAAGACTAATTTGAGGCTTTTGTAATAATGCCTTGGCCAGGTGCCATTGTATCGTAAGTGCAAATGATTCTTGCCACATGTCTATCTATGTCCTCAAAAACATTGAGTCATGCTACTTGTTACATTTACAACCGGCCTAGTGTGGCATGTTTTGAAATACCCTTTCCCGTATTTGTTATCTTAGGACAACTTGAGCAATAGGATTTTAAGTGCTGCTGTACTAAAATTTAATGTCCTGGGAAAACATGATGATCATGATGCAGCAGAAAATTGGTGGAAAATTGTTAAATATCAGTTAGAATATAATAGATTTTTTCAATTATCTAGGAGATACTCGTCGAACAATTTGGACTTCTTCGACTGGTATGCAACTGTGAAATTGTCACAGTTGCTTTTACTGTTTACAAAGTGGTGGAACAAATGTGACTGCAATCTATCTGTTGCATATGTTATGTGTGTGTGTGTGTGTGTGTGTGTGTGTGTGTGTGTGTGTGTGTGTGTGTGTGTCTGTGCATTTGGGTGTGGTGTGTGTGACCCTGTTTGGCTTACTTCCCCATCAAAATGCCCTGCAAAAATCTCTATCTCCTCACACACTCTGCATCACCACCAGCAGCCAGAGTAAGTACTCTCCACAGCGTCTCACTTCATATTCACGTCACTCTACAGCTAATGATAATTACCTGTAATACGCTTTATCAACATATGTTAACATTTAATACATTGTAAAATATTTGAAGTTTTCAGACAATTTTCAACAGATTCAAAATTCAAATTTCAGATTTTCAATACTTGACATGGAAAAATGCATTTTTTTTAAAAGTTTGTGCTCTAGATTTTAGTCAAAACAATATTAAACCATGGAAAAAAACTTTATTTAGTCATTTTTGATTAAATAATTAATGTCACTGAAGACAGTTTTAGAGGAAGAAAAGTAAAACTTGAAAACACAGATGTTATTGCACCTCTTGCACTTAATTATTATTATAGTGGAGTTATTCAGTCAGCATTTTTTAAAGAAATTTCATGAAAGAATTTTGCAGTATTCTTGTGAGAAACAATGTTTGTATTTCTTCCTTGTGGTGATTTAAATGCCCTCTGCAGCTGCTTACTCATCCTGTGTTAACCACAGCAAGGTGGGGTGCCACACTCGGAAGACATTTAAATGATGCCTTTTAAATTGATTGAGGAAGCATACAGTATGGGAGTGAGAGTGAGGTGAATTTCGTTTTATTTTTGCACAGACGCTGCAGTGGTCTTATCTCTTCTTCTTTTGTCCTCTCAGGTGTGTGTTGTGCACAGGCAGAGCTCCAGTGGTTAGAGTGTGATGATAGCCTGTTTGATCACAGGAGTTTCTCACTAATTCCCGTGCAGCTCGTACCAGCCCGGTTCAGCCTGTTCCAACTCACAGCCTTGATCTTGACCAGCCCAGCCGTCACCATGAATATTCTCTCCTCCCTCACGTCCGCCTCCTCGTGCCCCCACGTGTACCACTTACCCAGTTACCCAGACAACACCACTACAACAACTGGGATCAGCCATGTGATTCTGCGGCATTACAACCACACCGGCCGCCTGCAGAACAGGACCATCTCAAACACCCAGAACAACATCAGTGCATCCATGGCCGTCTTCCTCTTCCTCAGTATTCTCATCATCCTGGAGAATCTGCTGGTCCTGGTGGCCGTCATGTCCCGCATCAGCCACAGCCGGCGCTGGGTTTACGTCTACATTGCCAACATCACGCTCAGTGACCTCCTCACCGGCGCTGCCTATGTGGTCAACATCTGTTTGTCTGGTAGCCAAACGTTTCGCCTCACCCCGGCATTGTGGCTCTTCAGGGAAGGAATGCTGTTTGTGGCCCTGGCAGCTTCCATATTCAGTCTGTTGCTGATTGCCGTAGAGCGTTACACCACCATGATAAAGCTAACACCGCACAAGTCAGCCAGAAAGAGTTACTACAGGATCTTTGGCTTGGTAGCACTCTGTTGGGTCTTTGCGCTGGTGCTTGGCTTTCTCCCCCTGCTGGGTTGGAACTGTGTGTGCAGCCTGGAAGGATGCTCAACCCTCCTGCCTCTCTACTCCAAGACCTACATCTTTTTCTCTCTCATCATCTTCTTTGTCATCCTCCTGGCTATTGGCGCACTCTACGGTGCCATCTACTGCCACGTACACAAGAGTGCGCAGTTGAGTCCTCACCGTAGTCGTAAGCGCTCCTTGGCTCTGCTTAAAACTGTGATCACCATTGTTGGGGTCTTTATGCTTTGCTGGGGGCCACTGTTCCTGCTGTTACTGGTGGATTTCTTCTGTGTCTCCCGTCAGTGTGCATTGCTGTTAAGTGCTGACTTTTGCATCTGCCTTGCTGTCCTAAACTCTGGCTTGAACCCCATCATCTACACCCTGGGTAGCAGTGATATAAGGAAGGCTATTGCTGAGCTGCTGTGCTGCTGCTGCCTGAAGTCTGGCCTCTGTCACCCAGACAAATTCACATCCAAGGAGACCAGCAGCACCTCAGGGAGCAGGAGGGACAGTCTGAGGAACAGTTTTAGCAAGATCAGAAATCTGAGCGTGGCCTCCCCACCATCAACTCCTAACAAGCCTCGCAGGGGACCAAAAAAATATAGGCTGAGCTCCACAACCAGCTGCCTGTCAGTTTCAAGTGGTTAAACCACAACGTGCTCCCCTCCCAAGCAAACAAGATCTATGTGCACTGATACTCATCTAACGGTTTCCTCCTAGTTTTGTTTTGAATGTTCAATCCTTTGCTGGCAAGTACTTGCACTGCTGATTACACACTGTCAGAAAAACCCACAAAAAATATGAATTAATCCTTAAGTGTGAAAAAAATATCACAAAAAGCAGGAGTGTTTCTTTTTTTTCCTTTTTTTTTCGTATTACAGGAAATTCTTTATTTCAATGTATTTTACACATTTACAGCATTGATATATTGTTGCACTTATATTACTGTCAAAACAAAAGCCAAAAAAAAAAGTATTATTTACAATAAGCATTATCTACAAGCGTAAACATTGAAGTGTATAATGTATAGAATGGGAAAATATGTACATACCTGTGCTGCATTGTACTGTAACATTTTGTGTAAGCCTGATGTTTTATTGTATACAAACAACTGATGAAATATTAATAAAGTTTATTTTGGTCTATATATGAGCGCATGCTGTTTTCAGTGAGTATACTACCTCTGCTTTCCTCAGGAGGGAGACACATCATCAAAGCCTGCACTGGCTCCTGCAGTCGGATCAGATGATTCAAACATGGTACATGATACATCACAGTGACCACAACACAAACGTTTGATAGATTTCTCAATCCACCATTTCTACATTTTAAATACCCCATCACATTAAAATATCATATATTAAGCTCTGCCAAAAACAAGATCTTTGTTGATTGATTGGTTTAATGCAGGTTTTGTACGTGAGAGAAAATATTCTTAAGTTGAGTTTTAAAGGCTCGTCTTCTGGTGCTCTGCTCACTCCTTCCTGCTTTTCTGACAGGATGACTGATTGAAGTTCAGTGCAGAGGAGGTGGGGGCTGGGACTGCAGCCTCAAGGGCACACACAGCCAGGGCTAATTGATAAATTCATTATGACAGTCTGGCAGGGTAGATAGATACGGTTTAGTGAATAGTATGTACCTATAAGATACACAGGCTTTACACTGTACTTCTGCTACTGCGTACTGGAGCAACATGTTTTGTCTTGAAGTGAGATTGTATAGTATTTTAACAAAGAAACAACAGTCTGGTTTTCTGCAAAGGCAGAGTATGTAAAGTAAGTGTGCTCTCTGGCAGTTCCACCAGATCGCTAGAAGAAGGTGCCGTCTCAGTAGCGGTGAGTCAATACTGTGCTGCTAGGTCGAGGATTTGAAAGTTCAAACGTTCAGTACTTTACTTTCTGACGTATCTTTTTTCACACATGGGCACTAGCCCGGTTCTTACATCATATCATTACTTTTAATGACCATTTACATCTAAAAAGGCCTATTTCTCTATAGCATTAAAGATTCATGACTAATTAAGCAACAAGTTCAGAAAAAATAGGCGTACTTAATATTTATGAAGCCTCTTACACTCAGAATTTCAGCTGCTTTAAACAGATTTGATTGACAGTTTCCTGGAAACATCACCAAACAACCCACCAACGGTCATCTGACTCTGTTTCAAATGTTGCTAAATGCTGATTGATGCTTAGAAATACGTGACTTCACCTTTTTTCTGACTGAACCTTGTCTACTTCACACCACTGAGAAGAAAAATCTCACATGTATATATGTGTAAAAAAAAAAAAATGTTCAGACAGTGTTTATGTGGCTCCAACCTGAGTAAGAAGATGTCAAGAGGCCTGTTTTGTTTCATCAGTTTGTTTTTACTCAAGAAACCATTTAAATCCTGCATGTTTTACTGAGTTAAATCCATTTAAAAACCATTAAAGTAATAAACGTGCTATTGTGTGGACATTCTGAACATGACTGATACATTATACTGTAACAGGATACCACTGTAATGATTATTACAAATTCTAGTTGACAAATCAGTTTGCTGATAAACGTCCACAGTGTGGTTGTTGTTTTTGCGTGTGTGCATGTGTGTGTACGTGTGTGTGTGTGTGTGAGTCATATCCACAATGCTGACGATAAGAGAGATTAGGCAAGATGGTAAAATGGTAAAAATGTCCTTAATCCTTCTTTTCTCAGCCAGAAATTGCTGAATATTGTTCTAAAGTGTCCCTGGAGACCTCGGTGCTGAAGCCACATTTTCTCTTTAAGTTAGCCTCTGTTCCATTAGCCTCCCCGGGAAGTGCATTTTCTCATAGAGGAAGCTCAAACATGATACTGGGATTTTCTGTCCATTGTCTATTGAGTGCTTATTTATTTCTGTTGTAGCCAGCATGCTGTGATTTACAGCACTTATCCCATGAGATTTAGCAACAGACATGCTCTGAGCACCTAATAGGAGCTTTGTTCATTTCTGATAATTATAATAGTCTCTTATTTTTGTTTCAGAAAGAACAATGAAACAAGAAATTACACCAAAGTAATAAAAGTGGAACAGAAACTAATCTGGAAAATAGTCTGGACTCTATAGTATACTTTATAGACATGCAAACAGAGGACAATAAAGTTAATTTGTCCAACAAATTATTGTTACTACAAATATTCAGCTCGATCTAACAAAGATACCAATAACTAAAATAATAGTCATCTTAACTTTCAAAAAAAAAAAATCACTCACTTATCAATAGCAACTTTTGACGTCAATCTGTCATGCAGGCATTCTTATTCATGACGTGTGTGAGCTGCACGGGCTCGTCAGTGACAAGCAAAAGAAGCAAATGAGGCGTTGAAGTGAGAAAGGAAGAACTTTGCTTTCATCCTTTTACCTGAAACAGCCGCCCACGCAGTCACTGAGGTGCAGTGCAATAACAGCAGAAAAGCACATACTGTACATGTCTTTATTAGTCATTACGTGCAAATGACAGTTAAGCAGCTTCTAAATACGTACTTAATTGCAAATGCGTATGCATAACCTCACATGCATTCTGTAGATGTGTGTGAGTGCACATACTCATAGACAAGAATGCTCATAAACGCACTCTGAAGCCAGTCTCTGCAGTTTTTTATGAGGTTTTTTACAAGTAAAGATTTCTGAGGCCGGCTCTCCTCAAAAATCTTTTTCTGTTTTTAGTGGCTGGGGAAGCAAACAAGTCATTGCTGGTTGTGTGTGTATGTTTGTGTGAGTTCCCCGCTCATGAATTCCTACACCTTTACACTTAAGAGTAGGGGATAAGCCTCCCTCATCCCAGGTCCTGGCTCAGCTCCAGGTCCCATACCTGATAAAAAAGCAACGGCAAATTCCAGCCTTTATTAGCTCTAAGCTCAGAGACATTTGTTGTATCATATTTGACATGTCAGGGGCTGATCACCAATCCAAGCTGCACTCTCTCCTTCTCCCCTTACAACAACAAGGCCTTTTCTCTGCTCTAAATGAGGTACGATGGGTTAATGATGGTTGCGTGCAGACGTGGCTATGCCCTCAATAATTACCTCGCTGGCTTTGCCTCCAGGTGTTCAGCAGACAGCTAATGATGTACTGTCTGAGGAGAGGGGAAGGCAGCGGGTGAGGCACAGTGAAGCTACACGGAGGAGAGTGTGATTTGTTGCCATCAGCACTGCGACAACTCGATATCACACGTACAGCACAACAAATGGATGTAATGGTGTGGAAAATGTCTACAAACATCATGGATAAGCAATATTTTGTTTTCAGCTTGTCAAAAACTGCAATCAGTTCAAAGTATGTTGAATATATTAAACTTTATTGTATTATTTCCATCATTCCCATCAGTTATAATACGATTTAATCACTTAATTGCTGAGATACAGGACTGACTACACGTGGCATTGCTGACAGACACAGCAATCAATTTAAAGGGATGCTCCACCCAAAACCTCTTTTGAGGTTTAAACACAACACATGAAGGCTTATAGGGCTGGCCTGTAGCTTTCTTTGCAGCTCTTTCAGGGCGGATGTCAACATGTTTTATACAGCAGTTATGAAATGACCCAGTTTTTCCAATGCTCTGGTTTCAATATTCATACAACACCCTCTCAAGCAAGTGCACGACGGTTTTGTTTGTGGATTTGACACAATACACAACAGGCTTTGACGTCATGTATTTTTTTTTAAATTTGTGTGATATTATATGGTCCTTTTTGTTCATCTCTGGGCCCCAAAAATCATTAAATCCACCTTCAACCACCTCCTACTACTCTTGAAAAAATCAACATACAGTAAACAAAGATTGTTTGTCATCTACACAGGACATTAAACCACCTAGAGACGGAAATTCTCCCAACATCTCATCATAAATGCCCCCTGCATCAGCTCTTGAAAGAGTCTGTTTGTTTGGGGATTTGCAACATGATGATGCATTCAGAAGAATGAAAGAAGTGATCACATGAGAACCAGTCTTAGCCTACTTTCATCCCAACTCAGACTACAGGATGCAACCAAATATGGACTATGCACCGTTTTACTCAAAGAAAAGACTATTGGTGAAGCGTCTGGGCCGCTGACTGTGAGATCAGCTACACTCAGATTAAAGAAAAAGGTATTCTGTTCAGACAAAAATGTTTCCAACATTGTGTGTATGACTGTTATTGTGGAAAAAGTAATCACTTACACCTTTGCACAGGCAAAGCTGCAGAAATGTGACGTTACTAGTTTCCAAAGGCCAGGCATGGAAAGGCATATCAGAGCTTAGACACACAGCTTAGTACACTGACGAAAATATATGAGCTGAGGTGAAGAAAAAACACTCCCACAATAGTAGTAAATGTCTGAAATGTATTGACTCAGACAATGGGGGATAGATTTTCATTCCTGTCTTGTTGACATGTTGTCACGCATACACAGAGGTCACATGTGAATGGAAAAGTGTAAATAAAAGAGCCTGTGACATCTTGTTCTGTTTTCTTCTACAGCTCGTAGAAAAGCGGACTGAGTGATAATCTGGTTGGAGACAGTCTGACTGCCTGATTGTTTTGAAAACATTTTACAGTCGCTACAGTAGCTGCAGAATAATGATTTGCATACAGCTGTTTAATGGATAATATGATGGGAATATTGCAGGTTTCTGCCAAATGATTGCAAAACAATGTTTTAATGTAATAAAAATACATTTTGTTTGAGTACTGGACGTGTTTCATGATGATTCATTTGTCATAATTTGGTGCACAGCTCCCGTTTGCTTACACTTTACACGGGGCAGGAGAACACAATAGAGCTTTGTACGAGTGTTTAAAAGAACTTGTACAAGGTGCAGGTGTTTATGTTTTATGTGTGTATACCTAATCATGTGTCAGCATGTGTGCATGTGCTCATGCATGTGTGTGCTCATGGATCTAATACAATAAATGTGTTCCCACAGTGATATAAAGCAGACAGTAGGCAGCCAGGTGTCCGTTGGGTCAGGCAGACGTTATCTGGTCTTTCTCATTGACACACAGGATGATTTCATAAACTAGCAGTGTCAGGAAACTCTCTCTTTATTTAACCCAGCAGACTCACTCCCTGAGAAAAACTCCTCAAGAAAATATCGAGCTTATTTGGCTACCTTACAGCGTTTCATTCCACAGTCAGACATCAATAATGGCTGTGCAAATATCCAGTTTTGTGGTTACAATTATACCCAATCAATCAATGTGTTTTGCCATTCCTTTGGGCAGCTGACATCATGCTCTTGCAACAAAGAGAACAAAAGACCAGGAAGGGCGTACTCACTGCATGTCCACACAAACAAATCAAACATTTGCACAGGACCCTTTTTCTTCTTCACGTGTCTGTTTCTGTCGACTGCACCTGGCTGAGAAATCTTGTCTGAGGAAGCTGGAGCACAAAGTTCTCTTCTTCTCTGGTGCTAGTTGATCTGATTTAGTGTTTATGTACTTTTTATTTATAGTTTAAAGTTATGCACGTCTCCGTAGTTGTGCATAAACAACATCTGTTATCCCCTATATACACAGTGGGTCTCTTAAGGTAACTTAAGGTACACAGTAGGAAGAGAACAGCACAGGAGGAATGAGGAAGGATGAGAGAACGGGGCAAGACGAATTATGTTCAGTTGTGTCTTAATTAAAGGGGAAAGCACTGCCACGTCGTCTTCATTCTGCATTTTTTCCTCTATCTTAACGGAAGAATAGCTCAGAGGTACACAGAAGAGCTTGTTTTGATGCCAGTTTGGGTACACAGGGAGGAGGAAGGGCTTTAAAATCTGCACCATCTCTGGGCACAGCTGTTTCCTCTTTATCAGATTCTAGATAGTGAGACAGCGGATACAAAGGCGAACAGGCCAGAAGTTATGAGATAGAAAATGGCAGAGGCAGACACACTGTCAACACAAATTCTGTTTTTAACCATATTTTAAATCTGAATTAAATAAATAACATTTTCCAAATGGATGAATAATTGCCACAAGCACCAAACATGCTTTTCTCATTCTTTCATTGTGAGTGAGGAAGACAATTATCTATAACAACACAAGTTTCCTCTTGAGGGCTAGATGCCAGCCATCTGCAGTGACTTTGCTTTCAACCTTGGGAATATACTGTATGTGAGCATGTTTTCTCTCGTTTCTTAATCCCCTCTCTGGCTGAGAACCGTGACCACTTAACTAATTGTGTTGTGAAAGATGCTCCAAGGGTGATGATTCGGCTTCCATTTTTAAACGGTCCTAAAGTGAGGATGCAGGTTTTCTTAGAGCGGGGCTCTGCGAGGGACTCTACAGCCGTGCACGTGGCTCTGTGAGATTGTATTGAGGAACAGTGGTGCTCTGGACGAAACATCAGTATGCTAACATGCTCACAATGATAATATTAACCGGTATGATGTTTACCATGGTCACCATCTTAGTTTAGTGTGTCAGTATGCTAATATTAGCTAACTAGCAATAAACACAAAGTACAAGTGAGGTTGATTAGGTTTGAATATTTGTACGAAATTCATTGGCAATCCATCTAATAGTTGTTAAAGGTCCAGTGTGTAAGATTTAGGATGATTTATTAGCAGGGTAAGGGTTAGAAGGTTAGGGTCATGAGTGTATAATCACCTGAACATGAGACTTGTTGTGTTTTCATTGTCTGGCTCTTTAGATCTACAGTGAGAGCGGGTCTTCTTTCATGGAGTCCGCCATGTTGGACCACCAGAAACCAAACACTGATCTAGAGTTTTTTCTTTACCCTCGGAAAAAGAGCATGAGACGTGGGAGAGTATTCGTTTGGTTGCAGTCTGCAACTTCACTGCTAGTTGCCACTAAATCCTACACACTGCTCCTTTAAGATATTTCAAGGCCCCAAAATTCAAGAGATTGTGGAGACCATGAACATCTGTACTTAATTTTATAGCAATACATCAATAAACATTATCAAACTAAAACAATAGTTTGGGGGTTTTTTCCCCAATTATTCTTTGGACATTTTCTTTATTAGATCGATAATGAAGAGATGGCAAGAAATGAGGGAGAAAATGCAACAAAGCTCCCCTGGCCAAATTTGACTGAGGTACATTGCAGTTCATAAAGGACATCATAACCCCGAAGTGCATTGTCTATGCATCCAACATTGAGTCTGTTCTACGTTTCATTTGGATAGATTCAGGCTAACTGTTTCCCCTTGTTTCCAGTCTTTGTGCTAAGCTAAGCTAACAGTTCCTTGGCTGCAGCTTGATTTTGATCAAATAGATCGTGAGAGTGATATTGCTCTGCTCATCTAACTAAAGCAAATAAGCTTGTTTCTGAAAATGTAGAACCAATCATTTAAATGCTAAAAGGGTTTAAAGGTGTTTATATATCATACTTTGTTGAAAACAAATACAGTGTACCGTTTATGGAAACCGGCTCCAGATAGTATTTCATAAATCCCAGCTTGATGTGAATTTGGACACAAACTTCATGCACATTTCTTCTGACTATGACCCCAGATCTCTGACTAAATAACTCTGAAACACTGAAAATATTAACGTCACAACTGTACACGCTTTTTATTCACACAATAAATCTATTCCATGTGAGTCATCAGACTGAATGAAACACTTTGTCTCAAAGTTTAAAACCTCCTACTGCACATATGAAATCAATAAAGGATATTCTTAATCACTGTCAGTCCGACTATAAATCCAACATGACTTCACACATTTGAACCTTGCATTTCAAAGGGCCTGTCACTCTTCTTCTCTCCGTGCTGAGATTATTCTTGGGAGGGTTTGGACTTGAGTTTGTGAATTGCAGGTTTGGAGGTCCCATGTTGCAGCAGCGGCCCCACCACTGGCCTTGGTTTTTCCATGAGGCCTGAGGAATGGAAGGAGCTAAAGCTTTGTAGAACAGATGTTCCTGCTCAGCTCTAAACCAAATTACGCAGCCAAGCTCACAGCCATGGGCCAGAACCGCACGGATGCTGATTGAATGGTGGAGGGGGCAACCAAAGCAGATCAGGCTCAATAAAGCAGCCACATCATGAAATCTGTTCAGCCTTTGAGGCCTGAAGATAAAAGGGATATTGACATCGCTATGGAGACTAAAAGGAGAGCTGGAGGCTGTGGTCCTAGTACCCGTCTCTGGCTTTGTGGATGTGTGTGTCTGTTTTTCTAAGTACTCAGAAATGTGTATTGTCATGCTTTTGATTTTCTTTGTATGAAACAGGCAGCCTGCAACTAAATCTATCAAGTGGGACTCAATTAGAAAGTTGAACCTTTGACCTTTTGCAATTTACTGGAAATCGTCTATACCGACAACAAGCAAACCACCACAGAAACCCTGAGTCCAGAAACTTTTGACCAGACAGCACACTATAAATATTATTTGTATTTGAAAACTAATGTAAGATTATATTTATTTTTGTGAAGATGTATTTCATAGATTACCATATTTTTTCTCAGGTTTAGTGAAAGTAGAACAGGCATAATTTAATTAATAATAATCACTTGTATTATTTTGCTTCATTTAGAAGAGAACTATATTTTATGGTCAAGCGGCAACCTTCATGTCGCTGAAGTGAAACCAATACTGCAGTTCCTTGAATGGCCACTTGAGGCTGGCTACAGTTCATAGAGTTCATCTCTATATTAAAAAAAGCAGTTATGGTCTCTATAGCTAATTTCCCCATTCATGACAACTGTAATGAGGGTGAATTAACAGCGTGGCCACCTTGAATGCCCACCTCAGGTCTGATGGTGATCCACATCTTTGCTGATTTTTAGGTTTTTACGTGACGTCACGCATACGCTGTCCATTCTTTCATTCAGTGGTTATGGTACATCCTGCCTATAATGTGATGGTTAAGACTAGTAGAGTGATATGAGGAAAAACAGGGTAGGTGATGTCAGTTTGTTGTCAGTGTTCAGTTGTCCTACAGTTGAAGCGGACCTTAAAAGCGACACAGAGAAAGCTTTACTCACAGCCTGAAAGTAATTTAATTCAATAAAAGTAAAGTTTATAGATAACACTAAGAGTAACCAGCATCACTTGTGAGCTAGTTCATGTGAGCTGTACTGCATACACATGACATGCCTCATACAGCATAATCATTCAATCCAAACACACCCTCCCAATTCGGCGGCCTATTTAAGCTGCAAAATTTCCCATCTCTCCATTTGCTCTGCCAATGCCATCGCTGCCCTGCATCAGCATCATCCCCACCACCACCCCAGCACCCACCTGCAGGCTTCATCACTCCCCAATATCTCTATGCATGCAGATCTGTAGGGAGAGATGAGGTCGGAGCCAAGACGCCAAACTCTAACTGCATTCTGCAAAGAAACACTCCAATCGTGAGTTGTCTGACTGAACTTTTATTTATTTTCATTTATTCAGTTCCTTTTGTTTAATAGTATTATCTGTAGCCTTTATTTCCCGACATGACGGTATGAAGGTTTAAACATAAACATTTCATGAGCTAAAAAGTTTTCATCCTTTCTGATGCTGCATTTTTTAATAGTTTATTTGGCTTAAGAAATTGAATCATGTCCTCAACAAATAAATAAACATTTAATCACTCAAGGGGAACAGACTTTTTACTGACTGTAAAAATAATGGTATAATCCTGTTAAGCATCCCCAATGACAAATATAAACTCCCCTCCCATATAAAAACCTACAAATTGACCTAATGGACCTTTTTCACAGCATTCATTTTGACATTAAATAATAAACACAGGTGTTGCAAATGATACTAATTGATAGTTTTAACCTCGACTGTTAAATATGTTCAACACAAGCACACAGAGATATTCTCACATTCATCTTTATTTATTTTCATTTCAGTATTTTGTTACATAATGCATCTTTAATTGCCTTTTTTTAATTCTTTGTCTCCACATTTGTCCTTTCTTACTGCAACATGATTCCCCCTGAGATATAAATTATATCATTTTAAATTAAAGGGAAAAAAAGCAATGCTAGAATTCTTTCTCAGACACATTTAAACTTTATTACATTAAATCATGGCTGGATTAGTAATGAAATAAAACCCTGGTTGCACCTGTAACATCAAACTAAATCATGCTTCAAATGCAGTTAGAAACTTACTGACATTTAGAATAATGCACTTCATGCACCGTTGTCTCCCACATTCAGTAAGATTAAATGCTTACACAAATCATAGCTAACTTGTCAGTGGTAGCTTGGCTGAAACAATGCCCTGAAGTCAATATCACAGCGCTGACACGATGAAAAAACAACTTTCTAACCTTTCCCTGGGTGATCTCCTCGAGGTTTGAATGGAACATTTATCCGCAGATATTCAAAGTAACAAAAATATAATTTTATGGTGCCAACCGCGATCAGCAGAGTCGCCGGATAAGAGCAGATTCATCATGCTTGCTAATGAGCTTACATTTTCCTGTGGGTATGAAATCTTCAAGATGAAGCACTTTTGCTTTTGTGGCTGTGAGTTAAATGGAAAGGAGGGGGGGGGGGGGGGGGGGGGGCAGCATTGCACACATTCCCAATAGTGCATAATGGGGACTGCTGGGTGACATCAATTATACAGACATAGCAGACATTTCACTGGGATTACCTGACAATGAACTCCAGTCTCAGTCTGGCCTTTGACAGCACAAAAAGACAGAAAAAAAAAGAGATCGAGTCAGAGACAGAGGCGACAAGTTAAATATGTGTTTGTAGTCTTTTCAAGGGAAGAATGCTGAAATAAACATGAAGGCTGAGCAGAACAACAAGATCGACTGCATCAGTATGCAACAGTATTCAGACAATGGCTCAGGACACCACGGCCTACTATCAAGCACAAAATGGTAAATCTGCTTATGAAACATTCATATTTCAGCAAAGAAAGGGACAGTCATCTAACTGGAGATGCACTTCCTTGCATACGCTTCAGGGTTCAGTGCCGCCGTCTGACAGGTTGGAGGGCTTGAGTTTGATTTTCATCAGGGCCAACGAGTCGAGGCTAACACCCCACAAGGGTGGGTGTGGTAGAAGAAGAAGAAAAAAAAAAAAAAAAAAAAGCGGTATCTGGGCTGGGCTGCTTTTCTGCGTGTTCAGTGAAAGTTCATGAGATGAGATAACACGCTTCATAGATCCTGCCAGTTAGTGGGCTCCACTCCTGTTCCTGCTGAACTGAGCCAGTTTTCAGGTAAAACACTGATACCAGTTCAGTAGGCACGGGAGGGCACAGCCCGGACATCGCTCCGTTTGACAATGCAGTGTGCAATATGCACGCTAATACCCTTTTTTTAAAAAAATCCAACAGCATGGCTAATCACTATGAAAATGGTAAACAACTGTCAGCTGTGGTTGCCAAAATTTTACCATAATAAATACGGTATAACTTTTTCTAATATTACAGTCCAAGGATATTGTTACTGTTGATTTCATGTTTAAGGTTGCTGTTTTATTCCATATTTTACTGTATAAATACATCAAGGAAAACACTGTTTTGCCATATAATTGACATGAAAATACCATATGAATGCAGTATAGAAATAAAGGTTTTGCCATGAAACATTAACATTACAATTAACAGTGTCTAATATAAAATACTTTATTCTGTATAAATTCCCTAAAAATGCCATATAAATAAAGGTTTTGAAATATGACTGTGTTCTACTGTATACAATAAAAAAGTCATTTTTCATGGCATATTTTACGGCCTTTTACCGTCGTGGTTTGACAGTTCTTCACTTTAAAATCTACAGACATTTTTTGTGTGTCTTAGTGTATGTTGTGCAACATCCACTGTAAAACACAGGGTGAATTTGCTGTCTAGCAAGCCCAGCAGCTGCTGCGTCAGTCAAGTTTTCAGTTCTCACATGGCCTGTATGCTGTTTACAATGAAAACTGGCAGAATTACAACTCAGATGTTAGTGATTTGTAATGCCCCAGACTATAGTCAACAAATTCTCATTTGTAGAATGTTTTTATGACTAAAATGATGGAAAATCTTATCAACTATAACTGGAATTTAGGTGCAAGTAAACAGCTAGTTTGGCTAACATTATTTTGAAGGTTTGAGGTGACTCGTTTTAAAATAATAATAAAAAAAAGGTCTTTATCCATTTAATGGCTACAAACAATCTTCAGTTGATGATCGGCATTGTTTTTGTTTTGCACTGCAGAGCTAGCTTAAAATTTAATATCAGGCTGTTATTTTGCTCTAATGTAACTCCTTTTAGCGGTTTAGCTAACATATTTGTTGGCATCCTCAATAAGTTTTAACTTTAAATATTACAAGAGAAAAACGGTTTTAAGGAGTGTAAACTTCAACAAATCTAATAAAGAGTATGACAGAGCTGTTAATATGACACTCTGATACGTAGCATCCTCACAGTTAATACACAGCTAGTTTTGTACAGGCCATTTTTAACATAACCTGCAAATCCACAGACTAATGATGTGAGTTAATGATGTGCTCCTTGACTTTGGAAGTAAGACTGTAGATATATACGCTAGTTAGCCAGACATAGGTTCACAGCTTTGTTAAATTCATTCAGTACACTTTTGCTCGTGTTTTTTTGCTTTTAAAAAGACATAATTCTCTATCTATATTCATCAAATTGCTAACTAGGCATATCCACATTTCTTCTCTGACACATAAGTCCAGGCTGCCATGTGGCATCAAAATACTGGCACACAAGGCCTGAGCACAGCCCTGAGCCCTTGGACATAGACTGGGCATGCCCAGACAGGTCTGACATTTAGCACCACATTCCTAAAATCGCAATACAACCTGTGTTAAGTCCACATTAAACCTGGTTCAAAGTGTTTCCCTGAAGCACTTTTCAAATATATTTGCACGATGATTCTTGCCAAATGCATAAGGTGAGACAGTTGTAGCTTAAGGCAATCACAATAAAAATTATTATTATTATTAATATTATTTTAAAAAATAGTACAGCTTGCCCTATCTAGACCCTGTTGCACAATCAAGACACCTCCACAGCGATACACTTAACCCGACATTGCTCCGACAAGGGACCTTTCGTCTTCTCACCTCCCTCCCTCCCTAATCTGTTGCCACTCCTCTCCTCCTCCCTCCTCCTTTCTTCATATCCAAGATCATCAAGTTCTTTCCACTCACCGGAACAAATCCCCTCCGTCGAATCAACTATTTCACCTCAGGCACTGAACTTAGCCACTGTGAACAACACATAGCAGGGATCAATGCTCACCAATTAGCTAAGCTCTGTGCCTTTAGCAAGTGGGTGGCTGACTTTTGAGGGAGACTCATGCAGACCTTTACGTGACTGCTCAGTGGTAAAGTTTGGCAGGTTACAAAGCCAGGCGATACTTATGACGTTGAGGTTTGCTTCGCCTTCATACGTATTGTGTTTCAGAGTGTGCTGCCAATGGGGGATCCTTAAACATCAAATTTCCATCCTTGTTTATAACTCTAACCTCCAAGAGCCGAAACGTGATCCGCCTCCAAAAATTTGTTCTATCGCGTAAAGCTGTATGGCTCTCATATGCATTTACATCCTGGCTGAATTGTGAAGACAGTTTAAGTTTCAGACAGCTGAACATTTGACAAGAGAGACGCGTGTTCTTTTCTGGTTTTCTGTGTGAGAAACTGATTCCACATGTAAACCTCTTGAAGTCCGCCGAGAGAGCAGATCACAGTATCCGTGTAACCTCTCGAAAATATTTATTCCTTTGGTTCCATAGCAACATCAAGTGTCATAACTGAAAAAAAAAAAAAAAAACAGAACAGCCAAAGAAGACTAAAAGCGTCCCACTGTGGAAATATAACGCGGTCACCTGCTGAGCTGTGAAAGAGTGGAAATCCCTGGCAATGTGATTTTTGTTTCTCTTTGTGCATCAAATCACGGTGCCAGGAACCCTCCCCACCACAGCCGGGGGGCAGAGGACTGATCCAGCCTGAACCTCTCTGCCCTTCCCTGCCCTCTGTATCTACTCCAACATCCTCCTGGGCTCCAGATGTCTTTGTCCACAGCAGCTGTGGAGCACCTGTGACCTGAAAGAAAGAGGAAAAAGAGAGAGATGTAGGGTACATTACTCATCAGGGAGTCTAAACAAGACCTTTACATTAGACCTTGAACTTATCTGATGATAATCTATGATGCACTTCAAACCACTCGTGTAACCCCCGGGATGAAAGATGATACAACTTATCTCTGTAACAAAAAAATATTAAATTTGTGGGACGTGAAGAATGACTCTGCAGACTTCTCTGTTGCACAGATCAGCAGGATGCAGCAGATGTGGAGTCTAGTTGGAACATGCAGAGCCAGCTACCTGGTCAGTTTGTTTAAGACAACTCAGGAGCAAAAAGAAAACACTGCTTGTTTGAAATGGTGACGGCAAACTGCCCGGTGCTCCTGGATATCAATACTCCCAGTATAAAATGTCAGCCGAGGAGAACATGCACCACGAGGAGATCTGTGTCTTGATTTTTTGCAAGCTATAATCTTCTGGGGTTTGTTTCACATTTAAAATAGGGGGATTAAAAAAAGGGGGATTTGAGGTCAGATAGAGCTGTTTTGATTTGTTTTCCCATTGTAGATGGCATGACGTTGTTGGGTGGGTCCACAAGTGGAGAGACGTACAAAAAAACAAACTCTTTCTGCATCTTCCTTCTTGAAAAAACTGGAACATCACCGTGTATTATTATCTTTTGTTGTTGTTGTTTATGCTGTTTTGCAGGGAAAATTCCCGGCCCACCCTGGTGAGGAAGGAATAATGACAGGATTGTTGAGTGGTGAGGAGGAGGTTAGGGCTGAGTCTCAACATTCTCTCCTTGATCACTTTTCATACACCGTCAGCGTCTCCTTTCGCTTTATTTGAGAGTCAAAGTAATTGAAGAACCACATCTGGAGTTTCTTCTATCACGAGAGGGAAATCCAGATCTTTTTTTTTTATTATTTTGGAATAACTGAGGAAGTATTAAAATCTGCCGTTCCATCTGAAGGTTTCGAAACACTATGATCAGTTGTTCTCATGCTACTCGTAACTAGGCTGTTTCCTCCGGTTAACAGCTTAGAGCCAAGAAATCGTCCAGCACATACCCTCCTGTAAAACTGTGAGTGTTTTTACACTTTGGGTTTTGTACAAATGAAAAAAACAAAATAAAAAAACACGGTAGGTGGATTTTATTGACATTGGACACAGTTGGGCTAGCTTTTCCCCCTGTTTACGGTCACTATGCTAAGTTAAGCTAAGCTAAACTAATCAGCTGCTTTATATTTAACAGACACACATGAGAGCAGTATTGAGGAAATGTAGCATATTTCCCCAAATGATTTGTCCAATTTTATTATAATATATATCAGATTATAGAAATACATTCCAGGGAGATGTATGAATGAGACTGAAGGACAGACTTGTGAGATTCATCTGTGCAGGAGTGCAGATCCACGTGAAAACACTATCATCACTGCATTTTGAAATCTCGATAATTACAGAGAAATTTCACAAGGCCTGTCTTTAGAAGTCAAAGCTCTACTCTTGTCTATACCTGCAAGCACAAAAACACGTCACAAGAACCGCCAACAGGCTCTCAGTGGCATCTGTACGTCATTTTATAACTGGAACAGGGTTGTCTTCCACAGCCCTTGTGTTTATGTGCAGAGCCACAGCACATGTTATACAACCGAACGAAGGCGTGAAGAATCCTCCCAGACAAAGAAATATGTCTGTCCTGTCAACCGGTGTTAACAGTCCACCCCTCCCTTTGCAGGAATCATGAATAAATATGTTTGTCTAGGTTGTGAGATGTGGAATGTAAAGTTGTGCTTCACTGAACTGTTGTAGCAAAGTGGAATGAGGGATTGCCTGCGCGCGTGTGTGTGTGTTGTTCGTTTGCATGCATGAATTGGAGTAAAGAAAAGAACAATATGGTGAGAGTGAGTGAATCAAAGGGAGTGGTCATGCACTGTGATATGTCTGTGACTCAGTGTTTATTTGTTGGGTGTGAAAGCTCCGTATGGGAAGTATTTGGTGCCATTATTGTCAAGTTTGAATGAATGGTGAGATGATGTGATATATTTTTGGCAAGCAGGATACATTACAGGGTGGAATTAAGAGGTTGGTAGTGATGGAAATGAAATCAACACACAAACAGTAGATTAGGAATACAACTAATAACTTTTTTTTTATCACCAGGTGATGATTTTTATTAGTTTAGTTCAGCCAGCCAACTGTACAAAACTCAAATATAATAATTTTATTAAAAATTGACCAAGCAAATCTTCTCATGTTTGAGAACCAGTGACTGTTTTGGCATTTTCCCATAAAAATTGATGAATCTTTTAATGAAATTAGTTGCAGAATAATTCTCTGTCACGAGTCGTTTCAGCTCTACAGATCATAAATATTTTATTGTAGACTGAAGAATATAGTGGGAAAAAAATGTGTCATGTATCTCCATGTGTTTTCTTTGACCTGATTTTCATATATCCATAGCAACTAAACTTGACTCTCATTGTCATTTGTTTGTGGTTCTCCAGATTGTGTGGAGTCCAAATGAATTTATAGCCCGATGAAACTTAATATTGTACATAAGGATGAAGGTGTGAACGTGTCACCGCTTTTAGAAAGTGCAATGTTTGCACTCTTAGCCGAACAAAATGACCTCATTCACGCAGCCTGGAGGAACTGCTTGATGTGCAAAAGGCCGAAGGAAAGTGGAAATAAAGCCGAGCTCAAGTGCCATTTGGTAACCTAAAAACACAAAGACGCAACATTAACGTGCACGTGAATATCCACAAATGTCTTTCTTTGTGTTGCAATGGCTGCCTCGCTTACCATTTTCTTTGGCAGGTGACAAAGACGCACCATTTGCTGAAAAGTAGTTCATCTCATTTAATGCTGCTCCTGACAGTTGGCAGTGTGTTTACGCAGGAGATGTTGTGACATACGTGATGGTGACCACGGGCGTGCAGATTCACATCTGAATGCAGCTGACCAGCTCTGACGTCACTCTGCATCTTTCACACATCAGTGCCAGTGTGATTTGTCACACTGCTCTCACAAAACACAGACAAAGTGTTGAGAGTGAGAAGGAGAAATAAGAGACGGAGAGAAATATAAGTATGTGAAAATGTGTGCGTGAGAGAGAGAGAGAGAGAGCCATATCACATCTAATTGCATTAGAAAAGCTTTGGTTTATGGATGCCATTATGGATGCCATGCTGTCTGGTCTGTAAAGTGTGCTAAGCTCTTATGAAATATGAAGCTTTTTGGAGACACGGCCTTTTGGAGGCAGCAGTTTGAACAGTCAACCCTTCAAAACAGACTGTAAAGAGGTCAGTATGCTTCAGATGAAGTGTTTGTCTTCTGTAACTTTCCAAAACAATTCCCGCCAACCATTGTTGGACAGGTATATGATTTGTCATGTTTTAAATGCCTCTATGACTCCCTCCAGAAGTGCAAAAAGCGTGCAGAGTTATCCTCATACCTAAATAATTATCAGATCTACCCCCTCTCACTAACATCAGGCTGCCGCCGTTCACACGCCTGCAAACACTTTAGTCATCCATCATAGTCACATCGCATGAACTATTCAAATATATTTCAAGTATGCTCCCACCTTAAACTGGTTGGTACGCTCTAAGTACTTGTTGGATTGTCACAGCAGTCTGAAACCCCCGAGAACTTATCCTGATGTCAGAATAAAGGCGGCAGCTGCAGCCAACGATTTCTGTAACTTTCCAACGCTGATAATCCAACAAACACTCACACTGGTAATGCTTCAGGTGTGGAGGTGAGAAAGCAGGCAGATCTTATCTTCTCTCTCTTATCGTATGTTTCATGAGTGGCGAACTTGCATTTAAAGTTAATGGAAAAACATGAGTGGGTGTGATTTCACCCTGGGTGGCACGAATAGATGTAAAGACACAACAGTGTGAGAAATGGTTTCAAACCGGGCGAGGAATTTGTGTCTATCCCAGCTCAAAACGTCGAGGAAAAAGGGAGTTTTGAGTTCAGTCAACACAGGTGGTGCATCTTTTGCAGGCTTACTACTAATATCTGTACAATTTTTTACATTTGCTGTTCAGGGCAAATCCACAAGGACTGTAAAATGATGTGTGACTGAACACACCTTATTATTCTTTATACAACTCCCTCTATCACTTTCCATGTGTACAAATGAGTGCAACACCATGCATAATGCAGGCTTTTTGCCACATTTTTGAGTGTTCAGAGCATCTATAAACACATCTGCCTTCAGATGTGATCGGTGGACCTGTTCGATTCGTGCTTACCCTCTGATCCGGAAGAGCTGAGATATTATATACCTGTGTTTACTACATCGGACACAGTGAATTGATCAGCGAGATAAAACATGAGACCCCTGTCTCAACCAATCACACCTCTGTAAGTAACTAAAGAGCCTGCGAGCATTAAAAAGTCATTACCAGTGCTTGTTGGGTCTGAGCTTCATTATTTAGCTCATTAGATCACTCAGTCCCGATAAACCAGCCCTCACATGTGACTGATGAAGGGAGCAGGCATCGAGCAGGAGCTTTTTCTCATGTCCCATTAACAATAATCCACTTTGCATAGCTTTAATGCAATTTGGTGGGGATGTAATTTCATGCAAAATCAATCATTACCTGCCTTTTCTTAGAAATGAAACAGAATAAGACATACGAGACTAAACAGATTTGGGAGTTTTATGTCAAAAAAGTACTTGATGCTAAATCATCTGAGTGTTATCTTTATAGAAGCACTGACTCACCTCTTATAGGAACAATGGAGAAATGAAAAAAATGATCCGGCCCACTGCGCTGACAGGAACATGATCCATTACAGTGCATAAGGGGAAATGGCACAGCTGCATTAAAGCCTGGCATAGGCTATCTCTGAATCTGATAGTAGTAGTTATCTCAGCTATTAGCTAATAGCTGTGGCTACGCTGATAACATTTTGACGAGAAGTGAAAGACTCTTAAAGGAAATAAAGAATAAAGGGAGGTGACGCACAAATGATGGGAAAAGTATGAAAAGTATGGAAGAGATTAAACAACAGTTAGTTACAAAAATTTAATGGGACAAGAGGGATACAATGAGTGCTGATATAAAGCATAACAGCACTGTGACAGCACAACACACACATTAATCATCGTCAGATTGTAACAAAGTTTGCACCACAAAGTTGAACGCATTTCTACAGATCAGCCACCGTCAGTAATCAACACACAACTATTCATCAAACCAATAACTAACAGCAGTGAACGTCCGACTTAACCCTATCTTACTTAACAGTTAGCTAGTGTTTCTGTAGTGTTGACAAAACGTTAATAAATAATTAGCAGTTTGAATTAAACTAAAGCTCCCTGTGCTGACCGGGGAAAAATATGACACCAAACTCCCTTTAAGAAATACAACATTTTAACAACTCCTCATGTGTCCGGAAAAACACAGCACACTAGAAACACAAGACAAACGACGTAATACTGACGTAATATCTTGTGAATTCGGCATTAATATAGTCCATAAAGATAAACTGTATTCTCGAACAAACTTTATATTTTGGGTTTCAATTTGGAAGAACTCACTACTAGCATTATTTTAGTGGGACGCGACCGTAAAAATTAGGCGAACCATTAAAATGACACATGATCCAAAACAGTAACGTGTAGATCTGCACAAAGAAGCTCGCAAGCTAGCACTCGGGAAACGTTGCAATGTTGCAGTCCCAGTGCAGTTGTAGAACTATTTGTGTTGGCAGAGCCAAATAAATGATTAAATAAATAAACAAATCTTACTCTAAACTAATAAATAGCACTTGTAGAACTGTTGTATAAATGCAATATCACACTCAAGGTACGTGTGATTATCTTTGACTGATCAATGACCGAATCACAACCGTGCTGATACAGACAGACAGACAGACAGTACACATGCGTGAGAGTATATTCAAGTGATGTAGCTGTAGGGGAAATAAGACCAGACACAATAACATTGGACTGCCGGGTTTATCTGAGGACACTGTGACGTATCAGTGCTGTTATTACTAGAGCTAACTCTGTAAAGTCTCTCACCAGACTCAACCAACCGCTTTTTTTTTTTAATTTGTGGCACACCCTGAACACGGCATTCTTGCAGTTTCAGACACCACCTATAAGAACAAAAGGTTGCTAGGAGTCCTTCCCTTCTTACCTTTATTTGATCTGCAGTATTCTTAAAGTCATGCCATAAAAGTTGTAAAAGAAAAAAATGTAAAATAGCAGGTGGGAGCTGCAGAAGAATCTGGTGATAACATCTTATCTAATTCAGACAAAGGTAAGGAGACGAGTGTAGGAGGTTTTGGGAGGGATTCCTGACTGACTATTGAGATGCATCCATCAGAATGGCGTGTGAGAAGGCCAAGAGGAGTTGGCGTGTTCGGATTGTGACCTCTGTAACCGTCAGGCTCCCTCCCACTCCAAGCATGCAATCTCTCCACAAACTGAGGCCTGTTTTTCCACCACACATGGCTTCAATTGGAGGCTACTGCTGCTGCTGCTGCTTCTGCTGTGTCTGCAGCTCCGAGAAAAAAAAACAAAAAAAAGAAAAACCAGCCAGGCATAGCTCAACAAACCTGATTATGAAATCGGCGGCTGGCAAACAAACCGAACTGGCAGCGTCCCTCAGTCGTGGGTATTTCTGTGGTGTATTGGCACAAGATAAGACGGCTGTATACCTTAGTCTTGATTTCTTGAAAAGTCTTTGTCTATTTGTGAGTGTGTGCGTGTTTATGTGTATGTTTGTGTGTGAACAGGCCTGTATTTAAAGTCTCGCTCCAGCGCCAACAAGGCAAGCTGTTTACTACTTGGTTGGTCGTAAAAAGTAAATATGCATCAGTCGGGGCCTATCAAAGGCTCCTTCATTTGGTTCCTGGCTAAGATGGCTTTGGATGTGTGCTGTAATTGCCTCGGTTCAGACAGAAATTCTCTGTGGTGGACGCATGGCCGGGCTGAAAGAGCTGAGGGAAACCATGCTGTCCTGCGCACTTAAACGCTCTGCAGTTGATCTGAGAGGAACCAGCGAACACACAAAGTGCAGGGGAGAAACCATGAGAGAGAAGAAGGACATGTGGCTGCACACAGGACGCCGACACGCACACACAAAACAAACTACTGTAGAGTCACACAGGTGCACCTCATGCAAAGGGAACATACACCACATAGAGACATGCGCTCGCACTCGCATTAACTCTTATCAGTGACAGCAAAATTAGCAGCTGAACCCAAATAGCAAACATCTGTTCATTGTTCTCAAGACAACGCCCATGTCAACATCTGTCGCAGACTGTGCAGTATGCAGTGTTTGGCCTATGCTGTAGTAAAGCTAGCTGCATCAACTGATATTTGCCCACCAGGGGACAGTGAGACTACCGAAAAAACAGAAATAAGGTGTTAATTTAGCGGCGGTTTATTAAGTTACTATGGATAACGTTATTGCATTATTTACCTTCTTGAACTAGCAGACACAAAGAAATGTGGGCATCCTATGGGAGTTTTATAGCTGCCCACTTGACAAATATAAGTCCATTATTCTTCAGCTATATTCATTGTGTTAGCTTTGGTTTGGTTGACTGACTAAATATTTAACTTTCTTCTTCAGCCAGTCTTTTACATGCGCTCTTGGCCATTTTGCGTTTGGTGTGTGGTATCCGCTAGTCTAAACTTGCTTACTGCAAATGGGCTTTTTATTGGGGGGTTTAATGAGACAGCGAGACTCAACCATATAGCTTATGGGTGAGGAGAGAAACCAAAAAAATGAGCAAAAAGAAGCTAAAAGATGCATACAACTGCAGAGTTGGGTGTTAATTATCGATCTGTTTAGCGTTACGAGTGATTCGGTTACATTAGACAACTATTTATTGTTTATATTGATATCAAAATATCACAAAATGCTGCTCTAATCAGGCATAAATAATCAGTTATGCTCTACTGACATCTGATATAAATACTATATCCATAAGTATGAAAGTCGTCTGTCGAAGCATTACCCTTGCCCTTGTGTCACATGTCTCTCCAACAACTCCACTGACTTAGCAGACTCCGATAAAGCCTTGGAGCACGCTCAAATATTTGAACTATTTGTCCAAAAATGTTGTGTGCAATTGACTTTAGGGTTAGTTTATCACATCAAACTCCATTTCCAAACAGTGGTGAGATTACAGCGCTCTACAAAAAAAACCCCCACAGTCATAGGGTTTGCAAAGAAAATGTGCTGGTACAGCAGCCAAAAGTCATGCAGGTGTGTGTGTGTGTGTGTGTGTGTAATATTATCTGTTTTTCTTTTCACAGAGATCAAAATTAAATCCAGGTTTATGTAACTTTTATAAGGTTTTTATTGATTTGGCATAACAATTCACTGTGTTACGCTGTAAAGTAGCCTTGAGTAAATAAAGATTTTATTTTTCATCCGACCCTCATAAACAACAAGATTAAACCGCCCATGTGAAATATCTTTTGTGAGTCAACGATGGCTGTAAAACCAACTACTTGTTTGTCGTACAGACAGATGCGCTGTCTTGCCAAGTGCCATCACTGAAAGATCAAAGCTAGACTATATGACAACTGCATAAACTCAGAGCGAAAGCTTTAATCACATTCGTCGTCTTACGTCGTCTTTGTGACGAGTCAGCTGTCAAAAGAAAAGTAGTATAGAGACGGAGCAAAACTCGTAAAAAAAATTTGGAAATGGGACGTTAACACCCACATAAGGAAAAGAGTCAAAGGAGAAAAATGTGTGTGAAAAAGCATGTGAGAGACAGAGAGAGGTGTTTTGCCACTCACCATGCCCACAGGTCCGTTTTTGCTACTCGGTAAGTCTGAGTCACCTCAGAGTTCAGATGAGGATATGCACAAAGTGGAAGAGTTGACCCTATGAGGAGGACCCCACTGACCAATTTACTGGCTGACTAACTGAACATCTGACTGACTAGACAACTGCCTGACTGACAGAGTGACTGTGCCAACTGTGCCATTTCAGATCCAAGAATCAGACGGCAGTGCAATCCTCAGAGCCCAGGTCTCCCCGCTGAGGTCTCGCTGCCAAAGCTGTCCTGTCTCGTCATGTCCTGCTCTGTCCAGGACCGCTTCCCAGAGCTCAACAGAGAGAGAGAGAGAGAGAGAGAGAGAGAGAGGGAGAGAGAGAAGGCTAAAATGAAGATCTGTCCCCCTTGTTCCCACAGTCTGCCAGGAGGGGAGGAGAGGAGTGGAGGCTGCTCTGTTCCCATAGAGGTCAGATGTGGAGTTAACACACCCAGCCGGCAGGCTGGTAACTGCTGCCTGCCCTGCTACCGGAGTTGTCTCCCCCCTCTCTCTCTCTCTCTCTCTCTCTCTCTCTCTCTCTCTCTCTCTCCCTCTCCCTCTGTCTCCTCCCTGCAAACCTGATAAATCACTCTGGAGACACAGCAGAGCACCAACCCACTCTGCCACTCACACACAGCCAGGAGTAACAGTAGAGACAGAGAGAGACTTTCAACCAGTTGTCCCAAGAGATCCACTGTCCATATGAGAGTCTGGAGGCAGAGCTGCCAGTTCTCCTTCTTCCCTCCCTCTCTCCTCCCTGTTTCTCCCTCCCTCCCTCCCTGCCTGCCTGCCTCTCCTCTTTCATTCCCCTCTCTAGTTTTTTTTACAGCCTCCGCTGAGACACTCTTATTGTGGCAATTGCATTAGCCTTTAGCGAGCGAGGAATGGCTCTTAGTGCCTAATGCAATGTTGTGTCTCTCTGTCTTTGTCTCTCTTTCTCCTTATCTCTCTCTCTCTGCTGTCTCTCTCCCAAGTGTCTATCAGTTTGACATGTACACGTACACATACACACCTCCTCTCCTTCCTTCTTTGCAGCTTTTCTTCTTCCTCGAGTTATCCCTTAAAGGGACACTGTCTCTGTGCTCTTTCATGGAGGTGCTGAAGTGCTTTGAAGGAGTCCAGGTGCAGGATCACATTTCTGGAGGCTGAGAGGCATCGATTGTGTTTCTCTGTTTGCCTCGTGATTGTCTCAAATGTTTACCCGCTATTACAGAACTAATGGTTTGACTGCAGGAGATGTGTACATGTACCGTATGAAGAATCAATGTCACAGCAGTGGGTCATACCAACAATAATAACATAGAAAGAAGCATTTGATCACAATATATCATGGTGGAAATTGGCTTTTAGTTGTTCTTGTACTTGTTCTAGCGGATTTATCATTTGAAATTGTTTGTCATGAACCTCTGGCAGTAACCTCTGTAGCTGTGAAGTGAAGCCAATGCGGAAGTGCCAAAAACTGCAGTTCCTCAAACGGCCACTTGAGGCTGGCAACAGAACAAGTCAATCTCCATAAGACCCCATGTTAAAATGTCCAACTTCACAGCATAAATAAACATGTTTACAGCCTGGTACAAAAAACGGTCTTTGGTCTCTATAGCTAATTTCCTCGTTCTTGACAACTGTAAAACTTAAATTTATGCATAACTAACAACATGGCCACTTTGATTGACAGGAGGCAGGACTGCCAACAGGGCGGCGACCAGAGCCACCACACTCTGAGCTTCAAAACGGCTCCTCAGACATACGACATACGTCTCGCATACGACATCCATTCTTTATACTGTCCATGGATAAAAGGACTGAGGCTAAAGGCTGAAGCTACTGTAGCAGGTCCCAAGCTTCAAAAACTGCAGTTTAAAGTGAGCTACACCTTGTGGCCTATTATGGAATATCAGACTATTACACGGGCCAAAGTTGGCCTGCCAGATGTTTCTAATGAAAGAAAAATTAATTTATTTTGTGTGTACAAAAAATAATATGTATGTATGCAACTTTTTGTGATCTGAATCAGTAGGACAAATCGGTCAACTAAGTGCACTTAGATCCTATACCATTCTTCGTCTTAACAATACAATACAGTAGGAGTTTGATTTTGGCTTGCGGTCCAAACAACCTTGTAACATAACCTTGTTTTGATGTGTTGCATAGGCTACATACTTGAGAGACACGAGAGAAAAGGCTTATTGAGTGAGGACTAATGTGTTTAGCAAATAACACAATGTTGACTGGTGTTGCTGAAGTCTAAACTTACTTAAATCCGATAACGTGCGGAGCTGTTACCGTTCTAATATAGTATCAGGATCTGGGATGGTAGTTGTGAATGTGGCTTTTTTTTTAATGTGACCTGCAACTTGAGAAGTCCTGTAGGTAGTAAGCCAAACATGCTAAAGATTGCAGCTTATGTTTGAGCAGATAAATATAAAGTTTAATCTAATCTTTACATCACCCTTCAAATTCATTAAGTACAGAGTGCTACAGTGCCATGCACGGCGGAGAAACCCAGCGCTTGATGGTCCTAGTTATGGCTGCTAACTAATGATTCATGGCAGGTGTTTTGGCAAACTGTAAACCAAAGTCTGCTTTATTAAACCAAAATTAATCAGTCATATTTCATTTATTTCGCAAGGTTAAACACATTTTGTGGCAGCAGCAAAAATATATAAAAAACAAAGTTTTAATAAGTTACAAAGTCACATCCGCTTGTGTCTCAAAAGCCCAGGCATCAATATGTTCAACCCAGTAAATCTCTCTGTAAACAAAGCCAGCAGACGACTGACAGTGCTTCATCTGCAGGCACGATGCAGCAGTTTTAGACTTGACGCTGGAGAGTGACAGGAGACCCAGCGGAGCGAGCGTGTTGTAAGTATAAAGGTCACGAATATTAATTGAAGCGTCTTGAAAAACTATGTTGAACCCTCATACACAATGTGCAAAAAGTCAGTCTGGTTAAAAAGTAGGATTTATGTCATCAAAGCACCACTGAATGTGTGAAGAAATCTTTTTTTAAAACACTACAGTGGCACGGACATCCTAATGATGTCGCTCTGAGGCAGAGACACATGGCCGCCAGTGGCTCCAACTGCTGCTCCCTGCTGTAAATCTAAAATGATCAGAGGGCAGCAGCTAAGATTAGACTGTATTTCAAAGAGTATTACATGTCCAGACATAACATTCATTAATTAAACTCTTGTGTTCTCTTTGAAGTTAGATAATATCTTATAAAAGCAGTTTGTGGGACGAGAAGTGCAGCCCCTGCAATGTTCTCGGAGCCGTCCGTCCAACTCATAACTCACAGCTACTTTATCAGTGCGATCTATCATTGCACTGCACAAAATTAGACTTCACTATCTTTTTCGAGGATGTGGTTTCTACTTTTCTGAGCTAACAAATGACCTGTGATAGGCACCCCAAATTACAAAAAGACATACAGCATGCCTCTAATGATAACTACAGTGGCCATGCACATAACGAGGATTTCATTTGCACAGATCTCATGATATATAGTTGAGATTTCTGCCTCCACTTTAATACTATGGATATAAATGGAATTTTTGGGATGCAAATGGAGTTTATTGCTTAATTCTGCATTAATTTATATATATATATATATATATATATATATATATATATATATATATATATATATATATATATATATATATATTTTTTTTTTTTTTTTTTTTTTTTTAAGGATATTTGGGGGGCATTTTCTGCTTTTTTAGACAGTGACAGTTAGATAATAGGCAGGAAATTCAGGGGAGAGAGAGAGAGACAGGAAGGACCTAGGCTGGAATCAAACTTTGGGTTGCTGCGGTAAAGACTTTAGCCTTGATATTAGAGTGAAATTATCACTCACACCGTAGTTATCAAGGAGCAAGCATTTGTTTTCAGCAAAAAAAGCCCTAAAAACTCACTGTCTGCTACCTGTCTAGCACCAAAGGTGGCTGTAGCGGCCCAGGAGGGCGAGCGGGTCGTCCACTAATCAAATGATTGTGGTTTAATCCTCCCTCTGCATGTCAAAGTGTCTGTGGGCAAGACACTGAACCCCAAATTGCTCCCAAAGGCTGCACCATCAAAGTATTAGTGTGTGTGTGAATGGGTGAATGAGATATGTAGTGTAAAAAAGTGCCTCGGCAGACTAAAAAGACATTATATATAAGTACAGTCCATTTACCAAATGGCAGAAAGACAAAGTTAAAGGTCCAGTGTGTGAGATTTAGGATGATATATTTGCGGAAATTGAATATGATATTCATTAGTATGTTTTCATTATTGTATAATCACCTGAAAATAAGAATCATTGTGTTTTTGGCGCCTTAAAAAGCCCATTTATATCAACAGTGAGAGCAGGTGCTCTTCCATGGAGTTGGCCATGTTGAACCACCCTTTTTCTACAGTAGCCCTGAGCAGACAAACTAAACGCAGGTTCTAGATACAGTAAGGCCTTTTGCTTTTTTTTAATGTGAATTTCGCCTGTTCTTACTACATGCTTGGAAGGAGAGGGTGAGGTGTAGGAGAGTATTCATTTGTTTGCAATCTGCAACTTCACTGCTAGGTGCTGCTAAATCCTATACACTGGACCTTTAACAACTAGTTGGTGAACATGCTGGAGCATTTAGCAGCACTGGATATTTTTCTTTTACCTCCAAATGAATGTGCCAAGTTAAAGAGTTATTATTTGTGTATGTACAGCAATGTATATAGCTTTGTTGATCTCTTACAAGCTTGTTTCTGTCGCCATTTTTCTGCCGCTGGCTCAGGGAGACGGTGTCTTAATCCCACCTACAAATCTCTTATTGGCTCGTTGTTGTTGTTTTTTTTTCCAGCCTTCATTGTGTGAACAACACCAGACCTATTTAAATTGCTGAACAATCTCACAGATGGATATCTCAAACCTTTGGGCAAATAGAACCTGACTGCAAGAAATTACTGCCCACTCTGAAAACTACAGAAAATTAATCAGCACTTATGAGAGGAAAAACTTCACAAGATGAAAACAGACGTGGCACGACAACATTAATCATGGATCATGTAGCTGCTGCCGCCTCAGCACAAAACAAGCCATCTTTCACGGCAACGATCGGTGCTCATTTCTCAAGCCAAGGTGCTGATGTTTGCCTGTATTTCTCATATTTTCCCTCTGGGCTTATTTGTTTGTTTAAACTAGTCTGAAGCATTCAGACTTTCCAGCACACTGAGCCAGGATAAAGCAGAGCGGCAGGGTGACCGACTGGGATCATACCTTTATTTTCAGTGACTTAAACCAAACATTCACTAAAACACCAAGCAGAGACGTTTCACTGTGTGCAATGAATCCTGTTTTGTTACAGTGTATACACAGTGTCACGCATTGTTCATGTGGCCTCGTTTGCAGAGAATAAATGCCTTTTTTCCCATCTATTGTTTTCTATTTAATATAATTGTCTCCTTTCCTTGACTTCATTTAAGTGCCATCATCTTCATACTGAAGGAGGGATGTGCCTTTTTAAGTCAAATCTCCCACCCACTTGACTCCAAGTCCAAGTATTTTGGAGGCCATTTTAAGCAGTTCGTAGAGATTTTCTGACAGCAGTTCTACAGTTTTCGTTAAAAAATGGTATTTGCAAGACTCCAAACTAGATTTATTCACTTGTTAGGGTAAATATTATTGCAGCGTCTTGCTCCTGTCGTGACCATTTTCGTGTTTTGATATGGAACCACATACTGCCAGAGCGGAAAGATCGAGAGGTGAGGCTGATGACAGACTGAAGGAGACAGACAGCCTGGCTGCCTGTCTTTGACTTTTCCAGGGTGGGCTGAAGACAGTGCCAGCGGGGATGCCATGCATGGTGCTGTGCCGGGAAAAGAAGCCTACGCAAGAAATGGGGGAGGGAACAAGCTCATACACAGACACACATTTATGCACACTTGTTATATACAAGCATTTCACTAAACAGGGGGGACATGAACCCAACATTTGCAAGTATACGCACGCACACACTGACAATAGACAACTACGCAGACACACAGGCACACAAGGATTTCATTGGACACCCGGCTACAAACCAAACACTTGTACAAACACACACATACATAACCTATGCAAATGAGCTCCAGAGGCTCCATGGCATGTGGCAGATGCCCAGTTCTCCTGCCCACATCCTGTTTCCAGACTGAACCAGAGCTCGCCTCTTCACACAGGGCAGCAGCATGGCCACAGGCTAAAAATTACACTGATGAAAGAGTTTTTGAATGCGGATCATTTCTGTTTTTCTTCCTCAATGCAAAATTTAGATCACTCCCAATTCATTGTAATTCTGTACATCTATCTGCGTGTTAGCCTCCGTGTGAATGACGGTAAACGGGTTTTAAGATACTTTTTTCCTCTCTTGTCTAACCCTATCCAGCAAAGCGGGGTTCCTCCACTCAGTTTGTTGCTCAGAGGCACTTCAAGCATGGAAGAGGCTTGCTGAGACAGAGCTTGAACTCAGATCATAAAGTATAGCTGAAGGCTGTCTCTCCTGATATAGAGTCATATTATACAGTAGGTTCAGTTTTTACCATACGGCACCTTTTTGTAGCATCACTAACTTCAGTGACCGGTCAAACACCCTCTCTGCAGCTGCTCTCAATTGTTGTAAAATAACTCAAATACGAGCCAGCGCACACACACACAGGCATGCTAAATGACTCTTTTGAGTGAAAATAGACACATATGTTGCCTAAAGCTCAGGGACTTTTTGCTGTAAGCTGTTAAAGAGAGGGATTGTGTGTGTGATGCATGCTGCCTGGAGCGCTCTCCGTCAGAGTTCTCACTCTGTCCTTTCCCATATTTCCCAGCATAAGACCATCTGTAGCTCAACTAATAGCAAACTGCACATCAACATGTGTGTTTGTTTTCAGTGCGGTCATTTCTCCACTTCCATCTAACCCAAAAGGTTGCACATCTTTTTTATATTTTATGAGACTATTTTCGGATTCAGTCAGTCGGGTTTTTTTCCACAACAGACATTTTGATTTGTCATAGTACGAGATGCACAGGTGTAACTAATACCTTTAACAATGGTTCAGTTACATTGTAGTGTCTCAGTGAGTCATGATACCAGAGTTCTGGGCAATATGAATGTTATTAATTACAGTGAAAGTCTGTCTGATGACAAAAAGATATGAAATTTAACTTCAAATCAGGACACAAAGAAAGAGACAGCTAAGTGAAGAACGATGGAAAAGGTAAGGTAAGATGAAGCAGAAGCAGAAAGTGAAAGAAGAGTTACAGAGAAAGAGAGTCATGCGACAATTGAGGGAAGGATGACAAAAAGCAGACGGGAAAACACACACACACACACACACACACACACACACACACGTGTGTGTGGGCTGGATGGTTCTTCCCAGCAGTCCTGTGCCAGGAGCTCAGGGGAAAAATCCCCAGGGACTAACTGAACTCTTCGCTCCTCTGCCGCCACATCTGGATGACACACCATCGCTCAGCATCAAAGGAAGGGACGCAGTGTACGGCCAGACAGGTGGCAGGGCAGTACGCCTAGGACACACACATGCAGTAGGCATACTCCACAAACAAGATATAAAACGCATGCACAGATGTACAGACATGTACATGCACACACCTGTGACTCACCTGAATGCACAGAAACAGGGTGTAATTACCAGACCCCTTTAGCTATAGCTCTAGGGATGGTACTCACCCTCACTCAGTCAGTTCACCACTTAAATAGCTTGACAATTATTTGATGGATTGACATGAAATTATTTGAAAACATTCATGAAGCCCATTAAGATTACTGATCTCCTGAATTTTCCTTCAAGGTACATGTATTTGAATGAAATGTCTCAACGAATGTCGCTGAAATTCAAGACAGAAATGCATGCCCTCCTTGTAATAACTTTGATAATCCCTCAATGTTTAATCTAGCACAATCATCAGTACTTTGTCTCTTGACCTGCGAGACAACAGTTCAGCCTCAGCTGTACTTTGTGTTTAAGGCTTATTAGCACATGCTAGCATGCTGACACTAAACTAATATTTAAACCAGGTAAACAGGAAACCTGCTAAACATCATGTCAGCGTTGTAGTTGATGAGCATGTTAACATGCTGATGTTAACAGTTAGCTCAGTTCACCACTGTGCCTAAGTATAGCCTCACGGAGCTGCTAGAATGGCTATAGACTCCAAGACGTTTGTTTTCATTTTTATGCCAAAAAATTACAATAACTATCCTTAAGTTTTACTCTCTGAAGGTAGAATAGCTCTCACAAACATGGCTTACAAAATACAGTAGATAATGGATTAAATAAATAGGAGTAAAGGAGTCAAAAATAAGACTTAGTGTTAAATAAATGTGACCTCAGGGTTCCTCCACTTAACCAGATCCAATTGTAAGCCCTGCTTGCACAAAATATTTAGACGATAACTATAACTTAATCCTTCCTGGGAAACAGGTTTTCCAAGGGAGTGACCCGAGCTAAAGGTGAGGAGAGTTTAAAACCTATTTAAAGTAATACTCGGAAACTCACAGTGTATCAAAAAAAAAAAAAGTCCATGACTGGAAAACAAATATTTAATAAAAACATACAAAGTACAGAGATATGTGGATAAATGATTTCCAAAAAGGCCAAGCAATTAAATCAAATTCATTGTAAAAGATGTTTTCCTCACATCTTGTTTGATTAAAAGTGACTAAAGTTAGACAAGGAAAACACAGACTGAAACTGAATCACATTCCAGTAAACCCAGTCCTATTAAATGTAACTGTATGATTCATTTCTCACACCCCAGATTCAAATTGCACCGGATCTTTCTCCTGGTGTAGTGATGATACTAATAGATTTCCTATAACCCCTGCCTATTTTCTGTTTTTCTTCATCTATCACTTCAACAATTGGACATTGCACAGGCTGAACGTATCCTTTCACTGCAGTAAGAAACTCTCCAAAGCATATGTTGGGCCGAGCACCCAGTGGGGCATTTGGACTAGAGTGCTCCCCATACACTTCTGGGCTGTCACCCAACCCAGCGCTGCTTCTCTGCCTGCCACCCGTGATGGATGAACTGTGAGGGATGATGAATCTGCTCCTGTCACGTCCTCAACACATCCTCATCTGGGATTCAGCCATAAGGAGAGAGGTGCTTCACCATCGCCCTGCATTGTACTTTAAAATACAGCTCATATTCCCTGAGGCAAGATGATTATTAACACACAGCATGATTTGTATGATGTTAGCACATTTTATATTTGAATTGAAGATTTTAGATATATATACAGAAACATGTACACATTAAAATTAATCACAATGAGGCAAAAAATACATTGTTATTAGATATTAGATAAAAATTTCAGTAATGTTTCATCTGTGCTCCCAAATCACACACTAACCCTGAACGGCTGAAACTGTCAAAAATATGGCATCAAACTAGGCTTGGTTAAAAGCTACTGCTGTAAAAACATGGAGAGCCTACAGGACAAATGTTTGAACATGGAAGGGAGGATGACCATGGAGGAAGAACCTGACTCAAGCTTCCCGGTCTCTGTCTCAAAGTTGATCAAAGAGGTCCTAAAAATGGATAAAGGAGTGTTGATTGACGGGCTCTCCATAAAAGCAAAGCTGCACCAGTATCAGGACAGTGTTGAAGTCCTTCGCCGGGCCAGAGAAAATGGGTCGCTACAATATCCCCGACTATCCATCCAGTGTTGCACGTGCAAAAAGCGACTGTTGTGCTGCTATGTTTGGCACTGAAAAATTAATTAAATCCACTGTTGTCTTACGCTGTCCTCTTTGGGAGAAACCAGGCGGCAACTCCCATGGCTGTGAAGTAAAGCTAATGTGAAAGTGCCAAAAACTGGAGCTCCTTGAATGTCCACTTGAGGCTGGCTGCAGAACAAGTCAATCTCCATGAGCCCCCATGTTAAAATGTTAAAACTTTACAGCAGAGATAAACATGTTTACAGCCTCATACAGCCTTGGTCTCTCTGGCTAATTTACTTGTTCTCATGTGCACCAATGATCCACGTCTTTGATTTTTTTAATTCAGATTAGTGGCAGAGGCCAGACTGCCAACATGGTGGCTACAGGTGTCGTATCTGTGCATTCTTTATTCTGATGATGGGGAAAAAATGTCTACAAGAAACACCAGCTGAAGTGTTTGGAGAGCTCTAAACTCTTCCTGCTGCTCCAACTGCTCCAGACAGCAGCTCTTTATTTCATGGCTGTGTTGAACAGGGCCTGTAACAGCAATGAGTCTAGTCTAGTTTTGGCCTTATCAGGGTTATTTTTTTTATTTTTATTTTTTTTTACAGATTTAGGAATTTTGGACAATACTTTTTATGCACTCCCCACTATATTAAAACAACAAATAGAAGACAGAAAGAAAACTTTCTCTACACTCTCTCAACTTTCTTCTGTGTGCTTAATTGGGGATTTTGATGTGAGCGTCTTACTAAAGTTGGAGTTTACTGATGTGTATGACACCTTTAATTGTGGGCAATGAGCATTATACATGATATATATTCGATTTCTTGTATGTTTTTCATCAGTTTGATATCCTTAGATTGTGTTTCCTATTTCAGCTACAATTGTGGAAGACATATCCCATCGCTACTTACTCTTTTTAATGTCATTAGGTTTTGAGATAGAAATATTGAGAAAAACTGGTCCTGATGGATGTCTGGTGACCTTCTTTTTAACTTTTCACTGTGGTAAAACACAAGGGTTTTGAATTCACTCAGTGTTATAGTGTATTTTGAGCCGTGTAAAGGTTATATTGACACTGCAGAAAATCTTTATACACTGTAGATATACTGTGGTAAAATAAGTCATCATTCACACGCTGCATCAGCTCTGGTTTTACTGTTTCAACTTCACACTATTTTACTTTCCTCACTCATTTCATCACGTTTTCTTCATTTCCTGTGTGCAGCAAGCAGATGGATCTAAGTTTGGGTTAAAGCCCGAGCGTTATCTGAGCGAGAACGGCTTCCTGGTAGCTTCAAAGCCAGCAGATTTTGAGCCCCTTTAAACCAAAGAGCCTCTCTGTTATCATGAACGCAGCTTCTCAGTGAGGTGGTCATTTGGCTCCGTGAGACTCAACAGCACAGATGTTTTGTGTTTGTGCAGAGAGATCAGGTTAACGCCCGGTGCTGCTATCATGTATGCAGCTTGATCGATAAGCTGTGGGTCAGACTCCACAGAGCGAGATGGAGAAAGAGTGTGAGCCATGTGGCGAGAAAGTCTCAGTTCACACAAATCTCAGTGCGAGTGCAAACAGAAGCAGACGGAAACCATTTCTTCTATCCTGCATGCCCCGGTCCAGATTACTTCCTGAAGGTTCACTAGAATTTCAATCATGTCCCCCCCCCCCTCCTCCTTCCTCCCACACTCTTGTGCATCTGGCAAGCGCCAGCCGATATTTATATTCATAACAAACAATGAATCCACGAGGAAAAGCGAGAATGATATAGAATAACTCAAGCAGTGTGGCTCAGGAGGCAGATACCACACTGTAACAATCATGCTGTGATGGGTTGCTGGCACATACTGGTGGATCGAAGAAAGCTCTCAACAGTCCAGTCAGCCCACTGCATCATCCATACAGCAGCACGGCCAATTACAAACCAGATGTGGCAAAATCCTGTGGCTCAGGCCTCCCTGATTGGAGCAGATCAACGTCTCACGTTTGATTTTGGCTCTCGATTTAGGTCTGCTGAGAGGAAGATGAGTAACTCTGACATCCTGTGCTAAGATTGTTATCTGTTGTTAGAAACAGTTTTGGAAAATCCATATTGATGGATTAGAAACAGCTACACTGGCTCTGTCCCATGATCACAAAATCTGTCCACTGCACAACTAACGCTCACTAATTCGCATCTTGTTTTATCTCATTTGTTTAATCTGTACAAAATCAGACGGATAAAAAACAACAATAAGTCATGTGCTGAGACTATTTCTGGGCTGGGTACAGTGACTTCCTGCTCCAGCCCAGAAATAGTCCACATAACCCCACCATTAAATAGTGCTGGATTCAGATTTTGTTACTTTTGGACAGAGCCAGGCTAGGTGTTTCCCCCAGTTTCCAGTCTTAAAGCTGCAATAAGCCAACTAGCTGCTAGCTTCAGCCTCATATTGATTAATACCATCGATCAATATGAAGACAGAAAAAGCAAGAAATCAAGTGGTCAGTGGTAACATTAGGATGAAAAATACTGTGCAGGTGTCATTAGTCTGCAGTGTCAAATGCTAACATTTCTTGCTGTGTGTTTCAGGTTGAGGAAGCGAGAAGTGTTTTTCTTTCAACAGATGGACGACTGTTCACATGACATTTAGTCTGTTTGCTCAGAGAAGCAACAGCGTACTGTAATAATAACATTTGATGAGACACTTAGCTCTAAATACGTGAACACACGCGACACTGATCCCCGTCCTGATTCCTGTTTCTCTCTCACCATCTGAACAACTTAAACCTGGCTGGCAATCAGTCAGCAATCAGGCCAATCAGGCCGGCAAACAACCAAAACAAACAGCAGGAGGGTGAGCGATGGTCGGACAGTGCTCCTGTAGGCCCGACCTGACCCCCCGGACCAGGCGGCCTCATGACTAATTGGTGTTTAAGCTCAATCACAGTCAGCACACTTCCTACTCCTGTGGGCCTGCTAAATGGCTCTATTCTCCCTGTCAACCCCCCCATTTTTCTCTCCCGCTCTCTCTCTCTTTTAACTCCCTGTTTTCTCTTTTTCTCTTCCTCTCTCCAGGGTCTCTAACACCCCCCATCCAGCCTGTCTGTCTGGGCCAGTGGGAGGCACAGTAGGAGTTTAATTACCTCGTATTTCCATGAAGCCAAGTTCATTACATTAACAGCTCCAGCCCACGCTGCATACTTCTAACCTGCTGCAATTTGTTTTTGTATTTATTAGGCTGGCAGAGAGGCAGCTTCCCGCTCAGCTGGGGGAGAGAGAGAGTGGCTGGGTGAGGGAGAAGGTCAAAGGGAACTCAGCAGGCACAGGAGCCCATTGTGAAGCACCAGCCGGGTGGATGAAAACATGACAGGGAGGTACAGGCGAGGAACACAAGGCCTACTCGCTCTAGGAGAAATCAGGGACGCTCTGGTGGGATTGCAAAGGCACGAGGCGGTGAAGAAACAATGTGAGGAAGGTCGGAGGCAGTGATGACTCAAAGTGTAAACACCGTTTTTGGACACTGTTTTAAACGCTGGAGAGAAAACCTGCATCATACACAAACAGTATAGGCAGCCTTAATATGTTATCAGCCACAAAACAACTTTATATTTACTACCTTTGCATGTTTCATGTAATACCTGGATGAAGAAGACAAGATATCCAGACTGTGAGTCTGGATATCTTGGTTCTCTGACAGAGGAGGAGGGTGCAAACGAATGCTTTGTTCCCCAACAGCATTCGCTTGCACCCTCCTCTTCCCAGTGGTCCAAGACAACTGTGGTATAAACACTAACACTCCCCTTGTGCTCTGAACTCACAGTCTAGACAGACAGGCTTACAAACTGAGCTAACATTAGCTAACAGCAGCTATAATTCACATTAGTTTGTGTCCATCACGGAACTCCAAATCACCGAGAGTTGATGCTCAGCAGCTGAAGGACATCACAGGGAAAGCAGAAAACATTTTCTCCATAAAATATGATCCAGTTTCACCAAATCAGTGAAATAGTTGGTGTTGTGCAACTTAGTGCTGTAAAGCATTACGTACTTCTCACAGGGGATCGTACCTGAGCACAAAGTTCCTCTGGTGTACAGGGCGCAGTGTGGGAATGACATTCACCTGATTATACGTCAGAGCAGCATCAAAACGATTTAAAATCTTCATTTTATGGTAGAAAACTTACATAATATTGGTTTAAAAGAGTTGCTTGCAGTGACAAACTATTGTGTTGATGCGGTTCCCCTCAGCACTACTGGGCACTTACTTTGGTTCACTCTCATCAACATTGTTCCCAGCTTTGGCAGGCGGCTATTTTAAAGCAAAGAGCTCTGAAAACTCACTATACTCTACCTGTCCAGGACCAAACATCAGACGGACAAAGTTAGCGACTAGCTGGTGAACACAGTGGAGCATTTGGGAGCTAAAGACTCCGATATTTCCCTCAGGAGTTGGTAGAAAAGAGACTGAATATTGGACTTGTCAAGTAGCCAAAAACACAACTCCAGATGAATGATATGTCGCTCTGTTTCTGCTGGATGTAAAAATAGTCATCTGTTTTAGACATTTGCTGTACCAACTTCAGAATGTCATAATATATCAGTGTTGTGTTTACAGCTTGTTCTGTTGCAAAACAAACAGACAAACTAATGCAGCTTTAATTTACTGGATATTAACATGAAACAATAAATATGTGTTGTGCCTCCTCTACGTGATATACGTATAACTAACAGTAAAAAAAGTTACAAATACATGCTGATAATTGATAGACAACACAACTTTGCCCACTGCAGGTCAAGGCCACAAATTTAGCTGACATTACAGGACCCCCTTCAATTTATATTGTACTTCAGTGGTGAAAACCAAAAAGCATTTAATCAAATTACCAAAGACCACGTGTCATTCAGTCAACCTGGAAGTAAGAGGCCACTTTTCAAGGCTGACAATCCAGCTCTAATGGGACAGAAATAAGGACAGACAGGAAAGCATTAGACAATGTCCACTCTGAGCTTGAAGCCTACATTCCCATCATTATGCAGTGATTGCCACACACACACACACACACACACACCCATGTCTCCATTCATGAATTTCTCTCTGTTCCCGCCACTAAATGTACTGTACAGTTCACAGTTCAGTCGTGACACCCTCTTTCACAAGCCTGGACTTCCCAGTTTGCCACACATGCTGCAGCGATGTACATATAAAGCATTAGGGAAGCACATCGATTTGAAAATAGGGTTCTGAGAATTCTGTATTGCAAAAGTGTGAATCCACCACAAATCCCTCAGCGTAGTAATTCAGAGACAATATGTACCCTTTGCTCTTGAGCAACGACTGTGATGATAGTGTAAGAAAACCACCAACTAATCTAAAGCAGCAGCACAAAATGGATCCAACCTTCCAAAGAGTAATGGAGAAAAGAGAGAAACAGCAAGAGCCAGAGAGTGAGAGAGCAATGCAGAAAAGGAAACAAGGATATATACTCTAAAATGCAAGAGGAAGTTAAGAGTAGAAAGCAAGACGATGGAGAGAGCAGAAAGAGAGAGAGAGAGAGAGAGATAGGCTGAATCCATTGGCCAGCATGAGTGAGCGTCTCTGAAAGTGGATATGAAGGCGGATGAGCCACGCCAACCTCCTCTGACCGCATTAACAAAACCTAATGGAACGGCTGGCTCCAAGAGGCCTCGTCATCCATTATCTGACTGTTGCCCAGCACAACCAAATAGGCTCACGGTCTCAGTGGCTGCAGCTCAGCTGTCATACACTATGATCTCCCTTTTTCTTTGTCTTATTTCCACTGGCCTTAATGAAAATGATTGGTAAATCAATTGCCTGGTACGTAAAAGAAGCCAGGGCAATATTGCCTCCACCAGGCCTGTGGCCACAAATCACTGTAAATCAGCAGGAGAGGAAAGGAATAGGATGGTCGTATTTTATATTGTGAGGCAGCCATCATCTCTGATCCATCAGTACCAGGTCATGTTGAGAGAACAACCAGAGTTCAAACCCTCAGACTGAGTCTCTGAGTTTCAGTGCGATTTAAGAGCTCACAAAGACGCATTTGATATCTTGCTTTTTTTTTATTGAATTAATAACAAACCATCCACTAAAACAAGATGTTTCAGGGTCTTAGCTGGGAGGCGGAAGAGGCAAGAACAGTTTGTCAGAAACCCGCGGGTGACGTCAAGCATACGTTGTCCATTATTTATACTGTCAGTGGTCGACACAGGTGTTTCCAAAACTGATTGAGGTTCTGTTCCATTAAGAGACTTTGCAATGAGCCAACATGCACCACAGCAGCACCCTGACTACGTTTGACCTGAATGTAACAGAACCTTAATTAGTATCATTGGTAACACCTGTGTTTATCTACTATTTCATACAATACTTATCTTATTAAGTGTCTAATGAGGCTGGGATCCTGTGACAGTTTAATGTAAGTGACTGCACACATACTAGCTCTAAAAAAGTGTATTATGAAGTTGCACCTTAAGAACATTCAGATCCTGTGAGCACTCTGTCATATCATGGACCACCTCCTCTCCATGAAGCAGAACCTTGTTGTTTTCCAAGCTTCTGCTCATTAACAAGAGGATTATAGCGGGTGGTGTTTTAAGGAGTGAATGACTCAGAAGACTTGCTCCATAGGTCTTGGTTAGAAAGACCACCATTGTGTGCTGATAGTAGTGTCTGTGTGGAAACTCCAGCACAGTCCACCATGCCAGAAATCACTCCCTCTTACAGTATATCTTTGGTATTCTGTGATTCTGACCTTGTCGTTGAGCGGTTTAAACACTTCACTGTGGCAAGTGTTTGAGCAACCTTCCACTGTGGTGAGAAAATGACAGCATCCTCTGAGAATGGGAAGGGGCAATAAACTGAGGAGGAGGAGGAGGAGGAGGAGGCTACTTACATAGGCATGCAACACAGAAATTGCTTACTTACTGCTAGGTAGCTAATCTCTAGTTAATCCACGATACTTACCCGCACACACACTGACTGCACCTTTTGTGTGGTCGCACAGAGAAAGTGTTTTTCTGTGGCCGGGGGTCAGGAGCAAAGGCTGGTCTGATTCAGAACATTCCCAGGAGCGCTGGAAAGAAATGAGGACACTGAACAGCTCATGCATTGTGTGTGTTTGTGTGTGTGTGTGTGTGTGTGTGTGTGTGTGCCTTGTGTGCACACAGTCATGTTTGGAAAAAATGTTTATGTTTTTGGACAAGGCGACATCAAGTAAAAAATGTAACCTTGTGCATTTTTGCTGAGCTACTGTGTCGGATGATGTAGTGATAACAGGATGTTATGAATTTGGAGTAATTAGATTCATGTGACACGAGTGCTGCAGTGCCACTCACGCCACATCCATACAACAACATTAGTTCAAGTCCTCTTGAGACAAATGTTCTTCCTTGTGTTTGTCTTTATGCTGAACAGTGTGTTTTCCTTGTCAGCAGATCTCCAAATGATCTCAATAATGTGAAATGATTCAGTTTTTTATTATGGAGCTCCGAGCTCCACATTGGTTGTGTGGTTTGTTTTCTGCTTGGCCTCTCACCAGCCGGAGCATGGATTACTCATACAACAGGAAATAATGACGCCAAGGTCCATTAAGTGGGATGGCAGGACATCATATCAGCATTAATCTGCCACTTAGCAGAACAGCCCCGGGAGGGAGAGACGAGCAGGGAAGAAGAGAGAGGGAGAGAGAATATGATTTTCAAACTGGACTCAGGCTTTTAATTTCTATTATTGTTTTTTTTATGATATAAAACTTTGGTCAAAAGGTCTGCTGGAAACAAATTGATTTTGGTGATCCTACAGTATGACTTTCCTCCAGCACCTCAGCTCTGATGTAGGAGCAGGACACAGAACCATTTTCCTCTTTTGTAGTTGAAAGAAATTGATCACAAATGTTATATATTGATTGATTAATAGCATATTAATACCATCAGCTCAATTAATATTATTTCAAGGGGCCTTCTTTCTTCACTGCACACATATTTTCAAAGAGAGTAGTCGGTAGTTTCTGTGACCAAATCAAACAAGAAGCTGCATGAAGAACTCATGACCGCAGTAATCCTGGTTACAGACTGGACTGTTGTCCAAGAGGAGACTTATTTAATGGGGGCACATCTGACGCAGTTATTTAATATATTATTCTTTATTTGGATCTCCATTAGCTTCCACAAAGTTGTCACAAATCTTCCTAGGGTCCACGCAGGAGCAACGACAATAATAAGACAACAATTTTAAAAAATCCCTCAGTATCAGTGAGACAAGGGGAGGGGTTCAGTGCCTTGCTCGAGGGCATCTTGCCTGTCCAGGAGGTGAACTGATACCTCTCCAGCTACCAGTCCATACTCCATACTGTGGTCCGTGCTGCACTTGAACTGGTCACCCTCCAGTTCCTAAACCAAGTCCCTACGGACTGGGCTGCTGGAAACAAAAACACATAATACTGATAGGACACCACCTCTTGGTAAAGATGGAGTGTTAATAAATATGTAATGTGCTCCATCTGATTGAGGTCCGATACCTTCTGGATCCATTTTTTAGAGGTAGAAACATATGCTCTTCCTCCTATCTATCTATCTATCTATCTATCTATCTATCTATCTACCTAAAAGGTATTTCTTGACCCTCCCATTCAGACTTTTAGGGTTTACTACCAATAGAGCCACCGCAGGTTCTTTGGAAAATCTCTTTAAGAGCATAATATAGCACTTTTAAGTAAGTCTGAACCTGTATTGTAGATATACATTAAATTATAACCCAGAGAATATTATTTCAGCCTCTATCATGGCTAGTTTACATAGTGCACAGCGCCACCTAGTGTCTGTAAATAAGACCGACGCGTCTCCAGACAGTACACACAGCCCTTCGGTTATAGCTGTCCTAGAAGATGCCTTCACTCCACTCAGTTAAAATGTTTAATTATCTGATGTATATTCTACACAGAGCGTACTTTTAATTTACTGTATTACTCTATTTTCATGAACTGGTAATAATGTTTGTATTTATTGTAGTCTGTGTTCAGACTGTCTGGTCGTCCAGCTGTTTGCCTGATCACAAATATTTATCAGTTACTCCGGTTGGTTAGCCGTTGGCTCGGTAACTGTCAGTCTGCCGAGAGCGGCTCGATATACTGTTTTATCCGCAGCTTTGTGCTCAATACAGCCGCCACGATGTTTGAGGAGGCTAGTGAAGTGTTTGATAACATGTTTAAATCCTCGTTTCCCCTCACCTTCATCGTGTTTATCCCCGCGGTGTTGATCCTGGTGTCACCGCTCCCGGCCGAGGCGGCACATGAGTTCACGGTGTACCGCATGCAGCAGTACGACCTGCAGGGACAGCCGTACGGTAAGCCAGCTGTTTGACTATGACGGAATAAATATAAACATTTGACCCGGATTGACCTGGCTCGGAATTAGCTCGGTCTCTTACAGCTAACTCGTGTTAGCATTGTCTCCAGCTAACCTGAAGTTTCAATGACAGCATGCAGCTAACTAGCCGCTAATGTAGCTTAGCGTTTGCTAGCTTATTTCCTAGAAAGAAATCATCAGTTTTTAAAATCTGAACGTCATCATTATTATTAAGTGTATATCCTCTTACTGAACTGTAATCTGCTCATTTCATGGTTACCAGCATTAATACGTGATTAACGTAAGATTAGCAACATTGCTAAAAGACCAATCCAACCTAAACGGGACACCCCCCAGCGAGATTTTACTATGATAACATGATTGATTTAAATAGCTCATAACTGTGTGAGTGAGCTAGGATTGAGCTCCACAACCTTGGGTATATTAAGGAGAAAAATGAAGCATGCTAATAACAGTGTCATAAGTACTCTTGGCTATTTTGTGTTAGTTTGATGAGAATTAATGAGAGATTAAAGATGTTATGATCTGTCAAGTACCTGAGTGTGATTTACTGCAGCCTCAACATCAGTATGTCCAAGTTAATGTCTCATAATTAATGAACAGCATGTCTGTGTACATTCAGGTACCAGGAATGCCATCCTGAACACGGAGGCCCGTACTGTGGAGGCAGAGGTACTAAGTCGCCGCTGTGTTATCATGCGGCTGGTAGACTTCTCCTATGAAGAGTACCAGAAAGCCCTGCGCCAGTCAGCTGGGGCTGTGGTCATCATCCTGCCCAAGAACATGTCTACTGTGCCGCAGGACATAGTACAGGTGACAACACACTTGACTGTCACAAGTCAATGTCTGGTTAAGTTAATGTGATCAACAGAAGAAGGATGGTCAGCCACAGTTTTGTTGTTGTTTATGCACGGCACAAGTCACGAGTAACTTTATTTGAGATTACACCATCACAAACTTATTGTGTTTTGGGTTGAATTTGGTTGTTTTGTGTGTTTTGCTCAAGGCACCTCAACAGTAATGGGAACAGAGAGGCAAGTGTTGTTCCAACCCACAGTTTATTTAACAGCAACATCTCTCTTTTTGAAGCTTAGGTTGACTCCAAAACAAAGAGTGATAAAGCCCTGCATTTTTAGTGAACAATGTCTTCTTAACCCTTTTACAGAGATTGAATATTGTCTCACTAAAGCACACTGCACGAGGTTTGACTAGTTAGACTTCCTGTTTTATGAGTGGGATTGTTGGTCTTTCTGGAAAGCAGGAGCAGCAGTAGTAGTAGTCATTTGAGGCAGTTCCTCATTTGGTTACAAAACAAATCTCCATTTTGTTGAATTGTCTTAGAGGCACATTTTTTTTGTCAGTTTTCCAGAAAAGCTTTCTTCATTTGTAACCTCAGTTTTTCTCCCATCACTTAGATTCCTCTCAAAACGTGATACTGAATGAATGAAATCAGATTTCCCCTTTGGAAGCTGTGTGTTTGTTAGCTTACTAAACATACTGTTCCCCTCTGTTCATCCTGAGCAGCAGTTCATGGAGCTGGAGCCGGAGATGTTGGCTACTGAGACCATCGTCCCTGTCTACTTTGCCATGGAGGATGACGAGCTGTTGTCCATCTACACCCAAACCCTGACCTCCTCCTCCTCACAGGGCGCCTTATCAGCAGCTGAAGGTAGAGAGTTTCCGGTGTAGATTTATTTTTCTGTTTGTATTATACACAGAAATTATACAACAACATGTGATGTGGGACGAAAATATTCAGGTCTAATTTTATGTTTTTCTGTAGTGCTGCTGCATACGGCCACAGCCAACGGCTTCCAGATGGTCACCAGTGGAGCTCAGAGTAAAGCCATCAGTGACTGGGCCATCACCAGTTTAGAGGTGAGAGACAACTGCAACGGAATCAACTTATAAACACACAGATGAAGTGCTACTGTTAGTTACTTGAGTCATGTAACAACATGGAGTCACTAGTAAGTCTTGAAAGGTTTTCTAGGCTGACCTATCCTAACTATGTTTTTGTTTTTAAGGCTTTTTTGGGAAGAAAACATCAGACAGAGCGTTGCAGGATAATGTTACAGTGGCTTTGTGGTTAGATCTGTTCTGGACTCGCAGCAAGAGTGCTCTGAATTTACCTCTGTCTCTGTCTGTTCTGCACAAGTTTTACTTGGCATAGTTTTCCTCTGGGTGCTTGATCCAGTTTCCTCCCACAGTCAACAGGCTGTGTACATGATTAATGCTTCCTGTATGATGATATGATCATTACCATCATGGCAAAATATTTCAAATGTCCTCGATTTTGTGAGGCTTCAGTGTTAAATCATATTTCTGTATTTTATTAAATAAAGTAGGTTTCCAGTAGGTGATGGTGTTTGCTCTGAGAAAGTGATAAAGGTGCATTTGTCTGCTGCCCAGACTGCACCAGTTTCTGTTAGCCGCACTCAGAGTAAGCCTTTTGATTTTCCCAAAAAATAACAACACAATACAGGTGCAGCGACCTTTGAAAAACCCCAGAAGACAGTTTAACTTTCTCCTGTTCTGAAGGTATTTCCATAATCCTTAAGGACTCTCTGGCTGAAAAAATATTGTGCGTTGCACGATGAAGATTTTGAACCTGTTTCTCAAGTTTAATGTTTGAGAAAAGGGTTAAAAGGCTCTGTGCAAACCTGGACGAGGTCTCCACCTGTTGCCAAGGCAAATAATGATAGTTAGGATATTGATAACTAGACTTTTTGTTTTGTAGCTTTTAGCTGAGCTAATATACTAACAGTTTACAAAAAGTTATTTTCCATTTATTCTGTTTATGAAAAGGGTTTCACAAATGAGCCCTGTCTTCATGAGTCTTCTCTCTGGGATTCATTTGTGAGGAGGAGGAAGAAAGTCCTCGGGTACCTGAAGCTATGACCGTCAATCTTTGTGTTATTTGGCTAGAGAAGTGTGTTCATCCTGATATCGCTGCACGTAGACAGGCATAAATCCTTGAACAATAACAGTTGTGTGACTGAAAGGCTGGAATTTTGAAATCTAGATTTACACACATTAAATAGGCAGTTGGCCTGACCGGACTCAAATTTGCTTTGTGTTAAGCTTTATTTTTTTCTATGTCCTCAAGGTCCTAATTCAAATTATGGCTACATAAGTCTTTCACCTTTAAGGAGATTATTAATTCTCAGTCATTCTTCAACTGTTTTCATTCAGACTTGATTGCTGCAGTATTTCATGAAGCGACTTGGACGACCATTACTTGAAGATAATTTTAGATCAAACAGTTTGAGTCAGTATTGGTGCAAAACAAAGCAGAGGCGATGTGTTAGTTCAGATCGTACTAATTTGAGCTGTGTGTTAAACCCAAAAGGAAAGTGTGGTTTAGTCACTTGGAGGGGGATTAGGAGACGGAGTGAGGTTTTTCTCTTGAGGTATGTGGTCAGGAGGGCGACTGTGACCATAACCCACTGCAACTCTGCATTGTCAGCCTCAAGTGTAATACACACAGCTCCATAGGTTCAGCTGCTTTACACACGGTTTCAATTTAACTGGTCTAATATCTCTTTTTATTCACTAGGGTCGTCTGGCTGGAGTCGGAGGAGAGGACCTGCCCACAATTGTTGTGGTTGCTCACTACGACTCCTTTGGCGTTGCTCCGGTATGTTCACTGCTTCTTTTATCTTACAAACAAGCCCCAAGATTTTCAAAGCATACAGGAAGCAGCTGGAGAAGTATTTTGTTAGCAAATATCTGTAGGATCTGACTTAATTTGACCCTTTATTTAGTCTCCATGTTGATTAGTTTGAGTGCAAAAGCTTTATACAGTCTTAGGTCAGGGCAATAACACTAACGCAACACAATTGTCAGTAAACAGAGAGCAGGATAGGAAAGTAATCTGACTCTGTGTGTTGTTGTTGTGTAGTGGCTGTCATACGGAGCAGACTCAAACGGTAGTGGAGTGTCCATGTTACTAGAGCTGGCTCGTCTCTTCTCGAAACTTTACACCTACAAGAGGACACACGCTGGGTGAGCAATGATGCCAGCACACTCAGACACATATTCAGAGTGTTTTTGGATCTTTCATGAGTCTCAAATAGCTGCTAAACAGTTCATGTACATTTTTAGCTGCATTAAAAAGCACATTGATGTCAATACAGACGCCTCAGTGAAGCTCTGTGCCGCACACTCACTGTGTGCATTGTAACTGTATATGTGATGAAATGTAGAAGTACTATTGATTGCTGACCTGAGTGGTTCATCTGAACATAAGGTAAAGTGTATTTGTTATGTCGATCACATTTATTATGGTTAGTTTCCTTCTCCAAATGCTTTTTGAGAACTTTATTGAACTTTATCTGTGCACTTCACTGGCAGGAAGAATCACATCCGACTGTGTTAAACACTTAAAGTGCTCAATAATATGGCACAGGATCATTCTTGCATCTAAATGTAAGAGTAGATGAGTGGAAGGACTAACTTCTTACATAGAGTGGTTAGTAAGGGGGTAATGTGCTTTACTGTAAATTCTGTTAAGTCATTTCTGCAGGTTTTTAAGTCACTACTTATCGTCATTCAAAGATGTGATATTCAGTAATTTATAGTATCACACGTCCTCCTGCATCAGTTTCTCTCAGGTGACTCATTTGTGAATCGTTGTCTGTTCAGATACAACCTGCTGTTCTTTGTATCTGGAGGGGGGAAGTTTAACTACCAGGGCACCAAACGTTGGCTGGAGGACAATCTGGACCATACAGGTACTGTTCAACAGTCTCATATAACGCTTACAAATAGAAATATAAAAGTATCCACGTAGCTGGATTTGGTTCAGTGATTGGTCGTGATTCAATTTCAGTACTCGAAAATATCATTAATTTGCATTTGATAACTTTTATTTAAAGACCAGTTTATTTCTAAACCAGTCTCAAAACTAAAAAAAAAGATGCATTTAAATACAGATCAGAGTAAAATGACTACATATCGTGTGGGCAGCTGTGGTTCAGGAGGTAGAGCGGTGATGATCGGTGGTTTGATCCCCAGCTCCTCCAGTCTGCATGTTGAAGTGTCCTTAAGAAAGATACCGAACCATCAGTGTGTGAACATGTGGGAATGGTTAGCTCCCAAAAGTGTACTCAGTGTATGAACGTGTGCGTGAATGGGTGAATGAAATATGTAGTGGAAGACCAGAAAAGCACTGTATTAGTACAATCCATTTACCATGTTATTAAACTCACACCAGTTCTGGCAAACTGAAACATACAAAAGGCTTTATTATTTCTTTTGTATACAATATTTGCTTATGTCTGTTTAATCATATCATGAGCTCTTTCCTTTCCTTCTGTCTTTCATTGTCTTGCTTGATTATAAACCTCTCTTTGTCATCCACACCATCGCCTCTCTCTTTCTCTATAGACTCCAGTCTGCTGCAGGACAATGTAGCCTTTGTGTTGTGTCTGGACACTCTGGGGAACGGAGACTCTCTGCACCTCCACGTATCCAAACCTCCTAAAGAGGGAACACCTCAGTATTTTCTGCTCAAGGAGCTGGAGATGGTAAGAATTTGGAATTATGTCAAAACACACTCTTAAATTGTAGCAGATGTAGAACAGTACAAGCTCTCAGATATTCCTCTAACAACAGTTTGACTTTATTCTGAAGTCACATTATGTCTTTACACTTTAAGTTATTCCTTAACGAACACCAACTGATGTGTACAGAAATTAAAAATATGTCAAAACTGGTTTTACAGTTGCCTTGAAGCCTCCAGTCTCTTTGTTTCTAGAGTTTTGCTCTGTTTTACTGTTAAACTGAAAGCACATGTTAGATTATAGGATATAATTTAGGATTATCTCTGTGTCCCTCCCATTTCCTCTCAGGTGGTTGCCAGTCAGTACCCTGAGGTCAAGTTCTCGATGGTCCACAAGAAAATCAACCTGGCGGACGACATGCTGGCCTGGGAACACGAACGCTTCGGGATCCGCCGGCTGCCGGCCTTCACGTTGTCCCATCTGCCCTCACACCGCCTGGCGCAGCGCTCCAGCATCATGGACGTGCGGTCAGTGTCCCCCTCCTCTCGCCACGGAGCGGGAGAGCCCCCTGCTGGGTGGGTTCATTACTGCAAGTCTCTGAATCACCGAAAGAAAAGAGTTTCCATTGTAGCTGCCGGTCATTTTCAGCGAACCATTCCTTTCCACCTCTTCTTCCACCCACTCTTGTCACATCATGTTAAATCCCTAATCTGGAGTGTTGTGATGACATATCTAGTGCATATTTTATATCATTCACGACTGTATTTATGCACTTTTCAGATGTGGAACGAGATGTGTGAAGTTCAGGATCTGTGTGGCAGTAACACCTTTGACTCTTCTTAATCCTATACTGCTCCTGTAGCTATCCATCGCCCCGTCTCGCGGTCTGTTAGTAAACCATTTATCTGCCTTGTGTTACGGTTTCACACTTGATCTGTCAGTTAATTTGATATTTGCTCAGTCTTCTTTCTTCCTGCATTTCAGCCCACCTGTGTGGAAACAGAGGCTCTGTAATCAGTTTCTCCTCTCCCCCTCGTTTCTCAGGGTTTCTGGTTTCTCTCCTGACGTTTTGGAGTTTTTCACCGTCTCTAACTGTCTGCACGTTTGTGTTTGTGTCTTACAGGCCTCACGTAGATGTGAAGAAGCTCAGCAGGAATACTAAGGTGGTAGCAGAAGCACTGGCCAGGGTCATTTACAACCTCACTGAAAAGGTAAACACACACACAGATGGAAAAAAGTGTGTCAACACTAGTAATAATGTCTGTTTTCTACCTGTGAAGTGACACTGTTGTTGTTCCTGTACTCGCCAGGGGGCTCCTGGAGATCTGCAGATCTTCACTGAACAAATGGTAAGTCACTAAAGTCTGCTGCTTTTACTCTTAATAAACCACCTCAGCGATGCAGGTTAAATCATTTGCAGTTGAACATACAGTTGCAGAAATTGTTAGAGCTGTTTCATACACATAGATCATGACGCGCTGAATGCAAAATCACTAGACCTGCGTATGAAATAAAGCATCATACTCGTGAATCATTCTTCCTCAGGGTGGTGTATCAGCAGTTCAAGTCTCATCTTACTTACAGAGATTAACTGCCAAATGTTGTGCTATAATTCCCAGTCTTCTTTGGTCATTTTCTAAATCATAAAGTCAGCTCAGTATCACTCTGAAACATCAGATTGTTTGTTTCAGTGACGCATGACAAATTTAGTTTAACTGAAACACTCACACTGACTTTCATGGCACAGTATTTAATGTCTGAAGTTCTTATGAGGGCACAGTGGTTTCAAATCTCTGAAAGAAGACGCAGTAGCAACAATTAGCCCTTTTCCCCCTGTTATCAGGACAGAACATGTCAACATAATGAATATTTATTATTTTATTTCGTAAAATAGTTGGGGTTTTTTTTGGTGCTCCAAATCTGACTCCTTACACAGAGCCATCTGGGAACGCCTTCAAAGCAGTTTGGAAACAGACAGGCACTGTCAAAAAATGCAGGCCAGGTGACGTAATGAACCATCTGTCTGTCACCATCTATCATGGGTGAACTTCAGCCTGATCAGTTGTTATTTTTATTGAATCCAGTTGGAAGAAGAGCGAAAATATATTTTCCATCAAGGAAAGCCTTCACCGTTGTTCTTTGCTCTTCTTTCAATGAGGAAATACTCTCCTGAGTTCTGATATAACTAAAGTGAGCAGCATCTACGCTAACCTCTTTAGCGGTCACCATTGTTGATTTCATGCAGTCAGTCACTTCTCGCACACACCTAGTATTAATACGCACCCGTAGTTATGCCGTAGCTGAAAGTAGTTTCTTACAGGACAATGATTATTATTATTATTTCCAATATCCAGTTTTCCATCACTCAATCTGGTGGTTGTTTAACTCCCCAGCCTCTTAAATTTGTGTCCTCTTACTGTACACGTCTGTTGTAATGTAGTTTTTGTCTCGTTGCGTCAGCAGGTTCAGGAGGAGCAGTTATCAGCAGTGGTCGACTGGCTCACGGCACAGCCCCGAGCTGCTCAGCTGGTGGACAAAGACAGCAGTGTGGTGTCCACTCTGGAGTATCACCTCGGACACTACCTCAAGGATGTCAAGAGACACTACGTCAAAGCTGACAAAAGGTAAAGAAACGGGTGGAGACGGAGGATAGAGACAGAAAAGATTAATACTTTCACAGTAAAGTTTGCTTTATCATGCTGGAGATTAAAATTTACAGCAACAGCAGCCTGTTTTGTTTATTTCTGGATGTTTTACGCTCGTTATGATACCAAAATTTTAACATTCCAGAAAAAAATAGCATTGAAAAATGATACCACGGCAAAAAGAAAAAACATACATCACATAAATAGCAGGAACATCCTACACACAGTGCTGGTACAGAAAAAGCTACTCGTAATGTTCATTTTCTTTCCTTTGGTACTTTCCATACTACTGAATCATAATACTGACGTTTTATACATAAAAATGTCAGAGTATAAATACTTTTGACAACCTTAGGATGTTTCCAGATACAACAGATCTAATATACACTATGACGCTCTGACTACTTTAAACTCTTTGCCTTCAGGGATCCAGAGTTTGTATTCTACGACCAGCTGAAGCAGACGATGAACGCTTACAGGTACGTTTAATGAGCTCCTCTTATCACAGCCATCTGTGAAGCCATCTGCTTTTAATTAGTCCTTGGTTAACTTTATTTCAGACTGTGGTTCATACGACTAAAAGATAAGTCACATAAGAGCATTCTTTGTGACTCTTTAGCTCTGTATCTCACTGTGATCATTCTCTCTAACTCTCAGAGTGAAGCCGGCTATTTTTGACTTGTTGCTGGCCGTCTGCATTGCAGCCTACTTAGGGATGATGTATCTGGCTATTCAGGTAAGTCACTGTGTTCAAGCAGTAATCTGTAACCTCTTTCAGGCATTCAATACATACATGTGCTGTCAGTTTAACTTGTTTAAAGTCTAAGTATAACCAGCAATTTTACTATAACAATGTATGAAACGACAATGTGAAAGGGGTCGCAGAGATGTCACCTGAACTTGCAGCTCTGCTCGGGTTTACAGTGAGTTTCAACTCTTTGTTTAACAGCCTGGTCTGTAAATATGCTCTCAGTCTCAGTGTTGTTTTTGGCTGAAGCAGGCAGCTGTTTTCAGCTCTAAAACCTACTGTACAAAACCTGCTCAATACCAGACAGGCCAGACAAACACAGTTAGCAACTAGCTGATGAACATAATGAAGCATTAAGCAGCTAAATTAATATCCTGCAAAACTTACTGCATGTAATTAAATGAGACCTTATGTTCAGTCATTCTCGTCTGCTTTGGCACTTTCAGGCATTTTTGTTGCATTATAATTGATGTTGATCTTTAATAAGGACGTTTTATAACAGGTTTCAGTCGAGAGTAGAGAGGCAACCGTCCTTCACACTCACAATGGTTGTTGTTTAAGGCCTTAACCTCAATAATTGATCACTGATGCAGCCTGTAAAAGAAATGAAATAAATTGATAGTTTTGAACTCGGTGCTCCTCGTCACTCATCAGAGAACATTATGGATCTATCTGTAACACGCCTAAATAACTGAGAGCTGTGTTTGAAAGCAAAAAAGTTACTTTTCTTGATAGATGATGCCGGCTTTAGTTAGTTAAACATAAAATAAACACGGTCTCTTGTCTTGTCGTCTTCTCACAGAACTTCGGAGTCCTGTACAGTGTTGTCCGCAGAATCACCCAACCCAAGACAAAGACTCATTAAAGGTGCACAACGTTTTGTTTTTGTTTTTTGTTGTATTTTTTTCTCAGATCCCACTTTTTTTTTTTTTTTTTTTTTTTTTTTTTCCTCAAATCAAGAAACTTTAGCCAGTAAGAACACAGAAGCTGGGCTGAGCTGCTGTTCACATGATGGTTTTCAAACCAGCAGAATCACTTCCATTTCCTTCATCCTGATCCACAAACTATGATGTCAGATCCTGTCCTGCTGCCAACTTAATCCATTTGGTCTCCTGGACCAGAATAATCAGGAATCATTCTTCACTCTCCCTGTCGTCATGAACACAGATGTCTCATCATTCATTTGTCAAAATATTTTCTTATTATTTGACTCCCGTGAGGGATGTAAAGCGTTTTGTCCACTCCTCTTGAGGTCTAGATGAGATTAAGCGAGAGTTTGTGATGTTGCTGTACCGCCGATCGCTCTTCATTCCTCCTCTCAGTATACTGTACGAGTGATCTTCTGCCAAACCGACGTCATGTGTTATCTCAGGCAGCTACAGGGAGAAACTGACCACACAGAGTTTAGCCCAGAATTTCTTTTGTCGAGAGATGTGTTCACCTAGGTTGTTATTAAAGGATGGAGGTTCATATTTTTTTCCCAAACTGTCTTAATACAACACTCACATTCCCATTTAAAAACAAGAGTTATCGACCACTGTAGGCATCCTAAATCTACAGACACCTAATGTCCAGCTGAAGAATAGCACGAACATTAGAAGATACTCTGAAGTTTTTTAACTTCAGGGGAACCTGAGACTTTCACATAAATAACTGGATTTTGTCTTCCATCTCCTTAGGACTGCAACTAAAGAATATATTCATTATAAACTGATCTGATTAGGGTTTTTTAATGACTCATTTAATTTCTTATCTCAGAATACAGTGAAAAAGTTGTATTTTCGGTCTGTATATATTAAATTTTCAACCTTGTTGGGCAACAAATCACATCAGAGTCCCAGAGACGAGACCGTGATGAGGAATGAACAGTGACCGATAACTTTCAGGCCTGTGATTATTGTGATGAGACGGACTTGGAAAAACTCTGAACTGATCCTTTAAACGCTCCGTGGAAAATGACTCCTAACACAAATATCGTTTACGGAAGAGACGAGTTGTCTAAATAAAATGTGAAGTAGTGTTTAGGTGAGACTGATTCCATTGCCTTGGTAGTGAATTAATTAAAAGAAACATTCAGTTGGATGTGGAAAAAATTCCTTGCCAAATTATTATTGTATATATTAATCTCCCCTCTCCTTCTCCCCATTTAATATATATATAGTCATAGAAATTTCACCTTTTGAATTTTGACCCTGTCACATTTTTCTGCGTTCGAGGTTTTGTTGCCTGTTCTTGTGTGACTTGGTGTGTCTTATTTTTACCACTCAAATCTTATTTTTAAACCCTGAATTGACTAAAAAAAGCCACGTCAGCTGAAGTACATTCATGTATGCTCGTGTCAAAAAGGTCAAATGCAACAAATGTGTTTTTTTTGTCTAATCAGAGCATGTGTTAAGTGTGTAAGAGTGCAACGTACAATAAAATTCCCCCCTTTACTCCTTTTTATCAGTAAAAAAACACGTGCTGAATTTGACCTTTTGCTGACTGTAGCAATAATGTGGTCTGACTTCATCAGACATTTTTTTTTTTAAAGCCTTGTTAAGATTTTTGGTCGAAGCCAGCACTGCGGTATTTAAACACTGGATCTCTTGAAATGGGCAGAAACACAAAGGTATGGTGGATTTAAGGGGCAAATTGTTGAATATTAATTTGATGAGACGTTTGTGTGTGTGTGTAAAAATGAATACTGCAGTGTTTCCTCGACCTTTTCTCTGCCCTGGTCTTGCCTTGTTGTGGGTGAATGGTGTTTGCCTTTTTTTGTATTTGCATTGTGTTACTGCATGATCTGTGACCCCTGCCCTATCCCCCTTCTCTCTCTGTCACCATGGTAACAATGACAGGATTTTTCTTCATTTGCCAACACAATGTGGAAATACTGTGTGGTACATTACGAATCTTTTAATTTATTTGAAGCAGTTTGTTTTCATTTGTGCACTGAAACGAACTCTCCTCTGGTCTGAACTCTGTTTCACCTCATCCACAACACTTGATCTTTGCAATGAAAATGATATCAGTTGTGATTAAAAGAAATAAATAAAATAAATAAATGAAAAGAAATCACAAGGTGTCTCGTTTACTGACATGTTTTATTTTATGGGGGGGAAATGAAACGATAACATTGGCTGAATGGTATTAAAACTGCATTACAAAAGAGCAAGTACGTGTCTTTATCAAGTGGTCAAATTCAGTTTGGGAAAAAAAAGGGGCAATTTTGTAGCTTACAGTGCGTATTGATGGTCCAAAAAAAAAAAAAAAAACATGTATCATTAAAATACACTTTGAATTAATAAGAGTTTTAGTTGCTGTTTCTTCCCAGAAAGTCATAAAAATTCCCAGATTCTCCCCTCCCTGTTTTTTTTTTCTTCAAATTTTGATCTACTGATGAACAATAAAAATAATACTAATAATTTACAGTGCAATTTATAAGAAATACCTGCAGGGCTTTTCTGCCCCTCCTTCTCTACTAGCTCTCCTCTTCGCTCGTCGCCAGCTCCCACAAACACTTGCTTCGTAATTTGGGTGGACGTTTTGGCACATTCAAACCATTCGTGAAGCTACTTTGTCATGATGGAGCGAAGCCGGCGAGCCAGTCCAGGCAGACAACTCTTGCACTAAACATCCAACCTCCATATATCCTATACTGTACTTGTTATAACACATCCACTTAAGCTGCTCGCTTTATAAACACTGCTTCTTCTTTTATCATCGCTCCCTAAACTTCTGTGTTGATTGTGATGTGTGGAAACTGGAGTGACGAGGTCAGAGTAAAAAAAAGATAGCCATATCAATGCTGCTGCTTTGACTCGTTTGACTTCATCTTTTTTTTAATCATCACTATCATCTCATTCCAAACTCACTATCCACCGGAGACATTGTGATAAGTTGGCCCCGTCAATGCTGCTGCTTTACTGATTCGTTTGCAAACACTGCTTCATCTTTTCATCTCCACTCCCCGATCCGTAGAAGTGTATGCAAACAAGAAGTGACAAGCTTACTGATGCTGTTTCACGGCTTAATTTGCAAACCCATCGTTTTAACATCACTCCTTAATCTCCTGTGCGTCGATCTCGGTGCATGCAAATAAGGGAGTGACAAGGTCAGACATAAAATATCAAGTGCACATTTACAAACTTGTTGCGGTGGAGGATGAGTTGTCTGACTGAACTGAGCTTCACATACAACCTGTTTCCAAAGAAACTTAAATATGACCCGAGCTGGAGGCCAATGACGTGTCGAACGATGAAATAAGAATCAGCCAAATCTACACAGACAGAAAAATAAACTGACAATCACAAAATGTTTTTTTCCTTCAATTTTTTTTGAAATAGTTTCGTCCCTTTGTGGGTTGTGGTTAGGGGTGGGCGACTGATACACATGGTGGTTAAGCGTTATCTAGTGCACACCTGGTAGTTGCTGCAGCTGTTTTTGGGTTGGGTAATCCATCAAAGTAAATGTAAAGACAAATTATTTTAGATGCAAAAATATGCCACGAAACAGCTTATTAATTTACAGCGCTGCCCACAATGGTGTAATACACCCAGAGATGTTAAAAGGATACACACCAGTTTCATTTATATCGTCTGATGGTATATTTCGTCACATCGCCCACCCCTAGTGCTCGTTTCTCGTTCACAGAGATTGAAGGTGCAGCTTTTTGCACACAGTACCATACCAGACTTGAGGTAAGAGTCGCACCTAATCCAGATTACAAGTCTTTGTGGGTTTACTGTAAACTTCCCTCCCCTATTGTCTGTCATCATATAACAAAAATATCAGCAAACTATGGATACTCTAGTCTCACAGTTGAGCAGAAAAAGGACCTCTGAGGTCACCTCCTGCTATATCAGCATGCTAGTAAAACCAGTCAGCCACAAGACTCTGAACATCTGATATATTACACACAGTAACAATGTTTGTGTTACTTACAGTACAGATGTGTAATGATGACAGTAAAATGAGTGTGAGCCAGCATTCAGATTAAAAGGAAGAGATCTGAGACTAAATCCAGATGTTTGTTTGATTAAAATGATTCTCCCTGGTCCCTGGAAACATCTGATCAGACTATCACCGACTCATACACAGCAGAAAAAAAAAAACACAACTGGAATACCAACAGTGCTCTCAGAGGAAAAAAAAAAACAATAAAACAGCAGCAATTCCAAAAAACAAATCAACAATAATAACCTGATCTACAGCAATAATAGTGATAGTTTTATGTAAAATAAAAAGTTTGAACTTCCCCCATGTGTCGACGGACGTGGGGATTGTGGAAGACAAACAGACAAAACTAAAAACAGACAGACAGCTTCTCCTACGGACAGACGACATCTGCGGCCTGCTCCAGCAGCACAAGCATGCTGTTCATCGAAACAAGAGCTTGAATTTGATCGAGACGGTAGGAAGAAGAGAAACATCCCTTATTTTTTTTTCCACTGGTGCAGCAGCTGTTTCCACACACACACACACACACACACAGAGTAAACCAGTGAAACCACTCGAGTAAAATAGGTCCCTTTCCCTGTAGTTTAAATTTGTTTGAATTATAGTTGATATGTGGGGTTTCTGGGACTTCAATGTCGTCCCTTCCCATCGTTAACGTGTGTTTAAAATACCCACATTTAAAGGTTTGTCACACACTGGTTTGTGTGTGTGTGTCAGCCAGCATTATGTGTGTTCAGTGGACACGGCTGCTCCAAAAACATTAATAAAGACGTTATGATTACATAGTGAGAGGTTTTTTTTTCTTCAATTTCATAGCATATTTCCAAAATCATTCGATGTCATGCATTCCTGAATACCATAATGTGTGCATACATAATGTTTTTATCATACTGATTTTTAACTTTACACAAGTTCTGGGCTATTGTTTCAATTAATCTGTGAACCCGATAGCCGCCACCACACACCAACTGCTTATAAATGTTTTTTTAAAATTCATGTCGTTTAAACAAATTAAAATCATGAGGATGATGCTTAAATCCAGTCAATCAATTCGAGCTATTTGCTGTCATTAAACCAGCAATCAGCTTGTATGCCTTCATATCAGTGCAGCAACAGATGCTATGCGACACGCAAAGACAAAAATAAAAACACGCACAAATAAAAACAGCTTTTCCTCTACAAGAATGTCAAGTGAATATTCCCAATACCTGTTGATCATCAGTACAAGAGATAAAAAGGTAAAGAAATCAAAGTGAGAGGTGAAATGTTGTGGAAAAAGATTCAGCTACATCCATACTCTCCACATCCTGAAACAAACACACATACTAACACGCATTAATGTGGCTTTTTCGATTCAAACAAATGGACGCAGCGGGGCCAGAGCTGTGCAGTCGCCACCGCTGACTTGTGCAATGATATGAAAATCAATACATGTGGTGAAACAGCACCAGACAACACCAGACAGGCTGTCGTGAGAGCGATACTGAGAACATCGACATGTTTCCCATATGAATCATGCTTTTTTTTTTTTTTGCTTTTTTTTTCTTAGCCTTTTCTCTTCATGTGTGGAATCAGAGATGATGGACGGAGGAAGAAGATGAAGAGTAAAAGTAGAGGAAAGGAATTCACTGACGGCAAACACAGCTCGACCTTATTGTTTACCAGGTTACTAAAGGTTACTGTAGCTCTACAGAGCCACTACAGGCCTAAACTGTCTCCTCGCCTGGGTGCTGTGGGGTTGTTTTAGGGTTACTGTGATGATTATGCACCCTGTATGTGACAATCTCAGTCCAACTCAAACTGTTTTCTTTCTATTGAATCTATCAAATGTAAAGTTAGCAACAATAAGACAAAAAGTCACCTGAAATAACATTCACAGTGCTCTAATAAAAACAAAAATGACAGTGATGAAATGAAATGTTCTAAAACAAATAAAAAGAGTAAAAACACATTGCGGCCTAACTTCAGCTATTTCCCTTTCTTTTTTCTTTTTGTGACGCTCTTCCCTTCAGCCACGTTTTCAGCAGCGGTCTAAGGAGGCCGTCTTGTCTTGCTTGTACTTGTAGCCTAGTGCCAGGTGGTGGCGATGGAGAGCCTGTTATAGATGCTTGTCCTTGGTGATCCCGTTCTGCATGTGCTTCCTGCAAAGAAGACAGAGACAACAGAGAGTCAGTGAACTGAAGAAAGACTCTCGGGCCCGGACGAGAGCGAGGAGGAGAGAATAAGCTGAATAAGCTGTGAGGCATTAGCAGGCTGGGAGGATATCAGCAGGGTACAAGGCCAGCCAGATAAGGACTGCCACATAATCACATCTCCATATGGTCTCAGGCTCTTTGATCCTATCTACCTGTGAGGGCCGCTAGTTGCACAAGCTCAGGGGAACCGCTGGCTTCATGAGAGGAGAATGTACCAGTGGGAATAAACTCTTAACCCGCTTGACTTATCAAGTCTTAGACAACATCAGTTTTCTATACGAATGGTGAAGTGATAGGGACGTTTGAAGCTGTGGTCAAAGGCTACCATGATAACCATTAGAAGAAGATAGAGGTACACATGACAGTCAGGCATGTGGCTGAAGGCAGCTCCTCAGATAAAGACATAGAGATGAATCCATAACTTAACAGATAAAAGCACAAACACTTTAGTCAAGTTGGCATTTTCGGGTTTAAAGGTCGCTACTGCAAAGCGTTGAGTACTCATTAAAACACATCAGAGACCACTGTTATGTAATACAGTGGGACTAAAACAAACTATTTAGAAACTCTCATTATTATTCCACTCAGCCTGCTCTCCTCACGGTCATTGTTAGACTAACTGCGAGGATGGGTTAGCGGACTTGTTTGCTCACCTGCTACAATAAATGACTACAAGCTGTCAAATCTAATTCACCATTTAACAGGACAGAATAAATCATTTACACGATTATTAAATTGTAAAGAACTGTGAACCACGCGTACCATTATCAGCATGAAAGCATGATTGTGAATTTAAATGTTAACCATAAATATGAAGTATCAAACTCGTGTCAGAGGCTTTGAGAGACAATTTCAAAAATCACAACTCGCCATAAAAGTCACAGCTTTTACAGAAACTGTCAGTGTGGTGTAACATATAGACCAACCTCTCTTTATAAGCCAGCGTCAGCCGCCTCACCTCACCCTCTACTCCCTATCACGAAGCAGAAACTACGGTGGCCGCAAAACAGGTGAAACAACGTGAAATGCCCGGTTTAGGGCTACTGTAGAAACATGGCAGTTCAACACGGAAGAGGATCTGCGTCTAAGTAAACAGTTATGCATGTCATATTCAATTTCTGTCATATTAAAAATCAAGTCTGATTTTACACACTGGACCTTTAAATAAACTTTAAAATGTGTTTATTTATAAAATGTTTATCTTGGTAAAGCCTAGTTCTCTGTCTAATAGCCTTTGGTTAGTGATTTATTTTAGAACTTAGCATCCATTTAAAAAAAAAACTGTTACACTACAGCGGCCTACTCTCGTCTTGAAATTAATGATTTATTGATGTGGAAATTCTACAAATAGCTCCTTAAACTGCAGGTTTCATTTTCCTGCCAAACTTGCTGCTGGTGAAAACAAACTCAGCATTAACTGTGAAAACCTGCCAGCAGTTGGCTGGTGGTGTTTTTCCACCCTGAGCTGAGGTCTCTCTCTGTCAGATTAAACAAATGACAGGGTCTGTTAGTTGTAGCTTACCCCTGGGCAGAGATGTGATGTCCAGCACCATCATCATTGTTTTCTGCCTGAGGGTCTTTGAGCAGGCCCGCTGCCGCCTTGTTGCCATCCTCATCCTCGTACTCCCTGACGTCATTCACCTCCTTTACCTTCAGCACCTTCACCACGAAAACCACGATGAACTACACAGAAGAGGAGAGGAAAACAAGATCAGACTATGTTAAGACCACAAATGCTTTCTGGGTTTGACTAAAAAAAAACTTGTGCATCCTCACCAGGAACCAGTAGATGTTCATGAGCAGCAGCGCCAGGAGAAGAGTGTTGAAAAAGAAATAGAAGGGGATGCTGGGAACAGACTGGAGGCTGGACACGCATGTGGCGTACAGCACTTTGAGCGGGAACCAGTAAAGACGAAACCAGAACCTGAGAGACACAATCGACACCAGAAATAGAAATATTGTTCATGTCTATTCATCTTCAGTATCTACATGACAGCAGACCACAAAGCATTAAACTGTGACAAGAGAAAGTGAGAAAATGAGACCACGTGTGCGTGTCTCTGTATGTGTGTGTGTTTGTTGAGCCTCACCAAGTGATACTGAAGCTGACAGAGCCCATATTGGACAGCACGTCGTTGATCAGGTGATAGCCTCCTCCTCTAGACTTCAGGTAGACGTTGAGCTTGGTGAACTCAAGCTGGATGTCATTGATGTCGTGGAGGAACAACACCAGAATCCCGACGTTGTGGTATCTGATGGGCAGAGAACGTACAGTACAGTATGTGTGTGTATTTCAGTCTGATACAAGCGTGTCAAACCTGCAACGTGTCTAAAACATGTATAGTAAAACTGTAATTGTAAATATGATATTGTCAGTCTGCAACAGAAAGATAAAACATAGTGCGTTTTATTTTGAAGGCGTGTTTCTGTCTCAATTTCCAGGTACAAAAAAAATCTATTTTTTGCTGAACTGTAACAACCGCGGCTCTTATCTCCTCTTTCCTGTAAAATCACTTTAGTTGCTGGCAGAAGGCTGAAGTCTTACGAGCATACACTGTTTGGTATTATGTTGCTGTTTCAATACTAGATGCAACCAGAAAAATAAACAACAAACCAACCACGCACATTTTTGGATCTATTTGAGATTTATTTTGGGTGAGAGTGTTAATGTACGACAATGATCAGGGTATATGTACTCCATCAGACATGTGGCTCATCTGTGTCATAAAGCATAAACTGAATGTTCAATGATAACACTAGAGCAGTGTTTCTCAAACTTTTTACGCCGTGCACCACATCAGAAAATATTCGGATCTCCAAGTACCACCATCACGACGGACATTAAAGTAGTTCACACAGGAGGCAGGTTTACTGTGATCATTTGAAGATTATTGTCAACTGTTGTTGAATCCTGAACAGAACCGGCTCAAGAACCAGAGCTCATTTGGTGTTAAAGAGGTTCTCCTGATCCGAACGTCTCTTCATTATATTTGTTATTTTATATATGCTTACTGTCTCACCATCACAGTTTAGTTTGTAACTAATCCTGGATGTGATGGATCATGGATCACGGATGGATCTATCTGCACAAAAGTGACGAGGTATCAGAATCATAAATCACATTCCAGCATAGTATTTTGATAGTATTATATGTTTTTAAATTCATTTATCTAATTTTCAAAAATTGTTTCAAAGATTCCTCCAAGTACCACCACAAGGAGGTCCCGTACCACCAGTGGTACTCGTACCACAGTTTGAGAACCAGTGCACTAGATAATGCAAACGCTGAAAGGGTCAAAAGGTTTAACATGTCATTAAATTAAACTGGACAAAAAAAATACCTGAAGGCGTAGGAGAAGCTAATGAGTGCCAGTGTGATGATGTGGTGCACCACCATGACAGCCGAGTCCTTCCTCCATGCGTCCATGTAGACTGTAGCGTAGATGGAGTGGCCGTAGAAGCTGCCCTGGATCAGGTAGGCTATGGCGATGTCTGCAGGCACTGACATACCACTCTTCCAGTCTGGACAGGCAGGAAATGTGAGGAGAGATGAGGAGTGACACATACCGAGAGCACACTGAGGATGTGAGCTTCTGCTTTAAAATCAGTAACTTCATTCAACGAGGATAGATTTTATAGTTTTGGTGTATGAAACAGGTTCATAAACCTTTTACTTTATGCTATACTGACGGCCTAATTCAAATAAATAACCAAATCAAATATAAATGTGATGATGATGTCTGCAGGTGACACTACAGCAACATGATACATTTAAATAGCCATAACTCATCTATGTACACAGTCCTTGTCCTCTCCCAAAAAACTATGTTTGCCATCAGCCAATCACCATGATTTGCTATCAATATGTCAATTTTCCATATTAAATGTTGTGTTATTAAAATGCATTAAAATGTTGCGCAGCCTTTGGCAGCAGTATGCACTCACTTTTTTGTAGCTGGGCATCTCAGACTACTGCTCACACAGTAAAATGCACGGAGCTGATAGATAAGTCATAACTATTGCAGAGTTGTAAACAGACAAGATCAGTTTACAGGCTCGCTGCTTATCAGCGCGCGTTCAAGACCCGGAGGCAACTGTCTGTTGGCACATGTTAACGCAGCATGAATTTCAGTTTGCAAAATCACTGTGGAAGAGGGAGACAATTATTTTTAATGGTTAATCAGATAATCTTTAAGATGAATAAAGTTGCATTAAACTGATTAAATGTTTAATGTACCAATTATTTTCTGTTTTTTTATGATGAGACAATCAATTCTGTGCAGTTTTTAAATTTAAATTACAATTTAAATTTAGAATTCATTTTGTTTTCTACTTTTAGGTTTGTCCAGACTTTGCTTATCTTCAGCTTAAAGACATACGACTCATGTGCCACACTGTAAAAGCTCCGACCCACAGAGTAATAATAGATGATTCTTGCGTGGAGATACTGAGCTATATACATTGACTTCCGAGGAGGGGGAAAGTACCTGATGTGAAGGGTCAGCTGGGGTTGTTAGTATGCCGAGGAGGCTGGAGGGATCAGGTTTAACCTCAGGAGAATTAGAGAGGGTTTCTAAAGTACCACGGCCAAAACAGGCCAAATGTACGTTAACGCTACTCCTATCAGATGTTGGACGGAAACTTTCTCCTCCGATGTTTTGAGTAAGGTTTGTCTCTAGTGGGATGGGGTTACGTTCGGGCCTTGTGTAATGTTTATTGATTGGTCCTTCCATCATTAAACATTGAGAAGAAGGCTGCTAGATGGATCACAGCAGAAAAGCTGCCAAGGGGAGGCATGGAAACTGGAGACTTTTTTTCTGTCCTGGAGACTGGAGCTTTTTTCCCCTCTTTTTTTTTTCTTCTTCTTCTTCAGAATAAAGACACACTGCCCCTCCTCGCTTCCACTACTAATTTCTCCTAATTTTCTAAACTCTCCCCTCCTCTTTTTAGCTTCACATCTCTCCCTCCCTCTCCCCAACAGTCCGGAGACATCACAGTGCCGCTGTGCACGTCTCAGGCTGACAGCTATTAGCGGAGATGCAGCTATTAAAGATGAAGCTGGCACTGTCAACCACCCTTTGCAAGCTCCACTCAGAGCAATGGAGTTGGTGCAGAGCCATGACATCTCCATGTCTGATGGAGAGACAATAAAAGACGCATCTGAATTCTTAAGTTGAATCACCATTAAACATCTCACCTCCATTAGCGATACAGCTCTGTTCTCCATTAGGTATAATTATGCAGATTTTATCATAAAACTTTGCTCTCATTTGTGTTGTTATATAATTTCTGTCCTTTTAATGACTTTACAAAGAATATAACTTTCTACTCTTAATGTTGGACCAAGTGTTAACCTCCATGGCTGTGAAGTGAAGCTTATGCGGAAGTGCCAAAAACTGCAGTTCCTCAAACGTCCACTTGAGGCTGGCTACAGAAGTGAGTCAGTCTCCATAAGCCTTCATGTTAAAACGTCCAACTTCACAGCAGAAATAGACATGTATACAACCTGGTACAAAAAACTGTTTTGGTCTCTATAGCTAATTTCCCCGTTCATGTCAACTGTACTGAGTCTACATTTCTACATAACTCATCCATTCAGATTATATTAAGGCTTACAGTTATGCATAATTAACAGGGTGGCCGCTTTGATTGACATGTAGGTGCCGTTACAGGCAACTTGTTTGAGCACCCAGCACCCATTGTTCAGCCTCACTCAGGTCTACCCACAATCCATGTCTTTGCCAATTTTTAGATCATTTAGATGGAGGCCAGAGCAACCACACTGTGAGCTTTACTGTGACTCTTTAAAAACCTGCTGGTGTCACATCATATCACAGATATGACGTCCATTCTTTATACTCTCAGTGTGTTGGACCAATAGTAATCATGAACCTAGTGAATAATGTTTTAGGGGTTTTTTGTATCAATAATAGCATCACTGATGATTTGATTAACAAGGAAGAGTGATCATTTCATTAATGAACCACCAGGCTGCGTATCCTGAATCCATCTCTCTATTTGAATACTCAAAGTGGTATTTTATCCCCACACAGCATCTTTAGGATTAGGCCGTGCTGCCTGCTGTTTCACTGGATTAAAATGACTTCAGGTCCTTATCTGCCCTGAGGGGCTGGGTAAGAAACTGACACAGTGACAGTACTATTAAGCACACTTTTAATGAGGTCAACATTTATCTAATTTAGACCAGCTTCAAACGCTGAAAGGAGTTAAAAGGAGTAGATTCAATGTTAATGCAAGACTTTATTTAAACCATTAAATGTTCTTTTACTGAGTCAAGTCAACAGATCCCTAAGAGGACGAATACATTACATTATATCTTTCACACTGTTGTGTATCTTACTGTAGAAGACGGAGGGCGGATCTTGGAAAAAGGAGTAGGAGGTAAAGAAGAGCAGGTAGGTGCTGTATGACCACGACATGGTGTAGAAGACCAGCTTCCACGCGCTCTCCGGCATCTTGGCAGCATCTTTGGGCATCAGCCTCCACCACTGTGCTAGAGGCTGCAGGTACAGAGCAGAGAGAGAGAGGACGCACAGTCAGACAGAGTGGAGTAAATGCGAGGAAGTCAGACTCAGACTGAATTTAGCCTCTCAGGCATGCGGGTGGATGAACCGCTGCGAGGCCTTTGGACACAATAACTGATGATTTAGACGGTTTTCTCTTACAAAAGACTCGATTAAAGACGTGTGGTGAGGCGAAACAATTCTGTAATGCCTTGTTGTGGCTTCTGAGCTGAAATGAAATCATTTGGTTGGTTTTGTATTATCGTAAATAACTGTTTACGGTATTTTATTACGTAAAGGCCAAGAGAAAAGAGTTGAATATTCTTTCAACGGAAAGAATGAGCATGGACGTTTATGGAGAAATCTTTAGTGGGACTTTATGGCTGGTTGGACCACAGATGTTTTGGGTTTTTTTTAAAGGGATTTAAACTGCTGCAGCAACTCTAGGCACATTTTTCTGAGCTAATAAACACTGGCTGCAGAAAACAAATGAGCTTAAATGGAAGTTTGAATTAAGACATCAATAGGACCTTTATATATCACACTTGTATAACAGAACAGACAACAAGACAGCTAATATGGCAGTATTTAAATGTAAATGTAAAACCGATGCACACAAAATGAGTTCAAACCAATAATGCTGCAGAGAAGCTAGCTCAAGTGTATCGTTTGGAGAATGACAACATCACTTGAGAGGCATTTAAGAACACTAGATGATTGTTTATTCATTTATTTATATTGTGGTTTATATAGATGTCAATATAAAGTGTAAGATGACCCACTATTGGTCTGTTGCCAGCGCTACTGCACGATCAGGATGTTGTTAAGATGCTAGATTACAGAGACTATTGCAGAACTATGTAACTTGAATAAACCCATTCCCCCCCTTCCTTTTAGTGTGTCGCTCTCTTCCTGACACACACATCCGTGCACACACACTATGATCACTGAAGTACATTACAAGCATGTGACTGTCTGCCCACAGTCTTTCACAAGTCTACATATCGTTTGCTATGCAAGCAGAAATAGAGGAAGTAGAAGAGAAGGCTTCTGATGTCCTGATGTAGCTGGATAACAGGACCCCACCTACTCACTGGTGGAGCCACGCTATCTTAATCTGTCCCCTCCCTAATCAGACTGTTTCCTCTCTCCCTCCTCTGGCCTCCCCTTGTCACTCTTTTCTCTGTCTCCGCTGCAAATTCTGAATCATAATCATACAATTTAAGATGAAGATATGCTGATGACGTGACACTGACAATACATTTCCAAACAGAGGCACAAAGACGAGCAGAAACGTAGGTAAGACAAGCACATCAGTTGAGCAGTAAGACAGGCAGGTGCTCAGTGTTTCATAGCTGTGCCAAGACAGGAAACCAAACCCAGCTCAGTGCCTCATAAACAAAATGCAACACACACACACACATACACACACACAAACACAAGCACAAGCACACACACACACACACACACACACGCAAGCCACTTTGGAAGGCAATGAAATGGTGTAACAGGAGGCGGGAAAGTGAAAGTTGCCGGTGTCAGTGATACAGTTCATCTCAGTCAGTTGTTACCAGGCAGCAAGCCTACAGGACATGATCCGACAAGGCTCAGTGACCAGTTACATGACAAATTAATGGAGGGAGCATTGCTGCAGCTAAATGACTTGGAAAGTCACTTTCATGGGAATTCATGAAACTTTTCCTGTCTGTTTCATTTCTTTCTCTCTGCCCTTTTCTTTGTTTCTCTCTCCTTTCTTTTTTTATGATGTTTTCTAGATGTGAAGAACTCCCTACGGCGCACATAAGACTTAACGGGGAGGGCAGCATCAAGGGGACACATGATCCCACCACAATGCTGCTGATTGGTTGAGGCTATGCTGACATGCGGTGCGTGTTCGGTCTTGACCGTAGCGCAGGACACATTCTTTTAAGTCTCTCAGTACATCTGTATCAGTCTCTCTCTATCAGCCCTCGCAGCCTCTGTCCTCTCCCCCTTTATTTGTCACTCTTCCCAGTTCCCTCGTTCTTTCTCTCTCTCACCACCCCTGCGTCTCCCCCCTGCCTGCGACATTTATTTATAGAAGCCAGCTGTCAGTACACAGTCTTCCACCACATCAACCCCTACGATAGACAAAAAAAAAAAAAGCCTACGCACACTCATGCGCGCTCACAAAGGCTGTAAAACACTAGGGGCTGGTACAGGTTACAGCAAACACCAATCATGCCTCTGCAGCTCATGTCTTACTTGTTGATCACACTACATCCACATCCTATTTTGTCTATTCTTCGACGCACTCTGTCCTGTTTGAATCTCTTACACCATATCTGCTGTTTCTTCCATGTCATTTCCTCTGTGTCATCTCCGGGTATGCAGCTACTTTTACGCTGCAATTGAACCCATACGAGCAGTGACACAGTTTGCTTATGAAAGAGTGTCAGTGGTAATGTGTGACTTTTTAGGTAGGGAGTGACAGTTGGTGTCTTTCTACAAGTTCTGCCGGAACTGCACAATGCCTGACATTCACCATACCGGCCACAAGTTTAGCTATATTTGGAAAGAAGAAGAATAAATAAATCCATGACACTGGTGAACACAGCAAGAAGAAAAAGAAATGCCGCACACTGGCAAATGAAACTAAAATAATAAAGTCAAAGTACAACACAAGTTGGCTGTCACCACTTTTGGTCTGTGCTACATCTACGTCAATACGGTTACAGCAAATAAGGTTCAAGCGCACGTTTATAACTTTATATGACAATAACTTCACAGAGCTGCCAAATCCTTCCTCACCGTAACATAAAAAGTCTGATAAGCTTTTAAACTCGTGGATCGATCACTCAAACTGGACTTTGGCTCATATTTCCTCCTCTAATCGACACCTGTAGCAAGACACCCCCGCCAAAGCAACCCCATGCATTTTTTAATGCAGTGTGGTGTCTGGCTCCATCACCCAGCATCACTATAGAGCAGGTTTCATCCGTTGTTAGCAGTTAGCACCAACCGGCAGATAACACATTTGTCTTTGAGTTTCAGTAGCTGGTATTTATTTGGGGGAAATGTGATGTTTTTGCTTCATGACTAATTTTTGGACAGAGGTGGCTTCTTTATATTCTGGTCCCGACCTTTAAGCGACCAAAAGCAACACAGTAGGGACAAAAATCTTTGCTTCAGATGCAGAGTGTGAGAGATTATATAACAGTCTGCCAATGGCTTCATTCTTTTCTCTCTGTGCCAGTCAGCCCACCATCACACCGGGTCCTAGCCACCCCCTCTATCCATCTATCTACCCTTTAGTTTTCAATGCCAGCCTACAGAGGGTCCAGCCTAGTGGGTCAAGGACACTGAGATAATCCACTCGACCTCTGTTGGATAAATGACAGTTCCTTGAATTACACTCGGCTGGGATCTACGACCGTTCAACAGCCTCCTCCTCTCTCTCCCCCTCTCTGACAGACAGACTCTGGCTGAACTCGCTCTCTAGCTCAGGGCATCACTGGGTTTCATTTCGCTGTCTAAAGAGAGAAAAGCAGTCTTAAAACTGAAGGAGAAAAGGAAATTATAGAGGTAGAGCGTGTATAAATGGAGTCAGTGTGAAAGAAACTTCCATGACAATTAAAAATGGTTCCCTTAGCAACCATGCAGGGATGCTGGCAGAGCTCTACAGTGTGGCTGAAAACTCCCACCATCTCTCTTCCACTCAAGTCCTTCCTCATCCGTCCCTTTCTTTCCCCTCTAACCACAGCTGCACCCCATTGCTCTCCCTTTCACCCACCACTCTCTAAAAGTTCTCAGTCCCCCACCCCGCCTCCCGCCTCCCGCCTCTGCCCTCCCTGGATGCAAGTGATGAGAGAGGAGAGGGGGGGGGGGGTGAATGGACTCCACTGGCATGTTGCGTAAGGAGGTAAACTGGGCCAGTGAGTCAGGATGCTGGCTCATGTGCGGATCTGTTCAATAAGGCCCGCGCTCTCATTCACCCTCTTTCATTCCTTTAGCTCAGCCTGGCTTCGATCTCTCTGGTTAATCTGACGTCACTCTGTCCGTCTCTGTGTCGCTTTTAAACCCAATTCAGTCACTGATTCCATCTGTTCTTTTGACATCTTTTTTAGGCCAAATAGCATTTACAAAGGCTAATCCGATGGATGGCCAGAGTTACGTACAAAACCTATTTATCTGTGTCTTCTACACTCTTCTGGTGCTCTAACTAGGTTAAAATGCCATTTTTATCGCCACATCAGATAACCCCTTTTCCCACATCTATCCTACCTCACCCACAATATCTGCCTGTATAAAGAGAAACTGATCTCACCCAACCCCACACTCCTATCTCCACCCCTTGATCTTAACAAGGTGATGAGCAGACAGCTGTCATTGGGGATAAGGATCTTCAATGATGGAGGCAGAGGGATCCAGAGATTAATTTCTCTTCTTTCCACGTGACAGGTGCTACAAGGTGCTTCTTATCTCAATGATGTATTTTACATTGAAAATGTAAGAAGCACATGTTGTCTGCAGCTCTTTCTTATAATATTTAATACTTAATTACCAACAACGATTTTTAGTAGCCTGACAATCAGGATAAACTTCTGTTTTGTGTCACTTCATTCCTGTCGACGCTGTCTTCAAGTTAACTGTAATCGTGTTGGCAGGGCAGTTATTACATTGTATTGTACGCCAACCAAGCCGTGCCAAGTGATGTATCTGACCCATCGATGTAATGTTGCAGTTTACAGTGAGACTCGCTTGCTTGCTTAATGGTTTCAACTTAAATATTTTAGTTTGCATTGCCAGTATTGGTCTCATCCACCTTTTTCGTCACTTTCTGTGGCTATTTTTCATGGATGTAGCGAGCTAGCTATGTAAAAAAAAAAAAAAAAATGACGTCCCCATTCTTAAACCCACCTACTTAGCTCTGATTGGTTGAATGTTCCTTAAACTTGGTGGAAAAAGACCATGAACTTATGTAAGACTTTAAATGTGAAGCAGTCTGCGCAATATCAACAGCTTGACACAGCAGTCACTTTTCTGGCCTCTCTCTCTCCCCTAACCTCTGCAGGTCACTAATGTCGGGTAATGGCAGCTTTTCCGGTCCTGTGACCACTTCACAGCCATATCCTGTCTACTCACTGGAAGCACCCGCTGGCAGCCAGCGATGCACGCTGGGAGAGGAGTTATGTTAATCGGTGTGTGACTCAATAAAAAGAAATGTGCTGTGTATGAAAGACATTCTCTAAGGGTTTCTAATCAATCAGCGGAGCTCACCATGACTAAAGAGGAATGTGTTTTAAAAGTCACTCACTAATCGAACGAAACAATCGACTGCTCTTCTCCTGACATGTCAGATCAGTCAGATCAGGTTACCAGGTGGTTTAAAACCTGTTTGCCATTTAAATATATTTCATGTGAATCTACAGTCACGGGTGGATAAACTTAATGAAGTCTACCAATGAAACAATTTTGCATAGCTCCTTGCTCTAAGAAAATCTCAAGTAAAAAGCAAGAGACAAGCTTAGGCCGCCTTCCTTTCCGCCTACATTGTAGCTTATAGCCAAAGACATTTGTTAACATTATCTGGTTGAAGCTCAGCGTTTTGTTTATGTCCCCACAGCAAACAGGATGATACATCTTTAGGTCAAACTTTGACTCAAAGAAAACTATCCCATATTTACCCACTTCTTATCCTGATTATTTTTGCTCAGCAGGCACCTGATGGCAACATATGTTATCCTGACATGACGATTCAGGATCAAACAGCATGTGATGTTTTTTTTGTCTTTCCACACGGATGTTGTTGAACTGTTGGCCCACCAGGAAAAACTCACATTTCTCCAGATGGCCTGTCCGACACTGCCGGAATACTGATGCTGAATTAAGAGGTTGCCTGCAACATTTGAACTGGATTTGATTAAAAACGCATGATTAGACAAGGCACCACCACTGTGCAAACTAATTTGCACACAAGTTCGTGACTGAATGCGCTCCCAACCTTGCATTTATGAGTGAGTAAACAACCGCAATATATAATAGGACCAGCAGTAGCAGCAGCAGCAGCAGCAGCCGTAGTAGCAGCAGCGTTTGGAACATTTGACTTTGCTCATCTTAGTGTCCTGGGGCTCTGTGATCATCATGTGTTAAGCAAATTTTCAAGCCACCCTCTGACTTTCTCTTTCAAAAGGAACTTGTGGAAAATCTGACAACTATTCAACAAGTTCAAAGCGTTTGCAGATCATAAAAAAAGTCTTAAAATACCACAAAACTGATCTTATAGTTCAGAGCATTGAAGACTTTAAGTCCATTGTAGGCTGAGTGGCATGGAAACTGTCGTACACTTGATTTCATCAGGCTGTTATAGCAAAGGAACTGCCAAAGATATTCTGAGTCTAAATTAAACCTGTGATTGTTTCAGTTCCTTCTGCATAAATGCATTAATACATTCAAATAAGGAATGGCTTTGAAACCTTGAGCGTACCAGCACATATGGTACATGTCACAATTTGCATGGGTTTGTGGGTGTGTGAGGCGCTAAGTTGTCAAAATAACACCTGGAGCATCAAAGTAAATGAGGCTTGCCTTTAAGGTGAAAGTATTAACACATATAGGCTAGTACTATTACACAGTTGTGAAGCATTATGTGTTTTTTAATATCACATATTAGCAGCTTTATTCTCTGTGTCCTATTTTTGGAAGGGGTAAAATCAGCTGCTAGTCCGAAACATTGTAATGTTTACACTTGCCTACGAATGACACAGAGGTTCATAATGAGAACCACACAGTGGCATAACAGCCTCTCCAAGTCACTGTATTTAATTTTACCCTTAGTGATGTGAAATTTAGCTTGTTTTCCTTATTCCTTAATTCCTTTATCTTCGTTACCTGTGGCTGCAGCTACTTTCAGAAAGGCTAAAGCTGCGTAAACATAGATCAGGAGAGACCACTGCAGAAAAAGTGCTCATCCACCTCATTCACATGTAATCAAAGATGAAACTGTACGTTCCTAATTAAATACATGACAGGTGACGGGACTGCTGATAATAATCAATACGAGTGTCTTGAGCTAATTAGGAATTAATTTATGCTAAATAGCTTGACTTTCCCATGTATCACGAAGATTCATTCACCAATAAAAGCTGAGATATTTTGGCTGAAGATTGTACATTTGTCCGCTCAGCAGGGACAAAACATTATTTTCCTACTGTGTTACATCTAATTCACACACAACAGAAACTACAGCAGCTGCATACACACACACACACACACACATACACACTATGTCATGTAAGTGGCATAAAGTAACTTCTTTATTCGATGCAGTTGTGCATTCACTTCTTTTCATTTTGCTGCGAGCAGAGAACATTAAGCTTGTGATGCGTGGTCATATGGTTCATATATGTGTCTGATGATAATAACTATAGTACTGCCTCTGTCCACACACTTTATGTTAACACAGCTATCTCATATCCTCATATTTCTGCAATGGTTAAAGCAACAGAAAGAGACTTACTGTAAAAGGTACAGCCTCAGTGAAGTATTAAGATATTCACTCAAGCTGCTCCCTGTTCCCTAGCTGGCAGCCAGAAGACATATGGCTGTCTTTCATAATGTACTACCCATGCCAACACACTGAGAATGAGGACTTACTATGAGCATGAGTATTAATATGTGCATGTGTGCCTGCAACAGGCCGAGTGTGCATCAGCAGGCGGTGGTTCATGAGCTCACCATAATTATCCACCCACACATTTTAAGTTAGCTTAAAACACACACACATGCTAACACATTTATCGACAGATAGCAATGTAGAGATGAGAAAATCAATTAGATGACACGCCATTATTTATTATTTAGAGAATTTATGGTGCATTAATGACTCTAGAAAGAATATTTCCTGGACCATTGTGGTCACAGTTGTTTTGCATGAAGTTCAAAGTGAGTAAAATGATGAATGTGCGCACACGTTAAGTGAAAACAAACCAACACAATAGACATACATGGCTTGACACCATATGGTGCTGATTAATAAATATGAATCTGGCGAGCAGACTTTGGAAACCGGCCTGTAAGGTCTGTCCTATTTAGTCAAACATATGATACACAGAAAAATGGATGATGTTCTATGAGTTAAGTTTGATTAAGTTAATTAAATTAAAATGCCAAAACCTTCTTCCTGATACTTAGATAATAAGATTTTATATAATATTGTGGCTAATACTATTAACACTGCTTACAGTGATAGTGTGTGTGTGTGTGTGTGTGTGTGTGTGTGTGTGTTCATATTTCAAACAAACCAAAATATTCTACAAGTTACAGCGCCTCAGTTCAGGCTGATAATTATAGCTCTGATGCCGCTGGTAGGCAGTTTAACGGGGTTAAACAATGATTGGGTGTCTGGATTAAGGTTAGTTTATTGATTACGGCGAGGAATAAAGCAGGCACACATTCCTGGGTTGTGTGGTACACAGTAGGACCTGTGTCGACCTGTGCAGCAATATAATCTGTGTCTATTTCAGCTTTTACTTTCATTTTGCTGACAAAATCTTTGCCTTTAGAGTCACTTTAACCTTCAGTAAAAAAAAATACTATATACTTTGCACTGTAGCTGATCACTTCCTCTTGCACAAGCCCTACAAATGAAACAAAGAATTTTAATTTTGATGGTGTTACACAGTGGAGGGTTTAGACATGAATCATTTCCACAGGAAGACCTTTGTCATTCTTTACCAGACTAGTCTGATCTGTGTAGTGTTTCTGAGTCACACTTTGGTTACAGTCATTCTGTTATAACAACCTGTAATTGCTGCCACATGTAAGTGAGTTTCCCTGAAGGTCCCACTATCGACCTTTGGATCTGGGCTAACTAGCATTTGGCTATGTTAACCAAACGGTGGGTGGGGCCAAGACAGAAAAGCGAAATGAGTGGAACAGATGCGACGTATAAAGGTTAGATCAAGAAGATACAGAAAAAGGAAAGGAAAGGTTAAATGAGGTGAGAGGAATAGGTAAAGTGCAACTTCCTGATTCATGTAGAGCATGAGTTCATGCAGATGTATCAGTCTCCACCACAGACAGAGACTGGGACAGAGAATCTGATCTCAAAGACTCCCAAGACTGCTTCAGAGACCCGAAAGCTAAGAGAAACATCCAAATCATTATCAACACCCTGTGGACAACTACATGAGAAAACATGCAGACACACACACGCACATAAACATGCCCAAAACGTACATGAAGTGAGATGCAGAGCAGAGAAACTGAAGCTTGGTTTCCTCTGGATACTGTCCTCACACACTGTTATAGAGTGGCCTTATTAGAAGAGAGACAGCTGCCATGTGCGAAGCCTACAGTGACAGCGTGTTCTTGTCTACTGACAGCCTGTCCACTGTGTCTATCTGGAGGCATGTAAGTGAGAGAGAGAGAGAGAGACAGAGAGAGAGAGGGAGAGAGAGGGAGAGAGAGAGAAAGGAAAAACATTGAGTGGCTGTCCACAGCAGCTCTGTAGCGGTCAAGGCCTCATGGCACATTCCAGCTGACCAGAAGAGAGTCTGACTGTCACAGTCAGCAAACAGGGCTGATTCATGATCCCACTTTGTAGCTGGTGCTACATATGGCTGCTTTGGCTATGATTCACTGTGTTAAAGAGTGCACAAGCACTCCCCCTATTTCTTCCTGCAGTGGAGTAATTGCTGTCTGTTTTGTGTTTGGGACAACAAGAACTCCAGGCTCAAGTGATTGTTATGAAAGTCTTCCACAAACTGTTTCATTAAATATGGAGAATTTATGGGACACTCCAGTCTCTTGGCTGATAGTTTCCCATAACGGATCCATCTACTTTTTTATTATTATTCCAGTTGACCAAATCCAAGGTCTTCAGATATCTTGTAATGTTTGAAGATATTCAATTCACAATTATATAAAACAGAGAAAGGCAGATAATCCTCACCAGAGAACATCTTGTTTTGCTTTTTTTTTTACTACTTTTGCTTGAAAAATGACTGAAATAATTATAAATTGCTGATTTTTCTTTCTTGATGATTAAATAACTGATTAAGTGACTAATTCTCCACATTAGAGTGAGTCTTAATTAATAAGGCACTGACGGATGGGAGGTGTGTGGAAACAGGGGAAAGAGTTTTTTGTAATTTGCCAAATGCTGTGCCAAAATTGTTGATACATAATTCAAAGAGTTGTCCGGCTATCTTAGCAAATAATAAGGTCTGGCACTGAGGCACTGAAATTAGGCTTGCTATAATCCAAACACAAAAATTCTGCATGTGCATATAATACTGATAAACAAATGAATAATTATATAATAACTGCATCTATCAGAGTGACAAATTGTGATTAATCGAATCACAACCTCTGTGTGGGAAGCGGTGGGGCTGACAGTTTTGTGAACCTGTAAGTGCTCGTATTTATGATGTACGACACACTGAAGCACACAGAGCAATAGATCACATGTCAGGTGATGGTGAAAGTGCTGCTTGCTTAAACGCTATGTGATGATATATTAGATGGGCTGAGTCATGAGAGGAGAGGAGAGGACAGGAGAGGACAGGAGAGGAAGACTAATAACAACCAAACTTCATAACAATTGTTCGCAATCAGTGTCAGAATTACAAGTAAGTTTCACCTGAGTGGGCACTTTTGGATGAATGGATAGCACTTCCCCTTCACCACAAATCCAATATCAGGTTTCTCTCTGTGGCTGTAATGTACAACAATGAGCAAGGGGCTTAGAGGAACGTGATCTGGGATCTGTGGTTGGGGACCTTGTCAAACCTTATGGTGCTTTCACATTTAGAACAGCAGCAGAGGTGGAGAGGTGCTGCTCGGCTCCATGCAGCGAGATAAGCGCTGCAACGATGCTCGAGTTGGCAGGCTGCTTGCCTCTTTGAGCAGCGACTGCTTCAGTGTGTGTGTGTGTGTGTGTGAGGCATTTGTGAGTGAGGTTATGAACTGCTGCTGCATGGAGGGTTTGACCACTGCCTGATTTGACTGTCTGATACTGTCGCCTCTTTCTAAATACATGCTCTGATGCTGCAGGTTATAAAAATAAAAAGTTTGGTAATAGACTGAATTTGCATGGCCCGTGTATGTGAGACAATATATTCTTTTCACCCACATATACTAACGAGTGATAGGGAGTGTGTGTGTGTGCCATCGTATTAATGATTGGCTGCTGCATGCTGAGTCAGCAGGGCTGGCCCCAGCTACACAACCCCCTTCAGCTTGCTTCTCCTCTCCATTCCTTCCTTCCTCTAGCTCTCTCTTCCTTCTCTGTTTATTTATCCCCCGCTGATAGGAAGTTGCAAATGCAATGCTTTTGACTGACAAAATGTATGCAAACACAAATGTATCCGAAACCTTGTACACTCTTACAGAGAACAAACACACCACACACACATAAATGCATACAAACAACAAATTAAATCATGCAAGCAGACAGATACATAAACCTGAAAACAGTTTGTCTGTGTGCAGAGAGAAGTTAAAAAGACAAAGAGGAAGGAGTTCGGCTGCTTTCACACTTGCCTGTGTCACATTGTAAGATTACTATTTTCTACAGTGGGCAGCAAAATGGAGTTCAACATTTCTTAATTAATTTCACACACTTAACTTAAAGGGCACATTTAGCTTTGTTTAGATTTTAGAGCGCTAATGTTGGTGCCAACGGATGAGTCAGGAGATTATGATTAGTCTTTATGTAAGAGCTCAAGTAGCTTATCAACAAGTTGTGTTTTAATTTAACCTGAACAGCTACTGGTCGTACACTCAAGCATCAAATCAACATGATAGAAAAACACTCACCTACCACGCAGTGCTGTGCACAGGAGTCATCCCCACCCCCAACGCGCTCACCTTACCTCACCCAACAGCATGCTCACTGACATGTGAAAGGATGTGAAGCCTAGCTTCCACTAGTTTGGTTAACATAAGCAGAGAAAGGCTGACATGAATAAAAGCCTCCAGATCAAGACAGGTCCATCCAACCTCTATGTTTGTAATCTTTGACCTTATTCCCTAGTTGTTTATCGGGTTCATTCACCATGAAGTGTGCATCCACAGTCTCATGACTATCAATCTCTTTTTAAGAAAGTGCATCATGGACTCTTCTGACAGTGAGTGGGTTCACTTCACAAGCTTTCACTCCTGTTATTGTGGTATTACTGACAGAGTACGGCCAACTAAGCACACGACACAGTCAAAATAATAAAAAATAAAGTGTCACTCAGACTGCTTTTATATTTTAAATCGGGCTGTCTAATAGATACTGGAGTAAGTGGAGATTTAAAATGGGTCAACTTTTATTCTTCAAACATGACTGAGAGTACTGTAAGTAACAAAACAGGAAACTAATTATTTTTATCCATCAGCTCTATTGGTAGATGTATTATTATATTCCCCATCAGCTTCTGGATGTAGTAACATTTATATATTTATTATCGATTCATCTGCAGGTTCTTTATTTTGATAAATGGATTTGCTGTTTGGTCTATAAAACATCAGAAAATGCATAAAATGACAACACGCTAGAGGACAAGGAAAGTCATCAAATGTGCTGTTTTGTCCGAGCAACGGGTTTAAACCCCAAAATATTTTAAACCTGCAAATGATCACTTTGATGATAACATTGATGCAGATATCATTTTCTTTCGATCAACTAATCGACTAATTTTTCTAATCTCCAGAAGCAGCAGGTCCTATGAACAGCTGCATGAGGACACAACAGAGACTCTGACACAAAACAAATGTCCATGTCTATAAATGACAGTGAGGTATATGTAATTTGTATAAGGTCCATAAATGGCATTTTCACGGTATGTCTGAGGAACCAGCACTCATTCCTCTCATGTCAGCTCACATCACCATAGTCTTCACAAGATGACAACAGGATACGATTACACAGTGCTTTGTCCACTGATGTCTAAGCTAACATTTAATGTCCATGAGTTTTCATGAGCTCTGGACCTAATTAACCATGTGTACTCAACGATTGTCCATGCTGTCATTCATTGTGCTCATACTGTATGACAGCTTAGCTTCTCTACTCCACATCGGTGCCCAAAGCAATTGTGTACTTCAACGCTGTGAAAACCGCACGTTCAATCATTACTGACAAGATATTAAATGCATTGTGGTTTACTTAACGTCCAACTTAGCAAATGAGAAAACATCCTGTTAATCATGCCCGTGCAATTCACTGTCCTCAAATGAGACCTGATAATGTAGCTGTATTCTTCTGACAACCCACCGCAGCTTATGTGATGTATGTAATATCCTTATTGCATTAGCTTAGCACATCTGACCTACCGCTAAACCCCTCCCTAATGTAAGAACTGTATAATTGGTATTACACATGCACTACTAAAGAAACAAAGGGACCCTGACACACATTCATTTTGATGTTAAAAATCTCACCTCATCCTTCAAAGCCCTTATAGTATCTGGGCCTTAAACTGGCTCTATCCTATATTGTTCCATAGGAGTCAGTGAGTCACACGCTACCCACACATACATAATGTAAACGGGGAAAACAGGCCTCATTCTTGACATTCTCAGGCCACATCTGGCTTCACACATGGGACTACAGTATACCGCTGTAACATCACCACCGTAGTATCTACCACGTGCAGACACACCACCCCCACCCATGACTGTGGCAGAGTAATGAGCCACATCCAGGCTATCTGTGGAGAAAGGCCCCTCCCTGCCAACACTAAACAGGGTGGAGGTACTCAAGACTTGGATGAAAGAAGGGGAATATAGGGTCAGAGCATAGCCTGAGCGTCCTCTTTCCTCTAAGTGACACGTTGTGGTAAGAAATTGTGATGCTGCTTTGTGGGTTTTTAAGTGCACGTCCTCAGGTAACAAAAGAACGCCAGGGTTTTATGCTCCATGGCAGCAGCATGTATCTGTTGGTCTCATTTCCGAAAATAAATCCATTTATATAAATATAGATGCAAGCAGCAATATGATACATATATACAGTGGGGCGCATTGTGTCATTTAAAGCGAGGTAGCCATTCCTTTCATATCGCTGTCTGTATCAGGCCATTGTGGGCACTGATTGATGGCAACTTGATATATGATTTTTGCATCAACGTGAGGAAACGCTTTGAATTTTCGGGTAAATTCACTGACAGAAAATGTATTATTTTACTACAAGTACATATATTATGATATTGCAATATAAAATGACATGTACTACATTTTCTTCCACGTTGCCTGACCTGAATTTTGTGTGTGGAGGAGAGGGGAAAGGGATGATAGGAAGTCTGCATCATTTGCAATGTGACACAACTGCAATTAATGACTTGCTGCCGTGTGTACCTTAAAAGCACGAATAGAAAACGTCTACAAGCTTCAATTAAGAATGGATAAAAAGTATAAGTAATGGTGGAGAAAACAGATCTTGTTGTGTATTGTTTTTTTCAGATTTTAAATGTGTAAAGCAGGGGTGTCAAACTCCTTTTAGTTCATGGGTCACATACAACCCAAGCTGAGCTCAAATGGGATGGACCAGTGAAACCATTTTGCATAACAACACCTCCAAACTTTGTCCTTTTTACAATTAATGAACAATTCATTTATAAAACATGATAAACGTCCTTAAGAGGTGCAATCTGTCAATGATATCTCAAGTCATATGTATTTTGGAACTGAATATATAGTAGTAGTAGTAACATAGTAATATATACTAATATAGTACTTTACTTTTTTACATATAGTACAACTACTATTTAAAAAAGACCAGTGAACCCTTTGGTGGCCCATGTTTGACACCCCTGACATGAAGAAATACGATGCAAGATGCAGCTCCTAGTGGGACTTCACTTGTTAGGGTTATTATACAGCATTTATAGCATTTATATACATTTTTTATGAGTGTGTAGAGCAGTGAAATACCAAATCTACCAAATTTTGAGTTTCATACTTCTTTTTGGTTGCACCTGTACAGCTCAAATGTTTGCCCAATACAAGTATAGATAAGGGTGTTTACTGTCTGTATCTTAAGCCTACAGCTGGATAATCTAATATTTGTTAACATTTGTTACACTCATTCTCACCTGCTGACACAAACTGCCTCGCAATCTGAGCCCGTGCCTTCAGGATGAACTCCTGAGACATGGCGAGGCACAGGAGCCCACACTCCTGTGCACTGCTGGGGACTCTTAATTGGAGTAATGATCTATTAAGGGTGTAAATAAAGAAAGCTTGGGGAGTTGAGGGGGTGGGGGGGGGGGGGTTGTAAAAGTGTGTGTCACCAACCTTAAACAGACTTTCTGTCAGTCCCCGCCTGACCTGCGTCCACAAAAAGGCGCAAAAGAAAAACAGGGCGATTTCGGTCAAAGTGATGTAAGCGTTATCCAGGAGAGTCCGTTTGGAGAGCTCCAGCCCGCATGTGCTACAGTCTCTCCATGCGTTAAACATGACGGTGGAGGCTCTGGTAATGAGGTCCAAGTATCCCGGCATGGGCTCCACTTCCACCGGCCCGGTGTCCCCGGTGTGACTGCTCATTGTGGTGCGGCGCAGAGAGGAGACAAAAACGAGGGGGGGGGGCGAAAAAAAATAATAAAAATACTCCAATTGTGGTAGAGAGAGAGGGGAGTGGAGGGAGCTGTACTGTCCAGACTGTGCGACTAATCCGTCAACCAGCTTGCTAGCTCACTTAAAAACGCTAAAACAAGCTTATCTAACCAGCTTAACCTCCCCGGTAGCCTAATTCTTTGTTTTCCAAATTAAGACATGGGCCCTTTTCTTCGCCTTCAGGATAGTTTTATGAATGATAGCAGGGCCCAAAACGTCTGAACACACACATCAGATATGTGACTATATTTAACAATCACAAAAACCAATAATTAAATAGGATTTTCACCATTAATCTAAGCCATTACTCTTCTGATCATCATTCCGCTACGCACACACACACACACAGCGGGCTCATCAGCGGCAGCAGCAGCGGCGGCGGCGGCGCGTCCTGGTCTGTTAGCCGCCTAAGCTAAGTTAAATCATACGCACACAATAGTGAATGGACCAGCATTGGCAAGATAGCTAGCTACTTGAATAAATTAGCCAATGTAGCACATATACATACACTGATTCAACGTAAAGTCTAACGTTTTCTTTTTTCTTATTTTTTTTTTTTAAATCAATCTCTCTCCAAGCGCCAAGCCCCAAAGCCAGCACATGCGTTTATTGTGCCGCTATGCTGTAGCGTACGTACGGTCTCATCTCTGTCCGTTATTCGCCTTATATAACGTGTACCGTTATACAGCAGATTTCCACAATCTCACACGAAGTTAGTCCAACGAAGATATATATGAAAGAGTTATAGAGTCCTCTAGATATGAGCAGGTTTGTTGGCTCTCTCTCTCCTCCTCCTCTCCGTCCGTCTTCTCCTCACCGACAGTAGTGCTGTTCAGCTGCTGGTCAACGTGTTCGAAGCTGCGTTTTGACAAGACGCGCTCCGCTTTCAATGGGAATCAACTGGTACGTAAAAAAAAAAAAAAAAAAAAAAAGAGGACAGCGTACGTTTATGTCAGCAGAGAGGGGGAGGCGTGACGTAGCTGAGGCCGCTATCTTCTTTATGAACCCCTGCACGAGCCGAGAAGGTTAAAAAAAAAAATGACTTAAAGAGACAGTGAATACATGACTGACACTAGATCATAGAAAATGTGTCAGGAAGCAGCAAGAAACACTTTTAATTAGCTTAAATTTATGTTATTTGCATGTATACAAGCCTTACATATAACATATAATATATTTGAATGTATGTATATATATATATATTCTGTTATAAGTGGGTCTTGGTTATACTTAATTAAATAATACATGGATGTTATGAGCAAAGTGTGCTTCAAGTATCAAAAGCACTTGTTAAACAGAAATGTGTTATAGATGAATGTATATCATATGTTGAATTTCAAGATTAAAATGAACCTATGATAAGTAAACATACATCATACATACATTAAAATTAACCTATGATAAAGTAAACATACAATAAATTTAACCTATAATACAGTAATTATAGATCAAACATACATTAAAATTAACCTATACTAGATAAATCTGCATTTAAATTAAACCTGTGCTAAGACATTTACAGTAGAAAACTATATAAAAGTAAAAATATAAATTCCCTTTTTTATAGAAATAAGAAATAGAACTACAAATAGAGATAAAAGAGAAAAATATATAGAATATATAGAATTAAATTAGGCTGTAGACACTGAATGACAGTCACAGCATTTAGCAGAGGTACTGCAAATAGAGTCAAAAGTCACAAGTCACACACGAGTGTCCAGAAATCAGTGCAAGAGAATCAGGCTGTCAATAGTCTATTGCCCTTTGAGTCCTTCCTGCCATGGCGAGACGTGTTGTAGTCTTATGGCCAGGGGGACGGAAGAGTTCTTGAGTCTGCCAGTGAACACACTCCTCTGCCTGGTGAATGTGTTGTGCAGAGGGTGGTGGGTGTTTTCCAGGGTCCTTCTCTCTGCCATTGTCACCACTGAGCCAGCCCTCCCCGCCAGTCCGTCCAATCGAGCTGCATCCCTCTTCTTGCTGCTTCCTCCTCAGCACACAACAACACAGAAGAGGAAACTAGCCCCCACTGACTGGTACAACATCTGCAGCAGTTTTTTTGCAGCTGTTGGAAGGACCCCAGTCTTCTCAGGAAGTACAAAGCGTTCAAATCAGGAACCTTCTTGCTGTGAGGCGACAGTGCTAACCACTGCACCACTGTGCCTCCCTTCTGAAATCATTTTGAATGAAATTAAACTACAAGGTCGCTGGAATGTGATTTAAAATAAGTTCTGTCATTTCCTCGGCCTGATACTTAACTCACTTATTCACGTAGTCTGCACATACCTCCATGATCAGTTAAAATGTGACGTGAGCTAGTGAGTGGAGGTTAAAATGAACGGCTCAAATAATCTGCAATCATGGCTCCAAACAAAAAATATTAGAAAGAGAAGTGCAGATCAGGATTAACACTTTCCTACCAAATGAGGTCTGGTTGGTAAACCAGTTGAGTTGAGGATTCAACAATAGTCAACAATAAATAACCTTTCCTCCTGTGTGAACTGTCCCTAGTTGAACAAAGTAAAAAATTTTGAGAAACACTGTCTTAGATCATATAAAATTTCACATAAACACACTTCAAACTTGACGCAGGTATTACACATTTATTAAACATTGATTTGATAGCATCATTTCAAAGGAATGCTTACTTAAAAGGTCCAGTGTGTCAGATCTAGGGGGCTCTTTTTACAGAATATAGCAGAAATAAAATTAATAATATTCATAACTATGTTTTCATTAGAGCGTAATCAGCTAAAAATAAGAACTATTATGTTCTTGTTACCTTAGAATGAGCCTTTAATATTATATTTCATGGAGTCTGCCATGTATCTACAGTAGCCCAGAACAAACAAACCAAACGCTGGCTCTAGATAGGGCGTTTGTCACAACCACAGTAGTTCCTCCGTCATGCGTGGAAGATTGCAATCCGCAACTACATCTCTAGATGCCACTAAATCCTACACACTGGTCCTTTTAAAAACAGATGTGTTGATTTCCATAGGAGAAATGCTCATTTATAAAGCGTGGATACTAAGCCAGACACGTTTCATCTGCAACCCAGGAGAGAAGATAGATGACTTATGGTCTGGTTTAAATAATACAAGTAAAAATACCATACAAATACAGGTATGCAAGTTAGAGAGAGAAAAACTGTTGACACTTCATGGTGTTATGTTGAAGTCCGTTGTTGAGTGTCTCAGCAACAGAAGATGTCTTATGCTGTAGCGGTGGGAGCGTACTGCATCGCTAGTCTGTCAAACTCATTCTCCTGCAGGACAAACAAAGAGGAAACAGTTAAAGTGAAAAACATCAGAGCATGGGAATAGCTGTGCATCGCATGGTTTGTGTAATCCAGTGTTAACATTTGTTTACATATGCACTCCTGTGTAATTACAACAAAATGTGTGACAAAGGTTAAAGATTCAGAGTTTAATGTTCTTCATTGACTTTGCTCAAAGGACACCTGCCGTCCATCTATCAAAACAACCGGGCCAGGCGATTTAATTATACCAGAGGAAAGGTTATGAAGGTTTGTCAACAACTATGAGAGGATCTTGTGAACTGAAGTAGACCTGGCCACGGGTCAGAGGCATGCCTGAGAATGAATAACAAAGGCAGATACAAGCAAATTACCTTGGCTAAATAGTCTTTGAGGAATGGATGAGCTCTGTGTGCATCTTTCAGCTGAGAGAGGTAACGATTGGTTACCTGAGGACAGATGAAAACAGATCATTTCACAGTTTATAAAGCGACAATGGTGAATAAAAACCTAAAAACATTGAATGCACAGTTTTAAAAGGCTGAGCACCTGTTTTTCAGGGACTATAAAACAAAACAGTAAAGCTTATGCAGGCCTGCCAACAACAAGCAGCCTGAAAACACAAGTTTTCTGCCAAAAATCAGAGCAGTTTTGTTTTATGTTATTTTTCCACAGAAGAAGTTGTGTTGTTTTGTGTGCTCTCTCAGTAGTTTGAAATAGGTAAGGGCTCAGATTGAAAAAGCAATGAGGTTGTTTGTGTATGCTATCAGGTGACTGTCAGCTAAATATTATGAAACCACAACTGTCCTGTGTCGATTGTTGCTACTTCAGTCATGAATATTTAATGTTATGGAGAGAAAAAAAAAGGCTTTAAAGCAATTTTGAACTTGACTATGAACTTACTACTACGCTATGGACTTTACATTTTGCTGATCTTTGTACATTTGTGTTTGAAAATGCTCAAATAGCTTTGATCTTGTGAGATCTTAAGACTGGATTTGAGAAATGAGCGAGAGGAGACAGAAAACAAATCCTGTCCTATTCACAAAGTGCCAGCACTGAGAGCCTCAGGCCACAAAAATGAGGGCGATGCCTAAGACTGCACCCTTAAGAATACTTTTCTTATTTACTCCTTATTGCTATTCTTACTATTACTATTACTTTCCTTACTATTATTATAATTACTTATTTGTTTGTACAAATTTTATTACTATTAAGCTTTCTTTTTACTGACTTACTTACAAAGTGTAGGAGTTTATGGAAATACTTTTTACTATGCTTGTATCTGTATGATTATGTGCCAATTAAACTTTCCTTGAACCTGAAGCTGATAAAAGACACGTTAAAATAGTATACTAATATCTTATCTAACATCTATCAGGTCAGGTAGCCCCACACAGCACAAGGACGGACAAATGTTAAGGTTGCTTAGCTTGGATTAAGACAAAAACATCTCAATAAAAAGTAACTCTCTACAACCACAGCTGAGGATTAGGCTTCTTAGAAAAAATCGTCTACATAATTCCAGTTAACCTTGAGTAACACGCGCTAATCAGTGGTTATCACAACTGGAAACTTTTTAATGACTGCTTTGAGTTAATGGTCAGCATTCTACTGCATTACTATCAAGTCCATCAAACTTAAGACAGATAATTGAGTCTTTATCGTATGAACTCTGAGTTCCACGGTACATAACTCACACAAAGCACGAAACCAGTAGAAATGCTTAGATGACACTTTTTCTGATAGAAGACGAATGCAATCAAGAAATTGCTTGGTTGAATGCTTTTGCCTGGTTTAATCAAAAGACAAACACACGTAAAATTTGCTGAGAGGAGCACTTTGCACTCTGAGCACAGAATTGGAAAAAAGATTTCTCAAGTTCTCTTTGACTCAGGATGAGTCGGCCTATAAGAAACTACTAAACTGACGGCTGTTACAACTTTGCTTTGGGTTCAAAGTCTCACCTCCGGCGCTTTGCCCAGGTGCTGGGTCAGCACGATGAGGTTGATCAACGTCTCAGGGTGACTGCTGTCCTGAAGGGGGAAGAGACAAAGACGGAGACGGACAGTGAGAGAGTCATTCTCACAAAGCAAACAGGACAGTGATTTAAGCATGATAGTGGAGACAGGACAGTGAAATGCTTCAAGATGAATAACTGAATGATGTAAAAGTACTGTATTAAAGTACAGCAGACAACAAGGTGGAGCTGGTATGTAGCGCGCTATGCTCCTCCAGAGTTTATGATCAAACTACTTCATAGCAACGGTTTGTTATTCGTAGCAGTGGCCCGATAGAGAAATAACACACCATAAATCGACCAATCAGAATAAAGTATTTAACATGTGAAGATGTGTAATAACACTTTGAAACACTATACATTCTGTTTGTTTTATTTTTCTTATTTTATCTGTCTGTCTGTCTGTTTCTGTATGGTTAGTAAACGCTAACATAAATGGATAACCATCACTTTGTAATAATTTAACCAGTAAACTTTGTGCTAGGCCAATCAAGTCATCAATGAATGGTGAGCCTCATGAAGTAGGAATACTAAGCTTGGTTTGAGGGACTTTCCAAAATGAGAAGCTGGACATTTATGATAAGCTTCACTTCAGTTAACCTAAACAGTTTATTTTTAGTGTTCTGTTTAACTTGTTCGTTTTTAACATTCACCGTAACTGCACGTAACTGTGCTTGTACAACTTTAAACACAGAACCAGAGCTGAGATTTCAAGTACAGCACACATCCACTCACAATGCATAAAGACAGAGAGCTGCAATATTCACAGAGATGGGAGAGAGCAGTGTATATTTAATATTTAAATATTGTGTAAAATTAAAATAGACAGACTTTAAACAACAGTACTGCAATATGATTATTTTTCTAAACATTTATAGTGGTCAGCCTTGTTATGGATAAAGCACAATAACCATGGACTACAGAAGAGTATGTGGTGCCATCTGGTGTTAGGATGGGAGCAGTTGAAGATTCTGTTAATAGTTATGCTATTATTGCCTCATTATGTCAAAATGTTTTGTGACATATTGGTGACAGATGTTTGGTTTCATTAAAAATTCTTTGGTGTGTTACAAATAGCCACCTGTGAATAAAGCAGCCCTGTTGACGTGCATTAACATAACAATAACACATATTTAATGAACTACATTACTACTGCTGATTGGCTGACCACACTGCCGGCCCTCATAATAAGGTTTAATATCTAGCATGACACAAACCTCATTCACCCGCAAACGTTTCATAAATATTATTTTCAAGTTGTGACATCAAACTAAGGCTGAGTTCAAATAAGCTTGTTCAAATCATAAATAACAGTTTACTCTTTGCTTACTGACTGAATGAATCTCATAATAAGGTTTAATCCTGTATCCTTATTACATAGCACCTCCGACACAGCTGCCTTGTTTAGCAGAGATTCATTAAGGATTTAATTATGAAGGCTATGAATCTAATACCAGTCTCAGAAACAAGCCTGAAGAGCTTTAACTGAATACACACTCTGTGTGTGTGTGTGTGTGTGTGTGTGTGTGTGTGTGTGTGTGTGTGTGTGTGTGTGTGTGTGTGTGTGCGCGTGTGTTAACAGTGTTATGAAGAGAAGACAGAATAATCAATTGTCATATAACCTTGTCAAGTGCCTCTTGTAACACTCCCTCAGCCTCCTCCCACTTGTTCTGAGCCATGTAACAGGCTGCCTGCCCGTTGAGGAGCAGCAGTGTAGATGAGTACTTGTCTGACATCTCCTGGAAAATGTAGTAAGCATCCTGCAGCTTCTCTCCACCCTGAAACAACAAGCAGAACACAATTAAATCTGTGCAGCAGTGATCATGCTGAAGAAAGTGAACACCCACAGCTGTTGGATTGCTTTTGTTTTGTTTTTAAAATGGTACCCACTGCTCCGCAAGACTTGGAAGAACTACAGTGTGAAATAGTCCCTCCCAGACTGCATCAAGAATTAATACATACTATCCTGCCTGCTAATTATTTCAAACACGATTGCAGCTTTAGTCAATCACAATACAGCTTGAATGCTGATAAAGTGATGGAGAGGAACTTCATTTAATTGGTGTCCATGCAGACACACTCCATTACGTGTGGAGGGTTTAGAAATTATTCATGACAGTGCTTGTATTCATAAATCAATGTGTATTGTGGTAATATTCTACAAATGTAACTGGCCTCACCACAGCAATATTAACCCAGGCAGTGGCCAGCTGGGTTAGAGTAGCATCCTCATCCTGCTCCTGCATCTTCTTCAGCTCTTTCCTGTCAATGAGAAGAAAAGAGTGTCATCGTTATCAGGGGAACACAGTCCCATTTCCAAGAGATGGTATACTATTATGCAAAGTGTTCTTATTATGTAGGTCCGGACATAAATATCCATACTGTAGAGGTTGTCCACTGTCAAATGACATTACTAAACATAAAAAACACACCACAAAAAGCACCTGGATGTTTTACCATTAGCCTCCATAGGCAAATAACAAAGCTGACCTACCAATTCAATGCAAATCATCAATTTTGTTTATGTGTTTTGTCATACCTTGCCAGGTCGACACGATCCAGACTCAGCAAAACCTGAATGGACATGGCCATGCTGAAAAATAAACAAGTGTTCAGGTCAGTTTCAGGCTGTTGTCTTTAAAATAAAAAATGCATAAACCCATTAACCCTTCACAGAATTTTGGTGGAGCAGATGTAGAAGTCAAGGGAGCTGTTGTTGTACAGGAGTGCATTATATTGAAAGGTGTTTCGAATATTTTGGCCCTCTCATGTATATAAATGGAGTGGCCCAAATATTAGAAACACCTTTCAATATAATGCAGTCCAGTTAAACACTGCTACATAATACAACCTCAATAGTAAACATAAAAGTTAAATGAATACCTCTCAAAAAGTGAAACATGATAAGCTTCATAAGAGTTACAATGTATTGGGTACAAGTGCACATAATGAAGTGGCCTGTCCATGTATATGCCAATTTATTAGTTCTTATTTGTTTGAATTTGATAGCATAAGGATGGAAGTAATACTGTTGTCTTTTTTGTTGCTGCAATGGAGTTTGTAGATTACAGAAGGAAAGTAAGATCTGATATGCTCTTTGAAATATTACTAATATATTTATTTTAAATCAGTCTTGAGGCTTTTTTTTTTTTCCCCAAAGTAAAATCTTTTTCCTGTCTTACCACTCCAGACTTTCTCCTTGGTGCAGAGTCCTGAGAGCAGCATCAGAGTTCATCTCCTGGTAGTAGATGGATGCAGCCATAAGGAGGAAAGTGGTGTTTGCAGCATCCACACTCTTTGCCATCTTCTTGTCTAGATCAGCAACAATAGCATCCCTGTAAAAAAAAAAAAAAACAATTTCAGTTCTGACAATAAGAATAAAGCTGAAGATAAAGAATCGTTGAATCACAATCATGAGCTAAAAAGACTGTTTAGTATTTTTCAATTACATTTAAACTGGTAAAGGCTAGGCTTGGATGATTCATTTAATATTTAGGATGTACAGTATATTTAATAATTTTGTTGAGCATACTAAAACATATTGCGGTAATCTGAATGCATTTTACCAAAAACACAACAACGAGTTTGATATAAGACTAGTTTTCTAGTCTTCTGACCACTAAAGGAGCTTTTATATCTAACTGCATGTTATACTTAGTGCTCAGTGTAATTGTTAATAATTGAAAGACATGACAGCTAAAACTATTAATAAATGTATTGAGTTGGTGTCAAAGAGTATGTTTGTTTTAGCTCTAAGCCCTCCTTCGTTCATAAATGTGAAGTGCAAACTCTTACCTTTTGTTTTCATTGGACCGGTACTCAGCAAACATCCTGACAGCCTGAAGCTCGGCTGAAGAGTTGGCCTTTATGTCATCCAGGACAACCGCATACTTCCTCTGCAAAAGCACAAAACACCAGTGAGAGAGAGCAGGTTTTTATTTTATTTTATTTTACCTGCCACATAACTGTGAAAGCGATTTATACAGCAGCTACGAGCTAATGACAGGCAACTGAGCTCGGTGGGATATAATATTTGTACGTGAGAAAAAGTGGCTTACCTGGGCAATGTATGCTCTGTACAGAAACATGTCCCTTTCAACCTCCTTCTCTGGTGATGAAGGCTTTAAAGAAGAAACAAAGAACTATTTTAAAGACAAATAATCGCTAGCACGATTAGCACTGTTGCTCGAAGATGCCGTTAACTCAGTCAGGCAGACATAAACAAGAAACAGTAAATTTTAAAGCGCTCTTCTGATAACATTTGGATACGTACCTTCACCTTCTGAGCCTCGTTGATACATTGTTGATAGCTGCCGATATAATAGGCATTTTTCACATCGAAGAGCTCATCAACATCACCCTGCTGCGCCGCCATGTTCACTACAAAACTTCCTGACACGTAGCAAAAATACGTCAGCTTCCTGGTTTTCACAGAGGATTGTGGGAGATTGAGTTCAACCACTAATACGTCAGCTGGGCCAAGGTACATGTTAAACATTTGTTTTTTTTTGTTTTTTGGTACACTTGACACTTGACGACACTTGACTTTTAATTTTGGGCAAAAAACAAACAAACAAAACAAAAATCTAAAAATTAAGCTTGAATTCTTGTTTTCTGTTCTTATTGACAAAACAAATTTACCACCCAATGTGTAAGAGCCACTTAAGCCATATAGCTTTATTTAGTTAATGCCGTCATGCAAGTCTTAGTGCGCATGAGCGTAGGAAGATATTTGGTTAATTGGTTATATAATTAGGCTCTGAAGTCAACTGAGATGTGGTTCGATATAAGTTTTTGACCATCAGTGTCAGTGTCAGCGTTGTTGTCGTCATCTCACATTGAGGACTGCATCGAGTCGGTAGTGGACCGGTTTAAGATGTGGATTTTGTGGATTTTGTAACATTATAAGTTGACAGTTTTCAAATAAATTAACGTTCAAGATCACCTTCATCTCTCTTTGTGATTGCAGTGGGTTTTCGCAAGAGGATTGAGTTAGGTTCATGGACACACGTCAGAAATAAGATTTCCTCAGTTGACTAATTGGCCTAGGCACTTGCAAACACTACACAATGTTTGGTTTTCATTGGTGGATGGGCCTTCACTGTTAGTGTACTTTTCTAAATAAAAGTTTGTAAAGTCTGTTCTCAATAATTAAAGGTCCAGTATGTAGGATTTAGTGGCATGTAGCGGTATCGTTGCTGATTACAACCACCTAGCCTCACCCTCTCCTTTCTAGCATGATGGTCATGTGTGAAAAACATGAAAGTCCCTATCTAGAGCCAGTGTACTATAGTAACACGGCGGTTCAATATGGTGGACTCACTGGACCTTTAAGGATAAGTGACCGGAGAACAGCAAGCACAGCAAAAGTAATCACAACAAATGATCAGCAGGTGTTGCACTGTGTGAACCTCCTCATTAGTAGGACTGTACACTCAGTGTCTCAAAAAACTAATAGAAATGTTGATTTGTTGACAGCTACACAAAAAAAGTGTTTGTCAGCCAGAGAAGGAATATATTTAGTCCAAGAGTCCCACAGGTTATAAATATTATGCAATAACAGAAAACCTATTAAAAGAATACCACACTTGTTTAGGGTCTAATAATGTCTGCCGCTGAAAGAAACTTTGTCTCATAGTCAGAATTGTTGCTTTTCCTGTTGTTTGGACTCTTGATTCAATTGTTCAGTTTATGGTTGTATGGTTTTAAATGACAGTGCCTTTACATACACAACAAACAGATAAGCATAGGTATTTATGCAGTGAATAATCCACAGAGACAATGAGCATCATATGACGCATCAGTGCTGTGCAGAAAATCTGTTTGCGTCTCATCCAGGTAGTAGAAGTCGAGTAGAGTAGAGATTTTCCTTAAAGAACACACACAACAGTGTGGAGTCAAATAAGGAGCAATGGAAGGGAGGCGATCCAATATTGCCTAATGCTTGATGAGAAACTGCTTGAAGCTTGGTAGGGCTACCCTGTTTCAGTGACTCTGCAATGGAGATAGAACAGGAGGTCCATACAATTTTACAGTTGCTGTTGAAAAGGAATTGTTTGAAGTTTCATTGAAGATTGAAGACTCATTCTTTGTATCAGTGAAAAGTGGTATTTGAAAACAATTTAAATCGATGTCATTACTTCTGAGATACTGCATGTATTCTGCTCTGTTCCTTTTATAAAGACAGATTTTCACAGCCCATTTATTGTGGCAGGGCAATATGTAATTGGGCCTTTACCTCAAAGTACGAACATAACATCTGTGTCATACTCATTTCTTTTAAACCAGTGGAACACATAGAAGACTAAATGTGAGTCCCTCTCCTGCCTTGAATCATTGGTTTCATTGGTGAATTCATCATTTCAGACTATCGATAGCACAAGTGAAAGTAGGCTAATCTAAAGAATTTCATGTCAGTGTGATCATTTTCTCCTCTAGGACATTTTGACCACCCTGAGACCATTCTACATGAACAGACAGCAAGCTATATCATGTGGCCTCCAAGCAAGAGTCATATAGAGGTGCGGCAGACAGATTCAGCTCAGCCTCTGTCACAACAACCGATGAAGCCTTACAGGGATAATGGGCACCTAACCGCCAGGCAGAGGTGCTTTAACGCAAAGCTTGTGTGGCCATTTAGCATGCTTTTGAATCCACATTCAAGAGGCCTAATTGTTAAATATCAGTGCAGCAATCACAGCATGTTCTTCTTCACAATGTTTGTTAGATTCAGGTGACCACTTGATGAAGATGTGCAGAGTCTTTATCAACTCAGTGAGGATAGTGATGATCCACACTCTCCACAGCCCAACAACCGAGATGCATCTCATTACAGAGACATGATTTGTGCCAAAATTTAAGGATAGCGTATCAGTCAATCAAAATACTACCCTGTAATATTTGATAAGATTTTAAGGCATTAAGTTATTTGCCTTTCCATTGCAGTGCCTCAATTTCACCGAGACTTCTGCTGTGCCTCATCTCATGGAAACTCTCAGTGATCACCGGAGGCATTTAATTGTGAATGTAAACGAGCCAACAACTGCTCCTTTTGTGGAGTTTCAGTTTCAATTAAACTTAACTCAATTCAAGTTAACTTAATTTCAGACACATAGGTCCTTGTCAGTAAACATACACCAATAAATATCATTCAACAATTTTAATTTCTGTTTTGCTTTCAGTAACTCAATAATGTCTCTGCTTCCAAATCTCTTTCAATTGGATCTCTTTCCAAATCCTCTTCTTCTTTTCTCCTTTTATCTCAAGCGTCACCAGCAGCTGTCCTCTCTCCGCATGGGACTCATAAGTGTTGTGAAATGATAGTCGGCCCTTTTTGTCCAATCCATCATGTGGTGTGAGCGACAGATGAGGGACCAGGCTGCTGATTTTCAGGGTCCACAGTTGAAGACTTGAATGAGTTCAGTCTCTAATGATGCTGCTCAAGGCCCCTACAGTCTCTAATGATGGAGTCTGACTGAGAAGTAGCAGGTGTGAACTAGTAAAGATTGGGCAGATTTTAGCCCTTGGATGTCATATTTATTGAATATGATATATAATTTATTGAGTACTGCATACATAAGATAAGATAAGATAAGATAAGATAAGATAAGATAAGATGGAGTCTGACAGCTGTCTGAATGAAGGACTTGTGGTAGCGCTCCTTCTTACATGGTGGGAGTAGCAGTCTGTTGCTGCAGGAGCTACTTAAGGCTGCCACATTCTCATGCAGGTGGTGAGAGGAGTTGTTCATGATGGATGTCAGCTTTGTTAACATCCTCCTCTCCCCCACTTCCTCTATGGAGTCTACTGGGCAGTCCAGGACAGAGCTGGCCATCTTGGCCAGTTTGTTGAGTCCCTTCCTGTCTTTCTCTGTGCTTCCTCCTCCCCAGCAGATGACTGCTTAGAATAATACAGATGCCACCACAATGTCATAGAAAGATTTTAAGAGTCCTGCACACTCCAAAGGACCTCAGTCTCCTCAGCAAGTGGAGACGACTTTGACCCTTTGTGTACAGGACGTCTGTGTTGTCCCACCATGGTGATATCCGATCCCTGGATGTTCACCAGTGTGGTCTGAGTGTGTCTTCCTCCTGAAGTCAATCATCATCTCCTTTGTCTTGCTGGCATTGATGTGAAGGTGGTTGAGAGAGCACCAGTCAACGAAGTCTGTGATGACCCCCCTGTACTCCTGCTCATTTCCTTCTGATACCCGTCTAACGATGCCTGTATCATCAGAGAACTTCTAGAGGTGACCGTTTGTCATTTCATTTGTGATTTAAAAATCATTCGACCATAAACAGAAATATTGAATCAAGAGTCCAAACAACACGAAAAGCAACAATTACAAGACAAAGTTTCCTTCGGTGATAGACATTATTACAACCTAAACAAGTGTGGTATTTTTTTAATAGGGTTTCTGTCATTGCACAATATTTACTTGGGCTAAATATATTCCTTCTCTGGCTGACAAACACTTTTTTTGTCTAGCTGTCAACATCCACATTTCTTTGTTTTTTGAGACACTGAGTGTACAGTCCTACTAATGAGGAGGTTCACACAGTGCGACACCTACTGATCATTTGTTGTAACTACTTTTGGCGTGCTTGCTGACTGCTCAGACTTGACTGTCCACACTTCATCCTGAGGAAAACTTATAAAGTGCTTTCACTTTCAAAATTGATATGATGTGTTATGGTCACTCAGCTGCACATAAAATAGGATAATAAAATATAATGCTGTTGCATTACTCCATGACTTTCTCCCGCACTAATCACACTATACCACTAGAGGACGCACCAGATCAATCTCACCACTGCAGGTGTCTTCTGTTTTGTTATGACAAACAGAAACAAATGTACAAAACAGGATATAAATATTGACATCTCTGAGGAAGATAAGCACTTAAATAACACTGAGGTATTACCTGAGGTGTCTGGCAATGTGTTTAGTATCAATAAACTGTAAAATTACCTCATCTTAAGATAACAATGCCAGTCTATTTTGACCTCAGGAGTTCCTGTCTCCTCATTACACAGATGAGTAAAAACTTCCTGTATCCTAAAAACATCCGCTGACAAAATCCTCTTGTCTCATTCACTCTCCTAATTAATTAAATGTTGCGCAAGTATGAAATGTCAATTATGAAATTTTGTAAGAATGTGATGCAACTGGTGTATTTTAATGAATGTGTAACCTTAACAAGACAGTATATCATTCAGTCCACGACAGAAAAAAAGTGCTGCATACAGTTCCTGTTCATTGTTCCCCTAACACCATTTCCTCTGGGAAATTTTCAGCCTTGGGACTGTGGGGAGCTGGACAAGGATAATTACTGGAAACCCTAATGGGGGCAGGGAATGTGTTGGCTGTAAAAGGTCCTTTCTTTTTGGCCTGATTGGGCTGGCCCACTCCCCCTTGTTACTCCTTCATTGGCCCAAACCAACATCAATCTGTTGATTTCCAAGTCCCCCTCAAGTTTGAAACTTTTTTTTTTTTTTTTAGTACGAGGAGGAGGAATCGAGTTACAACTAAGTCTTGTAACCGATCTCACAGCAGCCGAGAGAAGAAAACACTCTTTTAATAATTCACGCATCTGTGCCTGATACGCGGCTACAGAACAAGAAAAGGATCTACGAGCTAGAGGACGTTTGTTTTTTACAGTGGGGATCCAGAAAAACAAGCGAACAAACAAACAAAAAACATGCTGTGAAGCGACTTTTTCCCCCTCTCCTGCCCTGCCAGGATGAAGACTTGAGAGATTTTGTTCAGATTAACTTGTCGTCCTGTTGGTTGACCGCTCCTGTGTCCCACTTTGAGGTGAAGGAAAGGTGAGTTCATGTCCGTTGGTTGGCGCTGAACGGGGTGGTGGTTGATTTTAACGGTCGAGCGGTTTTTAATGAAACATGTCATCAAACCAACAATCAACGGTCACATCGATTATCAGCGGCCCATGGTCCAATCTCTCCCCGAGTTATTAGGCCGTTAAAATGTTTGCTGTTGTCAGCGTAGAGCAGCTTTTTTTTTGTTTGTTTGTTCGTTCATGGTCAGTGGACAGAAATAAACTTACATAAAAGCTCACTATTGTTTGTGAGGCTGTATTTTTTAAATATAAAAGTTAGCGGAAGTAACGGTCAGTCATTCCAAACATATCAGTTGGGGGCGAGTTCCAAATATAGCGTTAGCAGCAACTGGCAACAAACAAATGTCTGCAACTTGTTATGTTAAACAGGCTTATTGTAGATTATAATGAGTGATTATTTTAGGAACAAAACTGATGATTTATTGACTAAATTTGACATTTAATTAGCTGGCAATTTGATTAGTTTGGCTTCAAATAGAAACAATGCTATTTAACAACTCTCATGCATATTAAGAGGTTCAAAGAAGCCATGTTGTGGGTGACAGTGGAGATGAATCCGTTTTATTGGTTATTGATACATAATGAAAAGCTATGTGAGACCAAACTTTCCCAGAAGACTTTTTCCAGATTTTTTGGGACGTGTTTGCTGACTTATTATATTATTTGTGTTGTCTATGTTTTATAGACCTTGGATACAACTTAAAACAATCCGTAGCACACTGCAGAGAATATGTAGATCAGGCCAGCTGAGAAAATATTTTACAAGAACCTCATGTTTTACATTCATGGAGAGTGTACAAAATCTACATGATTCACCGTCACACAAGAAAGAGAGAAAAAAGCATAAGAATAAGGTAAAGTGATTTCCCACCCGCTGGTTTAAACACCTAATAAGCTTCCTTGGAGTTCCAGTATAATCCAGACTGAGACTGAAAAGGGTGAAGACATATGTTTTGCAAACACTGATATGTTTTGTAACACATTGCTGTGTTTACATTGTAAAGCTTCTCCCCCTCCAGAACAAGGCTGGAGTGTGGATGAATAGCGTCACTGTGTAGCCAAAGCTCTGGCAGGTAGCAGCACACATTATCATGCACAGCCTCAACAGACATGTCAAATGAATTATGGCCTTGGATCAGGACTTGGGAGTTGCCTCTCAGCTTGCATTAGCTGTATCAGTTGTGAAATGAGTTGCCTTCTTTGGAGCTGCTCTGTTTCTTAGTTTCCTAGGCCTCCTTTGTGTCTTTGTTGCTTGGAGACATAGCTGACAACTGTTGAGCTGATGCAAGGCCTAACTCACAATCACACAATAACTGTAGGGCTTTATTTCAACATGTACTGTATATATACTTCTATCAGCCAATGTGTGTAAAGCTACAGGCTAAATAACCAGGAATGTTAATGACTAGTTGATCGGTCTGTTAGTCGATTGTCAGATCTAATCATCTACTGATGATCAACAGTGTTGATTTTCAAGAAAAGATGCTACGTTCCAGGCAGTTCTTAGTTTCAGTCTCTCAGTATTGAGGATTTTCTTTTGCTTTTGTCTGTTTTTTTTGTATCACCTTATTTCACATTTCATTCAGTTTTGGACTATTGATTAGATAAATTTGAAGGTGTTTTCTTAGGCTCTTGAAAATTGTGTTAGGCATTTTTCTTTTTGTACTATTCTATGACATTTTTATCAGCTAAATCAGGGGGTCAAACTCATTTTAGTTCAGGGGGCACATACAGCCCAATTTGATCCCAAGTGGGCCGCACCAGTAACCTACAAATAACAGCAGCTCCAAATTTTTCTTTAAAGGATAAGTGCCTCAGTTTATTATTTACAATATAGTATATAATACAATATAGTATTTTACTTTTTGATCAAAACATTACAATATCAGGCATTCACCAAAAACCTGAAACCAAAAGAGCAAAAAAAAACACGTAGAACAGATGACGATAACGATTTTTTTTTACTGGTAGCTCCAGAATGAACAGTTTGCTTGCTTGACTGTTGTGTGTGACCCCCCCAGTTGAAATAGCAGATTGGACCCTCGGGCAGGCCAGATTTGGCCCACAGGCCGATGTTTGACACCCCTGAGCTAAACCATTAGTTTCCAATGTATTGCACATGCAATCTCGGAACCCATAGCTTCTGGCGGCAACTGCTAGTGGATTTCGTTTGTAGAAACCTGGAACATGGCTAAAAGATACCAAGACTGCCTCTGCAGTCTGATTAGTCATTTGATACACGAAAATGACAGGAAAGACACTCTCATTCTGCTCATTTCTGTAAACATATATCTGCGTATGAATGCAGATTTAAAAAAAAGATGTTAAATAGTTAAATTGTCATATCCTAAGATTGTATTTCAGCCAATGCATTCTCCCTCTTCAGCTCTCCACATGGACTGGTGCAACCTAAGCCCACAAAAACGTGACTAGTCAATACAACTCGGACTACAAACAGAAACCAGAGAGCTTCCAGTGCCAAAATCTTGGTCCCTTGCCGACAGATTCTGCATTCATATGCAGATATCTGTTTATAGAGATTATTTTGACACGTGACCTCTCCAAAACAAACACTGTCTTCATTGTAAAACATCTTTGGTTGGACAAACCCAAAGGCTCCACCTTAAGCATTAGAGAATTGCAGTGTTCTTTTTTGTATAAAAGATTAATCCGTTAATTAATGTAATAATCAATAATGAAATAATCCTGTCCTTTGTCTTGGACAGCATGGAAATATAGTGAAATTAAAGTACAGTACAATAGAAACACAATTAAAATCCATTTGTTTTAGATTTCATCCATGGCTGGTTTTATTTGTTTTTACATCATTAATCATAGCTTTGTGTTTCACAACAACTTTATTATTGTTTCAGCACAATGGGACTCTGAATGACGAGAAAAGAAAAGATAATATCCAATAATTGCCCAGCAGGATTGAGCAGATTCTGGTGAGCCCCATCTATGTATATTTCAGTGTAACTGTATCTGTGCAGATCCCCTCCTCTGAGTGCTTTTTAGAAGAGGACAATACAGTCACGTTGCCACTTGGCGTTGACATTCCCTAAGCAGTGTTATTAAGGGCAGAGCTTGAAATTGCAGCAGTAATGCCGGAGACACTGTTGAGTCCTGCTGAGGCGAATCCATGGTAACTCACTCACAAGACAAGAGAGGTGTTTGACCTGCTTTTACTAGGCTGCAAAGTTCAGCTGAGCACGCAGGTGGCCTCCAGTTTCCCTGGAAACCCGAAACACTCGGAGCATGTGGCCTCGTCTGAAAGAGCAGAGCCGCATGACCTGCAAATATCATGGCTTTGTTTGAAATGGAGAGAGTGAGGGATGGTGTTTTCTGCCGGCTCGTTTGAGATCCCACTTGAGTCATCTTTTTAGTCACAGTCTTGTCCTCTCATATTGGGCCGCCCTCTATTTTCACTGATCTCCATCCCTGCTGTTCTTGTAGCCAAGCACACTGGTATTTGCCACTCCATTGACATACTGAGTTAACAAATTATGCTCTCTGGGCTTGAAGTGAAGAAAATTAGTCATAATGTGTCCTGCTCTTATGGTGGGCTTAATTAAAATGTCATAGGCCCAGAAATCAGTCATAGCTCAAGCACCAGTCAGCACCTCTATTATGTCTTGCATTACTTGCGGCGCTGTTAAGATGCTAATTATATTGTAAATAATATGTAATTAAAAACTTGGACGTGGTGGTCAAAGCAAAGTCATGTTAGAGTGGACTTTTATTTTATTCTTTAGTAATCTTTCTCCACAGATGTGTTATTCCAGCGCAGCTCAGCTGTAACCATAAAACAACTGCCCACATGAATTTTAATGCCAGAACAAATGTTGTCAGTGAATGTTGTGTTGGCCCGGCCTCGGGCAGCACAGCACCTACTGTATTCCCAGCCTGATTATACATGCGTAACACTGACTGATGTTGCTAAATGAACACTATCAGCTGAAAGCCTCTGTCTCCTCTTGTATATGTTGGTAGTCCACCCTTTATCCCTGTCCCGACCTGTTGCACCATGGCAGACTCCTCTTAGCCTAGGGTCTATTTTAGTCCAAATCGGCTGTCTGAATTATTAATCCCCGATCCATTATATGCCGATGTATTAATTATTAAATGTTCAGCAGGCTCTGGCAGATCTGAGAAAACTGATAAAAAAGAGGTAGTATGGGACATGGTGTCTGAACGAAAGGCACTGATTGCCTCCTTTTCTCCTCAGATCTGCACAAGTCGTCATGGATGATGACTGTGTGGGAAGATGAGACAGTGACAGCACGTAACCACCATACAAAATATACTTCATCTAAAGCATGCATGTTCACATATGTGCATTGCCTCTGCTTTGCTTGAAATTATGGCTCTCATGTCGCAGCCACTAGACTAGACGAGTGATACACATGGCATACAATTGCAAACACACGCGTTGTTCCCAACACCAGGCTCTCTTATTAGCAGTCAGCACATCCACTGTTATGCAATATCTCAAGAGAAGAGTGAGACAAACACTACAAAACTTGATGAAAGATGAAATTGCGGCGTTCACCAGTCCTGAAATCCTGCTGTTGATTTCCTAAAAGTGGAGTGGTTCCAGTAGTACAGCTCATTTGAGTGGTTACTCTGAACACAAAGCACGGATGTACCTTATATAACAAACAGGATTGTCTATTGTTTTCAAAGTGGAGACAGATTATATCATACAGCTGGAGAGAAGAAGTTTTCTCATTCACAATTTCCTGATAAGAATCCGTTTTAATGACATCGATCATGATCAAGAAGCTTTGTTTGTGTCATTTTTTTTCAAACTTTTCCGCAATTTTCTTGTTATTTTGTTTTTCTGGCAACTGTGTAATGTTTTTATTAGACTTTCATTCAAACTGGCGACTTTGGAGACGGTTGAGTTGTCATTCTTGACGCTCCCTATTCACACATGTTGGCTGTTTTTTATTTAACTGTTACTCATGGGAGTTTTAAGCAAAAGGCAGCAAAGCAAATATAATATGTTCAGAGTGTGTACACAGTCCCTGCAATAAACCTTACCTTTTATGAAGCTTATCATGTTTAGCTTTTGTTGGCACGGTTTCAGTGTCAGAGGGGTTGATTCAATTCCATGTTTTTGCTTGTATTGTTTATATTATTTTATCTGCCTCCACAAGTGGAGGATTATCATGCCATGTAGTACAACAACACCACTAATACTCGCCTCAGAAATTAGCCATTAAAGCAAAAATGCTGCCAAAAAGTTTACAGTTATTATTTTCTGTGATACTGAGTTGAATATGTTTGGGTTTTGGACTGTTAATGAGACAAAACAAGTAATTTAAATATGTCATCTTGGGTTTGGACATTTTATACATCAAACAATTAAGCGATTTAATTGAGAAAATAATCAGCAGAGTAATTAACAATGAATCAGCTGCAGCCCTTGAATGGATTCTATTTGCTCTGCTTATGATATTTGTTTAGATTTTGACCTGTTTCAAGCTTTAAAATATTGTATTCACGGTATTTTGCTTTTATTGAACAGTCGACAGCAGCAGGAAACAGCAGGAAAAAGGAGATGGGGAGGGGTACAGAGAGAAAGACATATGGTAAAGGTCATCGGCCGCACTCAAACCGGGGGCGGCTCAGTTACATGGCATGTGTCTTGGACGTGTCTGGGTGACCAAGAGTTACGCTTTCTGAAAATGTGAAGGATTCAAATTGAGAAAGAATCTTTTTATATATCAGGCACCTGGAAAAATATTAATTACGCTTTTGAATGTTGAGCTAATTTGTTGAGTACGCAGCGAGGGAAAATTGGTTACTGTCAAATATCAGATATAATTACGGTCACACATTACGTCGAGGGCAGATTATATGGTTGTTTGTGTTGTGTGGCGTGTGATTCGGTTATGATTTATGTCTGCTCAGAAAGTTAGAGAGCAGTAAATCTTTACAAATACAGATCCTGTTCTCAGTAATCGGCTCCATCCTATAGCAGTGAAGATTTTCCTCTGCTGATGGAGTCGTCTCTGTCAGGGTCACAGTGCCCCAATCCATGTGACTACTGATCCCTGAAGAATATGAAAGTCGTGACATTTTCTGCTGCCATCAACCAATCACTTGTAAGATGAAGTGTCATGTAAAGTTCGACGATCTCTGCCAAAGCGTTTTTAGCTACTTGTGGTGGCCAAGCACTGTAGAAACACATTCTTTTATTGGTTTTCTCTTTATGTTGGCTGTTATCAGTATCCACCAAGCTGTTGAGATTGGCAGCAGGTATTAGAGTGGGGATATTTTGGGTGCTGTGGCCTCTTCTTCCTTATGAGGCATGATGGCATGGGTTAGAGTAGGCGGAAGCTACAGGTGTATCCAATTTCTGGCTCTTTCTCGCCTGTCACACCTCAGCTTTAGTTTGACTGACAAGTGAGTACAGTCAGTGCAGAGGCTGCCTCCTGGATCCTGCTCAATGTCCCCCCTTTGGAAAACTAATGCCATGCTCACATCATGTTGGATTTACTCTAAATATGAACATCCTTAAGGTAAAGAAATACTCATATCAAGTCGCATGTGTGGAATTTCAATGTAGTTTACAATAGATATGTCCTTTTTTTAGTTTTAAGAATTAGTGAGTCGACACAGGAGACAAATACTGCAGCTAGTTCACCAGTTTCGGGTGTCACAAATAATATAAAATAGCGTTAATACAAGTAATTGGTTAACTAATTAGCCAGTCAACATAAATTATTTAAGTCATTTATCAAGGAAAAAAACAGAATAAACTGTTTCCAGCTTCTTAAACATGAGGGTTTTCAGTTTTTGTGTCTTTTATCATTGGAATTTACATATTTTTAGGTTTGGGACTGTCAGCAATTTGAAGTCTTTTTAGGGCTTTTGGACTTGCAGTACTTTCTGACTTTTTAAAGGCTAAACATGTAGGTCCTAACTCCTTTTTTGGCTTATAAACACTTAGAACCAACAGAATGATAACATGAGTTGGGAGTAGTGCAAACAAAGTCATTTTTTTTCTTCCTAGGTTGTTTATAAGGGTTCAGGATTAAAGGATCCAAGACTAAGAGTAAACAAGACTAAGAGTTTACAGCCTTGTGGCTCTGTGAGGCTGTACGTGATGCTTTGACAGTGCTGATGTTTAGCAGGTGTCTTGTTTGCCAGGTTCATCATCTTAGATTAGTGTATTAGCATGCGAACATTTGCTAACTAGCACTACATACTACAAGTACAAAGCTGAGGCTTATGTCATTAGTTTTTGGGCTGCCCATTGTTCCAACATTATTATTTTGAAACCCTAACTGTCAGCCTGTCAAACAAAAGCCCACTGCGCCGAAGGCCTGTTTTTCTGACATTACACACATCTGCCTGGAGTTTTGTTCCCATAATCTCTTTGTGTATTTGAACATGCAGGAAAGGACAGGTGGCTTTCGTCAGGTGTAGTCATGATAATAATAGTCAAGTGACCTTTTGCTGTCATGATAACAGCACATGCACATGGTTAACGTTGTGAAACGGTCACAGCTTGATAAGGTTGAGGTACCAAAGTGTTACCTGTTTTGCCTTGCTTATCATTATTCCTAAATAACGGGCTTGCATGGCACCATTATGTATTGGACAAATTGTAATTTTGACCTGTGGATAGCGCTCTGTGATGAATCAGAGGATCACCAACAGTTTACAGTTTATCCTAAAGGGACCATAAATGTCTCAAATGTACCAAATGAAATGGTAATCCATTCAGTAGTTTTTAGGCATTTCTTTCTCTCTCTCTCTAGTAAAAATGAGTAACAGTTTTCATTATAATGCAGCAGAATTTGGACGCTGAAATAAGTTACAAAGCGCTTCAAAGTTGCAGGAACAAGACGTAGAAGACATTTTTACAGCCCTTATTCACTGCATTAGTCTCAAAGGTCTCGACAACGGCCACATTGTGAAAACGCTAAATGAAAACGACAGCCAGTAGGCGTTGTCATCCCACGTATTCCCATTTCCCCAAATGAATTGGAAAAAGTGTCCCCAATGCAGACAGCTTTACCTGCCCTGAAACTCAAAGAGGCAAAGCAAATTAAATCCAGATAATAAAGAGCCTATAGAGCTTCATCCGACCCAGCTTCAATAATCCTCCAAGGACTAGAGGGGACAGTTTGGTTATTTCTTCGTCATCACAGCCTCTTTTTACCTCGATCCCTCAGTCAGGCAGGGTTGACAGGGCTGTCTACACCTCCAGGAGGGTGTGAGAGTCCCTACATTACCCAGGCAGCTCCCTTACTGTCACAAGACATCCATCCAACACTGTGTTGGGTCTGGTTTCATTTCCATGAGTCATGTTTGCTCAGCTTTTGCCTGCATGTCTTTGTGAGTGAATTTATGCTGGCTTGTTCAAAGCGAGTTGATGATTTTGTAGCTTGTCTAACTGCCGTAATTATGCCAAGGAGCTGCTGGCTGCCGCAGTCTGTCTTTGTTTTTCATTTTCAGCTGCTCTGCAAACCAGGCCTATCAATAATGTGTATGCATACATGTGTGTGTGTGCGTGTGTGTGTGTGTGTCTGTGTGGATGTTTTTGTGATTTATGCCTGCATTGATGGCTGTGGCTTGAACATTTCACACCAACGCTGTAGTTTTTGCTGCCGTCATGTCGTGTCCTGCCTTAAATCTGTTAAAATTTTTGCCTCTGTAAATAATACAAAGACGCTGTGTCAGGGTTGGCCAGGCAGTCCCTGGGCATCGGACTTCACAGGCCATTTAGATTTGGCACTAACCACTCTCATGCTGCAAAGTAACAACAAAAAAAAAAAAAAGAAAAGATCTGTGATCGAAAACCTTTTCATCACTCCGAACACTTGTCCCTCGAGGTCTCTTTTTTCATGAAACCTTTAGATATCTCGCCTGAGGGAAATGGAGGCGTAGAAGTGAGGATCTACCTCTATCCTTTGGATAAAAGCACGAGGAGTCTGTTATGTCACTCTGCAGCTTTGAATGAAACCTCAGACAGACGATCTTGAATGCCACCTTGTTAAAATGTTTGTATTCATAGGTATGAAAGATAAACACTCCTCCCTTTCTCACTCTTCTCCCTCCTCCTCCTCCTCCCTTTCCTGTTGTTCATCGACAGGCTACACGGAGCTGACAGCTATGATGGCTCTGGTCCCTGACGAGAGTGGAATTTAATGAGCACTATGAAATCACCCTCCAATCTGAGAAAGAGGTTGCTTTTCTTAATGTTCCCATTATCCATTCTCACCGCTCTAAACTCTTATATGTCCATCAGCAAGGGCACAGAGAGGAAGAGAGGGTGGTAAATGACGACTTACTCTTAAGTGTTTGAGATAAGTGATTGTCCTCTTGAGGCTGACCGAGGTGATCAGAGGGTGACAGCAGCACTAAATGATTGTTTTCAGTTGCCGCTCAAATAGAAATAAAAATTTCGCCTTCATTTTTTTGTTGTTGTTTTTTTCCGGTGTGATCATTAGTGTCTTTCTCCGTGTTATCAATTTCACACACATTGCATCAGGGCAGGATTTTCTGTAACAAGGGCAACTTGGCAAATTTAGAGTTACAATCATGCTGAAACAGTCGATAGGGATCTGCCAGTGATCCTTGATCAGCACAGCAAGAGGCCCGATTAAACATCCAGCACCTGCAAAGAGAGAGGGAGTAAAACTAGATTCAGCATGAGGCAGTATATAAATGACCTCTCATTCAACACCTACATTTCCCCGATATTTCAGGATTGATATACAACACCCCTCCACCCTTTTCCCTCTCCATCTCGCTGCATCTTGTCTCCGCTCTCCTCTCTGGGAAGCATCCTGCTGACGCTCTCTCCAAGGAGTCTTATTGATATTCCTGGAGAGGCATTGCAGAGGGAGAGAGAGAGAGAGAGTGGGGGGGGGGTGAAAGTCACACTCTGTAGCAGCAGACACACTGCCTTCTAGTACCAACAACAGTAAAAATCACAAGTCACTCAGCAGGGACATGTCACATTCATTTTGTCTGCCGCACTAATAGAATCTCTCCTGCGTTGGATTTTTATTATGCTCCAGCACGTGGAGAGGCAATTTGCCAGTCATACAGATTTTCAGCTAAGCTTTTGGGTTACTTTCCTGTGGAGGGATATTGCATAAAGATTAAACTCCTATTGTGATGTGAATGAGGCACTTAGCTCAAATATAATTATTTTGTTTTCACCGTGACAGTCACCTACAGTATTAGGTCACATTTTAGCGTTTCAGCGACAAGGAGAACTATGAATGAAATTAAATCTGGCTGTTGAGTCTGTTTCATATTTAATTTTAGTAGCCCTGAGGCAAAGAAGTGTTTTACTTATTTGGATTTTCTTGATTTGTAACATGTTTAAATATTTTTTTGCATTTCACAAAAGAAGCCAAACTTGTCAATTAATTGTAGCCTCAGACAAACTTTGCCTAGCTTGTCTAAACAAAAATAAAAACAAAGGTATTATTTTATAATACAAACAGGAAGAGCATAAACTGGAGAAAGCATGCCAGTTTTGCTACTTTACAAATTTTGATACCTGATGTGACAAATAAGCCCTACTTGACAGGTACTTCTCACAATCTAATAAATCACTATACATATTTGTGTGAATCTGATGTCCTGCGCAACTGTTTTGACTTTGACATCTCTTCTGCTTCTTGCTTTGTTTTTTGTGTCGTGTTAAGTGGAATGGGCAGATATTGTTACTGTGTGTCTGTACACTCTGCTCACTGACCTTGCAGTAACATTTTACATAATAAATTGGGTGGATAATGCATCTAAACTCCACAGTGAAGGAGCCTGTTTACATGTAATTTGCATTCATAAAACTCTGCAGACAGTATTGGGAATAAATCATAGCCTTAGGTTGATTAGTTAAGTGACAGAAAATCTGAAACAATTTTGATGATCAGTTACAACACTGCCAAACTTTCTCTAGTTACAGATTATCAAATGTGCTGCTTTTTTATTTGTTCTATCTTTGTACAATCTTTGTGTATTAAACTCTTTTGTAGAACAAAGTGAACATTTTGAGGATGTCACCTTGAGCTCTGGGCGATTGTAACCAGCATTTTCTATTTTTATAACTGAAATTTGATGAATAAAAATGAGTTATTAGCTGCAGCCTCATTGAAACATCTCCAAAATTAAGTTCAGGGAGTTGTTTTATGAGTCTGATTTAAGATCAAATTAATCACTTTTTAGGTTTCTTTGTATACTTGAGTAAGATTTTTGAAAGTGGTAGCCATGTCATTTTTGCCCTCCACTTCACCCTCATCCATCCTTCCCCTGTGCTGTTATGGGAGGACAGTTGTTGAAAAATCTTTGCCTGTTTACTCTCGTGTACTCTCAGGTTATCCTTGGAGATCTGTGAAGGTCAGAGAGGGAATATACAGGAAAAAAGATTAATTTTATTTTTTCAAAGACAGAATGTACAAACCTGAACAAGTGACCCGCAGAACACATTGAGACGTGGCTGCTGAAATGATGTTGCATGCTGTGGACCTGCCTCATTTGATACGTGAGATGGGAGGGGTGTGAAAGCCGGCGGCCCCCGTGACCCAAACTATTTATGCGCCTCCATAGTGGGTGCATCCTTTTACTGAGTCGCAATATTTTGGCACACAAACACACACGCACTCAGAAATGGCATAAATCAAGCAACATGCGTGCATTGAATGAGTTGGCACTGGCTGCCTCCTGCTCACTTACACACACACACACACACACACACACACGCACACCTTGTTCTCCGAATGCATTCAGCATGAGACATCTAGATTACATTGACTGCTCTGCGTGGTCGTGCTGTAACTGACTTTACTTTTGCAAGCGTAATGACACATTCTTCTCTAACTACCTTGTAGGCTCTGAGCCAGAGGGTTGCTGGGACTAATTTGACAGCTGCCACGGCTCATTATCTGATAAAGGGGACAGTTCTTGGCCCTGCAGTTTAAACAGTATTAGTGTAGATGTTATTTGCAATAAGCTCACACATTGCAGGCTGTCAGCGTGTTATATTTGGCCCATTTTTGCTTTCAAGATGAGAAAGTCAGAGTTACTATCTAAGAAACTGTCAAACTCTGTTAATTTCTAGTTTCATATCAGCTGTAAAAAAAAAACAGGAAATAAAGGTTTTTATCATTTGAAAAAGATAAAGAAATATCTGCCGCCATCACATGCATGAACATTTAACTAAAGTTTCCTCTCTATTTCTGTCTCATCTCGACTCAGACTTGATCATGGACTCCTTCAGCACGAAGAGCTTAGCCCTGCAGGCGCAGAAGAAGCTGATGAGCAAGATGGCCACCAAGAGCGTGGCCAACCTCTTCATCGACGACACCAGCAGCGAAGTGCTGGATGAGCTGTACCGCGTCACCAAGGAGTACACCCGCAACCGCAAAGAGTCCCAGAAGATCATCAAGAACTTGATCAAGATGGTGGTGAAGCTGGGAGTGCTCTACAGAAACAACCAGTTCAACACAGAGGAGCTGATCCTGGTGGAGAACTTCAGGTAAGCACTGAGAGCGACTAATTATGTTTTGGGTTCTTTCTGAGAGTTAAATGAGAGGTTTGATGCCACTTTCATTTCTGTGCAGTACAGAGCAAAAGCCAGGAGCTGATTAGCTTAGCTTAGCATAAAGACTGGAAGCAACGGCTCTGTCGAAAGTTAAAAATGCGCCTACCAACACCAGAGCTTATCTTCTTTGTTTAATGTGTGCAGAAGGTTTAAGAGGAAGTTACATGCAGGAACTATGTCTTGACAAATAACAATTTATCAATCCATCCAGCACCTCGGTGCAGTGTCTCCACTGGTTGCTCAACTGTACCCGTCTGTTGTTCACCAAGACTCCCTTTGAAACCACAAATTGCACACCATATTGTGTAGAGCAGACCATAATTACAAAAAGCTAAGCGGGACAAACCATTCACATCAGCTTCCAAGTTAATTTAGCGATATCGTGAATTTCTGACAGCTTGGTGAAAACAACTACTGACAAACTGCTGGTAAGAAGACTGCACAGTCTCCAGCACTGGTAGTTGCATGTAAATAAGACCCAGTCATAATGTGAATCTATCACTACAAACACTGCAAAAGCGGTTAATTTAGGCCATTTAAATGATGTGACTACAAGGTGAGCAGTGGAGGTAATCATGCATGAACACTCAAAAGTCCAACATTATGTAAATGCAGCATATTTTGTTACTTAGTCATGTTTAAAAGTGTTGGTAAGCAGAGTCAGCTAGCTGTTTCCTCCTGTTTCCAGTCATTATGCTATGCTAAGTTCCTCTTTCTCTATACGTTAGGGTCACATCCTCCTATATAAATATTGTTGAGAAACAACAAGGAGCTGGTTCTGGTTGAGAGCTTCAAGTGGGGGGAGAGCTGCAGTCCAAGTACATTTTTTTTTGTGTGCTGATGGAAGCAAATTAACGAAATTGACTTTTACATCAGTTTATATATTTTCCACTAAAATAGTAGAAGTCAGCTCGGAGGCATATGAAGCTGACACAAGTGCACAGTATGGAGAATGGTGATTATATTAGCATGGAGATGCATCGCTGTGAAGGACAATGCTATAACTGATATATATAGGGAGGTTGCAATATTTTCCTAAAGAAAATCACAAGACAGCAGTTTCTATTTTTACTTTCCTCTGTTGCTCCAGTCAGAATTAGAAAGTGACGGCCTCTCCTCTCCCTTCTCGTCTCGCAGGAAGAAAGTCCACACCCTGGCCATGACGGCGGTCAGCTTCCACCAGATAGAGTTCACCTTTGACCGCCGCGTCATGAGCGCCATTTTGAATGATTGCCGTGAGCTGCTGCACCAGGCCATCAAACGCCACCTGACAGCCAAGAGCCACTCGCGAGTCAACCACGTCTTCAATCACTTCGCCGACTGTGACTTCCTGGCGACTCTCTACGGGCCTTCGGAGGTTTACCGCGCTCACCTGCAGAGGATCTGTAACGGGGTCAACAAGATGCTTGACGAGGGGAACCTCTGACCTCTGCTGGCCTCGTCATCGGGCGCCTTTACCTCTAGTCACCCTTCATCTTACAGATTTTTCTTTTTTTAAGGTGACAATCACGAACATTTTTATTTTTCATTTGTTGCTTTTGTGTTTCTGTGTGCTTTTCAACCATTACTTTAACACTGAAAATCTTCTGGCTAGTTAGTCCAAAGTTTCCTTTCCAGCTTGACTTTTTCTTATTCAACTGTAAACAAATCCCAGCAGATGTTTTTTTTTTTGTTGTTGTTGTTGTTGTTTTGTTTTTTTAAATGAATGTAAAACGTAATGCTCTTATCATTATATTCAAGAGTAGAAGCCTTGACAACTGTGCCTTGAAAAAAAAACATATCTCCATTCCAAGGGCACTATGTTTGCTCTCTTACTTAATCAAAATTACATGAATCCAGGCACAGGCCTTCAGTTACATCTCCGTAAGGTGCTTTTAATGGACGATAATGGTTTGGGGAGCACCAGGAGAGGAAAGGAAGTGAATTTAGGTATTTTCCAAATACCCAAGGACATAAAAAAAAGTTTGTTTTTTTTGTTTTGTGTGTTCATTTTTTTTTCTAAACATAGTATTGCACTCAATCCTGAACAAGCGCTGTACTGTACTTTCCTGCGATAATGAAACCATGTGAAGCATAGCAGTTGAGTAATCCTGCTTAGTCTGCATCTTACAGCTCTCACCATCATGCACTGAAGTCCACTTTGTAGAGAGGCAAGGCTTTTATTTAGAAGGCACCTATAAACCCAGTTTTGCTTTTAATAGTCTGGTTTATAGCCACCACAACAAAGATGAAGTATTTGGGTCATAGGGGGGCCATAAACATGAAGGAATTTGATTGTGCTGTGTATTGTTGATTGTCTCTGCGCTGACTCGAACGTCTAGGTGGCTGTATACGCTCGTCTGCTCAGACAAATTTTTTCTTGTCTATAAATGTCATAATCGCAGCAGGGGAGCACGGCAGCACAATGTGGCACCAGGTGCAAAAGGTTGCTCTGGCTTTTTGTCAGAGGGGAATAAAAGTGCTCATCATAAGAAGTGTTGGAGCCCCAAGGTTAGCTGTGTTTTCAGATTTATCAGCCTCAGGTTTACTAAACTCTGATTTCAATTCTGAATGAAAAAGACCCCACATGAGCAGCTGGATGAAAAGGACCAGGCAGGATATACAGAGATTAGAGCAGAGACAAACGCAGTACCTGATTGTACTCTCCCTCTGCAATTATAGCTCTCTGCTCTGGGGTGGTATAATGGCCTATAGCCTGCCTCTGTCGAGCAGCTACTCCATTTCACCACACAGCAGCCTCGTGTAATGTGGTGGAGATAACCATCTCTGTTTGCCCGACGCAAGTCCTTTAATGGAGTGAAAGATGTTGTGTTTCATCCTTTATAAAGGAGCATATGAATAGTTACTACTATCCCTCCTCGAAACCTCACATAATAACTGTTTTTCCTTTTTGTCTATGTGTTTTTGTATCACTGAGCCTGTCTGGGAGATTGTTTTGTGCTGCGGCCTCATTTTGTATTCTGCGTGTGAGTGTGTGTTTGTGTGCGTACCTGTGAGAGAATTGGAAATTGAGCCGTGTAATAAGCACTGTGCTTTTCCAGATAGGATTGCTGAAACTTTAACTTCATCCACAGCAGCTCTGCCAAAGAAAGGAAGACTGATGTTACTCATAATGCAGTCTTTTTCCAGAGGAACATTTCGGAAAACAGTATGCACTTGATCATTTTAACCCTGTTAATGGTGATAATGAAGACAAAGGTGGTGGCTGTTGTGTTTTCTTTTTTTATTCATCTTTTTATTCCTTAGATGACTTCCCTTTGCATATTCTCCTTCCCAAAAAGATTTCATTTTAATTATATTTGGATGCCATTATCTCCAATCCCTCCACATCTCAGGGATAGTTTGAGTCTCCCTCTGTTTAAAAATCCATGACATATTAAGTAGATATCACCACTGCGACAGCCCCACTTGTTTTAATAAAGGCTTTTAAGTGAAGCATACTTATTATTTTTACTATTGTGAATTGTGTTTTTATTTTCGCTCCTGTACATATGATTGTTTTTGTGTCTCTGTATTGTATCCAGGCTCAACAAATATAACACAATTTACTTTTTTAAAAGAATAAATTTCTTGTCTTATTTCCTCAATCGAGCATAGAGTGTCCTCCCATTAGTATGTAGGAGTTTTCTGGCCAGATCAGGAGGTGGTGGTGGTGGGGACGGGAGTAATCTGACTATGCCTGACCTGGATTTCACCATCCAAATCCCTTCCTCCTGCTCCGAGCATTGTTAGGAAGCCACAAAAGCAAACACAAACCCATCTTACTGACAAACAATTCAAGGTTTTGGGTCATTTCTTTCCACTTCCTGCAGGCCCACGCCACGTTCAAGGGCAGGACAGGAAATGAGTAAGATGGAAAGACTTTTTTTCTGCTTCTGTGTTTGGAAGCTTGAACATTCAACACAGCTGCAGTTTAATTTCAAGTGTAGCTGGATCAACACCATGTGAATACAGTTTGGGGTTAATCCATCATTGAATTTGCTGCTTCTGGAATTATAATTCGGCCTGTAGCACGTCTGCAGATCCTCCCTGCAACACACTCGAAAGACTACCAATTATCATCTAATGTTCATTATCACAACATGTTTTTTTTTTTTTGTGAATGCCCCCTTGAGTTCAGATTGTCTCTCTGTGTGCTTTTTTTATTTGACTGTGATGTCAAATAAAGCAAAAACATCCTGACATCAACCTAATGAATCATCCATCCGCCTGTCTTCTATTTTAGGGCAGTTGTGTAAGAGGTAAAAGCAGAATAATGGAAGTATTTGAGGAGAAAATAAATGTTAAGAATTTTAGATTGCTTATTTTATTTCTCTTCTCCCAGAGTCTGTATGTCTCGCTCAAACACAAATTAAAATTTCCAAATGACAGTCACGACATGATTATCAGTGGATGTGACTGAGGGCTCTTAATACATTTTGGTGAAGCTAGCTTCCACTGGGGCATAATTATCATTTCTACATAATGAAGTGACTACAAAGGAGCTGTCCTGCATCCTAAGAAGGAAGGAGCTGGAAAAAATTAAGTGCACAGAGGACCCATTACTCTTTCCTCATGTTCACAGATTATTGAGTTATGATTTGTAGCACAGGCTTCTAACCTGAGCTAAACAAAGTTAAGCTGAGCTATTGTAGCGTCACACTTTTACTCTTGGATCAAATATGACAAAGGAATGACTCTCCTGCTCGGCTGTGCACACATACAACCCTGCTAGGAAGGACAAAGGATACAGGCAGTTGGTTTTGGCATAACACTGCAAAGTCTGGTTAGCTGTCAATACGGGCGCAAACACCCTAATGTTTGAGTTCAGGGTGGTGCAACAAAACAAACCGCAGGTCATCGTGTTCAAACAGCAGGCACTGCTCTGCACTCATTCAACATCACATGCTCATATTTCTAGATTTTCTTTTATCATTAGTGCCAGCGAAAATGCCTTTTAGGCCCTAATGAGTGAGATTGCAGTCAAACGAAGAGCGGCACTAAAGAAGAAAATGATTCAACTGGTTCAATGATAATAGCTTTATTGTCCTTTTCAAACAAAATCCAGCAGAGAAATGTACAGAATATCTGTTGATTTATGCAGCAGCATAAACAAAAAGCAGGTTTCTCAGCAGCAGAAATATATAGAAGTGAATATAACTGTGGTATGTGAAACAGTATGAAAGCTATAGTGGCCTGTGTAAAACATTTTGTCACGCTGTGGTTTAGTCACCACAGCCTGTTTTTGTTCCTCATTTCTATGGAAATCTGTGTCGAGGGCCGACATCCCAATCTAACAGTTGCGTCCAGACTCTCACAATCTTCAAAGTTTTTATTTATTCAAACACAACAAGATAAACTCAAAAACAAACATAGACATAAACAGACAGTATATCCAACACACATCAATGCACACAAAGGCTCGTGACAGATAAACATCCCTGAACAACCAAAATAAATAACTAATTCAATGCCCCAGAGGTCCTACATGATTATCCCATGCCCTCTTTAGATGTTCCTCTTCATTGTTAAATCAAGCCAACATGCGTTCATATGATATTCATAAATTCCACCCACTTTTTAACATCTGGAGCGACCGTACTCTTCCATAATCCCTTTAGATACATATGGCACTTCTGATTGGTCTCCTAACAAACGCAGTCTTGGCGATACAGGTACAACTGCACCTAGCTATTTACTCAAGTGTTCCAATGCTTTCTTCCAAAATGGGTACACCAGTTTACATCCCCAAATTACATGTAAAAATGTTCCTGCTTCACTCTCATTTCCAACACAAATTATTTTACATTAAGCCCGTTCTATGTAGTTTAGAAGGAGTAAAATAAAATGTATGAATTAACTTAATACTCAAATCACACCTTAGGTGTTTCTGTCAAACGATCCTCTGATTCTTGCATACATCCTCTCTTAATCTATTAAATGTCTTGTAAAACATGGCTGCTTTGTGTGTTATACTGGGTAGACCTTGTTGTAATTGAATTTGCCCTTTGTAATACAGTCGAATATATGTAAGTTTTTTTAAATTACCTTTACTTCTCAGGTCATATTTTGACTCTCACAATCTTATTACAGTGTGTGCGGAGTGTTAAAGGAGAACATGAGGCCTTTGCCGACCTTTCAAGCACTTCCTCAACACTAATCTCATGTAGGTTAGCTGGCAGAGCAGAGCAGAGTGAGTGCTGCTTATTATGTATTACTTTGCTTTTGTAGTCCCTCCACATAGTTACTCATCCAGTATGCTTAAAGGTGCTCTCCCCTCTGGCAAGCACAGCTATGACAGGAAGTTAGAAGTCTTTCAAAACTCTTCCCCCTTCCCCTTTTCACTGTATCTCTCTTTTTACTCTTTCTTGGTGTCCCCACGTCTCTCTCTCTCTTCCTCTCTCGCTCTAGTCCTCAGAGAGCACCTGACTGACGTGTTGTTCAAGGATGAAAAGCACGGCGGAGGGGAACCCAAAAGCAAACAACACAAAAAATATACATGAGAAGACGGGAAAGACACCGCTCTACACACATACACACAAAGAGAAGCCCTGAGGATTATCACCAGTGTGACAATGGACACTTGAGGGAAGACAGCATCTGCTCACTTTCATATTTATTACCACAAAAAAGAACGTTGAGTTCTCGGAAAACTGCTCATTTAATTATGTGTAGAGATGCATAAAATGCAGTGGTGTGAACACAGGTTATTCCAAACTACACATTTTACTGTCCGGGTGGTTATAGAAAGTTCCCAAGTGCCTGCATGCATTCACTGTGACTAAAAGCCATTTTGCGCACGAAATTCTGACAGACATGAAGTCTTTTCCCTTCAAGGCACTGCTTTAACATCTATCTTTTCCACCAAGTTATGTAAGGTGTTCAGCGACGTGTGCTCTCTCTTCCTGTCTGTCTGTCTCTCTGCTTGAAGAAATTCAACCAGGAAACTGTATCTGCAGTGGCAAAGTTCAGCAAACACACAAGAGTGCAGCTGAAGTGTCCCACCACACACGCTCGGCTGCTTCTCCATAGGCAGTCAGCCTGTTACAGGACTCAAAAACAAGCGAGGGAGCGCTGCAGGAGTGAACGGACAAGGTTACAAGGAGGCCATATGCTTTGTCTGTCTACTCTGTACTCCCAACTGTTTCACCGATATTGAAAACTACATGATGTTGACAAAAAGGCCTACAGTTTGAGGAGAAGAGGACCTGAAAGAAGCTGAAACTGAAAAGGAGAATTTCTCCCTGCTGTAGACCAATTTTTGTCCTTCACTGACAGACATATTCAGCACATTAATATAATGGATGGAGTGAAGGCAACTAGACTTAAGAGGCTGCCCAGCCAGACAGCAAATGGACACCAACTGTGACAGCTACTTATTATTTAACTTTGATTTAAAATCTGCAATCTGCCATGTCATGTGTGGACATCACAAAGTGGGTGGCCTATTTTGAACTCAAGGGGGCGGCACAGTGGTGCCGTGGTTAGCACTGTCACCTCACAGCAAGGGTTCGAACAATTGACAGTATAAAGAACGGATCATCGTATCAGTGATTGTTTTGAAGTGTGGTGGGAAGTGTGGTGGCTCTGGTTGCTGCCATGTTGGCAATCCTGCATTTTCCGCCTTGGATATGAGGCGGACTGAATGAGCCTAGGTGCTCAAACAAGCCATCTGTAATGGTACCCACCTGTCAATCAAAGCGGCCATGCTGTTAATTATGCAAAAACTTTAAGCCTTAATATAATTTGAACGGGTGAAAAATTCTCACTACAGTTGTCATGTACAAGGAAATTAGCTATTTTTGTACCAGGCTGTAAACATGTTGTGAAGTTGGACATTTTAACACGGGAGCATTTGAAGACTGACTCGTTATAGCCAGCCTCTAGTGGACGTTCAATGAACTGCAGTTTTTGGCTTCATTTTATAGCCACAGAGGTTGCCACTTGGGTGGAACCCACCTGCCAGGCCGCTGGGGCCTTTTTGGTGGCTGTGGTTTTTAGTGGAGTTTGCATGTTCTCCCCATGTCTCTGGTTGGAGGTACTCCAACTTCCTCCCACAGTCCAAAGACATGCAAGTTAGTTGGTGGCTCTAAATTGCCCGTGAATGTGAGAGTGAATGGTTGTTTCCGTTTGTGTCAGCCCTGTGATGAACTTGCGACCATTTGAGGGTGTGCCTCGCCTCTCGCCCAATGTCAGCTTATCCTTATCCTTAATGAGGATAAGTCTTCATGGAAAATGACTGAATGAATGAATTCACAGTCTTTAACACATTCACGCCCACACAAATACAAACACATTCAGGGAAGATTATTTCCCAAATATAATCAATCGCAGACTAACATCTAGGCAACTAGCAACTAAAATTGGCACCACATTGGGAGGTTTACCGAAATGGAAAATGTTTAAGCTTTGCTTTAGTCTGACTGCTTTGCCTCCAAATAATGAATGAACCAATAATGAACCCATAAAATAACACTTAATCCTCCAGCTTTGCATTAAAATTAAAATCCCTTAATTTGGACATACATGGATCTTCTGTACCAGCACTAAATAAACAAGATGAATCTGTTTAGTGTTATTGTCATCAGGCTGTAATGCAGTTTTGAACTTTCTGCATATAAATTCAGAGTTAAATCTTTAAGAGCTAAAGCGAAGCACAGAAATAGACTTTGGTTTTGTGCACCAGCTTGTCGTGAGGAACAATCCTCTAAAGGATTAATAGTGGCTGCTCGATCACTTCCACTCTTTATAGTTGTTTCATCCAGACTAGTGGTCATTACTGGCTGACAGCAGTCTGTCGACATGTAGGCAGGGATCTTCTTATCCCGCAGATTACACCAAGCCAGTGTCTGTTTTCTCTCCCCCTCGTACCTGTAAAGTACAATATGTCAGGGAATGAAGTCATATTTTAACAGGGCACTACCAGAGGAATAGATTGCTATGCTGACTAACAGAATGACAGACGCTTTGAGTGCCTCACTGCTGAGTGACAGCAAACTGTCAGTGCTTTTGTGTGGCTGTGCTGTCGTCTTTTCATTTCGGATGCTGCCAGAGAGGGAGGGACCAATCCATGCAGCCGCAGTTGAGTGAAAATGCACCTAGGAGGCATCTTTGGGCTTGTCAGACACAAGAAATCTAATCCAGACAGCCAAGAACTGGAATTTGAATGGAAAAAAACAAAAATAGCAGCTGTCTCTGCATAATTGGAACAAATGGAAGTTGGATATGCGGCAGAAAATAACACAAGAAAACAACTGGGACGTAACAGGACACTATTTGCTGACAGTTACAATAATCTGGGGGGAACTGTGCCACAGGCAGGCTGTTGTTTGTAGCCGTGCAGCTTATAGTTTCTGTCAAACTGCTGCTGATCTCTGATCTTGTAGGTCGCAATTATGTGCCCCCCTACTATTCCTCCTCCATCCCTTCCTGCTGCCATCCTCCCCTACTCCTTTAAACCCCCTCTGGTAGCCTAAGCAGCATTTAATTGTGAAGGGCTGAGCCGGGAAAGGAGTAATCAGATGAGAACAGAAGCAGGGAGAATCACGTGGGTATACATTGGCTAACCAGGGATTAATAACACTAGTTCAGCTTCTATCCCTGGCAAATAGGAGGCGGGGATGATGGGGAGGAGGGGGGGGAGAAGGAGAGTGACAGGGAGGGGAGGGAAATAGAGTAAAAGAAAGAGTTGCAAAGATAGGGGATGATAAGGGGTTCTCAGATGAGAGCAGAGTAACAGGGAGAAGAGACAGAGAAGGGGAGAGAAGAGGGAGATAGCGAAAGGGAGTTAGAGCAGTGAGAGGGAGTGGGAGGAAGAAAGAGCGAGGATAGGAGGCAGAGCAGCGCAGTGTGGGGGGAGTTAGAGAGACAGGAAGAGAGAGAGAGATGTAGAGACAGGAAGCCTCTACCGCTACTGAGCCAGTGAGACGCAGGCAGGCAGGGAGAGAAGACAGAGAGAGAGAGGCCCTCGGCATCACTAAGGCCGGCCCAATGAGGGGGTGAGGGGCTCAAGAGCATTACAACGGAGGGGCGAGTGGGTGGAGAAGAAGAAACGGAGGGGATAAGAAGAGGGGAGAAAGGCAGGGCGATAAAATCAGAACCAGGCTTTAGCGGGGAGAGGGGAGTGGGTGGGTAGGTAGGATCTGCGATGAGGAGGGGGAAAAGCAGATAAAAGTTTTGGAGACAGAGTAAGAGTGGGAGAGAGAAGGGGAAAAGAGGCTAAAGATAGGGCAGATAGAGTCTATGTTAATGGCAAAGGTAGGAGGAGATTCATGGAAAAAGAGGAGGAAGCTCTCTGTGTCCCAGGAGTCCTCCTGTTCCTCTTCTGCTTCTTCTTCTTCTTCTTTTTGTGAGGCTGCTGGACATCATCCATCACCATGTTCTCTGACAGCAGGGCTCCAGCGCCTGGGGAACAGAAAGGCTTCAAGCCCCACGCTCCTCATTTTATTCCCTGGCTGCGCAATAGTCTGAAGCCCCAACACAGCAGTGACCTGGGGCTCAACGGACCATTCAAATCCACCTCGGAGGTCCGCAACAACCTGAACCCGCTGGAGAGAGCCAAAGGGATCGGGTTCTTCTCCATCCACGGAAAGGACCGGGCGAAGAAGGGGGATGTTCGGTGTAATGGCGTGGGGATGGCGAGAATGCTGCCAGTGGTGCTGAGGGGGCATCACATCCTGCCAGGGAGTCTGGGGAAGCAGAGGGAGGACAGTCCTGCCAGGTGGAACCAGTCTCCAGAGCTGCACCCAGACCCAAACACACAGATAAGTCCAGGGGACGGGCCACAGGGTCTGAGCAACAGCTCCACATCTGCACAGGACAACCAGACCTTTGTTCGGAACCACAGCAGCCTCCTTCAGTCACACAATGACGGGACTAGCACCAGGAAATATGGTCCACTAGTGGGACCCCCTCCTGCTCCTGCTCCTGCTCCTGCTCCTGAGGAGCCAAACTGTAAGATGCCTGTTGTGGTGAGCATGGAGGACAGGAGGGGAAAGGTGTGGGACTACGCCAGCAGTACCATGTACCGCCAGAGAGATCTCCATTCATCCAGTTGGCTGAGCTCAGACACTCAGGGACTAATAGAGAGGCAGCAAGGCTTCACCTCCAGCTTCAGTCACATCAAACAACAGAGCAGGAACTCCCAGAGCCAGAGAGACCTCACATCGCTGAGGGAACCACCTGTGGAGGGTTTCAACGGGCGCCTCAATGGAGTCATATTCTCCACTGAGGTTCCACAGAGAGGCCTGGGCTGCACCACAACTCTACGAGGCCCCAAAAAACCCAGATCAAGCTTGGAACGTATTGGGATACTGGCCCAGAACCAGACATGGGTCCAACACAGGCCGACCAGCGAAGGGGAGTCACAAAGCAAAGAAGCAGGCTGCAGCAGGAAGGTGGTTCGAAACCAGATTAAGCGAGTGGTGGACAACCTGGAGCAGGTTCTTACAGCACTGAGGGATGTTCACCAGGAAATGAAAGAGGTAATGTGTTAGATTTTGCGTAACTCATACATTAAAAAAAGAAAGACTCGACAAGACAAAAGCAGTTTTAGTGTTTATTCAACCATTTCACCTCGTCACAAGTCTTTCCTGAACTGACAAGAACAAACAAATCATTTGAGAGCAGGAGCAGAGAAGTCACTGCATCTTTTCACGTTCATTTAGACAATTCCTCATGCAGGGAACGTTCGTGCTTGTGCAAAAAAACCTGGAGGGCTTGTACTCTCACAGATAACAATGCAGGCTACAAATGCACATCCTCAGCAGAATTTAACGTGCATTAAAAAGTCAGCAGTCAGATTGCATGAATCCAACACAGTCTGCAAACTGTTTCTCCAACTCTCGTCTGTCATTTGTCTCCAAACATATACTTGTGCAGTTGGATTCATGCGCAAATTTCCATAGAAGTTAATGAGACAATAGTTATGCCCCATTTCCATGATGCTTTCAAAGGTTGCTGAGATGATACTGTGTGACATTAGAGGCAAAACAGTCGCCTTCCTCTCTACATCTCTCTTTCTGTGTTTCCTCCTCCCATCTCTTCCTCCACTCCCCCTCCTTATGGACAGATGCTGCTCCAGGCACAGCTGGATAGCGTCCGACGCTTTTTATAATCCATTTATGTTTGAGTATCTCTGCCTCTTATTCCCCATCCAGTAAAAGTGACACGTAAATCTCGCCTCTTGGCATTTGATCTTCATCTGTGGGGTCGCTGCTAAACCCGAGGTACTAACCTCATCATCCTGGCTGCAAGGTTTTTTGTGTGACAGTATTAATATAACACTGATGAAAGAGCATATAGGCTACACACAAAAAAGGGGGAAGGAGGAGGAGGAGGAACAAGCAGACACTGTGATAGAAAATCCCAAATTTTCACAACAGAGACGACAGATCAAAGGCAGATAAGGCACCAGAGAAGACTTTGGTCGCATATTTATTTCAAAGCCCTGATTTATCATTCTGTTGCATGAGCAGCAACCCTCAGTTTTATTTAATAATCAATCACTGTCATAAAATGGCACTAGAGTAAGTCTTTAAAGTATTTCAGATGCATATTAAGACCTCTCTGTGTCACACAAAGCACAAAACAAAACCAAAACACACAAAAACACACGTGAATGTGACAGTGATCCTCTGCTCAGGACATTTTGACTGCACTATGACTCAAAACAACAACCGAGTTAAACTGAGAGAAGTCAAATGAAACGCAGCACTCACGAGCACTCCACGTGAAGACCTGAGGGGGTCAAAGAACATTGTTCTTAACAAACACTCTCGGGAGAAGCAGCAGATAAAAAAAAGGGGGGGGGAAAAAAGGGTCCTCTTCTCTTTCATCTCATCTGATTTCTGACATTAACAAGCAGCACCTACCCAGAGTCACTGGATGTGAATATACATGCTGTACTTCAAAGTAATATGAAATGCCTCGCCCAAAAAGCCATGGCATACAAAAAAGAAAAAAAAAAAAGACAAACCAGGTCATCTTTTGACATCAGTAAGGATGTTGTTGAACACAGAGAACAAAACAATACTTCATCTGTTCCAGCAGGGGCTGAGGATTTATCTGCGCAGGTGGAGAGATAGGTCAAACATTTTCCCCAGTGTAATTTTCTGCAATCTCTCCAGCCTCCATCATTGCACATGTGTGTGTGTGTGTGTGTCCACCAATCTGACTGTGTCTAAGCATTTATGTGTATGTGTGTGTGTGTGCAAATGCACACATTATATGCACTGCACTCATTTAAATAAATGCATGTAGACGGCTGCATGCCTGTGCATGATATATTGTATAGTGTGCTTTTCACTATCCACTGAAGGGTATTGGAAGGAACACCCATCTAAATTCGTCTTACACATTTCCCAGAATAGGGAACGTTTCTAGGTTGAGGTAAACATTTTTTGCACTGAGTAGTAGCTCGTGTGACATACTTAGAGATCAGAGCTAAACATCTGGTGAGAGTACATTTCTGAAACGCTCTACAGGACCCACGCTTTTAATACTGCCATCACTGTTAAATAGTGAAGGGCAAAACTGGTTATCAATCATTTTAGTACAGATGATTCAGATTGGAAGAAAAGTCTTTAGATTAATGTAATGTTGGAGTGTACTGGTGGGATAATGGTTTAAACTGGATGACTCCACTCTTTACCCTCATTTTCTATCACATATGTACTGCTCTCCTAATAAAGGCAAAGAAATGGCCAAAAGATACTGTACGAGATGCTAAATACTCTCTGTTTCCTGTTTTATATCATTGTAAATTGAATATTTTTGGGGGTTTTAGACATTTGCAGGTGCCACCTTGGGCTCTGGGAAGTTCGAAGTTTTTCACTGTTTTCTGACACTTAACTGACCGAGGATCAATCAGCAATTTGATCAACAATGAAAATAATCAGGTTTCCATGAGGGTACGAAATCAAATAAGCAGATGTTGAGATATCTAGACTTTTAGGCCTGATTGGGGTTTGAGCTTTAAATACAATGTATCCTACATTTCCCACAATGCAACTCAATAGAGTGCAACTGCTTTCACAAGCTGAAAGTCCTCCTCATGATCTGATTCTCAGTGACATCTGTAGAGATGGACAGGAGATTCAGGATAGAGAGAGAGAGGATGACATGCAGCAGGCTGGAATCAAACCTGCGTCACTGCAGTATAGCAGTGACACATAGGATGCAGGACGCCCCGTATTTATCCATTATTGTATGTATTTTCTAGGTGGTGCAGCAGATTGACTATCTAACCTCATCCATTGATCTGAACGAGGAGGAGCAGCAGAGGACTGCAGGAGGCGATGCAGCCAAGCATCCCAGTGACAGCAGCTCCAGTTCAGGTTCCAGCTCGAGCGAGGTGACAGTAGGCAGCACCTATCAGAGGCCCTCAGAGCCTGAAGACCAGCCAGGCACCACAGACTCATCCGGCACCCTCAGGAGAGATCATCATAGCAGGAGCCAATCTCCACCAAATGTGCTGCTGTGCCCGGTAACTTCTGGGTTTTCATCTGAGAGGAGTCGAAATCTTCGCTTCACCTGCAGTCTGGGGTCTGCTCCCAGGCAAGTTGGGCTGCCGCAGTACAACAATAACCCTGCTTCATCCAGTCCCCCTCAACTTCAAAACCTCACCTCCCATGAACTCACTTTGTCTCCCCAAAGAAGCCTTCCTGTTCGGCCTCCCACTCCCGGTCTCTCCCCTCTAACAGTAAATCTCCATCACCCCAGCAGCCCTGGTTCTCAGCCTCACTCCCCTGGGCCTTCGTCCTCCATCAGGGTCAGCCCTGGCTCCCCTCCCTCACCCCTGTCTCTAAAGCCTCACCCGCCCCCCACCCTTAGCCCGTCTGTCATCATAGAGAACAGGTCTTATCAGATCTCACAAAGTGATCACCCATCTGCTGGTCAGCTCTCTCCATCATCGACCCACCCTGTGTCTGCCAGCTGCCCACCCACAGACTCAGAAACTGTGTCCAGCAATGACAGAGAGCAGCGAGCATCCTCAGCAGGGCCTGTTCAAAGACCTTCACAGGTATGCCCTGCAGCTACAGCTAAACCACCAACAGCACAAAGCCGCAGAGGTCGCAAGCCTCCACCGTACCCCCACAACAGACCCTCTGAACTTGCAAAGAAAGTGAAGGAGCCCCGCAAAGCTCCTCCGTACCCTGAGAAAAGAAGGCTGCTCTCGACTACAGTGTGAGACAATGCAGCAGGTGGGGGAGGCTGATCGAACAGAGCCATATTCACAGCACCAGCCGCGAGTCTGCAAGAGTGGAGAGTGATTTAACGCTCGCCAAGTTGAGCTGAGACCAAGTTTCCAAGGTGACAAGACACAGACGCAACTTGGGGTGAGTATGTCAGGAAGAACAGCTTGGCTCTGAGGACGCCCTTTTTCCCTCCCTTTTTTCTAGACAAATCTCTTGAGTGCATACAGTAAGCTGAACATACATAGGGCATCATAACATCTGTCTGGGTTACTGCTCTGGTAACAGGAGCCTCTATACAGATGCTCTCTTTGCGCCCCAGCTCTCAAACTCCCACAGATTGCACCGTTAAAGGGCAAAGGAGAAGGGCTAATTAGATAGAAATATGAGGGAAATTGAAATTATTGTAAGATGTCAAGACAAAGTAAGAACTGATTACTTTAGTGCTCTTCAATCTTCAGGCCAGACACATCCACTCACATGTATCAGCATTGTCTGGGTCGGATAATTGCTGTCAGGAGTCGTGATGGTATAACGAGAACTCAGTGCAGCACAGGCTACTTTGGCTCAGCGGTGTGAAAAGCTCAGGCGGGGGAGGAGAAGCCGGGGATCTGTGATAGATCTGGAGACAGAAAAAGTCTAATAATATGAAAAACTTAGCAAGGCCAGATAAGAAGTGAACAGGACGAGTGGATCTAAGCGGACTGGGTCACCAGCCCAGCGCCTGGGTGCACGTCAGGGGAGACAGGGGGCAGCTGGCCATTCGTTGTACCCTTCACCGGGCCCCTGGTGTTACAAAAATCCCATCTCCTTTGCTGCCTCTGGCTTGACCGACCCGGCCACAATCTCCATCTGTTCCCTTCCAAATGTCAGGAGATGCAAAGAGAGAGAAATAGGGGGCAGGTGTGTGAAAGGAAATAGAGAAAACCAGATACTGGAATGGCAGCCGGATTAATTACATACATAGAGCACAGTGAATCGATGGCTCATTCATTTAGGTCATCAGATGTTGTCCTCTCTGAAATGTTACTTTAGTTTCTCGTGGCTCTTTTTTTTTAAAAAAAAAGAATAAACCTAATGTTTTTCTGTATTTTCTCTTAATGTCAACAAATCAAATGAAAAGAGCAAAACTGACAACGTGTTAGTCGGTATCTTAATACCTTCTGACATCCCTATCCCTGTGTAAGGCACCGAGCATTTAAAAAAAGGTCTACAAATATATAGCTTCATCATTAATAGTTTTTTGGAAAACAATGGAGGTCTATGACACAGAGGAATACACTACAACAGGCTTGAAATACTTGTTAGCGGGTTCAATTCACGGGTGGTTAGTCTTTTCGTGGGATTTGTTAACATTATTACAATATCACCTCCCTTTTACTATGTGAAGAGTCTGTGAGGCTGTGCAGAGGTGCTAACATCAGCATGCTAACAATAACAATGCTGATATGTTGATGTTAAGCAGATGTAGGCTAATTTTACCAAGTTCTGCCATCTTAGTTTAGATTGTTAGTATGTTAACAATTGCTAATTAGCAATAAAGTATAAATGAGGTTCGTGTTATTGGTTTTACAGGTCAGTGAAATTCTTACATGATGTTGGGAGCAACCTCCAGGCCAGGGCTCCTCCAGAGGATTGCAAGATAAATTTGATTTTATCCTTTTCGTCCTATCTTACATCTTCAGGACACCAACAAAGTAGACATTGCTTTGTTTTAAAAGTTGTACTTCAGGAATATTTAGGAAAACATCAAAGTTGTTACAGTTCATCCTGAGGGGAACATTAATGTCCATGTACCAAATTTCATGGCGATCCATCCAATAGCTGTTGAGCCATTTTACTCAGAACCAAGAATATAGTTGGTCTACTAGTGGCGTTAGTGGAGGTCAGGGGATCATCAAAGTCATTAGATTCATCCTCTGGGATCATGAAATGTTTGTTTAAACTTTCATAGCAATCCATTGAATAGTTGTTGAGATATTTCAGTCTGCACTAAAGAGTTGGACCAACGGACTGACGATGCCATCCCTGGAGCCACTTTGCAAGCATAGTTAAAAAAAGTCTTTGATCAAGGCTCTTTAATGCACACCATAGTAATCCAAGCCAGTGCTTGGCAGCATCAAGTGTATATATTTTCCTGACGGTCATACTGTAGGGGGAAAAGTTAAAAGTAAACATCTCTACTGGTACCAGATGGTAAACAGTAGTGATGTGTGTTTAGGCTTTGGATGGCAGCATAGAGGCAACTCTGGGTCTCAGAGACAGAGTAAACTGGCAGTAAACAAAGAACTATTTTCCTTTAGAGACTTATTACTCAATGGAACAACCATCATGGGAATAAATTGTCAATTTTTCTTCATAAGACCACAAAATCACAGTCTGAAATAGTCACATCTTTGTTATAAGATGCTTTAATTACAAGTAGGAGACTGTGGGAGTTTCTTGGCACAGCTTGTTGTGAACCTATTGAAACTCAGCCCTGCCAGTGCACTGCTACACAATAGATTTTCTCTACATGAAATCTAGGTGTTGTATAGTACAGCCATGGTTAGTTTTTACATTGAAACACCGGCAAAACGCGTGGTTGCTGTATAAATGTAGCTCTTGCATCACAGAATTCAAACTGACTGATGCCAATTTGAGGGAAATCATGATTACTGATTTTCTCTTGGCTTAACATGAGATGAATAAATCCCTCCTGACTCTATATCTCTATAAGCCCACAAAGATCAACGCTGTATACGTTCCCATATGTGCCTCTGGATTTAATAGATCCTCTCCGCAAAGCCTTTTCCCCCCAGAAATTAAGAAGAAACAATGGAAGGTCTTTATCTCGTGGAAACATTTATCCGAGGACAATATATGTTAATTGAGTGCGCTTACAGAATACATTTTGAAGTTTTTCATAGCTGTTTTTTTATGTGAAGTTTTACATGAAGTCTTGTTTTTATGCTGAAACATTGTTCTCTATTTAAGTTAGGAATACATTAGTGACTTATTTCCTACAGATATGATGAGGGCATATAAAAACAAACACTCTCTGCCATGTTCGCTGTTGCCCGGCTCTGACACCGCTCAGAATATTTAATGCCTTACGCTGGCATTCAAATTCTTCCTCTCTTTTCATGTTTATCCTTTAACGAGGCTGTGGGGAGGTTCAATCAGATCATGACTTGACATAACAAGACAAAACACTCCAGAACAGTGACAACATGTCTTTATTGAAACATCCATCACATTTCATCATGAATCAGAACAATCAAGAAGTAGAAAAAAAAAGAAGAAAGAAAACATGTACAAAATAAGTAACATTTGTGTTTTTCTCTGTACCGGGTCAGCATCTGGATGTGGTTTTTTCCTGTTGTGAGCCCAGAGGGAGCCTCGATAGTGAAAAAGGGACACACAAACTGAGCATTTCCTCAACTCCAGGGGATCACCTCTAGACAGATGAGAGGATCCAAGCCTAGACCAAACAAGCTGCGAATCTCAGTGAGTAATCCAACCTCAGAATCTAATCAGAAAACTCATCTTCTGTACTTTTGTGTGGATCTAAGAGGGTTGGATCAATGTAAGGAAGATAAAAGCAATCCTACTCGCTACATAAGGGTGCAGGGAGAGGAGGGGGACTTATAATCATAACGATGTACTTCTGAAACCTGCACAATATCCTCGCTGATCCACACATGTGGCACTGAAGGATGAAAGCAAAAGTTCAAGAAGGGCTCAGGAGTACGTGATTGCAACTCTTCGCCAAATATACCATCATCCAAAATGTCTGTGCATGCCTTACATTTTGGGTAAAACCTCAAACAATGAAACTGTGAAGTCATTGACGCAAAAAAGAAAATGCTTGTATCTTCTGCTGCATCACCTGCTGCAGGTGTTTAATTAAAACAATCAAGATTAAGGTAATTTCAAATAATCATTCATACTTGAATGAATTCACACCAACACTGTTTAAGATTTATCCAAAAATACAAAACCACGGTGTATACTGTATATCTATCTCTTTATATCATGTTATGAAGCTGCTATCTGCTCTATTACAAGCATCCCTTCTGGCCAAAAATAAAAATAAAAACATAAAAAGTTATCACAAGTGGTACTGATTGGTGGTTTAGGGGGATGAAATATGTGCTTACAGTTATCTAGAACAGAATGAGATTGAGGAAAATATAATTGTTTCTGTGTGTGTGCACTGATGCTATTGAGGATTACTCACTTTCCTCTCAGGATTACACAACATGGATAAATCCCTCCCTACTCTAAATATGTTATCTATACTCTACAAGCCCCCAGACACCAATCCTCTATACATTCACATACATCCCCAGTGGATCAGGACAGATTTGCTTTCTGTAAATCTTTTAGCCTCAGAAACTAAGCAACAACTACGGAAGCACTTTATCTTATGGCAGAATTTTAACTAGGACATTATGAAGTTAAAAAAAATATAAATATTCAACTGATTCCTTGCTGTATTTTTTTGCCCCAGGTAGCAGATAAATCCACTGTACATACCAGGTAATTAATGCACTGACACACAAATTGCCACACAGGCAGTATCAGTATTATCGCACTTCAATTTTTGGTTGTCACACAGGAAGAACTCCCAAATCTATCCTTCATTGACTACTGAGCTGAAACACAGAGGCCAAACTCAGAGCTCGTGGTGCTCTGACTGGTCAAAACCTGACCAAAGCCAAGTCAGACCAATCTGACCAATTACAGCTCGTCGTGTCGTGTCCGTCCGATGGCAGTCAGTTTGGAGAGTTGAGCGCTGAACTTTCCATCTCTGTGGGTCACTGGAGGTCAGAGTGGAGACACAGACAGTATTAAAACAAAAACAAGGGAACACATTGATGCAAAGCGCCTGAAACCAGCCAGTATCATCTAACTGCAGAGCTGCAGAGCCAGCAGTTTGAGACCTGCAAGTCCAGTCCAACCTGCACTGCCTGCTGGCAAAGAATGTAACAGCAGTAGGAGATTAGACCTGCAGATGTAGATGTGCTCCATCTACAGGTATGGAAAGTAAGAGCTGCTGCAATTTTACACTAGAGCCACCTGTAATTTCTGCAATATTATTTCCTCTTTGTACTACGGCTGCTGCTTGTGGTTTTATTATTTGACGTATTAAACCCGGAAAATGTAATAGTTTTGTTCACTAGAGCATATTTTCTGCTGAATAAGGAAGACGTTGGTGTTCATCCTCCTCATAACGTATCAACTGTCGTCAGGATTACTTTGTAGAAAATGAGCGCGGGAATGCAGAGAGTTAAAAGAAATCTAAAAAGTACTTTAGGTTGACCAAGTTTTGTGTTACTGTATTAATTACTATAAATCTGTAGTTTTTAGTAGAATTCAGTAGTTAGCTCTGGATGGTTGACCATTTATGCTGTTAATAACACTTAAGGTCGTCTGGCAGAAGTTCATGGGTTTGAAAATGTGAAAGGATCACTATTACTGTATTTGTTTATTATATTCCATTTTCTGCCACAGAGTCACCTACATGTTACACACAGGACCTTTAAGTTCAGCTCATGAATGATCCTTTGAAAGGAAGATAAACAGTAATCTTCCAGATAATTTACGTTTTACAGTCACAAGCTAAAATATATTATTTCTATTAACTTATCTACTAGAGATGGTGATACAGTAATGTATAAAGAGAGCTTGATATGGTGACACCACTCAGCCCTGCTGCTTATTTAAAGAGTTTTAAATAGGAGTTTTAAAAGAGACATCTGTAAAATTGTTGACAAAACGTGATATCATTAAAATGTAAAGATAAGTAAGACATAAGTGCTAAAACACTCACACACAAAACTATCAGCAGCGATAACAATCTGCAGCTCGTTGCCAGCAGGTGGCACAAATGATACATTTGTGAAAACTATAGTTTATTTGGCCCTTTAGGTGGCGACATCTACAGACAGCTGAAGGTCCAAACCACTGACAGTATAAAAAATGGATGGCATTTGCGTGACATCACCCACAGGTTTCTGGAGAGCTGTTTTGAAGCTCAAAATCTGTGGCTTTTGTTGGCAGTCCCGGCTCTGCCGCCTTCCGGCTAATCTAAAAATCAGCAAAAATGTGGATCATTGGTGGAGGCGAGCCAAATGCACTTGCCATCTATAACGGCACCCACTTGTCAATCAAAGTGGCCATGCTGGTAATTATGCATAACTTTGAGCCTTAATATAATATGAACGTGTGAGTTATATAAAAATTCACCCTCAGTACAGTTGTCATGAACGGGGAAATTAGCTATAGAGACCAAAACTGTTTTTTGTACCAGGCTGTAAACATGTTTATTTCAGCTGTGAAGTTGGACATTTTAACCCGGAGACTGACTCATTCTGTACCCAGCCTCAAGTGGCCGTTTGAGGAACTGCAGTTTTTTGGCACTTCTGCATTGGCTTCACTTCACAGCCATGGAGGTTGCTGCTTGTTCCAAAGTGCAATTACTTTTCTTTCCAGTAGGTGGTGCGGGTCGACATGTGTAGTACTGGTCTAATAGTGACTCACCAGGTCCCCCTTGTGACCAAAGAAGTTTGAGTTGTTAATTTACCTATTATACTACTGTGTAGAAGTCCACCCTTTGAAATCATGCTTGAAAATATTTTCCACAGGTCTCACAGAGATTGGATTATCCTTAATTCTCTGATATTTGCTGGGTTTATGAGTGTATAAGCCTCTGTGCTGTGGTGTCTAATCTGCTGGAAATAGCAGTTACAGCAAATTGTGACTTGTCAAATCCTGCTAATCACAGTCTGGAACTGAAGCCACGGTGGGTATTTGTGCAGAAACTGAATAACAAGAAATAATGCTACAGGGACAAGCGGCAACCCACTCACAGCTGGAGCATATGCTTTAGAGGGAAATCAGCAGGGAACTACTCACAACATGATGGAGGAGAGAGAGAGGGAGGGAGGAAGGGAAGGGAAGGGAAGGGAAGGGAAGGGAAGGAGGGAAGGAAAGATTGACATGACAAGCAGAGGGAGTTGATTGAACACTTGAAAATGCAATCAGTTTCTCACCTGTTGAGTCTCCTACTGTAAATTCCTCCGGCTTCAAAGGCACGTCACTCGATCCTGCCGCCGCTGTCTGTGACTGGAGACACATACAACAGCACAGAAGAGGAGTAGGAGGAGGAAAGGGGAAAAAAAAAACAGGATGAGAGGCAACGTAGGAGATGGCATTTTTTTGCCACAGATTGGCCGGGAAAGTAGGAGGATGTGACGACAAGGTCAAGGAGATGCTGTGCGGGGGTGGCAGGTGTGCTTGTTTGTGTATGCAAGGTTATTTTGGTCCAGTCATTTAGTGAAGTTATTTTCTGTGTGTTTGTCTTCTACTTGCAGGGCACAGAGCCAGAGCAGGAGGAGGAAACATGTGCTCTCACTAATGACAGAGTGTCAGGACTGTCCTTGCTGGGGGAAGGAGGCGTGTCAAGGTGTGCTCCACTTCACCGACGACCACATCAGACACGGCAGCCCTCCGCTAAGTGACTGAGCTCAGAAAGAGTCCACACATTAACCTTCCACCAGACATTATGTGCAAAGGCACTACAGTTCTGAGTTTGACTTCCAGGAGAAATAAAGTATTTTCTGTTACTTTGAACGTCTCTGCCTGCCTGTCAGTTTGTCAAAGATGATACGAGCTGAGATGTAGCTCAAACCGTCACACAGAGGACAGTGGATCAAAAACACTGACAACAAGGGATACATAAGTACACACCACATGTTTTATTCAGTATGTCAGATACTGTATGGCAAGTACTTTCAGCACTGGTCTGATTCTCAGATGATGTTAGGTGATATTTAACCTTGCATAGCCAGATGTCAATCTTAAGGATGTCTTCACTGGCCACACGTTCGGTAATCTGTATGGAAACAGCAGCTCTGGTTGATTTTTAGTGAGGTCAGTGGCGTAAGGTAGTTATGACGGGCCCTAGCTTTCACATATCGTATCGTCTCATCACGTGATTAAACAAGAGAAGAGACTAGGCATAAGACAATCAACATAAATAAAAGTACCAAAAAAAGGAGTTACAATTTTTCATAGTTAACGTAGAATAGTCATGTAATTTTGTTAAAGATTGCTAAAGAAAGGGAAAACTATGGCAGAGTTTATAAATAGGAAGTGACACCACAGTTTTTTTTGGATTATTTGATTATTTGAGCCTTTGTTGTGAAGACACGCAGCTAAATGGCCAGAGGTGGGAATCAGACTCTGGACTGTTGCGGCAAGGACTGAGCCTTTGAACGTGGAGCGTGCACTCTACCAGGAGAAAGTGGCACAATTTGTAATTTAACACGAGTTCTTCTTTGAACTTTGTATTTTCGAGGTGGAAATTTGAATCACTTGCAAGGGCCCAATCTGTGGCAAATGCATAACCCGCTACCTCTATGGACCCCAGCTAAACTGTCCTGCCTGCACTGTCTATATTTACACCCCTGGATGGGGTAAAATTAGTTTCCAAAGCATTCTCTGGTTCCAACTTCACAAATGTGAGGATTTGTGGTCCTTGTCTGCATTATTTCATCATAAATCGAATGTCTTTCGATGAATTAATTTAAAAAAAAAAGATGAATTAAAAAAAGAATTGATTAACAGATAATTTAAAATATAATTGTTAGTTGCAGCTTCACTGAAATTTCTCCAGCTTGATGAAGTGACACCTGATCCTGTTCACGAATTATGAAATTTAAGACTCATCCTAACCTCATTTCTACAGAACTGTTACACAGTTCAAAATAATAAATTGTGCAATTACATATGATATGGCACACAGTTTTTCCTCTTTTGTCGCAGAAGACAAGCTCAAAGTGTAAATGGCAACATCTGATTCTGTGTGGTCAAGAAAAGCAGCAGCAGTTTAAAAAGCGCAAGGCAGAAAAAAACCTGCTTTAATCTCATCCCTGATCCTGATAAATGTTTTGCTGTATTGCCGGTGCTTAGGTGGATGGTTTATTATTTGCAGGCTACGCAAAAATGTTTATCAACTTGTGCTTTGCCTTGATTGTCTGACATTTGTGCAGACAGTGTAAAATCTATGCACAGGAATGAGAGGCATTGATCTAAACACTGACAGGTTGCATGAAACTGCGACGTAAATTCGAGGAAAAACTCTTTACCACAGTTTGTCTTTGTTAGGCGGTGAAGTCCTGTGAGCTTTTTGCTGTACAACATAAGCTCCACTCCAACTAATGACTCAGTAGGGAAAAAGCTGAGGAGCTAAAACTGAAGAGGTTTCTCATGTGTTGCACCTGCAGTATTATAACTATATTCTGCAGGATGTGGTGCAATTCGGCTTCCAACAAATTACAACACCAAGGACTAAGGAGCTGCAGAACAACCTTTTCTTAAGATAAAGTATGTTTTGTGGAAGGACCTGCATTGAAATTGGGGTTTTAAGCCTGAGTCAGCATTTCCTCGACGAAGGAAAATGTAAAAGAAATATTTCTTCTTCATTGTTCTGTTTAACTTAAGTTTGACTTATTTTATGATATGGCTGAATAAATAATGACTTTCTCCAACGGTCAATGTCACACACATTTCATGATGTCAAGTGTTCCCTGTTGAGGATCAGAATCAGTTGACAACATAAAAACACATTCATGTGAGCAGGGCGGGCAAGATGTGCATCAGTTGAAGGAAGTGTGTTTCTTCTATACTTACATATGCATTGGCATATTCAATTTTGGTTCCCTTCAGTTCAGCTTTGAACTGAGTGAAAAACAGGTAGGACTTCCCCTGAGGCCTGGCAGAAAAGACAAAGAAATACGTGTTACCAACATTAAGTAACAGACATAAATTCATTCGTTCATTAAGTCAGTGTTGGACATGAATACAGTCAAACTACTGAGGTTAGAAACTCTGCTGTGTTCAGGTTTCTCTTGTGGGACAGAGACTGCTGCGATTCTCACTAAAGATGCTCTGAATATCAGGATCACTGAGCTGAGGGAGACTGTATCCTGTGTGTGTGTGTGTGTGTGTGTGTGTGTGTGTGTGTGTGTGTGTGTGTGTGTGTGTGTGTGTGTGTGGATGTGTGCGTCTCACCTCCACACAGAGCAGGAAAACAGCCTGTCGTCGTCACTCAGACCCACACTCATCAGCCATTGCTGTTTGGCACAAAGACAGAAGAATATTTATGCATAAAACCTGCTGTAATTAAAAATCAATATGGACGGACGGACAGACACTCACCTCATTGGTTCCCCCTTGTGAAGCATACGTGAATGAGCATTCATACTCCCTCTGAAATAAGAGTGTGATAGTTAATGTAAAGTTAAATCTGCATATAAACATGCTATTAAAAGGCAGGATTACAGATTGTGAAGAAATTCAGTACCAGGACAAATTCTGTGATAAAAGGCGAGCAGTGATGTAACTAACGTTAGCTATGTGGTAGGTTGTGCAGCCACCATGCAGAGAGGATGAGCCAGCAGACCGGCCCAAGGCAGTGAAACTCAGAGCTCTCCTGCTGCTTCAGCTAACATCACATCAACAGCAGCATATCTTGGAAAACCACAAAAGCAAGCCGAATGCCCCTGGCAAATAATTTACCATTACCTGAGACACAACTCGTGGCTAGAATGGCTGGAATAACAAGTTAGTGTTGTGTTTGTTTCCTCATTTACAGAGTCAGGACTGTGTACAAAACACCAGATGTTCTTCAGAGTGCACACAGAGCAGAAAACTAGCAGACCCCGAGGGGAAACTCACTGAGTTTGAAAAATATTTGATTTAAATAGTATACCAAACCTTTAATTAAAGGTTGGTTAAAGCTTTGTATCAGGAGTGTGTGTGTGTCAGTGTTCACATGAATATATGAAACAAACTCACAGTTTTAGTCTTATATCAAGCAAACATGAACACACAAAAACATCCATTTGAGCAGCTTCATAAAGGCAAAGGTTATCTTGCTCGTCTATGTTTCATCTTATTATGAATTCAATGGAGGGAGAGATGGTGGTGGTGCAGTGGTTTGCACTGTCACCTCACAGCAAGAAGGTTTCTGGTTTGAACCTCAGCTGGGGCGTTTCTGTGTGGAGTTTGCATGTTCTCCACGTGTCTGCGTGGGTTCTCTCCGAGTACTCCAGCTTCCTCCCACAGTCCAAAGACATGCACTTAACAGGTTAACTGGTGACTCTAAATTAAATGTGAGTGTGAATGGTTGTTTGTCTCTATGTGCCCTGTGATGAACTGGCGACTTGTCCAGGGTGTACCCCGCCTCTCGCCCTAAGTCAGCTGGGATAGGCTCCAGCCCCATTCTATTTATATTTTTCTATTTGTAAAGAACACAGTTTTAATTTATTTCCACATATTTAACTTCTTCTTTGTACAGGTTTAATTTAAATCCAGATGTTATAGGTTCAATTTAATGTATGTTTCTGTATCTCATGCTGCTACTGGATGCTTGAATTTCCCACTGGATCAATAAAGTATCTATCTATCTATCTATCTATCTATCTATCTATCTATCTAGATGGGCATTTGTTATGATTTTAGCTTATTTTATGGACAATTTCTTTATCAATTAATACATAAATAAAAGATAATAACTGCCAATAAAATCAGTAATTATTCTGAGTCTTAATGTCCTGTCCCACATGAAGCAGCAGTTCATTGGAGCTGTCAGCCAATGAATGGAGCCGCTGTGGCACTGTGGCAGCGACGTGTCAGCCTCTCACGGGCTGTGTCGTCATCACGCTGCAACTACGGCTAACCAGCGGAATGTAGTTTTCCCACTTCTGTTCACATAAACACCAAAATACATCGATAATGACGCACTTCAATGAAACAAACGTGGGGTCTTACACCTGAAATAAAATCCTTAATATGATTAATTCTGTTTTTATTGTGTCAACTGCTGATTAATCGATAGCAAAAAGCCAAATACAGCTAACTAAACGGGTAAATCAGCTTAAATTCAACTTGCAGCGCACGTTAAACGCTTATATTCAGCATGACTACAGCTGTGTGTCCGGGTGGTGTTTACAGACGTTAGCAGGTGGTGTAAAATAAAGATAATATTGGATACAGTCACTTACAATGCCCTCAGTGAACGTGTGCACCACTCCTCCCGGTTTAACGTTGAACTCCACCGTCTTCGTGTTATCGGGAGAAGCCTCAGCCGCAAATAACGCAAACATAAGCACACACGCTAAAGTAACGCCGCAGCACCTCTTCGAGGCCGCCATCTGCTCCTCCTCTGTGGATATGCGGTGGTGTAGGTGGAGGTGGTGTGTCGCTGTGAATGGCTTCCCGGCTACCTGGTATCCCGTCGACTGTGATTGACGACACACCATACGTCACAAGCCAAAACAAGGAAAAACTATGAGAAAACATTAAAAAAAAAAAAAAAAAGACAAACATTAACAAGATAAATGTCTTGATTATAAGATGATATAAAATACACTATTGTTCGAGATCAACTGATTTGAATTTTGACGCATAAAAGTGATTTTAAAAGTCATTTTTAACGCTACCATTCGTGTACACACGATGTCGCCCGTGAAACGAAGTGTTTTTAATGCTCCAAACAACACGCAGTATACCTATTATTAAAATATCTACATTTGAATTAGTATGAGAGCATTTAATGAAAGTCTCAGTGAGCCTCAAAGTTCATTTTGTACTTTTGGAGCTGCAGTTTGATTCACTGAGCTCACATCGACTGATCCGTCTCCATGACAACTCAGCAACTTGCAGTACTTTGGCTCTGGTCTGTGTCTGAGTATTACTCCCTGTAGACAGACGGCTGTCAGGAGACTACAGACACCCATGTTTGGTTATGTGTGTGTGTGTGTGTGTTCTGTTTAACTTAAGTTTGACTTATTTTATGATATGGATATGGAATAAATAATGACCTTCTCGGACAATGTCACACACATTTCATGATGCCAAGTGTTCCCTGTTGAGGATCAGAATCAGTTGACAACATAAAAACACATTCATGTGAGCAGGGCGGGCAACATGTGCATCAGTTGAAGGAAGTGTGTTTCTTCTATACTTACATATGCATTGGCATATTCAATTTTGGTTCCCTTCAGTTCAGCTTTGAGCTGAGTGAAAAACAGGTAGGACTTCTCCTGAGGCCTGGCAGAAAAAGACAAAGAAATACGTGTTACCAACATTAAGTAACTGACATAAATTCATTTGTTCATTAAGTCAGTGTTGGACATGAATACAGTCAAACTACTGAGGTTAGAAACTCTGCTGTGTTCAGGTTTCTCTTGTGGGACTGTTGCGATTCTCACTTTAGATGCTCTGAACATCAGGATCACTGATCTGAGGGAGACTGTATCCTGTGTGTGTGTGTGTGTGTGTGTGTGTGTGTCTTTTTTTTCTGCCTGGCTGCAACCCAGGATGTCATATGCAGGTGTAAAGGCCAGAGGGCAGAGTGCATATCTCATCCTCTTAAATTTATGAGGCACATTAACATGTTACTGACGCTCCTTGTCTCATTATAAGCCCTCATCTCATCTCATCCCGATCAATCATTCCTCACTGCATAACTAAATGTAGTTTAAGATGGAAACAGACACGTTTGGCTTTTTACTGAGCACAACACAATGTTCCCAATGACTAAGTCTTCCTCAGACTGTTGAGATTTTCTGCACAGTTAACTGCCTAAATAGGCTATTTATTTCTAATCACAGCTGTTAGAATATTCAAGTATTAGTAAAGAGTATTTTTACTGTGGCTTTGCTACTTGTGTGCTGTTTTGACAGACTGCTGTGTGTTTTCTTTTGGATGTTGCTCTGCAGATAAACTCTTTGTGGTTTAGGAAGTCAGATTTTTTTTTACAGAAGATTTGTTGTACATCTCCCAGACAGCCATCATTTACTGTCTTTGAATGCATGTGAAGGGATGCAGAGAGAGCAGAGAGCCACAGTACCAAAAAAATTAAAATAGAATTTAGTCAAGTTATTTAATGTTGTTTTGACTCCAATTACAGTGATGATGTTAATGTTAATAAACCAGACAATTTAATGTCCTTGCAGCTGTGGTCTTGAACGGTCTTGCCTGAGACTGAGACAAGACCAAGACCATCAAAAAGTGATAGCAAGACCGATCTCGAGTACTACAACACTGATGTTAGCAGTACAAGAGTATTGAATATGTCAATGAGCAATGAGTATACTTTGTATGCACAAAAAGGATTTGTTATGTATGGTAAAACTATAGTTTTGAGAAAGATATTTAAATTGAATTTCAGCAGATTTGGTTGCTGAAGACATTTTTTAAAAGAAACCTAAACAAATCTTTCAAAAACTGAGAGGAAAACACCTTTGGCAATGTTTTTAAAGCATCTTCTTCAACCATCCTTAGCATTAGGCTGTTTTTGTAGTACTAAAGCATTAAAAAAAAAAAGCATTAAAATATCATTATCCTCTGATACAATAACTCATTATTAGCCTTGAAGGAACTAAATGCTCCTCTTGTGTTCAGGTCTGCTGCACAACATATAATACACATAGCACTTGTATAATAAGTGTGGGTCTGAATTAAATCTCTACAAAGACTAGATAGAAAGCCTGCCAATAAACATGAAATATGTTTTCTCACCCACAATAACAAATGTTGAACATGTGCATTAGAGGAACATTTTGTATCACAGGAGACAAAAACAGGCTCATGTCTGCATGTGAGTGTGTGTTTTTACATGTACGTCTCTGGAGCCATAAAGCATGACGGATGAACATATGTTTGGTACGAGAGGAGACACCTTAACACTGTCTGACACTCATGTGTAAAACCATAAAAACAATACGAGCATTTAGAACCAAAAATAACTGGAGGGTTTCAGCTGAATAACCTGTCCGCCCCCCTTTCACCCTTCGCCTCACACTCCCCTCCATCACCTCGCCTCCCTTTGCCTCCCTGTTTGCAGCCTCATCCGGGACGCCCAATCCCAGCTTCCTAACCCAAAAATAATACAATAACAGGATTAATAACAGCATGCATTCAGTCCGACTGCCTGTTGAGTGTTTGAATATTTGCACAGCAGCTCCGGGAGGAAAAGTACAGGGGACATTAGGCACATATTCTTCTATTTCAAACACGGAGAGCTGTTAAATCTGTAATGATGCATAAATGGTCAGACTCAGGGAGTCCTTGTCCTGCCCAGGTAAACACTGTTTCCTTTTTCAGGATGTCAGATGTCTGTGTAACACCAGGAGGAGAGAAAAATAGTCATTTCCACTGTGCTCAAACAAACTACTTCTACTCTTTGCTATAAACAAACAATTTTCTAAAAGGTAAACACAGACCACATATCCAGACAGAGAAACAGAACATTAGTACAGAGCTGCCATCAAATTATTTCACTAATGGTTCAAGCTCGAACTCCAGACTGTACACACGCAGTGGGGAGCGTTATAAATAAACACTTGAGTATGTCAGTGGTTATGTATGTGCAGATTTATAAACATCAGAGTTAATTTAACACTTTTAATGGTTTTCAACAGATGTTATGGAGCTGAATCAGCTCTGTCGGAGGAAAAATAACTTCACAATGTGTTCTTTTACCTTAAAATAAACTTTAGAGAGCTGCTCTGACTTCAGATCATTTGATGACAAGTCATAGTTGATGAATGTTATTATCTGTCCTCTCGTGGAGCTGATGTGTGAGTTCATAATCATCTAAATGTGTCAACTGAACACTGAAGGATGTTGATTTATACGAGCACTGACATGGTGTTGATTATTACACTGTCAGATTAATCTCTTCAGTCCCGCAGACTCTTCAGCAGGTCTGTCACAACGAACTCATACTGCTGTGCTACATCGTCAGGGTGCTACACTGCACTCTTGCTTTTGTGTATTGATAGACTTTTAGAGTCATGTACCGAGATTCCTAGGTGAATTGATTATTTCCGTTGAAGGTGATAATGTATCACTCTTACATTTACAGCTTGATCTGAGGCCCCAGGTGGCCAAAAAAATGACAATTTGATTTGAATTCAGCTTTAATAAAGGTGTCATATCGCTTCAGGGAAGAAAACATGACAACTGTGTGTGAAAATACTAAACACAGGAATAAACTTTGACCTATCTTTAGAGAAAATTAATCAGATTTAAGGGGAACAATCAACAGCATAAAGGTCGAAGGGGTCATTATTGACAGTTTTGCAGTTTGTGTCTGTACAAGGAACTAACTGACTGCCATAAAGTGTCACTGCAGTCTCGCCTGTTGGCTCTAACACTTGTTTACTGGGAGTCTCAGACAGTCAGGCCTCTGGGCAAAACCTCACAGACAGTTAGCCCGTGATAACGATGGTTTCTGTGGTGCTGCTGATGTCAGCGGTTTGCATTCAGGTTTTCCTGGCCGTCTGCGGATCTGTGGAATTTCTCTCCTCCCCGCCATCTCCAGCGGGGGCAGGCAGCGGGCGATCAGCACCTCTGCCAATCCTGCACGCCCTGAAGGCTTAGCACGTCGGCCTGCCCTGAGCAAACAGCACCTGGAGCGGCGGAGGAGGCTCTGCCCTGACCCTCCGTCACACACAAATTCACATCAGTGGAACACTTCGAGAGCGCTCTAACTAAAGATGGCGTGGGCTCTACAGAGAGGCCATGTTTGATTAAAAGGATGAGTGAAATGGGTTCAAGCCCAGTGGGATGTGGATGTGGTGCATGCACTGACATTCTCATCATCTCTGACATATTCCCATCCTTTTGCATCTGTGCACCTTCATCATTACAGCATTGGAAAGTTACTACAATTTTGAGCAATTTGAATTTGACTTGAGTGTTTCCATTTTAAGCTACTTTATACTTTTACTCCACTACATTTCAGAGGGAAATGTTGTACTTTTTATTCTACTCTACTTGGTTTTCACAGATATAGTCACAGTTTACTTTCCAGATTAATATTTATCTACAAAACATGACAAGCTAAGATTAAACCAGTGGCCTGATCCCTAGGCTGAGAATCATTGAACTAAACCAACTCACTGTAAAAAGCAACAGCAATAACAGTAAAATGCTTCTCACCCAGTGTTTATAATTTAATATTAAAAGTTATATATAATAATAATATATCAGTCGCAGGAAAGTGTAGAACCAGTAGTTTTGCTGATAATTCCGTATAATTACATTGTTGTACTCATTATTTTACTGTGTTTAAGTACTGAATGTAATCTAATGTTAATGCAGTGCAAACATCGCACTTTTCTCCTGTTTTTCTTGGCAGTTTTTTAACTTGCAAAGTGTAAAAATGACAGATGGAGATGATTTCATCAACCCAACAAACAAGAAAATAAACTCACACATCATCATCATTTGAGAAACCCACAGCACACTTGGTTGAAAACAAACTCTTAAAATTACCATGAGAGGGAGGTGAGAAATCTAGTACAGTAACAGATGCTGTAGAGAAAATACTGCATGACCTCAGCTCCCACCTGCCTGCATTTTCATCTCATAAACATCCTGAAACTGTTTCCTTCTTTCATCAAGGCTTTGCGTGAAAGTTGCTGGAATCTTCCAGTTTACAAAGACTACAAACACACTTATGTGTTAGAATAATTTAAATATAAATAAATATCCTGTTCATACCAAACAGTTACATAAGATAATGGTAGTACTGGAACAAATGAGAATTTATATGGTTAAAGCTTCATCACCTTCATGCTTTATATCTAACATTATACAGTGCCTTGAAAAAGTATTCATACCCCTTGAACTTTTTCACATTTTGCCACCTTACAACCACAAACTGAAATGTTTTTTATTGAGATTTTATGTGATCGATCAACACAAAGTAGCACATAATTGTGAAGTGGAACGGAAATGATACATAGTTTTCAAAATTTTAAAAATCTGAAAAATGTGGTGTGCATTTGTATTCAGCCCCCCCTGCACCAATACTTTGTAGAGCCACCTTTCGCTGCAATTACAGCTGCAAGTCTTTTGGGGTATGTCTCTACCAGCTTTGCACACATAAACACTGAAATTTTTGCCCATTCTTCTTTGCAAAATAGCTCAAGCTCAGCCAGATTGGATGGAGAGCGTTTGTGAACAGCAATTTTCAAGTCCTGCCACAGATGCTCAATGGGATTTAGGTCTGGACTTTGACTGGGCCATTCTAACACATGAATATGATCTAAACCATTCCATTGTAGCTCTGGCTTTATGTTTAGGGTCATTGTCCTGCTGGAAGATGAATCTCCTTCCCAGTCTCAAGTCTTTTGCAGCCTCCAACAGGTTTTCTTCCAGGATTGCCCTGTATTTAGCTCCATCCATCTTCCCATCAACTCTGACCAGCTTCCCTGTCCCTGCTGAAGAAAAGCATCCCCACAGCATGATGTTGCCACCACCATGTTTCACAGTGGGGATGGTGTGTTCAGGGTGATGAGCAGTGTTCGTTTTCCGCCACACATAGCGCTTTGCATTTTGGCCAAAAAGTTCAATTTTGGTCTCATCTGACCAAAGCACCTTCTTCCACATGTTTGCGGTGTCCCCTAAATGGCTTGTGGCAAACTGCAAACGGGACTTCTTATGCCTTTGTCCTGTGGACAGATTCTCCCACCTGAGTTGTGGATTTCTGCAGCTCCTCCAGAGTGACCATGGGCCTCTTGGCTGCTTCTCTGACCACTGCTCTCCTCGCTCGCTCTGTCAGTTTAGGTGGACGGCCATGTCTTGGTAGGTTTGCAGTTGTGCTATACTTTTTCCATTTTTGGATGATGGACTGAACAGTGGTCCTTGAGATGTTCAAAGCTTGGGATATTTTTTTTATAACCTTACCCTGCTTTAAACTTCTCCACAACTTTATCCCTGACCTGTCTGGTGAGTTCCTTGTTCTTCATGATGCTGTTGTTCACTAGTGTTCTCTAACAAACCACTGAGGCCTACACAGAACAGGTGCATTTATACTATGAGTAAATTACACACAGGTGGAGTCAGTTTACTAATTAGGTGACTATTGAAGGCAATTGATTGCACTGGATTGCATTTAGGGGTATCAGAGTACAAGGGGCTGAATACAAATGCACACCACACTTTTCAGATTTATATTTGTTTAAAATTTTGAAAACCATTTATCATTTTCGTTCCACTTCACAATTATGTGCTACTTTTTGTTGGTCTATCATATAAAATCTCAACTAAATACATTCAAGTTTGTAATTGTAAGGTCACAAAATGTGAAAAAGTTCAAGGGGTATGAATACTTTTTCAAGGCACTGTATATTTGCACTGGACTGTGAGAGCACTGCACACATAGAGTAAAAAGAATGAACCGTGTTAAAAGTGGCGGTGGTGGTGATGATTATTTATACATTTCCACACACAGCAGTCAGTCAGTGTCTCTAATAAATCCTGTGACAAAGTGTAAATAGAGCGAGACATATTTCCAGACACCTCACATGGAGTTATTGCCAGGTGAATAAATGTTTTTCTCAATCACTCATATACTGTAACACAACACGCAGCAACAGGCTCGTGGTGTGAAGCTCTGACATTTCCGAGTGACATAAACATGCTAAGTGGAGTCATTTCAGGTATTTCTCTGAGGTGTGTTATTCCAAAAGCATTTTAAATATGTACCACTCCCCACACTAATGACCCTCAGCTTGTGCTAACAGTAAATGGGCAGTGGAATTATGTCATGGTGTTAAATATTTGTCCACATTATCCCATCACTAATGATTATTTGGATTTTTGAAGTAAGGCATCAGTCTTTTACATATTTTTCCCCAAATAAACTTTATTATAAAACATAATAAAAATCCAGAACAGCTTTCAAACAATCAACCGTTTCACCAGATTGTAAAAGAACACACTTTACATTTGTGCTAGGGGACTATACACAAAATCATACACACCATACTGCTTGAAATGCATGCATGAGTATTAGTTTTTCATATCTTAACTTATCTTAGCACTTCCTTCACTTCAACAAATATGCTGTCAGTATTAGACAAAGGATCTTTTCTCTGACAAAATGTTAATAAATTTCAGAGGAGAAGAGCATCACGCCAAGTCACACAGCATGAATTGTGAATATTTGTCAATCACGCTAACATGTTTTCTTCAAGTTTTCTGCACACATACAGCAAACAGTACAGCCTTGCATTGCTACAAACAACAAAAATATATCATATGACATAAATACAAACAGATTAATTTATATAGTAGCAAACATTTTAATGTAAAACAGCTGCACAACAGAGTAGCAACTGTAGATTAAGAGCAACAAGAAAGTATTGAGGATACCCGTGGGAAAGCTTCAGTCAGGTCAGCTTCTGTGAAACAAAGACATCAGTGATGAGCTCTTCTGTATTTCTGGTTTCAGTTATAAGGAGTACGAACATCATAAGCCTGACTTACACAGTGATCCTGCAGTTTCTTGCCTGGACGTAGCTTCCTGTGTACCTTATGTCGCAGAGCACCTCATTGTTGGAGAAATCTGACTCCTGAACCAGCTGTGAGGGGTTCACTGTCACCTGAGGAACAGCAGAAACAGCTGATGTGAAATTTGCTTTAGATGATTGTTATTTATCTATTCATAAAGCAGTTCCACACTCCCACCTTGAGGATGTAGTTTCCAGGTGGCACATCAGTGATGTCGATCCATTGGCAGTCGATGTTGGCGTGATATGTATCGTAGCAACCAGGACTGAGCCCCTGAGGAGACTTATATTACTTCCAAATATCAAGTAATGAATGTCAAGTAATGAATCAACATCTAATCAATTTGTTTTAATGAAATGACCAAACAAATATGAATGAACTAATAAAATGATGCGTCAGTGGGTGGAATGAAGACTAACCTGTGTGTGAACAGTGCAGGCGAAGCGTCGTCGTATTCCCGAGTCACAGGAAGTGTCCTCCAGACAGAAACTGGCCTTGTGCCCCTCAGCGACCTTCTGTCCAGTGGTGACATCCAACAAATCATAGTTACTAAAGGCCTCCATGCTGTGGTAATGCCTGGAGACACACAGAAAGATAGACATACAATTCAGTTCAGTTTTATTTATACAGCACCAAATCTCATGACACTTTCCATATAGAACACGTCCAGGCTGTACTCACAAGGAAACACTGGGCAGAACCCAGACAAAGTGTTGTTTGCCATTCACCATTTCTGTTGCCTCAGTCAGCTCATACTGGAGGTATAGTGGCCAAAATAGGCAAAGTAATTCATGTGAGATATGAGAACATGATGCACCCAGGTGCATCACTTTATATTCCTAAAAAAGGCTGTTCTCATGTGTAAAATATGGTTTGATCATTAGCACCAGAAAATAAACTGAACTGCAAGTGGCACAAAATTATTTTCCATTATTTGCTGCTTATTTGGAGTCTCTGAAAGGCCGTTGTATTTATTTTACTAAATGGTAAATTTGTCCTCTTGTAGTCTCTCATTCACCCATTCACACCCAGACAGAGCTACCACGCAAGATGATAAACATCAAATGAGCAAATGGGGTTCAGTGTATTGCCCAAGGACCGAACCTTTAACCCTGCAACCATCTATCTCCTGAGCCACAGCTGCAGAGGAGTTAATGATTTATGCTCAGATTAAGTGATGAATATGTGACTGACTTTTTGGTATTTCAGAAGCACTGTTAATTTTAAATTAGCATATTTTAATACTCTCTGTGAGGACTACATCTCAGTATTTTGGTAGCTATGGGACTACAGTCTAAAATACATATATAAATATTTGAGACTACTTGTCATTTTTGTTTGATTTCCTGATATAATCTCAATCTTTTCAGTAAAAACTGTCAAAAACCAGAGTCCATGCACAATGGTGTGTGGACTGGGTGGTGTTTTTGTACTTGGATAAAAGCGCAGAACTCACTGATGACAGCTGTGCCATTCCCATTCATGTCTGGGTTTCACTGGGAGGAAGTCTGCTGTTCCTTGGTTCTTTACTCGCTGTGGGAACCGCAGCAGGACTCTGTAGTCGAGGTCCCTCACACTTGGATGATACGCAGACCTGAAGGAAAAGGAAACAGGAAGAGAATGAGCCAAGTTTACCAAGAGTATCTTCACTGTAAGCAGAAACCACTGAGTGCACAGCTGCATCACCTTTTTGTTTGTGGTATCTTTCATTCACATTATCCACTACCACACACACACTTCACTGCACATTGAGCTCCTTCTCCTTCTCAATGACCAGTTTACATAAAGGTGATTTACTGTTTGCAGTGACAGAGGTGGTTTCTGGTCTTGCCTCAGTAGTTTTTGCATTCACCTCAGGAATCCTTCTCCTTTCATTTCAGAGCCTCTTTTATTTGGCAAAGTGGCTGCTCAGATCAGAGGAGAGAATTTCGGACGGTGGCCAGGTTTGTATCCAGCCGCTCTGTCACTCAGCTGTGGCTTCCAAACTGGACAGAGGCCAACACACATCCTAATGTGGCAACCTCAAAGGAATCCTAAATGATTATTAATATTTATTTTTTCTCTATATGTTTATACCTCATTGATTTTGTGTCTAAATGTATAAAATGTTAACACACAGTAAAGAGCATATCAAGGACAATGAGCATCACAAAAACGTTAATCTATACTGACTCTAAATCTAATGATATCTTCACCAATTAACTCATTAAATTGATTTTTTTTCACTTATAGAAATATATAAGTGCACCTGGAAAGACAGTTCTCTTCAGCAGCACAGCGAAGTGCATACATCTGCACCCTCTGGATGTAAGAGGCAGCTTGGATGTAATAAGGGTCAGGAACCAAGTCTGGGAGACCTGCAGAGAAAAGATAAGTTCATGTAAGTACATAGAAATAGAAAATATAGAAGCCATTAGCTTTTCCTGAAGCCTTTTGAAAAGTTTGGACTACAAATTTGGGATATTCAGTCTCTCCTCTGGAAAAGAGCTACGCAGTTATATCCTCTGAGTAATTTGTGGCAGAACACATCACAAGAATGCATCTGAATACTCATCTCACTCTTTTTTTTTTATAAGTTAGACATCTATATCCACTGATTTGATAGAAACAAGTAAGTTTTGTTCTTAAACATTTAATATCACAACACTTTTAAAACATATTTAAGGGGATTATTAAATTGAGAACTTGGATACTTTATTATAACTTATAATGGGTTATGACTTGCTCTCAGTCAATCAATCAACCATTTAATTTAATTTTGCTCAGAGGCCTCCATACTGAAGACATTAGTTCTGTCATTAAGGGGACATTAAAATGAATATAATCACTCTCATTAAAATGTATTAAAATCTGCATTAGAACAAAAATGGGATTTAAATGTTGAGCGTGTAAATGAGGAAACTGTGCGTCAGCAGTGCTCCACCAATAATGATCTGTAATAGATGGGGCTCATTGATTTTTCAGGCTTTGGTTTTCAGTTAAGAAATATCATTTATAAATATCATCATTTATTGCGTTCAAACTGCGTGTGTCAGCCTCACTACTTTTTATAACCTTTGTATGTAAAGTCTCCTGTCTGCCTCACCATTGTGGAAGAACCTGGTGCCATAGCCCGGTGCAGGTGGAGGGCGCACAGTGATCCTGTTTCTGCGATCTGGTGGGTAAACATCATAGAAAACTGAGTTCCTGTGATGAATACTGTGTGGATCCCGTGGGTCACTCATGTCCGTAGTCCGTGGTGTATCCGGCCTCGGACGAGGAAAGTGTATTTCTACGGCGTTACTCGAAAGCGCTGTGGGAGAAACATTTGACTCCGGTGTAACTCTGGTCAGTGAATGCGCTCTTTGCGCACTGCGTGCGTCTCCTTCGCTGGTTTGCTGCGTGATGCGACGTGCATTCCCACTATCCTCCGCCAAGGGGACCCATCCAGGTGTAGCAGGTGAGCGGGCAGTTGCTTCCGAGGTGTCAGATCTTATTCTGCCGCCACGGATGTGCGTAAAGTCCGGTGATCTTACCGACGAGGCAGTGGCCTGTTGTGCGCCAGCGTCATCTCCAGGTGTGCTCCGGCCTCCTCTCGGGACTCCGCTGCCGGAGAACTCCTGGATGACAGTGGAAGCAGCAGAGATGCCGTTAGATGGTGCATCTTGTGAACGGTATCCCGGAGCCTCTCCTCTGGTAGCGATGCGCGGTGGGGACTGACTTTGTGTCCCGGGTCGTCCCGAGGCGAGTAAATACTGACCCGCATCCACACCAAGAACAGACGCATCCACTTGATTGGCGTCGTTTTGTTGAGAGTGACCGCCGAAGTTTCCAGATCGGAACCTGGAGGATCTCGTGACCGCAACTGGAGCTTGAAGTTGGTTAAAATGGTTTTTAGTCGTCAATAACATCTGAGTGCGTCTTCTCACCTGCGCAGGTGAGCGATATTGAGCCCCAGTGCTCAGTAAACTGTACACCTGACCGTTATTCTCCCACTGAATCCGTTGTCTCCACGGTCCAACATGGTGCTGACCGGTACCCAAACGCACCAGAACATCTAGAAAAATGAAAACAAGCACAAACTTCTGCATGGCTCAATGTGATGATGTCTCTATGTGAAGAGCTCCAACACTCGGACATTAATGACGAACATTTGACTTTGACACGGGTGATGGGGTGGTGTTTTGAATACACTCTACTCCGTCACGCAGTTGCGCACAGCATCACCGCAGAGAAGGTTTGTGTTGAGACGTTTTCAAATGTTTGTAATGTGAGTTACTCTCAGAAAAAATGCTTTTATCCACCCGTGAGCAGCAAGGAGCTGCACTCATGTCTCAGTTTAACCGTTTCACCACCGTCAACTGGGTGGGCTTCAACTTATATTAGGCTATTTCTGGGTGGAGAAGAATTAGCAGCCTAGTCACCATGAAACATTTTCAAAAAAATCCGGTCTGGGTTTCAAGTGAAAATCTGTGCGTCATGACGCACAATGACCCCTTTAAGTTGTCCTATGGACTGAAAGTGGCCACATTTTAAACACAGTGAGCACTGTGAGCACTCAACCTGTTGATTCCCCACACTGAGGCCAAGTCGACCTCCTCACCACATGATGGCAGTGGACCCTCACTTAAAGTCAGAGCTCGTGGTGACGCGCGAGACAATACTATTTTTATATCCAAGTCTCGTGACTTATTCAGTAATTAGCAGCAACGCCCCTCAGCTTTAAACATGAATGAAGATAAGACAAAGATGGAAACGAAGTGATTACAAAGTTCTGCCCTGAAAGTTGGGGTCAAGATAAAATGTTTGCTGTAGTTCAGAGAAGCTTGTATTAATATTAATTAATATTTTTTTAATAATTATTAATAAAATGTATGGCTTTTATTCATTTTAGTATTCTATTTTATAAATTAACCTTCAAAACCCTGTAAACACGTGTCATCCAATGTGAATTTGAGAAAAAGAACACCCATATTATCTCTACAAAGATGTCTGCACTTCATATCTTAACTTGTGCTGTGACACACCTCAAAGTCAGGTCAAATTTATATTTAGACTTTACTCACTGCAGGGCTTCAACATCTTTCATATATCAGGCTACAGACCATTTATATAAATCTATGTCATGTCAATTTATAATTTATATGCCTAACTTTCTACCATCATATTTATTTCAGGATCTCAAAATGGGACTGACACCAGTCTGGTCTATGCTGACTGTATTTTATGTATTTTATATACTGTACACACTTTTTATGTCTGTTATTTGTGTCAAACAATTCAGCACATTGTTGTTTAGTCGATATTTCTATTAACATTTAATATTTGCCATTTTATAGTTTTATATGTGCATTTTCATTATGAACTTTTGTGTTGCAAACTTGTAAATAGTGCATGAAAATGTGTTTCTATTAACATTAATATTTTCCTTTTTTATCATGCTTCATTCTTATAAATGAATGGTCTCAATAACTTTGCAATTTCAATCTTATTCTCTGTTTTAAGGGACATCTTTTGTGACATCTGTCCAGGGACTACAAATAAAAAATAGCCTCTTCTCACAAATAACAGTATAATAGCAGTATTTACTGCTAAATAAACAGCAAATAAACGCTAAAAAGAAGTCAAATACTTCCAATGACATCTGTTCACCTTTACACCACTGTAACTCTAAATTCAAACTTTCAAGGATTTTCAAGGCCTGGTTGAATCCTGTATAACTTGTGTACAGTACCAGACGAAGGTGCAGAAAACTACATTTACCAGAGGACAGTCAATGGTAATTCAGGCTTTTGTGGTGCATTTTTATTTAATTCAATTTTATTTTATTTATATAGCACCAAATCATAACAGTCTTTAGAGACCCAACAAACTCAATTCAGCTGTCTCTATTGTCATTGTGTACACATGATGATGAGGTTGTACATTTTGCAGGTAGTAGGTGAAAGGCTGAATGCCTTTACTTTGTTATGTCACCAACCATTCTGGCTGCTTGGACGTGCGGACAGACTGGTAGCCAGTAGCGTGGTGCCAGTCCCGAGTGCAAGGTGACAAAAGCAACCAGCACCCTCTGGATTAGAGGAAGTCTGAGTGTACCAATGCTACAAGACCCCCCCCCCCCCACCCCTCTAAATATACCCACACACCCTGGCAAGCACTCAGAGCCTCTCAACAATCTGTATGAGTATAAATCCATGAGTGAGTGTGAGAAACAGGAGTAAGGGGTGTGTGTGTGTGTGTATGTGTGTGTCTGAGTTGTGGGACATAATCACAGGGTCCAGGTCTAGTTGGCTCAGGCGGGCTGTAACTGGATGGATGTCATTCCTCCAGCATGTTGGGTGGTCTTTCAGAGTGTAAGCACTTAAGATCTCGCAGTCAGTGACACTCCTCCGCCCCTAACTTGTTGACACACATGATTTAAACCGCCACCTCTCCTGGCACACTAACGTCCCGCATGTAGGATCTGACACCATCAATGAACGTCGGCTTTGGTTAGAGAGGCAGGATTTGACCTTTGCAGGTGACCTGGGTATTTAGTGGGGAAAGTGAAGGCCTTCCTCACATAACTGTGATTGGTACTACATATAATCCATTGGTGGAAAGTAACAATATTCTCAAGTACTGCACCTACGAACACTTTTGAAGCACTAATACTTCACTTAAGTTTTTCTGTCTACTTTAAACTTCAATGTCACTTATTTCAGAAAGAGATATTGTACTTTTTACTTTAGTGCATTTTGACAGCCATCGTCACTGCTTCCAGATTATTATTAAGATTTTAGGTGCAAAAAAATACGACCAGTTTGTAAAAATAAATGCAGGACTTGTAATTGTAATTGAGTATTTAATGAGTAAAATAAGTAATGCAAGAGGTGTCAGTAGCTCAATCGGGGCTTGGGATCTGGAGTGTGGAACGGTAGCAGGATGGATGCCATTTAATCTCCTGGACACTGCTCGGACACCTTACAAACACTATGTGGCAGCTTCATCGCTCTCCCCAACAACTGAAACAACCCAACACAACTCTTTCTGGGTGACTTTAAAAAGTGCAGAGTAGTTATTAATTACAAATTTTCAATAAAATTTGTTCACTGGTGAAGGAAAAAAGAAACATTGTTCAGTTCCAAACACGTGTTGTCTTTATAGATCCACTGTAATATGTAAATTGTAATGCTCATGTAAAGACAGTAGTATTGTTGAAATTGCACTTACTTAATTATTCAACATCACCATCAGTCTTTATCTCTCTTTTGTCATTATGTCCATAGAGGCCGTTGAGCTCAGTTACATTGCCCAGCTCCGTTCTGGCATGACACGACACAGTCCAGGCAGCCTGGCTAACAAACTCAGCTAACACTAGCTAACAGCTGCTATAATTTGCGGCAGTTTACTTTACTGTCCATTAGGAAACTCTGTAAGAGAGTTGATTCGCAGCAGCTGGAGGACATCAGAGGGAAAACAGAAAACCTTGTCTCCATAAAATATGATCCAGTTTCACCAAAATCAGTGAAATAGTTGGTGGTGTGTGACTTATTGCTGTAAAGCTTTATATACTTCTCGTGCGTGATCGTACCCGGAGCACAAAGTTACATAGTGCAAATACAGAGTGTGAATAAAAGAGACACCATTCACCTAAATGCACATCAGTGTAGCTTTAAGATGTGAGCAGCATATACATTTTGTATCTGGTTAAGGTGAAGCTAATTTTAACCACTTTATATTTAATCTACAACAATACATCATAGTGATCATAGGTTTTGTGTGTAAGGTATTAATCTGTAAAGCATAAAATAGAAAATGGGGACAGTGCTTGCGTAAATGCACTTAGTTGATCTCTACCACAGGGTCTGAATGTGAACATGAGGACAGGTACATGCTGCAACACTTAGTGAGAGAGTTTTTCCATGTAGGTAATAAACCTCAGTGTCCTATGACGCACATTGAGTAGAGGTCTGTGAATCCTAAACAGAGGCCAGATATACTCATACATCCACAACATAATATTTAAATCTCATTGTACGCTCCTTGTTTCATAATGTTTCACAACAGCGCTGTGTCACCTCCTGCACATATTTACCCCGTGTGATTAAAGCCATCCAGCATCTCTTCCAAACAGGCATTTAACTCTGAACACAATGTAACATTGCAATGTTCTGTATGTGTGCAAACACAGACATCATAAAAACAGAAAATAGCCATCCCCACTCATGTGTAGTTGATATTACTGTCTTTATGTGGGCCCATGCTGATGATGGACGTGTTTCACTCACATGACTCACCAAAGCCGTGAGTAATGAAGTCAGGTATGTCCAGGAAAATGTCTAGACTGGATTTGTTTTCACTGTAAATAATGCAGGCCCGCTTCACACAGTTCACATGTGCATAAGTCGACGTGTGCATGAACACCATTTAATGCTGTTTGAGCAGGATTACAGATGTACTTGTATTTATCATCATAAGACTACTGACAGAAAATGATCCTAACATAGAAATATTTTCTTCTTTTCTCTGCTGTGTTTTCTTTGGTTCATGTTTGTGCTTTGGGGAACAGATCCACCTGTGTGCGTGCTTTCACAGCCATCACACATACAGCTGTCATTTTTAGCACCGGGAGTCCAGGCCAGTATGGTTTACTCCACATCCACCTGTTAGAGCGTCACAACAATCGCCTTGTCACTCCATTTCCATAAGACACACACTTGACAGATTACGTGCACCTCCAGCTGATGTCATTAGGCATTGAAAGAATGGTTGTTACTCTAACAGATGTGATTAAAACGAAGCTACTGTAGCTCAAGATGTACTACAAGCCCTGCTGGCGCTCCCACTCACGTTTTTCTAACGCCATGAGCCTGAAGTTAACTCTCTGCTGCTTTGTAACACACGGTTTGCACAACTGGGATTCAAAATGACCCAAATCACTAATACTTTCCAACTGAGCAGTCAAAGTCTGGACTGACATCAAATGATCCTTTGTCTTGGCTGTCATTTTGTCAAGTAAGGAGCCCCCGAATACATACCTGACCTGTTCTTTATTTAGCCGAAGTATTATAAGCTGAAGTTACACTAACTAACTCTGACAGGATGAGGTATTCCCTAAGGGGAAATGAGAAATTATGTTGGCCTATTTATACCTGTGGAAACATAGGCGTTATCAGCACGTGCCTTGGGCCTCATACGCTGTAAATCTAGTGCTAATAGCCTTCCAGTCTTGTGGTTAGTCTCTGACCTACTCAGGCATTTACTTAAGGTAAGTGAGGCCAGCTATTTCAGAGCTACAGTGTTGGAAAAATCGCAGGAGGACAGATATAGGTGTTGAAAAGAGCCTTTCCGGTCTCTGAAATTAGCTCAACGTGGACATAGTTCATATGGATTGTTTATATTCTGTAATGAAGATATTAAATGTCTTTCAGGTTGTGTCATGTTCAGTATCCTGACCTACATGAACTCCAGAGTGGCCCAGTTTTTTTTTATATTTATAATCTAAAACAGGCTCATATGCACAGTGCGTCATCAAATGTTGAATATGCCTATGAGTTGAACCAAAAAGATGATGTTCCTTCTTTAGATCGTTTCATTTGAATACTTCTCAGAGAATGGAAGAAGAAAAACAATCTACTAAAACAGCAAACAAAAACAATTTGGAAACTGAACTATCTTGTTAACTATCTTGCACCTTCTGAGGGGACCTAACAACTTTTGCTTTGGTTGGGAACGTACTGATCCCAGCCAACTCTGACACTTAAAAGGTTCAGTGTGTAAAATTTAGGGGGCTTTACAGAATATTGCTGAAAAGGAATACTATCCTCTCGCCCTAAATCAGCTGGGATAGGCTCCAGCCCCACCGCGACCCCGATGAGGATAAGCGGTTACAAATAATGGATTGATGGACTATACTATCCTGTGGAGGGGGTGTGGTGTAGGGATGGCTCAGGAGAGCAGGACAGTCTCCCATTTTAACATAGTAGCATGCTAGACCTGGGAGGATGGAGAGAGACAGACACACAACCAGTCAGCAGCAAGTGCGTACAGAGAGCCTGCAAACGGCTGGATGAATTGTGCGTCCACGACACTGTAAATACAAACCTGTTACTGGCATCTATCTGTATTGTGTGAGTTGCTGAGGAACACACAGTGCCACATGTGCCACATATGTGTAACTATGTTTTCACTGATGTACAATCAAAAGAAAGTGTTATTAACCGCCCAGTCGATTTGAATGATTAAAAATATGGCAAGTTTATGAAATTAGGTGTTAAAATAAGGTAAAAATGAGCAGTATTCTCAGCTCCAGGACTGTGGGGGCGTGTCTGCTGAATGAGCTGAAGCCACGCCCACTATTGGGGGTAGTCAAGCAGCAATTTGAATTGACTGAAACGTGTCAGATGAGTTCATAAAATGATATGACTAACTTTTAAACACTGAGCGATATTAATTAATCTCCATTTCTCTACTAGGGGTGCAGGGGTATGCTCAGGGTGGCCTCAGTGTGTCATCGAGCCACTTTTCACATGTTTTCAGCAACTATTTTCCAACATATTTAATGTATTTTGAAAGAAATCTAAGAGCTGCCTCTACACTTCAGGGCAAGAGCAAAGATAGATCAAGGTGTTTATAAAATTTGAATGCGTGTCACAAGCATCAACACCTGGAACAAGATTAAACTGTATGAGGCAGTGTTATAAAGTCTGATCATGGCTGGTTAATTTTGTGCTCCTGTACCAATACAAGTCATTATGACCTGTATTTACATGCATCTGTACTTTAGGTAAGATGAACGAGTCATGTACTCTATTAGAAATTCATGAAATCCAACACCATATGTAGAATTGTATCAACTACAAGTTTATTTTTTGGATGACAAAAATGCAGAGATTCTTGATATTCTGTATATGAACAGCTACCAGTGCATTTATTTGCAACAAATGGTCCAGTACAAATCAGTGGTTTAACATAACAGTAACATACTAATGATCCATTCAACAGAGTTCAGAGTAAAATATAGATCATCTGAAGATGATTTAAAAAAACAAAAAAAAACAAGACTATGATAAGTTAACATTGTTTTGCTGAATTTACAAACAAAATAAAATTAGAAAACCTTCATAAAAAAGTATCCATGAGACTATTTACAATTTCTGTACAGGGTTGGAGAGGAGTCTTCCTGCTGCAAGAAAGACAGAAAAAAAAAAGAAGTTATGTTAGATGAGGTTGTAAACTTTTAAAATTTGTACCAACAAGTTCTTATGCATTTCTGTTTTTTGAAAACATTCATTTTGTTTCTTGAGTGCGGAAAACAAGCAGTGGCAAATTCTTTAAAAACAGGATACACGTTTTAAACTTGTGCAGAAATCCCTAAATATGACTTCTGTCAAATTGGAGACAGCGGCACACTTAATCTGTCTTCTTACCTATAAACGATTAAGCAGGCTGTTCTGAATGTCCTCATACACCTTGTTGTAGATCTCCTCTTTGGATTTCAAACCATCCAGGTACTCTGCAACACACAAAGAGTTGACCAGTTAATTAAATGTTTGAAAATAATCGTTAAAAATATGACAGCAAAAACTGGCGAAGTCTTGTTTGCCCTGAATAGATTACACCGAGTTTCCCAAAGAAAATATTAAAACCTACCGATATCCAAGCCGCTATCCTCCATTGCTTTCCTGTGCCTCAGGTACATCGGCCACACGTGGCCATCGAACAAGCCTGGAGGGTCAGGGACGGTGTACTGTCTTGTACTGAAAATTATAAAACACACTGTTAGTCAAGGTGCACTCACCAAGACAGGATGATGTTGAATTAATCAACTCAATGATTACAAAATGGTAAATGTGAAAATGTAAACACTAACAATATAAACAAATGTTTCTGTGTACGCTCACCTTCTCCTTCTCTTGCACTCCTCATAGGGAATCGTGATGTAATAGCACTTGTCGAAAACATCCAGCAGGGGCCTAGAGGGGAGATGAGCAAGGACATCGATAATGATATATGTAGTCTCCAGACGAAGCAGAGTAAAAGGATCATACAGCACTTATGCAAGTGTTCATTTGGTTTCTTATCTGTTTATCTGCAGCGTGCTTGACATTGAGCTCTAGTACACAGAGTGCCGATCAATTCGCAACCAGCTTTAAGGACGACTCAGAGAGCCTCTTTCTGCTGAAACTGTTATCTCTATCTGCAGGACCGCCCAAGTCTGCCTGCAGAGGTCTGTGTAAATGCGCTAGTGGTTCAAGTGTGCAAAATTGGCACGTGACTCGACAAAAATATCACCGTCCATCCACTGTTTGTTGTCATGAATTCTTTAGAAATTGTGAGAAACAAGATGGCCACGTAACTCTACCAAAGTAACACCATGCATCCAATGTTTGTCATCCTGAATTTGAAAGGAACATGATGGGCTGTTGCCCTTCACAGAAAATTCTGCTGTGTGAAGTTAAAATTTAGAGCCAGATTAAAAGCACACAACATGATCTAAGCGCCAACTATACTTACGTAGTTTCCTAAGGCAGACACCCACAGTGAATCGAAATCAACTTACGGGTAGTTGTAGAGCAGGAAACCCTCTATGATCAGGACGTGGGTCTGCTCATCGGGGTTGGCCACATCGGACACAGGGGACAGAGGGACGCCGTGAGAACGTGCGAACTTCACCGGGTTCTCCATCCAGCCTTTTACGGTGTTGGTCATGGCCTCCATATCCAAAGCTGTGATCACTGTAGAGCAAGATTCATAGAAAGGAAGACGATGGAAAAGACAGATAGTAAATTAGAACAGATAAAAGTGGAGAATATAAAAAACTGGAAATGTGTTTTGCTCCAAGTTACTGGAGATTATTATCAGCTTAATGTTGTGTATGTTAAATGGTTTTAATGTATGCAATGTTGGAGGGTGGGGCTATATGAGACTAAAGGGTAATCAATGGCAGTCTTCAGTGAAGTCTTACCATCCCATTGTCTAAAGCCGTCCTCCCCGACTTCTATCTGATCAGGTTTCTGAAATAACAGTCACCAATAAAACATTGCTGCAACCTCACAGCTCTGAATACTCTCAGATCCCACTCACATGCCAGAGCAATACAGCCGAACAAGTGTGCACACAGAAAAATTAAAATGGAGGGGGGGGGGGCATGCACAAAATAACTGAAGCCATTTATAAAAGTAGACAGGTTTAGTAAAAATTGGGAAAAAGGGGGAAATGATAAGCATTATATTTGAAAGTGTTAATGGAGATGAAGGAGAGAATGGATGCATCTGGCCGTGTTAGAAGTAATGCAGAGGGCATAAGGAATATTAACATACTTAAAAAGGATACAAGGGAGGAAAGTCATGACTGAAGCGGTAAGAAGAGACAACCAGGTAAAGAAACTATGTTGCATAGACATCAAGGCCATTTCCATATCTAATGTGGAGAACAGAGTGCGTGGGACAGGAGGTTACAAATGGCAAGAACCAACTACTTTGCCTACATGCAGTGCCCGTAAAGGAAACAACACACACACACAGACACACACACAGAAAAAAACCCTCTTAGTATCTAGTGGCTAAAACTCACCTTGAAAAAGTCATCTTGGTGCACAACACAGCAGTTGGGCAGCATCTTGATCAACTTATTTGTCAGGGTGGTTTTGCCACCATTAGTGATTCTGTAAACAAAAAACACCAGATTTTAGTTTCATACAAAAAAAAAAAAAAGTAACACAAAGCGCTTCACACAATTACCCGTAATCCTCTAAACCATCTTATTATAAACAAAAGCATGACACAAACATGTGGGGCCCTTTGTTTACATTTTAATCAAAGTAAATTTGGTGCACATGACAAAAAAAATAAATCATGTTTACCTAAAAGAAAGTGTTAAAATGCAATAAAAGATGTGTGTGTGTGTGTGTGTGTATGTGTGTGTGGGTGGGTAGTTAAAAAGTACACTGTTTAATAATAGTAAAACCATGCTGAATAAAAAGCACAAAGCTCTTAAAAATCAGTCCAAATAGAACACAATAAAACTGTCACTTGCTAATTTAAACGTGTAAATATAAATGCTGATCATCATAACATTAAACTGGTTTCGCTTTGGGACAACACTGATGTTAACTCTCCCTCCACTTTTTCAAATGTCCCGCTCGATTGATGACAACAAACCAGCGACACCGGACATGGCTTTAAACCGGTTTAACAGCACTAGTTTCTGGCGGGCAGCTGATAAAACATGTGGCCATGAGGATAATACACAATCAACCAGTAACCAGGGTTAGCCACCATTATTTCATAACTTCATCCTGACCACGAGTTTATCTTAAGAGGTCTCCACAAACAATAACATAACACTACACGAGATTATTTTAGTCCAACACTCTTTCAAACTTCATAACACCACTCTCCACTATCAGTCCGTTTAGCTAAAACAACATTACAACCCTGTTAAGACATATGTGTAACTGTACGTGCTTAATGCAAGCGAACAACTATGTTTAATACAAATACAAACACTTACCCGCCAATTCCTATAATGTATTTCATCTTCTCGTGTCCTCTCGACAGTCCTGCTCAACGTCCGCTGAAGAAACAGTCAAAAGTAGGTTTTTAAACCAAAAAGTCGAGGGTAAAAATCCAACAATTTAACCGCTTAAATAAGTTGTAAATTAACGTTGCGGTCTGACAATGTTTCTCTCTACTACTCCATTAACTTAGAGCGCGAGACGCTGCAATTTATATCCAGCCTTCGAATTGCGTCACTACTCACGCAGGCATGGGGCGTTCTCGTGATCAGACGTACTCTACGTGCCCCTTTCGCAGTAGCCAATCAGTTCCCGCGGAGCGCCTTGTACTAGCCAATCACAGCCCGCGAACTTTCACATATTTACATATTTGAGCGCGCCTGTTCCTGTCCATCACAGCAGCGGTGACCAGCAGCTCGTACTGTTCCGTTCAGCTGTTAATCCACCTGATGACCGGACATACTGTGGAAAACTACCATGAAAGGTGTCTTATAGAGACATTAAAATAACAGCTGCATCTCTTCTCATACCTTTGAACTACTGTTAAAAGTTGCCTGGTTATATTTCTGTTACAGTAACCACTGAGAAAAATGTAACTGTGATTGCCAGATATGATTGAATATGAATTAAGTTATGGTAATATAATACTTGTAAGAAAAAGTATGTAAAGCCTGCGTCATTTCATAACTCCATTCACATGGTTTGATTTTTTTAGAGCACTATATATATTTATATAGAGAGGTATATAAACACTATATCATGTGCGTGTGTATCCGAATACTTGAAAGGTTTATATATTGCATATTACTTTTTATTTAATTCCTCTGTTTTGAGTATATCTTATTTATCAGCATTATACTCTATATCGACATATTTTTTATATTTATAGTGTTTTCTGTTCCACCTTGTGTATGCTATGAATGACATTGACACATACATGTGTATTGTGAGTTGCTGTAACAAGTGAATTCCCCCGTTGTGGGATCAATAAATTCTATCTTATCCTATCTTATCTTAAATGTGGAAAAAGCACCAGCCAAGTAGGTTTATTTTAGTGTGTTAGTAGTGTTTTTATATTGGGGTACTGTTGTGTTGTCAATGAAAAGCATGTCAGTCAAAATAAGACATTTTAGTCTTTGACAGGCAGATGGATGAATACACTTCTTTTCTCCTATAGCAATAAATTACATATAATATATTTAAATGTATATATATTCTGTTATAAGTGGGTCTTTGTTATACTGAATAAAAAAATACATGGATATTATGAGCAAAGTGTGCTTTAAGTATTAAAAGTAAAAGCACTTGTTATACAGAATTGTGTTATCGTTGAATGCATATCATATATTAAATTTGAATAGACAGATGCAGTCACATGTATTACAACACAAACTGGATTAAGATTTATACAAAAGGTATGAGCTATGCAACTATATATTATTGCTATATTATTTAAATTGGTAGATTACTTTCCTTGCAATCTATAACAATGCATCATTTCTTATAAACTGATCATCAAGGAAGAAAAAAGTATAGTCTTTAGAACAGAAGAGAATCAAGGGTCTAAGGATAGATGGTGTATATATAAACACTACATCATGCACAGTAAGGAGAGTGATGGCTACATCTTTCCATTAGTTATTATTATGAGATGTAATAAAATACTTTCAACCCACTTTTGACAGCTTCATCAAATTCTTTGTCCAAATCACACATTGGAGAATTTTAGAGATGTAGATATAAACCCATGACATGCTATGTCACATCCCAGATATAATTTCATGTGTTAGGTGTAGTGTGTGATGAGTGTGAGCTCCACTGGACAGCAGAACTAAATTTAACAGGTCATGGGTTGAGACATAAGCCAGAACAATGTACAGCATGTCTGATGGTTTATTCTGTCAAAAATGTATTTGAAACAGAGGTTCACATTAAAGTAAATGAACAGAGTTCACAGTGTGTGTGACATTCACGTCTATTTGTGTGTATGTGTCCATGTGCAATGTTACAACTGTTGGGGGTCATGGGTTAGGGGTCAATATTCAGGGTTCACTACTAGTGTGTAAGAGGGCAGGGTGTGATGTGTGACACATGTGATAGTCCTCTGGTTACGGGGACGTCACAAGACTTGACCACAGCCCTGAAGTGGTGATGACACACTGAAAAGGTAGCACCAAAAATAAGATGTCTCCTTTGATGTCCTCATGCACCTGCATGTCTTCATCCAGCTTCAGAACTTGAGAAGATAAGCAGGTTGCTGAAATATGTTCTGTCTAAATATGTAACAGTCAAATGACAGGCAGCAGCGTCTGCCAAACAAAAAATGAGATTTCCAGTGAAGGTTTTACAGAGAAACACTGTGATTTTATAGATTTTCTCTGATTGTCATGATCAAACACATTCAATACTGATATAATACTAATAGTTTTACAGATATTCCCTGAATCATTACCACTCAATTTTCTTTTTACATAATTTTGTATGTAATTTAAAAAAGCAGAAAAATGCTGTATAGATGTTTGCTTGCTTGTATACACAGCATAATACTGGTTTTATTTATTTATTTATTTAAGTTACAGATAATGTCTGTAATTTTACAGTTTAAACAACTTTTAAAAACAGAAAACTACACTAAAACTTTTGTTTTTTTCCAGGATACTCTACATAAAAAGAACACAAACTGGAAGTTTCTCTTCATGCATTAGTTTTTGTTTTGTTTTGTTCTGCTGCCATATTGACAATGACCTCAAGGCATTGTTCAGACACAATCAAACAGAAACACACAGAAAGCCTTGGACAATTACATCACAACCTCTATTAAAAGAGTAAAATTAGGCTGCATGAATAAAAAATAGCAGCAAAATCACATAGAAATGTAATGCTTTGCAACAGAACACCTAACTGTTATTTAAACCTTGAACAGCTTGTGAATTCATGGCTTTAAACTTTTGTTTACATAATGTACAGTGGTCTGCAATTGACAAAAGTACTTTTAAAGGTCCAGTGTGTAAGATTAAGGGGGATCTAATGGCTGAAATGGAAGATAATATTCAAAAAGTCTAAAGTATGTTTTCATTAGTGTAGAATTACCTGAAAATAAGTATCGTCCATTGGAGTTCGCCTCATTTAACTGCCATGTTTCTACTGACTCTAGCTAGAGCTTGTGGTTTTGTAGTCACCACAGTTTTCCCTACACACTTGGAAAAGGGTGAGGTGGAGATTATTCAGTTGGTTGCAATCTGTAACTTAACTGCTCAATGGCAAAAAATCCTACACAATGGGACTTTGAGTTAATCCAGTTGTTCCAGGCCAAACTCTCTATCTGTATGCTAGAACCGAGCTTCCCTGTATGAGTACACAGAAAGTATGAAAACAAACACATAACAGATTTTTGGAGGAACCGTTTATTTAATTATATTTACAAGGCAGAACCGATCACTTCAGAACCATGAATGATAGATTATCTTTCCCATTTAAAACTGAGCAAACATTTTACAGCAGACAAATGGAAGGCAAAGAATTTCTGATCATATAAATATTGTGCTTTTATAGTGAAAATTAACATTCTGATTTTTGGATACATATCATATTTGATATTGAGTGTGACTTGAAACCTACAAACTGTAATAACTAAAAGACTACACATTACATTCCTTCACATTTTCTGGATTTCTTTTAGCAGTTTGGTTGAAAAATAGGCACTCATTACAGCCAACAAACCTCTAAGGAACCTTCCCAAAGAATGATGAGCTGCGGCAACTGTGTTGGGATTTGATAAATATATGTTAGAACTGCTCAGGTTTTGTTTATTGGTGTGAAAACAGCCTAACAGGACTGAAAGTAATTGAAAAGTTGGACCTTTTCATGAACATTTCTGTACCAGAAAGCCAAAAGAACAAGAAGAAAAGTAGAATTGAGATGGCACTTAAGAATTTAAGAGTCCTATTTTCTGTACCAAAGAAGCATAAACGTGTCCATGCCTTACTAACAGCTACACGACTGCATAACATCAGTTAACAACACAAAATACATTTTAGGAGAAACATCAACTCCCATAAACATAAATCACATTATATGTTGAAACAATTCAAAGGTTTTGTGACAACCAAATCCAATAGTGCAAAACAAGGCAGGCAGGCAATACAATTATGCAGCTCTTTACAAAAATAAAAATTCTTACTCCTCTGCCCTCCTGCTACAGTAAGTTGAACAGATGGAAGACATTAGAGAAAATCAATGTAACCCCAGGAAATGTACAATCCATAACGCATTAGGATGTTTGAGCAATGTTTAAAATTCTGTTGTGCTGACATTGTCATCACAAAAACACAAGGAGATGTCGCTCTGCTGAAATGAACAAATTAAATCTCCACATACGCTACATAAACATTCTAAAATAAGATTAAAGTCATTTCAGAGGCCACTTTATACTTCTAATCTATTAGTGGTCAGAACATGTTTCCACAATCTGCATAACAAATGTTCCCATATGAAATAATCTATAAGAATTATAGAAATGTGCAATTTATAAAGTTAATACACAAACATGTGCAATGCTTGTCTCATTTATGGCCACTCTGATACAGATTTCATACAAATGTATTGTATGTGTTTTGTATGTGCATTATTATCATTAGACTATATATTGTTGTAGTAAAAATAAAGTATATTTATTTAATGAAGCATGAAATTTGTTTGAGTGGCCAAAATAAACAAATACTGCTTGACAAACATTTTACAACATATACATATGATTCTTATAGATTCTCTCATATGGGTTTTCCCTACCACAAAATGCAAATATTGATCATGTTCCGGCATTTTCTACACACAATACGACTGAGGCACATCATAACACATAAGGTCGAGTACAGATGTTAGTACATGTGGACATTTTCAAAATGTCAGCAAACGAGAGAGAGAGAGAGCTTAAAAAGGCCTTAGGATGCGGCAGTTATGGGGCAAAAAATAAAAATGAAGGCATCTGATGCATTGGAAAAACTATTGTTATTTACATCAAACACACATTATATTCACACAAATCAGCATGAATATAAATGTGTGTAACCAGTTTGGTCTTGTGGTCGACATTAGACCCAAGTCAGACATCTGTGGTCTCACCAAGTGTTAAATCTTTCATAACATACAGTATGTACAAATCACTATGGTCAGGCAGAAACCTTAGATCTCCAACTGTCAGAAAAACAACCTGAATTTTGAACATAAAACCCAATTTTTTCAGTTAATTTAGTGTACTTATTTTCTTATTAACACAAAGTAGAATTGTAAAATTTTGTCAACCCATAGTAAACCTGTAATCCTTTAAACAAAGTTACAGCATGAGAAACCACAATTGGAGTAACAATGGCTTCACCAAACATTGCCAAAATCATTGTCTTTCTTCTTAATCTTCATGCCACATGATGATTTAATATATTCAGGTTGCAACATGAAACCCTCTGGCGCAGAGGAAGAACGGGTTTCACACAGAAGGAAAAAGAGATGCAGCGATCACCATCTTGATCAGAAAATGGCTGTCAGCTAGATGTTGGTAAAACAAGGAAGCACATGTAGATGTGATAGACCACTGCTTCATATGGGTATAAATCGAAGGGTTCATGCTCCATATGTCTGTCACACACTGAGAAGAGAAGAAAATGTTTTTGGATGATGAAAGCATTTGAAACTTGTGCATCTTTACCTCCGTCTGATTCTTGTAGGGATGAACACAATTTTGTTTGTACTACAACTACAGTTACAGTTAGTTTGTAAACGAAAAAATGGCCTGGTTAGTGTGCACACATCCAAAAATCTGACTTTCTACCATTTTCAAAATCAATCACCTGTTAAATCAACCTCTGAACTCCCTGAAACATGTGCTGAAGTGAAAACCTGCCTTGAATGTTTATCTAATTGGAGCAGATACGGAGTCATTATGATGATCCTGACAGCTAAAAATAAAATCTGAATTAAACAAGGGCACTAGCACCCCTGTGCTGTGAGTAACTTTTTGTATTTTTATCCTGCTTATGGTTTTAAATCACGTCTGCGTCATCACTGAGGTCTCATAACCTTGTTCAGAGAGACATGACCGGAGCATACTGCTGTGTATATCCTTCAGCCAGCTGGTTCGAACCAGCTCATAAAGCATGCACATCATTAACACTCTGACTCTGAAAGGTGTTGGTGGTATGACTTACGACTAATGGGTGCTGTTAATTCGATAAAGATATCATTTACAGAGTGATTATCTGATGAAATAAAGCTTTAGTTCAGTAAAGTTCAGTCAGAAAGACTTCTTTTGCATGCAAGGCCTGTCATCAATTTCTTTTTCCATCCTGTCATTCACGCCTCTCCTCACACACTCCTCTTAAGTGTTGCTGTCAATCATGTATGAGCTGTTCTCATCATCATCTATCCAACAGAGTTATACGCAGTCTGCTAAGTCTTCACAGATTCATCAACTTCTTCATTTTATCCGCTATCAGCCAGAGTCATCAGCCACCCTGGTGTACACAAAAATGTTCAGGATCTTATATAATCAAGGCAAAGGGAGCACTGAAGAAGAAGAAAAGGACGAGTGAGAGAAGCTACTCTGAAAAGCTGAAAAACAAGTCCATCTAACGACCAAGCATGAGTGTAAAGGTCTGCAAAACACACCAAACTACAGGCCAGATATCCCACTGACAACTTGAGTGACCATCAGGGGGATGAATGTGAATCTGAATGTAAATTTTCTGTACCAACACCTCCCCTGCACAAATAACGACAAATCGTTCACCTCACATTCACCCAGTCAGACACGAAAAGAGTGTTTTCTCCATAGGCCATTGTGCACATGCAAATGTAATGACTCGCTTTGCAATCAGTACTTCTACTTTGCAGTAGATGCACATAATTATCCAGTAATTGTGCAAAAATTGCATTATGGCACTGCATATTAATATATTCAGTTTCTCAGATGTGTTTAGACTCAACTCAACTACATTTTATTTATTGACAAGAAAAAATTATTCAGTGTACATTTACCCCTGAATTTGAATATTTCTCTATTTCTGAAGATATTGGGACTTTTTGAGCTTTATTCAATAGGGACAGCTGAAGAGTGACAGGAAAGTGGGGAGAGAGGGGGTGGATGACATGCAGCAAAGAGCCACAGGTCGGAGTCGAACCCTGGGTCACTGTGGCAAAGGCCTGAGCCTTTGTACATGGGGCATACACTCTACCAGGTGAACATTACTCTATTTCTATTTGAATAAAACGAATGTAATCTAAGATAAAGTAAATAAAGAAGTTATTTTGGTTACATCTGTGTGGAGATGTAAAAGGCTAATCTATTTCACACTGGGACTGTTACAAGGAATACAGCAGAGGTTTATATTACCTTCACCTGCAAAGCTCTGCCCTTCTCATAATCCTTGATCTACGATCATTGACTTCGGCCTGAAAATGACAAAGAAAAAAACTTTTAAAAAGTTAGAAAGACCACAGTGCACCAAAATCTGATGAATGTCCCAACTAGTCAAATGTCCAATGTAAAAATATGGCAGGTTTTTAAAGTCCGGGGTAAAACGGTAGACAAGTACCTCTCAGACTTTTTAATTGGCTCCTGTGGGACTGACTGCTGCTGCTCCTGCTGTCTGTGCTCCTGCTCCATCCTACACACACACATATGCACAGTTAATATAGGCATTTGGGCTGATGCCCAAATCTAAAAGCTGTCTAAGGCTGTCTTGGGTAACCAATCAATTCGGATTAAGTGCTTAAACCGCAGTTTATTTCAAGTGCAATTCTGCATGAGCAATATAAACGTACGAGTTATCACAATGAAATGACAAATGTATTTTTACCTTTCTCTCCGTGCTTTAATCCTCTCCTCGTCAAACCTGGAAATGAATAACACAGTTATATCCTTGTTTCACTATCTCATTTTACAGTTATCCAAACACATTAAATGTCACTTTAGTTTGTTCTCAGCCAGGTTTACATAAATTATACATATATATATATTTAAAGGGCTGCAGCAGTCACTGCAGCCTGCAGGATGGTGTCACTGCTACAGCTCATTTTCTCCATCTAGTGGTCAGAGATACTTACTGCACCACACACTCAGGAACATGGACATGCTCCATGGGGACGATCTCTGCCAGCTCATCCAGGCTGTGAACGTACTGGATCTTATTCATGAACTTCACACTGCAGAGGACAACGGGACAACAAAACATGCATCACTGATCAGTGATTCATTTAATTTAAAATATACAGCATGTACTCTATACTCACTGTATTTTATTTTAAATACATATTCATTAGAAATACTTTGAGTGTAAAAGATGCACAGATGCTTTTTGGATTTTAGAAACAGCTGAGCATGAGTCAGCTAATAATAATAATGCAATAATATTTAGTGAAAACTGTCATTCCCAACATTAAAATGTCTTTATTTCATACAGCAATGACTTATCAAAAGTAATGTACGTGATTACTACTACATAAAGCATCAGAACTTTCCCACTTTAAGGATAATTGTTCAACCGTCCTTTTTTTTACCTGATAAATGGCCTGGATATAGCCAGGACAGTGCGTATGAACCACGTGGGATGAGCGATGACCAAAGACTTCAGGTTCTTCCTCAATCTGCCATCACAACACAAACATGTCCATTCTCAGTTAGGTTAGTTTTTACAAGTTTAAAGACCTCCACTAAAATGAACATAACATAGCCTGTGAGTCATTTTCAGTCTCCTGCTGACTGACAGCAAATTATAACTTCTATTACTCTCCATTATTCTGCCTGTCAGTATCGATGTCACACATATCTGTATGTTGATGGTGCTCAGTGCTCAGCAGTTAAAAATATCAGTGTTGGCCTAATTCATGTTTCACTTCAGAAAAGTTTAAACACAACATATCAATCAGTAAGTTAGAGTAGTTTCTCCATAGTTTTTTCTACCTTCTGTCAATCATTTGGTAACATTTCTTGAGCCAGCTGATCCCAGGCATCTTATTCCGAGGAGTGGCTCCGTTCATATAGATAATCAGGTAATCTTCAGCCACAAGCATCTCCAAACTGCTCACCACGTACCTGTATGAAAGGGTACAGCATCATGGACAGATTATAGAGACAACAGGGGCTCAAAAAAACATGATCAAGACGTGCTAACTTTTGACCAAACCCTGTGACTTTCCTATGACATCCATGTACAGCATCAAACATAATGACAACTAAAAGTCAGCCATGGCAGACTCACAGGAAGAGGTTTTCCATGATGTAGTGGTAGTCTGGACAGCTGCTGTCAGGCAGGTAACAGGCAGAGAAAACAATGATGGCATTAAGGCCCTCGCCGTAATAACCTGATGGGAGAGAGAGTTTCAGTTAATACTGAACAATGCATCAGACCATCTTCAAAAGCCTTTCATGTCTTATCAGAGTGATTTATGTCCTTTCACTGACCTCCATGTGTGATGACCCGGAGGTAAGGTCTGATGACCTGCATGTCAATACGATGCTCCTGTTCTCCGATGATCACCGTCCTCCAGAGGCGTCCGTTGTTGGTGTTCCCATCCTCGTCCGCGTCTCCTGAACCGCCAGCGGGACCCGCTTTGGCCGAGGCTACCGGTGTGTCATCTGGACAGACACAGGGCCAGATTTTGTTCTTAATTCTGCACTGAAATCTGTATCATGCTGCAGAGCATTGGTTTCAAGACAGAGTCAAATCTATTGCCTGTGTCTAAGCTCCTTTTAAGTGAGGTTTGCTCCTTTTAAGTTGAACAATTGATTTAGGATTATTTTCAGTCTTAGCAAAACTTTTGTATCACTGTCTAAGGATTAAGATTAACATTCATGTAGGATTAGGATTCAGGTTTTCAGTGAAATGTCGAATTAGTCTTCGTTTGAAGATATCCAACTCTTCACTTGTGAGAACATTGTACCTTTCAAGTTACAAAGTGCTTTACAAATCAGGCAAAAAAGCACAGAAAATCAAATATGTCACCAATAAAATAAGATTAAAACCGCAAGATATAAACAAATAAAACATGTTAGAAGTGTAAAAATGAAACTTAAAGGGAAGAATAATCAAAGCCATCTTTCAAAGATGATGAAAAATATGTTACTGATTCAATGTTCAGTATATAGACTGACAGATTTTTCAACAGATATTGCATCAAAATTCATATGTATTACAATTCAGATGAAAGGGAAAACAAGGGAAAATAATCTTAATATATGAATAATTAAAGGGGTCAAAACAACGTGCAGTCGTGCATGTACATTTTTAACCACTTACCTTCCCACTCCAGCTCATTGCCATTTGTGATGAACTCCAGTGAGTCTGTCTCATCGGGCGTATCGATGTCATCAACATTGATGTCCAGGTCGTCTGGTGTATCCAGGAAGTCATCAGACAGCAAAGAACCTTCACTTTGGTCCAGTGAAAGGTTCATCTCCGGGGCAATCAGCGTACGCCGCTTACGGTGCGATGAGGACACACCACCTCCTCCTCCTCCAGGTGGGCTCACATTTAGGGAGTTAGGGGGAGCTACAGCAAGACCAGGAGAGGAAAGACAGACAGAAATGTAACTGATAAATACATAAAGCTGAGTATTATAATCTTTCCATTATTGACCGATTAGTGATCCTTCAGTCTGCAGTCGGCACTTACAGGCTCTGTCGTCTGTGAGACCACAGGAGGAATCCATGTCTCCGTACTCTGGTAGTGGTCTGGAGGGAAAGATGTATAATATATAATAAAAAGCCATATGTAGAGACCAACTTACTTAATACAATAAATAATAATAACAATTAATTTCATGTTTTTGTCTGATCTATGTTCTCTAACATGGACTATTCTGTGACAATAACCTCACAATAAAATGTAACATTGTCATTAGGATGCTGCTCAAGGCGTGGATATTGTCACTGATCTGGCTAAGCCCTGAAAAGAGAAGAGAGCAAAGGAGGATAGAGATGGTAATTAATTTCTCTCTGGGGAGAGATGAAGATTACAGGGCTGCTAGGCGAGGAGAAAGGGAGGAGCAATACAGGAAAAAAGGGGGAGGAAGAAGAGACAGAATGAGGGAAGAAGTGTGTGTTTGCATACAGACAAAGTGGTGCAGCTCTACGCACATTAGGGCAGATGGGCTTACACGTGCATATCAGCAACAACACCCAGTGCAACCAAGGAACTGGAAACAACTTAATGGTTAAAAACACAAGAAACGCAGAGAGCTACAGCACAGTGTTGTTTAGCAGAGAGAGTCTTAGCTGCAGTCCTGTGAAAGCCAACTCCTCCATGCTCCCATCTAGAGGAGGACAGTGTGAGGCAGTGTGTGCTCCTCCTGAGCCAACAACACTGGCTTTAGCCCAGACGAACAGACACTGATGAAAGGTCCGACCCAACTCCCTGGAGACCCCTGCATGATTACTAGTCCAACGCTTTCTTTGTCACAAATGAAGCCTTTTCTATAAACATAACAGATTTATGGATTTATTTCCCCTTTTAACAAAAGCAAGATGATCTCTTTTGTTCCTGTTTATGGCTGCATTGTCCTTCAGCTACAGACATCAATATCAGGATGAACCAATGATGCTTACCTTCTGGAAATAGCACAGGGCTGCTTTTGTCAGAGCCGATTCAAATGAGCCTTTAAACCTCACGCACCTTTATATTTGACTTGCTTACTCATTCCCTGTCCTCTCAGCTGATAACAGACAGTCTAGAGCAGAGCGTCTCCTATTATCTCCTATAATAATCCTATTGCTGCTGGCAATTCCTCCGTGTCTGTCTGTCTTTAACCAAAACCTGCCACAATTTTCGTGGCGATGCTGTGTTGTTGATCGGCGGCTGCTGTTGCGTCACATGACGTAGCCCGAGACCATTTACAGACAGAGCTGCACCTGCTCCCTGGCTTCCTGCCTCACAGTCTGACAGAGGAGGAGGGACGAGGGGAGGAGGGAGGAGAAGGAGGAGGAGGAGGAGGAGGAGGAAGAGGAGAGAGCCCAGCACTGATTGTCATCACACTTCTTCCCTTCTCTTTATCTGCCCATCAAGCTTTGCATCTCTGAATCTTCTAAATTGTTGCTATCTTTATGGATTAAGTAAGGAAACTTTTGTCATTTATCCCTCTCTGGTTCTCCTTCTTCTCCTTCTGTGGCAGATAACTGATCAGCTGTCTTATCTCTGAGCCTCTTACTGTGAACATGAAGTTAAAATCAGCTCACATCACATCAAAAACAACAATTATTAAACCTTTAGTAAGGTAAAAGTTCCACTAATGTTTAGAAAGTAGAACAAAAACAAGATATGGCTAAAGATATGGATAAACAAGTGCCAATATTACAAAAATACAGATTAACATAAATAGCACAGCATGTAAATCCACTCAGACTTAACTGTACTGGAAGTAATATGGTGCAGCTGGTCCATTAAAAACTCCAAACGCAATTAATCAATAATTAACTGCACAATAATCCTAAATAATGAGCTATTCATCCTTAAATTAAAATGTGCTGCACACACAAACACAAGAGTATGCCATATTCAACTGCTATTAGGACATCTTTTTGCTCAGCTGTCTCATTTCAACATCAACAGATGAATTTGACATCAACAGAGCAGTTTAATAGATGATGACCAGTGGTATGTAAAAGGATTTCACCTGGGGAAATCCTCATCCTGCCACTCGTCTTTCACTTCCATGTTCTCCATTCTTAGAGTCGCCTCTGTAGTGCCCATCCCTCAGAGAGGAGAGCAGGAGCCGGGCCTGGAGGTGTGAACAGAAAGGTTTATCAATGAACACCATTCACAATAACAGAGAAAAACATTAAGTGAGTGTACTAACTAGACAGTCGGCTTCATGGCTGAACTGCAGGGGGAACACGTGTTTGACTTTGAAGGGAAACAGAAGGATTTCATCCAAAAAAATTTTCATTACAATTTGGGGGCTGTAACCATTGTTGCTCACATGGTTTTTATCCCCCTGCACAGAGGAGCACATGTGAGAGGCATGTGACTGACTCGGACTCGCTTCCTGATCTCAGCTCTCCTCAAAGTCAAATATCGCATACAAATTTCTTCCTGGGTGGAATTCAAGAGGCCAATAAGGAGGACGACATGCAGACCTAATCCTCCCTCCCTGCTCCCTAACCCTGCTACACTGATGTGACTGCTGCCTGTTCAGTCTGTACTCACACTGAGTCTTTATGGCACCAATTGCATGGATAGAAACACTTATGTTTATTTGTTCTTATAATACGCTGCATAGTCAACGCATTAGGGCACACATAATTTCTCTAAATTACTGAATCTAATGCTGAAATACAGATGCATTATCACAATACAGTAATGGCACATTAATAATAGAAGTGCAGGTCTGTTTTGGCTGCACGAGAGGAGCACTGTGGATTTATAATTGGACCTGTTCTCTTTGTAGTTCTCCATTCAAGTATAAAATCCACAATATGCTGAGCGAGGATTCCCAGCTCTGTGCTGGAGGTTATTCTTAGAAACAGAGACTCTGAGGAAAGGTCGGCAACGTAAGTGTTTGTCTGGATGACATTAAAGCAATTCAGAAAATATAACAAACCCAGTGTGATCCTCGTCAGCAGTGCATAATGTTGAGCACAATGAGAAATATTGCAACATGGTTCCTGTGATTATAATTACTACAAAGAGTGGAGTGGTTTTAGTGGTTTTGGCAGCGACGCTTGTGGCTGAGTATAAACTGAGAGACAGCTAAGTGTCAGATAGAGGAAATAAATCATTTCCACAGGCTTTAAATTACACATGAAAAATAAGGGATTGTACCACAAAGTCACACCCACTAACACATCACTCACTTGTTTGTAAAATACAATGTGACAAAACCCTGAGAAAGAAAGAAGTGAAGTGATATGAGGTGTACAGTGTCAGTTTAGAAAGAGTAGAGAGCAGAAAACAGAATAAATCATGTTAGGATCATTAATCAAAGCCAGGGAGGTTTCTTCTTTCTCAGACCACGTTCATGAATGAAAATGAGAACCATGAATGTAACAACCATTTAAGATTTCTACAAGATGCTAAACTGAGCTTCACCATAAGATATAACTCTTTGCAATAGCCACTGAGAGACAGAAAGATGAATGTAGAAATGTGTTGCACATTCCCATCACTGAGTAAAATGGCCCCACAGCCTTTCTAGGTCACCCCAAACGGAACAGCCAATGGGAGAAAAAGCTATAAATCTAATGTGCATGCAGTCAGTCGCCTTGTGTAGCGAGCAGAACAGAAACACGAGGATGTTAAGTTAGTGACTATACTCACATGAGTGGTGTGAGATTCCCACAAAACCTTCTTGCTGGTCGGTGTCTGTGTGTCCTCCCTCCTTCTCCTCTGTCAGAAATGCAACGATTCAAGAGGAGAAAGTCTTGATCCTCCTCACCGACAGAAGAGAAAAAAAAGAAGCAGGGGTCAGGCTGAAATTTCTCCTCTCACGCTCCCAGTCTTTCACTCATTCACATGCACACACACTCACGCACAGACACAGCCATACAGTGTCCTCGATGTCAGCCGCTAGCCAGCAGCAGGTGTCTGAAGACAGGGGGCACCTCTGTGCTGGACCCCCCCCCTCTTTCTCCTCCGCCTCTGGCCACCTTTGTTGGGGGAAAGACTGGCCGTGAAGAGTGAGCCGACAGCGTGCCTCTCAGCTCCTATGTCCACACCACCAAGACACAAAATTCCTTTAATGAGAATGCATCTGCTCTGGCATCATGATCTCCCCCCATTTACCCCCCTTATACCTCCTAATACCTTTGGAGTATCTTTTCTCATTCCCTAAATATCAATTCCCTTCTTTGAGTTCCCTCTGTATCCAAATCTCTCCGAGGAGGAGGCAGCTTATTTATCCCTACAGCAACTTGGGAAAAATGAGCACCAGTCTCTGTGTCTCTTCATTTCATTAGATAATCCTGCTGTTGTTTTCAGTGGTCCTCTGTGTGGCTGCTGTTCCCTGGCAACAGCATCTCTCTCTTTCTCCATCCATAGATTTTCCCCTCCCTCTCTGTCTCCTCACCCCAGTCTCTTTCCACCCCCCCCACCCCAAAACACACACACACACACACACACACACACACATATGAATTATTTAGTCCCTTACTTCACTTTCACCCAGCCAATCATATCACTCCTGCACAGTTCCCCATGGATACTCTGCATATTCCTATAACAGGTATCTTTATATAATTTATTGTGCCTCAGGTAGTATCATTAATCCTACATGCCACTGTAATAAATATGTATAGGTCCATGTTTTTTTTCTAACATTGTCCCTTCTTTATAGCATAATTTGCAATGTGAGGTGGTGCCTTCAAAGCCCAAGGTCGTTTTTACCTTATTAACCATGTGGATGTTATGATCACCATGCACTTTAACATCAAACTGACTGTATATGATGCTCTCTTGATTTTTTTGTCTACTGACTCACTGCCTGTGAGTTTGGTTAATTAGATTATATCTTTATCATCGATACAAGCGTGCGTGACAGACACTCGGGACATTCAGCAGACTGACCGCAGCCAAAGCGAGAGGACTCACTACAACGTACTTCCCGCTTGGGCTGAACAAGAAGAGAATTCAAAAACATTTTTTAATGTTATTTTTCCAAATGTTCGACTTAAACTAATTAACTAAATATTGTTTGTCCATTTAGTTTATGAATTAAGCTGCATCCCAACAGGAGAAATAACGACAGGCTAACAAAACATTGCTCCTTTGTTCTTCCTCATTTCCCTACTTTCTATAATTTTTCTGTTCTTCGTTACTTTTATTGTTATTTAAATATGACACTGACTGAAGGATTTTTAAAGACCTGCACACTCTTCTTTAAATGTGCCGGTAAAAGACTCACATCTATTGTATTAAGGTATATTAGATGGCAATGAGATGTTTGTTGTATGTATGTATGTATGTATGTGTGTGTGTGTGTGTGTGTGTGTAGGTATATTATGTATGTATTATGTATGTTTATTTGTTTGTTTATTTTTTAAAAACATAGCATTTTCTCTCAAAATGAATATTATGGTGATTTTCTTTTTTTTCCACATATGTATTTGCTGCATCACTGTTAACTGTCAATTGTAATGGGGCTGAGCGTTTCCTTAGATGTTGGTGTGTGAATGTGTGTGTATATACACATACTTAGATCTTATGTCTTCCAATTTTACACTCCCACAGCTCACTTATACAGGGGGACAAGAGGATTGTGTTATCTACATTGCATAACAGGTAGTTGTTTTTTGTGGTTGGAAAATGTAATAAAAACATTCTAAATAAATAAATAAATAAATAAATAAATAAATAAACGTCTCACAAGCAGAAAACATCATTATCGGAGATAATTTGTCTCGTTTGTGTGCGCATGCGTAACACAGTTAAAACTTAGTAGCGAATGCCATAATACCGAATTACGCTGATCAATCTATGCTGAAAAATCTACGATGAATCAACTCAAATGTTACATTCACGCAACATTTCCCGCTGTGTGTTCGTTAATAGATTACTAAATGTGTGTGTGTGCAATATATTTTTGTCCAGTTATAGTGTGAGGAAGAAGTTTTTGTCTTACGCAGTTCCGGTCCAGCACAGAAGCGTTGCCATTGGCTGCAGCAGAGGGGGGAACTATCTTGACGGTTGGTCTCTCTGCTGTCTGCCAGTACTGTACTACTGGAGATGCCAAGATGGCTGCAAGCAATTATTTCGGCTTTACACATGGTGCCGGTCCGCAATACAGGTAATGTCAGCATTTCCAATGAGTCGCATTTATCAGTCGCTGGTGTGTGTCGGCAGAGAAACAGTGACTGGTGAGGTTTCACTGCGAGAGACGGAAGAGACAGGCTAGCTCGACCCGCTACTTCGGTTAGCTAACGTTAGCTGGTTGAGTTCAGGCCGACACGCTGCCTGACATTAGGTGAACTCCAGCACGGTCATCACTCATCAGTCAGAAAGCTGCTACAGATGATTCAACTCCTTCCCGTCGTGTGTACTTTAACGCCAAGCAAAACGTCAGTAGTGTCAACGCTGCTGGTTTGGTGAATCGAGCTGGCTGCAGCTGTGACGGGAGAGATTTTGGCCGGCGTTTAGGATTAAAGAGGGCTAGTCCTGGTCCAGTTTGACTGCAAGTCCGGCGTCTGTCAACCAGAGCATTTGTTGTTGTTATATGATTAATAACGGCACGCTGCTGCGAAGGAAATTTAAATAGATAACAGTTTGACATTGAACAGGTAAAACTCTATCAGCAAAGTTTGTATGACAGGTGAATCACTTTGATAATCCGATTTAATTAACATTTTGATTATCATTCACTGCGGTCAGTGAGCTGTGAAGGTTTCCTGGTCAGCACTGGAGCCAACAAACCTGACAGACAGGAGAGGACCTGCATTTTCTCTGCACCACACACTCATTATATGTCTATCCATGTGCATGTTTGCCTGCGTTTATTAGGCTTTGGTGATTAGTTGGTTTCACTGTTACTAATATTAACTTTTAAATCTATTTCTAGATTCAATATAAACTTCTACAGCCTCAATTATGTCACTTGTCAGTGTGTTGAAGCTGCAGAGGAACAGTGGGGTTATCTTTAGTTATGTGTGGGTGATATGGAGACCAGGCTCTATCAAGTTATACCTAAATTAATGCGACATCAGTATATATTTATGGAAGAATTGGTGGATTAAATGGTTATAGATAAAATGAGCATACAGGAGGAGCTAAACCAGCATAGTGAATATCTGTTAAAAAATACTTGATAACTTAAATAAAAATATTACTGCCTTTAAGGCTATTGATTTACACATCCAGAGATATTAAATATAGCTACAATGGCATAAACAGTATTGCTGATGAATAAAGAAACACTATTCATGACAGTGCCAGGAAAAAGACGCCACACATCAGAGGCTGAGTACAGTTCGTTTACTAGTCCTCATCCCCACCAGCCTAGTTATAGCAAATCTGCAATGGAAACAATGTCATAAACCTTCTTTATGGCTCCTTTTAGATATCTTGTCTTGACTGAACAAGGACATTCACTCAAACAGTTTCCAACAAGCATACAAAAGGACAGCCTGAACCATCTTACATCAAAGGTTGCAGTGCCCCTTTTGAGTTATTCAACAGAGGTTTTATCAGTGATTCAGCAATTTCCTACATGCATTTAATTTTCTACAACAACAGCAAAATCGGACACATTGCTTCATGGTTTATATTGTCATTGGTCAGCCACTAACCGCTTAACTCAGAGTTATTTGATAAGCAATGAGTATCAATGTTTGTTCTCCGTTTAGTGTTAGGAAAGTACTGATACCCATTGTGCAAAACAAACAATATAACACTGAGGTATTCTGATAGCACTTTACCAGTCTGATGGCCGGGGTGGGTCAGAACAGACAAGTAGGGCAACGGCACCCAAACTTATTGATTTGTTTCACTGTTTATTTTTGGTGAAATGGACCATAGCAGATTTGTTCAGAAGTGAGTCATGGCATGGCATGTGGCACTTATGTAACCTAATTATTAGATCTTGGAAACTCCTGCCTGCAGGTCAGAGATCATTTTTTTAGGGGAGTGGTTAAGATACTTGAAGGACAATGCACAGACAAGTCAGCCTTGAAAAAAATGTGTTTTTTTTGTAAGATCTGATACTGTTAATTTCACAGCATTTTGACTCTATGCCCTTCTATGACCTTAAGGCGTCATTTAATTTTAGCTCTCATGTTCTTGTCCGTCCTGTCACTGAAAGCTTAATAAAGATGCTGATAGCATCAGTTACTGATGTCGTTGCCGGTAATGGATGCAGTCTGCATCCCAAACCACGCTAACAGCGAGGCTGCTGTGGAGCTTTTTTGAATTCCTCTGTAAATGTAAAACGAACCAGCGGCAGAGCTGCTCAGTCAGTCATGTCATGTTCATGTGATCACAGCTGTGTCTTCGCTGAAACGTCAGTTAATTAATCCTGATCAAGTGTTGACATCTTGCTTTTAATTTGCCTCCCTATTTTTAGTGCCTGTTTTAGTTATGCGGCTCTATGGATGACATGATGACAGTACAGCTGGTTCTTTAGTTCGTTGGTCCGTTGTTCAGAATCTCAAGAAATATTGGATGGATTTATATGAATATTATACAAATAACCATGGTTCCCACTCCTGAGACGATGAGTCAACTGAGGTGATCCCATGTCTCTTCCTTTAGTGCCTCTGAAATATCTCAACAACTATTGGATGGACTGACATGAAATTTCCTCAAAGCGCCATTCATCCTAAGTACACCAACCAAACTGTTTGATCTGTTCCCTGCTTATTTTTGGTGAAACGGACCATATCAGATTTCTTCAGAAGTGAGTCACTAGCATGGCTGTACACCCTTAAAGCTAAATTCCACCTGGCATCGATGCGAAGATGCCTGTGCAGACTAAATCTGAGCAAGTCCACTTCTGGAAAACACTCCTGGTGGGGTTTGAAGTCATGTTACCCGGTGGGGTTTCGCCATTATTTAGTTAAAGGTCCTACGTATATTTCAAGTTTTGTCTGCCGTGAAGTGAGCATGGTTTTAAAAATACTCCAGTGCAATTAGACTATTCTTACATTTACACTATTGTTGGAAGAATTATTCTGGTAAACAAAGTGAAATTATCCTGATTATTCTGCTTTCTGCCCAGGTCTGCTATTGTTATTATAGAAATATCATGCCACGATGAAACACATAGGAGACTGGAGTGCTGTTGATGTAAATTACATTGTAGATGAAGACTTAAGCCTCAAAGAGAAGAAAATATACTACACTTCTAACATGGATTGATCCCAGCTGACACTTTTAAAGTTCAAGTTGTTCATTAAGATGTCCTCAAAAAGCTGTTTTGAAGTTTACCTTCTTGATTCAATTAAAAGAGTCAAATTCCTTGCGTGTGTGCAAATACGTGGCAAATAAATCTGATTCTGATTAATCCCTCCCCTCCTTCTCCTCTCCTTCAGTACCCAGCCTCCCCCGGCTTACTCCCATCCATCTACAGCCAGTTACAGTGTCCAGCAGGCTCCAGCTGTGGCTCATGCAGTGACTGCATCCTACTCTCCAGCTCCAGTCCAGGCAGCCCGGCCTGTGGTCTCTGCCCCTTACCCTGCCTATCAGAGCCACCAGGCCCCTCCTGACTATGCCTACAGGCAGCCAGAACCCCCAGCACCCCCACAGCCCACCACCACCCCACAGACGTACCAGGTATACTCGGACACGGTCAGTCACTTTCTGCTTCCTTTATGATTTCTGCGTCTGAATTTTTCATGTGATTTGGGCACATTAATATGATATCTGTGCTTTTTTAAAAATAAATCTTGCGTCAGTTATCGACTTAAATTCTTAAACTCTGCTTCCCAATTTGATTAAATGCTCTTCTTAAACACCAGCAGGACAACTACAGCTATCGCCCTGCAGCTGTGACTACCTATGACAATAAACAGTACTATCAGACGAGTATAGCTCCAGCTCAGAGGACACCCACAGAGAATTACTACCAAACTGGTGAGTCATTTTGTCTCTCATGTTTCAGCCATTGTTAGAGATGAGTGATTACTTAATATGAAAGGGAAACTTTTTTTTTTTATGGCTCCAGAGAAATCATGAAATCGGATAAATTGCCTCAAGTGATGTTACTCAAGTCGGCGTTGGTATGGGATGAAGACAGCCTCACATGTCTGCTTGAGGCTAGCAGCTCATTATTTATCTACATTTGCGACTAGCATCACACACCTGAATCTCTGACTGAACTGCTCAACTTTGGGTGGTGAAGTTGCATTCGAGACCAAAGAAGAAGAATTAGTGGAGTACCAAAGGTGTCTCCGGCTCTGCTGCATCATTTTTTTGTTTTATTATTTAGATTACTGTTCAGATTTGCAGTACAGAAATGTGAATTATATGCAAAATAATCATCACTTAGTCGAAAGAGCACTAGAGAACACTCGAGTGGCCCTAGACATCCAATTTCCACCCACACAGGAGTTTCCACTCAGACTTTTCCGCAGGACTGTGTAGGTTTGTACATACTGTGCTTGATTGACACCTCCCTCACTCTCCTGTTACTTTGTTGCATCTGTTAGCAGACCTGTGTGGGAATGCAGGCTATCTTTACTGTGTCCCTGTGGATTTTGAATACTTAAAACCGTTTACAAAAATATTGTTGACTGTTATATAACAAGTGTTTCGAATCTAATTAACAGTGTAGAACACTGACACACATACACTTCAGTCCAGCAGGGGATTTGTGTGTCATCAGTCATCAGTCTTGGTATTATTTACCTCACACTTTTCAGAGTAATATGATATATAAAGAATGTGTCTGCTGCCTGTTAGCTCGTGAAACGAGGATACTTCCTGTCCTGCCAAAGTCTCTGACAGACAGTCTCAGAGAATGCAAGGGATGCAATGCTCTCCTCACTCTAATGCCCTTCCTCTCCCCCCCCCAACTCCCCACTCACCCTTTCTCTCTATCAGTAGGAGTAAAGAGCGCCTACAGTCCAGCTCCCTCCACTGTGTACAGCCAACCACCCCCTCCACAGAGGCAGGTAACAGCCCTGAAGCCTCTGGCCCCCTCAAGCTCTGTGTCCACCAGTTACAACATCTACCCAGTGTCTACCAGTGTCCAGCAGCCGCCCACTCCCATTTCATCCTACACCCTTGGCTCCTCCTTCGGCTCCACTGTTTCAGCCACCACCTACTCAGGTAACATAAGACATAAGATAAGAGAGAAAAAAAACCCTACTGTTTATTTACATGCATTAAAAAAAATAAAAATAAAAGAAGAAAATAAGAGAGCTGGAAAGTATAAATGATGGTACAATGTGGGGTTGTTATATTAGAAAATATAATAAAATGTGCATCTTTGTTACATGCATTGAATGATGTAAGGGGAGTGTGTGTAAGTCATCCAACACAGCTGCAGTATAAAACAGATGTATGTGTGTCTGAACTTTATTTATTACCACATTGTACTTGTACACAAGAGCCGATGCATTTCTTCTTTGTATCATTCTTTTTTAAGCTGTGGTCAAAAAGTAAAGTGGTACATTAAAATTTATCTGCACATAACCACGGATGTTTCTAGAAGCTCGTGACTTCGAGACTGCGGAGCTAACCGCTAACATGCTAGCCAGCCAGGGACATGCTCGTCACATTAGCATACTATTTTTTTTTTGGGTCTGTTTTTAGATACATTTGTTGAATTCAAAGTTTATTTATTCATATGTTTCTGCAAATTTTTTTCTTTTTTGTGGAGCACATCTACTGATCGTGTTGAGTCAATTAAAATGAAATTTTGACTTTTTATGGTGGACCACAGGTGGTGTGGTGGAGTGAATGAGTCTTATTGTGGATGGAGAACAAAGGAAAGAAGTGTATAGAAACATTGATGCTAATTAAAAACGGAAGCTTGAGTTTCTTATTACATCCTTGATGTTTGTTAAAGACCATTTTGGGATTGCCTTTACTCTGCCTGGTCTATAAGTGCAGCTTATTGCCTACATGACTGCTGGCAGTTTATATTTGACCCCCATCTTGTAGCTTTTCTTCTTTGTAATAACACTCTGTCCTCACTCTCTTCCTCCTGCTCCCTCACCCTCAGGCATTAGCTACTCCAGTTATGATTCAACTGGCTACACCTCTACATCTGCCCCCTCCTATTACCAGCCGGCTCAGCAGACTCTCACCCAGCCGCAGCCTCCACCTCAGCAGCCACAACAGCCGCAACAGCCCCAGCCTCCCATCCAGCCACCACCCAAGCAGCTGACAAGCTCCTCCTGGAGCAACTCAGGCAGCAACATGGTGACCGCTCCAGCTGTAAACACCTACAAAAAGCCCACGTTTCACCAGGCCAAGCTGCTCAAGCCCAAACTGCCTCCTAAGCAGCCCCAGCTCCATTACTGTGACATTTGCAAGATCAGCTGTGCAGGCCCTCAGGTAGGAGTTTATAATGATGAGGGGTTGAATTAACAAGGTTTTATTTATATAAAAAAAAAAGCTTTTAACACAAAAGCTTTGTTGTTTTGAGGATTGCAGCGCTTTGAGAGACACAAACAAACCCAAAAAACAAGAAAAAATATGTTTTAAGACCAAAGTACATGTTTTTGTGTGTATAAACACGTGTCATGGCTGGTTAACATGATTATCAGCAGTTATCTGAGTTTATTTCATCAACAGAATAAAAATATATAAATATAATAATAAATATAAACAAATCTGACTATTTCTGTATGTGCGTTTGGAAGCTTCAACTTGTTAACTGTTTCTTTTAATGTATCAGACGTACCGGGAGCACCTCGAGGGCCAGAAGCATAAGAAAAAGGAGGCAGCTCTTAAATCTGGGGGGCAATCGGGGGCCAACAACGGGCCAAGAGGGGTCCAGACTCAGTTACGCTGTGAGTTATGTGATGTCTCCTGCACCGGAGTGGACGCCTACGCCGCACATATCCGTGGGGCCAAACACCAGAAGGTTGGCACAGTTATTATGCCTTATCTAGTCTTTACTCGTGTTTCAAGTGTTATTTATGAAAATATAGGCAGCTGTAGAAGATACTGATGTAACGTGCTCTCATTATTGGACCATGACTGTGGTGTACTCGTGATGTTCCATTTGAGCTGCCAAGTCATGGAACAAAACCTGCCCGAGGGATTTGGGATGGGATTAAGTATCAGCAGTCTTAAATGGTTGTATCTCCCTCTGTGTCTCTTTGTTATCCATGGAAAGGTGGTGAAACTTCACACCAAGCTGGGCAAACCAATACCTTCTACCGAGCCTGTGTTGGTGAATTCGGCTCCAGTTATCACAACCTCTACAGCAGGGAAACCTGCAGTGTCCATGTCCACTCCTTCCTCAATCCCAACCACTTCGACTCCGACTGTGACAGCCAAACAGGTGGCTGTAAACACCACGGCCAAAACAACGGCACCCGTCAAGAAAGCAGCTCCTTCCAAAATAACTGTCATTTGTAAGTTTGTTGGTTTGTTATGTAAAAGTTTGACCAATTTATTATTGAATTACTACTGCTTCACTACACATGGCACGACATAAACATTTTTTTTTTCTCAGATTTGGCAACCAAAACCTTTTTAAAGTTGGTGTTGAGCTACCAATTTGATATTAATGTCCACTATCACTTCTTCCCTTTATAATTGTTTCTTGTAGTGTGTTATATAATACAGAGGAGTGTTAGGTCTGTGTTATACTTGATCAGAACTAGTTCATATGACGTGTTGTCTGGCCACGCCATAAATCAATGTGTTTTTATAGCTCGTTCTGAACAGCCACGCTGGAAGGTACAGTGACAAGTCATTCGTCATGGAGAGAGGGAGACATGATATCATCTAAAAAAGGGGATAATGTCGCACATTTTCAGACAGGCTCTTCTGGAAGACATCTATATTGTTGCACTTTTGTTTACATGAAAAGTGAGAGAAGTTGTAAGTTGTCAAGAATAATAATAAAAAAGGGGGGTGTTTAACATTGGACAGGATTAAGTAGCCACTCTTCATCCTTTGCATGAGCAAAATACTGAAGTTCAAATGAAATCTTCAGACAATAGCATGACTAGTTTCCAAAATGGGAAAAACGTGTTCCTTAAATCAACTCTCTAATCTGTATCTCTTGCCTGCCGCATAGCCAATAAGCCTGCCAGTGCTCCAGCAGTTGCAGTGACCGCAGCGACAGTGGTGGTGGCTGCCAAAGTGGAGGAGCCCATGCAACATTCGGCTCAGAAGATGGAGCCTTTTAGTGACGATGAGGACGGTGACAGAGCTGGAGGCCAGGGAGACATCCAGCCAGTGGGACACGACTATGTAGAGGAGGTAAGCAAGCAATAAGAAGAAAAATGATCATGATATTGGCTTTAATTACAGCCGAATAACGTATCGGAGCACTGATGTATGTTGGTTGGGGAGCTTAGAGAAACACAATGACGAAATGCTGCACAGCATTCATGGTTTTTGCAAAACTCAAATGGCCCAGATCATTTATATTTAATAGTTGTACAAAACATTTTATTCAACACGGACAGCGAAGCAGTCACAGCAACTACAGAGACAAGACCACTGAACAAATGCGTGAGAACCACATTTTTATAGCTTATGACGCAAAACATTGAGGATACATATGTTTTATACAGGAGATAAGTTTATACGTGGATCCACCATTACACATTTATCCTGTGGAGTCAGTGTGTTTGTTACTATAAACAGAGACTCCAGTCTGCAGTAAAGTTTATTACACCTCACCAATAAACCTTTATCTCTATTAACTTCTGTCCATATGCACTCTGCCTCTGTTTTTAAACAAGTACAGTAATTTGAGTTTTATGTACTCTATCTGTGACTGGATTGAACTCCACTGGGTCTGGGTGACACAGTGATCAGTTTCTTGATATCTGTGGTTTCTTTGATTCAGAGGGACAATTAAAATGACACTCTATACTCCCTACGAAAGCTTAGTGTGTTTATGTGTGTGATAGAAAAGCTCCAACCTGTTGTGAGATGAATCATGTCCAGTATCAAATTGTACAGTATTATAAACCAATACATAATGATAATTAACAGATAAAAATAAGGGAAAACCTCTTTCCTGACACAAATAACTGTTGTTATATACATGTAAATCCCATTTAAAAAGTATTAAATTGATATAAGTTTAACCCTTTTATGAACTGTAGCGATGCTGATAGGTTAGGTCATCATTTGAGTTGTTTGACAGTGTTAAACTTATGTTTGATGTTTAAATATGCTGATATTATTAGGTTTCTTTGTGTATTTTTTAATATAGTTGCTGAAAGATCATTTATGTTACGTTCATTGTCCTGCATGTTGTGTATTGACCTGAACCATCTTGTTTCAGGTCCGTAACGATGACGGCAAGGTGATTCGATTCCACTGTAAACTGTGTGAGTGCAGTTTCAACGACCCCAACGCTAAAGACATGCACCTCAAAGGACGAAGGCATAGACTCCAGTACAAGGTAAAAAAGTTGGAGCATGACGGAGCTGATTCCTGTCTGGTTATCAGAGAGACGTAATGAGTTGGTTTGGAATAAATACTCTCAAAGTTTTTGGTATTTTAGATTACAGAAACTGTCAAACAGAGTTTCTATAAAACACTAAAACAACAGTAAAACAGTCCTTTCTCCTTCTCCTTCAACCATTATCTGATAAGAAGTGACGTTCAGTGGGCCGACTGGTTTGACAGGCGTACAGTTGCTCTTTGTGTGTTCTCAGTAGCTTTTCTTGCCTTGCAGATGACTGCATGCTTAAGAAATGGTGATTTGATCACAGATCATACCTAGCTATTTTTGGACAAATGTTTGGACAGCTTCATTCAGACAGTTTTCTCAGTATTCCGCTGATCACCAGGTGGCAGTAACATGCCAAGATATACAGCAATATGCCAGCAGAGGCAGGGAAGAAGGCTGCAAGCTAGTAAACAAGAATTTCAACAATGTTGGATTTAAAATACTTTTAAAAATCTGCTTTGAAAATGTTTTTTTAACCAGCTGAAGTGTTTGATGATTGTTTGTTTGTTCTTTTAGATTTATTTAAATTTTCTCCATGCACCGTTGGGGCCTGAAAATGTGCACTGACTATGTTTACATTCCCTTTACATTTGTTCTGTCCTCCTCTCTGTAGAAGAAAGTGAACCCAGAGCTTCCCGTGGAGATCAAGCCCAGTAACCGGGCCAGGAAGCTGCAGGAGAGCAAGCTGAAGAAGCAGAAGCAGAAGGCGGTACTGAAGAGACAGAGAGACGATGAGCAGCGCTGGCACATGGAGATGAGGTCAGACCCGTGGTCAAAGTTAGTAATCTAATTTTGTTCCCACTCTGACGTTAAGTTTGCAAGTTTCCTCGGTTGACACAGAACAGACTAAATGGGGAATTGCATGAGGAAGATGCATTCACACAGGTGATATCAGTAAAAGGGAAGTCCTGTTAGTTTGACGCATGTACGCCTGGAAAAAAGGGAATTTCATTTTAAACTCTTCTGTTTTTCTTGAGCATCTTTTTGGCAGTAGTTAATCGCACTAGCTTTCTTGTATATTGTATAAAATACAGTCTCTTGACAGCCAGAGGAAATTCATATTAATCAAATTAGACGTGAGAGTTTTATCATGGAAACGGCACAGCCAGATCAGGTGCCAGTTCATTAAGTTTTTAACATTACAGTCCTGTGCTTTAATTGACTGGATTACCTTCAACAAACTCAGTGCTTTTGATACAAAACCTCTATTTAATTAATATTTTATATGATCAATTGTAAATTAGATTAAATGTTGGTGATGTTTTGTTGAAGTGCTTTTTTTATGGACTACTGTGTAGTTTTAATGGCAGCCATAATATCTCCCTGTGGGAATGAATGACTTTTAATGACATTCAAAACCTCCCCTTCTCCTGCAGACGATATGAGGAGGACATGTACTGGAGGAGGATGGAGGAGGAGCAGATGTACTGGGGGGAGCAGAGACGCCGGATGGCTCCTCCACCGCTGATGAGTCGCCCTGGTATGCCAGTACCCCCTCTACTGGTGAGCATCGCAACTGCAGTTCTTTTGAACTAAGAAACTTTCCCTGAGACTCGTATCCAAGTGCGATCAATCATTTTATTCCTCCCTCTCCCTTAAGACGTGTGTGCGTCGGCCAGACTCTCCTGATGACCGTCACATCATGGCCAAACACTCCACCATTTACCCAGTAGAGGAAGAGCTGCAGGCTGTTCAGAAGATTGTCTCTCACTCTGAGAGAGCCTTAAAACTGGTATCAGACTCCCTGCTGGATAAGGAAGCACCAGCTGTCACTACTGCTGCTACTGAAGGAGGAGATGAAAAAAGGTAAAAACAAAAGACACTCTTCTAGCAGTGAAAATTTTGAGTAGGGCATGTTTGTAAAAACAAGCATTAAAGGACCAGTGTGTAGGATTTAGTGCCATCTAGTGATGTAGTTGGTGACTTCAATCCTCTCACCCGCTCCTTCCTTTTTATGGAACATAAACTACGGTAGCTGCGAAATACACAAAGTATGCAAAGTTCCCTTTAATAGTACCAGTGTTTAGTTTGTCTGTTCTGTTGTACATTTTGTACATGGAGAACAAAACACTGTCAACCCACCTGAAAGGGAAAAATGAGACAAAGATACCTATGAGCAACTGTTGGTCAATGGTCAAAGAAACAGGAAGTTTAGATGAAAATCTGCGCAAATTTAAATATGAGCGTTCCTGTTTCAGTGTCAAGGGCAAATGCTGCCTACAACAAGCTGGAATAAACAGGTGTGATACTTCAGCAAAGCTATGCTTTAAAACTTAAAAATATAAATAAAATGTCAGTCTAGGATTAGCACTATTGGAGAGTGCCCAAAAGCGTTTCTGGACAGGAAAACAAATTCAAAATTAAAAGATATTAGGGAGGGAAATGGTTACAACCGTATTCTCCGTCCACTAAATGGAAGGTTTAATCATTTAATTGTTATTCTTTTGGGGCTAAAATTATTTCAAATATAAATGATACATTTGGTGTCTGAATTATACTGTTTTTAATGTTAATGTTACAACAGCTATTATTGAAAGAAACATCAATATAACAGGTGACCCCAAACTTTTGAGCAGTAGTGTACATACATGCATGGAGCTAAAGATGTACGATCAGGTATAAAAAATAAAATGTTCATCATGACTTCATCTTCATTGATAATCCATCACATTCCTGTGAGAGACGCTCCTTTAGCTGGCTGAACTGTTCATAATATCTCCTCTCTTGACAGTACTGAGAACTCAGCACGGCTGCTAAAAGGTGTGATGAGGGTGGGCATCCTGGCCAAAGGCCTGCTGCTTCGTGGGGACAGAAATGTTGAGCTCATCCTGCTGACTGCTAAGAAACCCACCATCTCTTTACTGAAGAGCATCGCCAAGCAGCTGCCCAAGGAACTGGAGGTAAGAAGGCTTCCCCCGTTGACAGACTGTTTATGTAGGACATTAGTTCATGTTGAGGGAGGGAAGAATTGTGGTAAACTTGGAATTCACAACACTGACATTCTCACGATTTATCTTGAATTATTACAGGATTTTGTGACTTACACATGGATACAAGATCATATAGACGAACTGTAAACAAAATCCTGACAATACACCATTGCCATTTTTAGCAGTAGTTTGTTTTGTCACATGCAGTGGATTTTTAAAAAAAGAGGAAATTATTGTTGCCACCACCTTATGACTTGTGTCATAAGAGCTGGACACGGGGGTACTGCAAAGCTTTATAATTACATAACAAACAGACTGGGCAGTAGTTTCACTCTTGCTTTTGTTTTAGAGTAAAACATTTCAACAAGCAAAGTGCAAAACCAGAAAAATACCACTGCCGAATCTCTTTCATCCACGATGGGGTTTTCTCATATGCTAGAGCAGCTCGTTTATTATTAGTGAACATGTACAGCCTGAAACAACACAGCAGTTCCCCCACACATCTATTAATGATTAACATCTTAACTGTGAAAGTAAAACCACTCGAGTTGACCATGTCATTTGAGCCTTCTGTGGGTATATAGTACACATTTGGTAGTTCAGAACCGACAGCTCTGTCACGCTGTTGTTTATTCTTATTAGAGGGAATGCTGTGTGGTTTCTAGCATTGGGTAACATTTTTCCATGTTCATAAATGACTGGGCTGCCCCTCGCCTAAAGAGAAATACTCCTGGGATTTTCTTTAAATTTACTGGCATTTCCATATAAGACTCACAAGACAAAGAGGATTGACACCAAATGCAAGGTAGTGATGTGTTGTAATTCCTCACTCTTCCTCCCTCCTGCTTTAGCTGTAATGAGTGTTTCATTAAAGGTGCTTTTGACTGATCTTTAGATTCACTGCCTGGTTATGACACCTGAATCCTACAGAGTGAGATGGGGCTTTTCTTCTTTAAACTGCCCCTTATAGCTACAAAGATATAATGAATCGTTGAGAAATACATTTATGATAAAGTCACCCACCCTATTTAAATAAGGGAACTACCTTGAGACAACAAATTGCATAACACAGGGTTAAAACCATAACAGTACTGCCCTGTACCCTCGCCAAACAAGGCCATTCTTTGCCCCTACACCCCTCCTCCTCTGTAGTGAGTAATCCCAAGTGTCCTTTTAACCGGCAGACATTTTCTGAAGATCAGTATGAGGTGCAGGCTCACCCCGAGGAGGCGAACATCGTGATATTTTCAAGCAAGGAGCCCAAAATGCAGGTGACCATTTCTCTCACCTCGCCGCTGATGAGGGAGGACACTGCTGCTGAGAAGGACAAGCAGGCAGGAGGAAAAGCGGCTGAGAAAGGTTAGAGAAGCCAAAGCTTTCAGTACCAGACAACCAAATGTAAGCAATGTGTGTAATACACTTATATATCTATATCTATATATACCCCTTGCTCCACCCTTCCACCCAGTAGAAGCCTAAATTTTAGGCTGAAAAGCTCTTAAATGCAAAGTAAGAGGTGGGACTTTTAACCAAGCCCACATTCAAGTTTTTTTTCTTTAACCCCTAAAATAAGAATTAACTCACACATTCATTTGTCCCACTCTTTTCATTTCCCCCCATGTTTTGCAGTTACACCAGGCCCCCTAATTTCTTTATTTCTTTTCCACAACATGGGAATCAAAAGCCGGGCTCTCCGACCTTTCTGTGCCACTAGGGTGTGTGTTTATCTGGTGAACACACACTCACATAAAACCTTTGGGAAACCGTAATGATAGACTGAAGTGATGATTAGTGTTCAGATAATGCCCAGGGATGAAAATGCTTCAAATGGTGACACGATTTCTACAACTATCCTTATTTTTTTTTAAGGTCCAGTGACTTCCCAGTCCCTCATCCCTGCATCATAATATGGCATTATCAATGATGAGGTGTTGGAGTGTCATTTTATCGCCTCACAATGATCAGTATTTAAATAATGATAAGAGTACATTAGTAAATCCATTGTCATTAATTCCCCCCACCATTCAACAATGATCATTGTGTTGCAAACACTCCTCCGCCTGCTCCAGTAACTGTCAGTAATTTAATGTGTTTTTTTCCCATTTGGAAAACATGGTAGAAATGTTTTCTGTGGCCGCTGTCTTTTATTTTTTAAAGTTTTGTTTGGGTTTGTTGATCAGTGCCCCTACTTCTGTATCAGCAGACCTAGGCAAGCCAATGCTAATCTGAAGACCACACTTGTACACATACCACTAAGAATGGAAACATTAAAGGAACCAGGTTGCCCATGTTTATTAAGTTTTTCAGAGGCGGAAAAGCCTCTTGTTCATTATCATCAGAGGGGCTAAAGCTGCTGCTAAATCCCCAAACTCTAAGAGGCATGATAAATATGGGTCTTTGATTCTAAGTGGTATGGTAGTGTAGACTTCAAAGATATGGCTTTGTTTATTTTTTTGTTATGTATTTCCCCTGTAAGAAAGCCAGTGACCTCTGTTATTGCTACAGTTTTAGTAAACACGTGGAGAAGTGTGGAAAGCCCCAAGGCTGATCTTGTAAAATATTACCTCATCGCCGTCATCAGTAACCATTGAATGTTTTGGACAAAGCTGTCTTTTGTCATTTTTGTAAATGTGTCTTACATTTGTCCTCAAACTTTTTTCTATTTCCTAAACGTCTAGATCCAACACAGGCATGAGAACTATGTTTAAGTAGACATAACGTTGTAATCTCCCATTTTTAGTACTACTAATTTGTACATAAACTACTACTGCTAAAGTAGCGTTTGAAACATCTGACTTTACTTTTTGATGTTGATATTGTCTTAAAATATGGAGGCATGGAGGGAAAGACTTACCCTTGTTCTTGTGCCTTTATCTGCTTGAGACATTTCCTTAATTGCAGAGGACCCGTGAAAGCCATTGCTGTTTATGCAGTAGATAATAGTGCCAGTAAACATTTTAGTATAGATTGAGAACATCTCCAATGTTAAAAAACTGTTAAATGACTCAGACCAGGCTTATGCAAATGTAAAATAGATGAAATCCACAACACAGTTATTAGTTTATTTATTATAGTTTAGTAAAGGACAGCTCTAAAAGTGGACAATAAAAGTAAAAGATTGGACTGACCAGTTCCTTAAAATAAGTTTAACAGTTACAACATGGAAAAAAAGATGTTGGGAGTGATGACATTACATTTGAAAGAAGAAGACGGTTTTTAGCGAGAAGAGAAGTGGTTTAGTCTAGTTTGATGACATAATTATACCGTCTTTGTCATAGCAGACATTTTGACTTATCATAGCAGGAAAACAACTGATGTCTCTGTTACATTTAAAGTGTCCAAATAAGCCATGCCACACCCATGTTTGACAAGTCAAAATGTCTCTCCAGAGAAATATCAGGGAGATGATAACGGGGTCCAAGTTCGAAGCCATTTTAAAATCAAATGGGCCGGCCGACACATTTACAAAATAATGTTCTTAAATCTAAACTCTGTTCTCTGAATGCCTTAACCTTCCTTCATTTTTGCATGTATTCCACTCCAAAATACAAAGTGGACATAGAGATAAAAAAAAAAAATATATATATATATATATATATATATATATATATATATATATATATATATATATATATATATATATATATATATATATATATATATATATATTTATATATTAGGCCACATTTTACTACAAAGAGTGCTTGAAATGCATTGTGTGCGCACAAGAGACAAGTCTTTCCAACACTTTGAAAGAAAGTTGGTGGTGGTGGTGGTGGTGGTGGTGGGGGGGGGGGGCGGGTTCAGTGATGTTACAAGTGTTGCCTGCACAAAATTAAAACCGGCGTTGGCAAGCTATCAACACACCGTCTGCCCGCCGTGTGTAACTAAAATCTCAGTCCGTTTTCTGACAACTTGGCAGACAATCAAAACTTATATCAGCCTTCTGTGCTGAAAGCCAAAGGTTAATGCATGAACATGATTAGAATAGAAATAGAACAAACCTGTAGACAATGGTCGCTGAATGAATCAAAAGTTTTGATAATATATATAAACAGGCTTTTATCTTTACGCACGGTCAGTATACTTGCAATTAGATGTACCGTAGTTGTGTGTTGATAACCTTCAGACATCGATGCCAAATTAAGGTTGATTTTTTAGTTTAGTCCTTAATTGTCAGTGTGCAGTTTGTGAAACTCGCTGCATCAGCGTGTAAGAATATGTGGGTGAACATGCCTCTAAAATACTTCATGGTTTGGGGACAAACGCCTGTCTCTTGTATACACACTTATGTCGTGTACGAATTAATCAAAATGTATCTTGTGTGCACACAATAACGTTTTGAATGCTCATTGCAGTAAAATGTGGCCTTGATATTTTTTCTCTCTATGGCCACTTCAGGGCTCCGTACCAAAGAACACACTGGTGATTGTACTTCTTTTTTGCTATTTTCCCACTCAGAATACATCTGTAAAACCTAAAAGGACTCTAGTCCTCCTTTATCGATGGTCAAATGCTTGCCTTTTCTCTCACATCATCCCCCTCATTATTTTTCTCACAAACAAACTGAAGAGTATTTAAGGATTCGAGGAAATGTCTGGTCACATGAGATAGCGTTGAGTGTTCTTTTTGTTTCTATAATTTCATCCCTGATCAGCGTCTGCACATCAACAGTAACTACACTTACCATGTATTGCCGTTGTGGGTTTGGTGTTAATTTGACTGTAAGTCATGAGCTAGTGTTATCTCCACCAGATGTGGCTGAGAAGGACCCTCCTGATCTTCTAAATAAGAGGAAATGTCTGGAATACCTGGCTTCTCTCCGTCACGCTAAATGGTTTCAGGTAAGTGCACCACAGCTCTGTCTGCCTTTTGTGTGACCCCCAACACAGGTTGGAAGGAATGAGTATCATTCGAGTGAAAGAAGATGGCCACCATCTGAGAATAACTACTTACACAAAATGGTTACTGGCATGAAATTATAAGAACTTTTCCACTGTGGTTATTTTGACTTTCTGAATGACTTTTGACTCACAGCAGAAAAAGCAGAGGTAGTACACTCAATGAGCTATCATGCACAGTACCATGTTTGGTGATGTTATTAGTTAGACCCGAGCTTCCCTGTGGTGACATGTCAGAATGTCTGATTGTTGCAATAGATTAAGTAATAGTTGTACTAGAAAACACAACTTTTATTGTCTGCAGCGGAGAAGCACTGTTTGAAGGCATAACTGGTCTTTCTATGAACTGATGTTCGTCTGTTGTGTAAAGCTGAGAGTGTCCTGATGTTACCGCCGTGTACTCATTAAGCAGGTATGCGAAGATGTCTTGTAGTATATCAGCAAGGACAGTACTCTGTGAGTGCAGCTACAGATGCTCTTATGAAAGACGGTGACTTACAGTGGCTCACGTCATGGTGACCACACCACCTGTGACAAGGATATGTGTAAGTTTAGCCTGATCATTTGTTGAAGGCTCTGATGGTCGGCTGTGATGATGAACCCTTGTGAGCTTGTATTGTATAAAAACTTCCATAACTGTGACACAGCCCTGATATTGGTGATGATCTTATATCTGATGTCCTTAAATAGTCTGTAATATGTGGTGACATATTTATTAAAAAAATATACCTTGTATTAAATTGCAGATGTGGTTGAGCATGATAATTTGAATCAACTGTTCTCACTTCCTTTTTAGGCCACACACTGGTGGAAGCATTTTGTTTTGAAGCACCAAAAATGGGGATGTAATTTCTTATTAGACGTTATGTAAAATCTTGCTTTGTTTGTGGCTTTACAGAGAAGAAAAAACAACCAACGTGACATTAAGATTAGACTTATTTTGTTGTTTCGTTATGCAGCTGCTCGGTTTGTCGTGATTTGTTTGTTTGCTGTGAAGTTTTTGAGATTCTCTTGGGCTCAGAGCTATGGAGGAAGTCTTCGAACGAACCACCTCATTCTAACCAGAAAACTTGAAACTCATCTCTGTTACTGTGAAAATGATTATCAGTGTGACAGGTCAAACATGCACAAACAAGAGTACAAATGATGCTGCAGTTTTACAGAGAATCTATAAAAGTCCCAAAATAACCCATGACCACAGAGTTTCCTTTTGTTCTTTGATCATTGACATTTTTATAAATAAAAAAAGTGTGTGTCTGTCACATTTTAAAGTAACACTATCCAGTGTAACTAAGATAAATGACCTTTTATTGTGAATTGATGTGTTTTTTGTTTTTGTCTTAATGAAGGCGCGTGCCAACGGGCTTCAGTCCTGTGTGATTATCATTCGGGTGCTGAGAGATTTATGTCAGCGGGTTCCCACCTGGGGGAAGATGCCCGGCTGGGTAAGAGGCTTCAAACTATATGTTACATTTTACAATCAAAATGTGCAAATAATGACATAAAAATTATATTTACAAACATTCATAACTCGTATAGCTGTGTGAGGAGATTGCTTATCCACACCAAATGTCTTGACCAGATGTTTTATGAAGAGTCTAGACATCAAAATGTAGAAGACGACCTATAAGACTTCAATCCACTGTCTGAAGTGTCTTCTTGCTCTTCAGTGTGTCTGTATCTCTTTGTATGTTCCTTCTTCCAGGCGATGGAGCTGCTGGTGGAGAAAGTGATCAGCAGTGCTGCAGGTCCGCTCAGCCCAGGAGAGGCCATGCGCAGAGTCCTAGAGTGCATCTCCACGGGCATCCTACTACCAGGTCAGACATCAATGAGATGTGAAAGAGTAGATCAGAAAATCTCTTCGTTTATGAAGACATTTTGTCTGCTGTGCCTTCCCCTGCTTGTGTCAAACTTTTGAGATTGACCATTTAGTATCACATTTGCAGTATTAACTTGTTTCTCTCCTCTTACTCAGATGGACCAGGGTTGATGGACCCCTGTGAGAAAGAGGCGACAGATGCTCTGGAAAGCATGATGCTTCAAGCTAGAGAGGACATAACAGCCAGCGCACAGGTAACAGACCATTTGTACTATATTTATTCTGGTTTGTTGGAAGGTATAGGTGGATTCAGTTTTAGTAACTCTACGATAAAACAGCCAGTATTAAACTCAGGGTGGGTGCTTGAGTGAACAACAACTGGAAAGAAAAAATAGCTGCCCTCGTCCACGCAAACTTTATTCTAAGCGTGTTTTGATATCCAATCAACAAACAGCAGGAAAGAGAAGACATTTTTTAAATAGCATTTGTTCCACTGCAGCCCTTTGTTGCATGACATACCCCCCTCTCTCCCCCTTCTCATTTCCTGTTTGTCTCTATACTGTCAGCTTTCAAAACAATAATTCAGAGAAGCCTACATCTCTGCTCTCTTGTTCCAGCATGCTCTGCGGCTGCTCGCTTTCCGTCAGATCCACAAGGTGCTGGGCATGGACTCTCTGCCGGCGTCCAAAGCCAGCGCTCGCAACCGCAAGCGTCGACGGGACGGCAGTGACACGGGCGAAGGCGAGGGAGAGGGCAAAAAGGACAAAAAGGATGAAGCGGAGATTGCTTGACCTCCGCCTCCAGAGCGCGAGGCGTTTGCTAGTTTAGAGACTGGTAGAATGTCACAACTTTAAAACTTTTCTTATCTTGAAAACAATCTTAACACGCAGCTATACACGTATGAATATAACCGACTGTACATGTTACATGTCGACCCTTGAATTAAGAGGAATATTGTGTTGGGAGGAAAGAGAGACTGAAGTGTGAGAATCTGTACTGCGATCCCCCGTATAGTTCCTGCAGATCAGTGTGCAGAGAAAATTGGCTCAGTAAGGAATCATAAAAATTACTGATTGCTTCATTCCATTTCAGTATAATTGCACACTAATAACTACTGACCTTCCCTCCCTTGTTCATTCACGATAGTTAAAACACCGGTCAAACTACAGTTGTATTGTTTTCTATGATGTCAAAGTTGAATCATCAGCACCTTAAGCTTTATTTCCAAAAGAGTCTGAACTCTGCGGCCAGTTCAGTTTTACCACCTCGAGTCAGGACTCACTGAACTAAGGTTGGTGCATGACATTTGTACAGAAGATGTGTGAGAGGGATCAGAGAAGACTGGCAGTGATTAGGATCTACATACATACAGTACTGTGATGTTCATTGTGCCTAAGATGACACATTAGTTATACAATAAGTGTGATGCTGTCGAGTGAAAACTGTTTCAACATTTCCTCCTGACACATTCTGAGTTCATTCGATAGACTTGTGAAATCCAAAGGTCCTGCATCACATCTTAAAGAGAAAAATAACAAGGCTACACTAAAATAATTTCCCTTGAAAATACATCATTACGTTGTTGTTTTTTTTTGTTTGTTGTTTATTTTTTGCGAGAAACGCACAAAGACAGAAGCTCTGCTTTGTGCAGCGTTACCCCGTGAGGTTTTTTCACACTGGAGAGTAAATCTGTCTCTGAAGAGAGAGAGACAAGTCTTATGTTGCACAGTCTGTAGCATGCTGAGGGAATGAAGCACTTAAGAAATGACAATGTTACTGTATGCAGCCATAATTTTATCATTTAAATAATATGCCTAGTAATCTTTTTTCTTCCAGAGTATGGTTAGCAGAAGAGAGAAGCTTTAGTCTGAAAAATAAGACTGAATATCTACTGTAATGATCAAGTAGTCCTTTGACTTTCTTCCTTGTGCCTGCATCATGTTGTGTGTTACTGAAGACTGAGTAAAGGGGATCATTTATGAGTTGTCAAGTTAATAATGTCATCTTATTTCACAAAGATGTAGGACAGGGAAGGGACAGTTGCACAACTCTTTTGGCTTAAAAGTTGTTGTGAGAGAGGTGTTGTGCAGTTTTAGTTTGATTTTTTTTTTTTTTTTTTTTTCATTTATCAAGAGCATCATATAAGTATCGCTTGTTTTATTTCTGAAGGATGTTGCAATCTATTTTGTATTGTTTAAACAGAAAGTGTGAACGTTGCTGTCCTATTATTTGAATGTCTTTGTAGTGTTGCCTAAAATTAAGGGGAGATATTAAAACACTTTTAAGCCATTTGTTTGTTTCCTGGAGTGTGTTAAGAGAAGATAAACTTCAATGATCCAACACCGGGGAAATTCACTTGTCACAGCACCTCGTTTACACAAGCTGGACAGGAAATTACTCATAAATAAATGATAAAGAAATAAATAGAAAAAAAGCCATGCTGAAGAAAGTCATGCTGGTGTTAAAGTGTCTGGGCGGTCCTAACATGGTGGGAGTGGCAGTCTGTTGCTGAAGGAAGTCTCGTCTGTCTCATGTAGTGGTGAGAGGAGTTGTTCAAGATCCTCCTCTCCCCCCACTTCCTCTATGAGTTTGTTGAGTCTTTTTCTGACCCTTTCTGTGCTTGTATAGATGGTATAAAAAGATATTATGCTGTGAAATTTGCCTTTCTGGTCCAAAAAAGAAGGCTGAACATCAAGAAAGATAAATATATCAGTCGGGAGAGACAAGTAAATGAAGTAAAGATGACCGCTGGCATAAGCAAGCTTTGCGGTTGTTTAGGGCCACAACTACTAGGAGGGGTGGCCACACATTAACTTGCTCACTCCTGACTTTGTACGATGTTAAGTTTGTTATAAGAATTTTTCAGAGTGACCCTTCAATAAAGAAGATCGGATTCGAAGTATCAAAGTCAAGTTGAATTTATTATTCTTGTACAAGAAGGAGCGTTTAACAGTGCAACACACAGAAGGGGTTACAAAGAAAAAGGCTCCCAGAGGAGCTTCAACAATTGGTTTTTATACGCTTTTTGATGGGCTGTCTCAGACACATCCTTATTGTTAACAGACACCTTCCCTAAATAGCTCTGTTTTATGTTGCAATATTCACTTTCAACTGTCAACAGAAAGTCCCCTCGTCTATCACTTCTTGACCTTCAGTAAATATTCAGTTTACATGTGGGACCACAGACATGATGAGAAAAATCTGACAAATACAAACAAAATCGTTCACCTAACTCTTTTGAGTTTAATAACTAGTTTGTTTGTTTTCTGGAGAAAGTGATCCTGCAGGATTCATCTACGTTTCACACAGTGTTAGCGTTTGGAGCTACTTGTCAACCCTAAAAAAAAAGAGGAAGAGATTTGATGTGAATTGATTGTGTGTTGAGTGTTTTGGGGCCACAAACAAAATCTTGTTCAGGGCCACTAAAACCCTTGTGCCGGCCCTGCAGTCAGGTATTCGCATGCTCCTAACATATCGATATCCCCCCCGTAAGTTTCTCACATGTCAATTCTTGATAAATAGAAACCTCACTTATTGCGCTGCTTCGTGAAATATGAACCATCTTTTCCTAAATATTGAGGAAGTGGCAGTGACAAACTGACACCAGCGCTCACGTCGCAGCTTGTCTGCGATTTCAACCGATACAGAATCAGTTCCTGCTGAGTTTTTCTTTTGAAGACGTTTGACAGAAATTGTCACAGCAAATGAAACAAAGAAAAGACAGCAGCTGCTAGAGGATGTTCAGGTCATCACCAGTGTTTTCTTTCAGAGGAGTGAGCCGGCAGCAGCAGCAGCAGCAGCAGTAGCTGTCCTGAGGAGGAGGAGGAGGAGGAGGAGGCTGTCCAGAGAGCCGCAGGTACTGAAACATTCATGTCGACAGGGAGGCAGACAGAACAAGCTGTCCGGAGCTGCTCGTCTTCTGGATTTTACTTTTAATTTATGCAGCAGCAGCAGCAGCAGCCAGACACAAAGCTGTCCGGTCCACAGCCTCACACCCGGTAACAGCTTCATTTTTCAACGCTATTAATGTATATTCATTAAGATCTCCATTGTTGTTTTTCTCGACAACAGCTGCTGTTAAGGTCTTTATCGAGGCGTTTAAACAAGACAGGAGTATGTACTAACTGTATTAGTGTTATAGACATGCAGTGTGGACAGACATGTTTGGTATCTGGTTGTTTAGAGACGTTTTTCTCTTCGACAGGTGTTCAACACAGAATTATCCAACCCTCCAGTCCTGCTCATGCAAAGGTAGGCTGCTGTGTCCGGCTTTCAGTCATCAACTTCCCTTTAATCTCTGGAGCTGCAGCACCCCCTAAAATCAGACATAATAAAACCCATCAGTTAAACTTATTGTGATTCACTGTACATGCGCTGTGCACTAGTATTTGTGGTAGAGGTTTGACTGTCTGTCTCTTGTTTATAATAATATGTAACCAAAAACATCAGAGGACATGGTTAGACAGAGCCAGAGAGTTCAACTCAGTCAGCTACAGATAGAGTACATAAGGTTTCAAGGTGTCAAGGTTTATTGATTGTCATTTGCATGCTTACACTTGAAGCGAAATGAGTACTCAGGACCAGCGATGTACACACAGTAGTCTAAAATTATTAAGCAAAACACTTATTAAAAACTTCTAGAATAAATAGTAATAAAAACACTAAAAAGCAGAATAATAACAAGAGGTACTATCATAAGGTAATGTAATGCTTAGTGACATATATTGTATGTCATTAGTACAACAGGATGTGTGATGTGGTTATAGATCTAAGTCATTAAATGTATCTAGTAACTATGAGCTTGCTCTAATGTTTTGAGGTCTAAAAGTTTAAAAAGAGCAAAAAGGGCAAAAGAGGACGTTTGGTCACCCTAGTTACAGCAAACTATGACAGGTGACTCATGTGATATTTTAACGCATTAGTTCAGTGTTCCTGCCTGTGTTGTTGCCATGGTTGCCGCAGCTTTTGAAACAACCGTAAAACTGTTACACGTACAGCGGCCGGCCACTACTGTACATTAGGTACATTTCTGTAACCTAAATTCAACTTTTCCGAAGTTTATAATGTTTCAGTTTTTATTGACAGTGTCAGAGAGGTCATAATTCTACTTTAAATACCTTAAAATACGCCTTTCAGTATAACGTAGTCCAGATTAACACTACTGCAAACTACGACCTCAATAGTAGACATAAAAGTTAATACCTCTCTGACAGAGTCAACAAAAACTAAAAAATTCATTCATTCAAAGCTTTGTAAATGTTGTATTGGATCACACTGGATTGTACAAGTGTACCTAATGAAGTGGCCGTGGGTGCATATGCAAAAGTAATGACTTTCTATCAACACCCCCAACTCTGACTGACTTTCAACATCTCTGGTGATAGATTTTTATTGTATTTTATCATTATTTCATGTAACACTGCTGCTAAAAGTGATTTTTAAATATTAATTTTAAAAAACTGAAGTCTGACCTACAGTCAGTAGGAGTTAATGTTTACTGTCCAATGCAGTCTGGAGGAAGTATTTGGATCAATTACTTCAGTAAAAGTACTAATGCTACATTGTGAAAATGTTACAAGTAATACTCCTCATGGTAGTTAAATGTAAGTCGAATCAGGAAATTACTTAAAGTACATGGAGATCTACTTAAGGTGAGTGTAAAGTGGCATGAAAAGTACCTCAAATTTGTACTTAAAGCACTTGAGTAAATGTACTTAGTTACATTCCACCACTGGTCAGACAGACTGTGTTATCAGACAGCTAAACTCTAAACAACAGAGAAATGAAGTCCTGTTGGTCAAACATGGAATAATCTTGATCATGATTACAGGATAAAATGAGTAACACTTTATTTGAGGGGTCCATAAATTCCTGATAAGTTTCCTGGAAATAATCATGTAATTTGGCAAAGATTGTTGGTAAAAAAAAGAGCCACCTCCAGTGTATTAATAAAATGTCAATGCAAAGCAGGCTTCTTTTAGTCAACACAGGTGAGCATGCAAATATGTACAGACTATTAAACAGGAAGTATGAAGTTTCTAACTAACTCAGCATGAGTGCAAAATTACATGGTTCGTTGAACAAAGTGTTGACAAATTATTAAGTAACAATGGACTCAATGACACATTTTCATCAATAATCATCATGTTTAATGTGTTGTTTAATATTGTCAGCCAGCTTCTTCAGTGTACTCCATTATTTCAGACAGATGCACAGATGTTTTAAAGTTGATGTCTCTCTCTTATTATTATTTCTCTGCTGCCGCAGATGAGCTGGGCTGCTGGTACTCAGTGTGTAGCTAAGGGGGACAACAAGAAACCAAAACCTGGTGAACTGGCGTACCACAAAGGAGATATCATCACCATTGTTGACACAAGCACGGTAATATCATGTAAAAAAAAAAAAAGACAGTTTTTATTGGAATTTTATTCATCATTTGACATATGACTTTGCTGTTTTCTAGAAAAAGGGATACTACAAGGCCAAACATAACACCACAGGAGAGGAGGGACTCATAAACTCCACCAATGTGCGTGAAAGAGAGGCTCTGCGTGTGGACCCCAGCCTCAGTCTCATGCCGTACGTCTCCTCTTCCTCTGATTTTTGCTTGACTGTGCATTATTTCTGTCTCACATCAGTAGTATCCACACATTTACATGTAGGATACAATCAGTGTGACTGTCACATGGAGACATGCTCATTTCTAAGTTTAGCTGTTGCTTAAAAACACATCTTGTGACAACACAGTGTGAGCTGATGTTGGACGTGAAAAGAAACATTGACTTGAGATTAATCACTCCAACTTCCTTTTTTTGTTGTTGATGTTTTTCTGTCCATTAGAACATTTGCATTTCTAAGATATTTGGGCCTTAATCAGTATCTCAGAGCCAGAACAGTTTTGTATATGTATGTTTATGTATCTTAACCTGTGCTGTCTTTCACTAGTTGGTTTCACGGGAAGATCTCCGGTCCAGAGGCAGTGTGTAAGCTACAGCCGGCTGAGGATGGACTGTTCCTGGTCCGAGAGTCCATTCGCCATCCAGGCGACTACGTCCTGTGTGTCAGTGTCTCTGGAGAGGTCATCCACTACCGTGTGATTTATCGGGACAACAAGCTGACCATCGACAACATGCAGTATTTCTACAACCTCATTGACATGATAGAGGTAAGAGGCTCTTAGTTAGATTCAGTCCAAATTGTGTACTTTCTTTAACTGTGAGTAGGGAACTTCCTCACTTCTAAGCTGCATCGACAAAAAGTCTTCTACAACAACACTTCTATTATAAAGAGAAACTTCAATGTGTGAATTAAACATATCAGCTTGTGGCCTTTATCGGGATCATGCAAATGAAGCCCATAAGATGACACATGTTGGTTGACCTCTTCACTCGGAATTCAGCCAGAAGTTGAAGTATAAATAATTAATTAATCAATTCGGTTTAGCTGTTTCTTCCATGAAAGTGGTTTCTAACCGGGTCTTGGCTGGTTCATTCTGTGGGGCCATAAGACAACAAAATGAAAAAATAAAAAAGGCATCTAATAAAAGCATTTCTGGAATATAAAATATAAAAAAGTTACAAAAAATAAAATTATTTCACTATTTCAGGCCTCTAACAATCCTCTAAATTAAAACAGTCTGAGAAGGATCAAGAGCCAGCAGACATGCTAGCAGCTCTGTGAGGCTTTGTGCTAAATGTTAACATCAACTTATATTGATGATGATGCCAACAAGCACTAAGCACAAAGAACACATGAGGCAGGTGTCATTTGTTTTGCAGGTATTTAATCATAATCCAAAGTTGATTTTTTTACTTTATGATGGTGGTTTTACTCAAAACAAATCTCAACCTCATGGTGGCACTAGAAGAGGAGTCAGGGGGATCACCAAAGTCTGTAGGACTCATCCTCTGGGTACAACATTTAATGACAATCTGTCTGATAATCCATGGCACTCAAATGCCGACTGTATTTATGGGATGAAAACTGTCAACACAACTGACTCCAGTGTAAAAATATTCACTTCATGACTCAAACTGAAGCCAGACCTACAAACGACGGCCTTTTTAGGGTTTATCAGTGTTTAGCCTGCTTCTGTGTGAGGGTGCATTGAAAGCTTTGTTGCTGTGTGGGTTGGTGATGCACTCTACAGAGACGTCCAGCTCTTGTTCAGCATCTTATCAGCAGGCCACAGATGGCTTCAGGCCTGACTTCAACCGGCTGACTTACTCTTCTGAGGAAACAGAGGGAGGATATTTCAGATGATTATTTTGGCTGAATCATGTTATAAACATCTCCCTGCGGACAGAGTACTGACAACCAGCCTCTGATGTGTCGCCATACATGAGCTCATAATTTACCGGCAGAATTTAATTCAGCTGCCGCCCTTTTATGCTTTGTATTTTGTTGTTTGGAAACAGGTGCTACATTGACATTGAAGAGTATCTATACATAGATTGTGTGTTTCCGTTTTACAAATGATTTCTGAAGTTAAATTTTGTTCACGTTGTACTCTCTTTGTTTCGGTGTCAACCCACAGAAAGCTTCCTGAGAACTGTGAAAGTGTCGGGTTTAAAGTTTTCCGTGCCAAAGTGTCACCAAACACTATATAGAGCCAGAGAAAATAAAATGTGTTGTACCTTTATAAACCTCACGTTTATGTCCTTCACACAGCACTTTAAAAAAAGTGTTTAATGTGGAGAAAATAGGAATCACACAGGAAGAAGAATGAACATACCAAAGGAAATGACACATACTACAAAAGAACAACTAAATTCTTTGTAAATAACATTTACTATAATTAACTGAATGAGCTCGGCTGATGCTGTGTTTCCATTGTTTGCAGTTTTACTCAAAGAACAAAGGCTCCATTGCTACAACTCTTCTGAAGCCCAAACAAAAACAAGGAACCAAGTCAGCTGAGCTGGAGCTGTCGAAAAGTAAGTCTGATGTCAAGATTTGAGAAAATTGAAAACCGAAATCATCTGTAGTCAATCAAATATAATAATACTGACTATAAAAGCCTGTAATAGTATGTGTTGGGTGTCTCTCTCCTCTGCAGCTGGATGGTTGCTGGACATTACAAAGCTCAAACTGGGGGAGAATATCGGAGAGGGGGAGTTTGGTGGTGAGATTTCTTTGATTTTATCTCCTCTTCTCATTATCAGCACATCCTCACAACATTTATAATTCCGTATTAGTTAATAAGATGTGATGTGTCCTTGTCAACCCCAGCTGTTTATGAAGGAGAGTATATGGGCCAGAGGGTGGCAGTAAAGACCATTAAATGTGATGTTACGGCTCAGGCCTTCCTGCAGGAGACCACAGTCATGACGTGAGTCTGAAGATTTCCTCAATTTAGAGGTTTTCTTCCCTATTTTGCAACTTCTTCTGTAAAACTTTGATGACGTGTGTGTTCATTACCAATGAAGCCAGTTGTTAGTGAGTTCGCACACATCCTTTAGAATCAAATGTATCTGTGTATCTGTTTTTATTCCTGCTGTCAGTGTTTTTTAATGTGACTTCACTCATTCCAGGAAACTCCAACATAAAAATCTGGTGCGATTGTTGGGGGTCATTCTTCACAAAGGGCTTCATATCGTCACAGAGCTCATGACTAAGGTACAGTAAACACATCCTTTATACAACATAATTAGAACAACATCTGAGAATAAATAATACAAAACAGACAACATAGTGAATAAATACCGAGCGTAGACTGAAGATGCACTCAGCACAGCCACTCAGAAATTCACACATTGTGTGTAACAATAAAGGAAATCACGTATAGTAAGTGAAACCCGTTTGGTGTGTCCCCTTTGACCAAAATAATTTCAGATGTCAACATGAGTATTGGTGGGTTAGAGGTATCTACCTGATGTGGTGTCTCCTAAACAGCAGCAAGGGAGCCCTCTGTATAAACAGAAGGACCCGCCAGCTATGAATATATATACATATACGTATACGTATGAATATCTGCTTGTTTCTGCAAATTCACCATTGCAACCTAACCTAGTAGGGTTATTCTTGGAGGAAAGACACTCAGATAACTGCAGGTTTTGTTTAGGCTAGTGCTCCTGTGTTCTTATTTAATGTGATGTTTGGTTTTGATGAAGCAATTCCCTTAATCCAAGTTTTTCCTCCTGTGCTAGACACTAAAAGTAACCTTTAAAAATCCAACAATGAGAAGCTTTAAGAAGTCTGCCCTCTTCTCCTGGTTAATGACATTAGGCCAAAATCCAGAAGCTCATCGTGGTTTCTGAGTCATATTATTACACTTTAAAGTACTAAATAACTTGTTTAACACAGGGTTAGCATATTTCTAAACATTATCCCCCTGTCTGAGTGTAGTATTACTCATAATACTAACTGAGAAATTTTCTAATATAACCTAATTCAAGTAATTTATAGTTTGTGTACTGTATGTGTGTGATTGTGCTGCAGGGAAACCTTGTTAACTTTCTCAGGACGAGGGGACGTTCAGTCGTTAACTCGGCCCAGCTGCTCCGCTTTGCTCTGTGAGTTCAACTTTCAATTTTAATGTAAAAATTGCCTTACATGTCATGAATACAAAATTTAAATGTTTGTGTTTGTTTATGGGGTCAGTGATGTGTGTGAGGGGATGGAATACCTGGAGTCCAAGAAGTTGATTCACAGAGATTTGGCAGCTCGTAACGTGCTGGTCTCTGACGACAACGTGGCCAAGGTCAGCGACTTTGGTCTGACCAAGGTGGACTCAAAAGTGTCAGATAACGCCAAACTGCCGGTCAAATGGACGGCACCCGAAGCTCTGAAAAAAGAGGTGGGTTTGAAGAACTGCTTTTCATTTTGGTTTGATTTGTTTTTATGTTTCTTCTTTTCTCTGAGAGATAATCTCTGAGGCCTCAGCAGCGTCCAGCTTTGACGTACTGATAAGCATAATTATTTCATAATCATTGCAATTAAAAACTCCACCAGCTCATTTTAACTTTGGCCTCTTCTTTTTTCTTGGAAGGTTTTCTCACTCTTAACAATCCAATCATTGTACATTCATGTAAATAAAATAATATAAACCAAACACTGCAATATTATCTGGGTTTTATAGATGCTTCACTCAAAAAGGTTGGTGCAAGATGTATATCTACCTTACAATATGTGGTCTTGTTGTCTGACGATGTCAGAGTTGGACCATTTACTGGGTTTATAACAACTGATAAACCCTTTATTAAGTTTTTTATTATGTGCATACATTTGCTTCCATTATGCAGAAATTCTCCACAAAGTCAGATGTATGGAGCTACGGTGTTCTGCTGTGGGAGATCTTCTCTTATGGACGTCAACCTTACCCCAAGATGGTATGTGCCAATATGGTTTTTTTTTTGGTATTTTTGGAGTGCTTGGATTGTCTTCCTGTTTATCCTGCTTTCCCCCCATTTTTCAAGAGCACTCGATACATCTGTGATCTACAGTTGTTTAGATCAAGCACTCACTCATCTCCTTTTCCATGTGTGTTTATATAAACCGTGTTACTAGGCACATACTTGTCAATTACGGTAAAACCTGCATTAAAACTATAGTTGAAGCTTATTCGTTCTAGAGGATTGATGCCACACTAATGTTTGCCTGTTAAATATGACGCAGCAGTCAGGAGATGGTTAGCTTAGTTTAGCTGAGCATAAAGACGGAAAACAGGGAACTTTGTCCAGAGGTAACAAAGTCCACCAACACAAGGACCCAAAAGCAGACTGCAGAGGCAGAACTGGTGCAGAGCAATGGTTTAATTGTAAGTGAATGTACAAAAGTTTATGGCAGGCAGGCTCAATTTAAAACCAGGAAGGACTGTCCAAACAAGCAAACAAATCAATAAGGCTAAATTCAAAATCTATGAAAAAGGCAAGGTCAAAGAAGTAGTTGAAACAAGTCTTGGAAACAAAACACATAGAACAAAGACACACACTGACTAAATACACAAGGGAAGGTAGGATAACAAGACACAGGTGAAACTAATCAGACAATCAAAACTGGCGGGAAACATAACAATGGTAGGAAGTATAGTTACAAACACAAGGAGAGGGTTAATTACAAAAGAAAATAGGAAAAACAAAACCACGACGCTATGCAGCTCACTAATTAACAAGTTATATCTCATTTGTTTAATCCATACAAAAACACCAAAGTGCTAAAATGTTTTAGTTTTATGGGGGTGGACTATTTCTTGAAAGCGACCTGTTAACTTCCTGGAATCATCACCATGAGAAAAAATGTAAACCCCCCCCCCCCAAAAAAAATATTATTTATTTATATATATTTATATACTATTTATTATTATTATTATTATGTTTTAATCAATCAGAAGAACAAAGAATCAAAAGACTTCAAACAGATCTTTGTTCCTTCTGAACTCGGCAGGAAAGAGTATCAAGCTTGTTATGTAATGTCAGGATTTACATCTCTGTCACATAGTAGGTGTGTCAGTGAAAAGCTGCCAAGCCCAGCGGTCAGATCTGCCGCTACACCGTCATCTCTGGATCATCTTACTGCGTCTGAGCAGGAAACCGCTTCGGGTCACTCAGATCATTGTAGTGCGTCAGTGAGGTTAGAGGTTTAGTCTCTTTCCTGTTACTGTACATTGTGATAGGACGTGTAGAAATCATCTTAAGGTTCTTAGGAAGTAGTTAATCTACTTCATGAACTGGTTCTGTTGGATAGGAACAGGAAGGTATAGTTTACATGTGGAATGTACATTTACCCAAATACTTACGTACTTAAGTATATTCATACCTGAAATACACCTTTTACTCTTTACATCTGACAGCGGCAGTTACTTCAGAGTTGTTAGCAATTCCACACAAGAGATATTTCCCCTCTGGACTTCTCATTTTAACATGAACTGCAATAAATACAATAAAATAAACTTTTTAAAAGAGTTCCCAAAAAAGGTAAAACTATGTCACACACCATTTTTTAAAGATTTTTTAAAAAATGGTTTTCTCCCTTTAATCATCTCACAGTCTCTTTATTATATATTTCAAACTGCCCCTCAACTGTAAAATGCTGTTTACGCTTTAATGCATCAGTATTGAGTATTATGGATGTCAGGCTTTCTGCAGAATGAGAAGTTCATATACTTTTTAGCATTATTTTGCTAATAATGCTTCTCTAATGCAGTTGTTTTAAAATGTGTGGAGTATTTTTACATTGCTGTATTGGTACTTTTACTTAATACTCCTTCCACCACTGTGTACATGTACTGTAGATGTCAGAGCAGGCAGGTGTGGGTGGTAACAAGACATCACATGAAAGGTAGATCAAGTTGACAGTTATAGAGAGACTCTGGATAGGAAGAAACTATGCTACTTAAACGCAGCTCTATTTGTCACAGTCTCTCAAAGGTAATCCCTGCTCTCCGACTGTTGAGATGATTTGTCTTGGCTGGCCAATCAGTGAGGACAAAAGGATCAGGCAGCATTAATCGAAGGGTCAATTAGCACCGTGCTGTCTTGCATCATGAAAGGCCATAAGGTGCAATCGAGTAGCATATGTCTTTTGTACCTGCATCAGGTGGTGTCCTTTTAAATGCTTTGCAGATGATTACCTGCTAATTACAGCCTGTTTAACACATATGCACGTTGACTTATTTGGGTCAAGTTTATTTCCCCTCAATTAAACTCTACGCCTGGTAATTTGTTATCTGTTGGCAGAAAAAAGTAAACTGAGATAGCAAAAGATACAAAGTCAAGTACAAAAAGAGAGAGAGTATGATCTGTGCTTTAAATATATGTAATAATAAAGGCACCGATAAGTGCTTAAATGTCTGTTTGAGGTTGTAGGATTGCAACAGTGTGTCAATACTTAATGATCTTGTTCTGCAAACTAATGTCACTCCACTTCTCCCTCTTCATGCCCACGATGCTGCCTTCCTTCCTCTTCTGTTGCTCCTGTTCATGTAGTCTCTGAAGGAGGTGAAGGAGAGAGTGGAGGGGGGCTATCGCATGGAGTCTCCAGAGGAATGTCCCCCTGGTGTTTACTCCCTGATGAGGATATGCTGGGAGCAGGAGCCACGCAAGAGACCCACTTTCCACAAACTGAGGGAGAAACTTGAGCGAGAGATGGGTAAATGCAGCCCGGGTCCTGGGTCGTAGCGTCTGGATGGGATCAAGTCTGGATCTGGATGCTGATCTTGGTTTTGGATCTCAGTGGAAATAAACTGTTGGACAGCTAATCTGCATTATTGCCACTCCCTGCAGTGTTGGTGTGCATCACACAAGTGATGGTGATGGTCCGCAGTGGAGTAAATGTTCTTATAAACTCAACAATTCCAGCAGGATTTCTTTAACCTAACAGACCAGACAAGATAATCGTTCTGGTCAAACTCTGGTCATCATATAATGCCAGCGAGAAAATGTTACACGACTGGAGCCGTGAACATGAACTAAACTTTGCTGCAGTAGTATGATGATTCTCAGTATCAGACTTGCTATCAGCATGACTCTGTGGATGCCAATGTCAGTCTTTCAGCCAGACTTTGATCCAGGCTGAAATATCTCAGCAGCTATTTGATGGATTTCCATGAAACTTTGTACATTTATGATCCCTGGAGGACGTGTCCGAATTACTTTTTACATTTAAAAAACACATAATTTTTGACTACAAAGTCTAAATGTGATTCCATTTTGACTTTAAAGGGGAAGATATCTCACAAACATTTAAAAATCAACCAAGGATAGGACAATGCACAGCCACTGTTTGTGAAGTCTGTCTGACACTATGCTTGTAGTATCATAACATACATACATCTAATGTCAACAAATCCCATGAAAAAAGACAAAAATCAAGCATGAATCTAACTAACAAGTATTATTTGTGTTGTAACAATATAATTCATCTGGCCTACATTGTTTACATATCATTAAAAACACACTAATGGGCCGTGACATTTCACTGAGTGAAATTACAATAAGCTGTATACGTTTATTTTGAGTTAATCCATACACTGTCCTGCTGCTGGAAATATTCAGTGGAGACTATAATCTGCAGCTGAAAATAGTCCACAGAAATACATAATTAACTCCTGAACTTAAGTGTCCAGCTGTTTTACGAAGTTATTCAGCGTTTTTTGAAAAAAAATAGGCTTTAATTGAAAGATATATGCCTTCTCTTTGGGAGATGATCTAACACATTGTTGTTTTTCATGGGATTTGTTGACAATAACACAAATGCAGACTATCTTCAGCCTCATTTTAAACAGTATTGTGAAGCCTCATGGCGAGAGGCAGTACACCACTATACACCAACCAAAACCATAATGTGCTCTGTGCATGATGTGTCACATGTTTGAATGTCAGTTCAATCAGTCAGGTAAGAGCGACTTGATTTAGTGTCAGTTTATTGCCATCCATGAATGAATGAATATTGTAGCTGTATGATCAGAAATCTACTGTTTAGAGTAAATACAGATGCTTAATGTCAGGTCACAAAATGTGTATAGGAGGAAGACGCAAAGGAGAAGAAAATTTATCCTGGATTTAATCACAGATCAACCAAATCTGCTTGTATCCCAGTGTTAATGCTCAGCAATATGCCATGGACTCAGGGCTTAATATGACAAATGTATAATATTATTGCTGGTACACAGTAAGCAAAAAATGGTCAGCAGTTTGCTGTGCAGAAAAGATTTGGAGGGTTTGTCATTTGTCATTAATTCTTTTTAAAGGCCGGTAGTTTTTTTTTTTTTTTGACTTAATGAACTTTGTCATGTATTTTATTTTTTCAGATTTTTCTTCCCCATCTAGTTTTGTCACCCCAGCATACTTGGGGTGGACTTCAATTTAATTTATTTAATTTATTCAATTTAATTTATTCAAATTTAATTTGTTTCATTAGACTAAATCTATAGGAAATGTGGTATTTAATACTCCATCTTCTTCCCTCTTTATTGATTCTGAGATTATTATTTTTGAGAGGCGTGATCTTCCCGTCCTCTTGGAAGCTTTTTGTAGGTACAGATTTTTTTTCTGCTTTCCTGCAGATGTTTATTTTTCATACACAGTTATGTATTCTATTTATTAAAGTACATGTATCACTCATACACTCGTCAGCTGCTTTTTAATAGAAATGCAATGAAATACACTTTCAGTTCAAACCTAACCAAAATGAAGCCTCCTTTCTTTCTTTTTTTTTTTTTTTTTTTGATTGGTGTCACGTCACAAGACCAAATTAAAGATGTCATTTGATTTAAGTCTATGTAAGCCTGGCATTTGTCTCTGTCCCAGGAGATGGACCACAAATTGAGGGTTGATCCTCCATCTCTGGTTATCATACAGTGCAAGCAAGGGTCCTCCTTCAATCGTGTGCAGCAGCTCTCTAATGGGATGAGCAGCAATTTTCTGCCCCAGGATTTACAAGAGAACCAAAAAATGATAATAAAAGATTTGTTTTCTTTGATGGGGATGAGACATACATTATTGAGCAAAAGCTGTTTGTCCATGTGTATTTTTGTAGCTTAAACATGAGGATATAAGGACAAAGCTTTTTTCCTGGTACCCATAGGTTAATGCTTGAACTCTAAAGATGTCCTGTCAGGAGGTTTAATTCCTTCTAAGGTGTGCTTTCTACTGATACTTAGTGAAGAGCTAATCTCCTGCAGCAGACACATGGATTGGCAGCTGTCAGATGTTGCTTTCAGCAGTTCTTAAAAAGAGGAAATACACTTTTTAGGATGACAAATGTAATTGGACAGCAACAAATCACCTTAAAAACATCATATGTAATATTTGGTTAAAAGGTGACATCTATGACATCAGTAGACACTCTTTCCTGGTGATATTTTGTGTTGCCAGGCCTGTACTCAGGTCACACTCAAGTTTAGTTATTTTTTAAGTTTTTTTTGCATTTGTTCTTGTTTCTGCATTTGCCTTTTAAAGATTTATTCTGGTGTTAAGCAGGTAATATGAACATAACATGAACTCAACATGATCTCTACTTCTGAAGGTGTTTCTCCTGCTCCTCTTGTGCTACTAAGGAAAAATTCTGCCTTACCCATTCAGTCATTTTAGTTTTCATTTACCTCAAAGAAGTCTTTGTATATTCAAGCCCACAAATGCGACTCACTATCTGATATCAGCCTTCTGCATGTACGTATGCTGGGAGTGGAAAAGTGCTGCTTTAAAAGCAAGTGGAATTCGTATTAATGGATATTTAGACACAAAATTGCACATTGCATCTAAGACACAAATCAACACATTCTAGATCAACTCCAAACTCAAATGTCACACCAAGAATAAACTCTAGAGAGCTCTGTTAGGCATAAAGCAATGATGGCGGTACATCTGCTGAAGAAACAGTTGAGCAGACAATCTGATTACGGTCGGTTGTTTAAATGTGGCGGTAAACATGTGAATGTAAATATCTTCAAATTAAAGCTGAGAGTCAGTATTTCTATCTCATAGTCACTCTTTTCTGTCATATCCAATTTGATGAATTACACAGTAAAAACAACAAATGAGTGTTCCACTTCTTAGAGACTGCACCGTGTAGGCTGGTTTTTGGCCTTCGTACAGCTGTATTATTTCTCTGACAACAACTGTGTTGAGTCCAACACATGCATGTAAACAGCAACTTTCTACCAATGTACTTATTATTGCATATTATGGCACAATACAATCACACTTGTAATTAAGATGAATACTCTAATAGCTTTCTAACAATGCTCCAGTCCAAATGGAGCCAATGCTGCACATGACAGTGTCTGAACGTGCAGTTGTGTGAACAGGGATGATTCAGTCTAACCTAATGGGACTTATCTTGGTTAGGTTTAAGTAGATCATGGTCATCATCATCAGAAGTTCTGAGGTCAAGTGGAAAGGAGCAGCCCAGCTCTTTGAGCCAATATAGGTATTAGACATAAGACGCTCTTCTGAGAAAACTGTATCATCTGAGCAGCTGCTCATCTGGTGCTTTGTTCTTCTTAAAAAATTAAATATAAGCCACCAAAAAGCAAGATCACCCACCCTGCACAACCAGACTGACTGATTGGAAATTTTGTTTTTGTTCTGTTTGTAAAACTGGCTGTCTTTCTTCTGTCCATTAATGGTCAATATGGTCAACATTTTACTCACCCCTTAAAGATGATGAGTATTTCCATTTTATGACACCTTGAAATTCTACTTCATTTCAGTTTGAAATATTGTATGTTGTTCTCGATCTGGCAGTGTAGACTAGTTTCTTTTCAAATTAAGATTTTACATTAAAAAACACGATAAACTTATAAATCAGTGTCTACTTGGGGCCTGTTGTGGAGAAATTGCTGAAGTCAATGGTCAATGGTGAGGTCTGGAGGTAAGAAAGTGTTCAGGAGCCTCTCATGTCTTATCCTGTGGTATTTATTGAAGCTTGGCCAAGAAGAAATAGAAACACTCTCAAAGTACATCAGAAGCGCCTGAGTCGGTCTCACATTCTGCCAAACTCATGCTGGTGGTCAGACTTTAACCCCTACAGATAACACCACAAATACTATACAACCAGAAATAGTCAAAGAGAATGTTTTTACCCATGTTTGTGTTACCGTCAGCACATTCTAGGCTGGAGACACTGTTGTCTGTTCATGTTAATGAAACGTGTCTAGGAAGACAACATTCAGTTCCTTCGACCCTGGCCACCACAACGTTGAGATAAGCTGGCACCTGTGCTGTCCTCAAGCAAAGCCAAACAATTGCTACTGCCGAGGACCTCAAGGCCCACACGTGACCCTGTGTATAGAAAATTCCAGAACAGGGCCCCTTGTCACAAAGTTTCAAGAGGTCTGAGATGAGTTGTTCCACCAAAGTCTGATTTACCCTCTAAACTTTTCAAACACTTTCATTTAAGTAAGTGATCAAAGCCCGAAAATTAAAGGTTATTTCACAAAAAGTACAGAGAGAAAATCTAAAAAGGAAATACAGACTTATGAAGCAGAACTTTGTTTTCATGTTATTCATTTTAAAACCCAGTTTTATTTTGGACGGGCCCAACTCTTAGATTGGGAACCAGTGGCCTAATCATCCAACTTCTAAGAAGTAGTAAAAACTGCACCTGGATCAGCTACAGCGAGTGACAGTATAAAAAATGGACAGAGCACGAGTAACGTCAGCGATAGGTTTCTGAAGAAAATATGCCGCCGCCAACAGGGGCAGTTTTCTTGTTTAACCGAGGCCAGTAGTTGCTGTGAAGAGTGAACATAATCATTTGGATCAATAGTCTGGCCAGGAGTCAACAGGTTTGCCTCCTACTAAAAATGCCCTGAGAACTGTGTGAAGTATGTTTAGCCCAGAACACACTGTACAGTAAGTAAGTAGGTCAGGCTCAGTGTAGTCCACATGCGTCATAGACTGACCAGTGTTTTAACACACTGAATGGTTAACAACACTGGCCAGGCTTGTCCATACATGAAATTACATCTCCACACAGGGAAAATACAGTAAATGAGCTTTTAACATAATCGTCTCTGTCACACGCTGCTTTTAATTTCTGGCATTTCAAACTCTCTTATGCATATTTGTCTATTGAATAGTCCTTGTCATCGTTTAATTGTCCCTGTGGAGACAAAGCCCCTCAAATTGAAACAATTTGAACTAATTATTTCAAGTACAGTCACCTGACTGCATGATGGGCTCATGTAATACTGAAAAATCTTACATCAAATATTTGAATATCAAACTGTGCTGGGGTTAAATCATTAATGAGTCTTAATTTTTTAAGTGAAATTTATTTTGTCAACATACAACAACAGATGTTTTGCAGCTGACAGTCATTGTATCAGATCAAGATGCTGCCACTTTGTGTGCAGTGTGAAAGCTTACTTTGCCAGGGGGTCAGGTGTAATTCAATTATAGAAATAAGGTTAAGAGCAGCCGTCTGTGTCTTTGTCAAAGTCTGACAGTAGAGGTGTCTATGTGACAAGGTGACAAGGTGACAAGGTTTTCGTGTTGTTCCCATTGTGTCACATTGCGTGAAATCAGCCTAACTGCCAATATTAGGTCGGGGTGGTGGGGAGAGGGTTAACATCATCATGGAAATAACCTGGAAACAGTTTTAACAGAAGAGCCAATCACGGCAGAGTATTCTCTGTGTGTGAGTGTGTGACATTGCATGACAGAAAATCACATGAATTCCTGTTTCAATCTCTGTTACACCACCACCACCACCACCACCACCACCTCACTCTTTCTCTCCCCCCTTGTTCTGCCTCTCTCCATAGCCCCTACCTTCTTCCTCATGTCTCTCTCCACCGCCCTCAGTAAGCTGACACTGCGCATTTACACGTTAGCTGCTTTTACCTCTAATAGGATCAGAGGGACTTACATTGTCATCTGATAAAACTAAGCAGCTTGATAACTACACTGCTCCTTCTTAACCAATTTATGCTCAATTAGGATAACAGAGAAACAGTGGAAGGACAAAACTGTATTAGCAAAATCATGAGGGGATAAACGAGCACCTTAGACGGTCATTACTTGTTGGCAGTGAGAGTCATTTTGTAAACAGACTGATGACACTAATGGGAATGAAGCATTGTTACTGGATTATTATTGTACTACGCTACATTTTCTGGTCTGAAACTTGAGATGATTATTTATGATCTTAATAAATTAATTAGTTCTGTCTACTTGTAAACATTCAATTAGGCAGAAACAAATAATACAGTGCCAATAAAGATAATTAACTGGCGACATGGGCAGTTACAATTGTTATTAGGGTTTTCTGCCTGTGTTGGAGCCAGAGGTCATCACAACTGTAATGAGTTTGACCTAAATGAAGTCAGATTTTTTTAATCTATCTCTGCCTGCCCTCACAGTTTGAATAACACCAATGAGTTACAACTTAAAATGTTTAAAATCATGTTAAAATAAGTTTATTAAATCACTTAACATCCAGTCATCAAGCTAATAAGCTAACAGAGAATATATACAGTCTAAAGACTCAAGATTTGCGAAGAAGGTGGAAATATTCCAGATGTGCTATGCATCATTTTCCCCAAAATTCAGCCTGAAACATCTGGTATCTGTGTAAACTTTGGGCTCTCCTTAATTTAAGATAAATCTTGTGGGTCTGAACAGCAATTTGGATGCATAGCATGAGTTGGTGAAAGTTACTCCACGTGCCTTATAATACCTCCCACTGCCTGAAACAAAGTCTCCTTCCACAGTCACAATGATGACGTCCCATCTCAAATATTCATTTTATATTTGATAAACTATAATTTGATAGATAATGTCTGTTTGTGTGTTTGTTTTTAGCATAAATTACAAGACAGAAATAATATTACTATATTTAGGAGTTTAATCTGAAAGCATATCATGTTTTAATCTGATAGAGTATTAAAGAATTAATTAATCAATCCCAATTAATGTAAACTCTAAAGTAGACTTGTACAGTATCTTAAGGGGATGAATTTAATCAAACAGAGATACATGAACTCTGAAGAAGCCATTTTACATTTTATTTATGAACATTTATCATTTAAAATCTCTTTACCATGAAAACAAAAAAAGTAGTAGTAAATACTGAAACTGAACGAGCTGTCGATGTCTCTCTAACTTTAGCTTTAGGCATATTTGAGGTCACAGGAAATCTCTTTAGCGTCTTTAGAGTCGTGGCTGCTTTCTGTGACACTAAGCCGGGGTCAACTTTTAACTCCACGGTCCACTGATTAAAAGCTGCCAGCAGACATTTTTGTGCTCCAATACACAAATAAACAAAGTATTCAGAGAGTCACTTATGACTTTTTTAAAATTTATTGTAGGTTTTTGTTTCCAGTTTCCTTTAAACATCAAGCAACCTTAAAGAGTATGGCACCTCCACATGAGGATTTTTACTGTGTGTATATATCACCAGGGAAATATTGGACCAACAGTGTCATCTGACTCTAATATGCTTCACCCCACAATACTTTAAATCAATCTCTACCCTTTTTATTTATTTATTTTTTTGTACACATTTTATGTTTTAGTTCAGTTCAATTCTTCTTTAACTTTCTCATGTTTTCTAGTGTTCTTTACAGCTGAACAGGCATGTCGGGGTGCCTGTTACAGAGTCGTTTTACCTCTAAGAATAATTTATATGAAATCACTGATTGTTTTGGTTCATTTGTAAATGATGAATTATGAAAATAATTAACATCAGCATAAAATATTAGCTCTCACTGATTTGATATTAAAACCACTGGTAACCATTTCAGCCCACCCGTATAGTTAATAATAATGATGATGAACTATCTCATTCAACAGCGCTTAACTGTGATAAATCTCATCTAGTGTCTCACAGATAATGTGCACAACAGATTTCAGCATTTACCGACATAAAAAAATAGAGACCTAGATACAGTGTGTTCATTGTTATCAAACTCAATGAGCTGTTGTATCATAGGAAATACCACATCTATGTAAAATAAATACACACACATATATATATAAATACATACAATACATATAAATACAGGAAGTACACAGAGAATAAGGAAGTATGTTTTGTCAGCATTTGCCTTCTGAGCAATAACAATAACAAGATGTTTGTTCTAATGAATGAAAGTATTGTCATTAAAGCTAAGTAATATTTATGATATAGTTTCCTGTCTAGATGTAATTATTGTTCCAATTTACATAAAATGTAAAAGCTAATAACTTACAACAGCTAGCAACTCAAGATTAAAAGTTTTTTTTAAAAAAGATTTAGAAATTATGACGAAGTCTGAGGTGTTAATTTACCTCCTCATTTTGAAAGTTTTACTTTTTAATTATTGAAAATATTGGTTATATCTGGCTGCTTTTTTTTAGTTTACTAACAAAACATAAGTAGCAACATGACATGCTTTGCATTTTTAAAATAAATGTATTTATATTGATCACATTTAGGAAAGTTTAGGAAAAGTCTTACAGCTTTGATAAATGAAATAAACATTATGGTTTTGTCAGATATTAGTGTGAATATTATTTAAATTAATAAGTAAACATTAGCTTGTTACATGAAGATGAAGAGTCTTTATGTTGATGCTAGTTTGCACGTCATGTTTCCTTTTTTCATGTAGTTCCTCATAATGGAGGGGCTGAGTAAGCTTAGTGAAAACTTTCAGCGGGTCTTTTGTCTTTAAAACAATAAATTTATGAAAGAAAGTCTTGTCCGGGCTTCATTAGCCTGGGCCTCCTCCTGTGGGGGTGAATAGAGATGACATTTAAAACAATTACTTGAGCAGAAAACAGCTGCCAATCACTCTTAAAGGGGAAGGATTCCAATTAATAACCCTCTCCTAATCCCCTCGTTTCACCTCCTACCCCCTCTGCTCTATCCACCTCTCCCTCTCTGTCTTACTCCTCTTCCACTCTCCTCTCTGAGCCGGACTACATGGTGTCTAAACTCATTTGCTGAACGTTTGTTGCACTGGGTGGTTTTATTTAGTTGCACTTTACTGGAGTATTTCTGTCAGGACTTGTTTGTTACATAGAGAAAGTATTTAGTGAGAGATGCAAGGTGTGCAAACCCTGCTGAGTGACTGCGAGCCGTGTACATTGCGGATCTGGAAAGAGTGAAGTTGGAGGGTGAGCTGCTGAGAGGAACAGGTGGAGGACTGGCATCAGCAACTTTAACAGTTCAACATATTGACTTTTCAGAAGGTGAGCTCTACCACTGTCTCATTTCATGGCTTTTCAGTGAAACTGAACTTCAAGTTAACGTCAAGTTATTTGTCATACAAGTGGCTGATAAAACTGAGATATGTGGGTCCAAAAAATAGTTATGTTTGTGATAGGTAGAGCTCAGGATGCACACACACACAAAAAAAAACAATGTGGCATTTGAAACTAATATGTTTTATTAAAACTCCACACGAGTCTATGTCTGTAGATGTCTGTGTGGATTTATGTTTATTAAATAGCAGAACACAAATAACATATAAAAGAATACAGAGTAATTTTACCCACCAACTTAACTTACTTTGTTTACTTTATTTATTTCTTATTTATTAGTGTCAATATATTACTTTATATCAGCATGATGTACTGGATTTCTTTACACCTTCTTGCATGCACGACTTTATCCAAAGATTATGTAACCTGTGAATGTATTGCTTTATCCAAACAGACATCACATTATTATAAAAAAAAGTGGAAATTGAATGTCAACTTAAAAATTTGCTAATTCATATTCATAATCAACACTGGGGGGTCATTAGTGTGGACCATTCATTAAAAAAAGGTAATAAGCATGGATTAAGCTGAATCATTAGTGTTCATTTTCAGTATGTCACTAAGGGATAGAAGATAACATAAGATGGACAGAGACTCATCTAAGATAACCATGTAATCTCTGACCGACTCAATGCACCTTTAGTCCGTCACTTACCATAAACTCCTTTTTATCTGACCACAGTGCCCAGACACTCGAATGCATTTATCACTGGATACCATGAGCATGGTGGACGACAGCTGCCTCTCACCCAGCAACTTCCACGAAATGGGGAAAGGTGGGGGCATCGCTGCGGGGGGCCACGTCCACAGCATTGATGTCATTTTAGGTTTCAGTAAAGACCAGGACCCCATGCTCAGCCCTGGTGGGGCCCCAAGACTCCATAAAGTGGACTTAGGTGGCCTGGCAGAGCCTGAGAAGCAGCAGGAGCCCTCGTCACATCCGACCTACAGTGGGCACCTTCCCTCTCTGAGGAATGGCAGCCCGGAGCAGCAGTACCATGGTGAGTCAAGCTGCTGATGGTAAAGATGCTGGCCTCCATCCAGGCAAAGCTTTTCTGCACAGTCAACAGTCAGGTATCAGATCTTGCTGTAGAGTTTGAGTTTGTTATTGAGAATAAAGTTTATGATGGTCAAGAATATTGATTATACAGCATGCTGGAATAGTACGAGCTCAGGTTTCAGTGTCACAGATTTTAACTCAATATGAAAGAAATGATTTTGTTGCACTGAAGTTATGATATCAATGCTCCAGAGCAAACATAATACATATTACTAGGCCACCAGCACAGATTCACTCATTCTTTGTCTAACTCTTGAGACAGTTTCTGACTAAAATAGCAATTTAAAAAGAGATCACACAAAGAGGTAGCTGTAAAACAAAAACATGAATAAAACATTTATTATTAAAAACAGTATAATGTGGATATTTTTTTTGTATGTTGACACATCTGGTTTTCAACAGCAGCCACGTCTTTGTGCACATGAGACCTATGAATTACAGTTTGTTTCATTATTTGAACCATTGTTTGACCGGCAGAGGCAACTAATACTTAGAAATCTGACCTATAATGAGGCAGTTTTAGTCGTATGTGTTGGTGGATTCTGCGCAGTTTGTAATTATTTAAAACCACTCACATGTAGATTCATCAAACACACTGAGGGTCATGTAGAGCCTGTTGCACTAACTAACTGTGAGAACTGTATGGGCTGAGATTGAGAGATAAATCACAGAACAAGATGGTGTATGGGGTTTATGTCCCCAAGCCCAATCCCATCCCCTTGTGGAATTCCCCTAATCTTCTCTTCTGTGCAGATTAGATTGTACAGTAGTTCATTCGGGTGTTATTGTTATCGTTCTGCCTCAGAGTCAAATTTATCACGTTTAATCTGAAGCTATCTTCATACGCAGGATCTGGCAGGTGGTTGGTGATTTTGTGTCAGAAATGGATGGATATATCCTGTCCAGAAAAATGATTAGAAGTGGTTCAAATTCAGGAAGACATTTGTTTCTCTTGATTAACGTACATCAACACAGATGACATCACTCTTTTGTATGTAGCTATCCTGTGAAGTCAGCCCAGTTCCCCCTGAATGAGCAACTTTTCTGTGTTTGGTGTCAGTCGCTCCCCCCTCTCTCTGTGCTGAGATGTTCTGCTGGCTGATAAACAGTGGGCAGCCTTCAGACCAGCGGCTGTGATAGTCTGACAAGAGCTGGTCACTGAACCAGACCTGACCTCTGCCTTTGTAAGAGCCTGGCCTTTGTCAGAGTTGCTTAATGAGAGGTGGATAAACGAACCCCTAAAAACCCTGCTTTGCTTTTGCCCCGTTTGCCAGTTGAAAGACCACAATGACCCCTCCTTTATCTCTGTCAACACATCTCAGTCACAGAATCATGCTCACATTTATATTTAAAACTGTCAGTTGACTTACTGAAGCAATGACAAGTGGACGGTCAGCATATGTTGAAGAATGATGCCTCAAATACAAACTCCACTCCAACTATTATTATCAGGGATTATAGTAGTTCAGAACAACATTCAAACTGATCGTGGTTTTGACATAAAAAGGCTGTAAATTAAAGCAGCTATAGTTAACATTTTTATAATAGCGATATCTCAAACAATGTGCAACAGTGGTCACTCATACAGAGATTATCAGTGCTGCTTGAATACACAGCTTCCCTCTGCATTACATAACTTTTTAGCAGGTTTTGGCCGCAGCAAAACCCACTGTACGCTACCTGCCAAGCACCAAACAACGGACAAAGTTAGCAACTGGCATGGTGAAAATAGTGGAGCATTTAGCAGCTAAAGAACAAGATATTTAATAAGTTATAGATATAAGTTGGTGGAGCTAAAAAGGGGTGAACATGGGCTTACATTCATCAGGCGGCTGGAAACACAACTCCAAATGAATGATAATGTGTAAATAAGTAACTGTTAGCTACACTAGCTTAAAAAGTGATGCAATGTCAACGCTTTGATCACTTCGCTTGTTTCTCCTGACCCCAAGTAGCCAAAGAAAATCAAATGTTGTGTCAAAAGTCCACTTACTGGCTTTTTTCTGACAGCTGATCAAACTCATGTTGATTCATAAAGCGTAGTTTGATTATATTGATGAGATTTACTATAGATTTATTGTTTCTTGCAAATTCAGAATTATTCTGCTGGTATTTGTGGGCAAAATCCCAACAAATTATTTCTTGATGCCTAATTTTCACTTCTTACACAAAACTGAATTGTGAATTTTAATACTTTTACCAGGAAAGTGTTTAAAAGTTAATTTAACCTACTTTCTGCGATTGACACGTTCTCCTACACAACCCGAATAGTGTATGGTACCTGATTTAGATCCTGGCAGACATAAACCCTACTACAATAGCGGCTTTATGAGAGCAACTGATCTGATTGCCGGATCATCATCTTTGTACTGTTTAATTCAATTACTTGCTGGTTAGACTAATTCAGCCAACGGTCTTCTCCTGTATGTGTTAAAGGCTTCATTATGCTGTATGTTTTCTCTAGTGTAGAGAGTGAAGGCTGACAGGTTGTGTTTTTTTTTTTTTTCATGTTTTAGATGCATTTTAGCAAAAAAATATATTTTTAAGGCTGCTGTTTTAATCTGAATCATCTATAGTGTGGTTTTGCAGTCCACTGCAGTCAACGATAAATGCATGTAATGTAGTGGAAACAATGTGATTTACAGTTACAAAAGAAAGGGAATACTCCTGTTTTCAAACATCTTTTTGAGGACAGTTTACCTTTGGGGAAGATAAACACTGGAAGCAACCTTTCTAAATCCGATTAGGAATGTTTTTGAGCTTCATTGAGGTTCAGAGGATTGCTTGCTTCACTGACCTACAGTAGCCTATTGTTGCAGGTGTCAAACTAATGTCTGCTCTACTGGAAAGTGGGAACGACATTCTTCATATCAACTTCCCATCCTGCTTTTGTTTTTCTTCTAAATTTTAGCTCACATTTGTAGCACACTGTTTTGATAATCACAACTTTTTAATAAAAGAACTATGAAAAGTTGTGTAAAGATTTTTCTTTCCTTCTGAACAGATACTGGACTATTCACAAACAAGTGTGATGAAGAACTGAGTGAGCTGAGGAAGAGTGTAGAGAGTGATGAAGGCAAATCCCCGGAGCCATGCAAGGATAATCAGCCCAAGAAGAAGCACAGGCGCAACCGCACCACCTTCACCACCTACCAGCTGCATGAGCTGGAACGTGCCTTTGAGAAATCCCACTACCCAGATGTGTACAGCCGTGAGGAGCTCGCCATGAAGGTGAACCTCCCGGAGGTCCGAGTTCAGGTAGGAAGACGCACAACATCATAGGCAACAACATGGGTCTAAAAACATCTGTAGTTGACATTATAAATGTATTTAGGGTTTGTGTTTGTGTTTACTTACTCTTGTTTTGGCACATTACTTAATTATCACAGTAGCTGAATAAGACAACATCACAAACTGGCAGTTAACTAAGAGTTGGTGTGGGGTCTCTTGAGGACAACATAAACATGTTAAGCCTTTGGCTTGTCAGTATTCAGGTGATGAGATTGTACTAGATAGTTACGCAAGCGGGGGGTGTGTGTTTCCATCTGTTAAAACACACAATGCCAACGTCATGTTGAGTTGTAAGGACAGGAAGGTGCAGTCTTTAAACAGGACTCAGTGGCTTCTTTGAGGAGCAAAGTGACCAAACTAAAGGTTATGAGAAGCAGCTGGAGAGCAGTTAAGTTCTCAAGGAATTGGACAGCTAATTGCTAATATAATGGCTGCTTATTGGAAATTTCAGGAGCTTTAAGCTGCATCTCATGGCCCTCATGTGACCTGTGAGGTGGTTATAACTTTTCTAGTAAGTGGGCTTGATCAATTATTAACCTTGAAGCTCAACTTCTCAAGAAATGTTTGGTTAGCACTGCAAATATGATGTTAAACACATTATATCTGCAGTATAACAATATATAGAGGTGCTCATTGGTATTTAACAATGACTTACATAAGTTTAGTTTCAACAGTGTATCTATGAGTGGTGGGTTGAGATCAATGTGCAGGGCTGCTGGAAAAATAGTTACATGCGCACACGAAACAATCTTTGCATGGCTTGTAGTCCGAAAAAACAATCAAACAAACTCTCCAAACGAATTGGGTGGAATCTAAAAAGGTGGAATATGCGCTCATTATGTCCCTCATATTCACACACACTTCATGATGACTCTCGTCCTCCAGGTCTGGTTCCAGAACCGCAGAGCTAAATGGCGTCGTCAGGAAAAAATGGACGCCAGCACTATGAAGCTCCACGACTCGCCCATGCTGTCCTTCAACCGCTCAGCACCAGTTCACACCAGCATGGGTCCAATGACCAACTCCCTCCCCTTGGACCCCTGGCTGTCTTCTCCCCTGTCCAGCGCTACACCAGTCCACAGCATCCCGGGCTTCATGGGTCCGACTCAAGGTCTCCAGCCCAGCTATCCCAGCCACAGCTTCCTTAACTCTACTCCTCATCCTCATCCTCACACTCATCCTCATCCGTCCATGAGCCAGGGGTTGCAGAGTATGGCTCCTCCTCCCTACCAGTGTTCGGCACCATACCCTGATAAATACCCTCTGGAGGACGTGGACCAGCGCAGCTCTAGTATCGCTGCACTGAGAATGAAAGCCAAGGAACACATCCAACATATGGACAAGACCTGGCAGCCCATGTGACTAACAAACCTGCCAGTCCATGTGAATGACATCGGGAAAGGGAGATGTTGAATTTGTTTTTGGGGTTCAGGGTAACAGATACTGAGTATCTTTGGAGTTTTTTTAACTTTATTTTTATTTTTTTCCTCATCTCAAGGACATGTGAACTACAGTCTTGCTAATTCTTAAACCACTAATTTCCAGACATTTGCTCTCCCTGCAATCTCCCTCCAAAGTGTTTAGTGTTGCCTTGGCTGCTGTAAAAGCAAATGTCTTCTTGGGGACTGCAACTTGCACTCCAGAAACAAGGACATTTCTTTTGCTTATCAACCACTTTTTTATAACAAACCATCTTTGCTTCCTTTTCCTGAGATGACTTTTTGTCCCTTCTGACAGCTCGGGTCAGAAAACAGCTAACAGAAAGGCATGCTAACATGAAATCACTTAAATATGTGGATAATTATTGTTCTTGTCTCTTTCTGTTACTTCTGCCAACCATTTAAAATCTAAAACATTCACCACATTTTCTAGTTTTGTATTTTTACTAACTAATCCAAATGTTGCATTTTCATGGGTCACCTAATCAGAGTCTCAGAGTACTTTGTGAATAAAAGTGCAGTCTCGGTTTAATGTGAGAGCAGCTATGTGAAGACAATGTCTCAGAATGTGACTGTAAATGCACATCTCACTAATCTGTTGGTTTACAAAAAGCTGTGTAACTGGGTTTCAGCTAATCTCTCAATTATAACACGATTTATGTTGCTACTTACTGGCTAACCAGTTTAGATATTTGAGCCTGTAGCTTAGACACCCTGGTAAGACTGGAGAAAGATGTCAGATGAGGACCAGAGACGCCTGCTCAGTATACAGGGAGAGGAGAATCTCATTTATGGGGTCACAAACTGTAAAGTAGATAATTGTGTAATGGGAAAGAGATGAAGTGATGGCACCTTCTAAGTGGACCAGGGCTGAGAATATACCAAAAATAATTCTGCACAGTTGTAATCTTTTTTTCTGATTTGTGCTGAGATGCTTTAAAGGAAAGGTAGGATGGAAATATAAAAGACAAGTGAGCGGAGTAACCCTCTTTTTGCTTGAGTGGCTGTTAGAGGAGAAAACCTGTTGGCAGCTCAGTGTTGGGTGGCTGCATGTACGTGCAGGGCAACAGAAAGAGCCCTGTGTGATGCGTCACCCCACATAGTTTAGTCTTTGTTCGGCACAATTGATCCAAGTGTATCCTCTTTGTCTGAAATTGAAGGGGGGGGGGGCGCGGTTTCAGGCTGCACTAAATAGGCCCTTGTAACCAGTTTGTCATGGAAGTTTTTTTTCTTTCTCAATCAAAGGAGGAAAAAAACATGGATTGTAGCTGATCATTAGTGACACAATATTGGTCTTTTACCATCTGTTATAGAGTCAAGCTCTAATTGTCTTAAAGGTAGAGACGATCAAACCTAACCACGATGTGTTTCATCACATTGAGCAGTAGATTTATATCCAGTATTAAGATATTTTAGCAACAGGCTTTACAGGCAGCATCTCACACAACTGAATATGTTTATCAGAATATGATAATCCCGCGTGTTACCTTTTTTGACTTTGTTATGGAACAAGAGGGAGAGAAAATCCCTCACCTTAAAGTGCAATTTCAGACTCCTTGTTAATTTTTTATACTTTTTTTTTTTTTTAAAAAAAGGAGGCTCATTTTTAACCCATAACTGTTCATTGTATAGTTGTGATATTTCACTTTAATATGATTTGAAGGTTGTGCTGACGTTAAGTCATGCGTTCACAGCAGCAGCAACAATATTAAGTCATTTCTCGTTCATTTTAAAATCCATCGTTGTACTGTACAGAGAGGGAAAACACAGTTACATCTGCTGCTCGTAATTTGTCCTCATGTAGTTTTTTAAAATGTTGTTGATTAGTGATGTTTAGACTCCCTATTGGACAATACCAGGACCTCACACACCATAGAGGAAATGAGGATTACCTTCCACATTAAGAGTTTCTTTAGACTGGTAAATAAATGTCATTTTGGACCAAGAACAAGCCAAAGGTTAGATAACGGACAAAAATGCACTAGAATTTTTAGCTTTTATGTGAAAATGTACAGGATATTTTTCTTGTATGGCTGTTTTGTTTCTTACATGTTGTAGTTATATCTGTCCTAGTAATATCAATGTTTTCTTTCTTTTTAATGTCCTTATTCTGGAAAGAATGAAGATCTACTGAAAATAAATATAGTTTGATAGAATACGTATCTCCATTTTCTCATTGCAGTGCTTTCATGTTGACCTGTGCACTCATTCCCACACTGTCACTGTATTCTTTTTTTTTTTTTTACCCCAGTAAGTCTAAAGTGCAATCCAAGATTACTACAATATAATCGTTATCATCTGACATACATGGGCAGAGACATTTTTCTTTCTTTTCCTTTTGTGCCCCGTCTCTCCGTCATATAAGAGCTCTTTCTTTCCCCCATATACCCCTCCCAATCCTCTCTGCTTTTCCATGGTTTGGTGGCAGGGTGCCAGCCTGTTAGGAAGATGAGACTCCAATCAATCAGGACTTCCCAGGGGGGCCTCTGACCGCAGGGCCCAACTCCCTAATTGCCCACAGGCAGGCAGGCCGGCAGGCTCAGCCGCTGCAACACATGTTCACAGAGGGACCAGTTCCGCTGTGCTAGCTGGCCTCCTCAGCGTGTGAATCACTTTCTTGGACAGATGGAAGCCTGGATGGACCTCACGTAAAGGGATGGACCATATGGAAAGGCCATTGGATGTAACAGGGAACATGTCCTGAAGTGGTTAGATACTGCACTACACTCCTGTAGTGTTGGTTTGTGCCTCTCTGTGAATTACAACATTCGAGTCACAGGGCCAAATAACTGATTTTCAGAAAAACAAATACTTGATCTTGATCTTTTATAAATACTTACCACTGCCACCTCAAAGACTCCTAACCATCTGGATGAAAAATATTCCAGCTATTGCAGAATAAGAAAAGAGATTTTTAACCCATTTCCCAAGTTGTGCCTCTTTTTGTCTTGAGTCAAAAGTCGAAGGTGACATATGTCCTGATTTTAAACCAAGATTTTGAACCAAGGTTCAAAATTGTATTTATTTTTTGTTCTGTGACTCAAATTTAATAATAACACATGAAAGGCATACAAGGGGCTAGTTGTTGGTATGGAACTAAGTTGTTATTAGACAGATCTGTAAAGTAAAACAAAAGAAAACCCATTTTTGAGCTCAAATCTCAGGGATCACACAAGTTGCATTTGGATGGATGGACATAAACATGTGCACAAGTTAATCTAGAGAGATTTTAAACACTTTCACATGTTGATATTTGTTGGATCACATGCCGTGATGTTCCCAAAGAGCTAAATAAACATTATGCTGAATGGACGAAAAGGGGAAAAAATTCTTTGGAAAAGAAAAGATGAAAGGAGAGACAAAGAATGTGAGGAAGTCTGTGTGGAAGACAGGAAAAAGAGAAACATTAAGAAAGAGATTAAGCAGGAAAAGAGAGAGAGAGGGAGAGAGAGTGGAGAGGAAGAAGGAAGGGAGGGTGGGATGGCTGCTCATCGGAGTTAATGATGTAGAAAATCCCCCAATTAGAGCGTTTTCCTGTGTTGCAGGATGAGTTCAGAGCGGGGTCCTCTGACAGCCCAAGGATTAGTACCCGAGCCGGGCTGGGCAGAGCCGGGCCTGAACAGACACTAACTAACTTCTGGACAGCTTGGCACTGGTCAGCTGGGGCCGGGTCGGGGCTATAGCCACAGCCAGGGGCCGGGGTAGGCATGCGTTTAGCCAGAGTGAGTGGCACAATGAAAAGCATGGGAAAAAGAGCAGCGGCAGATCAACACATGGAAAAAAAAAAAAAAAAAAAAAGGTTCTGGTGGGGAATTTAAAAAAAAGTTACTCTCTTTTCTCACCTACCTACTAAGTCCCGAACTCCTCAAAAAAGTATTTATCCAGTAAAAATACTGAATATTTTGACAGGCAGAGCCAAAGGCACAGAGCCAAAGACACACATAATTAGGATAAATGTCCATGAGTACTAATATATGATGTTAACATTATACTGACTATTAACACATATACTGCTGAAGTCAAATAACAAATCACAAGATGGCAAAAATCCTGAATCACACAGGACCAGGCACAGGAACCTTCAATCCTCCTGACTCTGTACTTGGGACAATAAATCTAAACACCAAGCTGTCTCTTCACACAAAGATGAAGTGACAACTGCTGAAACACAACCAATAAAAGCCTTTCATATATCCACCTGGAAGTGGCAGAAACAAACATACATAGAAACGGAGATATAGAGACTTGAGTCAGACTTATGACACTTAAATGCAGACTTGAGACTTGAGTGTGGAGATTCAGTCTTCATCTTATGACTCATTTATGTGATAAATATTCTAAATGCTTACTTAGCTATTAGTCACTCACTACATCCTATTTCGAAAAAGAAAAAAAATAACATACATATCACAGCATCAGACATGCCTTGTTTAGCTGCACAGCTTGAATATTCAGTTATTAGGCCCATGTATTGAAGGTATCAGTGGGTATTAGTCAAATGTTGTGTCATTTTAATAGTCAACATTTAGTGACAATATCATAAAAAAGTACTTGTGAAGAGTCCTTCTCTACTATCCAAACTCTGAAACTAATTCAAATGTGAGCTGGAAAACTGGAGATTTTAGAAGTTACTCTGTTCTCTTCTGCTTTGAAAGATCTTAAAATTAAAGAGGGCGGCACAGCAAGAAGGTTCCTGGTTTGAACCTCGGCCTTTCTGTGTCGAATTTGCATGTTCTCCCCGTGTCTGTGTGGGTTCTCTCCGGGTACTCTGGCTTCCTCCCACACTCCAAAGACATGCACTAAATAGGTTAATTGGTGACTCTAAATTGCCCGTAGGTGTGAATGTGAGTGTGAATGGTTATTTGTCTCTATGTTCCCTGTGATGAACTGCCGACTTGTCCAGGGTGTACCCTGCCTCTCGCCCAAAGTCAGCTGGGATAGTCTGCAGCCCCACCGTGAGCCTGATATGAATAAGCGGTTACAGATAACGGATGCTTATAAAGACTTGAGAATTAACTTACAACAAAAAAACAAACAAGCAAACAAACAAAAAACAAACTAAAACTCTATAAATAAGTGAGGAAATCACAGGTAGCCTGGTAATACTAGCAGAGTTATATCACCATGTAGGTCATCAATTCTAGCATTTGTAGTCTAGAAATAAACACATCAGTCTGTCAGGTTGTTGACTAAATTCACCTCTGCTACACAGCTACACTGGTCATTAAGAACAAGAGTCCCTTATGACTAATTGATTAATTGTGCAATCTATTATTTCACTCCTGCACCCCAGTAGATCTGAAAGGGCCACGGCTGGAGTTAACAGTCTTATTGGAAAGACGCGTTACTTGCAGAGGACAATAAGGGAAAATAGCGGAATTAATTGGATTTGATTAAGAGAGCTTTTCAATAGGACATAGCTTTTTCGCATGACATAATTAGAGGTCAGTTAAGAGGAGGTGGGGGGGGGATTTGCTTGTTGGCGCCAGTGTTGTGTGGGTGTGTCTGCGAGAGAGACAGATAGACAGACAGACAGACAGGGAGAGAGAGGGGGGTGCTTCCTTCACACTTGTAGAGCTATGTTGTGTGTCTGATGTGGTAAATTTCTATTGGCTCACTCACCAGAAAGCACCCAGTGAAGTTCACATGAGGCCCTCTGTGCACTCAGTGTGTGATTATCACTACACTTGCCAGCATTAAAGGCGCAGCGCTCAGTCTTTTGTTGCAGCTATCTGCTCATCAGCAGTGCACTTCAGAGACTGCGTTATTGTATAGGACAGGATGGTGACAGGAGAGTACATTCAGCAATGTTTTTAGCTGAGATCAAAACATGTAAACAACCTCGAAACATTATCTACAGAGACAAACACGCACATTCTGAAATTATAATCCAGCTGCAGTATAATCTAAAATAGGAAATCTAAAAATAAATCTGAACTGTCACAAACCAAAATCAGGTTTAACGCATGATTAGATTATCAAGTATTTCATCACAAACCTGCAGAACAGTTGAGATTTCACTGTTTTCTGTTTTACTGGGATTTTGTATATTTTGGAAAACTGTTCAGTGAAGAATGAATCTTTGATCCTGCAGATAATGAGCACTTCCTTGGAGTGATCTTATTTATTTATTCTTTACACGTGCTGTTGTTCTTGATGTCACAGATCCACGTGGTTCAAGGCTCGTGTTTTGAAGACAAGACAAGCAACTGTTAAAATAAGGTTGGGTTTAAGATTTTGGACAAATACACACAAGCTCACAATGGTGGAACATAACTTTTACTCAAGTACTGTACTTAAGTACAATTGTGAGATACTTTTTCTTTACTTGTACATTTGATTTCATGCTGCTTTATACCACTACTCTACTACAAGAATTTGGAGGCAAATCATATACTTTTTACTCAACTACATTTTTTTGCCACCTTTAGTTACTACTTACTTTACTGATTCAGATTATTGATAATAAATTCTGACTTTTGGTAATTTAAGTGGTGTAGGACAACTTTTTATATAAATATACAATCAGCCTATATCTTAGCATTTTATTCAATTCTGTGAAGAAAACTAAATGAGATTGTTATTTTTAAAGTTTCAGTTCAGTTCAGTTTCAGCGTTCAGATTTATTTGTCATATGCAGGTTAACACAGGGTGAACAATACAATGAAACGTGTTGGGTGAGAGGAACCGGTCAGCACAACATTAAGAGCACTAATTGTGTAACAGCTCTACACATAAAGGATTAAAATAAGCTAAAAGAAGTAAAAATACAGCACAATAAAATGTTATGGTTAAAAATGATAATACAAACAACAAACTATAAAATAGAAAATAAAAAAAACTTGTATAAATGTACTGTCTAAGTACGTATAGGTGTTCTCTAGTGTGACATGGTTGTGTCAAGCATACTATTACTAGTACTACTACTAAACACACTATAGAGATAGGATATACGACAATATCTAAAATAGTTATAGTAAGAGTAAAGTCACAGGTGTACACAGGGATATTGCACAGAGTATAAATATATACTATAACTATAGCATTATTGATTGCGGACAGAGTACAGAAGAATAGCACACACACATATACACACAAATCAAGATGCAGCATTGGTGCATATTATGCAGACAGCTGTTATGAGTTCAGAAGTCTGATGGCCTTGTGGTAAAGTTAAAAGTTAAAAGTTAAAGAGAAGACCTGAACACAAGCTTAATTGATCCAAATTACTCATTTGACACAAACTTCCTGCAGTTATTGCATCCTCTGTCACCAGTCAGGGGCCGTCACATTACTTAATGATAGAATAGGGGTCCCTGAAGGAAAAATGTTGGGAACTACTGGTATAGTAACACAGTGTGATATTCCAGCCTTACTTAGCTGGATCTGGAGTTTGAACATAGATCTAGCACGCCCTCTAGACATGGTACTTGGTCATGACAAGACGCTCATGCATATCAGTGCACATTAACATACTGTATATTCTCATATATTTTATTAACAGTTTTTCAGTTTGATCATCAGAAGTTATCCCACATGTTTCATGAAAGTTGAATTATTTGCATTTCACTGTTAGACCTCTGTTAAAATCTACCTATGTGACGACTTTTACTGTTAAAGTAAGTGGTGAGGTACACTTTATGATCGTTTGGACTGTTGTCTTGGTTGTGAACTACTTGTAAAGGCCGCATCCTTTACTCACTCACAACATATCACTGACAGCCAGCTCAAAAACAACAACAACAACAACAACAACAACACCAACACATGTAGCATTTCCGTGTTGTGATTTGAGACGCATACGTCACGGGGGTGACAAAAATCCCACAATGCCACACTCAGGTCATTTTCACCTCAGCTAAACATTAAAAAAAAGCACACATCTGAGAGTGAATAACTTTAAATATATGGACTAATTTCATCTGAAATATCCAAGAATTGTTGTTCCTGTTTGCGTGGTGACACTCAGAGACTGGCTCGCTGCTGTATGTATGCTGTCTGCTGCAAACATGACTAGATTAGCCACTAGCTAAATTAGCCAACGCTAGCTTTATTTTTCAGTGCATGACTACAGAGAGGACTTCAACTAGTTAACTACGAGCTAAAGGTGCTTTAAAAATGTCATTTGTTGCTTTAAAATGGTCGAAAGTTAACCGTGCCCTAACAAAATGAACTGCTATTTAATTTGTTTTTACTACAAATGTAGCATTGGGTTTGTTTAAGCATGCTGTCATGGTTATTTAGTGAGTAACACAAATATTAAAGCGAGTTAAGAGGCAGGATTAGCAGGTAAGCTGTTTGACAGATAGATTTAAAACGTGCTTTCATGGGAAAGGTTGTGGAAATACTACATAATCTTCTGGCTAACTATCTAATCCTTCATTATGACACCCTCCAGATTACAAACACAAACAAACAAACAAGCATTTCAGTTCAACTGGTTTTATCTGGTTATCTTTTTTATTTTTTATTTTTTACGTGTGTTGGCCAGGTCTCCAACCTCCAGCCGGTGGCTGTGAGTTCAGCATTTCAGTTCAAGATGGATCCAGAATATGAACATCGCCTCCTCCGCCAAATCAACATTCAAAATGACAACTTGAGCCCTGTTGTGAGTCGTTTCTTTCTTTTCTCCTGTCCATTTTCAGTGTTTCTTAATAATGTAAATGTTACATCTCAACACTGAATTGGTGTTTTTTTTTAGTAAGATTATAAATTAATTTAAGAAAAAAGTGACCCAACTAACATAAATTTGTAAGCAAATACACTTACGGATAATTTTGTTGGTTTTGCAGAAACTGACACACAGTCTGCGCAGTCGGACACCCACCGGCTCCCCGTTATCTTCACCCAGTAAACTTGGAGACAGATTCATACCGACCAGAGCGGGGGCAAACTGGAATATCAACTTCCACAGGATCAATGTATGAACATTTTGTGTGTGTGAAGAGTGTGTCTGCAAGTAGAGAAAAGTCGTATTCATGTGTATTCAAAATATTACAGTGTGTTTGGGTGAAGTTGATTATTATATGAATATTCTGTTGTCTCAAATTTATGACGATATCTTTGTGATTTTTAGGAAAACGAGAAGTCACCAAGCCAGAACAGAAAAACAAAGGATGCCTCTACTGATAATATCAAAGGTAAATACGTTTTGCAGTGGTTATTTAGGAGCATCTTGTACTTACCTATGTTCACCTATGATTGCAGTTTTGTGCTCATGTATAAACTCTGTTTTTGTGCATGTAGCAGACGGGCTGGCCTACTCTGCTTTGCTGAAGAATGAGCTGCTGGGAGCAGGAATAGAGAAGATCCAGGACCCCCAGACAGAAGACAGGCGTCTACAACCATCAACCCCAGAGAAGAGAAGTCTCTTCACTGTATGAACATTTCATATTCCTTATATATTGAATTATATAGTAAATTGATCATTTGCCGTCAGAACAGATGTCTTCATATGAAACAAACACACATACAAAGAGCTCTCTGAATTTTGAGTGGGGGGTAAAAAACAAAATCACAGAATACAACGTCACTATTCAGTGTACAGTTTTTCTTTCATGTTTATGTCATTTTAATGAAGCTGGAAGAGAATATGATGATTTCTGTGCTCTTTGCAGTATTCACTCAATACCAAAAGGTCGTCACCAGACAACGGCACCAACATATCCCCCTACTCTCTATCACCTGTCAGCAATAAAAGGTAGAGACATTTTTTTAAGTTTAGTTTTAGATGTATTATCGTTGATCAGTGCAAACATCAGAGCTGTACATTTTGTGTATTTGTGTTTCATAATGACCGACTTTTCCTGTTGCAGTCAGAAATTGTTGCGCTCCCCAAGAAAGCCAACTCGCAAGATCTCAAAGATCCCTTTTAAAGTCCTGGATGCTCCAGAGCTGCAGGATGACTTTTACCTCAACTTGGTGGACTGGTCGTCTCTCAACGTGCTCAGTGTCGGGCTGGGTACATGTGTTTACCTTTGGAGTGCCTGTACCAGCCAGGTAGTGCACAGTGTTTACTCATTTTGGAACATGAAGTTGAATTGTTTGATTCGTATGTCTATTTGTAAAAATATATTTCTTGGCAGCATTTAGTACGATGATATGCCACAGTGAATCTGTACTGTCTTTTCCCCAGGTAACAAGATTGTGTGATTTATCAGTGGAGGGAGACTCTGTCACGTCAGTTGGGTGGTCTGAAAGGGTAAGTACACATAGCTAACTACCTTTAGGAAACTGTCTTGATGGACTTTTGAAACAGTTAGTTTTTGTTAATGAAAAGATTATTATTTTTTTCAGGGTAACCTGGTGGCAGTGGGGACTCATAAAGGCTATGTTCAGATCTGGGACGCTGGAGCTGGAAAGAAACTCTTTGCCCTGGAAGGACACACAGCTAGAGTTGGTGAGAACATTTGCTGTGTTTAAACTCTAAACATGGGTTAAATGGCAACAGAAGAACTAGAAACAGTCAGCATTAAGTAGAATTAATGCTCAATATTCTAGTGTAGTCAAATTCTGAGAGTGTGACCGAATGTAAATTAAGCGTCACTCTGTCTGCAGGAGCGTTAGCATGGAATGCAGACCAGTTGTCTTCGGGAAGCCGCGATCGTATGATTTTTCAAAGAGATGTGCGGACCCCTCCACTCCAGTCAGAGAGACGGCTACAGGGACACAGACAGGAAGTGTGTGGCTTAAAGTGGAGCACTGACCATCAGCTGCTTGCTTCTGGAGGCAACGACAACAAGGTACAGTTATTATTCTTAAACCTGCATCTATCTTGTACATTCACTCATTGTATTCATTGATGTCGTCGTTATCTGTCATCTCAGCTGCTGGTTTGGAACCATTCCTCACTGAGCCCAGTGCAAACATACATGGATCACCTGGCTGCAGTGAAAGCCATTGCCTGGTCCCCCCACCAGCACGGGCTGCTGGCCTCAGGGGGTGGCACTGCCGACCGCTGTATCCGATTTTGGAACACTCTGACCTCACAGCCGCTGCAGTGTATGGACACTGGATCTCAGGTGTGCAACCTGGCCTGGTCCAAACATGCTAATGAGCTGGTAAGTGACTTAAGATACACACTGTGCACAATTAATTAATAAAATTCTGAACAAACAGGTCACATTGACATTGAGAATAAGGTGCTACTTAGCATCTTTTTAAGCATACTGAACTAATTTATTAATAGTTAATTACGTGAAGCCCCCATTAAATATAATATTGCTCCTTTTTGCAGGTGAGCACACATGGCTACTCTCAGAACCAGATCTTGGTGTGGAAATATCCAGCTCTCACTCAGGTTGCCAAACTCACAGGACATTCCTACAGAGTGCTCTACCTGGTCAGTTTTCTTCCTGATGAGAATGTGATCTTGGTGTTGGTCATGTTAATGGGAAAGCTGGCAGATTTGTGGATTAAATCTATTTATTTATTTTTATGTATTAGGCTATGTCCCCGGATGGTGAGGCGATAGTGACGGGAGCCGGAGATGAGACCCTTCGCTTCTGGAACGTATTCAGTAAAACAAGGTCAACAAAGGTGAGAAAGCACTTTTTGGAGCAGCATTCTGTAATTACAGACCCTCATAATCAGCAAAACAATTAACCATGTTTTTCCATCTTTTGTTTCAGGAATCTGTATCAGTTTTAAATCTCTTCACCAGGATACGATAACTTTAAGCAAATATTAGAACTCTAAAACTCTAATTTGAGTTGATTCTGGTGTCACCACTGGATCACTCATCAACATGGTGCTGAGGACATACAGTTGCTAAGGCTTCTTGTGACATTTTTTTCAGAGGAAGTGACAGTGAGAGCAACTTTTTTTTCATGCTAACAATTGTTTGGGAACTTCTTTTTGACTTCTGTGCTCTCATTATGAATGTAGTCATTTTTTTACTTTTTAAAAAAATGTATAAGTGGATTGAAGAAGAAGAAATCATAGGCCTTACTTTAAAAATATTGAAACAATTTTCAACATTGTGGAGAGAGCATTTTTTAGTTTTTGTTTAACTCAGGTGTTATTTATTTAATAATATGCCATTACATTTACGACTAAAAAATAAACATAGTCACCTACTAAGGCCTTGACAGTACAGTGCACCATGTTTACTGTGATCCATAAAGTACTAAGGTTGAGAGTGGTGGGCTGAAATAATGCAGTTTTGCTCTTGTGGACAGAAAGTCTAATGCTGTGCATCTAGACATATACTACATGATTGATTCTTTGTAGTAAAGGAAGAATAAAAGATGGGACTGAAGGACTGGTGTCTGACTTGGTGTATATTTTCTTTTTTCACTCTAAAAAAAAGCCATTTATGTTTATTCTTTGGACTTAATTTCAGTTTCCAGGTTTATTTGTCATATGCAGGTTAACACAGGGTCAACAATACAATAAAATGTGTTGGATGAGTGGAACCGGTGAGCTCAGCATTAAGACAGCACTACACAAATGCTAGAAATAAACTGAATAAGTAAAACACAATACTACAATATTTAAAATATTGATAGTATAGCCTAGGAGTTCAGTCTGATGGCCTGAATTTAGTAACTTATTTAGTTGCACTTTTGTTAGGTACGTGTTGTACTGCTGCATCTTTTTACAGTTTTAAAAATATGATTATATAAAGTTTATGCAGCTCATCTATATGGAAAAATATTTTGGATGCCTTTTTGAGTGGTGATTTTGCACATTTAACATGCTTGAATTTTTTATTTATTTCACCATTTAATTCAGTATTATGTAGTTTAATTTCCTTTGCCATAAATTCTACATTTATGAAGCTTATAATGTTTCTGTTTTTGTTGACAAAAATAATTCTAGAGGAGACAGATTCAGAGGTAATAATTCTACTTTGGGTTTATTATTGAGGTCTTAGTGGGTGTTGTTATTGAACAGGAGTTGAAAGTGTTTCTAATATTATGGCCCTCTCATGTGTGTAAATGGGGTGGCCAAAATATTACAAACACCTCTCAATATAATGCAGTCCAGTTTAACACTACTGCAAACTACAACCTCAATAGTGAACATAATAGTTAAATTAATATCTTTCTGACAGTGTCAACAAAAACTGAAACATTATTAGTAATTTATAACAGAGTTGTTGTATTGGATCACACTGCATTGTACAACTGTACCTATTGAAGTGGCCGGTCGGTATACAGCACACTAACAAAGGTTCTTACCAGGGATACAAGCAGAGAGTATTTTGAAATTTAAAGTTGAATCAACTAAGACATTACGTAAATATATATATATATATATATATATATATATATATATATATATATATATATATATATATATATATATATATATATATATATATATATATATATGTATATAGGTGTATTCCTTATTATTATGAGATTTACCAGTAACAAAACTACATAGAAAATACAATGACAGAAAATACTGTGTAACCATGGCAACAACTGGCTACAACCAGCGGCGGCGCTGCTTCAGCGGATATGCTAACCGGAAGTGCTGTAGAACGGGCGGGAAGTTGAAAATGTTTAGATATTTTAGATATTTAAAAAATATATATATAATACCAATTTAACGAACGTGTATTATAGTGAAGACGTATCTAACACAGGAGCAGAGTAAGTTCAAGGACTATGATTAGCTTCAGCTATGCTAACTAGCTGTACAAGTATACTAACTAACGGTTAGCCTGTTGGTGTTGCCAGCTAGCTAGCTAGCTAGCTCGCTCCGAGTTGTTGACTTTGTTTTCAGGATGTCGGAGAGAAATCTTGTACAGGAGTTGAAACGCTGGGCGACAGAGGAGTTCAATCTGCCCCCGGACAGCCTGCCAAATGACAGCTATTTTAAAACGTGAGTATCAGCTATTCTTTCCCTACTGTGACTTAGTATTGGAACGTACATTGATGCTTACTTTGCAGCACTGAACAAGTCTAATGCAGATCATTTGTTTTTCCAGGCTCTGTGTTGGGTCAGGGAAGTCAATATGGAAATATGTCATCCAACACGTTTTTCAGCAGAGGTTAGTATTAGTATTAGAGCTCACACAGTCCCCATTTGTCTGGTCAAATAAAGGACATCATGGCATCTGATGAATGAATTTGTCTCTAAGATAAACTGCAGTCTCTCCCTCTTTGTGCTCAGTGACTGGGCAGATGTGCAAATAATGGATTGCAGCTTTTTGATTGTTTCTTTTTTTTCCAGGAACGTGAGGATCATGCGTGGAAATCTCCAGTGGTATCCTTTCTGGCCACCATTTTCTTCACAATAGTCAGGGAAACTGCATGTACACATTTTAGTTATTTAGTTGCTCCTGTAAGATCACCTGGGTCGAAGAGAGAGCACAAGACGTATTGTTGCGTGTAACGTTTATGTTCTGTCAATGTACATTGTCTCTGTCACCACACCCTGCCACTCCTCTAACTGCATGCCTAATGCATGCTTTCATGGGAAACGCTGGTTCAAACATTGCTATATTTGATATAACTCAACATCGGATGAACTTCCTCAGTCACCATGACATCTGCATGTTTAGTATTTATCCAGTCATTTCCTTGACATTATGCTCTTCAAGGTACAAAGTTCTTCAAGACAAAGAGGTAGGACACAAGTTGTTTTCCTACCTTTTGGTTCATTTCTATTTCATAATTACCTGCTGGATGTAGGACTTGATTAATCGTTAGTGAACGCACTTATGATACACAACAAGGCCTGACCGATATTGGCATAGGCATATGTGTTATCTGATCACGGTATATAATGCAGAAAGAAATGCATGTGTTACTATATTGATGTCACTACAAAGTTTCTTCAACAGAGTGAACTCTAATTCACAATACTGTGGCAAGCAGTACAGAGTAAGAAGCAGCTCTCAGCAGTAAGATGAGATAGACTTTATTGATCCCACACCGGGGAAATTCACTTGTTACAATTGGCTCACAATATACAAGGCGGATAAGAAAAATACTATAGGGACGCCCTGGTGGCTCAGTTTGTAGAGTGAGCTCCCCACATACGAAAGGCACGGACATTTCCTTTGCTGCTCTTTAATGTCAACTAGATTTGGTTGACACTTATATAACATGTTAAATAATATTTAACTTAAGTAAAACATAAATAAAAGATATTTATTTAAGAAAGCAGCTTTTTGAGTACTTTTGCATAATTATATTTGTGCACAGTCTATCCAGAAAAGATATATTTTCATTTCAGCTCAAAAATTCATCATATCAGCCGCCACATCTGTAATCGATGAATTTTTACCTTCTAAAATAGGTATTATGTCTTTCTCAAAAATCCCATATTGATCTGGCTCTAATGCGCAATGTGGTGTTGTTAATTTCACTAAGAAACCCACTGATAAAATGAAGTGAGTTTTTACCTGCTGGTGTTTTTGCATGCTCAGTTGAAGCAGGCTGATGGCCAGAGTGAGGCTGCTAAGCAGAGAGAGCTTCAGAGGAAGATCGAGCAGCTGAAAGCGGAGATCAGTCACCTGGACTCTCAGATCAGTGGAACAGAGGAACAGTTGGCTACTCAAGGTTAGTCCATCACATGCAGTAATGGCTGAGCAGACCACATGACTCCTTTAGCAGTTTATGTGGTCAGAGGGCAGAAAGCCAGCTCAGAACTGTTGTTTGCTTTGCTTACATAGTTCATCAGTATTTAAAGTGATCTGTGGTTTTCTGCTATTTTACTAACAGAACAGTCCATCAGCCATACCTGGGCCCAGGTGGAGGACAACCAGCGCAGGGAGCTGCTCCTACATGCCTTCAAGCAGCGCTGCGTTTTGGGCCGCAAGGAGCTCTCTGATGACGCGCAAAAGATCAGTGGGCACTGCCAGACACTGGAACAAATGGTCAGGTAAGGTAGAATATTCAAGGTTTAAGTAAAACAAAAATAAATGAAGTGGTACCATTTACATACATATGTACTAATCATCATACATTAGATAACTGTATTGTGTATTGCAGGAAAGCAGAGATTGAAGTACTGTTTGATAATAAGCCCGCCAGCAGCAGTGATGGTGACATCCTCAATCCCAAAGCTGCAGCAGAGGCACAGGTCCTGGTAAGAGCTGCCTAGTAGAGTTAGAGTTCACTTTATCTGGTATATGCAGTGTCAGTGTGTTACTGTGATCCATTAGTATATGTGTCAAAAAGGTGTCCGCAATCACTCCCTATTTAATATATAGTGCATTATATTCACCCTCTGTCATTTTTATTTTCTCACAATGGAACAAAAGGAGTGTTCATGGTGTGTGCACTACTTCCTGCTAACAAACCCACAGTCCAGTGCTCTGCCACTCTACATCTGTCAATAATGACTATTTAACGGACGAGTGTCTGAAATCTCAATTTACTGTTCACTGTAGAGTAAACTAATGAGTATAACACAGTGTTGCCTAGAGAGTAATGAATGAGGGAGTAATTTCGGAGGCACAGTTCCATCTCGTATGCTGTAAACAGCAATGCATTATGTTATGCTACGCCATTGTGAAAGAACTTTCACAGTATTGTAGCTGGTGGACATACTTTAATCTCCTTTTGCTGTTTAGAGAAAAAGAAAAGAAAATATCCTGGTTAATTGGCTGCAATTCTGAGTAATATAGACCAAGATTGTACTATAAGAGCTGCTGATTAAAGGAAATCATCCCATTTCTTTTATTTTTTTCCCTGTTAGCGTGAAGTGAGAGAACTCTGTGACGACAGGGTCCACTTCTATCAGTCTTTACAAGAGAGTGAACTGAAGACAGCAGCCAAACAGTAAGGAAACAGTATTTAAGAAATCTACTTTTCAAAAAAACAATCTTTCAAAATATTGTCAGCTCCTTTCTTCCTCCTTCTTTAGTTGATTGTCTCTTTGTTTTCTTCTCAGTATGACTCGTGAACAAAGGACTGCTGTGTTTCAGTACTGGCTGAGTGCTGTGGAGGTGGGTGCATTTTGATCAAATCTCACTAAATATTTTGGAACTGCGAATTTTCACTTTGAATTAACATGTTGTTACCTGTCATGTCATCAGAACCTGTTGAGAGGTTATCCTCCAAACCATGTCCTCTCAGCACTGGAGTATTTGGCCTCCAGAGAGCAGAAGGAGCTAGAGGAGAAACTCGCCTCTCTGGATGTGACACAGGATGTGTCAGCTCTGCGGTATTATTATAATGTTCTCTTGTCCTTTTTAAGACTATAAAAAAGTTTTCAGTGTCTGAATATTTATCTAACTTTGTAATTGCAGGTTCCGCTATGAAAGCAATCACCTACTGGATATGTCAGCAGAAGAGGATAATGAGTTGCCATCGGTCAAGAGCCTCTTTGAGGTGATAAACACAAACAGACATATACACACTAATTTAATATTCATGCAGTTTATAGTCGAAGAAAACATGTTTATGTGTTTCCTGACATTTGTTATGTTTGTTGTTCCAGGCTGCCTGGGAAGAGGTGGAGCGGAGTTTAGTGGAACTGGCCCAGACTCGCTCCAGAGTCCAGCAGCTCCAGAACCAGTTACAGGCCCGTAAGAAGGAAGCTGAGCTGGAGGTTTCTTGCATTGCAGATGAGCTCCACAATGATACCTTGGCACTGTAAGCCGACACTGTAGAGTTTATTGATAGGGTTCCCACAAGTTTATTATCCCAGGCATAATGGTGCAGAATTCCTTTACAGTATTTGTTTGCATTTGCAATACATCTGTTGCAAACACAAAGAACAACTAATAGTCACTTCAGAGGTTGATTTAATCTCAAATGCAAAACTTTAAAATGTTTTAAATAATTAATTTTGTTTTTTCTTTGTTGCTGGCAGGTCAGCTCTGGAGGTGGAACTCCAGTGTGTGATGCAGGCGGCAGCCAGGGATCATATCAGAGATCAATGCATCCAACTCGACCAGCATGCCAGAAGCCGACAGGAGGCGCTTAGGAAACTCCGCAGCCAGTGGCAGAGCATCCTTGACTTCAGGCAACTAGTGGTGAGAGTGAACTGACAACATGAGACCTCTCATAACTTTTCACAGTGTCAAATACATGTTTCAAAATATATCAGTAGTTATTTAAGAAAATGTGGTCTGGGGGATTTGGTTGTGTGTTCCGTTAACTGCCATACCTTTTATGAACTTCTGTGTCTCTCCAGGTTCTCAGACAGGAGCATATCAGAGGTCTGATTAAGGGGAACTCTACGGCTAAGACGGAGCTGATCCGTCTGCACACAGAGGTGTGGATGTTCTCCATCTATAACATTGCTGTAGAGACATTATTTATAAGATTTTGTTTCATTCTGTGGTGAAAGAACGGTTTTGGTCTCTTTCAAATAGAAAGACTGTTACCAAAGACAGTATATTTTGAACATCTCTTGAAGATTTTTATCCCTCTGGCTTGTTTTAGTTACAGGAATTTGTCCAGGGTAAACTGGTGCCACAGTTTGAAGATGTCACCACTGCAGCCAACAGTCTGAGGAACTCCATTTCCAAAGAGGCCAGACAGTTGGGAACAGTTTCACTTTTTGCTCTGGACCGTAGGACTGTTGAAGGGTAAGGACAAGTTGCCTGCCTGAAGGAGTAAACCTCAGTCAAGATGGTGCAGTAACTAGTGAAGTTTTAATTTTGACACGCAGTTTAGAAAAGGGCCCTAAATTAACACCCGAACTGAGGATTATGTATCCAAGTATTTTACTGCCAGTAAAATATGTACTTGGCAATAAATCAAAAAGGGGTTACATGAGACACACTGCAACTTGTTTCCCTCTCTGTTGAGTTTTATTGCATTTCATGATCAAAATTCACAGAGGGACGAAGATGAGAAAAGTAGAACAGTGAAATCTGTCAAGAAATAATCCTTAGACCTATCCTGCTGGCTCCAGCAGCATAGGTCTAAATATCAAGAGAAGACATTTTCAATCAGTTTTGATCAAGTGCTAACCAAAAATACAGGAGTGACATTTTTTTTTCGGGGGGGGGTCGATTAGCTCAGTTGGTAGAGTATCCGCCCCATGTATGAAGGCTCAGCAGCAGCCCAGGGTCCGAATCCGACCTGCAGCCCCTTTGCTCTCTCTCTCCACATTCCTGTCACTCTTCAGCTGTCTCTGTCTTAGAAGTGATTTTTTTTTCTCTTGTTACAGGATGCAAAGAGTCCCTGCATCGTGGTTATCCATCCATCGCTTGCAGTCCCCGACCTTCAGCAGCTTGTGTCAGAGCTTGGCATTCCCACTGTACAGGGTGAGTCTGGCCATATAATGTCAGTCTGTTCTTACAAAAGTGAGATCTCCTTCATCTTTATCATCTTGCCCAGAGAAACACTATATATGCTTGTTAGTTCCTGGGTTTGATTCATAATTCAATGGTTAATGTTTTAATTTAAAAGCAATTCAGTAACTACTAGTTATAATCGTGTAACTATTAAACCTGTAAAATAATGTAGGAGAAATTCATTTTTCTTTTTATATGATAAATATAATAGAAGAGCGGTAATATGAATTTTACGTGTTGAATTGTGTTGTTAAAGTGCTGACTGTCACTGCAATAGCTTGACCCCAGTCATCTCACCAGCAGAGCTGATAAAAATACTATCAAAGTTCTTCTACTTTGACTCTTTTTCTGACAAACTAATTTTTCTCCTTCTTCCTACACTTCAGTCTCCAGAGGAGTTGTGTTCCCAGACTCGTTCCCAGCAGCTCGAGCTGCGTTTTCTCCGTCAGTTACTGCAACTTCACTCTACTACTCTGCAGAAAATAGAGAAGGAAGCCGAGTTGCTGCATGCGTCTGATCAGAAAGGTAATCAGGGGAACTCATCAAGAGTGACACTTCTGTCATGCTTAAAATACAAAATAAGAAGTGCTGTGTGCACACATGCTGTATGTGACTAAGTATTTGAATTTCCTGAGCAAAAACAAGAATTTATATCCGTTTTAGTAACAACAACAACAACAACTACTGTTTGTCTACACTGTGCTCTTAGCTCTGCTGTCCAGAGTCGTGGAGGAGGATCAGAAGCTTCTGAAATCTCTGATACCAAGAGTCAGAGGCCTCACTCATCGCTGCGCTCAGGGCCTTTCTTATGGGGCCCAGGTCAAAACTGCCATCTCTTACTGGTGAGGCACATTGCTGATGTAGATAACCTGTGGTAAAACAATGGATGCACCACATTAAGTGTTTGTATAGTGATAAAAATGTTGATTTCTTTTCACTTTGGGTCTATTTTCAGTCCTATCAGTTAACATTTTACCAGCTAGCTTCATTGCTGAGATCTGGCGACAACCCCCATTAACACGTCTTCACGGTGGAGTGCATGAGACAGAAGTGCAGGTTTTAAATAAGTCTGCTGTCAAACCATGTTAACTAAACCACATCTGCAAGTGAAAATGAAAGTGAATGTGACAAGTTAACACTCATAGCCTGTTTGAATATCCACTATGTGGATGACTATGTGACTGACAGGTTATAACACATGGTGAATTGCACTGAGGACCAATTTATTTTATGTAATTTTACAATTATTTGTGACTAAAAATGTATTTTGACGTCAGAATAAACATTTAACACAGCCCTATGCCGAGTTTAAGGTTAAGACCCGTTATTGTCCATGAATAATTTAAAACCTTTGCTGCTTTGATTGCATACTTACAGAGTATTTGTAGTATGTGCACTCACACCTTCAGTCAATCTGGTTTGCTGGTTAACTTTTCTCTGTTCATACATTTAGGTGGGAGAAGCCTGCCCAGCATGTCTTACCTGAGGTCAGCAAAGGAGGACTGACCTATCAGCAGTGGCTACAAAGATGGAAACTTGCTGCCAAAACATCTTAGGGGACATCGTATAGGTTAAAAATATATAAAGGAGATCTCTTACAGCACCTTTTAAGTGGCAGTATAGCCATGCTATGTAGTTAGAAAATGCACAAATGTCTACAACTAAATCACACTATTCATTTTTTCAACGTTTTTCATGCTCCTTACTCCTCTTATTGTTTTACCATGTGAAAGTGAGTCGCTAATAAATCATTTTAAATCCATTATTTGTTCCTGACGTCTTTGAAATGCACTGAAAAATACAATAAAGTTGTTGGAAAACCGCCTCTTGCTCCTGAATCAGTGCTCACACACACACACACACACACACATATGAATAAATATACCCGCTGCATGAGCTGCAGATATCTATCATTAAACCCGGTACTGATCTGTCTCTCAGTCGGTGCCCGAGTCTGTCGTTGATCTTGTACTTGCAGGTACAGGGTGAACTATATGGCTATCGTTTTGCATGGAGCAACATTGTTCCTTTGTAGCAGTGAAGGGGGAGTGGAGCAATCTGATTCTTGTGAGCTCAGCTCCTCCCATCGCTGCGGCTGCGCAGTACAATTTTTCACTCCTCTTTCTCTTTTTTTCAATTTTTCACTCCTACTCGGGCTTCCGGACGCCAAGACAGACCGCTGCCGCCGAATTTAAAGAGACAGGCGATAGTTATTTTAAATACGATAAACGGCAACCATTGTCCCTAAGCTTATTTCCCGACGCTTCTTGCCTGAGCTTGTTTATTTCGATGGTGATGTTTAATCAAAGTCGCGGCGAGTAGCAGCTTGTCTGTCATCACCCTCCACTCTGCTGGATTTTCCGTCCTTTTTGCGCTTGGTGCCCGGAGACTGTCCAGCTAGGCAAAGTAGGGTTTTGCTTGCTGGCAGGCTGGCTTCCCGACCGAGAGGAAGGTTTGTCGGCTAGCCAACAACTGGAGGTAACACCGAAAGCTTCCCTCTCAAGTTGGTGGTAGTGGCTCTTTCAAGCCTCCTGTCGCCGGGATAATGGCGAAGATTCAGGCGCACAGCACGGCGAAGCAAATAAACCAAATTCAAGACAAGCCTTACGTTATAACACAAAAGCAAGTGCAGCAGCAGCACTTCCAGAAGCTGAAGGTAAGAAGACAACGGACACGACAAGGGAAAAGTCCCTCAGAGTCAGAACCATTTTGTTCGTCGGATCATTGCATTGCATTTGAGGGCTTTTCTCTGTCTCCCCTAACGTCGAGAGTAGTGAAAGGATCGGCTGGCTAACGTTAGTTAGCTGGCTGGCCTATTAAAAGTAATTCATTGCTAAACAGCCGAACATTGACATTTAAGGTTAGATGTGGAAGCTGTTTTTCATTAATGAATATCCGTGTGACAGTCGAGTGACACAGTTAGTGGTAGTTTCTTATTTACGGTGTCAATAACAGCCACTGTGAGCAGACGTTAACTCAAACCTCGGTTGTGGGAAGTTCCTCCTTGTTCGTTTTTTTTGAGCCACCCTGAACAAAGTGGAGGACGTCAGCCAGAGCTAGCCAAGAACGGCTATTTCAGTTGATTAGCAGCTTCATTACACATTTCTTTGTTATCGCACTGTTTGAATATTATCATGATGTTTGTTTTTTTTTTGCCAACACGACACCGTTGGCTTGTGACCAGCCGTGACTAAACGTATTGTATAAATGTGTATGTGGGGAAAGGTGTTGTAAGTGTTCGTGGAGTTATTATCGTCAGTTGACTGGCTAACGTTAGCTACAACAACCCCTCTCTCTCTCTCTCTCTCTCTGTATATAGATGTTAGTGACAATGCTTTGTGTGGACACACATTTTATCGTAACCTAACCTAGCTGCGATGCAGTGAATAAAGAAAGCTTGGCTCCGGTGAACAAAAGCTGTTTGGGGTTTCTTGTATTCGCCCATTTATTTATTTATTTAGCGGTTTCTCGTACAGCTAACTAGTGCATTTGTTGATATAGCACTTCAGTTGAGAATGAAGAGAGCAAACATGTCCTATTTACACAACTTCAAGTCCACGTATAGTGTTGAGGTAACACTGCATTGTAAATATTTTGTTTGTTAGTGGCCCCACTTTAATTTTGATAGTAGTACTTGTTAATATATTATTAATGAGACACAATCTTGCACTGTTGTATAGACAATCTATTGTCTTGTTTATAGAGCTGAGAACACAACAGGATGTTTACCAAAAAGCTTTTCCACACGTCCAGGTGAGACTGATTGTACTTTGTGCTGCATTGATGATTTGTTTCTCTCTCTCTCTCTCTCTCTCTCTCTGTGCTTTAGGTTGAAGATGCCTTGTCATATCTGGACCAAGTCAAAATCCGATTTGCAAATGATCCTGGCATATACAACAAGTTTCTCGACATCATGAAAGAGTTCAAGTCACAGAGGTATTTGTGCAAGAAGTTAGTTTGTAGTAATGCATTTTTAATGAGATGATTACATCGCAAAACATAAATACACACACATTATATCATTTATCAATAAGTAAGAAATTGCACATCCTCCTCTAATTAACCAGCAGTTTGTATTCGCCCTTTTTAATTAGGAGTTTGTCGTCTTCATGCAGCATATGAGAGGAGAGAGGAAGTTCATCTTTATTTTCCTGTCATTCACAGCACTAAGTACGTCTCTGTCTGCCTTTTTTTTTTTTTTTTTTTTCTTGAACAGCATCGACACACCGGGTGTGATAAACCGCGTGTCTCAACTCTTCCATGGACACCCAGACCTAGTCTTGGGCTTCAATGCCTTCCTGCCACCGGGGTATCGGATAGAGGTCCCCAAGAATGGGGTGGCTTTCCTCCAATCTCCTTTCTCCACGCAGGTGAGATGCTCTCGTCACAAATGGTTTATTTGAAAAACTAGTGACTTTCATTACAAACTCGTAGTGTGCTCAAAGGTACTCTATGTTTAAGGTCACCAAACTTTTAAATTATTAAGAGGAACAAGTGTCTTTTGGGTGCTCTGATTAGTTTTTAATACAATTCACAGAAATGATCAAGACAAGTGATTATTTTTTTTTCTTTTTTAACCACTGGAGAGTCATCCTTTTCTTTTGGTTTGGAGAAACATTTTAACTTTTGAATATGATCCAAATGCCATTCTAAATGGTACATGTACACTCAGTTGCCAATTTATTAGGTACACCTAGCTAAAACTAATGACTATAACGTTTAATCAGCACCAGTTTAGAACAGTTTCATTAAAGACCGAACGTTATGACTTTATGAAGTAGGATTTATTCTACAGCAATTTGATATAAAAAATATACAGATCAATCAGTTTCAATTCAGTTCATATTTGATATGAGTAAATCGTCATACCTTAATCTAAATATTTTCAGTTCTGGCTGACAGAAAAACAGATCTTAAAGAATGCAGAACCCAGTTTTAGGCTCATCGGTTTCACATGCAGTATGTCCTCTAAGGTGAAAAAATAGTCACAGAAAGTGCCAACATGCCAGACTAAATAAAGGATTTTAATGTGCCTTTGCTGCCTGAAGAACATTCCTCTATGAGGGGAAAAAATCCTTATTTTTTTAATGTCAAGAACTAAATGCCAATCATGTTTTCTTGTTTGGGAGGGGGACAGCTTCTCCAAGGAATGTGATGACCAGGGGAGGTGTATGCCACACAAACACACTGAGTGTTATTCGAGATTTGAATTAAGACAATTATTGACAGCCGTGTTGATTTTAGTTTTTGTCACTGGCTTGAAAATATGTTTTTGTGTTGAAGAAGCCTCTGCTTCTGTATTGATTTTCCTTTGGACATACCAGTGATTTAAAATGTCATCCTGGACTTTAACTTCATTGAATTCAAGAGTAATAATAATAATAATAATAATAATAATAATAAAGTAAGGTAGACGGTCTATGCTTAATGTTTTTCTCCCAAATTGGAAATTTAAGAGAAATACTTGCTCTGTCCTAAAACACTAACGGTTTACTCTGTAGTGCACTGTATTTACTGTCAGCCATTTTATTTGAGCGTCTGAATTCTTAGTGTGAAATGTATGTAATATATAGTGCCACAATGAAGTCATGAAATCATGTTCATGAAAGTACATTACATTCATTCAACATTCATAAAGTTCTTTTGGTTACTGTAGTTTCTCTTCGTTTCCACCCTGTTCCACCTTGTAAAATTTGACTGAGGATTGCAGAGTTTCAAGAAAAATGCCCAAATTACAGATGCAGAACTCATGTCAGTGCTGCCACAAAATCACAATGAATTATAATTCTCAGGAAATCACATTTAACTGTTTAATATACAGTCTGTTACATACTGTATAAATGGTAAATGAGGATGATTTAGGCCTCCAAGACCGGTAGTGTTCTTTTTTTTTTTTTTTTGGACTAGCATGTACTGACATTTTTTGTAACCAATGTCCTAATTGAAGTAATTCACCTGCCTCAGTGTATGCATCTCTAACCATCCAGCTCATCTCCTTCCGTCTTTCACCTGTCCAGGTATCCCCAGGCCAACAGGGGAAAAGTCTCACCACCTCAGCAGTGACCACGACCTCAGGTAGTGCCTCTGCCGCCCAAATTGAAGCTGGACCTGCCCAGACCACCGAAGTCAAGGCGGCCTCATCAGACCCCCCATCTTCCTCAACGCCAGCAGGACCTCCAGAACCTCCCAGCAGGCTTTCACTTCCTCTGACTAGCAGAGAGAGCCAGAATCAGGCAACCACATCTTCTGTATCCCCGCCGGCCTCAGAGACAAGCCCCGTAGAGTTTGACAGTGCCATCAGCTACGTAAACAAGATCAAAAATCGTTTCCTGGACCACCCAGAGATCTACAGAGCCTTCCTCGAGATTCTTCACACGTATCAGGTACTGTAGAGATAAATGTGGTGATTTAGATAGCTTTTTAGTTGCATGTTATAATATAGGCAATGTAGGTTTTTTCAGTTACAGAGTTTTTCTTTGCTACGTTGCCTTTGCTCAAAGATTTTGACTGTTCTCGTGAGGTTTTAGCAAAGTAAAGGTCTCACATTACTGGTGAGAATCTGAGTCATTCCTAAATGGCTTTATTGTATTTTAAATGAATCAAATAAATTAAGGTGTTATTGTCCTCTATCAAATTTCCACAGCAGTCTGTTTTTTAGAGGACCGCAGCAGTGTTTGTGTCTCCTGCACCAAGACTACGCGCCATCTGTAGCCAAGCTAGATAATTTCAGTTCAACTCTGCTTTTTTAAAATTACGTTTGAGTCCTCAACTCTGACCACCGTTTCCCCTGTTTCCCTCCTCAGAAGGAGCAGTTGGAGGTGAAGGAGAGTCGAGGCAGCCGAGGCAGCAGCGGGATGACTGAAGATGAAGTTTTTTCCAAAGTTGCCAGTCTTTTCAAGGGGCAAGAAGACCTGCTGGCTGAGTTTGGACAATTCTTGCCTGATGCCAAGAGATCATTGGTGAGTAAAGCAGATGCAAGTAGACAGAATATTGCAATTTCAAAAGAGAAGTAAAAAAAGTTGTTGCACAGGCGATTGTCGGCTCAAAAAAACAATATTATCTGTCGAAATTTTGGCTTCTTTTAAGTGTTTCATCATTTATTTAAACACATATCACAACTGAATTGCTGATGACATTTTTTTTATTTGCATGTCCAAAGTAAACAATTTAGTAGATTAATCAGTTAGTTTATCGATACAACATTATTGTCAGCTATTTGATTAATCACGTTTAAGGCTTATTTTTTAAGCAAAAATGTGAAAAAAAACACAACATTTTTTTGCTTCTTAAATGTCGATATTTGCGGTGGGTTTTTCAGTCTTGTGTGAAAGTATATTAAAATCTTTGGCTTTTGGTCTTTTGGTCACAAAACACAAGCCATTTTAATATGTCAGCTTTGGACTTTGGGGACTTGTAACGGACATTTTTCACTCATCTCTGACACTTTGTGACACTTTCTCATGTGCTTCCCCTACCTGTAGTTCACAGGGAGCTCACTGACAGGGGGGAAAGAGACACTGAAAAGGCCAGAGGAAGATGACACGATAACCAAACAGAACAAGAAGAGGCCCAGGCCCATCCTTCTGCAGCACATGTCCCCACTTCTCAAGGTAAATTCTCAATTTAGAATGACTGCCTCAGGCAATGTACGGGAGTATGTGTACATTATATATGTCCTTGATCTCTAAAACAACTCTTTGTAAAGCCCCTAAAGAAACAAAATCAAAAGCTCCAACTACAATAACTTAACTAATAACTAATTTTATAAAGGCACTGATCATTAAGCACTGATTTCGTTTTTGTTTGTTTGTTAGAAAAAAATGAAGTATTCCTGTACCAAAGATCAGTCCTTTGCTTCAGTTGGCAAACACGGAGTCTTAAGAGAATTCTCCTTCTTTGATAAGGTGAGGCATTGTTTTACATGGCAACAAGATTTCCCCTCTTCCTTGGTTCATACTGTGGCTTTATCGTGTTTATTTGATATTGTAATTGATCTGATTTCCCTGCCAACCATCACATCTTTCAGGTTCGTCGCCTGTTTAAAAGCCAGGAAGTGTACGAGAACTTCCTGCGCTGCATCGCCTTGTTTAACCAGGAAGTAGTTTCGGGAGCGGAGCTGCTACAGCTCGTCACTCCTTTCCTGGGGTGAGTGGATGGAAAGATGATTGAACTGAATAAATGTGTGAATGAAATCAGAAACACGAATGCATGGATGAATGGATACAGTAGCTGCATGTAGACGGCAGTCTGGTCTTGTTGAAGAGGCACTATTACTAAAGGAAGTTGCTAAAACTGTTATAAATATTGACATGTATTAAAGGCTTTCAGGAGAAGTTTTTAAAGGTATATGCAATTGTACTGATATGAACATTATGTATAGAACATTTATTCAGATTACACTCTAATTGGATTATCCTGATGGGTGACACATTTTTTGGTCAGCTGTTCTCCTCCTGATTTAACTGTCATTTGTGATTTCATTCATCTCCTTCAGGAAGTTTCCCGAACTGTACACACAGTTCAAGTCATTTCTGGGGGACAAAGAGCTCTCTCATGCTGTGTCAGGGCTGTCGGATCGCTACATGGAGGGGGGAGGGGGCCGGGAGGTGGATTATGCCTCCTGCAAGCGCCTGGGGTCCAGCTACAGAGCACTGCCCAAGACCTACCAGCAACCTAAATGCAGCGGACGCACTGCCCTATGCAAGGAGGTACGCCTACTTCTATATTCCTGAAGAGTTGGAGCTGAATAAATTACGAGTCACAAGATCAGTGCACCGCTTAAAGTTTACTTGTAAACAAAGTTTCTGTTTACACTCAGTGAACCATTGTGTGTGTGTGTGTGTGTGTGTGTGTGTGTGTGTGTGTGTGTGTGTGTGTGTGTGTGTGTGTGTGTGTGTGTGTGTGTGTGTGTGTGTGTGTGTGTGTGTGTGTGTGTGTGTGTGTGTGAGAAACATGAGGCCTGTTGGATTAACTTCCTCCATAAAACATTTGAAAAGAAGAGTTTTATTAAATGTGATAGATAGATAGATAGATAGATAGATAGATAGATAGATAGATAGATAGATAGAGTACTTTACTTATCCCTGAAGGGAAATTCTTTCGTTGCAGCAGCATTAAAAAAATATACATATGGACTCCTGCAATAACTTGTGCAAATTATGTCCATCAGCTCAACTGTTCCAGAATGAGTCTCCTCTCTCTGCACAGAGGGAGTCATTATACAAAGTTATGGCGGTTGGTAGGAATGATAAGTCATGATAATCAGATTTTTACTACACGATTATTGCAGCCAAAAGAATTCACGATAACGATATTATCGTGGTATCCATTCAACATTCAAAACAAATGATCAAGCTATCAACTTTTGTATGTGTAACATCTTTTTTGGCAAATAAATTACACTCAACTGTGACACCGGCAACAGTGTTAAGGTACCACCACCTACGATGTTTGACTGTGAACCACAAAGTGGAAACAAAACTGATTTAAGAGGCACTGGGTTATTTGTATAAATAATTATTGCCACAATATTAAGATTTTATTTTTAAATATCGTGCTTATCGTCAATATTGCAACACCCCTAGTTTACATCCACTCACTAACAGTCTTCTTCCCTACCTTTGCTGCTATATTATGTTTCTCACAGGAATATTTTTGTAACTTTTACTTTTAGTGTAACTTTTCTGTAACTCATTTCTTATTTAACCATTTTAATCCAATTTACTCACAAACTACTTTGATTTGCTTACTCTTTCCCCCCCACACACACTTATACATACATCTGGTCTCTCTTTACACACACACACCGGCTTTCCCCGCTTGCCTTCTTCTGTTTCCCTCTCTGCTTGTGTCGGCTCTGCTGACTTTTTATAAAGTCGCCCAAAAAACACGACTTCATGTTTTTAATTTTTTCACCTGCGTTTCCGTTTTCACACAGCAGGTGAGCCGTGCGTGGAGGAGTCCTGTTAATGACGTAGCTTATCAAAATGATCAAATCTAGTGTGGTAGAGAATGACATAGGCATCAGAGGATGTTTGTGTCTGTGTGGCAATAATCAGTCACTGTCTGTGCTGCTGTACGCATGGCGTGAACCATTGTCTGCCACAGGATATATGTAAATTTGACCGGCACAGAATCGGATATATGAGACTGATCGTCACGGTCACGGCTGATCAAGCTGAATCAGTCTGCGCATCTCTAGTTTTCTAGTGTAAATAGTAGTAAAAGATAGGAAAGTGTGTCATTATGAAGTATATTCCTAAAGCGAGGGTTTTCCCATTTATGATGATACTATTTTTTTTCTTTGTGTCTGTATGCGTGTAGGTGTTGAACGACACCTGGGTGTCTTTCCCCTCTTGGTCAGAGGACTCCACCTTTGTCAGCTCGAAGAAGACTCCTTACGAGGAACAGCTGCATCGCTGCGAGGATGAAAGATTTGAGGTACGAACATCCCAACAACAGTTATATTTCTGCTTCTTTAGGAGCTGGGAGTTTTGTATAAACTTCCCCACTTACTCAGTATATGTTTTGATCTTTTTTTTGTGTCCTTGTTCTTGTAAAAGATGCAATGGTAAGGTTTAACACACTCTTTGTCTGTAACTCTCCACTTATAGTTGGATGTGGTTCTGGAGACAAATCTGGCCACCATTAGGGTGCTAGAGAGCGTCCAGAAGAAGCTCTCCCGTCTTTCACCTGAGGACCAGGACCGATTCAGATTAGACGACTGCCTGGGCGGCACCTCTGAGGTCATCCAACGCCGCGCTGTGTATCGTATCTATGGTGACAAAGCCCCTGAGATCATTGAGGGACTGAAGAGGAGTCCTGCTACCGCTGTGCCTGTGGTTCTGAAGAGGTCAGGACTGTCGTTTTATTTCTTCCACACTAAAGCGTCTAACGGAAAAAATTCAGCAGCTGAATTCTTGTGTTTTATGATCTTGTTTTGCAGCATTACTATTATGGTCAATTAGATATATTGATAGATTGCTCCAATTTTCTTGTGTATCAACGTTTGGAAAATGGAAATAAGATTGTTGCTTGCAGTTTAACAGCTCATTTAATTTCAATTACCAGCAGGGAGGTTTAACTAAGTGACAGTATGATAGAAATGTTCATTCGCTGAAAGTACGAGTAAGATTCTTGTATCAACAGGCAGTGATCAGTTATGTAGGCACTGAGGTGTGTATTTGACACGTGGCAAGCCTCCACATAAAGGATGAAATCTGAAAAACTGACATGTTTCTTTCTAGAGATTCTTATATAGCCCTACAACCAAACTGCCAAGAAACTTCACTGACTCTGTGTAGTATCGACATTTTAAAGTGCGTCTTTCTGTGCAGGTTGAAAGCCAAGGAGGAGGAGTGGAGAGAGGCCCAGCAGGGTTTCAATAAGATATGGAGGGAGCAGTACGAGAAGGCTTACCTGAAGTCCCTCGACCACCAAGGAGTCAACTTCAAACAGAACGACATGAAGGCCCTGCGGTCGAAGAGTCTTCTCAATGAGATTGAAAGTGTCTATGATGAGGTAAAAACTTTCTTCCTATCTGTCATCCTAACACCAGAGCTGTAATAATATGACAACTTAAGGGGCGGGGTGTCACAATAAAATACAATTTTTTTTCTGCTTTACTTGTGTAGATGAACTGAACACTTTTTATTCTTGACATGAGAAATGAAAGAATTGATAAAACAATCGCCTCCAGGTCTTTCATCATGCTATCTTTTATATTTTACTCCTTTATCTCTTTTTTTTTTTATCCTTTCATCTCTTTATCGTTTATTATTTATTCTCTTTTTATCATTGCTTTATCATCTTTTCTTCATTGTGCTATTGTTTTTTTTTGGGTCAGCTGCTCTTCAAGCACGTCTCTAAGCACCTTGTAAACTCTGTTTTTTAAAGGTGCTACATAAATAAAGTTGTTATTATCATCGTTATTTGCATCAACAGGTTGATTCTCAGTTTCTTTAGGGCTTTCCATCCAGGTTGCCTTAAAAACATTTAACAGATAATTTCTGAAGTTAAAGTAACGATCTCCGCAAAGACTAAATCACAAGAATCGGTCATAGAAAGTTTTTGTTCACAGTTACTTTAAATGGACCTTCAGTTGATATTGTTTGCAACAGATTTATTTTATTTTTTTTAATAAATCCGTTAAATTAATCTGGGTTTTTCTGTGTATCGCAGCGTCAGGAGCAGAGCACAGAAGAGGGCGGAGTTGGCCAGCAGAACCGCAATGGCTCTGGGTCAGCCTCAACCAGCGAGCCTCACATGGTCTTTACGTATGAAGACAAACAGATCCTGGAGGACGCCGCCTCGCTCATCATCTACCACGTCAAACGTCAGCCCACCATCCACAAGGACGACAAGGACCACATCAAGCGCATCATCCAGCACTTTGTCCCCGACCTGTTCTTCTCCCGCCGTGGCGAGCTCAGTGATACTGAAGAATGGACAGATGAGGAGGCTGAGCCTGAGGAGGGAGGAGAGAGAGGAGGAGGTGGAGGAGGAGGAGGAGGAGGTGGAATGCCGGTGGCGGCAGCAGCGGCAGCAGGAGGAAATGGTAATTCTAATAATGCATCAGGAGCAGCAGGAGCAGCAGCAGCAGCAGCCACAGGTAGTCAGCCTCAACCCCAGCCTGCCCAATCACAGTCCCAGGCCCAGTCCCAGCCCCAGCAGCAGCTCAACGGGGAGTCCAGACGGAGGCGCTGCAGCCCATCCCAACCTGCAGACACGGAGGCCTCCACCACCTCCAGTAGCATGAGCCAGCCTGCAGGTACCGCCTCATCCACCCCTGGATCGACACCTATGGAGACAGGTTCAGGTGCAACCGGGGAGAAGGTGGATCTGCGTGACCCCGAAGCAGAGCACCAGAAGGATCTGGACGGCGTCTACAACCTTTTCTTCGTCAACAACAACTGGTATTTCTTCCTGCGGCTGCACCAGACCCTGTGTTCACGGCTGCTGAGGGTTTACCGACAGGCTGAACGTCAGCTGCTGGAGCACCGAGCTGAGCAGAGCAGGGAGAGGCTGCTGATGGCCGAAGGAAGGAGAGAAAAAGCATGCGACCTCGCCATGGAGCTCCGCCTCAAACAGCCCAGTAAGTTCAGCTGTCGACTGATTCTGCAAATCCTAGAATATTCCAATTTAAAGTCTTTTCTATTTCAGTTCAACCAGTTGTCAGTCTCACTCAAGACAAATAAGGAAGTGTAGGAGGTTGTGTTTTGTTTTGGATCCTTGAACTATGATCAAGAGTTGTAATATTCCTATTACCTCATCAGGGAGATGAGTTAATTACTTTTAATTAATGAGCACTGGATCTGAAAGTCAATCTAACTAACCGATTCATCTAAATGTTGCCAGGATTCACAGTGCTGAGTCACTCATACTACGTAATGATAGGAAAGGCTTGTTTGAAATATGTTCCAGATGGTGTCGAAGACTTTAAAAAGAAACAAAATAATACACTGCTCAGTGGGTTTTTATTGGACGGACTCTGGATATAACAGTAATGTACTATTGTGTCTTTGTTGAGGTGGTATTTTATGAGGTGTAGCACAGTGTCTGTTTTTAGTGTCCTGATGTGATTTGTAGAATCAATTTGTAAAAATGTATTTGTGTGCTGCAAAAAAGTCTGATCCATTATCATGGATTATTCCTTTTATTGTAGCTCACTGAGCTCCCGGTAAACCAGCTGTCTACAGCCAGATTGGCTAGTTTATAACACTAAACCACACACTTCATTTATTAAAGTATATTCATCATTGTCATAATAATGATGAATACACAGTGAAAAATGCCACCACAATGTTGCTGAGCATGGGCTGACTTCATTAAATGTCCTGTTTAGTCTGACAAACAGTCCAAAACCCCAAAAATTATGGTAAAAACAGCAAATTCTCACATTTGAGAACATTAGAGCATCGAATGTTTGGTGTTTTTGATGACTTGGATGATTAATCAACTATCAAAATGGTTACTGATTGATTTTTCAGGCATGTCAGGCAACGGTTTGAATTAATGATACGGACACTGACAAACTCTTTGTGCTGCTTTTATTTGAAAACGGCCTTTAAACTTAAATATTTTATTCATGCTGGAGGCGTAGACACTTCCTGTCACAGCAGATCCACACTGACACGTGCTTGCTTCCACAGGTGAGGTGGAGTTAGAGGAGTACTACCCAGCCTTCCTGGATATGGTGCGCAGCCTGCTCGATGGCAACCTGGACTCCACACAGTACGAAGACACACTGAGAGAGATGTTCACCATCCACGCCTACATCGGCTTCACCATCGACAAGGTCATCCACAACATCATTCGGCAGGTAAGCAGGGGTTACGGCCGCGCTGAGGATCAGACAATGAAGGCACGTGCAACATTTAAATATCGCCTTATTCTGATCCGCACTTTCAGCTGCAGCACCTCGTGAGCGACGAGGTGTGTCTGCAGGTGGTTGATCTTTACCTGGCTGAGAGGAAGCGAGGGGCAGCGGGGGGAAACCTGTCCTCGCAGTGCGTCAGAGCGGCATGGGAGACCAGCTTCCAGTGGAAAGCCGAGAGAGTCATGGCTGAGGAGAACTGCTTCAAGGTGAGCAACACGGCCTGAATGATTTTCTATTATCAACCTCTATTTTAACTGCAGTGCAAATGAACTGTTTATGCAGTGAACATTTCTCCAAACACTAAATGTACCCAGAAGAGCAGAGCACATTACTAGGTTATTTATAATGGAGTGTTTTCAGGCATAATGATCAAAGAGCTTCCTGTTTCTATCATTTTCTTAATTTGCCTGAGGATGTTCATTGCTCCTGATGTAGTTACAGTTTGAGCTTCTGTGTTAAGTCTCTGTTAAGGCATTTGGACATGGAAGTGACCCTAGTGAAACTACAGCAAGATGAACATGGTCTTCGCTGCTTTAACTGTCAGCAACTTGAATCTCTGTATTAATTTGAACCCCTGAATGATTCGAGTTGGTTTACTGACTTTTCTTCTCTCATCAGGTGATGTTTATCCAAAACAAGGGTCATGTGACGATGACCATCGAACTGCTGGACACTGAGGAGGCCCAGGCCGACGATCCGTTAGATGTACAGGTAAACACTCATTCAGAAACAACTCAAATGTTTGTATTTCACACAGACACTGAAATAAATATCATTTATTAGTCTTAACAGTTCAGTTATTGATGTCTTTGCTTTCTTCTCACTCAGTGCCTGTCGAGCTATATGGAGCAGTTTGTAGGAACAGAGTCCAGTCTGTGTTCACAAGCAGAGGGCTACTTCTTCAAACCTGTTTTTCTGCCAAGGTAAAAACAATATTTATTATTTTATTAACATCTGACTTTTAGGCATCACGGCTTGTCATTTTAAGATGTGCATATACAAATCTTACAGCCACTTGTATAAATAACACAGCGAGATCATTTTTTGATCAAGCAGATTACAGATCTTTTCCAATTGTTTTTCATATACTTTTAATACTTTTTAAATACAGAACATCCAACACATGAACCCCAAAATAAAGATTGACTTTCTGTATTTCATTTTCACCGCTCACAGTGTGTAGAAATTCTTATATTAAAAATGGCACTGATCAGAGTTAAATAAAGGTGAATGAACATTTCAGACATTGTTTCAATAAATGCTACATGTAATAACATTTAGGGTAAAAATGTTTGTGTTTACTACATTAGATTGTTTATTCTAATTTACAATTCTTATTTCAGAGGACATTCTAGGCCAGTGCTTTATTTATTTATTTAATTATTTAATTCTCATACCAAATTAGTTTAGACGGAGTATCGCCCATAGGTAGATTCAGCAGATGTTCTTGTCCTGTTTTTTAAGGCCTAGTTGTCCGTCTTTGCCTCATTTTGAGCCAGGAAAAATCCTGTTAAAATTTTGGAATTTGACTAGGAGCCTGGAAAAGTAAAATAGCTGTTCAAACACGTCATTCAGCTGTTGTGATATTCATGAATGTCTCTTCTCGTAGGAACCTGCGTCGTTTCCGTCGCTGGCAGGTGCGGCAGGTGGAGGCGATGCGCTGCAGGAGAGAGTGGCACCGCCAGCTGGGCGTGGAGAACGCCGGGAGTCTGGACTGTCGATTTAAATTGAACACTCACAAGATGGTGTTTGTCATGAACTCTGAGGATTACATGTACCGCAGAGGAGCACTGGTCAAGGCCAGGAAGGTGGGTCACTCGTTCACTGTTGTGTGGCGCATTTTTTAAGAGTCTGAGACACGATGTGGAAAATCTGCGTGACTGTGTGTGTCGAGATAATCAAACTTTGCCTTTTCTGCTTGTTAAATCCTGTCTGGACGACGCTCTGACAGTTTTTTTTTTTTTTCTTTTTTTCGTCTCCCTCCGCAGTCGCAGCACAGAGTGGCAGCGAGTCAGCACGAACGCTTTGACAAGTGGCACCAGGGCTGGCAGGCCAATCATGTCACGGCCACAGCTGAACGCTCCGTGCAGAACTGGCTAATGGGAGAGGAGGAAGAGGACATGATCCCCTGCAAGACGACCTGCCTGTCGACCGAGGTGAAAGGGCAAACGGTGAACAGATACCAAGTTCATTACAGCGGTAGCAAAGCCCCCGCCTCACCGTAGAGGCCCGCATAGAGATGGACATACAGCGCACACGCACACAGGTAAATGCATGGACGTACAGGACATTCATACACTAAACACAGACATAAACAGCTGCAGTCCCACTTCTCCACCTTCCTCCACGACATGTTCACTCATTCACTTCCACTCATGGATGAAGAAACTGGCGGAAACACAGTGCAGGACTCTGGACTGTTTACACCCAGTAGACAGTGAGTCAGTGAATGAGTGCACGGTGAGTGACGATGTGGAGAAAAAGGACCAACACAGACAGTGAAGTAATCAATGAGAGTGAACTCGGCCCTGACTGAAGGGACGAGTTGGACACGACGGCACAAATGGAGCATCATCATCATCATCATCATTATCATCATCATCATTTTAGCTTCTCTGGTGGCACTAAAAGTTAAAACTGACGGACAGAAACGTTTGATCAGGTGAGAAGTTATGAGATCATGAAATTTGTTTCAGAAATGTGAATGTCTGTTTCTTTTTTCTTTTTTAAAAGTCAAGTGTAGTTTTTAGCTTCTAAAGCCAGAGAGCCTTCTGTTTGTTGGTTGGTTTATGCGTGTTTATATGGAGAGATAATGGTAAAACGTGTGTATGTATGTGTATCCTGCTCTCTTCATTTTGTCTGTTTGTATGCCCAGTACAGGCTCTACAACTCTAGTAATTGCATTATTACTGTATGTGCATATATACGACAGGGATCCTGTATTTTTATATATGCATCTACGCGAGTTGATTGATACATCTTAAGATCACGTGGTTATTTTCAGTGTTTGCTGTCAGCCAACTCTTGATGTTTGCATTTTGTTTTTTTGTATTTTTTCCCTTTTTTGTGTTGTAGCTAAACAAGATATCACCGGGGGCAACAAGGAGTCCTTAAAATTAATTGGTTTAATATGGATGAAGCAGTCAAATTATGTATCATGTTCATGATACTAAATGTTTACTTTGTATTGTCTTTTTTTTTTGCATACTGACATTGAAAATAAAAGCAAAATATCAGTGTTAAAATAGAATGTATAACATTTATCCTGTATCAGTTATCACAAAATAAACAACCTAGTTGTGACCTTCTTAGATGTTGACTGGCAGGTTGTCTGTTTGTTGGCTTTAAGGACGTTTAACGTACAAAAAACAAGTGGCAGCATGTGAAAAGTAGACGCTTTTTAAAATGACTGTAGAGTTGAAACAATGTATCTTTAACACAGTGTGAACAAAAACTAAGTTAGTTGAAAAAAAATGATTAATTGTTTAATTTACTTTTTAAGCAGTAACATAAGAATGTTGGATGTTTATTTCCTCTTTATATCACTGTAAAGTGATTATCTTTGGACTGCTGATCAAACTTAACAACTGAAGAAGTCGCCTTCAGCTCTAGAAAGTTTGATGTTTGTTTTCAAACAGAAAATAATCAGCAGATTAATTGATAATTAAAATTGGCCTCGTTAGCAGCCCTAAACTAAATATGAGGAGCGCTGTTAAAGTAATTTTGGGCTGAATGGCATTTACCTGTGCAAGTTTTCCTCTTATTCAGGGAAGTGAAAACACTCACTACACAGTTCTGGAGCTCTCAATCATATCACATGATCCTCCTCAGTCCACTCCAATCGTAGATGTTCATGTTTACAGCGCTTCAGGGACTTCATGTCTATTTTGGTTACATCGAGGTTTAGATTTATTTATCTGCTGAGGGAGAGTGTAGGATATGACCGAACTGACCTTGTGGTGAGACTGTTGTGTTAATGGTCTTTCAAGCTCAACTGACACACTTGGTTTTATTTTTGAAAGGGGAAGGAGATTGTTCTGATTTTTGTGGAGTTATTGGGGTTTGTTTGATGGTGATCTGTCACAAAGTTAACTGTGTTCTCCTTTGATTTCATGGGTGCCTGCTCTCTGCCAAGAAATAAGATTTTCAGCCTTTTAGGATGATTCATTCGTCCTTTAACTGGCACATTGAACACAACGGCACCACTCAGTTTGCCCATCGGGAACAAAGAAGGGAAAAAAAAAAAAGCATCACATCCCTCATCGTTGCTGCCAGTGTTTTTGGACGACTTCCTTGAGCTTTTTTTGGACATGGTTGATAAACATAAGTCAAGTCAAGACCTGCAATGCCGCTTTTCACCACCAAGCTGCAGAATTCCCTATTTGTAAGGAGGGTGAGTGATGATCAGCTGATCTCTGAAGGTATATGTGGTCCTAATCAACTTCAAAGTGCACTGCAAACAAAAATGAAACGATCAAAACCGCAAATGACAGCAGAATGTCTGCAGAGGAGGAAACATCAACAGTAGGAAATGACAGGAGGAGCTTGAGGCAAAGGTGTTAATGTGCATTTATTTATATTCAGAGAACTGCGTCAAAACATCTCCAGCAAAGCGTCTTCACCATGAAGGCCGGAGATGTCAACAAGACCTAAAACACAAATCTGAAAGATGGGTTCAGTCGTAAAAAAAGAGTCGAGAGTCAGAGCGAGTTTTAAAAATAATCGTGGTTTATAAAACCCAGATATGACAGGATCACCAAAGTGTTTACAGAAATACAAATACCATCAGGAAAACCATCATAGAACAGTGTTATACACTCGACATGTACAAACTACTCTGTAAAAGGGACTCAGGGGGAAGGATGGTTCAGACTGTAAGACATTTTCCTTCTTTATGTCTCTTAAAATCACATTTAGCCACAACGTATTTATTCTATTATTATTATTATTATTTTGCATTTTATCAAATTAGAACATTCATCTACCAAACTACAGATACTATCACGTTCAGCTAGAATAGAGAGAGGGCACGAACAACATTGAGAGGGAGGCAGGGAGGGAAGGAGGGGAGGGATGCACACATATCAAGCACTTTAACATCATGGGGGGGGGGGGTATCAGCAAGCAGTGAAAACAAAATGTTTACCCATGAGAAAAATGGGACGTCAGGGCCTATCACCGTCATCTCATCAAACACAAACTGTACAAAAGAACCCTGTTTTTGTTTTCGTCAGTGGGTTACACATACCGAACAGACACTGACCACTACAACATTTGTTTTTCTCACATGAAAAAATGCTTCCAGGGAGCAAATATCCAAGATCTGTTTGTGAGATACTCGAGAGGCAGATCTGGGATCGGTTTAACAGTATCTTGTTATGGTGTGTGTCCTCTGTGGACCGGGGTCTGTTCCTGTACAGTATGTCAAAGTGCTTCTGTCAGCAGGGCGGTTTACAACAACAGATGTAACGTCCACGATATCTTCATGCACTTTCACAAATGTACAAACAGTATTACAGCTTCAGGACACAGAAATCTGACCCTTGTTTTTTTTTTTTTTTTTTTTTTGTAAATCCCCCTCCCACCCATCTCCTCCTCCTCCTCCTCCCCCTCCGTGAGCCCTGGACGTAAACCCCCGGAGATGACGAAGCCTTGAAAAAAGAAGGAATCACTAACGAGATACAACCAATCACATTCTCCAGTTCTATGGATTTTTCTTCTATTTTCTTTTATACAAACACATTGTCAACAGATTTACACATGAAAAAGAGTGCAGGATTGTGATCAATCAAAAAAACGCTCCTCATCGCCTAAAAAATACTGCTTGTCTCGGAGCAAAAATGGCAAAATATGAAATCAATCATTGTCACAGTGGCTACAATGATTGCTAATATACACATCATGTCGAATAAATTAAGATCTATGTACAATGTAGAACAAAAGCAGCATGCAGGCAAGACAACAGCCTTTTTACAAAACTATCTGCTGTAGTATTGTGCTCTCCGACATGAGAGAGAGAGAGGAAATGTGAGTGTGTGTGTGTCTGTCATGTTTTATGCTTGTATACACGCGTGTCCAGTGTATTTAAATGGATAGGGAAGCTACCCATCTTCTACATTTTAACAGGTAAAACACTTTTAACTTTCTACCTTCCAGTTCACCTTAACCTCGTTGCACACAGAAGCTTTTCAGTCTTTTAGCCACTACGGGAAAAACAGAAGTAGAAGAAACAGGACTTTGTGTAACATGTTTGTTTTGTAGCTTTCCTGGATTTGTCTTATGACTGGCTGGTGGTGACGCAGTGTATAGCCACAGGGAGGAACAGCAGAGCAGAGAGTAGAGCGAAGGGGTTCAAACAGGAAGAGCAAGTGAAACACACACACCAGCGTTAAAGTTAACTTCCTTTCTCAGAAAGCCAGGGGGCCCCTTTAACAGCAGCAGCAACACGTGTTGAAATTATAACCAACAGCTGTTTAAGTTTGAGCTCGTGGTATGAAAATAAGCCAAGGAGGCAAATGGTGGATGTCAAATGTACAGCACATTTTTACTAATTACCAAAGATAAGTAGATTAAATTTGATCTAACAAGTCACAACACTTGAAATCACTTTTTAAAAAGTGCAAATAGAAAGGAGGCAACATTAAATATTAGAGACAAAGAAACATATCTGATGACGGCAACAATGAATGTGGTGAAACCTGACTGATACAGGTCAGGGCCCCAGAGTTGGACAGGAGCTGTGAAACAAGCCACAAGTTATAGATGCTGAATGAGTTTCAGATATCTGACTGCCACAAAGGAGCTCAATCAGAGCTTCAATCTTGCCTAATTATCATAAAAGTTTATTTGAAACCAAAAGAGGCTGGTTCACTGGGTTATAGTCAAGCTGTTTTGTTTGAATATAAAAAGCAGCCCAACTGGGTACAAAAACGCCCAATCTGAGCTTTTGTCAGGGGTTCTCGTGTCTGGTGACCGTATGAAGTGTGTCACAACGTACCAGGTGGTCCTCAAACTTCTTCTGTCATGCCCAACTTTGAAAAGTGAAAGTTCATTTTGGGAAAAACTGGCAACAAAACGAGTCAATTTGAATTTCACTGAAACATTATCTTGAACACGAATCTGCATTTTGTGTTTTTACATGCAGACACAAGAACAGTCTGTCCTGTAGTTGACACCATCTGAATAAATATTGAATGCCTCTTTAGCATCAGAGCACTCTTGTTTGGTTATTGTAATGCTTCATTCAATTTTAAACACACTCCACCTTTTCCCCTTCTGGTCCCGCTCCCAGTTTGAGAACCACTGGCATTTTAACTTGCTAACAATTCAACTGAACATCTGACACGGTGAATCACATCACTCTGTTCTCAGTATAAAACAGCCCCATAACATATGTACCTTTGTAAGCTTTGTGCAGGTTGGATGGACAGAGCTAGTGTAGCCGCAAACACATTCATAAAAATAAAGCTTTGGTAGTTAATGCAAAGAACAGCAATGCACATACATATACTGGAGCTAATCGGGCACTTTAAGATGACGTGACAGAAGAATTCACAAGTCAGATTTGCACTAATTTGAGGTTGGGGTTAAATCGAGGTCTAACTATGAGCTTATTAAAAACGTGGCACAACCGAGAAAAACATCCCAAACATTATAAAATACATTAACAATCATCGCGTGGATGCTCAAACTAGTCTCACTAGTATAAACAACACATGTAGAAGTACTTAACAACTACAATAGAGTAATAATGCACATCAAAATATATGAAATATATTACAAAGCAACTTCACAGACTAGAAATGTTTGAATCAAAACATCCCTTTTTGTTTTACAAGTTGTTTTTCCCCCCATGTTTTGTGTATTAAATGCACTTTTCCTGCAAGTGCCTCCAGGGCTGTGATTATTACAACTCAACCGAAACAAAACAAAAAAGATGGCGTATAAAAAGTATCAACAAGTTGAAACCAGTTGATTTGTTTTGATATGCTGTGATGTGTGTCGAGTCCTTCCTCAGGTTTCTATTGATTCATATTTAGTCTTTTGATTGGCTTGTCTTCTCCCTGTTGATCCTAGTGTAGTTTAAAAAGGCGTGTAAACAGTCATCTGTAGCCGATATATGCAGCTCCTCCAAAATAAAAGCAGGAAAAGAAAACATCTGAAGGAACACAAATATTTCAAAATAAACAACACATACTAAAAAAGTCCTTTTTAAAAAAAGAAGAGGATAATCCCAGGGCAGTGTGCTCTGTGTTTCCAGTTATGTGCAGAAGATTTCCCTTGACGTCTGTCCATCTGTCTGTCTGTGTCTGTGTGGCATTAGCTCTCTCCTCAACTGTAGCAATATTACACTATGCTTGTGCTTCAGCAGGCTTATTTTTATGTGTTTCTGCATTACAGTGTGTATCGTGTGTTTTTTTTTTCTATACTTATAAAGACCAAAAATACTCACATGAATGTAAAGATGAGGTAAACTGTCCCAAGTGAGGGCGGCCTGAGGTCCTCACTGCTTTAAAGATAAAAGGTTACTACGGTTATAACTACGGGAGAAAGGTTGAGGTTGGGTGTTAGTGAATGAGGTCCTTATAAGTATAGTATGTCTGTGTGTGTGTGTGTTTGTGTGTGCACATGCTGACGTTCTGGACTCAGCTGAAAGCTTCATCATCCGTGTCTTCGATTAGCACCTTTGTGTCCTTTTTCGATCTAGAAAAGAGAAAAAAAAAAGACATTATCATTTCAACTTATATGTTCGTGTTTGCTCATGTTCTAATTAAATAAATTAATTGATAGTTGCATCTTTATCCGTGTCATACAACCGTTGTCTTATGCGATATGATTTTATTTGGTTTTTTTTTAAAGTCAGACATTGAATCGATGTCTTCATCTTAACTATTAGTTACAAAAACACCAGAGAAACAATGTAAATAAGTCCTGATTTTATAAATATATAAATATAATATTGTCAGTAAACCAAACTTCATCACTGTCTTTGACTGTTTAAAGGTCCAGTGTGTAGAATTTAGTGGCATCTAGTGGTGAAGTTACAGATTGCAACCGTCTGAAAACCCTTCACCAAGGAGAAACTACAGTGGTCGTGAAATGTGAATGGTTCTGAGCTGCAGTAGAAACATGGCGGACTCCATGGAAGAGGACCTGCTCCCTCTGTACATATAAGTCTCACTCCAAGGTGATATAAACATAAAGATTCTTATTTTCAGGTGATTATATACAAATAAAAACATAGTTGTGAATATTATATTTAATTTCTTAATTAAATGTTACACACTGGACCTTTAATATTAGAACACATGAGAGAGATTTCCTGTCTCCAGTAGCTTGTGCTGGTTTTAACCTCCTCTGTGTTTATAGTGTGTGAGTCTGTGGTGAAGTGTTATGTCTTACTGTGAGGACGACAGTAGGGGGCGTCGGAGCGACAGACTATAGGACCTCTTCCAGGTCTTCTTGCCCGAGCGGTTCCGGACGCCGTCCTCCTGGTCCATCATCTGCTCCAGCAGCGTCTGGTCGTCCGCATTGAGTGGCGCCACAGAGATATCCCTCACAGCACGAAACTCACCACAGTTGTTCAGGTGCTCGTTCTCGAGACGGAAGAAGTTCCACACAAAACGCCTGCAGAGAGAAGGTGAGAAGGATGAGTCTGATGCAAGGGGTGAAACTGTATTAGAAATCAATGTGGGGGAGTTAATGGGAACGGGGGGAGCCTGGAAGATACCATAATGTCTAGAGAGATGTAATATGTTATAAGTTATCATGTAACTGAGACCCACCTGAACACCTCAAGGGGAGCCAGCACGGTGGCTACGATGTCGCCCACAGAGTGGATCTTGGTCATTGTGGTCAGAGAGATCTGGATCGTCCAGGCGAAACGCAGGATGACATCTTCTAAAATGGCACAGTAGTAATAGGCCTGGACGCAGAGGAGACAGGATGAGGGTAACAGTCTGTGTGTGTGTGTGTGTGTGTGTGTGTGTGTGTCACGTGTATGGGAGTCCTATCAGACTCTACCTTGTGTGGATAAACAATTTCTTCTCTGAGGAAGGTGTTTTCTCCGGCTCCACGGTCAAACAGGCCCCAGTCCATGCGCAGATCCCAGATCAGAGTGTACAGGGAGCTGATACTGGAGAACACGATCAGCAGGTAGAAGAACATGTCGGCGTCCGTGTGTCCTTGCTCTGGAATAAACACACAAACACAGCTGATTACAGACAAGACAGTTTGAACAGACTTATTTAAATTAGTTTTACAAAGATCTGTTCAAAGATTTCTTTAAATGAACCTTATTCAAGTGAGTCCAGTGCAACTTTTACAACAATACTTTGGCCACTAGAGGGAGCCCTACTGTCATGAATACACTTGCAATGCTAAATAGCTGTCCTGTGGACAACTATTAAGTTAAGAGTTTAATTTCCAGTTACATCAGAACATTTTCCACCAAATAGAAGATGACCAAACATCAAATGACACGCTGGGCATTAAGAAAACATATATTCTTATATTTTGCATTATAAGGTGGTCGGTACAAATACTACTATGCTGTCTCTTTATGGTGAAGAGGATATTATTACAGTTACATAGAGTAACTGAAATAATGCGTCCAATGTATGAGACAAGCTCATGCTGATTTGATTTAATAAATACTCAGTGTATGAGTGTCCATTTTGTATTAATCTATGCATCTGCAGTACTGTATATGCACATATGTGTGTGTGAATGTGCTTCTCAATACTGTGTGTGTGTGTGTGTGTGTGAGAACCATCAACAGAACTGAAACTGTACAGTGATAAGCAGAAACATTTACATGCGCATCAATATGTTGTTGAATTTATGTGGTTTAGCCTGTGTACACAGTGCTGTATGATGTTTGTTTTGAACTTACTGTCTCTGTGCTGTGAAAACATGTAGAGTAAAAGTGTTTCCTACTTCTACAGTCCGAAAAAAGGCTGAGTAAATGTTCATGCAAACATCTATATGTACCGATAAGTCTGCAGATTGCTCTTAGTGCATGTTGGCTGTAATGATAATAATAATTCTAATTTGTCCACCTGAGCACAGCTGATGAGTATTTAACAGGCTCTAAGTTGGTTAGTTTACAGCTGTGTGTCAGAGTGTGATTAGCTGTGCTGAGCAGCGTCTGTGTGTCTCTGCAGGATCACTGTGGATGTGATTTGCTTGTACCTCAGTGGGCGCCGATATATAAATCAGCGCCCGGTGGCCTAACACAGTGACTCACACAGACAGCAGCCACCAGACACAGACCTGGCTTGCTCCCATTTGTCACAGTCACTCCTGCTTCCTGCTACCAGCCAACGAGACGCCGGGGAGCAGAGCGGGGGGACATTTCTACCGGAGAATTACTGCTGTGCTTCTCTGTTAACTGCTGGGTCCATTGTGCTGTTTGCTTCTTCAGCTGAGCGATGGGATGGAAGTAGTCCCTACGGCCACACTGAGATTTCCCAGCCGTAGATTAAACGTAGTCCTGGACAATGGAGTCTTTTCACTGGAGAATATCCACTGATGTGATTTTCTCAGCTTGTAAAATGTTGAAGTATTTAACCCTTCACTGTCTGTTAGGGCTGAGTTATTTTTCTCCACTGGTTAGCCACTGGACCATTAAAAGGTTAAGCGTGGTGAGATGAACATTGATTGGATGCTCAGTAGGGACTAACAGTGGTCACTGGCTCCTGTCACACACACTCAATTGCTAGTAGCATGTCAGACACACACACACACACACACACACACACACACACACACACACAGTTGCTATTGTTGTCCACAGGCACCCATGAGGTTAAACACTATTAAAGACAGAGCACTTCAAGCTGTCTTGTTGTATACAACAGGCCCACGTTCCACATGTCCACGTATCAGTCCTTGCTGTGAGGAGTAATTTCTCATCTGTTGCCATGGCGACACAATTAAGACTCCTCCACCTGTAAACGACTACAACCAAATGCATTCATTCAAACACAGAAATGAGCGACAAGTTTACAAAAAAAAATGTTCTGTCATGAGGCCCATTGTTCCCGTACACAAAGAATGCAGCTTTATCGGATGGTTTGATCAGCCCGGGTCTGACTCCAGATGTAAATATTAGCTGTAGTAGGAGGAGGAGTAGGGGTGAATTAGAGTTCAAGCAGGCAGAGAGAGATTTGACGTGTCTTTTACCTTCATTAGTTAGCGTGTGTGTTTGAGTGAGCGTGCTGCAATCCTCTCTTGTAATGAACGAGGGGTCAGTACATGAAATGAAGTTATAAAAGCTGTCAGCTCTGAGCTCATCTCTATTCCAGCAGAGTCCAGCAGACATGTGTTCAGCCCCAGGCTGGTAATTACTCCTTTCCTCTCCTTTCCTTTCCTTTCCTCTCATCTCCTATCCTTTCCTTTCCTCTCATCTCCTCTCTCCTCTTCATTTTTACTGCTCACTCTGTGCTCTATCAGCTCTAAATTTGCTGATCCTTTGCTGCAGCTTGACTCGATTTATTTGCTCCTCTTACCACCCCGATCAGCCTCTCACAGAAACCAGCAGGACTAATGTTTTTCTTTGGTCAGGGTTATTTTAACTGGTTTTCAGGAGATTTGATGTTTATGTCACAGATGGAGGGATGTCTTTAAAACAGCGACTAGACAAACATGTAATTTATTTTGTTTTATTTCCTTTCTGTCTATCAGAGGCTTCTGTCGTTCCTGCTCACCATGCAACATCCTCTTCTCCTGCCTGAGATAAATCCCAAGGGTTTAAATTAGCATTAGGCCTGTAACTCCACCGCATCTAAACCAGCAATAAGTCTCAAGCCACTGTACATAAAACTGAGCCTGTATTGATCCTGAGTAAAGTAATCTGCTTTATTGTCCGGCATCACACTGTATCTTACAAGGTTTGGGAATTCTGCCTAAACCAGGAAATCCTCCATCATTTCTCTGGTTCCTCTCTCTGGAGATCATAGTTTCATGACGGTGTCCAATCAGTTCTTCACAGCACTGAACTGAACGGCTCTCTCAGGATAGACATCTGCTCTGTTTGATACACCACATTAAAATTTACTCAATCCTCAAATCCCACATCGACTCAACACAGCCAAAAACCTTCTTTCTAGAGACTAGCTCATAGTATTTCAGATTTAGATTTGCAAATGGAAGAACTGGACACTGAATATGACTCAGTCCTCTACAGACAAGCCTGTGATTTATTTGTTGCATTTATGGTTTAAGTATTTCTCTTTCCCGGAGGTAAATGTGTGCAGTTCCAGGAATAAGTGAGGCAGTGAGGTCACCATCAGAGCTGTGAGCAGGTCTGCAATGAAGGTGACACATCCACAGACCAACGCTGGGAGCTCTGCCAGATACTGACTGACACTCCAGCCACCTTTTACAGCTGGACCCGACGGTGCGAACATGACACCACCCTGCTGTCTTTTCCGGCAGATGCTGGGTAATGCAGTCATCATTTCTCCTGCCTACATTAACACTTCATATCTGTGTTTCTACGTTTATTTTGGAGTCTGTTTACACTTAATTTCCACATTTGGATGCAGGGTATTCAGACAATGGTGCCCACATTTGTTCCTCAAAGGCTTAAGGATTTACCAGAACAATCATTTCTGCAGACGATACATCAAATATCTCGGCAACAGGCAATTTCCTCAACCATCCATTCACTGATCCATGTGTGTATGTGTGCAGCCGTCTGTCTTCCCACCCTGCTCCTCCCCTTAACCAGCGATTGGTCTCGGCCTCCATTATCATGCTGGATGAAAGACATCTTCATACAGAATAACACATGAAGAAAGGCCATTAGTCTACAGGCTTCAGACCAGAGGAGGACGGAGGTTTAATGGATGCCTTTCCTACTGAGCCGTGGAAGAAAAAAGGTCCGTCTGTCTGTCTTTATGTCTGCCGGTCTGCCTGTCTCTCTTCCTCGTTCATTCAATATCAGATCATTGGCGGTCAGCTTAGGAAGTGAGCATATTGATTCAAATTCATATCGGAAAAGAACAAAGTCAAGCCGTGAAATAACATTTAGTGGTTTGAAAGGTTGAAGATGAAGTTTCATAGCTGGCATTTTGCTGGCAAATAAATATATAACCTGGCAGCTGAAAAGAGTTTAAATATACAAGTGGCAGAAAACACTGTTTTGAAATGAGCCCTGTGGACAAATATCTGTGACGGAGAGCTGAAATACAAAGGACCCATGCTGCAGGGATGCCTTTATTGCCTGGGCGCTGTGTCTTTGAACATGAACTCCTTTGTGATATGGCTTCTGAATCAGAATAATTGCAGGCTAATTGTGAAGCTGTCAGACGGAGAGTGACTTGAGTTTTAATGGTAACCGCTCTCTCTTTTTTTTTCTCCTTCCAACCTTGCTTCTGGAGCATTTCTCTTTCGTTCTCCGTGTTTTCTATTTTCCTTTCCTGCTCTTAGATTGAAGGCCATATTGTGAGAGCAGAATCTTATTTATCCATGGCTGTGTTTGACAAAGTCATTTTCATTTCCATTATAAAGCTGTAGGCGCTGACAAGGAAGGCCAACTTCTAGCATTTGCACTCAAGGTCACCTCTGCTTTCTGAGCACACATGGCTTAATACAAAGCCTCAAAAGCCTGCATGTTGACATACTCCTGAAGCAGCAACACACAAATATTGTTGTTGTGGTTTGTAGACTGACTTCTGTCTCGTCTCTTCTGATTCTGAGCTTCATTTTACAGCATGACAATTGACAGAAGATGCACTTTCACATGTTTACCCAGCTCAGTTCAAACCTTCTACTTGTGTTACAAGACACATGAAATAGATTTGACACATATTTGTATGTCCTACCTCTGTGTGTGGCATAGAGTGCAGCGAAGGTCACGACAAAGAAGGTGGTAGAATATTTCCCAGCATTCACCAGGTGAGGGAAGGCCCTCTTGGTGTCACGGTAACGCCTCAGGCATTGGATGAAGCGCAGCCAGGCGGGCAGACACTGGATGATGGCGCGCAGGCCGTAAGAGTAGCTGTGGCATACGTAGTCATTGGGGTCTAAAACAGAATAAAACAGAGCATAATTAAGTTGTAATCCCCTCCCCACACATTCCCCTTCGTACAGACAAGCTCATCATTATGTGAGTCACATGGCGACCTTGAGTGGCCAAACATTTCCATTCCATTAGCTCTGTGTTAATTGGCTGCATGGAGGCCGAGGTGTCACTGTTGGTCGAGTGGACGGACAGCAATTAAAACCTCGTTCACATCACGTTCCCTGACAGGACGCTCAAACGTCTGGCACACTGTTAACTTAGTCTGTCACATTTACAACCAAAAGATTTGTGTCTTTATCTCCATATTATGAGGCCATGCTGCAGCTGAAGAATAAACACTGTGATTAACAAAAAAAAAAAAAAAACATAAATTCAAATATCTATTGTCTATACCATCAATCTGTAATGTTTACTGCAGTCCAGGTGTTTTTTTTGTGTGTTTTTGCTGGATGTTTTTGATGTTTCCACATGCATTATCTATATATATCTGCTTCAGTTAGTATATTTCCCTTAACTTTTCCTTCATCAACAACCCCGTGAAAACAAGTATGAAACTTTACATACAGCTTCATGTACGACACATATATACAGAAAAGTGCAGTTTTCCAGTAAATAAGTAACAAAACACAACATTTTTAAAAAGATATAAAAAAATATTGTGAGGCTGAACCGCATTATTCTTAATTGAGCTGTTGATAGGCAAGTATTTTTTGCCTTTTTGAAGGATGTTTTAGCTCTTTTACAACAATCTTTAACTACTTACAGGTTATTTTCTCTGTAACAGGGTGTTAACATTCCCATCCCATACACCAAAGGGTTATTTTCCCTTTGTTCACAGACCGAGGTGCAGAGGACATTAAGTTTAATGTTCTGAACATTAATGTTCAACCTTTAAATTTGGGCAGCAGGCCCTTGCTGCTGCTCCACTGCAGCTCAAAGATGTAGAAGCAGATGAGATACTCCAGGTCCATCAGGACAAACACCAGCGAGTTGAGCTGATCAGCAAGCCAGAAGTCTGCGAACTCCACGCGGTGAAACGGTGCAGTGAACACACGAAACTGAAACAGACGAGACAAAGTGGAGGTGAAAAAGAAAAGTAATGAGTTAAAGTAAAGCTCTCGTTTTGTAAGAGTGTCTAAATTCATCTAAGAAACACACACAGCATTTATACAAAAATGTTTGGTGCATTTCAGAAAACACCTTGAGGCTGACCTCAATGTGACAAAATTAACTTCAGTGAATCCTGATTGTCTGTACATACTTTCAACACTGGGGCTAAATTAGTCAACAATTAATTAGTGTGTAATTGTCGCAGTACTTCAGTAGAGAAGTGCAAAGCAGGGAACAACCTCCATTAATGATCTGTAACACACAAAGGGACTGAGCCTCCAGACTACCTTATCAGCACGCCACAGGACACCCTAATGAGTCACGCTTTGTGTCTGTGTGCATGCATTTGTTTGTTTGCATGTCAACACTCACTGGTGTATGAGACAAACACATCAAACGACCTGACAGTGTTTTTGTGGCGTGCTTTGGCTTCTATGGGCATGCTATTTGGGATATGACTTTTGGCAGGAGCTCAGTTATTGACCATGCTTTGTAAAATGATACAACCCCGCACCACTCTTTCCATTTACGCCCCTCAGGCCACATCTGACATTCAGGAGCGACTGTATGCCGCTCTCCATGTTCACTTTAAGACACAAACCCCACACACACACTCTGCCCTCCGCTGCAAATGTCAGAGAATATTGATCTTTTATTTTACATATTTCTCTTAACCTGCCAATCAAAGTCTGTATTGATCGAGTGGCCATCTAGCTCATATCCGCTCTATCTGTGTGGACATCTCGAGGCTAAGCCTGCTGCAGTGATGTGGTTAGGTTTTCATTTCTTGAGCAAACACTAGTGATCCAGGTGCTACCTCCACAGTTTGTGTTATATAATGAAATCTTAGTCTTTTGTCTGGGGTTTATTGTCAGAAGAAATTAGACACAAAAGGTATGGGTACAGTTAACAAGTTGTTTTTTCCAGTAACAAAAATTTCTCCCCAAACATCCTTAATCACATATTGCTTATTCAATGAGGCGACATGTGTGACAATCATGTTAAACATATCAGCTCTAATTCTGTGTAGGTTGTTATGATTGCTCACGACCAATCAAGACTGAGGCTGATGATTACCAGCGGAGGAGGGCTGAGGGAGCGTTTCTGAGGACTGTGGGGAGCTGTGAAGGAAAGGACAAGAATATGAGGAGGGGGTCTGCTGCTGCTGTTGCTGCTGCTGGGGGAGAAGCAGGCAGGCAGGCAGGCAGGCAGGGAAGAGGGTTGGAGGAGGAAGACAAGGAAGAGGAGGAGGGACAGAGGAGCTCAGGGCATCAGCATACTGATAGATCTATGCCTTTAATGATTGCACAGTCACAACCTCCACCTCCCCTGGGACGAGGCTGCATTCTATTATCCCTCAACCCCCTGCCCTCTGTCTCGCTAAACCCCCCCTCAACATACACACACGCGCGCACGCACACATACACACACACACACACACACACACACACACACAAACACACACACACACACACACACACACACACACACACACACACACGCACACACACGCACGCACACACGCACACATGCACACACAACCCACCCTCTCTTCTGCAGCCATGTAGCTCGGCTTAGACAAAGAACAGAGTAACATAGGAGGGTTTTGTAAACATGAGACTTGAGATAGATATCTGAATAGTACATGCATTCATTATGTGAGATAGAGATGTGCACACAGACACACCCTCCCACACACACACACACACACACACACACACACGCACACACACACACACACGACATATGTAAATTGTGTCAGCAGCACAATATGGCAGCGAAACACACAGCTGAACAAGATTTTAACTGTTTTCTTTGGTGTCAGTGATGTTTTCCCCCTTAAACTTAAGTCAGTTATGAATTTGCCTTCGCTTCAGTATATATAGTACAGTATATACGAAATCCTGCAAAAGCACAAATACAATTTTGTATTTTATGCTTCAAAACGTGATGACAGTAGTTATTTTGAACACTATACATTTGTATAGCAATACAGTTTTTATAAAGTTTGATGTCAGTATTTTGGGGCTTTAGACTTTGGAAATATAATTTTGGTTAATTTGAGTAAAATAGCTTGTTAAGATCAGCATAATTACTGGTTGAGTTCCATGCATAAAAATAACCATCATTCTCTTTGATACAAATAACTACAAATTCCACATTAAAGTTGGCTCTGGCACTCTGTGCTGCAATTAAAGTTTCTTTATATCATATTCAGTCCTTAACCCAGGTTCACACTGTCTCATGTTTCATTTTGTTATGACAGTCCTCTAAAGCATTACTTACTGCTGACTCACAGTTGTCAACATTTGTCTTTGTGTATCCATGAACCTTGACTGTTGGGCTCGTTTATCCAGTTCGAATTACATTCTTCTTATAAAACACACACAGTCAGCCACATTTTCAGAGTGTGTATGATCGGTGGCGCAGAAGTTCAAGTGGCGTCACTGTAACTCTTTCAAACTTATAAATAAATGAGTGGACTGACCAGCAGCTTGAGGAGCCAGAAACGTGATTTGTAGTAGCAGGTCTTGAAGGGGTTGATGAGGAAGAGCAACATGAAGCCATAGAGGATGAGCGGGTTGATCTGCATGGGGATGTAGGTGTACTCTGAGTAGAGACAGGAGAGGATGCTGAGACACCACAACACACCCAGGAAACCGGCGATCTGCAGCCAGCACACAGAGGAGAAACAGAAGAGACAGGCATTAAAAGAAAGCACATTTGACACATAACCACAGTTAACAAGGTAATATGAATAATTCAGTTCAGTGCAAATTATGTTGTGTTCTGTATAAATAAAACCCTGTGGACATTAGGTATGTATTGTTTCTGTTGAATGAAATCTTCTTATTTTACAGAGTCATGTATTTCTTCTCTGGATTACCCTAAATCCACTAAACAACCTTGTTTATAGCTATATTAATCTAGTTTTCTTCATTACAGATAAAAAGTTTATTTTCTTAATAATTGTTTCCATTTGTTTTCCCTTTCTGACCTCAAACAGGTGTTGGTGTGAGAGGTTGTTTCGGGGATTGATCTCGAAGATGAGGACGTGGTTGACTCCGGCCTGTCTCCATCCGTATGTGTTGATGCCCAACAGGAAGAGGAACTGGATTAACAGGAAACCACCCCGATAGATCCGCACCAGTGGCCACATGTTCTCAAAGTGATGAGAGATGAACACGGCACCTGATAAAACCAAAGTGGATATTTTGCTTTTTAAAAGATAAGAAATCTGAAGGAAAACAAAACCTGTCAAACATGCTCCCTATTAATCTTAAACAATCTACCAGAACTTCTGGATATCTCACAGTGACATTATGAGTTGTGCAGAGTCAAACAGGATATGAAAAATGTGACTTACCGGTGAGAATGAAGGAAATGGCGAGAATGATAAAGAAGCCACAATAGAGACCGACACGAAAGGTTGTCCAGGCCAAAGCAGGCTGAAACAGGCAGAGAGGAAACAATAAAACCATTAATAATGTAATAATATTAATTAATAAGACAGCTAACCACTCTATATATTAACAAGTTCACAGACGCTGCATACAAAACTTCTTGTAACTACAACTTCTTGGACACGTCTCCATACAAAGGCACTCTGACTCCTTTTATGTGCTTGAATATATTTATTATACACATGCCTGCAGGGGAAATGGAGAGATCAATAGTCACATAGCACAATTCAAGTCAGACATGACAGTAATTAATGCAGTAATAAGAGTAGATATAACATAGGGGGGTAAAGTGCCACGAGCCTCGATTGTTTCTGAAAGATATCCTGTCTGTTCAACGGCAGAGAAGCACTTATAAAATCAATACTGGAGGCTCTCATGGTTTCTCTCCTTGCCTCTTCCCATCTTCCTCTCTCTCTCTTTATTTCTCTCATGACAAACCTCTCACCTTTTGTTTACCACCAACAAAACATTATAAACTCAACATATGAAGATAAATGATAAATCTGTGTTTGATATTCTCAGGCAGGACACCAGTTTTGTATCCAGGTAATTTAATACTGTAGAGTAAGAGTTTTTTGGTGGGGGTGAGTAGAAAATATGATATTTGTACACATTTATTTGTCTATTATATATATTTTATTTTATTTTCAGCCTCCTTCCCTACTTTAAAAATAAATCAAAAGATAAACTAAAGACGACAAACCTGTCACTCTTACAGATTACAAGAAGGCATTCGTTAGCTCCAAAGGTTTGAAATCATTATATCGCTAAGAGATTTCCAGTGTAACCAGCTGTACTTCTGACCTGAGCTGCCCCCAGTGGAGGAACTCTCAACCTCTTCATGGCCCTCTGACGATCTCCTCCCTCCAGCTCGTTGGTGACGATGGTCTAAACACACACACAAATGAACAGCAATGATTTTATGTACAGTATGTGTTTTGCTTCCCACCAACATCTTTTGTATCATGGTGTGTATACGAGCAGGCACCTCTGTCTCGGAGATGAGCTGTGTGATCTTCTTGCAGGTGTAGAAAGGTGCCACCTCCACGTGAGCCACACGCCAGTCGGCCCCGCGAGGAGTATCCAGGATCTTATCATGTTTCTTCAGGATTTTACGGAAACCAGTGAAGTTCAGATTCTGTGGACGGCAGCAAGGAAACAACTGTTACATATCCATACCAGACAAACAGACTGGAAGGTTTATTTTTTATGCTGCAGGAAACATAAAGCACACATTGATTTAAATTAAAGAGCTTTTCAACCTTGGCTGCCATGAGTGTGACAATGTGTGAATGTGCATGCTGAAACCTGGTAGTTCTGGAGCAGGATGAGGCTGAGGTAGAACTCGCTGAAGGCTAGCTTCAGGTCCTTGATGTTGTGGTGTTTGCAGCGCTCCTCCTGCGACAGGTGGAACATCGTCTTGCGTCTTCGCAAGCCGGGTGGAGCGTTGCTCTCACGCTGAGCGTCCAGTGACGACTGCAGCTCATTCTGCAGCGTGGCGGAACGTCTCTGGGCTTCAGCAAGCTTTTCTACAGGCGGGAAGAAGGACAATGGTTATATCTTGTTTTCTGACCCGATGACTTCATGTTGAGTGCTGTTCTACTGTGTATTGTTGGTAAAACATGACAGAAAAATGAGGATTATGAATTAATAACATCAAATATTAAACATTAAAAAATGTAATTAACTAGATAAACCATTAATAAGCATAGTTAAGACTTGTGTTTTGGTAATCTAACCACTATGACTGAGGGAGAAAAGAAATCAGACCCTTCAGTTGGTTTTTGCCAGACTACAGGTAAGAGACGTCAACTAGCTGCTACAGTTTGACACCAGTGATCTCGACAGAGGACAAAGAGAAGGTGAAAGCAGCAAAAAAAGACAAAACTCTTCTATACTCCTCGTCTCCTCTGCTCTCCTGCTGTCAGTTCCAGGAAGCAGAAGCATGGAGACTATTAGGCTGAGCTGACATGTAAATGCTGCAGAGGGAGGAACCATTATCTGGGTCAAAGATAGGTTAATATACCCAGAGAGGGAGATGGAGAGGAGGGGAGGAGATCACACAGAGCCTGGGCAGCAACCCGCATTTCATTCATTCTGCTTCATTTTTTTTTTGCACTTTTCTTAAAAAAGATTAGCCTCAATTCTTCACTGCTTTTTATTTTTTGAACCCATCAGAAGTCATACCAGGTTTATTTGTTGAATAATGAAGCCCACGTCTTTTCTTCCTCATCCTTCATTCTATTCTAATGAATAATCTACTAAGAATAGAAGTACAGACTTGTTGGCAGTTTGAGATTTTATTAGGCCATCAGTCTATTTAACCAAGTCACTGTCACACAGATTAAAACAAGTAGTCTTTTCTAATGAAATTTGCCATTTTCATACAGGCAACATGGTCAGTTTGTGCCAGCTGAGTGTGCAGAATAGCTATGCACATCCTCCCTCATCACCCCGATACACGGCTGCTTTTACCTCGTCAACAATGTCATGATTTGTTGATGGCTGTGGATTTTTAGGTTAACTATCTTTAGCATGTGTGTTTACTTCTTGTTTTGAGAAATTTGCAAGTCATATCTACTCTGCTGCTGTGACTTGCAAGTTCTTCCTGGTGGTGTGGAAACCATTAAATGAACAGACCTGGAGTCACAATAAGAACAGTGATTTGGTTTGAAGTCCACTGCCAGGCAGCCTGACAGTATCTGCGCCTCTAGTTTAAACCGGGAAAAGCAGGCGTGATAATGTGGAGGGCTCACTGGTGACTTTCATGCTCTGTTGCTTGAACACACACACACACATTCTCCAGATATCACACTACCTTCGTCACGGGAATGCCACAGCTTTTCCTTGACATCTAAACTCACGGTAATCCCTCTCCTTGACTCGTTCAGTCCATCATAACAATGCTTGGATGAACACATGACATCAGCAGGAAACGTGAGAAAGTCACGACCCTGCCACAAGTAGGTTCAGATTAAATCTGAGGTCTGGGGTGAGAGTGGCACTTCACAATAGAGGACATGCCTGGACTGTTCATCTGTTTGGAGTTAATGAACCTTAAACAGACAGGTGTTAGCGGTTTAGATTTGCACTGGGGTGAGTTTAGTGCAGAAGTTTAAAGTTGTTCCTCAGCTTTCAGGAACAAACGGGGAAAAAGGATATTTTATTAAAACAGCGGTCTGCAAAAATGTCTCTCTGAAGATGAAAGTGTTGTTCAACAGGCTGGGTTTCAGCGCATTGCAGCAGAATGGCATTGAGAGGTCAAGGACCCCTTTCAGAGGGAGATACAGAGGGAAATAGCTTCTGTGGAGGCAGGTGTCTTATGTAAAGTCAGCACACGATTTATCTCCATCTATCCACCGCTCTCACAATCTAACCAGCTTTTTCAAACTACTACACACTACACAGACCTGTCGGACCCAACTCTGCAATTTCTTGCTTCACCCTCCTGTGTGTGGAGGATAAATAAGACGCCTGAGAGCAGGAAGGAGACGCTGATGTTTTCATACACAGCATTTAGCTAACCTCACACCTCAGGTCTGCCGAAAAGGCGGCTCACTGACTCACTCACTATAATACTGATGTGATGCGACTCTGCCATCAACAGATTTACACGCGTGACATGGAGCACTGAGAATATCAGAAATGACATTGAAGTGTTTGTTTTGTTCTATTCTGTGTCCTGTTTTTATTCATACAGGCGGACAATAACATATTATTAATATATGGCAGCACCAAAAAAATTAGAGGCTCATAACTCTGACCCTCAACAATCTACCTATATACTGTGAACAGGTTGTCTAATCTTTTGTTGTCACTAACCTAACTTTTTTGAAATGTGTTGCTGGCATCAAATTTAAAACAGCCGTATCATTTTCCAAAAACAATAAAAATTTCCCAGTTTCAACATTTGATAAGTTGTCGTTATTTTCAGTTAAATGTAAATATGATGATGTTTTGCACATCATCACATTTTACACAGCATGCCAACGAGATTGTAATATACATCTGTAAGCAGATAGAGAGAACTATAACTCGAGGCTGGTGTAGAAACAGATAATAAATTATAATATAGTTAAACACTGTTGTAATAATATATGTCTTTATAGGAGAAATTATTATTGTTGAGAAATACTGCACATTTTAACACTTAAAAATGTCCTAATATCTGTTTACCAATACATTACACAGTATTTTAACTCTAATACAGCTGTTATAAGTGTTTATATGCTGCTTACAGGTGCTAAATAGATTAGATTAAATAGGGGGACTTACTCACATACTGTTCTGTCCTAAGCAAAGGAACAGTGTTATCATTATCTTACAGGACAGTAAAAGACAAGTTAACAAGACATGGCCTCTACAGAAAAGACGTGCACTGTTGTTAGAGAAAAACTTTCTTCAGTACCTCAGTAAATCCACCTCCTACTAACAAGCTCTGCAATGATTTATATCTATTACTGTAGCCCTCCATCTGCCATCATGTTGTTTCCCATCATTATGAGCTGAAACAATCTTGCCCCTCAGCCTTGGCCTTCAGCTGACCTGCAGTTTCACAAACAGCCTCTAGAGGAAGCACTATCCATCTCTGGATACCTCCTACTTCCCCCCCCCCCTGAGCTGAAGCTCAAAACCAGAAGGCAACCTTCTGGTACCAGAATACCAGAATATATTATGGCTTTCATCTCATGTTACACGGCACACACATACCCCGCCTCGCTCCCTGAAATACACACAGGCAGGCCTGCTCGCCTAAACATGACGACCACTGGCTACTTCAATCCAATGACCGAGATTAGACGCAATGTCATTTGGCACTGAAACAGGCAGCTTAGTATGGAGTAAAAAACTCTAATATTTAAAAATGAACACAGATGATACCTGACAGTGTTTGATATTATTATACACTGTATGTTAAATTGTTAGGGCAATAATAATATAAGTTAATTTAAGCAAGGAAGCATTGTTGCAGAGCAGATTCAATCACGGAGAATTTTTTTTTTTTAAATTAAATTATGTTGTTATTGCTTCATATTAATACAGATGATTCCAGCCTAGTAATCACACTTTAACTGTTTCAGTTATTTGATTTGAAACTACCTTCCTTATTTGACTTTGACTTCATATACTTGAATAAATAAATACCTGAGTAGAATGTGTTGATCTTCAGGAGCTCCTTCTCGCAGGTCTGGAAAAACCTTTCTTCAAACTTAGCGTAGTATCTCTTCACAGTGTCTTCGTCTGTGACTGGAGGAAGAACAAGAAGAAGAAAAGAACAAAAGAAGGTGATTAGCTGCTTGCTGAATGTGACAAGTATGTAAATACTGTATATAAAGCACTGTTGACCCAAGGAGGGGGTTTTGATTATGAACACCTCAGATGAAGCCAAAACTTTGTCTAAAGGACAGTGGAACACTGGAAGGACAGCAGTACACTGTAGGGCTGAAGTCACTCACATGTACCTGTTAGATCTCTCCATGCTTGCATGCTACATGTTAAATGCTGTATTAGACTAGTCTTAGTGATGTGACCTGTTGGATGGCACACAATTTCCTGCAATTTAATAACTCAAAATCTAAAATCATGTTGTTCAGTCCTCCAAACCAAATCAGCTCCATTCAAAATGGCCTTGGCCACTTTAAGTGAAATATTCAATTCAAATCTCAGCTTTGAAGCACAGATCAAAAACTTGTTCAGCCATGTTTCCTCCAGATTAAACTAATACTCTCACGCTTTGACCTGGAAAAAGTCATCCATGCACTCATATTCTCTAAACTTGACTACTGTAACTCCCTCCTCTCCAGCATAAATAAAAAGGCACTCTCTCGCCTCCAACTTGTCCAAAATGCAGCAGCTAGGCTTCTTACTGGTTTTCTTCCTGTTCGTTTCAGAATTGATTTTAAGATTTTACTGATCATCTTTAAAACATGCCAGGGTCTGGCTCCATGTTACATAACAGACATGCTGACACCTTAAGCCAGCCCACAGCCTTAGGTCCTCAGGTGGGGCCCTTCTGGCTGTTCCAAAGTCGAGGCTTAAATCTAAAGGTGACCGTACTTTTGCCACCAGGGCCCCTCGATTTTGGAAAGACCTACCTGAGGAGATAAAGCTCGCAGAATCAGCAACTTCTTTTAAATCCCTTCTCAAAACACATTTTATAGCCTTGCTTTTATGTGAAAAAAGGAGGTGTGTGAATGTATTATTATACACCATGTTAAGTGATAATAGATGAGACAACAACTAAATACAGGTGAGAATTAGCTATAAAGCTAAATGGATGAATGATTTATACTTTCCTGCTGCTTTTTACAGTTTTGGGAGAGTGTTCTCAAAACGTTAGCGTCAAAGAAAAATGTATCTGTGTGGATTTATTGTAGCTCACAGCAGAATTAAGTTTAATTTTTAATCGTGCCTGAAAAACATGATCTTAATGATTAAAGTCCATGTGAAGGAAATTCAGAGACAAACACATTAAACATGTTGGAAAATAGTCGGTAAAAATGAAAAATGACGGAAGTGAACTGTGTCGGACTGAAATGTGGAGTTAGGGTAAAATAGTTTTCCACCAGTTTTCAGTCCAGGATTTTTTTGGGTGGTCCTAAATCATGGCTCGATGATGCACTGAGGCCACCCTGAGCATAAGCCCACCCCCTAGCACTGTAACACTATAAAAACTTTCATCATGTTAGCGTCTGTGGTTCTCCGTTTGAGTTATTACACCTGGTGACACTCAGTTGCTACAACCTTGGCTAGATAGCTCTGCCTTTGGCTGCCTGCAAATGCATCTTCACTGGATGAACAGCTCGTTTCTTTATTTAAATTCCCCAAACATGAAGAGATGAAGAAGAAGTTGAAATTATTTTGTAAAGGGCCATGTTCACAGGGAAATAATAGTGCTCAATGACACTTTCCTCTTTGGTCTGACAAACTCAGAACACATTTATTTTTACTTTACAGAGACTACCAGAACAAATCTCATAACTTTGAATGATGTTGCCTACGAGCAGTCAACACAGTAGAAACAGTTACTACAGTGAACAAAAAAAAGGGGATGTTTTCATCACCTACTAGGTGTCCAACTCAGCTAACTGTCGAAAAGCGTATTCCTGTAGGCTTGTCTGTACCGAGCCAAACACACATCCATTCAGTGTTACAATTAGATCAGCAGCTTCCTTCCTTCTCTCTTTCTGTCTGACTAAACCCTGCATGTCTTTTTCAGGACCAGCCAATTTAATCAGCATCGATGCTCTGTCTCAAATAATTCTCTGCCTCATTCACAGCAGGCTACCTGACACCTGACAGAGTTTAAAATGTGGCCATTGGCCAGCAACACGCCGAGCCCGCATACCGTATACACAAAGACACATGGTGAATCTGTGTCATGCTCACACATACGTAGTGTATGTGTGAGCATGACAGTGAACAGTTCAGTTCATGTCAGCAGCTCTTTACTGGGATAAATCTTCAACAATAAAACAATGACAACCAGGTCTTTCCTAGAAGATCACATACATTTATTAAATATCAAACAATAATTAATCTTCAGTGTGCCTCACATTATTCTTCCAGGGAACAGTTGACCTTCTTATCACTCAGATCTAGTGTGTCACAGTATCTTAATGTCAAATGAAAACCAAGCAGAATAAAGAGAGATGTGGGTTTTTGCTGGATGAAGTGGATATGATGTCAAATCCAATAGTGATACCACAACACAAACATTTGCTGTTATATAAAGTGAGCCTAGGCAGCAACTCATAGATGGAAAGGCTTTCTATTGAACACAGCAATAAGAGAGAGATGCCCCAGGCAGCAGCCTGTCAATATCAATGCTCACTGCAGCAGGGGTGTATACGTCTGCGATGAAAAGGCAGAGAAACTGTTCAACAGCACCTTTAAAGTCCAACAGCTTTACAAGGAAAATAAATGAGAAACTGCCTCCACAACCGTGAAGATAATCAATTATAAGTTAATTAAACTGCGTTCTGGAGGTGAAATCACTGTGAAGCCTAAATTATACCGCAGAAGGAGCAAAGAGGAGCAAGAGAGAGGAAAACTTCCTACAGCTGTTTGACTCTATGTTCGCTCCAGTTCTATGAGTGTATCCAAGTAGTGCTCGTAAACATCCAAAACAAGATCATTACAGTAATGACAACTACTGAAAAATGGGGCCGCATTATAGCTGTAGTTATAACTTCAACTTCAACAGTGACCCTCAGATCAAGAACAAGGACAAGGAAACAACAAGATCTCTTGTAGTACATTGAAGATGGTACATATTCAGTGTTAAGGACAGACTAGAGTTTGAATAAAAGAAACAAGAAACATGTCAAAATCATGTATATACTATAAAGATACTGCTCTACTTGGTTGAATAGGTCATTTGCATGTCAGAGCTCCCAAAAAACACTTAATAAAGAGTCCAAGAGAGGAAGAGGAGAGAATGAGCCTGCTGAAAGAGGAAGTGAAAGAAAAGGAAGCAGATGGTCTCCAATCTGCCTCGCACTTCCACACAATTGCACAGTTCAGCTGCAGTCACAACTCTTTCAGTCCTAACGCTGACAGTCCGACTGGCTGGCTGCTGCAGATGGATTGGATAGAGGGATGCATGCTTGAATTGCTGACCGATCGGCTGGCTAGCAGGTTAGCTGAATGACTAAGAACCTGGCCACTCAGTGTGCCATTACAGAATGACTAATGGGCCAACGTGCTCCTTTAGTTTGGCCTGCAGGCAAGCAGCAAACTGAGCTGAGCTGTAATTCAAAGTAAAAGGTTACGCAGCTAATGAACACTTTGTATGAAAGAGCACGGAAGGATAGAGACGCAGAGTAACAGGAGGGAAAAGATGAGGAGCATTTAGCGAACTATAGATCGTTTCTCATCTTTCATATGTTTATACATTAAACATTAATGTTAAATATGTCCAAGAAATTACTGTCAATTAGACAACAAATTCAAAACCTAAAGCTTTGTTGAAACTATCTGAAGCACCTGATAGCACTTAATCAGGATAAACAATTTAACATTAACTTTCTCCATGTGGGGCTCATGACAAAACAGGAAAATGTCAACAACATTACCTGTAATTTCATGACAGAAGATGACATGTTATTAATTTATATCAGTTCTGAAATCATTATAGATTGTCAGGCAGTAAATTACATATACAGAGATGTTTTGGAGGAATACATGTGTATATATTTTGCAAAATTACCATCTTCTAACTTGGATACTGACTAACAGAGTGACTGTGTTGGTGGAGTGGAGCTGTGGTGGATGAAAGCGTACATGTAAGGGCACATTGCAGGTACAGAAAGGGTTATGAAATTACCTTGCACCCCCGTCTCTTTGTTTCCTGCTGACCTAATGTACTACTGAACACATCAGTGGAGGTGTGTATGTGTATTTCCACACGTCCTTTGGTTCACATCTTCATGTGTGTGAGGCGTGTGATGTGTAAGAACAAAAGCCACAGTCAGAGCCAGTTCATCCTCACAGCTGTGTTTGACTGAAACTTCACCAACGGACATCTCTGCTAACATCTCCTCAACCTGCCACACTTTACCTTCAACCAGCATGAACATTAACATCTCATAATTACATCATCTCAACTCTTTACCTGCCTCCTCCAATGAACTGTACACTGTGAAAATGCAATAAAACTTAATTACTAAAACATCCTGTATCCTGCAACTACTAAGGCATTTACTGCATCTTTAATTAAATCACTTGAATCAGTGCTCATGTAAATCTGACAGCTTCTCTTTTGACTACACAGTATGGGTTCTCATTATCAGTCTGGGTGGATGACAACAGAGATGGCTTTCTGGAGTCCAACAGTGTTCACCAAAGAGATTTCAAGATAGATAAAAGTTTGGACATGGGAAAGAACTTAAACTGTGTGACAGGATAGAAAAGCTACAAATAAATTCAGCTCCAAGAATAAACGTACAAATGTGGAAACTTTAATTCAATAATCATTATTTTGTTGACTTAATACATTCATATCATAAACCATCCTAAAACATCTGTAATGTGTTTTTTTCACTGACAGTATAACGAATGGACTGACAGAATGGAATGACGCCTGAGTGCTCAAACAAGCCATCAGTAATGGCACCTACCTGTCAATCAAAGCGGCCTTGCTGTTAATTATGCATAACTTTAATTTGTGCTGTGAAGTTGGACAGTTTTTTGTAGTTTCGCATTGGCTTCACTTCACAGCCACGGAGCACGGAGGTTGCTGTAAAATATATCAAGATATTAATTCTCACTGTCAGGTCTTAGACTCATTTCTCCAGAGGGATCAGTACCTGTGCACTCACATACAGACACCGAGGCACACAGGGCTTTTCTGTCTCTTGCAGCCCTGTATGCCCTGGCATTTGGTGTGTGTGTATGTGTGTGTGTGTGTGTGTGTGTGTGTGTGAGAGAGAGAGAGACAGAGAGAGGCCTAGCCAAAGAGATGATGATGGAGCTCCTCAGTAGGGAATAATGGTTCTGTCCCTGTAGGGCTGTGTGGGGATATATGCCTCAGCTTTGTATGTGTGTGTGTACAGTACTTTAGCACTGACACTTCAAGTGTGAACAATACAGACCATTCCTATTTTTCCTTCACAGAACAAAATGAACATGTGTTTACAGTATTTGTGAGGACATACAAGTGTCATATATAAGTGACCATGGCTGCATTTTTCTCATGGCGACATAACTACTAAATGAAGTATCTAATTTATCCAAAGCTGCAGAAAAATCAATATGTGGCTTGATTAGATTTAGGAACATTTAATGACTGTAAATCACGACCATAAACCATAAAGTAAGCGCCAGCAGCATTTTTCTCACTCCCAAACTAGTTAATCAATTATTTAATCAATTATTAATTCTGGTTCTAGCTTTAAATTAACTGATTTTGTTCATTGTATATGATTATAATTCACTAAATTGTGTTTGTGAACTGTTGATCACACAAAACAATCGTGACACAATTGTGATTGATGCTGATTAAATCTAATTTGTCTTTAATTTGAACATTTTATAGACTAAATTATACATTAGTTAAGAATTAGTAGCTTAATCAATTACGATCCAGTTATCAGTATAACATAATAGTCTATTGCTTTGTTGTTTCCAGAGCCCAAAGTCAGGTGTTGAAATTGATATATTTTGTCTTGATATGATAATTAAAACCAGTGTTTGTTTGGTATTTTAACACATTAAATGGATCGTTGATGATTCATTTTGTGTCAACTTATCCATTAATCGGCTCAGCCATGAAATCCAAGAATTTATTTCTTTGTTTATTAGCACCAACAACTAAATCACTGGTCTGTCTAAACAAGCAGTAGATGCCTAAACAGCCATGTATCAAGGGTACCAAGGGGTTTTGGATTCAAGATAACGAGACATACTTGGGTACAGCATGCTACGAGAAGAGTAGAGAGACTGCAGGATAGTGTGTTCATTCATTGGCTTCACTTTTTCAGACAAAGAATTGTGCTGGTAGCTAGAAAAACAACTCTTGACCCACAATATTCCCATGGCGGCTTGTAGAAACCACCCCCCTCTCTCTCTGCTAACCCCTTCTTCTGTAGATTGTATAAATAAATAATGAGACAGCTTCCCCAGAACCTTACTACTCTAACCCCCTGAAACCCTTCACACACACCCCACCCCCAACTTCTTATATTCCCATACAGGCATTCTATGACAAGACCCCATAAAACCAGCACATAAATCCTTCATGGATACCCTCCAATTTGCTGACAGTGAGCGAGAACAGCAACCGACACAAACACTCTCCCTCACAGCTCACGACTGCTTTTGTTTTTCTGTAAATAAAATAGAGAAAAGCATTTCTTTCTGCTGTTATAATTCACTTTTATTCTATTATTCTTTGTCCCTATCACCCGTGTCATGCTGAAAATCTGCTGTTAAATTGGGAGAGACAAGAATGGTGAAGAAGTGCTGAGAAGAAGAAGAGCGATGGTTTCCTCTGTGTTAGGAGCTCAGATATCATCTGTCATTACACCGGAACCTGGAGAGAGGGGAGAGGACACAGCATCTATCGCTTCACTAAAACACAAAACACCAGTATAGAAACAGGTCCACATACTCTGACACACACACAAAGTCTATGTCCCCATTTTTAAGGTCCATTTATCTCATTTAATGACGCGGCAGGATCTAAACTATGTTCTGTTAGCATTGCTGTCGGGGGAGCTGTGGAGGCCATTACATTATGATTGTCGCTGTATTAGCCTCACTTATCTCCTCCCTCCAAGCACACAGGTGTAAATCACAAATGAAGACAGGGGCAAACTGAGCTATAAAAGAAAATAGGATTGAGTTAACTGTGGGCTAATATTAATCTAGAGAGACAAAAAGAGTGAGTGCATAAAAACTACTTCAACATCCTCTTATGCCAGGCTTAAAGGAAGGAAACACAACACTAAAACCAGCCAGATAACACCCCCCCAACTCCATCTCGCCTTTTTTCCCCCTTCCTCTTATTCCCATTCGGCCCTCCAGCCACAATTAATTCTACCAATCATCTCTCTCATCGAGGCCAGGGGAGCATTAAGATGCACACTCACTGGGCTAGACTGCCAGCCAGGGAGGACCGGAGGCAGGATGAGGAACTACTACAGCTCCCAATCCATTGTGTACTATTTATACTGCCAGACTGCAAGCTAAGCAGCTCCAAAAAAAAATACTACACTGGCGTAGAGTAATGAAAATGATATGATGGAGAGATTCACATTCAGCACATTCAGAGAAGTGTTAATATTGCTGTCTTGTATGTGTGTGTGTGACAAGAATAAAGAGATTGAGAGACAGAGAGTGTGAGGCACATTTGATGGGTATATTAGCAGCAGCCAAGTCAATGCTTCATGAGAGGGAGAGAGCAAAAGCAAGAGGCCAGATGGGGTGTGAGATTATCCTGGGGACCAGACCAGAAAACACACAACACCCCAAAAACACTGGAGAATGGTATGGAAGAGTCATACAGGGAGAGAAAGAGAAAAAGAGAGATAGAGAGAGGGAGAAAAACTCCAAAAGCAATGTTTAAAAAAGAAAACACATTCTCTCTGTGTTGATTTAATAGTTAAATATCTTAAAAAGATTATTACTGTGTGCAAAATACAGTCCAAAAGCTAATTTATTAGATAAGCATACTGTAACTGAAACTGCATAGGATAGACTGAATTACTGCCATGTAATGTAATCAATTTGTGAATGGAAACACGTGTGCATTAATGCCCACAGAACAATAAAATTCAACTTACTGGTGAAAAGATGCTCGAACATTTGTGATACATTAATTTAAAACACCACAAAATAAACACTAAGCAGCTGGAAGCGATTGGGTCTGCTTGGTAAATTGATTACATGATATGAAGAAAGTAAATATAAGAACTGAAAATCAATCATATGACACATATATGATAATCTGGTTACGGTGGAACACATACTGTATAATACTGAGGCATGGTTCTCAAATGAAAAAAAAAATAATTCATGGTATGTGGTAAAACACAGCAGAATACTTTACAGTAATGTAAAGTGTTGGTGTGGTGCATAAATACAGGGGATCTGTCCAAGGTACTGAAATCACACGAGAAATGGGCTGTAATACGTCTTTTTCACAGAAGACATTTTGACATGTCCCTGTAGGAAAACACAAAAAGACCCAAATTAACGTTGAATTTCTTTTAGCTGCTTCATTTTTCAGGTAGCTGGTGTTGTGCATGTTGGCACACTGGGACCATTGTTAATGTTATTAAATGGTAAATAGTAAATGGTAAATGGACTGTACTTATACAATACTTTTCTAGTCTTCCGACCACTCAAAGTGCTTTTACACCACATATCTCATTCACCATTCACACACACATTCATACACTGATGGCATTAGCTGCCATGCAAGGTGCCAACTGATCATCAGTTTTTAGGAGCTAACCATTCATACACGTTCACACATCAATGGCGCAGGATCGGGAGCAATTTGGGGTTCAGCATGTTGCTCATGGACAATACTACATGCAGACTGGAGGATCGAACCACCGATCACCTAATTAGTGGACGACCCGCTCTACCTCCTGATAGAGGAACTCCTATAGCCGCCTCTATTAACACTTTTCCTACTATACTGTGAAAAAAGCCTGGTGTTGTTAATACTAGTGCAGTGCCTGTTCTGGGCAAGGTGTTCAGATTGCTTGAATGCAGTATTGCTGCTCATCCGTTCAGCTTCATACTCGACACTACACTGCCTTGGGTCGTCACACCCGCCAAGTGTGAAGTAGTTCCGATCAACACTTCTCAAGATATGCAAAGGACTGTCATGCATACACAGACAGACAGAGATCCCTTCCTTTATAGTTAAAAGTTAAATAATAAGTTGGGCAGGTAATGTACTGTGTATAACCATAAAGAGAGTGGGAATTTCAGCTCATAGTTTTTCTGTGTATACATACTGTATATATGGAAAATTGTTTCAGCTTGTTTATCTCTCTAAATAAATGACTATGCAGGAATAAAAGCCAGAAAAAATTCACAGTGTAGCAATAAGTTAAGTGAGTCCTTAAACAATGCATAGATGGAAGTAAACTAATAGGCAAAGTTCCCGAGAAAAAAAAGAAGTGGGTCAGGGTGCTGTTTCACAGGCTTATTGTTTTGTCCAAAGCTTTTCCTGTAAACCAGAAGAAGAAACAGAGATTGTGTGTTTGTGGTGTAGTGTATGTGAGAACTTATGACATGTAAAATCTGCTGTGTCAGCTACCCTTTTTTCAGCATATTTGTATTAAAGCCCTGATAGTTCCCGTGTCCCGCATAAGCCCACATGTGCACACCACAGTTGACTGCAAAACAGAGACACACACATTTGGGGAAGCACCCTAACCCACAGAAAAAAGCATTGTGGTGACTTGATTTGGAGTTCAGTGGCGAGCTAAATGGGCACGGTCGAAAGCACAGACGAGGTTAAATGGGAATAAGGGAGACGAGGGAAGAAGTTAGATGAGGTGGACAGAAAGGAGAAGTAGGCCACATATTCTTCCAATCCGACAAACAGGAAGTCAACAGAAAGCTGTATTATTAACTAGGGGGTTGATGGGAAAGTTAATTACTCCTACTCTTTATCCTTCAGAGGGCAGCTCTATCCCTCCCTTCTTTCCAGCGTCTTCTTATTTTACTAAGCTGCTGCTGTGAAGTGTTATCTCTGACGGTCAGAGCGAGGGAAAGTTTAGGCCCGATATCTCTCTCTCTCCTCCCAGCACCACACAGAGCCTTGAAGATGAGGATAGTCTGAGAGTCTCACTGACTCCCTGCATCTCCCTTTAGGTAGATAGGCTGAAGGAAAAGGCAGACTGATAACACTGTGAATGAAAAGCTGCTTGATTCATCTCATCGGGTGAAATGTTCGTCTGGACTTCAGCTTCAATCACGTCTCTCAAACTTTGTCAGACATCTTAAGCCCTTTGAGATATTTGAGAATATTTAGAAATACATTTGTCTGTCAGTGAAGTCTCCTGCGGGGTTATTATGAACTGAAGCACACTGTCTAATCTGAAGAAACTTTGTTTTGATTAGCATATGTTATACAGTATTCTCATTCCAATCCAATTTCAATGCTAGCCTTTTCAATGTGATATTTATTGCCAATATCACGTTTCTATACACAGTCTGCCATGGCTCAGATAATGCAGACTTTATTCCTGAGGCAGCAGTCCAATAAAGGATGTGGACGAGTATCAATGTCTCAGTATGCAAACTCACGCACTGCACAAATCCCTTATAAAACATTAATTGAAGCAAATCTAATCTTAAGAGATCAGGTCTGATTTCATGGAGGTTCTTTCCAACAGTACAGCCACTGTGGAGCCTGTTAGGTGATTGTATGATAACTCCACTGAGACTCTCCGCCACGATAGAATTAAACATTTTATCTAAAAACGTAGACTAGAGTGCAATATTGTTTAATTCAAAACCACGGTTTGGTGGACACAATTATTTCCCGTTGTTTGAAAATTCAATCCAACAACAGCAGCCAATTACTTTGAATTTCTGAAGTTACATTTGTATTTAGAAACACAACAAATGATCTGAATAGATTACCCAATCCAAGACATCAAGCCACAGCTGAATTAAGGACACAGATTTGCACTCTGAAACAGATATAGTATTAATATAAAACAGAATGAGCAGAATAATAGAGAAACACATGCACACACCAAGTACGGCAGTCCATTGTGGTAGTTCCCACCACAATATACAACCTCAAAGTGTGTGTGTGTGTGTGTGTTTCATTTGGATTTCCTCCATTATCATTAGGGAACTTGTAGGCTTATGTGTACTACACACACAGCACATCCATGTGTTTAGAGGATTAGATGATGTCACAACATTGATAGTCATCTCCTCTGAAACATCTGATGTCTGCATGTTTGGATTACTGTCATTACTGCAGCGGCCCGGGTTTGGCCTTTGCTGCCTGTCATCCACTTTCTCTCTACCCCTGTCTGTCTCAAGCTGTCACTATCTGATGAAGCCCAAAACATTAGATTTACAAAATCAAGCGTTGTTGGTTGCATGCAAATAGAAAACTTCAGCTCTGACATCTCAGACTTTTCTTAAACTCTCGGAAAGTGAAACAAGTTCAAAGAATGTTTTTTAGGTTCTTGTCATAATATTAGAGGTTAGATCTATTCTTCCATATACTAGGATGGCACTGTAAGAACCTCAGCTTCATAGTACAGTCACATTTGCATATGTCTGAGCCTGCTATGACTGTGACTGGACAATATGGCAGCACACAGCTCAGGGTGGCAACATACCAGGCTGCTCTTGGGAAGATGATTCACTGATTCACTGAGCTGGAAAAACGAAGGTTATATGAAGCGAAACCTAATTAAGAAATAGGGGAGGTGTGCAAGAGGAGGAAGGAGGTGTAGGAAGGAGATGAGGAGTGCCACAGAAAGAAGAGGAGGGAGATGAGGGAGACAGAACAGAGGCTGAGCAAGGGGTGGAGGGCACCAGGTCATCTGCATGGTGTGAATTTGCGACACATGTCCAGTGCCTGGGGGGAGTTTGTCTATCTTCTCGAGTTTCTCTATGCATCTATTCTCTACTGTATTGTATGCTTTTATAAGTTGTGTAACTTAATTTACGACCTTTAAATACAAATTCATAAGAGGTTGAGGCACAGCTTTCCCTCTCCTGTATAGCAATCAGCTCCTTAACTGTGTCTTCCTCCATTGCTTTTATTCTCCACAGTAGAGGATCAAAATCACTGGAGGATCAAAGCAGAGGCAACTAAAAGAGTTGCACAGTGTGAACTCTGTGAATAGATACAGTACAGAGTCTCCAATCTCTTCTCAGGATTGCCAACCAACAGCTTAACCCCATTAGTCAGGGCTGGTCTACATGGTCATGGCTCATTAAGATAACAATAAGGTTTATGTTCTGCTCTCAGCGTTAGGCAAACATGATTGATATTAATCATCATCTCGTCTGCAGAGAAAAGAGAGTGTCAGAAATGCTTGACTGTGCCGTTGATGTCTTATTTTACCGCTCTGCTGGAGAGGAGAGGGAGGACCCTCTAATCTCTTGCTTTAGTGACTCTTTTCCTTTGTGCCACAGCGTCTCTTCATCTCTTCTTCCTGAGCTCCTTCTGAGGCAGAACGTATGTTTCCTCTCTCACCTCTCTCTCTTTCCTCTTCACCGAGCTTGTTCAGTTGATAAATGCAACCAAGTGGAAGGAATAAGGGCGGCATCCTAGACTTACTGCATTCATACGGAAAATATGAGGGTCTCATCTGCACTGTGAGGCCACAGAGGAAGTCATCAGGGTCCTGTCTGCAGCTGCATTGTGCTACATTCAGCAGTCATGTACTGAGGGGATTGTCAACATAAAATTGTGTCCTGTTTCCAAAAGGAACAAAGAATACTGTGGGTTATCATTTTTTTTCCATTGTATGTTTTTCATTATTTTTCAGCCCCTGACAAAGACAGCCATTTTAACTTTCAGCATATATTACAAGTTCAAATAAATATGCCTCACTTAATTTATGTGCAGTTCACTTGGTGACAATAGGATTCATTCAGCATTCAATATTAAAGCACATTTTGTACAGCAGAGCAGAGAGACTGTCCTGTAGGTTTTGCATGACCTTACATCATCTACATCAGCTCCATTGTAACTTTGCCTGCTCCATTGGTCGGCTGTTACACTGGAAAGACACAACATGTCGTAAGACAGAGAAGTTCTCTGGTCGATGTGAATGATAAAAGTTATAAAAATAAGGCAGTTAATGACACTACGATTATGATTAGCTGTTGAAAAAGAAACAGTTTGATGCTTGCTGCCGCCTGATTTACACTTGGAAACACTTGACACTGCTGATGGATGGAACAAGGAAATTAACTGTCTCACAGCTAAAGCACCCAACTATACACTGGAGGATCAGAGCGGGCTTAACGAAAAGGACAGACTCTCCTTGCTAATACAATAAAACTGATAAAAGATGGTGGCAATATCAATAAAAGCTAAAGAAATAACAAATATTGTGTTAACAGAAAACAAGAGAAGTAATTGATTGTTGACCTTGAAATTTAAATTAATATTTAGGGATATCATATGCTGGCTATGGTATCTGCAGTGTAAAAAAGAAAAAAAACATTTCAAACATTAGACCTGGAGCCAAAATGGCCCTCTGGAGCAGCGTCGATTTCTGGCTGCTATAATAACACAAAACCACCTGGTTGGAAAAAAATTGCTCTTCCATTTTAGGGTGTGTGTGTGTGTGTGTGTGTGTGTGTCAGCGTGTACTTTAAATGCACCAATAGACTTGCATGTGTTGGACTAAGTGTGTCCTGTCCCATTTTTGAAAGCTGGTTGGCTGGGAGTGACATTGTCATTATCGACATCTCTCTCCGCTCCCCTGGATCCTGTAGCCATTAGCAACCAACTCCGGGAGTTGGCCTCTCCTCTGCTGCAGCCAATTGCTTTCACATCAGTGTGTGACTGTGTGCATGCATGCGAATGAGCAGGTGTTACGTTTGTGTGTGTGTGTGCGTGTGTGTGTGTGCACTCATGTCTTGATATGGCTCTATGATAGCTACATGATTGAATGTGTCTGTGTTGATTATTTGATAAAATGCAGCCTCACTGTTATTCATTTACTCCCAATTTATTTCTGTGTTAAGACAAATGTTCCAGGACAGCATTTTATCGCCACAGCGACAGAGGGAAACAGACACACATTACATACCAGACATGCTGAACAGAAAACTGCACACCAGAAGGAAGTGGTCAACATAAAATAATCAATAGGTGTTGATTAGGCCTACTCAGTACCTTTGTATTGCATAGCAAGCAACAGCCCTTTTTTTCCCCCTGTGCGCCTGGAAATCAATACTCTGATCTCTGATCAGGCCTGGCTGCACATCTCACTGAGCAGAAGAAAAGAGCAGTACACGCCAACTGACTGTGAAATGAGACTGAAAAAGCCCTAGTTCATGATAGATGGCCAAATAAAACAATATTGCAGGCCTAGCTTCCCAGAACACAAATTAAGCTGCATGCATGTTCCCAATATACATCAGAGGAGCATTTTAGTAGATGGGGCTTTATGTTTACTTCCATCTCAGCATCTAACAAGAAAAGTCAGCCAATACAGAGCGGCTCTTTGTGCAGCACAACTATTATTTTCCAAGACAAGCACCACTGAGCATGTATAAGTAAGTCTTAATAATAGTTACATATATTCATAGCTCTGCGCTGCCACTACAGAGCTGTGGGAATGAAATGTCTTTGCTCAGAAGCACCTCGGAAACAGCTGAGAGGGGACTCACTTCCCTCGTCTAGACTCCCGCAGACAACGGATTTGGCAATATTCTAACCTTTAGGCTGACACTGACCCTTTACATAGTGGAGTCAACACTCCAGGCACTTATTGGCACAGTAACATGAAAACCCTTTTATACTGAAGGCCCCGCTGGGAGTGTGTGTGTATAAAAAAAAAACTCCTCTCCTTCCCATTTGGCCTTCAATCTCTGGCTGTGTTTTAGGAAATATCACAGATGTGGGAGAAAGAAAAACAACTGTAGATTTTATTTGTATCATATATATAATAAACTTATTAAAAAGGAAAAAACACTAAACTCCACAAAATGTCCTCTGAAGACCAAACACATCAGACTCGAGGGATTCTGTTTAGTAGCTGATGTTCACAAATATTGATTGGTGCCTCATATACTGTAGGAATGCAGTTTGTGTGTGAATATGGTAACATTGATTTTCAGATTAAATGGTGAAAAATACACCAATGTAAGGCACACTTGTTCAGTGCAAATATAGACAAATATACAGTACTTATCAAGTATGCTAATAAGTCTTTGTCTCTGTTACCATGGGAGCTAGTCATGTGACAAACCACAGGGGTGTGTCCTTATGCATCTAAGAATACCTGTGAGAAACGTGTGTGTGTGTGTCATGAGTGTGTGTGTGTGCGTGTGTGTGAGAGTGATTTGGGAGGGAGTGGAGAGGGAGAGAGAGAGAGAGAGAGAGAGAGAGAGAGAGAGAGATCATATATTATAGCTACATTACTGGCTGGCGGGTGAGTTTAATCAGGCCAGTAATAAAAGCAGGGTGGGCTGATGGAGAAGAGTCCTCTGGGAGTCGCAGCTCTTTGTGTCTCTCAAACCCCTCTGGACCGGGACAACCTCACCCTCTCACCCCCACACCACCATCTTCCCGCCCCCTACTCACAATCCTATTCCCATATTTTGCTCATCTCTTTACCCTTTGTTGTTATTTCATTGTTTTTCCTAAATTCACATTTCAGAAATACCAAAAAAAAAAAAAGAGGTTAAACCTTGTTCTAATCACCACTGCTCCTGCTAGCAGGACCTAAGACCTTCAAACAAACCATCCCACACCTGTACCCCTCTCCTTCCCTTTGTGTCAAGCGCACCCCCTCCCAGCAGATGATGGATGTGACAGGGAAGGCCCTTGTGGCGGCTGGAAGCCCCAGCCTAGCTGATGGCTTATTCATTACAGCAGGCTTCAACTGTCCTTTAAGGACCCTAAAATGCCACAGAGTAGCGTTGCGCTCAACACAAACACCTTTATTGTGATGGATGTGGCTGCAGAGGCGCTGCTGGATCTACAGGTATCAACCCTGCAGCTGGCTGTGCAGACTCTGACCTTTGTAAATTCACCCTTTTAGTTGGTGATCTTACCCTACTCTCTGGTGCGCAACAAGAAGTAATTAATTACACTTAGCCAAGTTAATTAATTACATAGTTAGTGCATAGCTTGTTTGTACCTGTTAGTCTCTTTTATTTCATTTTTCAGATTCACTGAGGAAATATTTTGATCATTGATGAACAGAAATGAACTTAAATTCAGTTAATTAATTAAATGACAATGTTTTGGCAATTACTAACACACTGACAATTATACAAGTGGACAGTCTGTTCTTCTTCACTCTCTTTGTACAAATAGGGAGGTAAAGTCTGCTTCAAGTGTCTTAATATTTTACAGAGAAAAGCTGCAGTTTTCTCACAGGGTCACTGCTGGGTCTTCATTTGCTTTTAGTCACAATCATCATTTGTTTGATTGTGCAACATGTTGTGAATATCTAAGCCTGTCTGCACCTGTACCTGCAGGTCTGAGTGTATTTTAAGCTGATATTCTGTGAAGGTTCTTTCAGTGACCCGACATGATTAATTATTGTCAAAAATGTATCAAAATTAGTCATTTTACAAGTGTGTATATGTACGTATTTGTAGTATTCAGCTCTTGTGTCACAGCCAGGAATCTTTAAAAGAAACAGTCATCCATTTCTTGTCTTTGCCTGTATGGTGCTTCAGGCAAACACAGACTTCAGGCAATAAGCACTTGTAACTTTATCTGAGGGCAAGTTCAGTTCAGAATTATATTAGTCTCATTACCAGACATTTCCTACATAACACTTCTGCCAGCTGTCTGTCTAGTCTGACTATGAACCATCCTGCAAAAGAGACAAAACTGCTGCAGTGTTTTCACAGTATCGACAGTAGCAGTGACAGTGCAAAGGTCCTGTGTGGGCTGGCAGGCTAAAGAGGAGTGATTACAACTGAGTGGACTTTGGCCTTGGGGCCAGCATGAGGTGGATCGAGGCCAGAAAACAGAGCGAGTGACAAACAAGGCATCTGCTGAGAGACGGAAGATAACAATGCTGAGAAAGAGAAAAGACAGCTGGAGATTCGAGTCAATTTATCAACCAACTAAAAGGGGAGATGAAGGTCATGTATCCCTTTAATGACCTCTGACATTCTACAATCAAATAATAAATTATACGCACTTATGAATCTACACATAATCTACACAAAGTCTCTGCCGCAAAACACTCTGCTCGGGTGGCGTTTCATTTCACGTGTATTTACCACTAAAAGTATCCCTTTCATGTGCAATTACAGCAAATCACCCCAGTGCTTTGTTTTTGAAGTGACATGCTCTCTGTCTGTCTCCACCCACCTCTCATCTAATTTTTCCTCTGTTCAGTTCATGGAGGAGGAGGGTGTAGTCCCTCCTTTGCAGTTCCTAATGAGGCTCTGTGGGGGTGTTGCATGTGTGTTTTTGTGTGCGGTACGTATATGTGTGTAAATTGCTGAATGCACTCATGTGGTAATGGGTGCCTCACTGTATTACCATGGATACAGTTCGATGTCAATGTAGAGAATTCTATTATGTCCTGTTCGTCCCTCTGGAAAATCCTTAACAAGGAAATCCTTACGCCGATTTCACGTCTAATTACTCAACTAACAAAGAACAGAGCACAGCCTTTACTTTCATTTTAGTCATTTATGAATGTTCAGCCTTTGAACTAGTAACAAGTATTTAGTACATATTATTATTTTTATTGTTGATTAATCTGGTGATTTTTTAATTAATAGATTAGTTTATATATAAAAAAATGCCCTCACAAGTACCTAGACCCCAAATTGTTGTTTTCTCCCAGTGGCAACCTCTGTTGCTGTGAAGTGAACCCCATGCAGAAGTGCGAAAAACTGCAGTTCCCTGAACGGCCACTTGAGGCTGACTACAGAACATGTCAATCTCCATAAACCTGCATGTTAAAATGTTCAACTTCACAGCAGAAATAAACATGTTTACAGCCTGGTACAAAAAACAGTTTTGGTCTCTATAGCTAATTTACTCATTCATGACAACTGTGCTGAGTCTGTTTTTTTTTTTAACTGACCTGTTCAAATTATATTAAGGCTTAAAGTTATGCATACTTAACAGCGTGGCCGCTTTGATTGATAGGTAGGTGCTGTTACAGATGGCTTGTTTGAGCACCCGGGCATCATTCGGCCCGTCACAGGTCTGCTGATGATCCATGCCTTTGCTGATTTTTAGATTAAAGGAGAGGCGGAAGAGACAGGTCTGCCAACATGGCGGTGGCCAGTGCAGCAGATTTTGAGCTTCAAAACGGCTCTTCAGAAACCTGTGGGTGACGTCACACATACGCTGTCCATTAAACAGAGAAAGAAGCAATTACTTGCATTTAAGAAGCTAGAACCCACCAATGTTGGTCATTTTTGGGTGAATGACTTATTGATCAACTAATCAATTAATCAACAAATCATTTCAGCACTAAAATTCTGTCTCAACCTCAGCTTTCTTCACTTTTGTAATTACAAAACTCCAGGACAATGTGTATGACACATCTCGAGCTCCCACAGTGTCCTGTCTATAATGACCTTATCACTTGGCACCTCTGCAGCTGATACCGTGGTTATTAGTATTCTAATGTCATTCTAATGCCAGTTAGGACAACAGAGGCAAAATGGCAAAATTGATTTCTCTGCTACAGAGCATGTCATGGTGTGTATGTGTGTGTGCACATGTGCATCTCCCATTTAAAAGCAGCAACAGCAGCAGTCGGTGTTCACACTGCTAATGTGAACATGATGAGCCAGTCACACAATGAATGGCAACAGCACACAAGGTGAAAGGTCAAATTGCTACTGATGAAATGTTCGCATGTGTGGCGTCGTACACCTACTGTGGGGACCCGCACACACACACACACAGAAGAACAAACACAAACAGAGATACACACACACATCCTCCATCCCTCCTCCAACAGAGGGTAGATAAAAGAGCCTGTAGCTGTGGTTGGAGGAGGGGAGATGAGGAGGGAGGGGATGAGAAGATGGGGTGGATGCTGGGCGAGTGAGAGAGGGAGTGTAGAGAGCGTGGGCGACTGACAGACAAACAACAAAAGACCAACACTGCCCCAAAGTTCAAAAGAGCCCTTTCAACCAAGCATCTACCAATGTGCATGCAAACACACATTCATATGCCAACAAACACAGTCCCACTGAATCATCCTTCATCCACAGGTAGATCTGTATTTCCACTCATTGTTTGTGGGTTTAGTTGTGTGTTAAAACGAGCTACACAGTAAGATTTAACTAGAGTACAGTGTGTTATCCCTTTGTATTGGGCAATCAGGCCATCAAGTGGCCATCGAGTTGGCCACAGACTCAATGATGCTCTTGCTGTCTAAGGGCTCTTGAGGATGGTATAGACATTTTCTCAACAAGGCACACGCACACACACGAGAATGAAAATTACCTTCAGACCAGTTTCTCAGAAAACTGCTGAGTCCAAAAAGAAAGACCAAAATGAAAGCATTGACTCTCTTTAAAAACACCACAGCTGAAGTTGCAGAGCTCTTCAGGTGGCATTGCCTTTGTGGTCTTAGCTGCAGCATCACTCCCCGTGGAGAACAATCACCTCTAATGTACATTCCCCTCTCCATTTCATCTATATCAGCAAGATCTGCTGCAAGTACACACACACACTCAGAAACTCTCCACAGCTCATCGATTTGAGAACAATATATCTCATAATTTATCATATGGATGCAATTCAAATACATTTTCTCTCCTCTGTTCAATGATAATCCAATTCCATAATATTTTTTTTAATCCAAGACTATACAGTAAGGTATACATTACATACAGATGGGTTTGATTCAGAAAGTAGTGACACTACAGAGACAACAGGGAGAGAAATAGCAACACATTGACAGGCCAGGATCCAAGATGTAGCTCTCCAGGGATACACTTTAAGCCTCGTAACAGCAGTAGCACTCGCGCCAAAGCCAAACTCTGCTGCAACACTGCTGGTGTAACTGTGGCAGCCCCTGAGAGTCTGTCTCTTAGAGACAGGGTTGTTACTGAAAGCGAGGACAAAAGTTGTCTCAAAATGCACACATGCATATGCACATAACCGTATCTAAAGCACCACTAAAAGGATTGTGGAACGGCTGTAAACAGATGATATGAAAGAGCAGAGGGTGACTGAGGATAAAAACATGGATAAATAAATTAAAGAACAAGGCTTAAGCAATATGCTGCAAAGTACACCTACAGTTTTGTGTGGTTTAACAGAGTCAACAGAAGAAATGTTACATTGTTAAAATAAATCTGCTAAACAAAACACAAATAGCTTAGCATAACCAGATTTATTTAATGGCTTGGGACGTCCTGATCAAATCAAGACAGATCTTATTTATTCTAGATTATTATATTATTATATCTTTACCATTATTAGTGCACTAAAACTGCAACAGTCAGACTGCTCATAGCTAATATTTGACATGGTTTTATATGTTACAACATTAATATCATGCAGTAGCATCTGATCTTATCTACCTAATGTACTACTTTTAGCCACTTTATCTGAGTGTCCCAATTCTCAGTGTGCACTGTAGTGTTTCATAAAATCCCACAGTGGAATAAGAAAGTAGTGTCTATGGCCTGGACTTAACAATCCCACAACTCAATGTCTTGCATTTGATCATTTAAAAGATTAAGTGTTGACAGACAATCATGATAATTGAGAAGTGTCTGAATAATGAATTCTTAATTCAGTGCTCACTACAGAGTATCTGGTCTCCATCTCTTTGGATATTAGGTGCATTGCTCCATATAAAAGCGATTATCTAATACTGCATCTATCCATTTATCTACTTAAATGGATAGTTTCCTTTCCTCTCCTTCCTTCAAAATCATGTGTGAAAAACAGAAAATATTAACAAAGGACAATGCAGGATGGACTGTTAGCTACAGAACTTAAGAGCTGAAAGCTTTTCAGCTAGCTATGTTTAATCTGCAAAAACACTTTGGTTGGGCAGAATTTACATAATTGTAGCACTTATCGCACCATCACTGAGAAAGTGAGAGGTACCCCACCCGGTGAGAGAACAGTTGTCAAGGCAACTGAGGCGAGGGTTCAACAGGAGCATGTCACTGGCCTTGAGAAATAATCAGGGAGGGAGGGGCTGAGGTAGCTGAGGTGACGTGAACACCGGGAGCTGACGGGAAGTCATTCAGTCATGTCTGTAAAGAGTACATTGCAGTGCACGTAGGTGAGGTCAGTTCAAATAATTTCACAGGGGGAAATACACATAGATCCTTGATGCTTTTGCTACTGTCCAACTCACAGCAGGCGGTAAAGCAGGGTTAAGGGACATCGTAATGGTCCCATTTAACTACTGTCCAGTTGTGGAGAACCATTTGTAGGTCTGTTTATGCTCCACTGGCCACTCAACTGACCACTGAGAACATTAAGTTTAATGAGTTAATCTACTTTGTGTGTCCACAGATAAATGACTGCAGAGCGCTGGCATAAATCTCTCTTTCTCTGTCTGTTTCCTGCCCTTGTTCTCAAATGTTTACCTCTCTGTGGTCTCCCTTTTTATATTTTTATCTCACTTTCACATTGCCTCACTGCCTCCACAGTAACACACATGACTGCAAAGGTTAGAATGCTATCTTATGTTTGTCAAAGTCAAATACGGTGTGTATTTTTGGACATACGTGTGTGTCTGTGTGTGCACGATTAACGGCGTGCACAGCAGAAGACACTCACGGGATGGCAGCAATCTGTGGCCAAGCTCCCAGAGAGACAAAAACGAGCCACCTCTGACTAAAGGTCTATGCCTCTATCACACACACAAACACAGACGCACAGTGTCCAGGAGAATGTGCAGTCCTTGAGTCCTCTGTCCGTCCACCAAGAGAAACAAATTAGCAGGCAGTCTGCTGGGCACAGAGTCCGTTGGAGTGTGGCCAGAGCATGCAGCACTGAAGAAGAAACCACATAGTGCGGTTAGTGGCCACAGATCCAAAAGGGCTACTGTGTCTACCTTTCTGCTTTTGTTCCTAACAAATAGAAGCAGCCAAGTTTTTGGACATATGAGATTATATACAGTGAGTTTGGCATTGCTGCAAAATAAGCTCCAAAAGGTTTTGAAAGCTCGGGTTCATCCTCTAAGAACCAATATATCCACAGCAAATATAATAGAAATTCAGCTATTATTATTTTAGACAATCTGTTGTAGTGTGTACATTAGGTGTGAACTGATGATGGGACTATAATAAAACATTAGGAATCATGCTCTGAGGACCATGAATATCCATACCAAATTACAACAAGATAAAACAAGATACCTTGTCCTGGATTCAAGTGATAGACTGACAGACTGTCCTTAGGCCCGAACACTTGCTTGTGTATTTGCCTATATTGTACTGTAAATGCTCTTCAGACTTACAGGTCAATACAATGACAAATGTATTTAGTGATAAAGAGAAAAAAGGAATGAGAACTAGAGAGATGAAGCGATTCAGAGAACGATACAGATCCATTACAAAGACAGATGAAGAGATTCTCGGCAGAATCAACAGATTGACAAATTCCTCTGCAGAGCACTTATGCTGTCCGTCACTTTGCCAAGGCCACTAACACAGTGAGGGATGGCTGTATCCAGGCAACCGGGCGGGCTAGCATCAGCAGTCTGTATCTAACCACCATCAACCAATCACAAGCATCAACTCCCACCTTAGCCAATCGTGACTGATGTCAAGCAGCTGCTGTTCAGCGGGGAGCTATTATTGCGGCCAACCAACTCAGTGCACGCCTGATTGTCTGGGTGCCATCTGTGGAACTAAGAGGTTAAAAGCCACCTGATGGCCTTCAGCATATTATATCTACCTGAGCTAGTGGATGAGTACACTTGTGTCTTAACACTGCTGTCTGTCATTTTAACAACTAATCTACAGTATATGTCACAGAAATTCAATTAGTGAACTGTTTTGTTTATTTGGATCCTCATTAGCTACTCCATAAAGCAGTCACTGCTTCTACTAAATCCAATTATGTCTGTTGCATAGAGAGCTTATTATTGAACTTCAAATTTTATTTTCTTAAGTGTTACAGGACTATTTGTGCTCTTCTGTTGCCATTTCTCCCACAAACTGTAGCAAATACCATTTAAACTAACCTATCCATGCAAAAAAAAAAACATGAGCTGTGAAGTGTGAAGGAGCATGACACTGAACATATTCAATTTTTTAAAACATAACGAGATATTGGACTATTTCCGCTTTGGACTCGGCAGCTTTCATCGTAAGCTATCAGGATCTGACAGATGAAAATGCAGTTCTATTAGAGCATATTATTACCCAGCATACGTGCTGGTCAGACCCAGTGTGTACGTGCATCAGTATACACCAACAGAGGTACCTCAGCAAGGACTGAGGTAAGCTGCATGTGGTATAATAGTTTTTATTGCACCATTTTCTCTGCTAACCTCTTTTCTCTCGCTGCCTCTCTCTCCGTCACACACTAACACACACACACACTTTATCCCCCTCACTTTGACAGACATAAGTTTGGGCAAGGCAATCTGTTAGCCTAACTGTGGCTGACGGTTCCTGTGATGTTTGGTTCACTCTTTGTGTTTGATCCTTCAGGTACAGAGGAAGTGAAGCCTACAGGGACATCTCATCTGCTCATTCTCATTCGCTCTCCCTCTGATCTGCTGCAAAGCTGCATAACAATACAAACATTACCAACACACAGAGCAAGGTGCACCTTCTCTGTAACTGTATGTAACAAGCTGGTGTCTTTCTCTATTTTGTTTCTTTCTGGTGTTTGAAATAACTTCTGATCTGTGTTTTCAACTCAAGTGATTTATTCATTATTTATTTTACATTTAATCAAAGTTATTTTTTTTACTTCATGATGGTGCTAAATGAAACATTAAGAGATGGCCAGTTTTACAATTCATCAGGGGTACATGACAAGCTATGAAAGGACAGTTGTTGAGACATTTCAGTTAAAACCTCAAATGTGATGTACACATTTAATTACACATTTAATTTTGTAATGTAAAAATTAGAAATAAAAATGTGATTAGCTGCGTCACTGTTTATTTCCTCAACAACTACCACTGGACACAAATATAATTTTTTACAGTGGGGGTTGCCAGGTTTTAGGTGCTGTAAACATGCAAATAACAGTAACAACAGAACTCCAACACATAATTATTTGATTGTCTGAACACTAAACTGTTCAGAGACACTTTATTTTATTTTGGACCTTGCAACAGATGACATACTTTCATGAGTGTAGACAGAAAGGGAAGTTTATCTCAAACAAGTCGAGGAGCTGGAGGCTCAGCTCCAAAAGGATGTTGAACACAATTTCTTTCAGGGGCAAAGGGTCACAGAGCTTTCAACCATGGAGTCAGATCAACAAGCTCCACAGAGCAAAGACCTGGACACAGCAGTCTGTTTCACAAAGAGAGAGCTTGTTTATAAGAGTAAACACTGAGGATCCAACTTGGCTAACAACTAGAACAAACAAAAACAGCTGGCTCATCAGAAGAGCCATGAAGAGTTGTTAATGAATAAGGAAGGAAAAGGAAGCAGGGAGTGTTGTAGTCAGACCAGCTAAACTGAGAATAAGTCTAAGACCGAAGTATATCAAGACTGAGACAAGACTAAGATTTAGAGGTGTTGGGACGGAGACAAGACAAAGACCAGACAGTACGTAGCCTAGGTAGCTAACAAGTAGCTTATATTCTCCATATCTCTTTGGGTGAGGCCCACACCTCCGAGCCTTTTCAGTAAGCGTACCACAGGATTAACATACTGCTGTGTTTTCTTTTGGATGCTCTTTTGCAGATATACTCTTTGACGTTAGGGGGGTCCAGGGGTTTGCGCTACCAAAGAAAATGTTGTACTTTGTATTTTAAAGTTAAATGCATCAGTCTGGTGTACTTTGAGAACAAAATTGAGAGGCTTGATCTTGAGTGTTTAGGACACAAACTTAAATGATCACCCTGCTTTTTCTTAAAAAGGAAAAGAAAAGAAAAGAAAAGAAGAAAAAAGTTCCCAGAACTAAACTAGTTCATATCCTTTTCTTTTTTTTTAATGACCTGCTTTATAAAATAATGAGTTTGATTTGTTGGAAGAACTTTGCAGCTGTTGGCTCGTGGTTTTGTGGTTAAACCTTGACCTGACCTCTACTGTCCCACACAGGTGTTTGCTCTATAACTACAGACAGTACACTGTTACGTCTTTCTGAACCGTTTCTCATCCACTTTCAATCCACTGTCATTTTCTCCTCAACTTCTGTCTGCCGGAAAGTAAAAGTGAAACTTAGGTTCTGTCTGAAGTGTAAAAATATTTTCAGTTCATTATGAAAGTGTAGTGGGACAAGTTAGACGTTTTTAGGTGAATAATTGGAAACACTGGCGATATCCCCACAGTTGTGGTTATGACTGGTCCTGGAATAAAATCCTGAATCCTCTTTGTCTGAGACCAAGACAAGAGCAAGTAAAAATGCAGACGATTTCGAAACGAGACTTTCAAAAAGTGTTCTTGAGACCGACCTTGAGACCAAGACTGATCTCTAGTACTACAACACTGCTTAAAGTCTTGTGCCAGGAGGAGACACACCAGCAGGAAGAAGCTCAGGGCCAAAAAACAAAAGAGTGAAACCGTTTAGCAGCAACTTGAGACAGAAAGTCTCATGCTGAAAGGGTGTCAGAATACCAGGACCAGATCCAGAGGCTAAAGGCTGAACAAGTCACCCTCCAGCAAAAAATGGAGCAGGAGATCCAACTCCTGCAATAAGATGCATCTGAGAGAGTGTCAATAAAGTCCTCGGTTTGAGGAAGAAAAAGAAAGTTGGAAAAGGAATCTACATCCAACTAAAAATGTAAAAGAAAAAGTCAATAAACGAATAAAAATTAAAGTCTGCCAAGTTGTATTGTGGAGTAGTGGTATAGTTGAGTTGTTTGCAATAAATAATAAATACTAATATAATTGTTATTGGTCACTTGGAAACTGATTTAAAGATAAAAACATTGAGATAGTAGTTTATAATGGTTGTAAACAACATGATAATGACAGTTTAGAGCAAAAGGAGTAACTAAATTACATTTTCAAGGAGAGGCACATTTAAAAACAACACAAGTAATATGTATAGTGAAATGTAGACCAACAGACTGGCACTGACACACCTCTCAGCTGTTAAAAAATAAAGGTGTAATTTTATGTAAACCGTCCATCTCCAGAGCATCAAATATCATTGTCTGTCTCTCTACAGTCTGGGTGTACTGTGTAAAAAGCCAGCCAAGCTCTTCACATTATCCTCGAGCATGGAGCCATTAGGATTGAGCTGGAAACATCAATTGTGTTACAAAGAGTAAACGGCACACAAAACTGTAACTGAACTGTACATGTAGGAGCCACAGTGAGGTACGTGTCTGTGTGTGCACTCTAATGTGTGTGGCTGTGCACACGTGGGCCTCCAAGGTTTATAGATAGAAGGCGCTCGAGTCATAAAAACAAGATAAGTGTTGTGTCAATAGTCCAAGCTGGAGCCATTAATCTAAGCAGAATAAGAGCTCAGGCCTCGCTACTGTAACCATGGCAGATGCAGTGAGGCCGCACTGTAGAGGTGGAGGAAATTCAGTATCCATTAACCTACAGGGTGGCCATGCCATTAACAGAGGGGGTCAGAGAGGTAACATTATAGCCAGCACACCGACAGCACGGATGCTGCCGTAGCTTCAAATATATCATAACAGATGAGATGGAGTATGTCGCCTGAGATACGTCATCATATATCATGGAAAGACTTGTGCTCGTGTGATATTGCTATTTTGTATGCTATTTATATACAGTACATTACGGCTCCTCGTCTCAAATTCAGAGGCAACACCAGACCAGATTTAGTGTCAGGTGTACTGGCACACAGTCAAAATCATGTATGAACAACAATATTGATAACTATTATAACGCTATTAATTTCTATGATTAATGGTGGAAATGATGATGTGAAATTGCCATAATTAGTAGAGACAGAACTGTATGAACGCCACATGCTCACAAAACTTGCTTTTAGCAGCGAGCGACTTAATTTGCATGCAATTAATGAGATGCTCTCTCATTCTCAAGAGAACCCCTCAGCAACTGCAGGTAAATATAACAACATGCTATTATTCATGCTTGTTTAGGGGTGTATGCCTTAGTCAGCTTGGTGTGGATAAACCGAGGTGCATGTGTGTGTGTGGAATTATGTGAAGGTGTCCCTTCAGGCTGCCGTGGTATTCTCACAACAGCAGCTGCAGCCTCTCGATAAGAGTCACACTAAACAGCTCCACTTTGAGGACAAAATGAAGTGAAATGTAAGGAGGAAAACATTTAGAAAAACACTGAGACACACACACATACACACACACACAAACCTCCACACACACATATTTCTGTAACATGGCAGATATTCATAAGCTAGTAGATTAGTGGACACGAAACAAGGCATGTTCCTCAAAGAGGGAGAACAAATTTTGCACAGTGTCTGAAAACTCTGCAGTCAGGCAGAGCTGACATTATAGCCAGGAACATCTTGAATGCATCTTATGAAAAGCACGGCCAAATATTATGTCATAAAGTCACAGTGATATTCCACAGCTACTCAATATATAACTTCTATAACATGTTTATTCTGTGGATGGATGCAATGGAGGAGAAGACGAAGAAGGATGAAAAAGAGACGAAGTGAAGGAGAAACAAGCAGAGAGTGTCAACTGGGTGGCAGAGGGAGAAAGTAGCATGAGATGGAAAAAAAAGCAAAGATAAGATGAAGTAAATATATTTGAGGCTTCAAAGAATGTAAAAAGAAGATATCAGAGAATAAAAGAGCGAGGATGAACCATGGAATCAAAATACAGTAAAGAAACAAAGTGAGGATTAAAAGAAAGCCTGCAGAATAATTAGAAAGGTATACATTCCTATTCCAAACAAATTAGGTGTGTTTATGGTTAAGTGATTGTATTTGGGTAGTTCACACACATTGTAACCCTTAACTAAGCCTAATATTAAACCAACTTGAACCAAGTAGTGAGTAATGTCACTATTGTCACAATTATCTGAAACTAAGCAGACTTCAGCACTAAATTCAGTGTCACAACGGATCTACAAACATAAACTGAGGCCAGATTGCATCTTGGTGGAGGTAACGTTCATTCAAGCAAAAGCTGAATGCAATTTTGCAGCTCAACTTTCCCACTGGAACTTTTGTTTCCATTTCCTCCATTGTAATACAGTTACTCTTAACTTATGAATGAGCCATCATACTGCCCATTCTACCTTTGCCATCCAGGCAGGGAGGAAGGAATCAAATACTTGATATTATTAAATTAGGAGCAATTTCCTGACTCAATCAGATTAGGAGCATACTGACCTTGCGGTGCTTGAGAGTCATATCATTAACATGATTTACATGCAGGAAGTACGCAGGTTCACAAAGCACTTCATGAGTACAGCACAAATATAAACATGAATGTAACGTAACATTCATGCATCTTTCAATCATGAATCGTGAGCCTTGAAAAAGGTCCAGTGTGTCAGATTTAGGAGGCTCTATTTACAGAATATGGCAGAATAATATACATAACTATGTTTTCATTAGTGTATCATCACCTGAAAATAAGAATCATTGTGTTTTTGTTACATTAGAATGACCCATTTGTACCTACAGATACTGCAGGTCCTCTTCCACAGAGTCCGCCATATTGCATGTTTCTACAGTAGCCCAGCATGAACAAACTTAACACTGGCTCTGGACAGTGGCCATCATAGTTTCCCCATCACACTTTTTATTATTAGATTTTTTTATTTCAGCTTGCCTTCAAACTAGATTTAATAAGCATCATCTGCATCATTTCTCCCAAGTGGATTATCAAACAATTACAGAGTGTAGGCTCTGCCTGTGTTTTGTCATTTGAGCTCTTTAGAGTGAGGACACATCCTGAATCCTTCACATTTCTTCAGCCGACCTTGGTGCAGCCGAAATCTCCATTCTTTTCGAGAAATGGTTAAAGTCACAGTTAGAATCTAATGAGGGTCCTCACAAGTACAGACATAGAGGCTTGTTTTGTGGGGGGTCTTTGGGAAGGATAAGGGGCAAGTGGTTTGTTTGTGAGCATGCTGTGTGGAATATGCATGTGGCATACGAACTGAAGAGCGTCCATTGTGAGTGGCATTTGTCTTGTGTATGTTTGTGTGTGTGCGTGTGCGTCACTCAGCAGCAGGGGGTAGATACTAGCCGAGTTTAAAGAGCAGCATGTAGAGGGAGAGGCAGCCACTGTCTGTCAACCACCAGCAAGCACTGGGGCTCTGAATTCCCATTCATCCCCTTCATCTAGCCTCAGTACAAACAGACCACCAAATCAGAGCCTGAGATTTGTGTTGTTTCAGAGTGGTGAACGTGTGTGTGTGTGTGTGTGTGTGTGTGTGTGTGTCTGGAGAAACCATACTGACTGATCCTCCTAAAGCCCGACAGCAAACACTATCTTTTTTCAGAGCAGACAAATCGACCCTTGAAGATCTGACCTGCAACTTGTTAACCTGGGTCGTACACACAAACATGAACGCATGTGCACACACTGTACACACCTCGAGTCACTCAAGGAGTTGTGGTTAAGGGAAAACAACTTCATACTATGAATGAAAAACGCAACAGAAAGGCACAAAGCCATTTTAAGTCTAATTTACCACCCAATTCCCACAGAAAAGTTTGTATGATTTATGTTTGAATTCATCAATATATAATCTCTAAACAGATATCTGCATATGAATGCAGAATCTGTAGACTTTGCACCTGAAGCGTTCTGGTTTGTAGTCTGAGTAGTATTAAGTATTATGTTTAAGTTGGCTTTGGCTGTAGAGACTAAGGAGGTGGAGCGCATTAACACATAAACAGAAATATGAGCCAGCTGGTAGGTAGTTGAAGCAACATAAATATAAACATTATATACTGATAAATACCATTTTCTTTGTAGTTATAAAAACATACTGTGACAGTTCGGTACTTTTTAATTTTTGTTATTTGGTTATGGGGTGCCAGCCAGGTCTCTCTCCTGGCATTTAAGATTTGACAGGTTCAACCCTCAACAAGCAACAAGGATGCACACAATCAAAATGAACACCCTGCACACTGAATGACCTTATTATATACACTGTTGCCCATTAAGTTGGAATATTTTTGTTCAGGCACATTCCTCTTTTTATTCCTATTTATACACATCAGGTTAATTGTGGTTTAATTTTCACTGTGATATGTTTGGAAGAAACTGATCACTAAAGTTTTTGAAGATACACTGTATCTATTAAGAATAAATCACATTGTCACAATCATTTCATGAGAAGAGGTAAAAATATTTTATTCCAATTATGGGCAATAGCGTATATCAAATCCAATAATAATACAAACACAAAATCAAAAATGAAAAAAAAAAAAAAAAATCCCACAATCCCGAAGTCCACAAAGAAGAACCCAAACTTCCACTATAGGTTTTCTTTTCACATTTGCAGTTCCACTCGGTTTCCCTAAAGGCAAAAAATGTAATTAGTTTCAGTTCAGGTTGAAGGCCAACCAAGTTCAATTCAATTTGTTCAAACCAAAAAAAAAAACACATATACACACATATATATAAAAAAAACCTTCATGTAGAAATAAATCAGTTTTATCACGTACAGAGTTAGATTCAGTCAGTAAGTCTGAGTTGTGATTGAATGACCAGCTTCCATAAAGAGTTGACAACAGAATGGATATGGAGTGATAAGTGAAGTAGGGTTATGAGGTGAAACATTGTTATGAGGAGAATTAAAACTGCCTTACTTTGGTTTGTTTATTCAACAATAAATTAATGACTAATAAATAACTACATACATACTAAATATACTGTATATAGTATATCGGGTTATCCTACAGGTAGGAGCACTGGAAAGCACATTCCTGTTGTGGTTATTAGCAATCATTTTTGTTCCTTTACCCTGTTTGTTTGTGTTCTCCAGAGGTATCAGCATGCTTTAATGAGACAGTATTAGGATTCAACCTAACACCCCAGCCCTTAGTTCTACATGTTCTCCAGTTATTGTGTTTGGATCCTGAATGTCACAGGAACAAAACAAGGCTCAAGTGATTCTGGTCTCTTTCTTTGGTGCCATGGTAACTGTGATGGAGAAAGTTCAGCTTGGCTTTATGTGTCCACAGAGAGGTACAGAAAATAAGGTTGCAGTCTGATAATGAAACCAACTTTGAAACGTGGTGCCACTCTCCGTGTTTTTAGGCTTTCAGAAATATTACCAAGCATCCTAATGAGGGGTTTAACATAACTGATATGATCATGCAACCCAGCTCCCTGGCTACATTAAAAATAAATGCTTCTTAGATTAACAATGTAGCAATTTATGTCAATACACATACGATTCATTCTCATAAAAACCCCAACAAGAAATTTACAATAATCCTTTTACAAATGGCTGCGGCTCATGCCAGGGGAACAATGAGCTGTTCTCTGCTCAATTGAGCTGCATACTAATGGGGTGATTATGAGGCCTAATTATCAGATGGCACTTGTCAAGAAGAAGCCGTGCCGTTTGCCCCGAGGACGAAATGCAAAACAGAGACAAACTGTTGTTTCTGCTGAAAAGCCGCTGAGGAGGGTGTCTATTTTATAATACAGCTGGTTAGAAGTAAAGAGGACACTTCTTTAGATGACAGCCATGCCGAGAAGTCATTGAACATACCAACAGACACGAATATACAGTATAAATGTAATGTACACACAGCACAGGGCCCTAACAGTGACTCAATCCTGTCAGCACTGAAGTCAGGGGTTATTATTAACGTACACCGTGAATACATTAGTCACATGTTGAGGAGGACATGAAATATGGATATTCCCTGAGGCCAGCATATGGCAGCAGGGATGGTTAAAAGGAATTGTTAAGAATGATGAACACCAGCGGTCCTGACATGGTGACTTTAAACCCAGTGACACAGTGAAAGCTTGACACACTGAATGAGTATGAGTGCATGCGAGAGTGGAGTCATCATTCAGTGTCTAATCTCCACACTTGTTTCTAATATACAACCATAAAATGTTATTTTAATTTACCTTCTACTTAACCATCTACCTGTTTTTGGTGCTTTTGTGGCTGCCAGTGAGCAACAGGACAGTTTTTGAAGACTCATGAGCATCAGGAGGGAGATTCGCCATATTTCCAATCTCACACACTTAATAATTCAGCATTTAATATAAAAACAGACGGGCAGTCTGGGAGGGAACAATAGCAGTGAATTATTGATATCTCTCTCTCCTCTTGTCTCTGGATTAGAAGACGGCAATACAGTGTAAATAAGAGGAGAAATTATATGTGGACCAATATTCTTCTGCCCCCTGAAGAGCAATCCCCCGACCTCAGATGTATTAAATTATGAGTAGTTATTGCTGCCATCCTTGGAAAGCTGTTAAAATGTGTTTTGAATCCAAATTTACTGAATAAGCAAAAGAAAGAGTTTCAGCCAGATTCTCGTGTCTTTTCTTCCTGTAGTTACTTTTCTTTTCACACATTATGACTGATAATAACGTCTGGAAAAGGTGGCTCCCCCGAGGTTTTAGCTTCCTTTCCTCCAATTACCGCCAATGTCACCTCTCGTTTTTCTTTCATGATTCCTCTCTCATTTCATCTGTCATTCTCAGTCGTCACTGCCCCTCTGTGTGCCTGTCCACTAGCTTGTCTTTCTCTGAGTGTGTCTCTCTCGTTTTGCCCATGGGCAGAGCAGTAGAGGATGAACTATGGAGAGACCACGTCAAATACAAATATATGCCAACCTTGTAATCCGTCCTCCATACACACATACACACACACACATACACATCAGGCACACCAGCATTGACCCCCATGAGACCAGAACTCAATTTAAAGTCAAACTCTTGCTGCTCGAGAAATGTTTTAATCAGATATCACTTCTCTGGTGCCAGGTGTAGTGCTGAGGCCTGAGATCAACTGAGAGTCAATACAGCAATATAGAGATGATGAGACGGGCTCACATAAGCGTCATGTGATTGGTACGTTTTTATGCCTCTGAGCCAATCTGAGCCAGGCCGTTTCTCCGGAGGGACGATGCAGCAAACTGGTACAGTGAAGGACACTGTGTCTTTTGCAGCGTCCTACTCACCCACTAACATATACAGTACAAACCCACCCACATACAATCACCATATATGACCATCAGAAACTGCGCACACACACTTCCCATTCCTAGCACGGAGATTTAGCTAAGATCAGCTCTGTGTGCGAAATCCCTTCAAGCTTTTGTAGAGCAATGAGGGCTTTATCATTTCCCCACAACATTTATAGAAAAATTGAGCGCTTACAGCAGAGTATGGACACACTGTAATTATTTCATTGGTTGTACTCTAATTGCAGTGCCAAAAAACCCAGAAATAAATCGGCATATGGCCCTGCTGTCATCACCTATAGCTCACAATCACACCCACACCCCCTGTAGCACACAGCTCCTTATGTGCCTGTGTGTGCCTGTTTGTGAGAGTCTCTGCATGCATGTGTGTGTGTGTGTGTGTGTGTGTGTGTGTGTGTGAGAGAGAGAGAGAGAGTGTGTGTATGCAGAGTCTACAGTCAGTTTTATGTGCAGCAGAGAGCTGCAGTGTGAGAAGATAAAAACATCAAAACACACAAAGCAGAGACAAGGTCATGTCTCTGTTCTTCTCCCTGTCCATCCATCATCACCTCCCTGCTTTGCATTGCTATTTTCTAACACTCAGACATGTTCATCTTTAGTGTTTGAATACATGACAGATGCCATATGAGTGAATATGACACCCAAATCTGCAAATTACAATTCACTTAAAGTTACTTCCAATTCCAGTTGAGCAACGAAGTCGATCAAGAAAACTATTCAAATTAATCCATCAAAGCAGCCTCGTGTGAATCCTTTCTAGATAAATGCCGTGCGGTCAGCTATGACTGATTGGTTACACTCAGCAGAGCCTGACTGATTTGCTGGCAAACAGCCAAAGCTGTTGATTAGGCTTCTCATCACCGATTAAAAACAATAACTTGCCTCATAACAGAGGTTAGATTAAGCTTTGGAAGCCGTGCTAATGCTAAACAAATACAGCAAACCCCTGAGACCTCGACAGCTGATTTCTAATCAACAGAGACAGATCTCATTACATTCACATGGCTCCCATGCTTTACATAGTTGAGATCACCACTGATGCGCTATGTATATTATCTCTAGTTGTGTACCTGGCAAACGGCCAGCTCATATGATCTATGCTTTCTGTTTATTTAACCTTTACAAGATTGTATTCTCACTGGAGTAAAAGCTTGGTGTCTAAGGAAACTATTTAGTGTTTATCTTCAGAATTAGTGTTAAGCTTCTGTCCATCTTTGAAGACGTAGAGATCACAGCCAGTTCCTGACATCCTCTTTTGAATGGCTGCATGTTCATAAGGCAAGGAGATCAGGAGAGCTTTGCCAAGGCCAGACCAGATGTGCACACGTATGTAAATACTCACATACATAACAGTAGAGAGGTACAGTAATGACCCTGAGGAGTCGTCCTAACTACATTTAAGAGGTGAGAGGGCAACAGGAAGATCTCGACTCCTCCGAGCATAACCTGTCCTTCAACCTTCTCCCTGATCCATCCCATCCCAGAAACACACAAACACATCATCATCATCATTTCTCATATACTTGCACCCCAGCTCCACCATCTCTGCTCTTTCGCTACACCTCAAATCCCTTTAACCAATTTTGCCAACACTACATTTAAATCAGTGAGAATCTTATCCTCTCAGGCTCCTGTAAAATGCCCAAAATCTAAAAATACCATCCTGGAGCTACATCCTCATCTGAACTCCTCACCCTTTCCTAACACCACAACAGTTGCTGTTCAGATCCCTCCTCCTCCTCCAAACCACCACATACCTTTCCCCCTCTCTCCCTCCTCTTTCCTCTACTTCATTCAGGCGTGATCTAATTCACCGATGAATAATGGATGGATGGATGGATGGATGGATGGATGGACTGATGGAAGACTTTCATCTATCAAGGTTCTCTTTCTCTCTGTCTTTCTCTTGCGGGATGGCTGTAGTGCTAATGCAGGGCAACATGCATTGGAGATGAGCCCAGGGACCTCCCACTCAGTCTGTTTGTCTGTCTGCTGCCTGAAGGATCTCTCTCAGTTTCTAACTCGTTCTGTTACAGACTGGTCAGTGACAATACCATTTAGTTGCTTTCCAACGTCTTCCCTCTTATTTATTCTTTCATAATCATCACATCAAAAATATAAAAACAAAGAGTGCTGGCCATCTTTTTTTATCCCCACCCTCATCCAATTACCTATCACCTTTTTCATTGTTCATTACCTCGGTTCGATTAGTCCCTGACCTTGGGATAGCGATCCTGGGTTTGTATTGACCCTGACCCCCCTGCTTCCCTTCACTCTAATACCCTTAGAGCCTCATCAAAGGACCAATCTCACAATCCACTGCCACCTCCCTCGATTACTGCTTTGTAGAACGAAGGCTGGTTTAAATCTACTCTGAAAGCTAAACCTGGTCGAGTGAAGGAAAACCAATTCTGTAAACTTAATTATGGATGTAACTGCTCAAGCTCAAGACATGTCTTGTTTGGATGGTGGTATATATAATTTTGAAAAGATCTTGGCAGTCGGTTGTAGACTAATAAAAAGAGCCTCAGGTGTATTCACTTCTTCTGTAAATATGGATAGTACGGAGCAGAGAAACAGACTTCTATACTTTTTTTAGACAATAAATAAGGTTTGGCTAAAAGCAGCAACAATAGACTTGGTCTGTCCCCTAAAGACCTTCATTTTGAGCTGTTTGATTCTTCCTACTCACTTACAACTGTTGTATTCAGTGATATAGCTTGACATGGATTTTCTCTATGTCAGCCTTCTTGGTGGTACCAAGATTAAGGACCAAAAAAAAGAACCAACCCCCACAAAAACCAACAATTAGTGCTTGGAAGCGAGCAAAAGCAGCAGCTTGTCAAAGAGCCCATCAATAATGCAGGCTGGTGGGAGACCCTGGCTGACACACCGCTGTCCTGCTGAACCTTCCTGCTTGTCTACCTGTCTGTCTGCTTATCCATCTGTCTCCCCTCCATCCATCTCACCTTCTGAGTGCCTCCTGCTATCCTGCCAGCATCTGCCTGTCTTTCTAACCACACACAGTCTTATATGTTTCTCAGCCTAGCTACCTGTCATGCATGTATCCTGGAGCTGCATGTATGTATTCATTTATTTATCTACTGTTGAGATGCAGCCTGCAGTATTCTGTGGACACAATATTTATTATTGTTTATCACTTGTATAATTGATGAGCAGCAACACAAATAAACCACAAACAAAGTATTCACATGAAGGCATCAAACTAATCCAATGGCTTGGACCAAAGTCAAGGTAAACAGCATAATTTAGAATAAAAAACAGAACTGATAAATGTATATTTTTGTAAGACTGCCTGAACAAAAAAACTTCAATTATCAACATGCCAAAGCAAGAAAATTACAGAAATCAGAATGCTATTCCACACAGGGGGGCGAGGACAGACTCAGAGGGAAACCAACAACAGTAATAACAGCTGCTGTTCCATCATATACGCCAGCAGAATAACAATCAGCACTGTATTACATAGGCTACCAGCCTTCACACTAACCTCTCATCATGTTCGTCAACAACAGCAGACAAAATGGTGGGTGAGCCAGCGGCATGGACGACAATAGAAAATAGCAGAATAAGCGCTGGATGAAAGGTGTAGTTGAGGCGATTTGTCGCTGTGCTTCATGTTGCTGCTTTCATTACGCAGATTAGATACAACGGCTCACAACAAAGACACAAAAATATTCATTAGGAAGTGATAAGAGGGGTGCTGACAGAGCTGAAAAAGGTCCAAGTACTGAGCAGGTTCTGTTTATAATCAAAGCCATGAAGAGCCAAATGAGAGGGAGACAATATTGTCCGGAGGAAGCGTGGGAACAACAGCTTCACAGGCCGCATAGCAGAGACCAGGCAGCTTTGATGGAGCAGGTGTCTGATGGGAAAATGAACATCTGGCTTTGTAGCTGCCTCGTTCTGACTTGATTATAAACAGAGCGAAACATTAATTTCATCCATAAATGAAGAGGGATCCTTAATGTTTATATTCATTTGTCTCTATCACATAACTGTAAAGTCTGAGCGGTGGTTTAATATTGAAATGATGGCCACTGTTCTCTCTTCCCGCTCTGATAGCAGCATAGAAACACTAGACCAGTTAAACACAAACACTGTCTGACTAGGCACCAACCAGGATGTGTTCAAGCACATCAACTATCAGTTTAAATGTGAAGTCAGTATGACTATAGAGCCTCTTAGCACAGAGACAAACCTGGACACATTCAAATACCTCAATAGCATTCAGATACCTAAACCTCACTATCTCAGCAGAATACAGGTAACCTGCAACATATTTTCATTTCAGTGTGCTGTATAATGAGATTGACAGTCTCTGAGTTGTGACTGAGACATGGCTGTGGTGAAGGCCAGTGACGAAAACACATTCTGAGATTAACAAAGATGTTTAAACATCTTACTAAGAAAGTTAAAAGTCTGGTTGCTCTAGGTTAGGACTCTTAACACATTACTCTTCACACATTATTTGATGGAAATGGTCGAGCAATTGGTGGCCACAGCAGAGGCGCTGCAAGCATCCTATTTTCACACTGCTGCTTTTATACCGTTATTGATTTGACTGCATAAAACATGAAAAGCCCTAAAGGGATAAGGCAACTGACAGCCAAGGCACAAGACAGTAGTGGAAATAAGGTGGACATTTACTGAAGAAGCAGCTTTAGTCTATAAGATAGAAAAGTAACATGAGAAATCATCCATTCATTAGAGTTTTTTGTTTTTTTTTGTCTGATTCATTCATCTCTGACATCCAGACATTGTGATTCAGAGGAAAATCCATTCTCTGGTCCCCTGAGCTGTAAGTCAATAATGTAGCACCCCATTCTCCTCCTCGGACAGTGTGTGTGTGTGTGTGTGTGTGTGTGTGTGTGTGTGTGTGTGTGTGTGTGTGTGTGTTTTCATTGTACAACACAGGAGCCCCACCCTTACTCTCAGTGTGAATCCAATAGTACCATCACTGCCATCTTCCCAGAGCTCCCCCTCATCTGAGCCCAGCACAGATACCATCAGAGTCACAGACTGTCCATTTACAAAGTAGCAGAATGAAGGACACAATGAATGAATGAATGAATGAATGAGGCAGGCAAATGAATGAGTTGCAGTGTGAAACCTCCTCCCTCTGCAGAATTAGAGAAATGCTTTATAATATCAATATAGGCAGGAATGGCATGTACAGCATGTCAACAATGCTTGAGATAGTGTGACATACACACACACATACCTAGATTCCTGTTAAAGCTGTGTGTGTGTTATCCGGGGCCATTGTTCCCACATAATTGAATTAGATTGTGGCATAACTCATTCTAATGGCTGGGCCCAGAGATCCAACCAGCTGTTCTCTCTGCCGTTATCCATTGGCTCTCCGCAGTACAGGGGCAGGAATGTTTTAATTACAATTACACAAGGACCAATGGAGGGACAGAGGGAATGAGAACACAGGATTATAACGAGGGATGAAGGGTCATATGCAGCAGCAGAACCGCCATAATGTGCATGCGTCTGTTTACAACAGGCTCTCTTAATTACTGTTAGTCCATCTTGTTGAAACGGAATGATTAATTTGACTAAAATGGTGCTGAAAGAAGTGAGTCTTCTGTGGTGTGTTCCCACAGAGGCTCTCAGCAGTGGAGGTGCTGATGGTTAATGTCTGTTTTAACAAAAGCCACACTGGCACAGCAACATAACACAGCACGAGAAACAGTTATGCACTTATGGAAAGATCAAACCACGAACATTCGTACAATCTGACAACAATACATATGCAGAGGCCCTGACATAGGCTTTGAAGTGCTGCCTGTTCAGTGTTGTGTGTATCTACTATACAGCTCTATCAGCTACAGCAGGGTGTCCAGTGAGGCAGCTGAGTGGGTGAGCAAGTGGTTATAACCTATCTAACAGTCTCCCTCAGGCAAGAGAACCATCCTCTGAATACCAAAAATGCTGCTTTTTGTAATGAATGAGGCAGGAAGCAGAGAGAGAGCGAGAGAGGTGGGGCGTGCTCCTGAATCAAATCCACATAATTAGTCTTTCACTGACAGATTTGATAAAATGATTTCAAATATATTGTTTCACCACTGATATCACAATGTATGACATAAAACTTTTTCATGTTTAAAGACTAGTCTGTTTCACTTTTTTTAAAAAGGTCCAGTGTGTAGGGTTTAGTTGCATCAAGTGTTGTAATCGCTGCATTGCAATCTCCTCGCATCACCCTCGCCTTACTAGTGTAAAGGAGAAACATTTAAAGGGCTCTGTCTAGAATTAATATTTAGTTTATCTGTTCTGGGTTACTGTAGAAACACGGCCTTTCAACATGGCAACCTCCATGGAAAAGGGCCCATTCCCACTGTGGATATAAAAAGTTTATTTTTAAGTGACAAAAACAAAAAGATTCTTATTTTTAGGTGATTATACATACATGAAAATGTAGTTATGAATATTATATTCCATGTCTGCTTTATTCTGAAAATAGAGGTCTCCAATCTTACACACTGGACCTTTAAGCTGAAACAACTTATTTATTAATCAATTAGACAATCAACAGAAATCATCAATTAACCTAGGAAGAATGCAAAACAAACCCTTGCTACAACTGTGACGATTTGCTCCTTTTTGTTTGCTTGCTGTCTTAGATGATTATGTTTATGTGTTTTGGACAATCATTTGGACAAAACAAGCAATGTGAAGCCAAGTGAAGTATCTTTGAGCAAGACAGTAAACCCAAAATGGCTCCTGAAGCTCCAGCTCCTTCCATCTGTGTGCCAGTGTTTGTATGAATAGGTGAAAGAGAGGCAAATTGTAAAGTGCTTTGTCCACTACAGTAAAAAAAAAAAGTCAGTTTTCCCAGTATTGTTCTGCCCCAGTGTAAATTCAATCAGATTTGACAGATTGGGTCTAGTGGACGTGAAGAGAAAGTGCTGCAGTAAGCTTGGATTTTATAACACCTGTTAATCTTGTTTCTCTTATGAAAAGTCAACACAATTACAGTCACAGCAGAGGGGACTAGACAGAGCTCAATAACGCTGTTTGTCTGCTTCTTCCTCTGTTTTCATCACAGCCTCTCTCTTTCCCATAAAAACACTAAGAAGAGACAAACAACTGTCTGATACATTCAAAGGTGTCTTCTATCCTACAAAACAAATGCATTCACTGATAATATTTTCTTTGCACTTGGCTGCCTCAGTGTTTTGGTGACATTCTGTGTGTGAAGTGTGAAAAGCACACAAATCAATTTGATTGAGTGGAAACTGTTGAAACGTCACAACAATACCAGATGAATGATACGACATAATTTTCTTCTGATTGATTGATCCCGTCTCTATTCATAAGACAACCTCACCTATCTTGCGACAAGCTGACAGAGGCAGAGCAGTGACCCATGAGTACAGCTCAGACCTGAGACAGGAAATGATTTATCATCCACGTTGAGCTCGCCTAACATGGCTAACAGCCTCTGGAGACAGCACTCAAAGAGAGAGACAGCTCATATGTTATTACCGAAAAAAGACGTGTGTTCTACGGTAATACTCGATGTACCACTGAGAAACGAGCAATACCAACAGACAAACATGCATTTGAGGGTCTCCTTTCACACCTACTGCAGTCAGAAATAAAGTCAACAAATGTCTGAAACTGATCTTTGTGCCTGAAGGTGATTCACAAACGCAGGCTTATAAACACACACAGACGGAGCTCAGTCATCCACATGCTCAGTGACTGTCTGTTACGTCTTTGCCGCTCATGGATAGAATAACATCATACTCCCATGCACATCAAGACCGCTCAGCTGGAAATGAGCTCAGGGAGTCGCAGCTCTGTGAGGGGTACGCTGCACATCACAGACAGACTCATTACACAGACACATGCACACACATTTGGGTATGAGCACACACGCTCATCTCATCACAACAGACATGCGAGCATGGTAGAGGTCAGTTTTGTGCAGTCGTATTTCAGGACGTGTCAATTTTTTGCAGACACACTTACACAGTCACATAGATGGAGCTGTGCATCACCACATCATAAAGTAAGTCTCAACTCTGCAGCTAAAGAAAGTTGTTTACAAACTGGTATCTAAAATAAAAACAAATGTTTTACATTCTTTCCTTCTTCACACATCACTTGAAGTCTAATGCCAAATATTAATTATAGCCAGCAGCTTTCCTTATCTTTGCTATGTTTAGTAGCACTCAGCACTGCTGACCATTGAACTCCAGCTCTGGTATGCCACGTTGACAACCGGTACACTCTTGTTTTAAACCACTAAGAGTTTACTTCATCAAGCAAATGCACAGAACGTGCCTCATGTGTGCCATCCAGGCCAGTAAGGTAGAAGGTAATGATTTGGTAATTGGCCTTGGTCTGGTTGAGTCATAGCCTATGGGGTGAGTGGCAGCATGTTGGCAATGATTTCCACCTATTTTTAGCAAATGAAGGGCTGTTATTCTGGGGATGCCCTAACAGGCCCCCGAGCAGGGGGCACTGGGTACAGCAGTCTGTGGCCGTGTCTGCATGTCTCTGTCTGCCTATGTGTATGGGTTTGTTTATCCATACAGGGAGTCTCCTTACCTTCTATGGACGGGGCTTGGTCCTGCGCAGCATACAGCATATCCTTGAATGCCTGATGAGTAAATAAGAAAAATAAATTACTGTCTGCAAACACAGGCTGAACAACATAAAAGACTGATGTACTACCACAAAATGTTAAAATCACCCGAGTCAGTTCCATGTCAGATCAAATGAAGAAAGTGTAATTTCACTATATTCACACTGGTGTAAATGAGAGGAGATTACAGTAGACCACAAGGTATTACACAGATATTAGCACCATCTGTTTTTACAGTATCATTCAAATCAACTAAAGTCGTTTCAGAGCCATTAACTAAACTCCTCTTCTCCATATGGGAAGATTACAGCAACCGCCACACAGCTGTTAACATAATGAACAACACACAAACTCATTTTAATGATCTCATTTACTCCAAGTTATACTAGTTACACAGAGATTTCAAGAGCTCAAAGAACTAAGAACATGTAGTCCCAACAGCATCATATTGTAAATGCCATTAACAGCAAAGAATGTACATTTGCATCCAGTTTGTGATAACCTCTTAGTGTATAAACTTTTGCTTTCTGAATGAGAGAGCTGCTCTAATGTATTATAGTGGAAGAAGAAAGGAAAGAAGATGACCTGACTCCACAAGATTTTATTGTAAATATCAAAAGCTGAACAAGAACTGCAACTCCAGAAAAAACAGACAGAGCCAGACATTCATTAAGTGCTCATGCTTCTTAGCAAGTTGTAATATTTGTTACATTACTTATTATCTATCGTAAAGTCTTGTCAAACATACCTCCTCCTCTACATGTTTCACTGTTAAGTAAATCAAAGCAACAGCACAGCAGTACTCTCACTGATACAAATTGGTCGCAAACAAGTTATAATAAGTAAAATGACAAATGAAAAACAACGATTTTTGATAAACTGAAGCCTACATTAAATGTTTCTTTTTGGCAGCTGTAGAGTTTGACAGATAATAATATTTTAGCAAAGTGTACATCTGTCTAATTAAAAGAACAGATCGGGAAGAGAGAAAGACAGGCAGACAGGCAGACAGACAGACAGACAGATACAAAGCAGAGAGAAACAGAAGCTGCAGCGGTTGGATGAGGTTGTTTCTCCGCAGTAAGATTGATCTTGAAGATAATGGAAACTGACAGATAATTGCACGCCGGCTCATCTGAACATATCAGTGGTAAATCAGAGAAAAGACTGGAAGTGAATCTTGTTTCACGATAAAGATGTATTTATAAATAAAGTGCTCCAGCTAAATAGACAAAGAAAAACTTTATGAACTTTTAATAAGCAGTAAATCTAAAGACAATGTTCACATTTAAAAAGAACTAAACTCTGTACCATTTGCCAAACCTCATTGCCGTTACTGTCAGTAAGTGAAATCTGCCATCCAAATCTGCCAACCTGTATGTATATCTGTCTTATCTAGTGATCATATCAAACTACTCTCTGTCCTGCTTCCTATATAACCTGCTGCTTTTGTATCATGGCAGAGAGAGCAATGTGAGTAATCCTGTGTGGGTGGAAACCACTCAGAAACTGATGTACATTAGTAGCAGCCTGGATTGTTGCTACTTAAGTTCCTCTGTGATTTACATGCACAATGAGACTGCGACGCTGGAGTCTAATCCGAGAGGTAAACATTTCGTTTGTATGTAGCATTGGCTCTACCTTGTCTGATAAACATCACACGGGACCAACTGCGAACACACACTATTGGATCGGGGCCCGGTCCTGGCTAATCTCTGGTGAGCCAAAAGGCCTCCTCCCCAACTAATAGGTGGGAAATAGACATTCAGATTCAAACAGGGAGGCATTGCCATGGTGATGGGATAGGGGGGGGGCGGGGCAGCTCTTTGGGGAACTGGGATAAACCTGCAGGCTTGGCAGTAATCAGTGGTGAAACCTGTTGACAAAAATTAAGCCAAGCCTAATGGGGCCATCAGTTTGAATGACCATGCATTAACATGATGATGGTGCATACTCAGTAAACAAAATGCACCAGACTTAAGTCAGTATGTTCGACTGAGGCTTATACTGCAGAGTGTCCAGTCAATTGAAGGCTGTCAGTGGATCCTTTAATAGCTGTGACATGTTGAGTGGATGCTAACCAAAACATTTAGGCGCTTGATGGTGAAGATGCTTGTGCTTGAAAAGACCACAGTATGCTTCATTAGTCTGAAGAGATCTCTGGCTCAAATGGAAAGCCAATGGTGGATCACTTGAATCCCCATCTCTGTGTCTGAGTGGATCCCTGCATGTAGAAAGAGGACTAGAGAGGACAGGAGGAGATGGGATAGAGGGATGGGAGGAGGGGTGCAGAGGGCAGGTCTGGTCGGGGACCAGATGTCCTCCCAGTGGGGGAGGAACGATGAGGTGAGGATGGAAGGAAGGAGGGAAGTATAGAAAGAGGGGCTCTCAGCAGTTGCCATGCTATGCCTGTTGTATACATAATGTTCACACTGTTGAACATGCTAATAAATCTCGGCACAAAATGTAGATGATGTGAGCAGTGTGGTATATTTTATGTACCGTTTCCATCATGTGTGTCACAATACAAAGCTCCCTGTGCTGGTTTGAGCATTTAAACCACATCACTCAGATTAATTAGGGAAGGACAAGGCTTCACCTTTGTACAAACAACAGTCACTCACAGAAATCCCACCGGCACCTGCTTTTCATCAACATAATATCACTTTGCTAGTTTGAATTGTAAATGCACTCTCTGCTAGTTCCTCCTCCTCACTGTGGCTTACACAAGTGATTAGACTGCAGAGGTAAATGCATAAGTGGCCTTGTTCTCGCACCCACACACACACCTGTATCTCTCACTCTCTCACTCTGTAAGCCTCCAATGTTCAGTATACATTATTCAACATACATCTGAATTCAGCATTTGCCTAATTATTGCCTGTACACATCTTACATGCTATAACACAAGAAAGTTTACTTTTGCATCAAAAAATCTTTGGATATGTCAAGAAATTAACTGTTTTAACAGCTTTTTAAAATATTTTTGCACTTATCAACTATAGCACTTCAAGGCAAATCCTCTCCCTATCTATCAACCTACATCCCCTGCCCTTTGGCTGAAGCATCTAGAGTCAACCGGACAAGCACACCTACATACCAAACAGCTGTTTAGCATATAGGTTTATAACTACAATCCCACAGGATGAAGCACACACCTAATTACTCTATCGCTCAATCACCTTGTCAATGCCTCCATGTTCAAATGAAGTGCCTCACTAACTAAAGCCTGTATTTGCTGGAACAGCCACTTTGCCGCATCCCTCTCATCTGCATAGAAACCGGCTGACCAATCTAAACAGACAGCGCACGGCTCTAAAAAAAAAGGAGGAGAGTGAAAACCGGGCAGCAGGTTAATTAATCCGACGAGCACACAAAGGCAAGAATATTACTTCAAACCCCAGACAATTTGGATGCGGACAGCTGTAATATATCGCATACGCCACAGACACAGCCAGTGTGGAAGTGTCATATTTTACTGCATGGGCTGTGAGTGAAAATGACCTGTGTTACTGCAATAATGTGTCAGTGTGTCATTTAATAGACAGACAACTATATTACAATACAACAGTTGCATTGGGTGCAGTGGTCTCTGCAACACATAACGCAGAATTAATACATGAGGCACTGCTAGTGATGACTAGTGTGTGTAAGGACTGAATGTTTCTCACGGTATCTGTAATGCTCCCTTCAGAGTCTGTGGACTGACACAGCTTCTGTCGCACCACAGCAGCATACCAAGGCTTTGCATTTTTCAGACTGACATTAAAATGGATTTGTTTTATCTCAGTGGCCCACTTCACTGAAGTCAACTGTTTTTACTCGTTGCAGATAACTTTATTTCCGTCCTTGTCTCTTGACTTGTTTCAGAGAGCTTAAAAGCCTTGAGTAAGATGTCCGTCATCAGAAGGTGCGAGCTGATGTCTCCCTATCCCGCCCACTCAGGTGGTAATGGTGTTTACAGAGGTCAGACAAAGACTGAAGGCAGCCGCAGTAACACAAACACACACAAAGCCATCCTCGATCCACCCCTATATAACCCTATATATAATTCAGATTCGAGGAAGAAGTGTTGTTGTTCTACGTAATTCAACAATAGCATGTGACAACAATTTGTTCATACAGGTAGGGTTTTTGGGATGTAAAAAGAGTGGTGGCAGGACTCAGCTCTATATGACTCATGTATCAGTGGTTGATTAGATTTGTTTTCTTTATTTAAATCTTATAGAAATAAGAAGTATTAAAGTCGAGCAAAAAAAAAAACAAAACTATTATTAACCATTTCAGTAAAAAAAAATTACCTGTTTTCAAGAGCATTTTTTTTTTATTGACTTTATTGGTGTAAATATATTGCTAGAATGCTATAGTATTTCAACTTTAATGTCACTTCAGTATTATTTTATCTAATATAAATGAATAACAACACTACATGTAGATGATAATGAAAATCTATCATCATCCATCTCAGGTCAGTGAGTGCCGAGAAGAAAACTGGAGGTGTAAAATGGCTGGTATGGCCATGCATCTGTCCCTGGGCTCACTGTGCGTCAGTCTGTGCATACAAAGACCCCACATAGGCTGTCCGTGTATGATAATAATCACTTCAAATAAAATTATACGGTGCAGTTGTCCTCTTTTCACTTGTCCACATTGACAACTCTTTAATTTTTGTCCACTTTAATTAGGTTGAGAAAAATGTTTTCGTTGCACAAAGATGGACAAGCTGGACCGATCCAAATGTCTGCTATGGCTATGGCACTGAATAATAATATCCAGAGCATGTCTCCAAAATAAAACCAAGGCAGTAGGCTTCTGTTGAGTCTGAGATGTAGGTTGCAGAGGTTGAAGAGAACAGGGTCTTTGTCTATAATTCATAGAGCTAAATGGAACGGAGCAGCCTGTCCTGTCACTACATGTCTGCTCTAAAGCTCTTAATGTGGAGCCAGCAAAGCAAAGAAGTGGGGTGCGAAAATAAAATACCTCCTCAGGTACTGTACACCAGCCAACAAAGACCATGTGTGCACACAAAGGTCTCTTTAGATCAACATAAACCAGACAGAATATCCTGTTAGATGAAGCAAGTAGACAACCATCCCTATTTTTAACTGTGCTAAATATCAATAACTGCATCTTGGCATACTACAATTACCATTATGTATGTGTATATATTTTCTTTCTTCATCAAAACTCATCAAAAACAAGGAAAGGAAGCAAAGCAAAGGAAATGTGAGAAAAATATTTGCAGGTTTACAACAGAGCATAATTGGTGCCTGTGAGATTTGCTTTGTGTTCAGATAAACTGCTGCAATTAATAAAAATCAAAAAGATAATCCAAAGGAGGTTGATTCCTTTCCTTTGATGAAATTATCAAAGCAATTAACAATAAACACCATTTTCCCCTTTTCCATATGTATAAACACCCCTTGAGTTATATGATGAACAAGCAAAAAAATAAAAAATAAAAATGTAATTAAAATCACTGGTTTGTTTTCCAAAGCAAATGCTAAAAATAAACACACAAAGAAGCTGAAGAAATTAATTATGTATAGAATATTCCGAAATATTTATACTATGAATTGTTGAAATACAGAACAAAATAGTTTTCTTCATTGTCCCATTATGAAAAGCATTTAATTATTTAGTAAACTGTTCATTTTGTTTATTTTTAACTCAGCAAACAGCAACAATAAACCCTGAATGCTCCCTATGGCTCTTAACACCCGCAGTCAATTTCCCCTCCATAAACAAAAGGACATCCCTTATCTTTCCCGTTTATTGCTCTCAGGAGTGGGCTGTACAGAAACTGAAAAACAAAACAATATTCAGACCCAACAAAATAATTTAAAATGTGTCATAGTTAATAAAGACTCTTATCTTCCACTTTCCATTTAAAAAAGATCTATGTGTAAGAGTTTCGCCCATTTCCATATTCCATATATTCACAAGGCGTTTATTTCAAATACAAGATAAATTTCACTTCACCTCATACTGAAGATACTGTTTCCTCCACTCTGGAGTGATGTGGGACGAAAGATGCTCCGCGAATTTCATTTTGCCGGAACAAGTGTCCCCTCAAACCTCCGTTAAATCCGTGAGAGAGAGCGGCTGTCCCCTTCCCAGTCGACGCGACTTTTGTTATTTCAGTGAACTTGCTGGCTCAACATGCGGTGCGTCAGCCCGGTGCACTCCGCTCCTCTTCACTCCTTCACTTCTGGCTCGTCCCCGTCAGCGCACTCCGAGCAGATCCCGTCCCACATACTATTTCACTGAGGGAGGGACGGCAATGGCAGCGGCCTCGCTTTTTAACAGGTGGTCGGGCGGCAGTTTTTTTAACGGAGCCGGTGAGAGTGGCTCAGTGACTTTGCTCCGTCCCTCCCTGGGCAGGTCTGGGGACATTGCAGTCCGCCATCGTATTGAGCCACAGCGACGTGGTTGCGTCAGCAGAGTGCGCGTTGTTGGGACCTCCTGTGAAAACTAGTTGGCGGTGCGGTCAGGGAACCCCTCACCTCCTACACGGACAATTTAGACCCTGGTTTCATCAGGTTTGGCGGGGTGTGAGAGGGTTGTTGTTGGTACTGGTGTGTCTGCAATAAAAGAGGAGATAAAGTTAAACTTTGTTATAGAATACATGATCTGATCTCAAGTTTAAATCCTCTGTTTTGTATCCAACCAGCTAAAACTCCATTCAAAGATCGCATGATTTCAAACCTACGCCTTAAAATCTGTTCCCATGTCTGTGTCTCTCTTCTGCAACTATCTCTGATTCAACAGGACGCCTACTTATTTCTACAATGTATCTGAAAGTGGGACAGCCTATTTCAGATAGGCTACTTGGATGCTTCAAAACAGATGACTTTGTTTGGGCTCTAGAAAAGCAGAGAGTTTAAGAGAACAAGATCATGGAGTGTCATTAGGATATTTTAAAAGGATCTCATTATATTGTCCAATGTGCCCTAGATTTATGACATATGCAATGCAAGTTAATGACAGTGAAACTACAAACCACTGATGCTACTCATGTGTCTTTTATTGCAGACACATCAGTAGCAACAACAAGCCGGACAAGCTATTCTGTGTGTTTGTGTAAATAAAGATATGAACTAAAGTATGACTTAATTCAGTTTGGGACAACCACAGTCGACGCCGATGGTCGACATGTTATCATTATGCCAATAGCAGCATCTGCTGGACAAACTGTGTCTGTGTCTGAGCTGCTGCAGTTGCTTCACGACAGCTGTCAACTAAATCTTTCGCATGTGTTAGGTAACATGTGCTAATGTTGTGTTCGTTGCAGTAGAAGAAGGGCAATCGACCTGAAGACTGAAAATTGGACTAAAATGAGTCATTTAAACGAGTCGTAAAACCGCATTTCAAGTTCAAACTACACTTTCCTGCGTTACCAGGCTGCTAACGTAACAGCCTGTTAACGATAACGTTAGTAAGCTGGCATGCAAAGTGCACGTCGTACACTTTAAATACAGAAAACTGACCATTTATCATCGTTATATGATTAAAATGCGAATTGGTAATATTTGAAGAGATTTTAACAGTCCATTATGACCAATTCAAAGAATCAGTTGGCCTGCTGCAAGCTACTTAGTTAGCTATTGATGCTAATGTTAAATTTAACTTTACCGTTAAACTTCAGTCAGTTAACCGACCGTTGGTCACTTTAACCAAACGGTTACCATGCATACGTTAAACAACACTGACGCAGCTAAATATTTTTTTTTCATATTCAAGTATAGATATAAGGATATTAATAGCTAAATTAACTGACAAATTGATATATATTTTTTTAATAATTGTTTATTTTGTTGGTTGTGATTTTCTTACCGTGAAAGCAATACGAGAAGACAACCGGAACCTGTCTTGCTAGCAGTGAGTGTCGCCGGTGTTTTTAGTTGACAGGACCAGAGACGGACCAACGGTAGAAATGAATCCGACTGTCACGGATTCTTCACGATAACGGATTAAAAAAATAAAATCTCTGCTGAGACCCTGAACAGATACAAATATTTATATATCAGCCAGCTACTCTCGTCTTTGACGTTTTTTCGGGCGGATCTACGCCGCACGTCCTCTCTGACGGTACGATAAAGTTATAAACAATAATAACAATGGCTTCTGGGTCGCCGTCGTCCTCTCCGGACACTGCGACGGGCTCAGGTACAGACCCAGCCCGGCCCGACACAGGAGAGCCCCTCGGTGGAGCAGGCTCAGACTCAGACTCGGACCTGGGCTTGGGTAAATTTGATTGCAGCGCCATGGAAATGGGGGACCGGCTGGAGGGAGACGAGCTGGAGCGGGAGTTTGAGTCTGCAGCCGACCGCGTACGAGATCTGGTTCAGACGGCCAGTAGGGACCAGCTGCTGTACCTGTATGCCCGCTATAAACAGGTGAGTGTCGGATTAAATGCCGGTTGCGTAGGCCTAAATTAACCCCTCAAATACAAGCAACATATGGCTTTAGATAAGAGCCACATACTGACAGCCCAACATCACTGTGTCATCACTGATTTTTGACAGATGAGGTAGGCCCAGATACCTCTACAGTATGTTGTCATCCATGTGATTAAGTCTGTGAAGCAGTGGATCATCTGAATAATCCGGATTTGTTTTGTTTTCAGGCCAAAGTGGGGAAGTGCAATACACCAAAGCCTGGCTTCTTTGACTTTGAAGGACAGAGAAAATGGTATGTAACCTAAAATTGGATGCCAGTTATCAATAAATGGTTTGTTTATGTTGTTATTCATGTGTTCAAAATGTTTCAGGCATGCATGTCTTTTGGATTGTAGTCTAAATGGCACTGTGGGTGTGTGTGTGAGAGATATACACATTGCACATGTGTTAATGTGCACCTGCATGCTTAAAACGTGAGGAGTGTTTTCTACTGTTTTAAGTAAATCCACATGTCCAAAAATCTGAAACAAAATCCATTCATAATAATAGTCATTATGAAACAGCAACTAGTAACACGTTCTTAAAGTCTGTCTTCACTTTGAATGAGAGCTCATATTAAAATGTTTTGACTGTCTAATGTTGTTATTTTGATGCTCTTTTTCCACCCTGAAAGACTTTACAAAACATAACACGTGATTAAAACACACAACTGCAGATAATATATGTGATGACATTTATGATATCATTGCAGGCAAGCCTGGAAGCAGCTTGGAGACATGGACGCAGAGCAGGCAATGCAGGAGTACATTTCCTGTGTCAATGTGTTAGACCCTGAAGGCTGCACGAAGGTAATGAGAACCATTTGTGAGAAGTTTGATAATTTAATAAGTTTAATAATTGATTTCAACACTAATCTTGTATGTTAAATACTGTATGTAGTCAGCTATACAACACATCTTCATCACCATAGTATAGTGGATTGCAAAATAACACTGAATGAATCAAAGCAATAAACATATATGGACAAAAGGCCTATTATTGTCAAGGTTTGTGAATGAGGTAAACAACACAGATAAAAATAAGCTGCAGACTTGGTCAAATAAAGACGTATTTTGTTTGCAGAGATTGTTTTATCCTGCTTAAAGGTTAATAATGGTCAGTGAAGTTTGACACTTGTGATGATGCCGAACTGACGGTCAAATTCACACATAATATTGGCAGAATATTGTCTGAAAGCTCCTACTAATGTTCTGTAAATGATACCTTCCTTATCGGATAACAACATTTAGCTCAATGGCAAATCCCTCCCACCTGACACTTTATGTTTACTACAGCTGGCTTTTAGAGGTATTTCAAATACACATAAGTATTCTACTCAGCTCTGCTGCACAGTAGGATGGGATGACAAACGTGGAAACAGCCAATGTCATTGCAGCCCTTCTAAGATGCAGTGTCATTTATTTGCCAGTAGAGGTCAGTGTCACCGTATCATTTTGTCCCAGGCCCTTCAGCCACTCTTTATTCTGGACATGTAGCATGAAAAATACATGAGAAGATTATGTTGTCTTCCTCAATAGCTGACATTTTGGGATATGAATAATGCAAAAAACTGTCATAGTTTTGCTGTTGAGATGTGCCTGTGTGTACCTTGAGACTGTTTACATCTCTACATCCTCCTGTGTCATGTCCTCCTTCGACTGTGTCAGGAGAGTTGTGTTGCCATGGACAGGTTGTCCTTTGGGACAGCAGGAGAAGCATTCAGTTACAACAACAACTTTGTACTGTCTGCTTAGCTGGGAAGAATATTATTATTGGAAAACTAAGAGCAAATTTGTCATGCGCGTTGTTCACATCATAATGTGTGCTGAGTCACATAAATATGATAGTAAATACTGAACAAGACAGGCTGAAGTAGGTTCCCTGTGCACAGATATAAGGGCGATACTGTACGTAGTATCAAGTGTCAAGGATGATTCAGCACTAGCAGCAGGCAGCAAGAGAGTAACTGGGTTCAGCATGTTCAGCATTAGTTTCTGAATGGTTGAACCTCACATTTATTTGATATTTGAGATCAAAATTATCAAAGAAACAGAAAAAAAGCTTGCTGTACCATTGTGGGTTTGACTGCAGTAGCTCAGTCCATCGGGATTTGGCTTGGGAAACGGAGGGTCACCATACTTTGAGCCCAGCACAGGCCAAGTAGGTGCTAATAAGCGAGGCACCAAACCCTAAACTGCTCGAGGTGCCATCCTATGTAGCAGTTTCTTCGCTCTGACATCTCTCTATAAATTAACGCATGTCTATCTATAGGTCCTGTTTTTGCACATGTGTGTTTCGGGTGTGTGAACATGTCGTCCACATGTGTCGTCCACAAACATCTGAACCGAGTGTGTGGAACCCTTCTACAAGTGTAGTGTACTCTCTAAACAGGGGGATGGGTTCACAGTCACATAATGCTCTACAAGCACAACCCCAGAGAGATGGAAGTGGGTTGTTTTTTGGAATTGAAAAGCCAAAGAGTACATTTATGTTGCCTTAAAGGCCTGTCTCATGTCCTGGGTAACCTACTGTACTGTCTCGCAGTCTGGTTTCCCTCACCACTTCATTACTGCACTTGTTCCTCCTTCCTTTTGTTCTCTGTCTCCATGTTACATGCCCTTTCCTCTATTGTTTCCCCCACTCTCTTTTCTTCTTTAACCCCTTCAGTCTTCTATTACCCCCATCCCTCCCTTTTCTTTCCTCTCCTTCCATATTTATGTCTCTTTAATAGCGTCACTGTCAACCACATGTCCAATCCTGACACCTTCTTTTCTCTTCGGCCATGCAGCAGAGCAGTACTCGCTGACTCTGCCCCACAGCTGCACAATGCCAGGAGAGAGGCAGGCAGACAGGCCAGCAAACGCACAAATGCCCCCCTGAAAAGAAGATGATTGTATTAGTGTTAACAAAGCGCCATAGCATGGCAGTCGCTATTCTTTTGGAAGCACAGTCAAATGGTGTAAGTAGGAGTGCATAGACAGAGAAGCAGGGGGGAGAATAATAGCCAGAATTTGACCTCTGTTCCTGCTTCAATTGTTGAGCAGACACTGGCTTTATATTACATTATACTGCAGAGGAGCAGGGCCAGTGCATCAGCGAATATTCTGAGTTTCTGAAGTGAATTAGGTTGTCCCCAAAAGTGCACGCACAGTTGTTTTGCTTCGCTTGTCATGTTCTCTCCCACTCTCGCTATTTTATGAAATCAGATTTGTGTGGGTTCCTTTGTGAGCTGAGGTTGGTCGGTAAAGAATAGACTGGGTAATAAAGTCTTGGCTGAACTGAATGTAATATGGAATTCCATGAAAAACACAGAAGATTAACAAGGGCCACAAATTAAGGCGCTATATAATTTATATCGGTCTTGTGCATATTGTGGGACATTTATTACCTATGAGGTCATGTCCAAAGCCCCAGAGACTTGTTTCAAAATTACACATTTTGAACTTTATCTCTATCACGCATTTGCTTGTTGAAAAGCTATACGTACGACCATTCATGGTGAATAGATGAACCCGACCCTTTTGTTTTGCATTGAGCACACAAAACAATAAGGTCAGCGCCTCTGTCCATGTGGGATAGAAACACAAGCTGCAGAACTAAGCCAAGCTACACTAGGCTGGTGTTTGACACTAGCTATCGTTGAACAAGAAGTACATTCAATAACAGTGACTGACATCTGTGTTGTGTCATATCTTAGTTTTAACTGTGTATATTTTCTTTCAATTTTGCAGGAAAGACGAGGAGCAGAAAGAAGAACAGGCTTTGGAGGAGCAGCAGTGAGCTCTTTGTACCAGGAGGAGATGATCAGGTATTTACATCAGAAGTAACACAAACACACACACACACACACACACACATACAACCATACATCAAAACGGTAGAGTTTCACAGACACACATTGTGCGATATGGACACCAAACACATCTCACACACTCTTTATTTGCCGTAGTTTTCTCAGCTTGGAGGACAAAGTGTCTAAATGCATTTCCCAGTTCTTGAGGGTGCTGGAACAGACTCAGCTTTTTTCCTCCAGTTGTGAATCACCACTTATTCAATGCTGAGGTCAACTCGATCTGAGTCTGGCATTGTTAACCACTGATTTTGATGCTGTATTTGATTATATTCAACAGACCGTAACTGCAGTTAGGGCCCAGAGACATCATACAGTTCTGATTTATGTTAATGAAATATATTCTCCATTTACTTCTGCCTGGCAGACTTACTCAAGCTTAAAAACCTCATCTTCATTTCAATGAAAAAAGAGCTCTTTTGGAGATGAAAATGAGATGTGTGAATCCTGCAGGTTTTCCTCCTAAATGGCTGTCTGTGATTAGTATGCACGGTCTTGGGAGGAGGCGGCCAGAGTCTCCCCTTTTTAATTACGTTACAATTCAGGGGGTACTTTAGGGGGAGGGTGATGAAGACATGCCGGGTACAGCGGAGGGAGTCAAGTACAGCAGGTTTCCCTGAACGATGCTCCGCTTGGTTATACGCAATAGCAACGATGCACTGAGGGAAACCGGCAAGGAGGAAGTCATTAACATAGCACGTACACACACTTATGCACATGTGTGCACACATAAACATACACTTGCCGCTATACGTTGACGTGATTGCATCTGAATCCATGCATAACCTGCCGGAACTGTCACACTCACTGCTCTGCTGCATTTCAATTTCCTCTTTCTCTCTCTCTCTCTCTCTCTCTCTCTCCCTCTCTAACACACACACACACACACACACACACACACACATAGACCCTCTCCATATTAAACAGCTAAGCACCTGTTAACCAGACAGAGAGTTAATTGCATTGCTCACAGCTCATCTCGATCTGTTTGTGTGTGTGTGCATCTATCGACAAAAGCAGGATTGATTAGCAATATCCCTGGGCTACTGAGCTGATCAGTGTGTGATTGAAGAGGCTTTGAATGCTACATTTGTAATTCTCTCACCCACCTTGAAAAAGGATTCTGATAAACACTGGAGGCTTTGTTGTTCGGACGCTTTGCTGGAAGCCGTTGCCGGGTTATTTGAGTTCTCAATGTGGCTCGTACTTCCATGGAGCTCAGCCATGTTGGGAGCGTTGACCAAGGCCCTATAGGGGGTGTGATGACAGATTGTGTGTGTGTGTGTGTGTGTGTGTGTGTGTGTGTGTGTGTGTGTGTGTATATGATGGATGGTGTGGTTGTGGTGTTGATCAGTGTGAAGCTCAGGCCAGGTAGATGAGTGTTCTCCACCACTGTGGCCAGTTTAGCCTGATGGATGAAGGACATATCTGCCAGTACACCAGACTGGACACACACATGTGAGCACATAATGCTCTGACACACACACACACACACAACCCTGGCTACCCCAGCTGTTGTGATGACAGAGTAGCCTGTGACCTTCCCAGCATGCATTGCGCTGCTGTTGATGTCACGTCGTTTATAGGACCCACATTAATCATTTGTTTGTTTACAGGTTGTGTGTGTGCGTTAGTGTCCGTGTGGGTGGATTCATGTGTATGGACGATATACAGGTGCTGGGTGTGTGTGTACATCCATGTGAGCTTATTTAGAAACTGTGCACATTATATAACTTTACACTTTACTTAGACATGCTTTATATATGTGAGCATGTGTCATGCACACGTTAGGACAGTCCTGTCCGACCATCGACGAAAGACTGATGAGCTGGCCTATTGATTAGTTGCCGGGGAGACGGATGGTGGCCACACATCAGGGACACTTGGGGTCACCATGGCCATCAGACAAGGAAGTGGGTGTGGCCCAGTGTGGAGACTCATGAATAAACATAGCACTGGTAATCAGGAGTATGTAAATGAATTTGCTCATACATAACCTAGCAGTGATAAAAGTGTAATGAGTTATTCATAATTCATCACAGGCTGATGAGGAGGTGGCAGGAAGTGGGAGGGAAGGAACTAGAGAATTGAGAGAGTGGCATGTAGATGAAAAGCTGAAGAAAAGAAAGCACAGAGGTTCATTAAAGAACAAACAGAGGACAAAACTTTGTTTGTGTCGATTTCAAAACTGTATTCTCACAACAAAATGTGTTGACTGTGAGTCTGAATGGTTTATCTCCACTGAGGGTCGCTTTAAGTTGGAGTTGATCCAGCTGCGCGTGGAGACAGGGCTGATGTTGGAGGGCAGTGGATAGCAGTGTGTCCGAGGAACTATGCAAGGTTTCTCCGATTCAGTTGTATATGAAACACGAGCTTTGTTTGTTTAAACAGATACACACAGCCTGACGTGCACACATGGACTACAGACGGATTGTTTGTGATGCTGCCAACCGTTTGTTTGTTCCTATTTGTGGTTTAACTTTCTTTTATACAGTATATACAGCCGTCTTCTCTTTAAGCTCGAAGTCAGGATGAAAAAGGCTTTTGGAAATCCTTTGGAAGACAACCTTAGTCCAGCAGTGCCTCTAGTTTTTGACATGGTGCAAAAAAGGAGGTTTCCTCCTTTAGCAGTTAGTTATCTATTAGTTATTTACTCAATTAATCAATAAATATGCATGTAGGCATGTATGACTGTCTTATTATTATTATTATTATCCAAATTGTTGCCAATAGACTGATTAATCGATTAATGATTGATTGATTTATCATTCATTGACTGATTAATCATTGCTCTAAACCAGATCCTGACACATCTTGACTTGTGATTAATTTAGTTGACTTTTCCCCTAAAGATTATATTATTTATTTTATTTAATTTATTATTTCATAAACATGCATTATATTTTCAAATGTCAGTGATTACAGGTTGTCTTTAATTCAGGCAGAATGTTGTTGAAAACCCTGAAGTTCATCAACCGTTTTGATCTGATGTTTGTTCTTGAATTTTCATAGCTAGTCTGGCACCATAAGGTAATTGAACCCCTAATTATGACAGTGTTAAGGCCACATACTCTACACAAAGCTAAGCATCCTCAGTTTTAATGGAGGCAACCGGCCTCTGTGTCTCCTGTGTGACTGGAGTCAGGTGTGTGCTGTGGGACCTGTAAAGCCCAGTGCAGCAGAGCAAGCAGACATCAGAGATAAGAATCGGGAGATTTGGCCTTGGGGATGACTGACTTACTGTGCAGGAGTGGTAAAGCGGTGGATATGCTGGGTTCCTGTCAGACAATAGAGCACTAAATTCAATTAATCTGAATGGCCGGCATCAGTAAGAGGGAGGGGAAGGCGTAAAGCTCTAAATGAGATTTCGCCCCATTCTCTCCCCTTCACCCAACAGCCCTCCTTCACCACCACCAGCAGCACTGAACCCTGCCTTCCCCCAGCACTCACTCCTGTCCCCAATGCCAGGAGGTGATTAGAGACACAGAGATATAATCAGAGGTGGGATGGCGCTTGTGTGTTGTATGCCAGTGTCCCGAGGGATGTGGCACGTGTGGCTGCTGTTTGAGTATCAGACAGACAGAGTAGTTATGTGTTTGATGACTAAGTACCCCAGTAACATGGTATTTGCTTTCCTGGCTGTGCACACACTGAAATTACAGAGAAACATATTTTCTCACTTATCTCTGATGGTATTTTGGATAGTTGTTTTGGTTTTATTTGACCATATGTTGCAAAACAGTACAACAACGATGAGTGTAATTTTATTTTTGATGCTAACAACATTGAAAATGTATATTTAAAAAACTGGACACAACTTCTCTTTCCAAAAACGGTGTCCCCATTACTCTGGATCATAACACACAGTCACCATTTCTGGGGGAATAATTCTTCCAAGTCCTTCCAGTGAAATGATGATGAATGATGTGGATTATTCAGAGAAACCAGGTCACTGAATGTGTAAAGAAATGTTGCTGTTCATTTTTTAAAAATGCATATTTAAAACAGTATCTATTCATCTCTATGGTGTTGGTGCAGACGCTCCTGGAATCTCAGACATTTCGAAAATTGGACGAGTAAAACCAAAGAAAGCCAAGTCATCTCATTCTTTTACTACAAATGATGGTCCAATAAAAAAATTAAGTTGACCGACTCTTCACCTTTCTCTCTCTCTCTCTCTCTCTCTCTCTCTGTCTGTCTCTATTTCTGTATCACTCTCAGGGAAGAGGATAAGAACATCTTTGACTACTGCAGAGAAAATAACATCGACCACATCAGCAATGCCATCAGCTCCCAGAAGGTGGATGTCAATACTAAAGATGAAGAGGTAACTACAAAACGCAGCGCCTAGAAATATGTCAAGTGAAACTGTACTGATGGCATCTGTGTAAGAGGCATCAGGAGGCAGAGAGAGTCAACAGTTTATCTATCCAGAGGATCCATGTTCAGCCCCCATGTCAGGAGGGATTTACCCCTCTGAAGGGTCTTTTAGCAAGTCTGTACCAGCCGCAGGGTTGTTGTCATGTGCTCTGACCTCTTATGCAGGAGGGCAGGTGAAAATGATCAGTGGAGCATCACGGAAAATACAGGTCACAGGGAGGGGGGGGGGGGGGTTCACGCAGCTCTTTTTGCAATCGTTACATAATGATCTCGATGATCAGAAGCCACAAACACATGGGAACCACTCCTCTGGCTGAGATGCGTAAATTGTGTGAACGGCTATTACCATTTCGAGTTTTTTTTTTCTGGATTGACCCCGAAATCCATTCATCTGCCCTCGATTCATTATCGGCCAGGCCAAATGGCTCGCTCCCTGCCTCTCTTTCATCACAGCCGCTCTTCAGATAAGCAGGCAGTCGGCCGGTGAGTTCCCAGCCAAAGGCCAGATGGTTGAGGGACCTCGGCAGAGAAAGCTTTGTCTGCCCATTGTCATTGTTGTCATTTGATCACCTGCAGCGCGGTTTGTTCAACAGCAGAGGGCAGTGGTGAAGTTTCACATCAGCAAGAAACCTGACGTGATGTGCAACCCAGAGAGAGGCTCTGTCCCTGTACTCACTCTGTGTGTGACCAAATATACACCTGTGTTAGGTTTTTGTAGTAATTACCAATAAAGCCAAATATGTGTGGAGGATTTTCAGAACATGTTGGGACATGTTAAGTTCATTAATTCATCCTGTTATTCAAGCAAATTCCGCATTTTCTCTTGGCTGTTTTTGTGAACTTATTTTTTCAGATAATGAATAAACAACAGCAATGTAGCATCATAATTATACTCAAGTAACAATTGTAGTAACACTGTAATTGAAGTCATAATCAATCAAACATAGTTTAGATATAAATACATACAGTATGTTCTTTATGATTACTTTAATCACTGTGGCTCTGTGATCAAATTTCTTGCATTTCCAATCTGATTATAATTGCACTTTTTATATGAATGTGACTTTTTATATCAGAAACAATTACTCCTAACTCAAAGTATTTGACTCTGAAGTAGTTCATGAAATATTAATAAATTTGCCTGACAAATGTCTCAGTTGCTGGAGCTGAATCTAGTATGTCATTAATTAAAGGACTTCCAATTTGGCGCATTGGCGGCACATAAACTGGTTTTGCAAAGTAAAATATCCTGAATTAGGGGATACGGTGACCCTCTGAAGTGTCCAACGTGTTGGTTAAGACGTGGAGAGGCAACTGTAACCAGGATTCTCGAGTAAATATCCAACAGATGACATGCATACAAAAAAACACTCAAGATTCACCTTGTGTTGGCTTATATTCAAGATTTGGATACACTTTCACATTTTTCTTAGATTATGACATTTTATTTTGTTTCACGTTGTTTTAACTACAAGTAACAATTGTTTTCATTATTGATTCATCTGTCAATCATTTTCTCAATTAATCGATTAGCGGTCTAGAAAAATGTTGATCACTGTTTCAAGGTGTCCAAGGTGACATCCTCAAATGTCTGTTTTTTTGTTCACAGTCCAAAGATATCCAGTTCAATGTCATAGAGGACTAAAGAAAAATATATATACATAGCCGGGAAGCTGAAATCAGAAATTAATTTATTGTTTATAAAAATAGTTGATAACTAATCAGTTAATCGACTAATCATTGCAGCTCCTGCTTGCCTACACTGTTGCTTCGTACTAACTCAAACATGTAAAACCACAAGTGTGTACAGGGAAGGGAAGGATAGGGAGATAGAGGAGTGAGAGGAGGGGAAAAAGAAGACTTTACATACATTTTGCACACTGCAATGTCCTTTACCACTGCTAGTAACTTATAATCTTTTCTAAATAGCACTAGGCATGAATTTGTCCTCTTCTTGAAATTAAGAGAATGGAGTCTTTTACCCACCCTGTGTAGACGGTGTTTTACATGTATTACCTGTGGTTTACCTCTGTGGATTTGACTATTTCAGCCCTGATCAATAGAGACCCTACTTAATGTCCTTTCCTTTAAACATCAAGGTTGGCCCAAACTCTGGCTGCTCTCAGCTTTGAATGCTGCACTTATTCTATTTGACACATTCAGTGTTTTATTAATCACTGTTGCCTCAAAAGCCCATTAAATACTTATGTATGTGCAGCAGCAACAACCTGTTGGAAGGAGTAAACCCTGAGTCTTCAGTGAAAATGTGGCCACCAGTCAGCAGCAGCACACCTGAAAGAGAGTACGAAAGAGAGAGTGAGGGAGAGAGAAAGAAAGGGAGAGAGAGACCAACTTATTGGTATGCTGGCCTGGCTCATAAGTATCCATTTTAACATGCAGCCGTGGTGATCAATATGATTTAAGCAAAAGAATTGGACTCAGAGAGTTTGCTTTACCTAATTGGCCTCACTGAAAAATGAGCTTGCGTGGTTTTATTAGAACAAGGATCTTAGACCTAAGGAGAGGAGTGTGTGTGTGTGTGTGTGTGTGTGTGTGTGTGTGTGTGTGTGTGTGTGTGTGTGTGTGTGTGTGTGTGTGTGTGTGTGTGAGAGAGTGTGTGTGTGTGTGTGTGTGTGTGAGAGAGAGAGAGAGAGAGAGAGAGAGAGAGAGAGAGAGAGAGGGGGTTGCTGATCAGGGGGCTGCTCTTGTTTTGTGCACAGTGTCCCATCAATCAAGCAGACTCTGTGCAGGTTACTGTAATTTGTGCACGAGCCCTCTGTCAGTGCTCGAACCACCTTACTGCTCTCTCTCTTTGCGCACGCACACATACACACACGCACACACACACAGAGGGCAGGCTACATATCTCATCACTCTGTCCACAGGTCAGGCTCTGAGTTTTGAATAGTAGTGCATAATTTATTTTGTCTGAAAGCAACAAGACAGATTGAAGTTAACTTTGAGGAGTGTGAGGTAGAGATGGAAGAGAGCGTTCAGGAAGATGTTTCACACTGTTTGAGGAAATGAAACTGATTTAATGTGCTGTTAAGTGTTTAAGTCGTGCCTTCAAACTTATGTATTTTGCCTCTTAAAGTATGCTGCCTCATAGTGATCGTCTGGTGTGTTTGTGTCTGAAGGGTCGGGCTCTCCTGCACTGGGCCTGTGACAGAGGACACAAGGAGCTGGTGTCGGTATTACTGCAGCACAAAGCGGACATCAACAGTCAGGTGAGCTTCCTTTAGTCTCTTTTCTTTCTTTGACATAATTGTCCATCTAAGACAGATTTTCATCCGGTGTTTGCTGATGAAAACCTTTTTTTGACAGCCAGATATTCAGTTTATGCCTAAAACTTAAATAGTTGTTGATTGGTGTGAGTAATCAGAAACCAAATGAGCCCCTCTTGTCTGAAATTGTATGATTACTCTAAAGTTACTGGCATTAGAGAACCAAAGTCCTGTCCTAACTTCAGGCTGTTTTATACTCCACTTTCTGTTTTGTTTTTTCATTTTCCACTTCTCATTTTAAGATACAACAACAGTTGTTTTGTTAGCATTCAACAACAACAGCTCCCATGGGTTTTTGACCTATCTTATAAGGACCAGAAACACCAATATTATGTTTCAGCTTTTCGAAACGATCGATGAAAGAAACCCTCTATGGGAAAATACATTGTGGAACAGCGACTTGCCCAGAACTGGAGTAGCACTTCAGATCTCTATTACGTTATTAGATTCCACCTCTATAATCACATAAATTACTAAACTTGGAGTCACAGACAGTTTTTTTAGGTGCTGGAAGAACATAAACATTCATGCAGTGCAAAGTTTTTTCTATAACACTCATTCATTCAATACAAATGATCCCTTCAGAGTTAACAAAATGCATTTTCTTTCACTAGGACTGTTTTAGAAATCAGTATGTAAACCCAAGGCAAGTAGTGACATCTCCAGCATCCCCACTGCCCTTCTCTTTTCTCTCTCCATCCTCTACATCCCCTCCAGAAGGTCACCTTTAATTCACTTTGTGCCACAGACAAATCCCTCAGTGCTTTAGCAGACAGAGTTAGCTGGTAGCTAGCCTAGTGTTTAGCCTCCCCGAGGTTTAGGAGCATCCAGGAGGCTTTAGCTTTGGCGGTAAGCTGGCTCAGCTGCACATCGGAGAAATTACTCCTCTTCCCTGCCCAGCGGCACGACACAGCGCAGTTCAACGTGCTGCACACTGAGGTTTTAACTGTAAGGCCGAATCAATTGGAAGTAATCAGGCAAATTGTTTTATGTTGCACAACCCACATAATCAGGACATTTCACAAATGACTTTCTCTTTTGTGGTCATGTGTGGACCCTTTTTGTTTGGAATGCTTGCAGGGAGGGGGTGGATTTGTGGCGAATGGTTCATAAAAGACTTAACAGTGGGATAACTACGAAACACTTCACTAATGATTTAGAGGCATATCAAGATAATGACAGCAGAGGAGGATTGATGTATAGATGGAGGCTTTTGTCCTTTTTATAAGACGTATTGTATTTACAGTCATGTATCTATCATTAAAAATATAAATTGATATCCCTATGTGCCAAGATTTTTCATCAGTCAAAGAAGGAAACATAAATCTTTGACCAGGTAGTGATAATGGATGGCTGAACTTGAGTAGACTTTTAATTCATCTCCTTCCAACTTTTGTCTGATTTTACTGCTTTTCATATGAAAAGGGAAGGGAGAGGGAAATAATCCAATCTTTTACCCTGAATCATTTGTAATGGAGCAAGCAGAAAGAGCTTTCAGAGAAAGAGATTTCAGGTGTATTTTTAATTATTTAAAATCCTCTTCTGCTTTAAAAATGTGCCTTTCTGAGCAAATATGTGTGTGAAAAGGAAGGAAAACCTAAAATGATGTTTGAGAGCAAGCATTCGTGCATTCAGGCCATCAGGATCTTGTCACCTGCCCTGCTCTCAGGTGTCTCTCTGGGCCGTGGAGATGACTGAATATTAAAGACACTGGACCTCCGCAGCGGAGTTACTGGGAGCAGATTTATGAGGTGGCAAAGAGGTGGCTGAGAGAAAAATATAGTCAGCTAAATCATACCACTCTGTCGCAACGCCAAATTATCTCACTATGTAAAGCTTAGAGAACGATATGCTTCTCATTAGAACCTGCTCGAACATCCTTTTGTTTTGCTTATTTTCTCGAGGTTAAGACAACGAGGGATGAAATTAAATTAAAAAGGAAAGTTTTAGTTATACTAGACGAAGATAAAAATTTGATGGACGTCTTCATGCTTCTGTCCTTTTTGCCCATGTCACATGAAACAAACAGCATGGGACATTGTGTGTGTCCATGAGAGGAATAGAGGAATGTTTGGGTTGTTTGCAGGCTATTAGAGCAACCAGTAATCTCTCTTGACCTCTACCAACTGCCGAGCAACCAGTAAATAAAGATCAAACATGATTTATGCTTAATTTGTTGATTAAAAAGGGGAGGGGGACTTCAGAGTTAAAACAAAAAGTATTATTATTTGCTTGGCAGAGGAGGAAAATCGTTTGAAATTAATCAACTGATTGTTTTAGTGAATTGTTCCCAAACCCTGGTAACCTGCATTAAGGACTCGTTTGATAGTTAATCCTGGATCAAGGCAGGGAGGGACTACAATATGTAGCTGTGTGTGTGTTTGAATACACAGATCACAGCTCTGCCACCTGCCAATTGTAGATCAAACCCTTGTGTTGGTACTGTACATTAACCAACCCCCTCCCACCTTCCCACCCATCCTCACCGTGTCACCGCTCCCTCGGCTAATACACCCAGAGAAAGTGGGGCAGACAGCACCAACTGTGGGAAAGACAACAGTAAAACCTCACTTAATGTAATAATGGAAATTAAGGCTTAAGAACTGGATATTCTGTGTGCTAGAATGTATTTAAGAGTATTAATAAGGCATTCCATCATATCACGACAGCTGTGATCACACAGTACGTATTCGTCACTAATTAGGGTTTAACTGCCTTTTGTTCAGCGAGGAGAAGTATAATTGTTTTAAAGATATTACAAATAAAGCAGACTTTTATCAGTTATGACCAAAATATGTTGCTGGCACCAAGAGCTGCCATTAATGCTGGGGCAGATTAGATAGAATTATAATAATAATTTTGCTGTTGTAATAAACTCGCCACAAGGTCCTTTTAGTAGCTATTCTGGAGCTTTCAATCAGATCAGGTGATTGATCTTTTTGAGGACATTTCTAATGTCAAGTAGGAACTCTGAATATAATCAACTTTGCTAATTTTATACTGCATTTCGTTAAACAAAGTTCACCTGCAGCTGCTTTGTGTTAAGACAAAATAAAAGCACCAGACAGACAGAGACCGATGATAACCAGCTTCATGATACAGGTTATTATCCTGAATCACCCATAACAAAACAAAAAATGATATCGGTACACCTGCAGGAAGATGCGTCATTCACCACAAAAAAAACCCCTAAATAAATTCACTGTTTTACGGTGAGTTTTGTGTTAGAATATTTCTTAGCCGAAACCAGAAATAGTGGTGAATTTTCATTAAACCTTTTGGATTTCATACGGATTAAACAAACAAGATATGATGTTTCAGTTTAATGAGCTTCAGAGGTGTTGGTTGGCAGATTTTGTTATATTTGAACGGAGCCAGGCTATCCATTTCCCCCTTTTTACAGTCTTTGGGATAGTGGGAGTGGTACCGATCTTCTCATCCAGTTCTCTCCAAGAAAGCAAATATTTAACAAAACGTTGGATTATTACTTTGAGAAAAGTTTAATCACTGAAAATGAAGATGGCTCATTCGGGGAATCTCTGATATTTGACGATTTTAACCTTTACTTTTGTCTGACTAAAAGTTGAGGAGTGTTGTCCTTTCATTGGGTCTAGACGAGTGTTTGGGTGGTCATTCTCTGTCCAGACGGTGTAATCCTACACCTACAACTAATCCTCATCCCACACACAAACAACTTCTGGTTTCTAGCAGGAAATCCCAAACCTTCCTCTAACTCTAACCCAAGTTAGTCATGGAAATATTTATTAGATTTCTAGAAAGGACATGCCCGTTCATGGGAGCTGGAGTTGAAAAGGCAGGGCTTTGGTTCGGAGGTGGTGCAGACTACAACAAAGGTCAGGAATGGTCCAGAGTAGATTTATACAATGTCTGACTCAGGGTGATTACTGAGAGGGTAAAGGACAGAGATGGGATTAGGCTAACAAAGAGGAGGGACAGGTGAGATGCAGGTTAACACAACACAATCACAATGACAGGAAGGAGACATTGTTAACGTTTACTAAGAGGAGGTGATTGGAGACAGCTCAGGTTTTAAGGACACGGTCTCACATGCTTTTACTTGACTCATGCCTGATTTCTTTTTTGTTTGTTTGTTGTTTTTTTTTTGTTGCCTTTCCGTCTGTCTCTCTCTCTTTCCCCTCTCCTCATCACTCTCCCCTCCCCCCTCCTGAGCTCCAGTCCCCTTCACTCCATCCCTCCCTCGCCTCCGCCTCTACTTTGTATTAAAACAACATGATCCATGAGGCGGGGAGGGCGACTCGCAGCACCGCTAATTCTAATTAATCCAGCGTGGTAGCACAGCCACGGCAGGCCCCAAGCGCTCCCAGTCTATCAGATAGAAATTCATAACTTAATTGAGGTCAGAGCCTCGAGCCGGCAGAACAAAAGTCTCCAGCCAGGACCAGCTAGATCAATAGTAATAAATATCTGACTGGGCGGCCTACAATTGGTGGCTAGAGAGCGTACAACAAGTCTCATACACGTAGTGTGCATGCAGAACCTGCAGGGATATCTGGGGAGTGTGTGGCTGTTTATGTTAGTCTGGCATATCTTACTGAATTTTTATCTCCTTACGTTTCTTGAGTGTAGTTTATTTATCTGAGTCTGGTTGTAGAAAATTTCATAAAATGTTCTTTACTGAACTGCTTGTGTGTAGCTCAGATGTCTGTATGGCTGATTTGTAATGGCAAAGTCTCTCTTAAGGTATGGATCCATTGATTTGATATTGATGTGAGTGGTGTGGGTGGACTCGCACTGTTGGTTTGTCTATATATAATGGAGTAAAACAGTGTTACCTCAACTTCACTGATAAATGCTGACATGTCAGTGAAGAACTTGTGAAATTTGTATGATATAAACTGATATTTCCACCGATTTCAGTCACACTTTCACATTAGCTTCTTCAGTATCCATTGTTACCTGCTGGTGCAGGCTGACATATCCTCTGATATTGATATTGATAGGCTGCTAGCCTCTGATATGTCAGTATTAGTGGTAATGTCAACAATAAAACATTCCTGTGTAATGCCAAAAATATGTTAAAGTTTGTTCACCAGAGAGTAAAGTGTCCCATGCAGCACAGATCTTGGTCACAATTCTTTAATACCCAAATTTAAAGTTTATTTTATGTATTTATGTTTATTTGATATGAATAATCAGTTGTTTCATAGACTAGATATCACATTGGGGTAAATCCACACTAAAAGGTGTGGCTACTATATCAGTTTGTGCTACAACTATTTATTTTATTTAATTTGAATGATCGATTAATCTGTTTATTGTTTTTTTTAAGTAATTGATTAATCTTTCAGTCTATAAAACACCAGAAAAGAGTGAACAATGCCAATCACAGTTTACCAAGGAGTGCCCAAGGATACAGGGTTAAGAGACAATATTGCATATCTTCAATCTTGACTTTAAATGTTTTAAATGTATTATTTAAAAAAAGAGAATACGTAGATAAATAAATAAATCTTAAGTTTGAGCTGCTGGAATCAGAGAATATTTGGATTTTCTGCTCATAAATGACATGAACAGTTACTCTAATATGAAACTTTTTGCAAATAATTTTCCATCAGTAGACTGATTGATTCATTAACTGAGCACTCTGACCAGCACTGACCAGCTTTCTTGATGGTTATTAAATAGAATCCCTGAACAGATGTACACAAGTTAGTAACTGCTGCCGAAGAAAGCTGCTGTACCTTGTTGTTATCTTGTGTTGTTATGAAAAAGTCCAAATGTACTACATGTTAAATGAACAGAAAAAAATATAACGGACTGCTGTATGAATATAAACGACTGTAATTACCAAATAGCACAAGGCTGCCCTTTTTTTTCTCAGAGGAGAAATTGTTTCGGGCAGCTTCCTAAATAAAATCTTCTTGATTTGTGTCCAGCTCACAAATCAAGAAGCGTGTCAGAGAAAATATTTCATTTCAGTCAAACTGAACAAAATTGTAAGCATTAGCATACTTGCATGCACATTTTTCATGAAAAAAACGTAGTAAACCTGTATCGATATTTATTACGTCTCAAACTGAAGTCGCAACATTCAGCAAAAATCCAATATTGCAACATTTTCTGTGGACGTCGTGCAGCTCTGCTGTGGGCATTTTAAAGGCCTGCTCTTGTAGCAAACAAAGAACACTGAACCTTCTCATCTGTGTCCTCTACTGTGGTGTCAACTACTTGTGTGATCAAAGTGGTAAACACACACACACCCACCCACACACACACACACACACTCACACACACTCACACACACTGTGGTGGTTGATTGAAATTCTATGTTGGAGGCATTATTACACGTTTGTATCCCTCCCCTTTCCCAGCACTGCCTCCTATAAGTAATGGCTCAGTCAGGCCAGTCATAACAAATATCCAGCAAGATTTGTCATAATTGTGTGTGTGTGCATGCGTGTTTGTGTGTGTGTGTGTGTGTGTGTGTCTGCGTGTGTGTTTGTAATTGTGCAACCTATCCCCCAGAATATATAGGGTCTTTAAGAAAGAGAAGGCAGCTAGGTGGGAAAGTAAAAATAAAAACGGAGAATAAAATAGGATGGAGGGAGAAATGGAGCAGGTAAACAGAGATATGAGATAGTCGTGTGACACGAGCATCTCATCAATGTTAACCTGCTCCATGTGACGATATATATAATGACAATGATTTTATTAAGATTTTGCCAAAGTGTTTATACCACGGCATGTGTCACTCTCACCTCTTTGGGTGCATTCGGTCTTTGTTGATTGTTTTATGGCAGTATTATATGATATTTGCATGTTATAGAAAAACTTTATTTTGATTTATTTGAGGTATTTAATTTAAATATTAACATTCCAGTCTTGGTATTAGTATTTTCTTTATCCACAGTTTGTCGACAGATTTACCAGAAAGTATATTGATACCACAATATACACTCACCGTCCTCTTCATTAGTTGCACCTGTACAATCTAATGTGATCCAATACATCAGCTCTGCCATGAATTCTACTTTTACAAAGCTGTTGTACTGGAGTGCATTAAGTTGAAAGGTGTTCCTAATATTATGGTTGCCTCATGTATGTAAATGGAGTGACCAAAATACTCGAAGCACCTCTCTCTGACCCGCTCCTCCAATGCAAACCCCTTGACTCCACCACACAGGACCAAGCACTGAACCTGGGGCGACAAAGCCTTCTCCATAGCTGCCCACTCCCTCTGGGACGCTCTCCCAGTGACTGCACTGACCTACCCACCTTCAAATTCCTGACAAAACACACCTTTTTGTTTAACATACGTGTTAAGTGTTTTTAGTACATTTTTTTTTATATTTTGATGATTTTACCCTGTGAAGTGTCTTTGAGTGCTTAGAAAAGCACCCTCAAATAAAATGTATGATTATTATTAATAAACTACAACAACATAAAGCTAAGTGTATACCTCTCTGACAGTGTCAGTCAAAACTGCCCATTATTATCTTTGTTAAAGTACTTATTGCTGCACTAGTCGCTCTGTACCTTGATTGTCTCCCTTTTATGTAAGTCGCTTTGGATAAAAGCGTCAGCTAAATGACTAAATGTAAATGTTTAAATGTAAAGGCAGAATTTATAGCAGGGTTGCTCTATTGGGTCAGATTGAACTGTACAAATGTGCCTAATGAAGAGGCCAGTGAGTGTATATTGCTCTCAATATCAAATTACATATAACCCTAGACTAACAGAGAAGAAGCAAGAAGGCACATTTAATGCAGGATGAATGTGTACATGCATTTTTATGGTACCTGTTCAAGGTGTCAGTGAGCACCTTCACTGAGACACTCCCACAGCTTAGTGCACACATCAACACAGATATTTGGGAAATCCATTCCTGGCCTCCTCTTTATAATAAGTCCAATGACAGCACAAGTGTGAATTATTGGTCCTGCATTTGCAAATGTGTGTGTTTGTGTCTGCCTGCCTCTGTATGCATCTGTTTAAGTACTGTAGAGGAGGGCGACGTTTCTTTTAGCATTTTATGATGTTTTTTTTTTTAAAACTCTTGTTAAATGGATAGAGGAGAATCTGTCAGACGGGTCTTTTAAAACTTTACCATTTTCAGGCAAAGAGGAATCAGGACACACCTCAGTAAAGTATAATACACACACATAAAAGGCACCATAACTACCACACACACTTGACATTTTATAAGTCACACTGTAAGGTGCTCTTATAGGATTCAGATTTAGTACTCGCTGCACATTAGCTCGACTCGATGAAATGCAAGCTGTTGCCGCGCTGTGTTAAAAGAGCCTATCGGACATAGATACAGTTATGAATCTATAATATGAGCACTCAGAAAAGAGCCAGCGACTTGACAGTAATAGTGCAGACTAAAGAGCCATTCCAGCAGGTAACAGTCCTCTTTGCCATCATCAGCTGTTGTTTCTTTCTTATTGGCCACTCACTGGGCCTTGCCTACACTCAACTATTTGATTTCCATCGTTCTTAACCATCCACATAAATTGTCAGGAGCATTAAAGCTGTCCTCGACCATTTCAGACAGAGGAGGGAGAGTGAGAGAGTGAGAGCTGGATTCAGACAGCGAGGGGAGGGGACGGGGGTGAGGAGAGAGAATAAACAAAGTAAGTGTTTTGCCTTCCATCAGTCTCCTGCAGTACTCAGCTTTATGAGTCCCTCACTCCAAATGCCTCAGCCGCAGCCCCTGCTGCCTGGCCATTGATTTTCATATTACACTCTTTTATGTATTTATTTATTTCATATATTTCTTTTTAAACATCATCGATGAGCCGCAGGAGGACGAAGCGGGGGGCCTCTGGCGATGTTAATTCTCAGTCTCAACCTTATCCTCCTCTCTGATGGCTTTAATGGAGGCTAAGGTGTCCCACGGGAACAAGCAAGCTTGGCAACATGGGGAGGGGAGGGACGTGCAGAGAAGAGGAAGATGTGCATGAGGAGAGCAGGAGATTTAGAGAAAAGGAGAGGCTTCTTTTGTCTGGTGTTTGTGTTTCAGGGTGGACGACCTGTGCTGAAGTCAGGTGTATCACACTTTTTGGCCTCTTGACACATTAAATATCTATAGTCCCTGGCATCCTCCAGGACCCCCCATCAGCCCTGTGATTCATTCAGGATTTCCACCATCCAAGCTGTGTGAGCTTGATGATGGCAGCTATGGGTGTGAGGAGGAAGGGGGGTGGCCACCAGAGGCACCTGAAGGACACTCCCAGCCGGTGTGAAGGGCAGTGAGTTTTGGCGTCAGGCTAATTTGACCGTAGGTGGCAGTGCTCACACACCGAGTGGCAAGGTTACCTCTCCCTGCTCAGAGAGGAGACCCAGATTCAATTAGGGCTGGCCCCGGTCTGCAGATCCTTTTAACACAGGAGGGGGGCGGCCCAGTGCACACACACACACAACCATACACAGCAAACACGGGGCTAACACATGTGCTAAGTACACACTTACACTGCATGTAGATTTATTACAAAGCTTACCAAAACGTGTTTTAGTTTGATCTCCTACCTTTAAGATTTTTTTACTTTACTTTTGTCAAAATTATCATCTCAGTCATCACAGTGCAGGTTTCAGTTGACATGAGATTTTTTGTTTTTGGTTTTTGTTTTTTGCTGTCTTTAAAATCTTTAAATATCTTTTAAATTGTTTAAATGCACCAACAAGCTGCTCATGTATGTGACAATAACATAACTTTAACCTTGAAATAAAGCCAACTAAATGATGGATGTTTCATATCTATCTACATCGAGTGGTTTCAAGTTGCAGCAAGTTGATTGTTTCACCATTCTGGAAACCAACGACTGCATGCAACAAAACAAAAACTCATTCATAGTGCTGTATAATTTGGAAAATAGTAAACAGAAAAGTATGCAGGATTTGGATGTTCTTTTAAAAAAAAAGTGCATGATCATCAGTATGGCGCTTTGAGTCGGTTCTGTCTGGTCCATGATGTTGGTGCCACAGTAGCTGTTCTGGTTACCGGTGAAGGAGATTCTCCTCTCCTCCATCTTACTCGGATCTGTGTTCAGCTTTCTGATTAATGGCACCTGCTCATCATAATGCTATCTGCTGGAATCTGCATACCAATGATCCCAGTCGCCTATCGATTCGCCCCTCATCTTCCCCACACACACACCCAAGAGACTGATCCTAAAGACTGACACACACACACCACACACACTCTCCCTCCTTCCCTCCCCCGACCACTGTCATTATAAAAGTCAGCAGCTGCTGCATGCATTGATCATAAATCATAATTGCTTGTCCATTTTTCCCCACTTGTTTAATGTTGCTGTCAGGGACGGTAGGGGGGGAGAAAAGGGGGAGGCGGGCAAAGGAAGAGAGGAAGAAAAGACCAGAGAAAGTTTATTGAGACACAGAAAAATTAGATAGAGAAAGAGCTGAAGGAGAATAGAAAGGAAGAGAAAGAAATAGTAAAGTTTAAGTTCAAACAAAAACATGCGTATGGGTTTGCAGAACAAAGAGAAGTCCTTACGCTGGCTTCAGTGTAGTCCACAGCTAGTGGTCATTAGATGAACTGCAGCTCAAGACATCTCTGCATTAGCTTGTTTATTCAGCTATAGCAGGGGTGGGGAACCTGATCCACAAAGGGCCGGTGTGGCTGCAGGTTTTCTTTCCAACCAAGCAGCAGCACACCAGACTTGACTCATTTAATCAACTGATCTCAGTCTTCAGAGAGTTGATTGGTCAAACTGTGTGCTCTTGGTTGGTTGGAACAAAAACCTGCAGCCACACCGGCCCTTTGTGGAACAGGTTCCCCACCCCTGAGCTATAGTGTTTGACCCTTTAAGAAGCATGTGGTTTGAACCTTTGAAGACAGTCCACTGTCTTCAATTATAAGAAACTCTGTGTTGCACTGCTCACTCTGGAAAATTAAAGCCCTCCTCTTATTTTGTGACGTAGCCAAGAAGACTGCCAATCACCTTGGCTAAGGTCTGGTTTGTTTACAGTAATTACACTAATGTCTCAAAATGACGGTTGTCATGATTTATCGATGTTAAATTTCAGCACCTTTAAGGAGTATTTTTTATTTGCGGACAAAACATTTGTTATTGAAAGACCGTGATGAAGCCTTAATGTTTTTGTGCGTCTCAAAATGACACTTAAATTATTGTCAACAGTGAGAATGACACAGTTCTTATTAATAGATATGTGAAAGGTGTCAAACAAAACAACCATGACGACACATAGAACATTTTTCATTCATTCATATAGAGAAAAGGCATGAATTAACAGCAATAAATTAAATGTTGTTAAGGAAAGAAAGTGTACAGTGGCCTTCAGATCACCAACCTTAAGGACTGCGCTTAACCTCCACTCACAGTCTCTTCCCTGACTCAGACACAGACAGACTGAAACCTAGTTTCAAGCGGAGATGGACTCGAGGGACCTCTGTGTCCTATTTGTATCCCCTGACTGAGTTAAGTTTCTGCCTCTGATATGCCCTTGATCCCTCCACTTAATGCTGGTGTAAACAGCTTGAGTTGAATGTTTGGAGTATTCTTATCCCGTCGGCTGAAGCCTGTGAAGGCGGACTGATGGAGAAAAACAAGTTAGATCACTTTCCAGAAGTGAACACAACATCTGTGACAGTCCCTGTGTGTCTTCTCTGCAGATAAACAGAGTTACAATGTTTTTTTTATCCTGCTTGGCCTCAGTGTGACTCGGAGTTGCATGGTCACTCTTGGACTCTTTTAGGATAATCTGAATGAAAAAGACACAAATGTGTCTCTTTTTTCTCTTTCATTGGACCAATTTTGGACTAGTTACAGTCTTACCTTTGATCTGTAAAGACTAATGAAGTAAGACTGTGCGCTCATATCTTCCCACATCCTTGATTTGCTGTCTTTCTCTTTCATCCATCTTGCTTCACATCGTTTGTGTGGTAGAAATGATAGATCGGTGCGACTTAAATTCAGCAAAACTGCAATTGTACTAATAGATCAATCCCTATCCATGCTGCTCCTAAGCATATTGCTCCACCCCATTAGGGTGATACACTACACAGTGCTGGATCTCTGCTGCTGCTGCTGGTATTGTGCAAGCAGCTGCTTTATTGAGCACTCTGCTGACATCCAGCACAGCATTTCTGCACCGCAAGGGGAAACTTTGGATGACATGTAAAAGCAGGGGTTCGGTGCGACATGCCTCCGTAATGGGATGGGAACAGGGGTGCACCAGAGATGAGGGGAGGGGTTGTGGGTGGGGGAGCGGGGGAGGAGGTTGGATGCTACAGTAGCTAACTGCAGGTATATTGGGGGGAGAGTGGTGGGTGGGGAGGGAGTGTCTCTTCCAGGCTGCTTCCAAAGCAAATGGAAGACAATCCAATTTCCTGTGATTCCATCAAGCCTCCGTCCTGGATTCAGGGGCATTAGGGAACGCTGAGAGGACAGGCCGCTGACCCCTCACATGAACATGCAAGAAGCTTGTACGTTGCGCACATACATTGGCACGCTCGACAAACATGCACACGCAACATCCTGTATATTTTTATTTTCTGTTGGCTTTCAGTCTCACTGCACATTAGTCAGTTTTGTACTGAATATTACGTTTTTGGTTGTGAATTAACAACCACTCATTCTTACTTTTGTGTGTGTGTGTGTGTGTGTGTGTGCTTGTTGAGCAACAAACTGCAGATTAGCGCTCGCTGCAGATTAGGGCTTAAACCCCTTACACTTTAATTATAACTGTATGTATTTATGTGCATCAAGGTCTTTCGCTTGGCCCCAGCTGTAAGCATCTGTCACTGTCCCATTGTGCCGAGTCTTTGTTTTTGTGTGTGTGTGTGTCTGTGTGTGTTAGGCTCTAAAATAAAGAGAAAATTAGTTGAGTTTTTTTTCCTTCGTGGCTTTTATAAATATGGCAGAGCACCCTCCTTTTGTTTTCACAGAAAAAGCTTGGATTGTGCAATTGTATCGCACAGTTCTGCCCACTCTCTGTGGAGAGAGAATCAACATCATTGTGAGAGACAGACACAATGTCTGCAATACATCACAGGTTGCGATTTGACTCGCAGACAGACAGCATTGTTGTCTTGGGTTAACTACGGCACGCTTTCCACGCTGGTGGCGATTTGCATCTGTGCTCTGTGATCCACCCAGAGGGAATAGAAAGCTCTAATCCAATCAGCAGGTCCCTGAAGTGCTGCCCCTGAGAGAGAGAGAGAAAGAGAGAGAGAAAGAGAGAGAGAGAATGAGAGAGAACAAGAGAGAACGAGAGAGAGAGAGAGAGAGAGAGAGAGAGAGAAGCACAACAATAGGATCACTCTGCACTGGGCCTAGCTAGAGAGGAAAGACAGGAAAGAGATGAAGAAAGAGAAGGAAAAGGAAAGGAGATATTGAAGAGGGTTGAGATTGAAGAGGAGACTCAATGGAAAAGGGAAAAGAGAAAGGTAGATGTGGTAATGAAAGAAGAAAAAAAGGGGTGACGATTGGGCGACGTAATGAAAGAAAATAAATTAGGGTGTTGTTTGGAGGAAAGAGTCGTCAGAAAGAGAAGAGGAGGAAGTATTAGAAGAGAGTCGAGGAAGGGTATGGAGGTAACCATTAAAAAAGTGCATGAGAGGATCTGCTGTTAGAAGGCCAAAGGTGGAAAGATTAATGAATAATTTCACTATAACAGTTTGAGTAATTTAGAAGTTTTTCCACTGCAGTCTACAGCATAGAGGGAAATGTCACTACGCCTGCTGGTTTTTAATCTCTGAGAGTTTGAAACCTTTGTTCTTGGCTCAACCAATGCTCTTGTTCCTGAGACTGGAGGCAACAGTTTGACCATTTATCATCATTATGAGGTGCAAAGGCAGGCTGGAACAGTGATTAAGAGCTGAATCTCCAGTTGATGATGCCTGTCATATATTGTGTCGTATTATACCAACACACACACACACACACACACACACACACACACACACACGTAATACACACACTTACCCATCTCCGTCCCCAATCCACAGCTTTAACAAGAGTTATATCTCAACCATTGACCCCTTGACCTCAAGTATCATTTTTACTGTTCAAAAGACAGACACCCACATATCTGCTTGCACACACTCTCACACACGTGCACGCAGACCGCCACTGATTTTCTGGTCACCCTCTCTGACACTCTCCATTGTCCCTGAGCTGTGTGTCAGGGTCAAACAGCCTCCATGGTTAATTTATTGAAAAGATAAGGCTGTTAACAACTGATGAAAACACCTAAATCAACAATTATTTTCCATACTAGCATATTTAAAGACTGATTTAACTGATTCCACAGAGCTTCATCGTCGTCTAAAAACTATTAAAAACACACCATTGAGACACACAGTTGCACTGGGGGACACGTTCCTTCTTTACAATGAACACACACTTTATTTGGTGTCACTCCCACATACTAAATAGTGTATCAGTCCCCCAACTGCAAATAGTCCTAGCAACTGCACTGCAACCTTTCTGCTGAGTAAAGTTTGCTAAAAACTATAGTGCCCAGCTGTTTTAGAAAAAAGAATAATAACAATAATTAGATATGGTTCATAACTGGAAGAAGCAGCACTGGACAAGTTGATTGATATTATGAGTTTGGAAGCTGAGGTCTAAATCAAACAATACACCTACATATCTGGCAGTGGGCGTGATGTTAGTGGACAGTAAAATCTCAGTTCAAAATGAAGAAGAAGTTTGTTCTGAAAAATTAAACTATATATTTGAGAGATGTTTTTAAAGATGTATGTACTCATTAGGGACAAATGGGCTTGCAGCTGAGTTGACCTTGAGTTGAGCTAAGATGGACAGATGCTGCACTCATGTCAGATTGTTCAGATCACTGTTGTGAGCAGCTGAATGGGAAAAGCTTCAGGCTTTGGGCTGCACTTTCAAGTCTGAGATATCTAGAGATATTTCTAATAACTATGATATCTCACACTTGGTGCAAAGAACTACAAATGTAATGGCTGACTTTTGGCCTAACACTGGTCTGATGTTGCGGTTTAGATACATAATACTGGAGGCACCTCCTCTATAATGTTTGTTCGATAGGTGGCTGGTTCAGGTTGATCAGAGCTGGAAGTCACCTGCAAGTTGAAAGATTTGATTTGCAGGTCACATGTTTCTCAAATCAATATCTCATCTTCCCATAATCCCTCTTTGGTACAATGAAAACATGGCACCCTTTGTCCACCACCACCAACAACAACAACAACAAGGAGGTAATTGGTATTCTAGTAGCTGAAAGTTTTCCTCTAAACTCTCGGGAACATTAAGCAAAGTAACTTGCAATTTTTCTCACACCCAGACGATATTATTCCTGATATTATTCTTCAAACTTGTACTCTGTGGGGTATTTTATTCTCCCCTAGTCACAGGTCTGTTGATGTAAAGACTTGTTTTTGTGTTACAGGATAATGAAGGACAGACAGCACTACATTATGGTAAGAAGGCCTCTCTTATTAATCTCTATAATCTAAAATGTTGTATCATTTGTTCTGCTCTGAAGCTTTCTGTAAGTGGTGTGTGTCTATTTTTCAAATGGTGAATATTTCATTGTGGTGAGAAACTCTTTTATCGTACACTGACATCATTATGTTGTCTGTGTGCGCACTCTCTCTCTTTATATACAGCAGCTTGTTTTCTGTACACACCCGCTCTTTGCCCACATTTGTCTCAAATTTGTCATCTTTCCCTCCTCTCCTCACCCTCTCTCTCCTCCATTCCTCATCTTTATTTTCTACAGTTGCTGATCACCCAGTTTCTCTCATTCCTCCCTGTTGTATTATATGTGTGTGTGTGTGTGTGTGTGTGTGTGTGTGTCCTTTGGTATGTATGTGTGGATGCCTGTCTGGTTTTGTTCTGCGTGTGTGTGTGTGTGTAATAATCGCCAGGCCTCCCAGAGGAAATCAGCACTGGTCCTTAGACTCCCCTGACCCTCTCATGCCCCAACACACATGTCCCTGAGGGGCGGGTCCCCTGTCCTCTGAGCCTCTCTGTGTTGGTGTGTGTGTGTGTGTGTGGCTGGACCATCTGTTGGTGGCGTTGGAGTGGGCATGTTGCATCACCCAACCGAGATCTACACACACAAACACACAGACACACACACACACTCAGCAGAGGAAGCCCCGAGGATGAGGCATAAAAAGATGACTAATAAACATAAGCGATGAACTCCAAGAGACAAATAGCAGAGAATGAAAATTCATTCCCACCTCTCTTTGCACAGGGCCACACTGGCTGGCAGGTGATTAATTGAGGGTTTACTGCTCACCATAAATTGTTCTCCTCCTCTACTGCTCCCCTGAGGGGCCAGCCACTTTTTACAGCTCAAGGCCCAGGCGAGACACCCTCCACGCGTACACACCCACACGCACCGCTTGGCTAAATAAAATACTGTTTAGAGCAACAAGAGGAGGACTGCAAGCGTGGCTGGAAAAATAAGCCAAGCTTTGTTAGTCTGATTTGGCTACAAGATAAGTGGTTTCTTATAGTGTTTGGCACTTGCACACACCTCATACTATTCACAGACACAACTCGGGCGTGCACACACACTTGCGTACACACACGCGTGCATTCCGATGTATCATCATATCTCATGTGCACACACTCCTGCCAGCCCAGCCTGCCAGCCACCTCCTGGGCTGGAGGTTAAAAGGCCTGGCTGTCAATCACAGTGGCTGCTGACATCAGCGATCGTGGCGCAGCACAGAGTCCGCTCTTTAAAAGGAGTGAGCGATTGACACCGACAGAGAAGAGCACTCAGAACAAGAGAGGAAGAGAGGGGAGATGATGAGGGGGTGAGGTGCCAGAGGGACGAGAGGTGCAGTGGGAAAGCAGAGACCTGCTAACTGGGTTAAGAAAGTGCAAGCCCCCCCCCGCTTCCTCCCCCTTTATACACAAAGAGAGGAGACCCTTTTAGTGAGGCACAAATTGCCAATGGGGCAGAAATGAAGTGTTTGAGAGAACCACAGGTCCAGGCCAGTGTCAGTGCTGGGCCTGGAGATGGGCTTTTCATTAACTGCTGTACTGTACACACTTTATTAAACTACAGTACGTAGAAGAGCCTGGTACACACCATCTTAACAGTCTGAAATAAGCTGCAAGTATGACATCTGTCCAGGTAAGAATAAATGATAAATGGACAACACTCTTGGTTGTACATAGGCACAGCAGTGCTTTGAGCTAAGTGCTAACTCTTGCTTAGCAACATGCTCACAATGACAATATTTTAGTCTTGATGTTCAGCAGGTATAACATTACCGCTATGCACAGCTGCAGCTGATGGGACTGTTGTTAGTTTTTCAGGAATCTGGTCATCAACCAACCAAAGTACTGGACACTTTGAAACTTTGATCTGATGATGGAGCTAGATGCACGGTCAAAAGAACAATGTCTGTATCAAATTTTGTAGCAACCCGTTGAATAGATGTAGAGACATTTCAGTCAAACCCACAAATGTGAACCAATAATAGTATAAAGAATGGACGGCGTATGCATGACGTCACCCGTAGGATTCAGAGGAGGTGTTTTGAACCTCAAAATCTGTGGCTCTGGCTGCCGCCATGTTGGCAGTCCTGCCTCTTCCACCTCCCGGTAACTTTAAGCCTTAATATAATTTGAACAGTTGAGTTAAAAACAATTCACACTCAATACAGTTATAATGAACGGGGGAAATTAGCTATAGAGACCAAAACTGTTTTTTGTACCAGGCTGTAAACATGTTTATTTCTGCTGTGAAGTTGAACTGTTTAACATGGGGGCTTATGGAGATTGACTCGTAGCCAGCCTCATGTGGTCATTTGAGGAACTGCAGTTTTTGGCTCTTGGCTTCACTTCACAAACACAGAGGTTGCTACTTGATGTGAACCTCTAAACAAAAAGTCAGGGAATCACCAAAGTCAACCATGAACATCTGACCAGATTTGTTGCCAGTCCGTGTAGTAGATGTTGAGATATTGTGAAAATTTTGCTTTTCGCTCTTGTGGAAGACAAGTCATTGTGATTCATCCTCTGTGGACCATGAACGTCTGTGCAGTGTCTTCTGTAGCTGACAACTCTGCACTAAAAAGATAAATGCTTTGCAGAAAGTTTGCTTGACCTTCTTTTATATCTCTTTTTTAACTCCAATTTTTCCTCTCTTCCTTTCATAGCATCGGCATGCGAGTTTGCCGACATCGTGGAGCTTCTGCTGAACGCCGGAGCCGACCCATCCATCAAAGACATGGAGGGCTCTCTCCCTGAGGAGGTCACTGAATCCAGTGCCATCTCCTCTCTCCTGCGTCAATACACTGCACCGAAAGGCTAGATCACATCCACCTACTACCACCACCTGGTCCCTGCCCCTGTCCTTGTCTCACTCTGTTCATCCTCAGCAGGATTGCAATTTTATTTGACTTTATTTTCAAATACTTGAGGTGAGTTTGATTTCGTTGGCTTAGCTCTATGAAACTACAGGGTGTAAACATTGGCCCTTCCATTTGATAAGACATGAAATGAAGCACACCGCATGTATTTTCATTGATATAAATCATATTTTGACTTATGCCCAGTCAGGTTGGGTGATCGGATGATTACAGTGAGATGAAAACCTGTCAACTGGTTGAGTTTTTGCTGAGGTAGCTGTACTTTAAATATCTCCCCTGAGCAGGACTGCTTATTGGCAATATTGGAATGACTGGATTTGTGCATCAGTGTGATGAAATATCTGGATTTGTAGGTATTTAAGTCACTGGAAACATTCCTGACTACTTATTTTATCTCTAAACGATATAAGATCTCTGAAAAGTCATATCACAGTATATATATCATTAGCCTGAATGACATACCCATTTGGAAGATTTTATACATATCACCCATTCCAACTGCTCAGGTCTGACAACCAGCCAGGCCTTTTAGTCTGGGTCAGCCCTCTGACCATTTATTCATGATTCAGTTGTGTTACGTTCAAGGAATGCTTTAATCATTTGTCATTTATCGCATTAAAGTATTCAACAAATCTGTTCCCTCTGACTTGTTCTGTGTTCATTAGATAACTTACAACAGTGTTTCTCAAATGTTTTACGCAGTGTACCACCTCACAATATATCGGGCCTCCAAGTACCACCTGTATAACAGATGTTAAAAAAATACAGCAGGCCGACCCAGTTCAGCTACAGTCGAATCCTGAACAGAACAAGTTCAAGAACCAGAGCTACTAGGATGGAAAAGATGTACTCCTGATCCGCACTTGCCTTCCAGAGTTTTTGAACCATTCATTTTACACTTACACTTACTTACTTGCTTATCTCCTAATCACATTTTAGATCCTAACTAATCATAGAGTTATGCACAGTATGTAAAATATTACAGGCTGTCATAGTTTTCAAGTATTTTCATTCAAATTCTTCTAGTATTGACGGTATTGAATGTTTCTAAATTAATTTATTTAATTAAACAAATATATTTCAGAGATTCTTCTGCATACCATCTAAGGGAGTTCACGTACCACCAGTGGTAGTTGTACCACACTTTGAGAAGTGACTTAAAATATCAGATGACCGTGTACTTAGATACTGCTGCAGTGACAGGCCTTGTACTTTCTAAACACACATCTCATTGTAGTGATAACCACAGTGAACCTGAACAATACATTATCCATACAGATTAAACTAACTGAGCCAAGTTTTATTTTTATTTTTTTTACAGTGTGGACACTTTATAATACGCTTTATCAGAATAAACAGTTTTTTAAAATGCTGGTAATAATAATAGTGTAATAAAACATCACCAACAAAAAAACACGACTGTGCTCAAAGTCCTGACACATTGCACGCTTTTGTTTTAATCCGTATCTTTAATCCGCAGTCCACTCTACTGGTCCATCTTCACCGCGCACGCAGCATATGGACAACATACTGTGCACACAACACTATACAACCTGCCTGTGTAGTATTATGTCATATAGGAGAGATCTCCAGAAATAACCAACACATGGTCAATATCCAAATCTGCTTTACTCGTCCTCAAGCCTCTCCGATCAGCACATTTTCTCCGTCTCATCTCACACACACACTCCACCAGATGAGAATACACTAAATCTGGATCCTGGATCCTGGATCTTAACTACAGCTTCATGAAGACACAAATGCACATTTTGTACACGACAAAGCTTAATCCTTTACTCTATAACGCACTCCCTTGCTCCACGCCTCCCCCCAGTGTTTTACTTAAATCTGCTTTGACACAAGGCGTTAGATAACCATCTCGACTTGTCTGGTTGGAGGCTGTCAGTCACTCACAGATATATGACAGCAGGAGATGGTCTACCCGGCATTGGTAGTCATCACCAGGGACACTGCTTCAAATTCAATTTTTGTCTTGACAGCTGTTGTACAGTTCCTTTAGTGAATTGAGATGCAAGTGAGCTGTACTACACATGAGGTGAATTAAAATCTCTCCACATAATGTCTATATCTGCATCGATGTCCTGTCCTTCGCTCCTTCACATCACATGGGAGAAAAAGGGCCTGGAATTTTTTCCAAAAGTATCATCAGTCACTTTTGTAGACTCCAGTCTTCCTCAATGACATTTTCTCCGTCTCCCCTCATGAATTTTGAGGAGGAACCCCTACATGAGTCGAGAGGAAACCTTTTGAGTATTCAACCTGAGTCTGAGACATGATGCGCTACAATCCCACAAAGAGACGACCAGTGACCATCTTATTGTTATGAATTCCATCCACATCCAGCCATTAGGCTGTTGGTGTATCTCTAAAGCCTGTTTGGGGCTCGGTGTTGTCTCCTCGTTGCTTCCTAAACCCCGTTATGTTGGCTTGAGGTAAGAGAGGGTGACGGCAGTCGTGCTTCCCCCCCGGCTCGTCTGCGAGACTCTGACACTAAGCCCATTATGCTTCCATTATGGGGCTTCAATTTTCCTCTGAGTTTTTCACTTTTGACACTGCAGCTCCCTCCTTCTCCAAACCGCAGACTCACATACCCCTCTCACCCACCCAGGCCCATTATTGTTAAGCCGTTCTGAATATTTATGCATTTTTCAGAGGTGAAAAGTAATAAAATACGTTTACTCAAGTAGTAAACTTAAGTACAGTTTTGAGGTACTAGTACTTTGCTTGAGTGCTTCTATTTTGTGCAACTTTACACTTTTATTGCTCTATATGTTTGGGAGAAATTCAGTGGAGCTTTTTATTCCACAATAATTCTTTATGGTGTCCCAAAGGTGCGAAACACAGCAACATTTCAAGAAACAAATAAGCGTCAATACGCCACAGTTCACGCGACATATTAACAAAACTAAATACAGTGTGATATCACCAGAAAATGTGTGTGAAACGCTGACATGATCAGATAGAGATGGTAAATTCAAGTCAGCAAAAACCAACGTGTTCATACTTATTGTCAGTACTCAATACGGAGAAGAAAATAGATATTAAAGCCTGTGTAAAGGCAATTCCGAGATTTCTTTAAAAATACATTCAATATGTTGGAAAATAGTTGCTGAAAACATGTGAAAAGACTTTGAATGATATATTACTGAAATGTGGAGTTAGAGGTTAAAACAGTTTTTCACCAGTTTTCAGTCCAGGATTTTTTGGGCGGTCCTAAAGGGTGGCTCGATGACGCACTGAGGCCACCCTGAGCAAACCCCTGCCCCCCTAGAAGAGAGATAGAGATTAATTCATCTCGCTCAGTGTTTCAAAGTTAGTCATGTCACTATATGAACTCATCTGACATGTTTCAGTCGCTTCAAAATTGCTACTTGACTGCTCCCACGAGTGGGCGTGGCTTCAGTCCTGGAGCTGAGAATACTGCTCATTTTTACCTGATTTTGACACCTAATTTCATAAACTTGTCGATATTTTTAATCATTCAAATTTGGCTGGATGGATAATAACACTTTCTTCTTTTGTCTGACAAACTCAAAATACATATTTATTCTGACTTTACATTAAACATACATGCAGGCAGACGATCCATGTCCAGGTGTATGAATAACTAGGTTTCATGTAAACAGTAAATATCCAATATTAAAAGCAGAATAACTTGAATACTAATGTGCCTGTAAACATCTAGACAGCAGAGTGACAGTATTTTGTCCCGGTTTTGATGACCATGTCATTGGTGATGCATTTGTGGACTCTCCTCCATCCTTACCCCTCTCATCACTCCCCCTTTTCATCTTTCTATCACCATCCTTCTGCACACTGGCTCTCTCTCTCTCTCTCTCCTTTTACCTCTCCACTCCTTTCTCTCTCCTGTAAAAGCAATACCATGTCGCTGCTTTGGCCAGCTCTTAATGCAACCCTTTACCCCACCACCACCCACCATCTCTCCCCCTCATCTTCTCTTTACACTGCAGCACCCCCCACACCCACCCTGAGCAGCATGGCTGGGAACCCAATAGTAAGCAGAAATCTCTCTCTGCTGCTGAAACACTAATATGAGAGGCTCATTCACTGGTGTCCACGACTGTGTGTGTGTGTGTGTGGCTCAGCTCTAAAGCTTTATGTGTAGTTTATGGTGATGAACAAGCGTTTCTTCTATCCACCAACACCAAAGACTTTGGATAAGCCAACAAACAGTAAGAGTACTGGAGGCCTTCAATACAGCAAACATATTATCATCACTACAGTATTTGTCATGGTTCACTCGGGGTCATGAACCCTCCTCCTTTGCGTTACCTGTCATCTATCTGATATGTGCAGCAGGATAATTATTGAGTGAAAAAGGCCCAGTTTCAGATTAAAACAGCATTGAGCTTCCAACCTTGAGGGTGTCATTGAAAGGCCTCTGTTTGACTCCAGTCCCTGTTTAAGACTCACTCAGTCATCCTGTGGATCATTGTTCACCGCCGGCTGGATGGAGTCGTTTGGGGAGAAAAATGTCCTGTCTTGATGCTGCAAGATTGACTTTCAGGCCAAAACAAATCCTATCTGTTTTGCATGTTAATTTATTCCCTTTTGCTTCAGACGAAAAAAAAAAAAAACTGTTTCCTTCAGGAAGTTTGTAATAAAAGCCTTGCGATCAATGATAATGGCATTTGTGCTCGTGTTTGTCATCTTCGCAAAAGCAACAGTGGTGGAGTTCCCACAGATTTATTTGTATACTAGTGCTGTAAGTGGCGTGTAAATTATCCTAACTGTCTGTGTGGCTTTTTATCTTTGTAAGGCAGTACTATTAGAGCCTATCCATTATTGCCCATAGCCCGGCCAATCAATGCTTAAATAAAAATCAGCTCAATTTGTGGCGTTTTATGCAAACGTGCAAACTCCTACCAGGCTGACTCTTTGCTTTTTGTTTTTATAATGTAACAGGAATAGCTAAAACACAAAGGAATCGATAACACTTAAGTTTGGGTTAGGTTGGCCTGCTCTCAGACAAGTGCTGCACGTTGCTGCATACAAATGAGTTTCATACAGATGTACACTGTGGTGTAATTTCATTATAATTCTGTGCATAGTTAGCCGACACCATAGTTACAGGGAATAAATCCACTGTAACCTGAGAGTTTTTAGCAATGCAGCAACTGCAACTAAGAACAATTGTAAAGGCTGAGCACACACACGGTTAGGGCCATAGCTGAGGTCATGTCCTCCATGTGGTTTCTGGTGTTTTATCCCTTTTATTAGACAGACAACAGTACAAGGATGGCAGAAAGTTAATGGAAATAAAGACGCCCAGCTGGACAGAAACCAGTGACATTGTCTTTCATGGTCAGCCCCTTAACTCGTGCCACTAGTTCATCACTCTGGTGTTTTTTAAGGCTGATTCAGATATTTTTAGCTATGTGTGACTTTGGGGCAATATTAGCCTTTTGGTCAGCCCAAATTAAAACATCTCAACTTCTTGATGGATTGCCAGGAAATCTGGTACAGACATTCAGGAGCACTTGTAATAATTTTGTTGATCCTTGAACTTTTCATCTAGCACTGCCATCAGGTCAAAATATGAATGTGTCATACTTTAAAATAATTTGGTTTATGATCAAAAATCTGCAAAAGCTGTTCACATTCCCGTCCACCTCATCTGTGCTTTGTGTTGAATAGCAAATGTAAGCATGCTAACATGCTAAACTAAGATGGCGAACATGGTAAACTATTCCTGTTAGCATCAGCATGCTAACAGTGTTAGCATTTAACTCAAAGCAGCACTGTTGTCTAAGTGGGTAAACTAGCTGCTAGCATGATTTTTTTTAATGAAAAACAAATGTTAAAATAAAAGTATTTAGTATTCCTGCACCAGAAATATAAAAATGGGGGCAGAGGGGGCATTGAAACACTTTTTAGATGATGGAGATAAAAATTACAGAAAACATCTCTGTATGCTGGTCAAACAATTGCCCTTGGGGTGTGTGGTAATGGCCCTCAGTGGTTAAAAATCCTGGCTGCAGCCCTGCAGATAGTCTGCTTCCCAGCTTGACATATTGACATACAAGCTAACTGCCTGCATATGGGCCATATTCCCCTTTTTGCCTGACCACAAAGCATATTTCACAAAGCACTCTACAATTAGTTAACAGCACAGGGATTAAGGATAGATTTGACGATGCAGCGCTGCAATCTGCTGCTGTGTCTCTTTAGCACTGAGAGGATCAGTAAATATAGCCAGGCATCTGTTTCTCCACTTGTTTTATTTTTCTCTTTCGCTCTTTCTTCTCTCTCTTCATGTATCTTTCTTGTCACCCCCCCCACCCCCGAGAGCGAGAGAGGAAAGCAGCATCAATCACTGTTAACTGACTGACCACTGTCCGTTGGTGGTACTAAATGGATCTCCACAATTGAATAGAGGCCTAAGTGTGTGGTAAATGCTCTCAATGGGTAAATGAATTTGCGGGTTAACTCGCTCTAAGAGCGTTTAGATAAGGCAAAATAATAAAAACACCTACAGCAGATATTTTTCTTTTGATCTATCGAAAACAAAGTTCAGCTGAAAATCTTAACTCTCACATTCATCACCGCAGGCTCAGTCTTTTAAAGAGAAATACACTCGTGGGTTAACCCAAAGACAATTCAGCTTTATTTTCCTCATATAGATTTGACTGTACACGGTTCATACCATTACACAGAAGGCATAAATGAATAAATTCAGTGCTCTCTTTTACATCTTTTTCAAAGACACATGGCAATAATAAATAGCGCTCATGAAACAAGACGATCAACACGTTTTTCAAACTGTACAAAATTTACAACAATTAAGATGCAAACTTCTGAGGCAACACAGACTTAACAAAACTGTCATGGTAAAGTGTTTGTGGGTGATTTTCATTTAACACTTTAAGATTACAGCCCGCAAATTACACTGTAAATATTTTGTACATATGAGGTACCAATGAAACTCTTACTGTGCACATACAATGACAAACACAGGGAAGGGGGCAACAGATTTGCATTTTGGGGGACATAGAAATGTATTACACTGTAAGTAAATGACTTGATACATTAAATAATTACAGGGTAACAACAGACTCTGCCTGTATGACATTGTACAACAGCTTGATCATGAAAAACTAACAATAATGGACACTATACTTCATATTTTAAACCTTTTTATGTTATTTCCCAGATATAAGTCCCTCTTAAACACATCTTCTTCTACTATACTGACATATTAATCCCTGTATAGTTACACAGTAAGTATTTCATTAATACTGTGTATTTACTAGATAATTATGCTGCAATTTGCGGGCTGAAATCTAAAGTCTCACTTCTTTAAATTGTGTCACTTTCTGTTTGTTGATTTGCTTTCTGGCTCTTAAATCGGATGCTCTAGTAAAAAAAAAAAAAAAAAAAAAAAAAAAAAAAAAGTTGACCACATAGAGAGGACTTCTTTTCGTCATACGACAAAACAAGAACAGGAGTAAGGACTTAAGCAAACTCACTTCCCCCAGACCAAAATATCCACTGGTTCTGACATGCTCGACAGGTCAAATCAAACTATTAGTTGCTCTTATAGCTCAAAGAAACAGAATCAGACGCCAGTGTCGTCATGGTGGGGCTCTAAGATGTAGCTGATGTGGCTTGAACTGTAAGAAAAAGCTACAGTCGAGTATCAGCTCTGGCAGAGGGAGGGGATGCTCTGTGGTAATCCCTCTGACATGGCAGGAGGAGAACAGACTGACAACACATCTGGGGGGTCAATAAGTAGGTTGATAGCAGGCAAAGCCAGAGCTCTGCTGGACTGAGTAGATTACCAAGAGAATCCTGGATCAGACTGAGGAAGCAGAAGAGCCAACACAAAGAGTTTTCCTGCTAATACTTGTTGGTGTGTTCAATGTCAAATGAATCTTTTTTTTTTATATTTAATATCTGCAAAGGAATCTGCATGTCTTATAAATCGGATATCTCCTCTTCTTACATCTGTGCATTCAAAAAAATAAATTAATAATTTAGATGTGTGATATATTACTAGAATTGTTCGAGCTGAATTTTTCTTAAACCCTAATCTTCTCGACTGTCCTCCAAACACCTGGAAACAGATAATTTAACACTGACGGACGTCTGCTCTCAGACAGCGTTTACACAGACAAGAACAAGTCAAGCACCTATAAATATAGAAGAGAGACCTGCTGTGTAGCAAACAGTGTTCGCCCTCACTCAAACAGAGGAGACATCAGTTTCTACTGGACAGACGGACGGACGGACGGACAGACAGACCAAACAGGCCATCTACTTCCTAATAACTTGTAAGCTTCAGCAATACATTAAAAAACATCAGCATGGTTTCAAAATTCACACTTGTGCCACTGTTCTTGTAAATTTCTCTCCCAATGAAACACTGTGTTTTTGCCTTGTGCATATGTCTCTCCTCTTTTTCTCTCTTCCTCTCATTCCTGCATTCCTGTCCATATGTGTAGAAAAAGAAGAGGAGAGTAAAGTGCATCGCCAATGTAAAGGCTATGATATGGCCAGACAGCAGTCCTGCTCATTATCAATCAAGAAGCATGCAGGTGCCTCCTGGGTCTCATAGGGACTTTGATCTAGATTGTATCCCTATTGTTGTAGCTGTTAGACAGGGATGGTTTATTCTGGAGGGGGGATGAGACAATATCACCTCCCCTGTGAGCAAAATCCACCGACTTATTGGAAATCCAGTCTCATTCTCAGAGTGAAAGAACAAAATAAAGTCAGGTGATAACAAAAATTGTATGGTACAGTGTTGAGATTGAACATTCAGTGGTGTGGAGGTGTTCTTCACTGCTTTTATCCGGACTGCACGTCTCTAACTGGTTGTTACCTCACCGTTGAGGGACCGAGAGTCACACTTCTTCTCTTTCTTCTCATCTTCACCCAAAGTCACAAAACGTACCAGGAGGGCGATAGAAATGTAAAAAGCCTTGTGAGTCTGTTTCTGCCGTATCCCCGCAGCGATCTTCATGTTCGAGACTCAAAACTGGGAATGGTCCATCTCGTCCAGCCATGAGGCGGGGCTGGTGGGGAAGTCAGGGTATCCTGTACTGCTGCCCGTGGAGAGGTCTGAGGTGGGGCCCCCTGCCATGGCTCTCAGGGCCTGTCCCACGCCGCCCGGCCCGCCCTGCACCACCAGACTGTCCATATTGAAGCCCAGGTTGTTGAGGAGAGGGGTGTGGCCGGGCAGAGAGGTGATGGAGGAGGGCGACTGAGGGAGGCCGTAGGGGCTTCCCGCTCGGATGTCGTGGTAGGGTTGTCCCGCCGCGTCCACGGAGAAGCCGCCGTTCAGCACCCCGCTGTTCGTCACGTCGCCGACGCTCCCGTAAAGCCCGTTGGTGTGGCCGAGATCTGACAGGACCTGGTCATCTGCGGAGGAGGTACCACCACTTAGCATGAGGGGTGTAAAAACTTTGACAACAGTGCTATCAAGTGCAAGAACATTATATAGTTGTTATATTTCAATACAGTTAAGTGCTTTTATGGGTGAGATTTATCGTGGCAACATTATGTGGGTTTCATGAAGGTACAGTAAGTGGACCACTGAAGTTTTGTTGGTGAGAAATGATGTTCTTCTCTAACAAAGGAGGTCTGTATGTGTGCAATTACTGCAGCACAAAATATTTGTTTCCATCTCAATCTCTCCCCCGGGTGGTTTCAACAACAACAAAGCCCCAGAGCGCTTTCTCTCTAATTGACTAAAAGCCTCACATGCTTTATAGAGTTTCTGTCACCATGTTTTCATTTCTCATAAAAATGGCCTTCTTTAAAAAAAAAAAAGTGGCTTGAAGACTTTTATGACGACCCAAAACGGAGGTTTGCAAACATTAAATAACATACGGATGTCTAAAATGTCATTTGCATCCCACTAAGGAGCCTCTCTCTCTTTTCCAATAAGCTCCATCATGGCGACAAACTGAGGCAGGAGGGTGCGTCAGCGGGCGCGGGGAGTAGTGAGGGGAATGTAGAATGAGAACGCCGTTTTGGTGACACCGTGCAGTGAACAACGCAAGAAAACAAATGAAACGCCACAAAGACGCATTCAACGGCTGCTGCACTCAGAACCGTGTCATTTAGCAGCTTGTAAGGTCCCTTAATCCCATTAGTACAACAGTGTGACTGACAATTCCCTTTCAGGAATCTCTCTCTCTCTTAAGCAATAATAGATATGTGCTCCACACAATACATACCTCTGAAGCTCAGCTCGCTGTCGCTGAGTCCTGCGTCGTCGGCCGAGCTTTCCTTCTCCACTTTAGCTCCTCCTCGGTTGCGTTTCACACTTTTATAAAACTGAGTCCAGCGATGTCGACCTGCGTCTTTCTTCAGACGCTTTTCTTTTGCTCGCCTGTTTTGGAACCACACCTGACAGAGAAAAAAATAATAATCATTCACTGACAACAAGAATTCATATTGTAATTACACAAAACAAAGAAATCCTACTCCAACTAATAATAATAGTAATCATCATAAATATTTTCTTTCTGTTTAATCTGACTTATTCAATGTGTTCATGATGTTTAAAATCTTCCAATCATCTTGTTTGAGCCAAAATATTCTGCATTTTTACAAAAAAGCTTTAAATTTCTGACACACAGGAATAAATGTTACACTAGAGGATCATAATAAACTAGAAAAAACAACACTGATCAAAATGGTGTTGCAGAAAAAATCACAATTAAATAATAAATCAGCAGAAAAAGTAAGACAATCACAGTAAAAAGTATTAAAGCAGAGAGGCTGAAAAACAATTAAAGTCCTCGCATAAAATAAAAACATAAATATGTTTGAAGAGGTGTCTGTGTTGTCTTTGTGTCGACTTTAAATTAGATACAATCTTCTTAGCTCTTCAGGAAGGTTGTTCCAAAGTCTGAAAGTTGATAATAAATCTGATCATTTGTTTAATTTTTGAAAATAATTTTAAAGATGCTTAAATCAGGATGACACAGAGTGATGTCGTCTTTTTGCTGTGAGAAACCGAGCTGGAACACGGACACCTGAATGGTAAAAGACAAAACTACTCTACCTGCACTACTCTCATGTCCAGCCCTGTCTCCGAAGACAGCTGCTCTCTGACGTGGCGTGCCGGCTTCGGCGAGTTTTTGTAGGCACTTTTGAGGGTCTCTAGCTGCTTGGCCGTGATGGTGGTCCTCGGTCGCTTGGTCCCCGCCTCTGAATCATCTGGAAACATCATTACAAGTGTGAGTGACTTCTTCTTCTTCTTACATCTGTCACGTTTCTTTAACAGGCAGTGCCCCTCGGCCTCTGCGTGATGTACATGTGTGTTAAATGAAGTGAATGGTCATGTATGGAAGTGTATTATTGTCCTTGTGCATCTGTCCCACTTCCACAGCAGAGGACATAAATCTAACCCAGCGGAGTTATTGGGGGCTGCACCATATAAGAGCATTGCTTCACTTTACATAATCAATCAGAGATGCATGGAAATCTCAGAAAAGAGGGAGGGAGATAGACAGCATCCACACCCAGATGACAAACAACATAGATCCACAGTCACTACTTATTTGACTGCATTACACAGTGGACACAGTCTGATCACATCCTCCACTGTGAGTATGGTGTAGTCACTGAACCACACAGGCTGGCTGTATGGATAAAAAGAGTCTTTTTAAGTAAAGTTTAAACCTGTATTTTGATTTAAATGAATTAGATTTAAGCTGATTATCAGCCACTGCTTCATATTTTTGGATGTGTGCAGACGTACCGTTTTGTTTCGCTGTCTCATAATCCACCTTGCACACCAGCCTCCCGTCCTCCATGAGGTAAAACTCGTCCCCGGTGGCCAGTTGTCGGCTGCACATGATGCAGGCGAAGCAGTGCAGGTGATACACAAAGTCCTGCGCCTTCCGCACAACCTGCGTCGGAGGGATCCCCTGTTGGCATGATGCACATTTTGTTCCAAATCGCCTGCAGGGAAACATAAAGGAAGAGAGCTGCCATTAGAAAAAATTGATGCAAAACACCTGCAGGGTAGACTGACATCCTTCTCCTATTTATACCCACTTTACAGGCTGAGGCCAGATTAAAATTTCACATGCTAGACAGCTATTTCTTCAACTGCAGCCAAGAATGATGACACAGTGTCTGTATTAATAGAAGCTCCAGCTGTTGTAGAGGGAAAAATCAGCGCTGGGATGCATTTCTGTTAACGATAGACCTGTCTGCAAGCTGATGGATGGAGAGGATCAATGCACTGTGTGGTGTGTGTGTGCACGTCAGTGTGTGTGTGTGCGTGTTTGCATGTTTATGTGTTTGCAGATGAAGTACTGAGAGCTGAAGAGGAGGAGGAGGAGGAAGAGGAGGAGGAGGTGAAAGAAGAGGAGGAGGCAGAGGAGGACGAGGAGGAGGAGTGTTTGCAGTAAACGCACCCTGAGGAGAACCAATAAAACACTGACTCAGGAGAGGCTTTAAATCACACAACCTACCCACAGAAATAAAAAAAAGAGCAAGGTGAAGCCTCCAAATCACTACTGGGAAGCACTGAATCTGTGTCTACACATGTGTGTTTATGTGTGTGTGTGTTCTCCAGTCACACGTGTCCCTCAGCCACAGTTTGAACATGCAAACGCGCCCCTGTGTTTGTCCCCAGGGTCGGCTAACACAGTTAACTCTCTGTGAGACTCCAGCGAGCTCTTTAGGTCCCGTTCAAGCTTTGAGCATTAAAACCTTTCAAACATGATTTAGTAAAAAGCCACGATCTGCTGATCCTGTTTTGGATAAAAGTCAAACTCAATTTTCTTCTGTAATGCCTCAGAAATCCAATCGTTTGAAAGAAAGACAGGAAAGATAGAAATATTTGAGCATTTGTTTTGAATTTTTTTTTTGCTTTCTCTTGCAATGCCAGCAGGACAAAACAGCCTGTAAAAATATAAATAAGTATAACATACTGAGTTATGGGTGTTTAATGCAAAAACACAAAAAGAATAATTAATTTAACCCAAACAAAATAAGTATTCACCAAAATATCATCAATGTTAGCTCTTTATGGAGGTTTTGGTTCAGAATAAAAGAGACCTTCCTGTTAATATTACTAACATTGTTTGTTTTATTATAATACAACGTGAATTTATAAAAACAAATCAAAATCTGGCTGGTAAAAATCCTAAAAAACAAGATATAAAGGAGAAATATTGGGTTCATGCTAACATAATAATAGTAACAATATTAGCTCTTTTTGTGGATGTTTTGGTTCAGAAATGAAAGAAAGTTGCTAAAAACCTTTCTGTAAAAATATTAACATTATATCTGATATTATAATTTCCAAAAAATGAAGAACAAGAAGATATAAAGTAGAAATAGTGAGTTAATGCTAACACATTATTAGCAACGTTGAAACAGTTGAGCTAACAGTTTGAGCTAATGTTGCTAGCGGTTTTTGGCGTTAGCAGTTAGCAAACTGAAAGAAATCAATATAAAATATAAAATTTAGGTTGTTTTGTTAATAGGAAACATAGCCGAATTATTTAAAGACACATTTCCATCAGTATCTGTCATTTTTATCCCATAACACCACGATAAGAGGTGAATTTAATCAAAATATTACTTTTTTTAAATGGACTTCGCTTGTTGGGATTTTATCGAGCACAGATCAGAAAACTGTAAAGATTTATAAACATATAAATAATATATAATATCACAGCCGAGACAAAAGAAATAAGAAAAAAAGGCCCACTGACTTGAAGAAGTCCTCCTTGCAGTAGACGCTTCCTGCCCGGGAGAAACATTTGTCCGCCAGCGGAGTCTGACAGTCGGCGCACTTGAGGCACTTGGAGTGCCAGTGTCTGTCCAGCACCTTCAGGATGAACTTGTCCAGGATGTGCTGACTACAGCCGGCACACTGAGGGATCTCTGCGGGGGGAAACAACAGCAGGAGGCGGTCACACACAAGCCAGGACGGAGAGCGAGATGGAGGAAGGTTTCGGGTAAGCGTTCATATCAAAATAAGGACAGTTTGATGAATTTAAAATGAACTTTACGCATTAAAACAGGTGTTTTTTTCCCCCTGCATCTTGTGTCAGACAGGATGGCTGCACATTTACACGTCAAATATTATATTTATATTATGAATAGTATTATATTAAAATAATTTTCTTAATGTAGAAATGTTTGCATCAGTCCAGTCCTTCAATTGTTTGACCAAACTTCTTATATTTTAGCTTATTTTTATTTTTTTGACCCACTTTTGTTTCGATGTTTTCTTATTTTTTATCATTTTAAATTACAGAATAAATTAGATTTTATCGTCTTTTTGTTAAAAAATGAAATAAAAATAAACAATAATAAAAAAAAGAGAATATTATATATATTTAAACAAATAAACTGTCAACAGTCTACTTTTGCTTTGTGTCCGTCCCTGTCCAAGGTGCTGACCTGGGAGCTGTTTCCAGCAGTGCAGAGGTAACCTAACCTGCTCTTTGACAATCACACTGATGTTTCTGAAGCTCGATCGTCTCTTTAGATGCTTTTTTAAGATGCTATGGTGACATCAGAGTCCATCAGAGTGAAGACGAGGTAACATTTCTTTTATTTTTGTGGTTGTAAAAAAAATAAAGCTGGGAAGCTGCAACATGCAGAAACAGAGATCAGACTGAATTTAACCTTCCGATTCTTTAATATTACCCGACGATCTACAACAATAAACTGCAGATTAAAAAACAAAAAGTGAAATTAAATTTATGAATCAAAGAGAAACAAAATGCATTTTTCCTCTCAGAGCTGCATCTTTAATAAACAAAGTCAATAAATGAGTCTGCTTGTATATCGCTAACATGATATATTTACAGGAGCTGAAGTCTCTTTCATAATTAAATGTATCATTTGTATCGGATATAACAGAGACATAACGCGTGATTGATGTGAAAAAGGCCTCGTCCTCTCATCTAAACACCAAACAACAATGACGATTACTTTTGCATTTAATCTTCCTCATTTATCCTGTAAATTATAAGCAGAGCTATTTTACTACATTTTCTTTGGCGGCTTCTCTTTAGTCAAACATCCACATGATATCCGATAATGAAAAATCAATATGAAGGAGACAGAGAGTAAACACCAGCATAAACACACACACACACACACACACACACACACACACGAGCTGCGGCAGCTCTCGGCCGTGAAATCATCTCACAATAAACCAACTAAAGCTCAAGATGTTCTTTGATTTCTCTCATCACAGCCAGAAAACACAAAGATCTGGAGGTCAACGCACCCTGCACACACACATGTGGACGCCATTTTATATCTTTTTAAAATGCATGTGCAAACCTTAAAAAATGAGCTAATATATAATCATTTAGTTTGACATATTTATTATTTTTTGCATTGCATTCATTTAAATTTAAGGCAGCGGTGACTAAAATGTTGTTATCTAAGTGGAAATAGCTGATTTTGGAGAGGAAAGCAACATTCCTGCACAGACGCAGACACGATTATATGTGAGTACTGAGATGATAGAAGAAATTATTTAAAAGGGAGTCCACCTGAATCTTTATATTTGTGATTTATATATGAGATGATAAATTATTTTAAATATCTGGAGGGAGGTGGTGGCTGGATGAAGCTGAGCGAAGAGAGGTGGTGCTGAAAGGAAAGCAGCAGGATCTTGGCAACGACAGAGCGTGCACCGTCCAGCTTCAGTGTGTGTGTGTGTGTGTGTGTGTGTGTGTGCGTGTGTGTGTGTGTGTGAGAGAGAGAGAGAGAGAGAGAGAGAGAGAGAGAGAGAGTGTGTATGTATGTGTGTGTGAGAGAGGGAGAGAGTAAACCTCGTGTATTCAGGATGGCTCCATATCTTGGTATCTGTTGCTTTCACTCTTCACTACATTCAGTCTCATCACCTCTCGTCCTTTCACACAGGAAGTGAAACACATTTTTCCTTTAACACTTTTCTTTTTTTTTTTCTTTACTTTTTTTTTTTTTTTTTTTTAATAGAAGAAGAAGTGCAGTCTGGCAGCCTCTCAAAACTTCAATAGTGGAATGATTTGTGGTAATTAAACGTGAAGTAAACACTTTATATCCCAGACTAATAGTCTGCAGGTTAAGATTTGGAGGTGTAATTGCCCTGAGTCAGCAGAGCACTCTCTCCACGATATAAAACACTGTTGAATAAATTCTCTGCTGCTTTTATTCCTGGAATAATCCAGGTTTAAATCCAGGACTGCAGGGGGGGTGGGTGGGGGTGGAGGAGGAGGAGGAGGAGGAGGAGGGGGGTAGCTGAGTGGCAGGATCTTTATCCAATCTTTTAATCTGCCTCGATTTATAAAAATTAAAGAGCATAAGCCGACCACATATAGTCTCTTTTTCCTTCAGTCTGGGTTAAATACTGAAAAGCTGAAAAGGCTGCGAGGGATTCACACAGTCATCCTGATTCACCTGTACTTCTGTTTGCAGTTTACACTAAATAATCCTGATATTATTTTGTGTTTTTTTGGTTATGTGAAAGCGAAATATTTAGAGCTGCAGGACGGAACGAAACATTTAATATCAGTGTTTGTCTAGTATTTCCTTTTGGAGGCAGATCCATCTTAATATTATTTTTTATTAACTCTCCTATAAATAATTAGGTCAGACCTAAGACGTGTCCCATTGCACTTCTATCTTGATTGCACGATCAGATTATAAAGGGAGGGCCTGGCACAGATTAACACGCCGGGACGAACAGATGTAATGAACAGAGGTAATTCTCGCCTTTGATGCTGGAAGCTGTAATAAAGATGCTGTAAAAAAAATAACTGCAATAAATATTTCGCTCTCATCTCACAATAAATTAACGAGCCTGAAAAAAAAACTGCTTTAAATTATGAAACATTAAAATCACAAACTGACCTCGAGGCCTTGCTGCAGAGATGAAAAACTGAAGTGTGTCAGGCGTTTATTTAACCCAGTACTGAGTGTCATTCAAAGTCAGTGTGTATTTATCTGATGGGTGATGACAACTGCGTCTGATCTCTTGACCATGAGGCTCGTTTACAAATTAACAGCTGCCGGAGAAGACTCACTGTAAGACCAAACAACCTGACGGAAAGTTTGAGGCCAAACTGGAAAATTAAAAGCTTTAAATAACAGAAATTATCTTTATTATTCTCCATGTTTTTTATTCTCATCCTTGCACTGTGCAAGTGTTGCAGCCTATTGCAGAATACAAGCCTGCGAGGCTGCAAAGATTAATTGGACATGCGGGTTGCTCGCTGCAATAATCAGGATTATTTAAGGCGTCTTTATGCTCGTTGAAATATAAGCAGCATGACACATCATTGCCCTGTACGTGACAATCTAAGACTCGTCTCCTGTCCTCATCCTCGGCCGTGTCTCTAAACCTCTCTCTCCCTACAGTGAAACCCTGCAGCACAGGTTGCTTTCTCGCCAGCCTCGTTTCCACATTGATAATCGACAGAGGGAAAAAAATGTCTTACGTTGCAGTGGCACTCCGAGAATCTCCGGTAAACTCTTTACAGGACTCTCTGTCGGTAGGACCGCCGCACTTTGCATCATCGTGATCCAAACCGGGGGACAAACGCACGCACATACACCCGCAACACGGTGGGCGCACTCCCTCCGTCCTGTCTTGTGGAGAAAAACAAAAGTATGATGGTGCTGATGTTGAGGCCTCTTTCTCTCCTCTCTGTCCTCTCTGCTGCTCCCCGTGAAGCCTCTATCCCCTGTTACGTCTCTATTCCCCGGGATGTTGATGATGATGTCCGTGCCGTGCCGTACCGAGCTGTTTTGGAGTGAATCAGACAGGCTGCTCTGTCCATTGAGCGCTGCAGGGCGGCGGGGCCTGACGTCACTACGGCAGAGGCTCACCGGGGGCCAATAGGAGCGCAGGAAGAGGAGGCCCCCCGAGGGCGGAAAGCATCCTCCATAGGTGTAACAAGCGAGGAGGAGAAAGGAGAGGAGGAGAGGCGTCTCACATGGTATATGAAAATGTCTCCGGAGAGGCGGGACCTTGTTCCTGTGGAGACCATAAATAGCTCACTGCAGTGGCACCCCGGAGGGGCCCCGGGCCAGCAGGGCTCCTCCTGGAGAAGAGAAGGAGGAGGGTCACATCCAGGCAGCCAGGGAAATGAGAAACATTTTATTTTAGGGGTTAACAATTTATAAAGAAAGGATGAGATGTATCCTTGCAGACAGTATGAGTGTGTGGGCACTTGTATCTTTAAACAAAAAAACACCAGATCATTTTATTAATTTGGACAAAATGCAACCCGAAATTGAAGCTTTATAGATCAGGTTCAAAGGCTGAGGAAGGCATGTGGTTGTAAATATAAAAGGTGCACGTATAGGCAAGCTGTCAACATGAAATAAAACCAAAAATATGTCCAAAAGGTGTTAATACACATGTTTTTCTTTTAAAACAGATGTTTAAATATCTTTTCAGGGCTGTCAATAACAGCTATGTGCAGCCACACCACAGGAGTGACATGATTGGACGCATGTCTGAGTCAAATCCACCACCTACACCTTCACCTGTATGAGCTGTAAAGGCCTCTTTTACTCTTTCCTCCGGCAGGTTTGTGGCAGCTGTGTGCAGCTGGATCTCTCTTCAGTGACAGGTAGGATTAGGAGTCTGGGCGCAGTCCCCTCCTGACACTGTTCATTTCAAACCCCATCGTCTGAGACTTGCTTCTCCCGGATAAGATATTCCCCCCGGAGGACTGCTAGTTCAAGCTAGATGAACTCAATCTTCGCTTCCAATTTACTTCAAGCGTGGAAAGAAAAGCACACAGCGGTGCTGCTTTACCCGGCGGTCCGCCTCCAAACCAACAGCAGGTTGTTTCCATCAACAGTGAGTCCGTCTGCAGCTCAGCACACACTCCACATCTGCACACACACATCTGGATTTTATCTTGAACAAAGCATTTTTGTGTTATTCAAATTCACCCTAATATAATTGAATTTTTCAGGACATTCAATGTAATAATTGATTTGATATTTTGATATTTGACCTGATTTAGTGTTCATGAAATCTAAGGTAAAAATCTTGTTTGTCGTTGTAAATATTTCCACAAATAAAAACTGTATTTTAATTATGAATGAACAATAAGCAGCCTGCAGGAAGTGTGTGCAAATTACAAAAATTCAGCTTTTTGTTGGAAATTTTCCGCTTTAGGAAAATAAATCTTTCCAATTGAAAACCTAACAAACCAACATTTTCTCTGCTGATTTATCCGTAGAGCCTTTTTCCAACTACAGACTGTTTATTCTATTGTCGCACACTGTTTATATACTGTAGGGACCCACAATCCCATAAGCCGCTCGCCTGTGTGGGTAATGTTTCAAATGTAATTTAGTAAAATGAAAACGCACATCAAGCTGATTAAAAAAAAAGGAGGGCTGGGATATTACAGGAATTTTATCCAACCGATTCACAAAGCTGCTGCCAGGCCAGGTGTCTGTCCCCTCCATCCATCCATCTATCCATCCATCCATCCATCCATGGCGCGTCCATGTGTGGCAAAGGAAATCATCTGGTCTTACTTTATTTTCATTATACACTTTTCCCCCCCTCAAGATTCATTCAATTTATTCAACTATTCAATTACTCTGATTGTTGGTATCGAGACCCTTTAGCTGCCCTGGAAAACAATGCAGATAAAAATGCTCTTAACCTGTCAGCAAAGGGCAACACAATTAGAATAATTGACGGATGTTAAAATGCAGAAAGGGAAAAGATGTGAGCGCGCACACATCTGGTTTAGTGGGACACTAAATGATTTTTTTTCTATTGTTAAATGAGATGACACAATGAAAAAATGACCCAATGATCTGCGAAACAATCCACATCTGGATTTATTTGACGTTTTTTAAGAAATATTCTTACTGCACAGGATGGCAAATAATATAATGATGGTATAAAAATATTTGATGTTTAGGCCAAATGTTCTCACCCATAAATTAAATTTAACTTAACCCCATATCATGTTTTTATCCTGAAACAAGGCGCTCAAAGCCACCAGAAGGAGAAAACAACGATCAAATGATTACAATAATGCGCTTTCTGTGAGAAATGACTGATCTTTGTCTACATGAAGGTGTTTCTGCAGAGGAAGCAGCAATAATTCAAGCAGAGGGCGACTCCTTTGCCACCGCCGTTGACCCAGTCACCTCTAATTAGATCTAATATTTCAGTGGACGAGTTCATTGACGTTTGCGATTCACAGATCCATCTTACAGAGCAGTCAGAAATACAGAACACACATCCATCCAAGCAGGATGAGCAGGCTTACATGGAGCATAATACAGGTGTGTGTCAGCCTGTACTGTCATATATAAGTCACTGCAGCAGGCCTGCTTTATCATGAGACAAAACATCAAACATTTAATGGGTTTAATTTATTATTTTGATGTGTTTAAATACAAAAAATATGCATGCATCTTTTGAGAGATTATTTGCAATTTTATCCAAATTAAATAGCAAATAAGAACAAGAGCAAATGCAGCAGTACACGAGTGATAGTGTGTGCAAATGATCACCTATAATTCACAGTTATATTACTGTTATATCTCAGTGACTTCACCTCAGGGAAGATGCATATTTTAGACAACTTGAGATGCAACATAAACACATAACATCACAGTACAGACCTACCTAAGCACCCAAGCTCGTCTCCTCTTCCTCCTGCTCCTCCTCTTCTTCTTCTTCTTCTCCTCCATGCCGCTGAGGTTTTTCTTCTCCTTCTTCAGCAGGATGAGCAGAACAGCTCGCAGAGAAACAGCAGCAGTCAGTCCACACTTTCTCCTGCATCCACTGACAAAACAACATTAGGTAGCAATGGCACCGTGTCCCTAACCATTTGGTCCGAAAGCAGGAGAGGAACAGAGAGAGGGAGAGAGGCAGAAAGCGAGGGGGAAACCTTAGGAGAGAGCACGGAGGAGAAAATTAAATTGCACTTGGGGGGCAAATTCTATTAGGGAATAGTTATTGTCTCCTGACAGCTCCTGTCCATTTGGGTAATTAGTAGAAGAGATTGGTTGAACAAACGGAATCTATTCCCGTCAGAAATGATATTTTCCAATTCCCCTGATTGAACCTGACCCTGTCGTGCTAAGAAGAGGCGCTAATAGGCTCATTTGACTCAAATAACTAGTGCAACAGTGCAGCCAAACCTGCCCGATGAAAGACTTGATTGAGATTTAAAGAATTATCTGAGAAACTTGTTTTATTCTTTTCAGAACACATACATGCTTTTGAAGGAAGGAAATGTATTATTAAATTAGATATAAAGAAACAAAACATTCATTTATAGCTGCAAGAAAACTGATCGTTTTGATCATTAAATAGTGTGTCTGTATTCATGAATGATGAACCTTTTATAAAATCAAGACATGCACTGAAAGGGTGGAGGAGGTGTTTTTGTAGGAATCTCTCTCTCTCTCTATCAGCAAAGACATAATTCAGGTATATTATCCAATTTCAGGGTCATGTGATTCATTGGCACCTGCCCAAGGTGTTGCCCTGTCTGCAGGCTCCCCCAGTGCATGATGGGATAGACGCCAGACCCTCATGACCTTCATAAGATAAGACGGGAGAAGCAAATGAATGAATGAAATCCTGCATGAAAAGTTTTGATAGTGACTCACTGCTTTGCGAGGAGACGTCAGTTCAAATGTCACATTGGTCTGAAGCAATCATTTCTGAATGCGACTGATGAATGTGCACCATAAACTACACCACAAAAAGAGAATATAATTGAATTAGAGTTTAGATGAGCAAAAATATGCATAAAATGTTCAACTTTCCAACTTTGTTTGAGCTTGATCTGATAAAGAGTTCTTTCAGGGCCTTCAAGTTGAGGGTCTGACAGAAACATTAATTTTGGAGTGTGTTGCTAATTCAGTTTGCATTACAATTCTCAGAGTACTGACAGAGTAAGGCACAACACACAGTACATCTCAATTAATTAATAAACTCGCTTGTCATCTATTATTTGTCTACGTCTATTGCTATCAAATGGAATAAACAACCCAACTGCTGTTAAAAATGTGCACTTAAAGGCTATATTTTGCTACCTTTAAAATGAGGATTAATATCTAATGGCACAAAGCCTCTTTTATTACAAACAAATGAAGCAAAAACGTACTAAAACCTTCGATGTTTTCCATTGAAGGCGAGGAGTGAGTCTTCCCGCTTCAATGACAGGAGCAGCTGAGTGAATTAAAACAATGTGACTGACAAGTGTTGGATCTTCTCCAACTTCATTACCTACACTTCCTGTAAGCTATATGCTACCTCTGGAGGAGGAGGAGGGGGTGAGACCAGAACATAAAAGATCAGAACAGAACAGAGGAAGTAAAGGTCAGATCTGTGCTGAAATTAAAATAGTCCAGCTGAGCACATTATCAAGGCCTAAACACAGTTGATAGTAGGAAGTTATTGATTCTCAGGGCTTCCCCTCTCTCCTGTCCACACTTCTTCTGCACTCTCTGCTGTGCACAGATGAACTGCAAGGACTTTAAATTTGCTAAAATCAAAGATCAGGAACAACAAAGCAACATGCAGCTACACAGCTAGACAAACTGTGATTGTGCAGGATCAGACAGGAACAAACAGTTTCTTTTGGTTTCATTAGGTTGATAACATGTCAGTGCAGTGAAGTGACAGTCTCCTCCTGCCCTCCTTTGTACAAGCATCATCCCAACACACTGATGGTAAGAGGAAATGTTTGGGAGATCAGCAGATGAGTGTCCACATGAAAGGGGGAGGGACCGCGGCAGTAAAATGAGATGGATCTGACCCTACTTGACTCCTTCCTTTAAAAGGCTGAATGTTTAAAACCGAAAGGGGATCTGGCTTAGTTTAGATGTGATATATACCAATACCATATATTAACCTCTTTTTCATAATTTATTCACCCCTCCCCTCCCCTCCCTCGTTCTCCCTCTGTCCACAGCAGGAAGCTTTATAGTATTATTAAAGTCAGAAAGAGAGATGACAGAAAAATGCATCAAGCCCCTCCTGCATTTTAATATCAATACTGGAGGGGTAATAAACATCGAAGCAGAGAGCATACAGGAGAGGAGCGACTATAAAATCCTACATTGTCTAATTTATGGAAGACAACAACAGGGCAGCAAGGTGAGGTTTTTACCCTTCAGTCTGTGCTTTCATAACACAACAATGTCTCAGTGCACAACATTTGTTTTGCAGCGAATAAGCACAAAAAGTGTTTGGAAGAAAGTAATCGAGCCTTTTCGCGTGAACAGCTCATATTGTACCTGGAGGAGAGATGATAAAGTTGACCATTTTCGGTCAACATCCATCTGCAGATGGAATTTACCCAGCTGTCATTTAACTGTAGATGTTTACATTTCTCTCTTCTTTTTAAAACACGTTTTTTTTTTTTCACTTTAAAGACTTCCTGTCTTGAGCTTCAAAGTTTGTTCTTGACCTTGGAAACAGCAGTTGATAAAAGCACTAACTTTAAAACTGCAATCTGCAACTCCAGCTTTGTACTTTTGACTAATGCAGATGCTTTCATAACTTTCTTTGCAGCAGTGATGACAGAAGCATTCATTTTTACTAAAGTTAAAGTACCACAGTGTACAAATACTCTGTCGCAAGTAAAAGTTACATTCAAATTCAAAACTTTACTTGAGGAAAATAAACAAACGTTTGAAAAACATAAAAATATATATAAAGCACAAAGTACCCGTTATGCAGAGTTGTGACCTATTTCATAATGATATATATATATTGTTAGATTATAATGATACCTGATACAGTAATGTACACATCACTTTAATACTGAAGCTGGTAAAAGTGGAGCTGCTTTATACAGCTTAATCTGTAATATTTATTTGTGGATTATATTTTGTACTAATAATCTGAATGTGGTGCAGTTCAAAGTACTATATCTGCCTCTGAATTGTAGTGGAGTTTAAGTATAAAGTGGATACTGAAGTAAAGTACAAGTACCTCAAAATTACCTCAAAAGTACTTGAGTAAAAGTACTTAGTACAGTTACTTTCCATGAATACTTTGCAGTACAGATGCACAAATATTTTCATGTATTTTAGTCAGCTGTTGTATTGAACATTTGTTTGTTATATGTCAGTTATCACATAAAAACTTTAAAGGCCAGCTGCTGTTTTCGACCTTTACTGGAAGTGTGTTCAGCTCGCTGTGTAGCTGTGCTGCGCATCTACACACAGAAAAGTGGCACTCACTAAAACATAACGTCAAAGTCAGCCTGTTTAATGAATAACTTCTTAAATACTCTTCTGTTGTCGTATGTTTCATTTGATATGTAATGATGAGCTTCAAATTATTAACTTGACAAAACTGATTTAGCATCTGAATTCAAATAAAGAGCGCAAGCAGCTCTGAATGTGCCTTGATTTAGACCTGAATCCACTGTCCTCAGTGTGAACTGCTCACCTCAGTCTTGGCAAAGTTGCAGACAGATATTACACTGCTGCCAACTTCCTCATTAACCATCATTAGTCTGAACCAGCATAACACTTGCAGCTCAATGAGGCTCAGGGCACCTGATAAAAGGCTTCTGTAGAGTAAGCAGCACGAAGCATCGCTGACTCCAATCCTATAACAAACACAGGTAAACATTTAAACAGATTAACAGATCAGATGTGTGGGGGGAAAGTACTTAAAACAAAAGACATTATATAATTAAAAATTAATACAAGACTCCAGTCTTTGATTTAAATTCAGCCGTAGCAAAGGTGAACAAAAAAAGCACATTACATGACAGCTGCAACAAAAGTTAGTGAACACACAAAAAAGTTTGAGAAGGACATAATTCGTCCTTTAGTTTGTCAGTTTCCCAAGTTAAAAAAGAAAAAACACCCTGATATTAAAATTTGTTAGGTGATATATTGGATAATGTTTGAAAAAGGAATAAATAACATGCAGAAGCTTTCCTGTGACAAACTGTGCTTTTCTCAATCCATTCTGGCAATCATAATGTGTCATTGAGGGTCTAATTCAAAGTATCTGAGAGTTTGATTAAGTCACAGAACCACAGCTGCTCAGCCTTGATGCTCCTCTGCTTTAATGTAGGGCTATTAATCAGCCTATTGTGTGTGTGTGTGTGTGTGTTGTTGAGGAATCGACTGCCTTAACTCAACTAATTCACCATCAAAACCTGTCATACTGGTGATGGTGGAAACGTGGTTTGGATAAAGAGGTGGAGTGAGGATTTGGGTGAAATCAGTGTGTGTGTGTGTGTCTGAGGCAGGTTGGGAGAATTCACGCCAACGTTCCAGGAAACACAAAGCTCAAGATCAAGCATCGGCTGTCCTTCAGATGGGCTTGTTGTAATCCGGACGACATCAAACCTTCGTCCTCCATCCATCTATTTATCCCTCACACACACACACACACACACACACACACACACACACACACACAATGCTGCTGCCTTTCATCCACCTCACCCGACCATCTCAACCATGTTACCCTCCCTCAAGGTCTGCTTCTTCTTCCCGCCTCCCCGCCGAGCACACCTCCAAGTGTGTGAGGGAAGAAGCCCCACAAAAGCCGATTGCGTTTTAATAAAGTTTATTATCTGCAGGGAGCTAATCCTCAAGGGTAATCTCTCCCCTCGAGTCCTAAAGGAAAGCTGGATTACTCACTTGCTATAATCCCAATGAAATTGTTAGGATTTAGCTTGCGCTGCACAGCAGATGGCAACAGGCTTTTTCCTTCAACCTTGGATGTTTTAACCCGCCCATTTCTACATGTAACACCCTGGGGTCCTCCTCGCCTCACGTCCTGGCAGTCTTGGTCAAAACAAAACACACAAACACAGAAACTTGTGATGAATAACATCTGGGAGGCTCCATTAACAATACAGATGGTTCACCTCTGCTCTGTAAAAAGGTGTGACTGATGGGCCTTTAATTAGACCAACCTCAACAAATGAAAGGTCTGTGACAGATGAGTCCTTATCAAAAATAATTTTATTGATTCAGACAGAAGCAAAGAAGCAAACAGAAAAAACACAGTGTTTTTGAGATGACCAGCCAAAGCTTTACATCGCGGACACAAGCCAAAAACAAATCCTGCTTATTCTAAAACCTTGTCCAGTGTGAACATATGCGTCGCTCCACAACACTTCAAAAACACCCAGAGTGGCTGTTATGTGGACTCAGCAGTGTGATGTAATATTCAAAAGACGTGACATAATGCTCAGTGTATTGTACAGTAAGCCACCTCGAAGGTGGTGAAGAACAAAAGGCGGATCTCTGGTGGTGAAAGTTAGTGTGGACCAGTCACAGTATTCAACAATATGATGCAACCACAGAGCGTTTAGGGACTGGGACTGCTTTTATTTAACCATCTGATTATTAAATTAAATATGTAAATGTAAAAATTGATAAATTGATTCCCAATCCCCAAAATTGGAGGGATAACAGTACATCTGTAAAGATTTTTTTAAAAATCACCCATTTCAGAATTTAGTTCAAATGATTTTTTCTGTGTAAATATCTAAAAATTATGAATGAATTTTTTGGGTCATAGTACACAGGGACGTACTGTTTCGAGGTTAATCGCCGTACAGTGAGATATTAAACAAAAGAAATCACAAATGACAACAATAAAGCAACAAAAATCACTTTGTAAAAACGTAATCCTTTGTAAGTGGTCAAACAGAATCATAAGCACAAACTGATCATTGTTAGTACAAACACCAAACTCATGGAAACATACAGCTATATGCACAGATTTTCCACAGCAGAGGTGCTGCCTAAAAAGCTCTGGAGGCCACATTAAGTCTAAATTTGAATAATTACCCAATTATCAAAAGATTTGGAAGATAATCTAATTTTCCCTTCTCCTCCTTCTCCAGTTGGACATATCACATCTACGACATTCAGGGTGAAACACACTGTTGCCTACTTTGGTTGCAGGTAACAGTTAAGTGGACCACATAAGATGGCACTAATCTTGACACATCCCCTTACACTAACCCAACTTTAGCCTACATGGACCTAATGGAAGTTAATCATTGCTGACTCAAATTTGGATGCACTTTGGTTCAGGGCAGGGATACTTTAGCTCGCCTTAGCCTGAGGCGGTTTTTGAAGAAAAGGTACATGGCCACAAGACACATGGAGGACAGGCAGTAAAGAATGACACACAGGCTGATGTCCACTTTGGAGAATCCGATGCTCAGCACAGACATCCAGCGTCCCCTGTGGCTCAACTCGGCCTCCTCAACATAGTACTGGCCTGTCAGTTCTCGCTTCTGCAGCCACTTTCCTTGCTTCCCCACATCCAGGTCAAAGTCTGCTTCTACAGGCTGCAGGCCCACCATGCCGAGCCCTGCATCCAGCTCCATGCCGAGCCCGAACACAGGCCCGGGTTCCTGCTCCACCTTCCTCTGCAGGGTGCGTTGTTTGACCCGGCTGGAGGCAGCCAGCCGCAGCGCCTTGGCCTTGTAATGCTGGTTGACAAACGAGTCGAGATCCACGATGTCCTCCTGTGGCTCTCGCATCCTCATCCCTACAATGCTCGGCCTGTTGTGGGCTCGCCGCCGGCCTCGACCCAACTCCATTTCAGGTTTGGCCCAGGGGGTCGGCTCGGATGTCTTACCCCCCATCTCATCTGCTGCTGGTGCTCCTTCTCCACCTTCCTCCTCTTCATCTGCCACTGTCTCATCTTGAGTCCCTTCATCCTCCTCCTCTTCCTCCTCTTCTTCTTGCGCAGTGGGTTGTGATGGGAGAAGATGTGTCATGGAGTCCAAGGCCTCCCTGGCTCTCCTCTCTCCATGTTTCTGAGCCGCTATAGCTTCCCTTTGTTTAGCCAGGACCTGACTTTCATCTTCAAGGTAGTCTGACAGGGCGAGGAAAAGAAAGACGTACATAAGACATACATCATTTCTGAAGAATCAGATAATTTCACTTAGCCTCCTCGTTTTATCTGAATCAATTATTAACATTACTTCAGCTCAGAAAGATTTTCACTCATTACAGCAAAAACAGAAAAAATACAGTCCATAATTAATGACTTATATTTAAAGAAGATTTGATATGATTTATAAAATAAATTCTCAATTTGATGTGAAGCAAGCTGCTTAATAAAAGATATGTTAAAATATGTAGAAATACAGATAGGTTTCATGCTTTTTGAGCTTCGGGCTGTTAACACGGGAAGGTAGAGAGACGAAATACATTTCTGTAGTTAGCTTAAGATCCTTGAATTTATGAGACATGAGCGCTTTAGAAAATGTACCTGTAAGGATCCTGTTGGATGAGAAGTAGGACATGAGGAAGGGGAGAACCTGCTCCTTGCTCCACTTGTGGTCTCCGTTATCCCTCACCGTATGGCAGGCTGAGCACATTTCTGGTGAAGGCCACTGGATCTTTGGGAAGTTGGGGTCTTCACTCAAAGCACCTACAGAGATAAACACAGATGTAGGTTTACTGTATTGTATCACTGAGTCCTGATCACTGTAGTACTGGAAAGAAGACCAAGCGCAGAGCAGCATGGGGTGGGAAAGAGTTGTGACCATAAAAGGATGCTGGGTGGTTCAAAAGTAAACATCACATACTGTGACAACCACAGAATTAAACATACTGACATATATATTAGCTCATGCCTTTTTTCTATAAATAAATGTTTTTTATTCAATGCTATTAAACAAACAGTATTGTTACTTCATTATTTCCATTTATGACATGTATTTCACTACACTGAGGAAAACAATGCACTTTTTACTCCACTATATTTATTTGACAGATATAGATACTAAGTCACTTTACAGAATATTAAACAAATGATTAACTCAGATAACATGATGCACTGCGATACATTAAACTGCCCAAATGCACTGTATACTGGGCGAGTCCACAGAGTACCATGAGAACTCGCAACAACATTAAAATGCTGATTCCAGATAATAATTTTATAAGATTTATAATCTTATAAATTGAATACTTGAGTACTTGTTATACATTGGCTGCTTACTTAAACAATAACATACACAAATAATAAGACAACACAGTGACAAAGACTGGAAGGTAATTAATAAATAAATGAACAAAAATAAAACAAATACATAAGTAAGTAACAGCTTGGCAATAAAAGTAAACCCTGGCACATTATGCCAAGTAAGAAGATAGGTATGGTTGATCAATTTTTAAAATATGTAATCACGGGTTGCCACCTGCCGAGCCACTTATCGTGAACTTTATTTTCTCAAGAAAAAACATCAAGTCCCCCAGAAAGGAGAATGCTAATGGAGGGCCAGATGACTTCCACGATAATAATATCCTCCAATGTGCCAGGAGGGAAGAGAAAGCAACGCTGTCTGCTTCCTCCCCACGCAGTTTTGGGATCTCAACAGTTATGTCGAAGATGGCAATGTAGAGACATAGGTGAAGATCTATTTTAAGAGTGTCAGATCATGTTTTAAAAAGTATGCCCCAGAAAGTTTGTAATTTAGAGCAAATATAAAACACGTGGCTTAAGTCAGCAGGGGCATGGCTACACCAGTCGCAACTGCTAGACACATTAGGGTTCGGAGAAGTGGATCCTATGGCGGACCTTGAACTGTATGAGGCTGAGCAGAGGAGGTTACCCTTTCAATTACCTTACCACAGGTCATCAGAAAATTTGGCAATTTAGCATTCAATTCTTTCGCCCAAGCGGCTGCTGATACTCTTTTTAAGCACATTTTAATCAAACAGACCTTTTTCTTTCATTACTGCAGCTTTGTCAAAGTCTTTCACCTAACTTATTGTAGATGATATACAAGGTCAGAAAATGTTGCATGGATCCAGATTCATTGCCACACACAAGAATCAGACAACATAAAGCGCCCAGTCAGCTACTTCATCCATTGTTGTTTCTTTTATTCTCCTTGTTGGTGCATTGACTTGAGGATGTAAAGTGCTTTGAGGACTGGATGCAATCTGTGTTGAACCCATTTGATCTTGTCACAGTGCTCGTAAAAACTAAGTGCCTATGCATATGTGTATGTATGTGTTTAAGTGTGTATATGTAAATCATTTGTCTGTGTTTGTGTGCATGTAATCTAGGGATTGATATTTTTGTGTGTGTGTGTGTGTGTGTGTGTGTGTGTGTGTCTGTGTGTGAGTGTATGACAGGGTCTAACAATGATCAATGGGCTTCTGGGATGTCCCAGTGGGAGGGGTGGTGAGATAATAGATGTGGCCAAAGTGGACAGCTTCCCCACACGCACACACTCACACGCACACACACACACACACAAATCCCTGTTTTCAGGCAGCAGACCTCGGTACTTGGGAGCACCTGTCTCGTCCTTTCACACCCCTTTGAAAGCCGAGTCCAATCGCTAAATTGAACATGAGAGCAACAGAAACCTCAGAGGGGAGCTGCCCTTCTAATGAATTAGAAACTTTCTCCTTTAACATGTTTTCTTTTATGTAGCCGCTGCCCACTAACACCCCTCGTCACTCACATGTAACACTGCATTCATGCAAACAGACCGGCAGAGGAATGGGCATACACACACACACATACACACACACAAAAATATACAACACACTCTGCACACACAGGGCAGCATCTAGTAATAAATTGCTTGTTGTCACCAACAGGCCATTGTGTGTGTGTGTGTGTGTGTGTGTGCATATATGTGTGTGTAAGGAGGAAAAAAAGGCAGAGCTGCAGCAGGTCTGTCACTTTACAGCACTGTCAATTTACATCCTCCACCTCCATCCCTGCTCCCTCCTTCTTCTCTCCACCGCTCAAGATTAATCTCAGTCATATGCATGTGTGTATGTACTCTGCATACAGTACTTTACATAAAGGATACATCAATTTTACTGTGTCCTGGATGGGCTGCAGCCTGTGTGTGGGGGTGGGGGGGCTTTTATACATTTCAGCAGGTGAGAGCACGCACACACGCACACACACACACACACACCTCTCAGATGCCTCAGATCTCCTCCCTTATTCTAATCAGCTTGCCACGTTTGTGGCCAGGGTGACTTTCGCCATACCAGGCATATTGAGATTGCCACAATGGCCTGTCACGGAGATGTCATCACCGCCGTGCATACATATTCATCAGGTATAAATATGTATTGTTCAGCATGTCAAACTAGCTTCCTCAGCACTAATTCTGTAAGTGAGGAACACCTACGCTGCATGGCATACCGTGCCATCATGACTGCTGGGGAGTCTGGACGATGTCGGGCATTTTATGCTAAACCAGGAAAACCGCGTCTGGGTATCAGACCTTCTTTGCTTTTATTGATGCTGACTCACAAAGAACTGTCGAGTATAAATAAGTAGAAAAACTGGCAATGAATATTTAGTTTACTACTTTTACTACGTTTACTAGAGTACATTAAATCCTAGACGATTACAAAAAATTCAGGGTTGGCAAAATGAAAGTCCAAGACTCATTCTCACACAATAAATACCTCATCATATAATCACTGATAAAAAGTAAATATGCCATAAATTTACCTTCTCTTTAAAATTGTGGTGGTTACTTGTTATTTTAATGTGCGCATCTAACCCTCTTAAAAAATGTTTGTCTTAGTCCTAGCACAACAGAACCGATAGCCATTTTCTTACTGAACATGACACTAAGATACTCACAGGCTCTGTTATAAATATTACGTACCACACTGAGTTATAGTTTTACAGCTTTGTCCTTTAAGGGGAACCATCCGAGCTGTTTGACTTCATGTTTGCCAACATGCACCACTGTGTTCGAGCCCCAACCAACGGCAACAAACTTGTTCTGAGAGATCTGTGGTTTGTCTCGACTCTTTGATCAGCTCCTCATTTAAGTCATTATTTAGTCACATGTCTTTTATGGTTGTTTGTGTTGAGATGACATTCAACATTTGAGAACTTCTTTTATTAAATGAAAAAAAATGGGCTTTGTAGAAAAAAAGTTTATATTTCTTAAGACGGTTTGTATCATACTATATTGTTGATAAGGATACTGGTTAAAATGTTTATGTCATACGAACAAACAGAAGGCATGCTCGATGTCGGACAGCAAAAGTGACACTACTGCTGGTACAAGAGTTAGAAATCCTAACGACTGATGTGAGGCCTTACCAACCAAATTAAATATTACTAAATAAATACTAAATAAATTAAAGTTAATGTTTTGAAAATTAAAAAACTATTTCTTATTTTGTTTTTTCGTCAAGATCACAAATCACAAAAATACTCTGTGATATTATAATATTTTAAGGCAATGTACTGACAACTCAGGTACTGTAATTGAAAAAAAGCACAAACTCTGTGAACACACAATCCTGAAGGCAGTCGGGCTGCTGCAGCAGCTGTTTTGTCTGTAGAAATGTGAATCAGTCTCAGCCTGTTGACAAGCAGCAACAGGACTGAGCTGCCACCGGTCTTAATTCTGCTGCTGTGAGGAGGCCGAGGGCCCTGGGGCCTCTTTGTTGCCAGCTAAATTAATTGTTCGGCCGCTTTACAAATAGCTGCTCTTTCATGCATGGCTGCTCCTGAAAGGAGGGGCGGGGAGGCCTGCTAAAGAGCTCCACTTTAGGCAAAGGGGAGAGGAGGGGTTGAGTGGATGGAGGGATGGAGTGTGCTCTCCTCAGGGAGACGCCACCACTCATTGCTACGAACACAGCCAAACCCTCCACTCCTCCCTCTCTCTCCTTCTGATTCACCAGACTTATCCCCTATGGACCACGACTCACCCTCCAGCATGACTAACTCCCCCTGCCACACGCCACAACTTGACCCATGCTTGGAGAAGCTGTGTGTCTGTGTATAAGGGAGGGGGAGGGAGCGTGTGTGGCTTGTGTCGTGGTGTTTGCCACCTGCTGTCACACAATACCTTGGGAATTGTGTGTGGGCAAAGAGGGCTGGTTCCTGGGGGACCCATCCTGTGAGGATGCTGTGCTATTACTTGTCAAGCGGATGATATGAGTCCCAGGGGACGGTGAGTGGAAAGAGGGGAAGACTGCCACAGGAACAGAGGAAGAGAGGGAAGACGGATGGATGAAGGCGGTGGGTTGAATAGTGTTTAAGTGTCTGGGGAGCAGGCACATGAAGGCACGGGTGTCCTTCTGGCCCCTGCTGTTCAGGACACAAGCTGTCCATGAGATAGGAGAGGGGGGCAGTCAACACAAACAAAAGATAGTGATTTAACAAAGTGGGCTGTTAATGACAGCCCTGTGCCTCATAAAATCATATGAACACAGACAAGGGAGGAGGGATGCTCAGCAACTGTTTAATACTCTCGAGACTGATGTGTAATATGCTGATACATCACAGCCAAAAAAGAGAGAAAACTTTGTACATTTATATACAGATCAAAAAAGACAGAAGGACTGAGGATCAGAGTTAAACTAAAAAAGGTAAAGTAAAATTAAATATTCTCTTTTCTGTGTATGACCTACTAAAAGTTAAAAATCGGGCATTAAAAACTTGTACTGAACTGATAGTTTGGGGTACAGATCTATGAGGGAAAGGGCAAGAGCAGGATTTAAGGAAATAAATTTAAAAAGGAGATATGACAATGAGGTTGACGACTGGTGCGATGATAGTGGGGGGTCTGTGGGGTGCTGGAAAACTCAAGGTAAGGGTGCGAGAAGGATGGAAGATGGGGGGTCAGGAGAAAATGGGTGCAGGACAAGCAGATGATACTTGGGGGACTAAGACGGGCTGACAGCTGGTGTCTGATCTGAGGATCCATCCTTCCTCCTCCCCTCACCCTCTTAGTCGTATTACAAAGACTGACTGACTATTTGAGGAACTGAAAATCTTCCCCCCCAAAATTGAGGAAGGTATTGCTTAAGATCCCGAGGTGTGTATGGGTGGACCCGGAAAAGAGGAGTGTGGAAAGAGGAAAGGATGTGATGGAAAAAGTGGGAGGTACGGGGATGGCTTAGCACACCAAGGTGTGTAACATGAGCTTACAATGAGGTGGACCTAAATCAATTTCACATTAAATTACCTGAACTGTCCTCTACACTGTATTTCACAGGAAGTCTGCTGAATCGCTTCATGCTGTAAAAGGATTCAACAAAAACTTCAACTTCATATTATTAACCTCATTTAAATTCTTGTTTGTTGTGATTAAAGTCTTATTATATCGTCTCTTTCTAGGCCTTCAAAATAAAAGCACAAGTAGCCACATCCTCTTTGTAGCAGAAATTAACTTCACTTACATTACATACATTTTTGATAACTCATCATAAACTCTGGGGCACATATGTATAAATATATATAATGAAATGTGATCTGGGGCTAACTCTGTCCATCAAATTAAACTACTGGAACATTAGTTTGTGACATAGTAGGTAGCAGAGTGATATCATAGGTCAGGGGTGTGTGTTTGTAATTATACCCTGCACACGTACCGGTAGTTTGTTCCTGCAAACTACCTTCTGATAATGATGCTGATTCCTACCTGCGATTCTGTTGTTGACGCGATTGTGTCTAGACCAAAGCCACAGGACTGCTGATGACGTCGAGTCCACCTCCACCATACTCTCCCTTGCCATGTTCTCAAAGTGCTCGGCACACGGCCTGCAGCCGAAGAAGCTGCGGACATAGTTTCTCATCGCGCTCAGCACCTCCTTGGGATCTGGAGGGGAATGACATGAGGTCAGTTAATGCTTGAAAAACCTTACGTTACTTTAAACACAATGTTTATAAATCTCATAGATCACCTCCTTTTGACAAGTTAAAATCAGTCATTATGTAAAGTACAATCACCTGCCCTCGTAAAGCTGTTTGTCTCTACATTATAATGTACTGTTAACCAGTGCTGTACCCTGAAAGCTTGCTAATGGCAGTGTGGGTCCACAGCTTCCTGGATTCCCACGGTTATGTGGGCCAGGAGTCACCGAGAGCTGGGTTAACCCCATATTGAGATGAATAATCTATGGGAATGGGATAACCCAATATGGAGATTAAATCCAGTTAACCCTCTGTGTGAATGGTGGCGAGGCTGTTGTCTCAGGACTTCAACAGTCCACAAACATATTTTCCTGGAGCTGTTTGCTTTTGTTCTCAGCTTAGCAGGACCTTGACATGAAACGTGTTGACGGTGGGAGTGTGTGTTTATGAAAATAACAATGGGCTTGTGTTACGTGTGTGTTCACACTTTTAATAATCCATGCAGTGAAGTTTTATATTATGGTCAAGACTGTACATTATGTGAGTATGTGTATGCATCCACCCATTAAACTGGTGGTCTGTGGGGGGCCAGATGGACACCCCCTTTTGGCCAGTCCATCTGCAGGTCACATGATGGTCCGTAAACCTTGGGATTAACCTCTGTGTGTGTGTGTGTGTGTGTGTATGTGTGTGTGTGTGAGTGTGTGTGTTTGTTGAAGGGAGATTAACATCCCTGCCAGGAGTGGAGCCTCTGGTCATCTGCCTGTTTTATTAACCACTCAGATTCCACTAATCTAACATAATCCCTTTTCACACAGTCACAATTAGGCTCAATTTTAGCTGCAACAAAATGACAAAAACCTCAAAGAATTCTCGTCAAATTTCATCATGATATATCGCTATGTGTGTGTGTGTGTGTGTGTGTGTTTTGCTGTGTGTGTTCAGTCTTTTCTCTGTGTGACGTTAAATCGAGTCAGTGTGGAAAAAAAAAACCAAATGTTCCCGGGCTAATTTGTTTACAAAGCCTCACAAAGCCCTCATCCTCAGTTCACCCCCGTCTTCATGAACTTTCAATGGCCCTTTTCATTCATAGCAATACAAACTGTGTGTGTGTGTGTGTGTGTGTGTGTGTGTGTGTGTGTGTGTGTGTGTGTGTGTGTGTGTGTGTACCTGTGCCTCCAGTGCTCTTGGCCTGGACAGTAAGAACATGGAAGAGAGTCCACACCCCGCAAGGGAAGCGTCTCAGGTGGGGTTGTGAACCCTGACAGCCCACCCACCTCACTCCTTCAGGCAAAGCAGTGTCTGGAGACTGAGAGAGGAAGACAAACAGACAGACAAACACCAATTACAGACAAATGGAAAGAAAGGCTTAAAGGATAAACCTGGTGATATTCTCATTGTCATCCTCTGTGTTACAGGTCTCCATTGCTAACCACATGTGGTGCTGACATGTTTCTTCATTGTGACAAGAATGAAAATTTAGTGTTAATTTTTTTATTCTAATCTACACGGCCCTGCTGCCATCAATAACTCTCTTTTGCAAACAGCTTTTCCAAATGTGCCCTCACAGCTCCGTTAGATGCATTTAAGCAGCCCTTCATTAACATTTTTTTTCATACAATTGAAATGTCAGCATGAGTGCCAACTTGACCAAACCAACATGAACACAATCACTGGCTGAGGCTGGACATTTGAAGCACTTGTCCATTACTTTTAGCTATCTTTTTCAACAATTTAGCCATTATATCTAGCTAACTTATTGGCAACACTAACTTTTAACTGATTTTCAATCAATTTACAATCTCAAATTCAAACCAAGCAGTAACCTCTGTGGCTGTGAGGAACTGCAGTTTTTGAGACTGAACATGTCAATCTCCATGAGCCCCCATATTAAAATGTCCAACTTCACCAGCATGGTTGCTTTGATTGACGTGCCATTACAGATGGCTTGTTTGAGCAACCAGGCTTCATTCAGCCCGCCTCAGGTATACCAATGATTCACGTCTTTGTCACTTTTTAGATTAGCGGGGAAGCGGAAGAGACAGGATGACCAACATGGCGACGGCCAGCGCTACAGATTTTGAGCTTCCAAACGGCTCTTCAGAAACCTGTGGGTGACGTCCTGCGTACGATGTCCATTCTTTATACTGTCAGTGATTGAAACACGTGATATTCAGGCATTTTCAGGGGTATGCCTGTACCTGGTTGGGAATCTCTGCAAACCATATGCAGATGAAAATAGTCTCCAACAAACAAATTATTCAATCCTGTACAGTACTGTTTGCTGAGAAACTACAATACTCAGTTTTAGGAAATTCTGGTTCTTTAAAAAAATTAAGTATACTCATGATACATCTTTAGTAGGACTGAATGTGCTTGGGTGTGTGCACCACAGACAGAGTAGGGAAGTTAGAAAGTATTGAGAGACAGGCTTTGCATAGATGATTTTGGTCTTTTTAATGGGATTTGTTGTAAAAAGAGAAATATAGGGTAATGGCAGCCTTATCCTTCAAATGAGACCAAATTCCAAAGACCCCAAAAAAGTCGTCTCTCCTGCATCTCAACCTGTTTAACTTAATGAAAGCTGTTCCACGTAGTTTTCTTGATCAATAGGAAGTCAATCTCAGGTTAATGGCTCAGCCCTCCACTAATGAACAGAAGCTATGGAGATCTCTAACCACGAGTCACAGTTGAATCCAATAACATATTTTCTCTGACATAAAGTCGTTTCTCTCGCCGTACTGCATTGCCATCTCTAGCGTGATTGACAGGGTTACTCACATGTCAATAGTAAAGATTTTGGTGTGCATATATGCGTGTGTGTGTGTGTGTGTGTGAGTGTACAAAGTCCATTTCCTCTGAGGCGAAGTCTATTCATACCTTCCCATTGATTCATTGATCCATTGATTTGCCTGCTAAAAGCTAATGATGTAAGTAAGTGACTCTTTCAATTTGTGAGGGGCGGTATACTGGAGGCATGCAGGCTTCATTCCAAAGACAACAGCACATAGATCCTCAGCTGTATGTGCTGGCACCGAGACAAGGACAAAGCACATATTGAAATATCTGTATTTAAGAAATATATTTTCATCTACTCATACTGTGTGTTTTTATGGAAATGTTCAAGATCACATTTTGACATTTCTTTGACAGAATAGGCCTCACTTTGGCACCTCTGAGGTGGTTTTGAATTGATTAAAGCAGCAAGACTGACAGGTGACCTTGGTATCTCAGAGGAACGACGAGGCTACTCCCAGACAGACGTCCTCACATCAGTCTGGTGCATTTTGTGATGCCCTGCCTTCTGTTCTCCCTGCTTATCTGTCTGGTCTCCCCTCCTTTCCTTTCCTTTCCTTTTAGAAGCCTGCTCAGGCTCACAAAAGTCTGTTCTTCATCTCAATTTGCATTCATGTACTTCCTCAATGCAGTATGTAATGGACAGACCACTTCTGAATCCGATGAATACCAAAGATGGAATACAGACAAAAAAAAGTTAACTAAGAATAATTCGGGTGTTGGCTTGACTGACAAGAATGAACAAGAAGTCCCAAGTTCATCGCAATATTGATGCGCAAGGTCAAAACTTATTGGAGTTTGTCTATACACCTCTGTCTTTACTCACCTGTGCAGAGTTATCCACTATCTTTCTGAGTGCCTCATAGGTAATCTCTCCACCAGTCTGGTTCTGTAGCCAAGAGTTTACAGACCTCAAAAGGTTCATCACCACTGGACGGCCTGGAAAGTACTGCAGACATGAAACAACAGAGCACAATGCAAAAAGGGGTTAACTTAAACAACATGCACAAAACTGTTGAAAAGAAATGTAAGAAAGGCTGCAACTTACAATTATTTAGTATTTTAACTAATGTTTATAAAGTGTTTGTTCATATATACAATTAAAAATGAGAGACAACAAAGAAAGAGCAGAAAAAATAAAGTTCAAAATACAGTCATGGCTGCAGGTAGTCAAAATGGTTAAATACAAATCTGGTTTCTTGGGTTTATACAGTAGTCAGTTCATACATGTTTTTCATTATGTCATACATTACCCATTTTTCCCCATTTAGTAGCAGAGACATTCTCTTTCAATCCAAGTTGGTAGGTAATTTTTTTCCATACTATAAATCTCTCTTACAATTCCAAACCATTGTGCAGTCTTGTAACAGTTTCTTGTTATCGCCTTCTTACTTGCAATTAGTAGTATCTTGAATTTGGCTATCATTTCCATTGACACATTCAGTTACATTTCCAAGGTACATAATTTTGCATTCATTTGGTATTTCATATCCCAGAATATATCTAATTGTGGCATTGACATTATCCCAAAAAGAGCACCGTTTAGGGCATTTCCCAGAAAATATGTGCATGGCTGGCTTCTTTGCTCCCACATATCCACCAATATGGTTATTGTGAGCTGCTTTAATTACCCTTTATTTTAGATGTGATGAAGAAGTGGCTCAAAATCTTCCACCCAAATTCCCTCCACATTCGTGAATTTGTAGTAGAGTGTTGTGTTTCACACATACTGAGCCATTCTCCTGGCACAATGTCAATGTTAATGGATATGGTGAGGATGCCCTTACATTCTCAGAGGTTTTGGTGCAACCCAGATGATTGATTGATTCTTGTCCCACTATACACTTGTGTTATTACACTGGTCACTCCATTTGATATTTTTGAGCTCCATACTTCCTTTAGGAAATAATCCCTTGGCTGATCTGAAAAAAATCCTGATTTTCTAGTCCATATGTTTGTCTCAGGTCCTGAAAAGTCATTACGGAGATGAAATCTGTCTGACTGATTAATCAGTTAATCAATTGTTTTAGCACTAAGCGCAAGTATAGCTATTTTAGAAGGACCAAAGATCTGGTGCACTTTCAGTTACTTGTAAATGTCTTGTGATTGTTCTGCTGATATAGTTTATAAAGTTATATATAAATATGTAAAAATATATTTATAGCTCTGATGTAAATTGTATGTTATAGTCAGCATATGGAAAGTTCAATGAACCACGTAATAGTTGTTAAATATAGACTGTGCTAATTCTTCTATTTATAATAGCTTTATGACAGCGTAGTTTTCCATGTGCAAGCATGCCCTTTATCACGCACACTCCTTAGCCTGAAATGAACCGTTCCAATCAACATTAACACTATTTTTGTCCAACAAATACACAGAGTGTACCAAGCAGAAATGTAATAACTAGATTATCAGTTGCCATCTCATTCTCAATGTTGTGTACAAGGTGTAACATGCAGTATAAACGTTGTGGTCTGAGTGTTTTTCCTACTCAGCACCTTTAAAGAAACCCACAAAATGTGACAGCAGCCAAGCTTAAGCCTCTTCCTTCTTTAAGATCAATTTCCTAAGCCACTAACAACCACTTAGCCACTGCTTTCTCCTGTTGTGTATTTACATCTTTTCAAACTACCATGGTAACGACCACAACTGGGAGGAAACATGATACTGTAGTTAGCAGAGGTAGGTATGTGAAGAAAAAGAGGAAATCCAGCTGATGGGTGTCTGAGACCAGTGATGACAGAGTGAAGACAGACACAGACAAACGTGTCTTCACACATACGATACTGACAATAGAAACAGCTGATGTCTTGAGTGTTCAGACAGTAAAAGAGAGGAGCGCTTCAATAAATATCAGTTAAATGTGCTTCCTATTCTTACTGTAAGCCTCTCTATGGAGCAGTTTGTGATAATGGTCCTGTTTCTCAGAAATAGACACAGCAAAGGGATCAAGCTTTTTCCAAGACTTAAACAACAGGCAAATAGAGTACTTCCATGGTAACTTTCGTTTAGGCCTGCACGCACAAATATTACAGTACAGATTGTTTTCACTATCGATTGATCTGTTGATTATTTGTTGGAATAATTGATTAATCATGTTGTCTATAAAATGTCCAGAGTCAAAGGTGACATCTTCAAATGTCTTTTTTTGTCCGACCAACCATCCAAAACCCAAAGATGTTCAGTTTACTATTACACATCGATAATGATCGCATAGCAAAAATGTATTAATTGGTAAAATTATTGCAAACCTGGTTTATTTATTTTATTTATTTTTAACTAATTTTTGGCACTTTTTAAATGACAGAACAAGGTATATTGTTATTCAACAATGGGATGTGGAGTTCTCTCTTTGTCAGCATGAGTTCTTTTCGGGTACTCCGGCTTCCTCCCACAGTTCAAAGACATGCACTTAATAGGTTAATTGGTGACTCTAAATTGCCTATAGGTGTTAATGTGACTGTGAATGGTTGTTTGTCTCTATGTGCCCTGTGATGAACTGGTGACTTGTCCAGGGTATATCCTGCTTCTCACTCTAAGTCAGCTGGGATAGGCTCCAGCCCCCCGCGACCCTGATGAGGATACAAGAAATGGATGAATGGATGGAAGTTAAAGTGCATGTTTCAAAGTTTATGTGGTGAACAAAACAAAGTTTTGAATGTCATTCAACATGTAGACTTTCTGTCTTTTTAATTTAACACACCTGCACACACTGGCAATCTTGAACACATACATGCCTTTCAGTCCACGGTTGAGCCGTCTATTCATCATCCTCTAACAGGATCTATGTGTTTCACCCTGACCACTTAACCAGACCCCAGTGATTTGCTTAAACCTCCTCCAAGGCTAACAGAGTCCTGCTTTGTCCTGTGTGTGTGTCCCTCTGCACCAAAGCATGCTTGAATTCATCTTGGCCTGCAGAAAACTGTGTCTCTGTGTTTAAACAGCTGAATCTCAACATATCGGTCTGTACTGGGCCACTGAAGTTGAAACTGTTCTTGATGACCAATCTTTTGGCAGGACTGCCAAGATGGCAGTGGCCAACGCCACAACTTGTGAGCTTTAAAACGGCTCTTCAGAAACCTACAGGTGATGTCACACATACGGCGTCCATTCTTTACACGGTCAGTGTTTGTGAGCCAATTGCAAGTATACTCATTAAAAATAATAAGAAAAGAGATGTGCACCACTGCACCATGCAATACTTGACTAGACAGCAACAACATTACAAAATTACAAATCTGATAGAAAGAGAGAACAATTTTATCAATCCTTACTGATCATTAATCATGGACTTCAATCGATATGATAGTGAACATTTTCTATTTACTAGATCGCCCTCTACACACACGCACAATACTAAAGGTGGGATGTAAAGAGCAGACAAAGGGTGCTGCTCACTGCCGGGAAAGTGATATAATAGGTTTAAGTCTGGATCTGCGTCTGGATGCCCACCAGTCAGAAAAGCTCATTAAACAGCCATATGAATTTAACCAGCAGAGAAAACGCAGGTGTTTCCCCACTAATGGGCTTAACTCAGCATCACCAAAGCAACACTATTCATGAGCCCTCTGGGTCCGGTGACGCCTAAAAACTAAAATGTTTACCATGTTGAACTTTTGTACAAACAGCACGTCCATGTCATCTTGTTCTGCTTAATCACCATTTGTCTTATTTTACACTGATTTCTCTTTTTCTTAACCTCCCTGTCAGACTCCATCGCCTTAATCAGTGATCAAGCTCAATGTCAGTCATATGCCAAATATATTTCACTGAAATTAATTATTTGCAAAAACAGTGACAGCCACCAAAGACAAGTCAAGTGACATCCTACACTGTGCTGATTTATTTGTAGGCAACAGTCAAACATCAGGCATTTAATTTCAGTTTAAAAATATTGTTACCAAAAACAATATTTCCCGTTTGCTACATTTACTGATGTACTGACAGCACCACCTCACCTCACCTCTTTCATGAATAATCACTCTTGGAAAGTTAAGTATGATGCTCCTACAACAAGCATCACAGTTACACAAGAGCAACAGATAAAACTCTTTTGGAAACTAGGCACATCGTAATATCCGATAAAATTTTAAATGTCACTAAGTAGAGATATACAGCAAGACATGTGAGAGGAAATATGTTCAGAAGGACATCAGGTTACTAATTCTAATACATGGTGGGAATTCAGGTGGAGGGTAATAACGAGACTCTTTTGGACACAAGCAATAGTGTCCCACAGACTCAGATAAATGCTGGAGAAGCTGCAGGACACCACACATATTTTGGACATGCCCTGAACTGAAAACAAAATAATCTGAAAAGATCCCAATTCTAGGGCTAATATCAATTTACATTAATGGTAGAGGAAAAAAATATCTTTTACAAATATTATTAAATGCATCAGAGGCAAATGGTTAAAGCCTGATCCCCCAAAATACAACATGTGGATTGAGAAGGTCTGGAAAATTTACCAGATGGAACATGGCTCTGCCATGGCTATACTAGTGCAGTAGAGTGATCTGAATTTCCTACACAAACACAGACACACTCATACATGCCACTACACACATTCATGCATCACTCCCCCAAACCTGAAAACCCCCCTTTCTCTTTCATTTTAAAATATTTATTTTTATTTTTTCCCCCTCTCTTTCATTTAATTGTGTAATTTTTCCTGTATATATAACTTAAATAATTTTATGTATTAAGCAGATCATAATCAGATCATGCAAAACAGCAGATGAAATGTGAATATGTATGTAAGTATATAAGTTGCTGAAAGTGAAATAAAAACTAAGTTCAGAAATAAAAAATGAAAATGACAGACGTCATAATCATTTAATCAGTTATAAAATCAAATTAGATATTGGGGACATTGGGAGTAGTGACTAATAATCATCTGGAATGAAAACATGTTTTGTTCGAAATCTACCTCTACATTTGTTCTCTCCATCTTGAGCAAACATGCACAAACACACATCCCCTCCTATAACCCTGTATCCCTCCTGCCCCCATCCCAGTTGGACCATGACAATCCCCTTCACCCTGGCAATATGTCATCCCTGATCCGATTAGTATCAGCAGCACTTGAGAAACCGCAAGCTCCTTGTGGTGATGGTCCCGAGAGGGAGGCATCTGTTGGCCGCAACAGAGCGGACGAGGCCAGGCCCCGGATAGAAGACAGGGGTGAAGCCCCCTCAGTAATAATCTAACTTCAATCCACCCGAGGAAGCATGGGGTGGGGGGACGCTGCAGACACGTGCCACTGAGTGGAAACCAGACAAAAAGCAGCCTCGTCTTTACACAAACAGATTTACTTGTTTTCTACAGTCACTGAGGGGAAACTACAACTGAGAATGAATCTGCGCAGAGCATTTTAGGTAATATAAGCGAATGTGAACATTATGTCCCGAGTCCTGACGTGAGATGGGTGAAGCCTGTGTCTCTTTAGACAAAAGCCCCCCCTCTTAATTCTTTGTTTTATTCCCCTGGCCCTCTGTCCCCTCTAGGCTGAAGGGCTTCTTTCAAGAAAAGCAGGATAGAGGTGTAATCCTTAAAAACCTTGCTGTAATGCTCTCATGCCTCCCAAGATCCACTTTTTTTAATCCTCATATACATGTAGAGGATTCATAAATCCGGCTTCAGCCTGACAAGACAGTAAATCTAGTAATATTATGACTGGGTGCAAAAAAAACAAAAAAAAAAAAACAGAAAAGAAACACACACACACAAAAACCCCAACCCCCATTTGGATGGATGAGGAGATGCAATGATGGGATGATTGTGGATAGAAAAGAAACAAACAATTCATGGACAGAACATATATTTACATGAAATTAATACATGAAGGAGAGAAACACAAATTTGTTCACACAGATTTGTGTGTCCTCAAGATGGACAGAACAACGATTAATCAACTATGTTGATATATAAATAATTTTCAAGGAGAAGTGCCAAATATTTGATGGTTCCGGCTTCTGGAAGTGAGTTTTTTTCTTGTCTTTCACCTCGTCCAACTAGACTCAAGGAAATTGTGATGGGCATTTTTCACAAGATTCTGACGTTTTATAGGCAAAATGATTAATCAACTAATCAAGAAAATCGATAGCGAAAACAGTAATTAGTTGCGGCCCCTACACACATGCATAATGGAAAGCCCATGCCATACCAGCCGTGCAAATACACGCCCTCGTGTATGCAAATACACTTTCCGCTAATTATCCTGTTTGGAAAAATTAAAAAGTGCGTCATGATTGAGGAAATGTGTCACCAGTGTGAAGCGATGACACTCACACTGTGACCAGGACATCGTGAGTCACTTTCACTGTAATCTAATCACATGACTCACGCGGGGAGTTCAGGTGTCAGATTTTTTACATGTTGCGTCAGTAATCAGCAAGACAGAGCGGTTTAACAGTGAGACCATTCGTTGATGAATCAACAGTCATTTGAATATAAAGACGACAGAGGAGGAAATTAAATTAAGAATTCAGATGTTTAGCATATGAACTTCATCATAGGAAACTTGAACTAACATAGTAGTAATGTGCGATTGCTTTTCAATGTGCTGGGCTTATATGCAAGTCCTACCACAAAACCCATGATCCCCAGTTTCACAGTCTACTTGCTTGTTCTATGTTAACTGCTCCTAACAAGCCGACTGACTGAAAAGATTCGACCTCTTTGAAGTGAGATCACTCAAACAACAATAAGGTCTGTCAAAAGTCGCGGTCAGCTGCAACAATGACGGCTTCCTCGGCTACACAAAGCCCTGTTGAGCGGCTGGTCCATTCTAGTGGGAGGACAGGCTAAAAATACCACTGGGACCTGCCGCTATTGACTAAACAAACTGGAGCTAATGGGAGGCCACGGTGCTCTGCCCACCCCCCAACACACACATACATACATACATACGCATGCACTGATACACACTAGCTTGCTACAACGCCTCCCTAGAGAGTGAGATATAATCAGAGAGATTGGTGGCAGACTAGGGCAGTTAGACAGCCTGGTGCGTAGCCAATAGGGACAGGACTAGCGGGTCAGGCATCATCATCACAACATGTTTGCCTGGCTGGCACACTTCAGAGGGGAAGGAAGAAAAGATTGAATGAGGGAGCATGTGATGAGTAACAGAAAAATCTGGAAGAAAGCAGCTGAAAGTGGGAAGATTATATATTAAATGTAAATAAAGCTGATTACTCAAACAAATAAGACACTCTGGAAATAAAGGCTAAAAAGAAATGTGTATTGTTTAATATAAAAGATGTAAAAGAAATGGAACATTAGAGGTGAAAGAGAATGAAAGAGGCAGGATGGAGTAAAAAAATAAATCAATTTGGGGGTGTTTTGGTGAACCACAAGTATATGGTTGGGGTGTCCCAGTGAGGTTTGCTAGTAATCAGGCTGTGTCTGTGTATACCCTGTGGGTGGCCAGTGGTTGGCAGCCACGCTTCAATTCTCCTGGGAGCCAACATCAAGAGGGTCAACAATACCCGAGAGAGTATTTGTGCTTCCGTTCTTGTCAATGACATCCACTTCTGCTTTCAATAATGTGTGTAAGTGTGCAAGTGTGTGTGATGAAAAATAAAAGTGCATTTGACAAAACAATTGACTGGGTTAAATTTGCAAAAATAAGCTAATGGGTTCTAAAAGGAATAAAACATGGTATGAAGAGGGACCTTTAAGCTAAATGCTGCAAAACAACAGCTCCAATCTACAATGTGATCAAACATTCTGCTGTCTTACTCCCCATCTAGTGGTGACCTGCTGTAACTACACATTTCTGTTGAGTGGATGTTCATTGTACTTTACGGCTCATCATTTTGTTTTCCGACCATTTTCCACTGAATGACAAACAGAAGTTTTCTTATGGAAAACAGATTTTTACACAGATTGTTTGTCTCAATGCCTCTGAAATGTGTTTCCAGTAAACAATACTCTGTCTCCTGATGACATGGATAGACAGCAAAATGTTTCTGATAACACAAAGAGTAAAATAGGGGTAGAAGTGAATGAGCTGTTTATTATGCGATGGAGTGCAAATGTTATTTTTGAAAATTGTTATCCAAGTTGACCTGAAAATCATGAGCCTTAATCAATATGTGTACTCTATGTGTGTATCCATGCTCTTTCTAATATCTGTACCTTTGTCAGGACAGAGATATACTTCTTGAGAGAAACCAGAGCATCTCCTCTGATGACAGTATGAGCAGCCAGTTCCACACGCAGAGAGTAGTGCAGTGTTGACTCCAGGTCTGCCATGTACACCCTGGACCTGGGCGCACAATCACATGCAAACATCATGTCAACAAATTTTGAATGAGCACAGAAACAGAGTCTTGTGCAGCGTGTGTCCTTCATACCTGTTGAAGGGTCTCCAGGGCTCCTCTGTGCTGTTGGTGGGGTGGTCTATGCTGACCGGCGGAGGCTTCCCTGACCGCACCACCCCCGGCAGCCTCTGGAGGGCGTAAGAGTAGAAAGTACGAGCCTCAATGTTGCTGAAGGAGAGAAGGACAGGTGAGACAGTGAGACATCACAAACTAGATGCACAAAAGTATATGGACACCTCTCTGCACTTACTTTTATGTACTAATAGTCTGGGGCTGTTTTACATGGTTTGGGTTGGACCCATCCCAATGCTGCATATATTAGCATGTATCATATATTAACATGATACACAAAGAGAGGTCCTAAAGAAATGTTTTTCTGAGTTTGGTGTGAAAGGATTAGACCTCAGCCCAATCAAACATCTTTGGGATGAACTGAAACACCAACTGCAAGTCTCACCCAACATCAGTGTTGGACCTCACTAATGCTCTTGTGGCTGAATGAGGAGCCAATCTATGAAGCTACGTTCAAAAATCTTGTATCAAGCCTTCATAGAAAATCGGAGGCTGTCAAAATAAAATATTAAAGCGCATCGTTTTGAAATGAGATGTTCAACAATCAGGTGCGGGTGTGACGCTGTCCATGCACTTTTGGTCTAGTTTGTACAGCCGTGAGTCAAGGGCATGACTTTAATCCTGCAAGGAACCTCAGATAAACGCACTGTTTTTTTTTACTTCAACCTTTTGTTTCAGCAGTCCTCCGCCATAAAAAAATGTTTTATGACCTGTATTTTTTGTGGCCATATATTTTACACACTTACGGGAATGCATTTCAAATACTGAGCAGATGGTGCCAGAGTGCTGTGGAACTGAGAGAGCGAGAGAGAGATTGCTGATCATTTAGCCATGGGATAACCCTACAACTGGAACTATAGCCATTAATGTGCTCTCTCTTTCTTTCCCTCTCTCTCTCTCTCACCTCCTCTAGCCCTCACATCCTTCTCTCATTTGCTTTCTCCCCTTGTCACGGACAGAGAGGAAGAGAGAGAGAGAGAGCATCATAAAACTAGAACAGGATGGTAATAAGCAGGATGGATACTTTGGGCCCACGCTCACTCACACCAGCCTGGGACTCAATTACACCTGCGTGTCTGGTGGGAGTATACAGATGTGGAAGGAGAGCCATTCATCCAGTGATCCCGAGGGCCGACGGGCAGGCAGGCATCAGGGGTGGGCAGGGAGGGAATGCATTCACCTGGGACCAACAACCATTACATGCATGACGGATGTGAGACGCCCCTGCACGCTCTCGCTCTCTCTCTTTCTCTCTCACACACACACAAACACACACACGCACAGAGGCACACTGTGCTCTCCCAGGATCAATCAGACATTCAGTGATGATGGGAGGCCATCTGTCGCCGTGTGCGGCTGGGGCTTGTTTGGCAGGTGAAGCCAGAAAAGCAATGGCATTGTTTTCATGCAAGAAATTAAAAAACCTCCCCTCTGTACAGTGATGGAGATGAGGGGGGTTGGAAGGGGAGAGATGGAGGGTGAATAAATAAATCAGCAATAAATCATTTCCTTTTTGCATTTGTCAACTAAAAAGAGTCCTCTTTGCATGCCAAGTTATTGAAACAGCCAAACAAAGAGGCAGAAACAGCAGATGAATTTGCAGGGTGAGGAATGATCAGCGCCGCTTTATGATAGTGAATAATGGGAGCGATTTTGATGCTCTGATCCCATTAAGAGGCCAGATGTTTAAAAGTATTCTCATGAATAGGGTTCAGATAATGAGCACACGATGAAGGTTTTTCAGAGGCAAGCAAAGTTGCCGCGTATGAAACAATAGGAACCAAAGGGAAATAAACTTGATGTTTGTGTGTTTTAGATCAAGCTAAATAAAAATTACTGTAAAAAAGTTTGTGATGTTTTCAAGATACATACAAAATGAGCTTTATGACTTCCAACCACATCCACCCAGTCAAGATAAATTAAAACAGCTTAACATCTCTTTGGCTCACTGGTGGTGCATCCTGCATGTCCGTCTCTTCTAAATGTTCCTCATAATGTTGGAGGAATATTATTGCTTCAAAGTACATCAGGTGTTGCCATTTCTTAAGGTTAATAATAATGAAAATCTAGCAGCTGATGCTTTGTGTGGATTTTGTAAATGCAGTCTGTTGTACTTTGTTGACTTTAGACAATAAACTATTGTATGCCAGCTGGTGCTCGCAGACCAAATGGATGGAAAAACACATGCAAAACAGTAACAACACTGTTTTTTCCAATCTGTTTTAACAATCAGCAATTCTGGGCGTAAGTGAAGTTGAGTGCATTGTTACATCCTGTAGGAGGTGGTGTGTACTGTTACGGTTTAGCCATTGTTTACTGTTACAGTTTGGCTCAACAATGATCCGGCCTCCTCTTTTTGTGTGTTTACAAAGTAGGTTTGTCAGTCTCAAACCTCAAAAGGGCCTTCTCAAACCAGGTAGTGTGTAAAGGAAGTGGATAATAAAACCTTAAGACAGGGAGTCTGCACCAGCTCTTATTAGTAATATAATGTCTTGACATTTACAAATATTACTTGGAAGCCTAATCCTTTGCTTCACTGTCCTTAAACTGCATCAAAGAACACACAAACAAATATGACAGCCATAAAGACATCATGTGTCATTGAAAAAAACAAAAACAAATGCCACTTGTATCAACTATTACAGTTGAAGCCTGAAATACACTATATCCTTCAGTAGTGTACGTGTTAGCTCTCATAAACCTGTATCACAAATCCTTATTCACCATTAGGGATTAAAAAAAAAACCCATCTATACTTAAAATGTCGAAATGTTGACGTTGTTGTCATCGTCTATTTGAAAAGAAAACTGAATCCTAAATTTTGCATATTAATTGTACATATTTTCCTATATTTTTTATCTATAACGCTCTAATTTTAAATCACACATGATGTGGCAGTTATATTATTATTATTATATATATATACTCACACTTTCAGTCTAGTGAAGTTGCCTTTAGGATAGTACAGGTAGCAGGATGGAAACTCTGTCACTCCCAGTTTTGTAACCAGATCTTCCTCAGTGCTCAGGACTCTTCGCACTGCAACATTCTCAAACTGTAACAGGTCCAGGGTGACCTGAAGAACACAGTACACAAACACAGTGTTACAGAAATATTAGTCGTGTTATATTTCAACACAGTATGTCTCTTCTGCTACCCAAAAAAGAAATACTAGAAATAATATTCTAGACAAGGAGGAAACAAACAGCTCAAGCTGCTGGAAACATATTACCTCTCTGCCAATGTAGGATGAGGCTTTCTCGAAGATGAGAGCCAGGTGTTGAACATTGTTGGTTTCAAAGAAGCTGTCGATCTCTGCTTGGCTGGAGAGAGAGGAGCAGAAGAAAACACCTAAGACTGGAAGACTGGAAACATTGCCAATAAATCTTAAAGGGATCAGCTATTGATTTAAATCAAATGGAAGAACTGAACAAGTGGAGAATATATTTTATATTTTAAAAAGGGGATATCATAAAATTAAATTGTGAAGGATTTATTTTAATAAAACATTTTCCTGATTTTTAAATTGCCTGGATCACCTTTCCACAACGCTAATTTTTAACCTATCTTTTATTCAGTTTTCAACAACAACAACAGTACAGCATATACATTTTCTTCTTTCTTGTTCCAGTTGTAGGCAACATTTGTACACATTATAGTCGAGTTATAGGCAAATAAGACAAACAAAAACATCACAGCACAAGGCTATTTTTATCATGATCCACACACGCAATCATAAACTCTTGCTCTTTTCGTTGAAAAACCAAACAGCTGCAATTATGAATTTCTGTTGTATGAAGTATGATGGCTCAAATCCATTTATTATTCTTTTATTTATTTATTAGTCTTTATAAGAAAGAAAAGGGAGAAGAAGAAACCTCATGACTCTCTGGTGTGTTCCCTTTAATGCTGAAAAGAAAAATAAACGTCCTGCTTCATTTTCCTGCATCAACATTGTAATGAACTCTACAGTGCCTGTATTTGAATACATGAAAAGCAGTGTGCAGGAAGAGCAGGACGGACTGAAGAAGACTCTTCCTAGTGGGACCATTTTGGTCCATCAGACTCTAATAAAGAGTGCCTCAAGTTTACTTTATTTTTGACCACAAGCTTACAGCCTTAGAGTTATTGTGTAAACTGAGCAATCTGATTAATATGACTAATGAATAACAGTACAGATGAGATCAGATGAAATGTTGCAACATGGTGAGATGGCTTTCTACAGCAACTGAAACACAAGGTTGCAACAACTGATAGCAAATCAGCAGAACAGACAGATCAATAGATAAACATCCAACAACAACCATTGTAATTTGCCACTTTTGATCACTTAAAACAACCCAACAATTTAAATTCTGCAGTAAAATGGGTGCGTGTGCTTACCTGGTGGGCTCCAGCGGGGGGCAGGCAGGGGGCCAGGGCTCTTGATGGTTTTCCAGTTTGTCTATGATCCTGTGACGGAGCCCCTGAACATCACGAGGGAAAGCTGAAAGGTCAAAGAGCATCAAGAGTACATTATACACCACTGTTACCTGAGCATGTAGACAAACAACTCCTAAGGTAACTGCAATATTACACAAGCCTGCACAAGATGACAACACTATGATCAGTATGCATATTTTTACACTGATATGATGCTTGTTGAAACTGCAAAGTCTCTAAGATAATTTATATTTGTTGGTCTAAATTGTTTCTGTGTGTGTAGCGGTACCTGTATAAGTCTCCCCTTTAGAATCAGCCTTGGAATAAGCATGGAAGAACTGTAAAGTGAAAGATGGAAAAGGTTTGGGTTAGAAAGGAAGTAAAGAGAAAGAGAAGTGAGATCAGATGAGACAGCTCTCACACACTCATGAGAGAAGCAAAGCGATGTTGTGTAATGTTTGGTGGGTGTGGGGGGGTGGCTGGGGGCAGCTTTCCCCTCTGCCCGCCTTGACCCTTAAATCCTTCCTGGTTGAAATGAGTCGCAGATGTTAAAGCTCAATTGTGTGTTCAGACAGAAGGAGCTCTTTGTTTCATTGGCTTTAGCTTGATGACAGAGACGAGAGACAAGGAATGAGAGCACAATCTTGAACACACACTACTGCTGACCAATCAGATATGCTGCAAATACAAATGCAGATGTTTGAAGCTTGAGCGTTTTTGCAGTGTTACTGCTGATCAGGCAAAAGTGAACTCTACTGGGAAAAAGACATCTGCAGTATCTTACACAATCTGTCACATTCTCACCCGGGCTTCAAAAATGACATATTAGAGAACTGTTCTTACACCCAAAATTACACTGAATGCTAACACTACTGCTGAGACAGGGTAAAAAGTCCCATGTTGACTGAATAATATTTTTAGAGTGGATTCTTTAGATTTTGAATTAACTTAATGAGAAACTGCCTCCGAAAAGGTTATTTCTGTTGATACAATTGACATGTGACATTTAAAAAAAGCGCAAACTATTAAACTAAAATGAAACTTCAGCTTCAGAAATATAAAAACAAACATCCAAACAGTTCATAACAAAAACATACAAACATGAGATGATACATAAAGCCTGGCCAGATTATTGACTATGTTTGTAAAGTACCCGAAAATAATATTTTTCCCCAGACACATGCTAATGCACATTCTACCATGCTAATTAAAATCAAACGTACAGTATCAGTGTTGAAAAAGGGTGCTCCCAGGAACGTGCTGTTAAAGTCTCTAAAGTAGAGACAACAGACATGCAATAGACACAGTGGAGAAGATATGTTTATAATCTCTCTAATCACATCTATCCCCCGATCATCAGCAGCCATGCAGAAAAAAGGAAGAACGCAGTGTGCGGGTCTGTGTGTAAACACTTTATATACTTCATAATACCTTTAGGGTGGGATACCCTGTGATGCTGAATGCAGAGCAGACCTTGATGTTCGGCTGTGCGGCACAGTCTATAGCTGCCAGGTCCACGGCTGGCTTCCACTCTGGAGAATAGAGATCAAACAGAGGAAGAGAAAGAGCCACTGTAAATATTTAGTGTACGGTCTACGCTGCACCCTGCACAGTTTACCAGCACCAGTCCTGTGTTGTCCTTGTGGCATGTGTGTGCATTTCAGTATATCAGTACAGAAGAAGGCTGTGTGCCAATATTGTCAGGAAGGAAAAAAATAAAGACATCTGAAAGTTGTAATCCTAATTCTTCTTGAATTTCCTTTAAATATCAGCTCAACTCCAAACACTCTTGATAGCAGCTGCCACTGTTGACCGTGTGTGAGTGAAACACAGGACTGAAATACCCCATGACTGTGTCAGGCCTCCTGCCACCATCACAAACTTTGCCCTTGACTATCACTCTAATTATATTTATTCTCATGTCTGTGTGATATTTCTTTTGGCTCATGAGGCTACAGAAACAGATGGATGTGATGGAGAGCCACAGTACTGAGCAGAATAAAACCATTCATTAGATCACATGCTCTAATTAACAGATAGAAACAGCAGTTTGCTGTTACAGGGTGATGTAACATTGGCAGACAAATTAATTAGTCCTAAAATGCTGGTTAAAATGTGAATAAACAAGCTCAAACAATGCAGATTAAATTATAAATGATGAAGTGGCATTGTAAAGAGCTGCTGCTACGTGACTCGCAACAGGTTCGTACCAACCTTTTATGTCTCTTGCCAGGCTTTTGTACACCGGTGAAAAGGCGACACAGTGTCCGCACCACGAAGCATAAAACTCGGCTAATACAGCAGCGGTGGAGTTGACCAAAACCGACTCCACATTTTCCGTAGTTAACAAGATGACTTGGTCAGAAACGGAGTACAGTCCAGCCTCCGCGGCAGAAGGAAAAAGAAGACAGAAACATAACCAAATTGCAAACGTTGGTATCCTTTTGTGATATATTTGTATTTCTTCAGTAAACCGAGACGTGGCACGGCCGGAGCGCCGCGCCATCTTCCCCCCCAATCCGAGCTACGGCCGTTAACCGACGGGTGTGTGAACGAGCGCGGCGAAGTTTCCACCTCCGAGGCTCAAAACTTCTCACAACTTTTTCTGCCCTTCTTTTTCCTGGCCAGCAGGCTTCATGGTTCCTCCCCCTGTCGAGCTCTGAGTGCCCACACCACTCATAACAAAGTAACACACCTCCGCACAAACATGTGTTCTCCTCTTTCCGACATGAAGCGACGATCATCGGGCCATTTAAAGTGACGTGCGAGGGCGAGGACACGAAGCACGTAGACAGGGCTCTCATTCAGGAAATAACTGCTAACGAATATTAATATCACGATTTAATATTTATCGGAGCGTAAACGTTCATTACCGACTTTGACCATCAGTTTGACTGACAAATAAACGTTTATTCAAGGTCTTACTTACTGTCTTTTTTATTGAGGGTTTTCTAACAGCCTTCCTCAACGGATGGAGTTACAATATCTCCATGGCAACTGAGGAAGTCCGCTGAGGGAAGGCCCTGAGATGAGTTTATAAGCTGCTAAGTGGAACTTAAGTAAAGTTTAAACATTATTAAAGGTCCACTGTGTAAGATTTAGAAATATATATTAGCATGGATGGAATATAACATTCATAACTCTGTTTACATTAGTGTATAATAATCTGAAATTGTTCTGAAATGAGAGCAGGTCCTCTTCCACGGAGCCCCCCCATGTTAAATCATCATTTTTCAACAGTAGCCCAGAACAGACAAACCACGCACTGATCTAGATATGGCCTTTTCCTTTTATGTGAATTTCGCAGCCAGAGTTTTTCCTACATGCATTTAGTTGGTTGCAATCTGCAACTTCACTGCTGCTAAATACACACTGGACCTTTAAAATCCCAAACCCTTTATTTTTTTCCCACATAAATTATAGGTATATTTCTACAGAGCCCCTAATGTCCCAAAAGGTAATAATTTGTTTATCTTGTGCGCACAAGGTATTATCATGTATTGTGTAAATAAAATAAAGATGTTGCATTTCACACTTCTTGTACTTCTTGCACAATAGAGTCTTTTCACTGAGATGTTGTTCAGGTTGGTCAGGTGTCAGTTACATTAAGTGGAGAAGTCAAACACAGTTTAGTTGCATTACAGTAATGAATGCTGGAGCATTTTAGTTGCTCAGTGCAATGTTGTGTGAAATGTGCAATGTGCAAGCAATTTTATGATGTCTTTCATGTTGGGTTCCTGCTGTGACCTGGTTTTGTTCAAAACTAAAATAAATAATAACTTTGCAATAATTGCTCGTACCATTAAGCAAAAAGTTTGATAGAGTTCAAGAATTTGAAAGAATGGAGACAAAAAAGGTCAGAAAAAGATTTTGTTTAAAGGCTTAAGATTTTGTTTTTGATATTACAACTGTCGAGAAGTACAGTACATACAATTATTTAAAGTGTGGCGGCCTTCACTTTAATAGTTTTTTAGTTTTCATTACCAAAACCAAATGTCAATAAGTGAGGCTTGGCTAAGCATTCCTGTCAAATCAGAGTATTGTGATATTCACACTGATATAAATAAAGATTATGACTTTTTAATGAAAAACCAGTAAACCTTTTTCACAGTAGCCATTTTGACATAAAACTGTAGGGTCAAGTGTTTCCAATGATATAAATTAAAACTTTCTGGTGAACCAACATGCACCACAGCAGCACCCTGACTCTGTTTGACCTGAATGTAACAGGACCTTAATCAGTATCAATGGTAACACCTGTGTTAACCTACCGTTAGATGTCAAATTGGCTGCTGTGAAAAAGGTCTGTTGTCTCTTAACTGATCTTTCTGCAAAAATATAAAGTGGTCTTCTAACACATTTTAGTGTTAATTTTCTGTCCTTACTCAGTCCATGTCTTTGTGTTAAAACATCTGTCATAGTATTTCTAAAATCTTGTCTTAGACGAAATTCATAATAATGAAAAATTTCCCCAGCACAACCCCATTTGATGATTTTTTTTTTAATGAGAAAACATTGTGTATTTAAAAAACTTCACATAATTCAACAGATGTATTAATCTTTTTAGATATCTTCACTAAATGTAATCTCCACACATTATTTTTTAGTAGTTCTTTGTTTAAGAAGTCACATTTTAAAACAGTTTATACAAATAAATACCAACCATTAAAATCCAAATATGTAAAGTAAGTGTGTATTTCAGAAATGTAGACAGAGTGGTATCCTCAATGGCTGCTATAGCGTTGGAGTCAGTCAGTCTAGGAGTAATAAGCTTCAATCATCCTGTACTTTGAAAGTGTAATCTCCAGTTTTGTTGTTCAAACATTTGGATATATTAAGTATAGGGCCTTTAATGTGACCTGACACATTGTTAAACTCTCTCACAACCACATCCATAGACATAATCTTAGATTTGCAGTTCTGAGGAAACCATCAAACAAATGTTAACGTCTGCCTTTGGTGGCAAACCTAAACATTAGGATGAGATTCCCGTCAGTGTTGCAACAACACTGAAGAAACTACTACATACTCTAAACTAACACAATTCAAGTCAGTCTTCCTTTAGAAACAATGAAAGCTTTATTTACAATTTCAAAGTTCATTTAGTTAACAAATATATACTATGCACATATTTGCAAAGTAAACAGTGTTTATTTTACAACCATTACGTTAAACAGTGAGTCAGATTGGATAGACAGTATATTTACACCCATAAAAGAATTGTACAAGTCCTCAAGTGCACTTGGCGTGCACTCACAGCACATTATTATAAATATTCATAAACATTTCAAAAAGCTGGACAGAAAAATCTAGCCTGACGGGGGTTAATTTGAGTTCAAGCCTTTGTGCTAACTTTTTAAATTCAGTTATTCAGATCTACTCCACCATACACAAACAGCTTCTTCGAGGTTTTATTTAATCTACAGACTACACCAGAAGTCTAAGCTGTTTGGTCCATGCATATAAAGCAATGCAATTGACCAAGTACTGCATAGTTACAGAGGGGAGCTTAACTTCCTCCCACATACAATCAATTCAAGAGGACAATCCTAGAGGGGTTGTAATAAAGCCTTGCAGAAAGTGTTTCTAAAGTTACTGATCATGTCACCGTTACAGTTACATATGCCTACAGACCAGACATACTTATATTATACAGCATGGAGAGGTTGGTGTCAAATGTTTTTGGTCTTTTTTTTCTTCTTTTTAACATTATATAATTTACAGTTTGAACACACACCTTAGCAACTCTTAAAACATTGTCGGTAGAAAAAAACAAACAAAACAAACAAAAAAAAAACACTAAGTACTCAGTTTAAGGTCACTTTTGCTCCAGTCAGTGAAGATCAACAAGCTCTGTCACACATGCCACAATACGTTTGTACACAGTCTGTTGGATCAAAGCAGCACTGACAGTGAGGACCAAAGTAAGACCTTGAATACAGTCCTACGTGCTCAGCCTCATCAGCTCTCTGACTCACACTGTGCAGGCTGTGGGCTGGAACCACTGTGTCTGTGTGTGCGCGCGCAGTGTCCACAAACTAGTTCCTGATATAGTTTATCAATGAAATGACTCAGCTGTGTCAATATGCACAGATGCAGGGATTACGTGGACAAGAAGCAGGTGAAATTTTAGAATGACTTAGCGTGTTAGATTACAAACATTTCCTCAGGGTGAGGCACAGGAAAAGGAGAAGGTTTAAAAAAAACTTTCTCAACTATGCTTCGATTCAGAAAGATTGGTAAGGCAGAAACTGAAGTACTGGCAAACGGGTTAGAAGGAAGAGCAGTTATATAAGGATCAATTACAAAATGGTAGTATAGAGCAGTTGAAAGAGACATTCAAAGAAAATAGGTCCAAAGAATGTTGAGACATCAAGAAAGTTTGTTATAAATCCACAATTCAACTTAAAGAGGCACTTGAACTGAATGCTTTGTTGTCTAACTACATTGCTGAGCTACATTCTGGTGGCTGGTTTGAACTTGCTGATTGCTGTAAAGCCAAATGTCTCACAGCAGCAAGTGGAGCATATAACCATGCTGCTACATGACTAAATGTTTTTTTTTTTGTTGTTGTTGTTGTTTTTGGACTGGGGCAAATGTTCAGTTAGCAACCTTTACCAGGACAACTGATAAAGAGACAAAACAACCCCAGGTGTTTCCACAGGTCATAGAAAGTAAACAGACTGTAGGGTAAGTAAGGCTCGAATCAAGCATTTCAGTACTGCGATTCTGAAAATATCAAGTCACTACTGCCAGTCCTTAGTGTCCCACTTGCATGCTATATATTCAGTCTGTGATTTCAGTGTGGAGTGTGTTTAAACTTCAAAATTGACTTTTTAAAATAGATGGATACTGGAATTAGTGGACATGTTTGTCCCCCAATGCTAACACACACACACACGCGCGCGCCTAAAAAAGTGAAAAACAATGTTGAATGGGGTGCAAAAGCTTCAGTAACAGCACAGAAACAGGAATAAACTGCAGACCTTGTTTTAGCTCTTTGTACGAGATGATTTCAAACTGTTAATATCAGTACACAGTGTATGCTTCGTACGGAAGTGGACACAGTGATTGTGTTGATCAACTGGACTTGTGGCCACAATAAAAGTCATACAGAACAGTTTCAGTGAATTATTAACACTACAATGTTTAAATATTAATTTCTTTTTCTTGTTTTAATAGCATTCGTTAAACCTCCTACATAATATATTGCCCGTGTTCACATTCACATTTCTGTTTGTGCTTTTTACAGTTTCATTAGATGTTAAAATCTGTTCTCTATATGTCGACAAGGTCGTTTAAAATTCAAAATGCTCCCTACTCCCCGAATCAAACATTTTCATACAATAAATAATATAATTATGGAAGCAAAATGTTTCATACAATATCTGATCTCACTAACATACAGTGCAGTCTGACATTTGATCAGTGACAAATTTCACGAGTTGCAGCTGTCCTCCAGCACACTGGATTTGAAACTCACCAATGATTATAAAGTGATCGGGCTGACACTCAGCTTTAAGTTTGTTTGAGGGTGTTCATATCCAAATTGGGTGAACAGTGTTGGATTTTCTTTCCAAAGATAGCCTCCAATGACAATGCAGCAGGACAATGATGCTAAACATACAGCCTGTGGGTCAAAGACTTCAGCAATATATTTAATTTAATCATAATCACCCATAATCACCCTCAGATTAAAAGTTTAACCATTGTCATGGTTTAATTTCAATGTACTGGATTACAAAGCCAACACAATAATGTGCCACTGTCAAATCATTTATGGACTACGCTGTCTATTCTTATCTTTTCTATTACAATTTTGAATCCATATATATTTATTTTAAGATTCAATGCAAAATATAACAACCTACTTTTGTTCCAGGTGGATCTTATATTACAGTCCGATATGGAACAATCAATTTAGCAGCATCAATGGACTTCAATGCTAACAAATGGCACAGTCCATTCTATCAAAACATCTACTCATTCTCCAACTGGAATTTACAAAAAGGACCACTCCAGGAGCCGAGAACAAAGACTAGATGGTGTTAAGGTTTAAGAAGGCTGGATTGCTCAAGAGGTGTTTTGTGTGTAGAACAAATTATAGAACTACTATAGTTAGCTGACACAGATTCAGCAAATGAACATCACAGAAATAAGTAGGAGTTGTTCAGCAGAGAGGTAATGCTGGGAACAAAGGCATCTGAGGGTTGCTGTTGGCACATCAGCTGGTGGAAGACTGAGCGGTGGTAGGTTGGCTGCAGTTCACTGGGGTGAGGAAAGATTGGGATTGAGCTAGAGGTTGTCGTGTAAAAATCTGAGCAGGAAAGCTGTCAGGAGAGGGCGTCCCTTTTGGCCCTCTTGTCGTAGATTTGCGTCAGCACGTTCGCAGTGTCCTTTAACAAAGCATCGAAAATGCTGTCTGCCAGCTGCATCTTGACAAACAGCTCGTCCTCGTCATAGTTGACCCACTGGGCCTCCTCCTCATGGAGTTCCTGAACCTGAGAAACAAACAGGGTCAACTACTGTAGCAGTCATGTTTATAATGCAGTAAGTTCAGTGGAAAAATATCATGACTAAAGGTTAAATGTCAACAACACACTGTTTTACATGTGTGGAACTATATGGGGGGATACAAGGAACTATACTGCTATAACTATACTAACAGGTTTTTTATCCAGATTAAGTTCTGCTTTAGTGGATAAAGGATTAAATCCTAAATTTAAACATGTCAAACCTTAAAGGTTTTATATAAAAAAAATGGTGTTGCCATCCAGAAGAAAATTGGTTCTAATTCATCCAAAACAAAAATCCGAATCAGGCCACACAGAACTTTCAGATTTAAGAGAAGTATAAATGCAATTGTTTAAACATGTGGGTTAGGTAGTCTGTCCTGGTGACAGAAAAATGTAATCCCTGATATGAATCTGCTGCCCTTTAAAATGTACAAAGGCCACCCCACCACAAACATATGATTTTTAGCACCTACCAGTATGTGATCGACTCTGTCACGCTTCTTTCTGCCAAATTTGAGCATCTTCTGCCAGTCAGTCTTTTGGCTCTGATCTTTTGTCAGACCGTACAGTTTCAGTACTTCTGCTGCGATGAATTCCTGGGACACAGAGTAAAAAAACAAAATATAAAATCTCATCACATGTGGCAAGGAACTCCATATAAATTAGATGATAATCAAGGAGAATTAAAAAAGCTAAAGTTTGTTTATACTTCCAGACATTTTGGATGATAAGGAAACAAACCACTGAAGGTTCAAACATATACAAAAAACCTAGTTCACTTTAAAGTAAGTAAATGTCATAGAAATGTAACAGTTAGGGTGATCAGGTACTTTTGGGTCTCTTTCTGATTGTTGGTGATTGTCCTGCAGTACTGTACCTGGACTTTGGTGATGTCTCCAGGTGTCTTCACTCTATGGAAGGAGGAAGACTTGACTCGGCGTGGTTTCACCCACTGAGGCTGATCAGCGTTGGGGTCCTCAGCATAGATCTCCTGAAGCATCTCCCATGTCAGGTCATACACAGCCTATGAAATGAAAATAGTAATGAGATATTTTAATATGCAGTATTAAATAAAAAGCTTAAAGCTTTAAGCTTAAAGCTGCAGTGGGTGGGTCTCTCAGGTGGAGGAATCCCATGTTAGGTGAACATAACTGAGTGGGATAACACGTCAGAAATATTTACTACCCAACAACTCAAGTGTTTCCATTCAAAGAAAAGCACCTCACCAATTAAGACAATATCTGGAGGAGGAGTCTGAAGTCAAAGGCAACTGAAACAGCTGTGTAGCCTTGAAAGCGTTAAGATGCTAAACCAAGAGGAATCTGCTGAATAATGGGAACTTGTCTGGCATTCAACCTCAGTGAACTCACTAAGACTAAGTGCTGTCTGTAAGACTGCACTTGCAAGCCCAGCTGCTGTGGGCAGGACAGTTGTGTGCTGCGTGATTGGTAGAGGGATGAAAAGTAAGTCAAGGATGCTCACCTTCCTTCTCTTCAATTTTACAGATTGATGTATTTAAATTTTCACTGGGCTGAATGTTTGTTATATAGACACCTTCATGGATGTTTTGAAAAGTTGTCCTTTTCACCTGTTTGTAGCTACGGATGCAGGCCTCCTGGTCCTGGCTGCTGGCCTCTATACCCAGATACATTTCTGAAGGTTTGGGGTTTGGCAGGTGTGCAAGGGTCAGTGCTCCCTCCTTCCCCAGGCCACAGCTGTCCCAGATCTCCTGAGTGGCAGCATGGACCATCTTCTCCACCTCCGTGGCTGAGTGGGGCACAACCATGGCAGGCTGCTCAGGAAGTTTGGGAGGAAGGGGGAGAGGTAGCTCAGGTCTAGGTGGAGTCTTCACCTGCTGTTCCCCACCTGGTGATGAGACCAGCCCCCCCAGGGCTGCTCCAGCTGATGAGCTAGACCTCCCCAGTCCTCCTCCTCCCAGCCTCGCCTCTTCCTCTTCCTCTCTCTGTTTCTGTTTGAGTCTTTGTTGTTCTCTACGGGAGCTGAGGCCAAAGTCCTCATCAAACCAGTCCTGATCGTCACCTAGCTCATCGAGCAGTTCGCGGCTCAGTTCCAGCTCTGCTAGTCGCTTGGCAAGCTCTTCTTGACCACTGGCCCCCAACACTGGACTCTCCTGTTGGGAAAAAAAAACAGGAAAAAGTTGATTTCATGTCCTACTTCCAGTTTTAGATTAGAACCTTCCATAAATATAAATATCTAACTTCACCATGACAGAACAAGTTCCATTATAAATCATGGTTTTGATCTGGTCTTAAAGAGTATTTCTTTCTTTCTGATGTGTCAGACAGAAAACAGTTTCCAGCAAAGATCACCAAATTCAATATAGTCTGTCAACATAAAGTTGGACTTTGGCTGAACAGATACCAAGAACAAGGACTCCCCAGGTCAAATCAACAAATACTGTTTATCAGTAACTTCATAATGTCATTACTGGGGTTTCCAAACATTGAAAATTCCACAGTTCAATCATATCAATCAATATCTCTTTTTTTTTTTTTTGCTCACCGATAGTGACAGTTCGATTCATATATCTGTTATTACAGATTACAAATGGAGACATAATAATGTTATGAAGTTTTACCAAAGAGTCATAAATATACACTCACCGGTCGGTTACACAGCTCTGGAGAAGACAGCTCCTCTTTTTCTGCAGGTAAGAAGAAAGGCAGTCCATCCTTTTGTTTTGCTGAAGAGAACCATTCTTCTTCTTCAACATTTTCCCCAAACAGGTCTCCATTCATCTGGTTGGCAGCTTCTATCTTCTGCTCTTTAGCCTTTTTAATTTCAGCAAACTGCTTCACAGTGTCTATAACAAAATTGTTGATGAGCTTGTCTGCATATGTGTCCAGTAGACCTTTCTGTTCTCTCCCATCATCCCTGATATCTGTGGAAAGATCTGCAGGAGTAAATTGGTGTTGAGAGTCTACGTCTTCTCTATTATCAAGGGTAGTAATCTCCTTCTGACTCTGCTTCCCATGGCCAATCTTTTCAATGTCAGAGATGAGGAGGGTGGTTGGTCCATCCTCAAACTCCAAAATGATGTCCCTAGTGTTGCCATTAGAAATGGGATGATCGGATTCTTTGTAATGCTGTGAATTGAGGTGGGATCCAGAGTTGTGATCAGACTCATCTGTAACCTTTTTATCTCCAGATCCAGAGACCTCAAGAGATGTTTGTTCGTTTTTACTGTTCAGATTTCCGACTTTTTGGGATTCATCTTCATCCGTTTTACGTTTATCCCCACCTTTATCTGCCAGATCATCAAAGAATGAGTCCTCATCCTCCGTGGTGTCTGTGTAGATCTCGAACTTGTCTGGCAGGTGTGTGATCTTGTCTGGAGGAGCAAAGATACCATGGCTCTCATCACACTCAAAGTATACCACCCCGTCATAAGTGCCATTGTTGCTCCCCTCTGACTTGTCTAACTCCACTCCAGCCCAGAAGCCATTAGCAAAGCTGGTTGGGCCTTTGAATCTCAAGGTGCCGGGCTGAACACCACCAACAAGCACGCGATCTCCAATGATAAAACCTGACATTTCATCTATGACAGGAGAGAGAGGGGTCTGCAAAGGAGAGATGGGTGTAGAGTGGTTGGAACTAACAATGTCCTTGTTGTCGTCATGTTTGGAGTCTTGAGTTTGTATCTTATGAAGATCTAGCAGTATTTCAGATTGGTAGCTACCCCCACTAATACCCGAATGGTGACTCAGTTCTTCAATTATTTCTTCCTCTACCTCCTCATCCTGGCTGTCATACAGTGTGGCTCTGCTGGGGGAGTCCTTTGTCAAACCCTTGATCTCCACAGGGGAATCTGAGATGTGAGAGCCAGGCTTGGAACTATGATGCTCCTCCCTGGGTGAAGAATACACTGATGACTCAAAGTCATCATGATAGCTATCTGCTATGGGAGAGGAGGCCTCCACATCCTTTATGGGTGCCTCCTTCTTTGAAGAGAAGGCAACTGAGTCATGCGAGACAGAGGTAGGGGTAGATTTTACAGCTTCCTCAGCTTCAGATGTTTCACTCGTCTTTTGTTGTTTTTCTTGTTCCAGGCTAACTGATGGAGAATATCGATGTTCTTCACTCATGGAAGGCAGCTTCTCCTGGGAGTCAAGTCGGTCTTCCTTTTCTAGCTTGAGAAGATGTTCTGAATGTTGATCCTCAATTCTGGAGCCTACTTCCACCTCCAGCTCTTCCTGAATGTCAGATCTTTGATAAGACTCGATGTGCTCATCCCCAGACTCAATTATCTGTGCCTGGGCTTCCTTAGACGAAGGTCTAAAAAGACCCTCTGTGGACAGGCGGCTCCTCTGTTCTGAGGTTGGACACTCCGGGCTGCCGTGCACTGGGGTTGGAGTGACTGTTGGTGGGTCTTCATCAGACAATTCTTCAGGCACTGAGGTGGATCTACTACGATCAGGCTGAGGAAGGGCATCTACCATAATAGGAAAGGGACACATCATTATTAGAATATCCAATTCCAGTCATCCAAATGAAATACTGTACATCAAGTATATATTTGTAATGATGACTCACTGTGATCTAATGAGGCATCAATTTGCGTCCTTCCAGAGTCAGAGATTTTGCTGCTTTCAGACCTGAAAAAGAGGAATTTGCTTTGAATTGAACACCAATCTGTACTAACCAATTTCACAGTATAAGATGTATTGGCACCAGAGTGTCATGTTTACAGCTGTTCTGGTACCTGGGAGCAGGTGATTTGATACTGGACTGCTCTGCGATTGATGTGGAATCTATGATCTGGGACTTTGTATCAGGCGTAGAGTCTGGCTCCTTGTTCAGTTCTGCCTTTGTTTTCTCAATGAAGTTATCATAGCTCTGAAAGGAAAATGAGAGAACATTTAAGGTATGAAAAAAATCTGCTTACACAGTACACTGACAAGTGCACAAATACAATCATGTACATTTACCTCCAGCTGCTTCAGTAGGCTGGCCTCCTGTGCCTTCAGGCGCTCCTTGTGCCTTTTCTTCTGCTCTTTCTTCAGTTGGTAGGCCATAAACTTTCTTTTTCTGAGTTCTTCCTTCAGGGCCTTGATACGGCTCTCTATGTCACTCTGGTCTGAAATGGGTTCTGAAGGCAATTTAGATGATAAATCACAGTTAGAATGTGAAACCAGTGCCAGACATCTGATTAGCGAAGAATAATCCAACTTTGTGCATACTCGAACCCAATCCTTTAGAGATTAGTGTACATTTTCTTTACCAAGAATGTGTTATTTTTGTGCATGTTCCTTCAGCTAGTACACAATGAACAAACAATAGTACAATGATTAAAGGTTTAAACAGTGGCCTGAAAACGAATAAAGAACATTCAGCTACAATACTAGGCCAGCAAAACTGTCTTTGCTTGTGCGATAACTAAGTGCAATGCAAAGTGTTCTCTCCTCCTATCACACAGCTAAGCAGGTTAGGTATCAGGGAAGTGCTTGCATAATGTATTCCTGGCAGCATCACATTATGTCTGACTACACAGTGCCAGCAATATAGCTGCATTATGTCCACTCTCTCTGCTTTCCCTCTTCTATCTTCTCTAAGAACTATCAGGAACTATTAAACACTCCAAAAATGTTAACGATTCAGTGTATGCGTGTTGAGTCTTTGGGTAACTCACCAGTCTGCGTGGCCACGGGGGAGTCATTTGGTTGAGTGCGGGCCTGGTTGGCGGTACGGGAGGAGGAGCGAAGCTGCATCTTGGTTTTGCTGCTACCATCTGAAGGAGAGGCAGTGGGGCTGTGGCTGCCTTTGAATGGAGACTGGAGAGACTAAACAGGAGTAGGAGGAGGAGGGGAAGATAAAGGAATATTACTTTAAGGGCATAACAAAACAGTCACACGGACTAATAGAGGCATACTTGGATTCATATTTTACATGTACAGTAAACTAACAAATGCATATTTATCTACTTGCATGTCCCTCAAGCAATATGAAGCTGCAAATTATGTCTACATAATCTGTAGAGATCTCCTTTGGATGAAATTGACAGAAATGTGTTCACAATAGCAAACTACACTCTCTCAGACATGTGAGGACAGTCCTGGAGTAACTATATTTGCGCTCAAAATCAACTCAGCTACCATCAAAGAGATGGGACTAAACATTTAAATACAACAAGGAAAGAAAAACACATTGATGCATACTTGTCTACTCGGTGACTGAGAAGCTGAAGTGAAGTCCTGGGTGTAATTCGCCGGGCTGCTCTGGACAGAGGTCAAAGGTGTTTCGGGGATCGATGCAGGTTGTACTGAAGCTGGGCTTCCTAGTTGCTGGGAGCCCATTTCCTCAGTGTGTATACTGGACTCAGGTGTCACAGAGTCGCCCTCACTCACATACTCTGAAAACACATGAAACAGATAAACATGATGTCATCTTTATTTGTCCAGATTGATTTTAACAACCTATGTTTTACTTTGTTTTTATTTTAAACCTGAAAACAAACAAAAAAAACAGCTAGGATCCTGTTGCTTCACCTTTCTCGCTGTCCGTTCTGGGCTCTGAGCTTTGATGGTGACTTGGGCTGGGACTCATGTCAGAGATCTCCTTTTTCTGACTCTCTGCCACATCATTGTCCTGAGGTGTTTGCCTGTCCCATGCAGCCAGGGCCTCCTTTTCCATCCTACGGACCTCTGCCTCCTCTTGGTCCAGCCGCTGTTTCCACTGCAGCAGCTCCTCGGCATGATGACGCCTCTGCATAAGCTGCTGCTCCCGCTTTGTCAGGAACCTGGAGAAAGGGAATGGTAAGAATGAAGAGAGAAGAGAGAAGAGGATGGAAAGACAAGAAAGGAGTGGAAGAAGACATTGAAGAGGGAGATTGTAGATGGTAGGTGAGCAAATGGAAAAATGAGGAAAGAGGCAGATGGGTGGTGAGGATTGAGGTAAGGTATGAAGAGAGAAGTAGAACAAAGACATTCAGCATCAGGAATGTTAAACATGACACTGCAGAAGTAAGCACACCCAAATCACCTGGACATACAGTTATCACTTCAAACTCACCTCAAACCTCTATCCAACACTCAGAGAAGAAAGCACACACACATACACACCCAGTACATGCTTTACTTATTTCATTCCCTGGAATAATCATCCAAATAAAGAAGTGTACAAGAACCCTTCAAATACACAAACATAAAGTGATGACATGTCAGCCGGGAGAAGAGAGGAGCAGGAAAACAACGGTGAAGATGTCAGATTCATGCAGACCCAGGGGTTGAACATTGATTGGGTGCAGTCACACACACCTCAACCGCCTTTACTCCACTGAACAATGAGGTCAACAAGACTTTTTGTTGTCTTGCAAAACCAGCAGTATTTGTAATTCTAAAACTTCCACTGGGTCTCTTGTACATACGGTATATCTCTGCAGATGTAGATGTCAGGTATAGCTGTTGTGTAATGTGGTCTCCCACAGCTATGGGTGCCATTACAGTGCAGTATTATTTAGCCTTGATCTAATTTAGAGGCCTTTCTCTTGACCTAATGTATACTGATGACAGGCCAGATACTGAAGAACCAGACTGGAAGGGGGGAGGGGTTCTTTTAGTGCCTTCCCAAACTCTATTATAGCCAATGGCCATCTGTACTTATTATCCCATCCTATGCAACAGTTACCTAATAAAGAGGGCAAGTTAAGATTTACTGAGCTCATTAAAGAGATAGACCACTCTATCTCTGGTCTGTTCTCTGCAAAAGTCCTTTACTTCCATGTCATAGTGTGGTTACATCTCAAAACATTTAGTATCAATGATTGGGCTGGAGCTGACCAGTCAGCAGCCACAATATGAAGGACACTGAGGAGAGATGTACTCAATCATTCATTCCAAGAGGCGAGAAAGAAGGAAAGAAGGTAAGAGTCACAAATTAAACACCGCAGAAATCCCAGCACTGAGTCTGAGATTCCCATTCAACAAGGAAGGCTTCGTTTTTTAAAATAAACATAACCTTTAACCTTCACAAAACTGAATTTATCACACCTCTATTCTAAAATGGTTTAAAAATTGTTCCACAACTAGTGTCCTGGAGTGCACATGCTAGTGGCAATACATTCACTGCCTGACTGACGACACAAACGACGTTTGAATATTAAATAGTATTCAAAGTGAAGTTGTTAAAAGGTTAGCTTATTTCAGCAGCTTTCCTTGGGCACTCTTCAAGCTTTCACTCAAACACCTCCCTGCACAAAAGCCATCCTAGAAATAAATAAATAAATAAAAGGAAATTAACCCCACACAAACCAACAAATCCAATCACTCATCATTCACCATCCCACCCCTACAAGGTCCCAGTGCCAGTGGATGAACACAAGCATGTTCCATGGGGTGGGGTGAGGCAGGGCAGGGCTAGGTGGAGGTGCTGGGGGAAGAGATATAGAGCACTGTACAGTACCTGACCAACTGGTTGTAGATAAAGAGCTGGAATTTAGGGTGGAGGTTGGGAAGACAGACACTGAGGGAGGCCCAGTGGTGGGCCGTGAACACAGAGAAGAAGTAGTGGACAGGAGAACAGTGTCTATAACACACAAGCACGCAACAAAGTTAAAAGAGTCACACAAACATGGGTATGGAAACAAACAACACACACACACACACACACACACACACACACACACACACACACACACACACACACACACACACACACACACACACACACACACACACACACACACACACACACACACAATGTAAGAGGGGGGGAACACATTTAAAAACATAGAGGGAAATGACAAGTAGAGAGAAAGGGAGAGAGAAGAGCGGTATGAGCAAATGTGGTTTTATTGCACCCAAGATGTCAGCCTGTCAGGTTTCTGTTAGAAAATGGTTACTTTTAAAAATATTTTGGATGAACATGAACATTTAAATTAAAAAAGCATGTGGGGTTGATCGGGGGTATGATCACTGGCAAGCCTGCTTATGGAGGAGGTTAAATGATTCATCAGTAACCCTAATTCATAAACAAATTACAATGTGAGGTAACAGTTACAGTCTTAGATAAAGTGAAAACAACCATGTTAGTGTGTTAGGTCAAGATGTAGAGAATACTTTTGCTTTGGCTGTGATCAACAGCAGGACAGTGGTAAGGGAGAATGACAGAGGAAAGGAAAGAGACAACCTATAATTAATTAGAAAGGATGGCAAGCAAGCCAATGAAAGCATGACCAGACACGAATATTTAAACACTTTTTGTCAGATCCTCTTCAGAATTCTATTATGCAGGGATCTAAATGTATTGTGGTGATTTTGAACCTTATAATTTATTAATGTTAATAGGAACACAAACAAAATTGTGTCGCTAGTACAAATTTAAACATATCTGGACCCAGAAATGGTTGAAATGCTACCATGGAAAATTGGCTTGTGATTTAGAAGTCATAAATCCTAAAACCCTGAACAATTAACCCGCTTGTTGGAGCAACCCTGTCATGAGACGCTCTACAATCACCTGACCAAAGCTGCAAGCCAAGTTTAAAACTTTGGATGACCTACAAAAACTCCAGGCACATGCAGTTACTTGTCAACACAAGAGGAAGTGGCTGTAATAAAAATTATGGAATGTCTTATCTGGAAAAGAATTATACATCTGTAGGTATAGCTGCAGTATTCAGCTGCAGTATTAAGATTACATAGTGTTTCAATTATTTAAGTTAGTCTCTTAGTACAGATCCTCTAACAGTGTACTGTAGAGTTGGGTTTTTATAGCAGTGTGTGGATTCTTGTCTAGTTTACAGGGAGAACAACATGGAGCATGCTTATCTTCACATCCACACATTCACACATCCACACATCCACAGTATTATAGACAGCAAAGGAAAGATGACAAGCACTGGTCAGTTTCAATTAGGTTAGTCGCTAGTTAAGGTTAAAGACCCCATGTATAAAATCAGAACATTTCTGAATTTTGAGAATGAATGTAAAAAAAGACACTGTTGCAAACAGCACAATACACTACTTAGATACTTATGTACTACTAAGTCTAGCTAGCTAGCTACTGCCTTGTAAGTGTAAACTGTGCAGCTGTGTTATTCAGTGCATATTAAGTGTTAAGGACTGTGAACAGGGGCCAAACCAAAAAATCCAACTGATTTTAGAAAATATCTTCAGCAAACCTCGAGGGAAAAGGAAAAGGCAACAGGACACACCTGCAGTAAGCACTGTTAAAAACACTGATGAGGTAACATGACTTCTGATGATTCAGATGTTATATTGTTAGTAAATAGAGTGAAACCAATTAATATATAAAAGAAAAGTTAGATAAAAGTATTTTTACTTCTCATCCATGTGAGAGCGCATCTTCTTGAGCTTCTGCATGATGCTGCTAGTCTCACTTCCAGAGATGGAGAGCGAGGGAGAGGGGCTGCGGACATCCTCAGCATGTCTCATGCTGGGGGAGGCTGCCTCAGACACAGGGGTTTCTGACACAGGAGTCTCCTGGATGATGAATGAATGGACATGCAGACAAGCCAAGTATCAGTAAAGCCAATAAAAAAAGCCTAAGATGAACATTGCAGCATTTCTTTCTCAGCGTCATTAAGGTTCTACTTCTGCAGAACAAACAGTACTGAAACATATCTGTTACTCTGTATAGGCTGTGAAGGTCATTAGTGACCGTTGCACTACTTACAGGTGGTGCTTCACCGCCAGCACACTTGAGACGCTCCTTCAATCTAAGTGTAGAGTTTCTCATCCGCTCAATCTCCTCCTGCTGCTTCAGCAACAGCTGCCTTTCCTTCCTGGCTGCTTTGTTGGCCTCTTGAAGTCGCTTGATCTCAGCCTGGAAACGGAGTATAGCGGGAAAGTTGGTTATTTAGTAACGGTTAAGATCACAGCATATCCCAAAGCTCAATTGTCACTTAATGTCATTATGTTTTCGCCAGTGTGTACCTGCTCCTGCTGTAGTTTTAGCAGAAGGCCCCTCTGCTTTTTCCTGATAGGTGGCATCTTGTCATCCTCTCCCTTGTCCCTCAGCCTCTTTTTCTGGTGCTCTAGCCAGGCCAGCTCAGTTTTGGTCTTCTCTTTGAGAGCTTTCTGGCGAAGACGCAGCAAAGAGCTCTGGTGCTGCAGTCTTACCTCCTCGTCCTTCATGTACTGACGCACCATGTCCATGGTGAACTGTGAGAAGCTGTCTTGTCCACCAGAAAAGGCCATGTTTGCATCCTGAGCCTTCAGGAGAACAAAGGTGAAAAAAGAAGTAAAGTAAGGTGACAAGTACTGGTGCATCAGAGTACAAAAGATGGACGTAAACCTCCTGCTCAATCAAATCAATGTCAGTGTACTGACTTGCCCACCTTCAAATCACTGACAAAAACACACCTTTTTAAAATTTCTTTTAATGTTTAGCTTAGTCTAATGTGTTTTTGGTGTACTGTTTTATGTTGTTTTGCTGCTTTGATGTTCTTTTTATGTACAGTGTCTTTGAGTATCCAGGAAAACACTTTTAAATAAAATGTATTATTATTTTTATTAGTAGCCACAGCCACCTACAATTGTCAACCACTGACTCATAAAGATATGTATTGGCAAATGTTTATATGACTAAATTGCCCTTTCACCTTTAAGATATTGTGTGCCCCTGAAATCAATGTTGCGTTGTGATTGGTTCCATCATCCTCGGATTCCTCATGATGGCGGGGCTTCTTCTCCTTAGTACCACGTCGGTGTGCTTCAGATGGCAGCAGAGAACGGAAGGAGCGTTCCTCTATCTCATCCTCCGTCATTGACTCATCAAACTTGAGAGAGTACTCGGTTGCTACTGATGTGCTGTCTCCTGGAGGGCCAAAAATAAGATGAGTTCAGTGTACGGTAAGTTTTCAATTGTAATTTTTAGGTGCCATATGTGGGTAGACTGTGTACACAGTTTTGGTGCTAGTATAAATCAAATGACGGCAAAAGGTGTATTGTGTATTGATACCTTTCTCATCTACTACAGAGGGGATGCTGTCACTGCAGAGGGACTCATTGGCTGCTGTGAGAACTTCCTCCTCTATGGAGCTGCTGCCTGCTTCCCTCTCCATCCTCTCCTCAGCTCCCCCCTTCCTCCTTTTCCCCTCTACAGCATCTTTTTTCGTCCGTCCTCTGTGGTCCGAGGAGACATGCGATAGACTATGGTGGCTGCTTGAATCCGCTCCACTGAGGACAGGGACAAAAAACAGATTCTCTTTAAATTCCTCTTCACCAGATTTAATGGAAAACATTGAAACTAGTGCTACATGAGAAGCCTGGTACCTGTGGTTTGGTCTTCTGAAGGATAGAGAGTCAGAGTGACTAAGGCTGTTCAGAGAAGACAGGGGTTCCTCTGGCCTGGCCCTTCTGCTCGACACCTCACTCTGGAAGCTGTAAGAGAACATGCAGGAGAGACTTTAACATTCAGAACAATAAAATGGTGAATGCTGATACACTACCACTAACAAAGAGGTCATCTCTCATCAGTCAAAGCACTATAATCTCTGAATTTAAAGCCATAATATCAACTCACAACACAAGTGAAGTTTAGAGATGTTGAGATCTATTCATAATGTATGACACAAGGCAGGTGCTTTAAGATTACCTGTCAGAGTCAATTTTGTCCTGTTGCTGCTTTGAGTAGGAGCTCTGCTGTTCATCCCGCTCGTCCAACATGGAGGAGTCAGTGGCAACATGGGGGACAACCAAAGCTCCTGCTATCTGCGACCTTGCCAGTTCTGTCATCTGACAGGCAAGAACACAACCCAGATCAAATGTAAGATTTGATGAGTCTTACAGAAGATATTATGCTTTCCTCCTCTGCATTTATTGTTATGTCTTTACTGAAACTCAACAGTCAATCAGCTTTTGTTATAAAATGAAGACACAAGCTGTTTTCCAGGCACAGCTGAAGGCTGTGATTACTAACCTCCTTGATGTGTCGGGCAGTGTCGGCTGTGTACCGCGCTGCCTCAGCTTGTTGACTCATCATCTTTGTAGTTGCCTCCTGGAGTCCCTCCAAAGTCTCTTTTTGAGCTCCTGCCAAGCTTTCCTGCATTTCTATTTGAGCCTGGACAAAATCAAGTATGGACATCATACACACAGAAAAATAAAAGCACTCATATCTTAGAATTCAAAAGGCAAGGAAGCAAACATTAAATCTATCATCTACAAATGTACATATACTGTATATATATTGCTGGTGAGAGTAAGCTATCTGATAAACTGTGTGTGTCATAGTAGTACCCTGGCCACTCTCTGCCTGTTTTCCTCCATCTGTAGCTGCGTCTCCAGGGCTTCCCTTTCAGCCTTGATCTTCAGCTCGTAGAGGTCACGCTCATGGCGCTGCTGCTTGGCCTGCAGGGTCAAAGTTCAGAGAGCAGGTCAATACAGTGTATCAATACAGACATTAGTGAGGTAGTAAGTCACTGACATTTATGGAGGCCAAAAAAGCTCTTAAAGTATTTATTATGTAGATGTTATGCAGCATCAATAATTAATTTAAGTTCCGGATAAATGCAATTATTGGGAAATACTCAACAATGTATAACTCATATTAGTATGATACATTATGTCAAGTGCAGATGTTGTAACTCATACAAATTTATACATAAAAGCAAAGAATAATGTATGTGCCTGTCTTAAAATCATCAAAACATTAAGCTGTCTAATATTAATTACACTTTCATTTAATAATAATATAACTTCTGATATGTAACACCTGACTAAACACAACTAAATACAGCAGAGCTTCTTGGTTAGTTCTACATATTTTTGGTTAGTCTCAGCTTCTTCACCTTGAGCATCTGGGCTAATGACGCGCTCTCCTGCTGAGCCATGGCCACACCCATCAGCCTCTCCACGTCCCCCAGTTGTCGGACTGACTCCTCAATGGACTCCAGGTACTGGAGCTCTGCTGCCATGCGCTGCTGCAAGACAGCAGGTGAATACTGTAGTTCACCTGGGTGAAAGGAAAAACAGAGAGAGGTTAATAAACAGTGTTTCACAAATGATTCACAAATAAAAGGTAAGGTGTACAAAATCAAACGGTTAGATATCTGCAACTTTGTCACATATTTGCCGTCGTCATCTTTGCAAGTTGTGACATCTGTTTTTTTTTTTTTAACAACATCTGTTGGTTATTATATTAATAAGTATTATTTACCTGTCGTCTTGGTCTCTGCTCTACCACTACGAGCTGTGGTGCCTGTGTTATTTGCCCCTAGAGAGCCACTTCTCACAGGCTCACTGAGAGAGTCTGCACCAGGAGGAGATCCTGGGTCTGGCGAGCCAAAAGGAGAAGCCTGTTTGGGCCTGGCTGCTGAAGACGTCTTACTATCAAGTCCCAAACTAGAAATAAATTCAGAAAAAGAAAAAGAAAGTAGTTAATAAAAGATCAAATGCTACTATGAAACCAGAAAAGACCTCCTCTAAAGTGGACATGTTTGTGGCACTGAGGTTGATGGGCTCAGTAGGTAAATAGATGACTTGACTTTTCAACATTTTTTTTAAAACAAAATATTAAGACATTTAGTATAACACATTGCTTTAATTGTTTTCTAAAAAAATTAAATCACACACAGGTATGTTACAAGCTTTGCAGAGTGGGTTAACCATTTTGAACAGAGGAGCAGGTTAACCAAATGATAAAGAAAGAGGGGGCCCCTGGTCCTGCAAAACCGAAAACTGACTGAGGCAGCAAAACCCTGCTGTGACCCAGACTATGAATGGCTATATTGTGCTGCTCAGAGATTATCAGAGGCCAAGGGCAATGTCTGAAGAGATCAGGATACACACTGCTTTCCTATTACGGTTAGTAGACAGTTGCATCTTTTTACTCCTAAGATAACCATCAGACCCAATTAAAATATCATAATAACAAATACAACACTACGATGTTAATACTAAACCAGTTAGCTGTCATATGAACAGACACAGATATGAACACAGTGTGGCAGAACTCATTGAGAACTCTCCATAAAGAAACCATTTTTAAGATTGTTTCTGTCACAGTAATGAAAACCAAGTTGCCTCCAAAGCAAAACAAGAACAACCACCTTTGTAAATGGTGCTAAGCAGGACACAGTCCTGTCTGAATACTTTGCCTTTAATTGTGTACGACATAGAGGCTCCACAGAATGGCAGGAATCTCCAACCTGAGCTTCAGCGAACCATTAGAGGGCTCAAATATCACTACTGGGCACTGAGATTAAAAGCAAAACAACTCTTCTTTCCTCTGGCAGGAGGCCCAAGCTGTGGTGAAGCTGGCTGACCCGACCAACCACCCTGCAGGCCCCCCAAACAAAACACCCAGTGTATTCTGTCTTGAGTCGAACTGCAGCCTCCACTGGTTGCTGGGCACTACACAGCTGCTTAAACTCTGAGGCCTTTAGCAGAACAGCGAGCCACAAGACTGTTTAGACTGGCAGCCTCAACTAGAGCTCTCTAAGAGTAGTTTAGTAATTAGTCATGCCCAGATAAATTAACCTTTGGGTAATTACAGTATATACCAAGTGGAGGTTTCTGAGTGGCTGGAACAGGAATGACTGAGATGACCCAGTGCTGAAAAGAGTCAATTCATCCCTGAGTGCATGCTGATTTTGAAATTCCATTTTAGTTTAGTTTGGAAATACTTAGGGAAGGAAACACTGTGGCTTCACAGGCTAATTTCAATATTACTTTAAATGGATTAATCTGTATTCAGTGAAAACAAAAGTTTAATTTAGAAATTAAATAAGCACCAGGAAAGAAAGAAATATAATCATTATGTGACCCTAAAAGAAACATCTATAACCTACCATATCCAAGACAGAATAAAAAATATCCTAATGTAACCCAATCGCACCACAAAGCAGTATTGCACTGAAAGTTAAAAAAAAACATGAAGGAAGGAAATACCAGAGACAACTGGATGCATGGTAATTTAAACAATTCACCATTCATTCATCTCTCTGATACCATTGCACAGCCTCTTCAGTTTTACATCACACAACTAAACCAAAAGTAACAAACAACCCTCTTAATACAGTCTGCAGACGTTCATTACCTTTGATGAGAAGTTTCTCCTAAAGTGTCATTATGGTGGACACTCTTGGCCTGGCTGTTGGCAGAGCTTTTGTCTGAACCCCTCTTCCTGGAGTCAGATGATAATGCCTCTGAGGGAGGTGAGCACGAGCTCCTCTGCTCTTCCACCAGAGTGGCATCACTCTGGTCTGACGCAGTGCCTACAGAGGAATGGAGTAGTAATATTGTGCAACAGAGAGGTTTGTAACAGCAAAAACAGAGCATTTAACTATAGAGAGACCTTGTTAATAAAAAAACATGTTTTGAAATTTCAGTCATAACAGGAATCAAGCAAAAATATTAATTCTCACCTCTTTTTTTAATAGAGTGTTTGGAAAAGGGTGAGGAGCCGGATGGTGAGCCGGAAGAAAGATGTGGTGAGTGAATGGATGAATGGTGGGAACTGATGCCTCCTATACTTTTCTCATAAGGAGACCTCCTCATCAGCTCCTCAAAATGACTGTTCACACTGACAGAGGGGATAAAGGGATATGATCAAACTCAAGATCAAACTCACTTTTAAATAAAATTCTGAATCAAAAACAGTCAAAATGTTTAGGTCTAACGAACATGGGATAAACACAGTCCTCATTCTAAAAAGCCTGCAAGGGAAAAAAATCTATGAACTCAAGAATACAGAGAGGGATTGCTGTCTGTAAGAGCTGCATGAGCTTTCTATTTGTGTGACATGAATGCCATCCAGTGGTCACTTTGAAAACTCATGTGCACTTCATTTCTCTTACCTGCGTGAATTGGAGCTTCTCTGTAACTGTCCACTGGCTCCGCTGCTATGTGATGACACAAAATCATCTTCATAGACTGCTGCGTCTACAGGGCCATTTCCAGAGTGTAAAGAATGGGCAGGGGGAGAGTTTCTCTCACTCACTACGAGACAAAGTAGAGACAGAATAGAGGAGGAATATTTATGATTTTGCCTGAGACTGACGGTCAGTATCTTGTATGTGTTGGTAGTATCACCACTACAGTTTTAACAGGACAAACACTGTGTATGGTTTCATTTGATTTTTTTTTTTTGCTGTGTGGCCACAAATACTGACATTGAAAGAAAAAATGTGAACTAAGTGAACTAACCTCTACCATAGCCATGAAGGTTCTTTGTGAAAATGTTGATAACGCTTAGAGGGCTTCCTTTATTAAGCTCCTCCCAGGCTGCTTTGCTGCCGTCATGCTGCACAAAGGGTGAGCTGAAAGCCGAGCACCTCGCTGCCTCCCTCTGGAACTCTGACAAACGCTGGTAATCTCTTCTTTGACCCGCGCAGTAGTCCACCTCCTCCAGACGGTCAGCTGGTCTAGGTGTACGGTTGCTGGAGGGTTGAGGAGGGCTTGCCTCATCCTCAGAAAAACTCCCCTCACTCAGAAGAGGACCCTCACTGATGGAGCCAGCACTTGAGTCATGGAGATCTGTCCGATTCTTATCCTCTGCAAATCCATGTCCTCTCCTTTGTGACGTTTTATCAATTCCCTCTACCTTTTCCAAGCCATTGACTAGCTTTCTCATTTCCGGTGTATAACTGTTCTGTCCCCTGAGAGCGTGCAGATTGCCTGCTCCTGGAAGAGCTGTGCCATTGTATGAACTATGACCTGTGCTAGTCAAAATCCTCTGGATCCTCGAAGCAACGTCATCATTTTCTGTCGCAGCTGTTTCTGCCCAGCATCCAGCATCAAAATGAGCTTGAGAGGGCCTTGGAGCCAAAATAGTATCCACGTCCACTGAAGTTGCTGTACCATAGTTGATCCCCTCCCCAGCAAGCTTACGTGCCTCACTCTCTATGCGGTTGGAGAGGGATGCGGCTGTGGCCTTGAGGGCCTCAATGCGGGACATCTTGGACCGTGACCTGTTGGAAGGTGCTGTAGCTGGTCGCTGTGCGTGCTGGATGTCGCTAGCTGCCACCGCAGTCTCCAGCCTTAGAAGCTGAGAGAGGAGATGGTCATTTGAGGGGACTGGCGCATTGCTGCTGGGACCGGTCATAGGTCGAACAGCTGGGATCAGACGGTCAGGCTGAAGCAAAGAGGAAACGCCGACACCCAAATCATTCCTGTAATAGGGAGAGCAACAAAGAATGGAGAAGTTAAAAGGAGAGATAATACAAAACAATGATCAAACTAAACACATGTAAGGCCATCATGGCCAATTATTCATTACTAAAGAAAGCAAACAAACACACCCATAATGTCCACAGACAAGATATTTACAGGCATTCTGGGTTTTATGAGTGGTGTAAAACATTTCTTTGACAAATTTGACACACTGACATATTTGACACAGAAACACATCTTTAGTGTTGCCGCATATTGTTTTGTTTTTGTTTTTTTTTTACGGCTGTGACTTCTGAATAAACATTCACCAGACTGACACTTAACTGAGTGGTAAAGAGCATGTTGAACAGGATAGAGCATACACCGGAACTGGATGGAAAACTCTAAATCAGAATAATTCTAACTACTAAATATACACAGAAAAAGTTGACTAGAATCTGTTTCACAAGTAAAACCATTACACACACACACACACACACACACACACACACACACACACACACACACACACACACACACACACACACACACACACACACACATCTTTATTTCTAGTCACTTAACTGAGATGTTCTTTCGTGCGGCTAAAATAGGATCACTGACTATAAAAGAGCATTTTACTTTAATCCTGTACTAAAATGCAGAGCAATAAAGCCTCTGAATCACTTGCAAGGTTCATAAAAACCAGCCATCTGGGAACAAACAGTTTCTCTGTTTGGTATAGTCAGGTGATTCCCTAGAATTTGTCGCCCCACACACAATTTCCAGGAGACACCAGATTATATGTACTTTGCCCAGAGTTGTTTGTTGTTTATCTGTGTCAATAAATCTGATTGCAGAAGGTTTATTATTCGGGAAGCTTATGTGTATATGTGCATGTACCTGGATAATGGAGGAGGTGGCTGATCATTTAAAGACCTGTCACTGCTCGAGGGGCTCTGCGGTGCCTCCAGTCTTTTGTTCTCTTTATCGGACTCTCCTGAGGGCTGGTACATCGGCCTCTGTGGCACACAACATATTAAAACACATGTCAGATATCAGAATTTCATTCATTATTTTACTTAGTTACTTATTCTACACATTACAACTTTCCAATAAACAAGTGACCAATACCGTTTGACTAGAAGGAGCAGCTGGTTGCGTCTGTGTGGCCTCCTCGCCCAGCTGGGCCTCCTCCAGCAGCAGTTTGTTGTAGGTCTCCTGTAGTCGCCTTTGTACAGGAGCCACAGGGGCCTCATTGGGAAGGGCCACTGTTTTAACCACTTCTTTTTGCTTTCTATAGAGCTCCTGCAACCTTTGGTTTCTCCTCTCTGCCTCCTCTCTCAGTGCCCTCTTCTCTTCTGCATGACGCTTCTTTCTCTCCTCTTGTTGTCTGGAAATGTACTGGCGAACAGTATCTGCGTCATAGTGACGCTTTTTGTGCCCTGCATCAGCCGTGTTGGCAGTCTCTGGACGGTGTGAAGTGGGGCTGGCGCTGCGGCAGCCTCTTGAGGAGCTACCTACAGTAGTTCCCCAAGCAGAGACAGGAGTCCTTGTTCGTGACCCTGATCCCCCTCTGCCTCTCCTACCATTGCTCCCACCCCGGGACCTTTGGCGGGCCCTCTCCTCCCTCTCAGCTGCTTTGCACTCTAGCTGGAGGTCATCGAGTATTCCCTGGATATCTGCTGACAGCAGATCTGCGCTTACACCCACTGGGGCCTTGTCCTGACCTGCAGATGAAGGGGTAGATGTGGTTGTGGACTGGCTTTTGGATTGCCCCCGAAATCCTCTATGAGGCCTTTCTGTGCTGTTAGGACGAGACCTGGGTTTTGATTCTGAGCGCGGGTCTGAACTGGAACGATGACGGGAAGCTGGAGGACATTTAAAGAAAGGTAAAATGTTACAGTTCGTAACTTGTAATCAACCAATCAATGGAAACAAAACACACACACACACAAACATAGTGCATACTGCTCAATAGGTCCAATGCTAAACTAAGACTTTAGAAGTAGAAGCTAATTTGTTGAAATATCGAATTTAAACCAGAGATATGAGTGTGTGACACATGTTAGTAAGAGGCTATAAAATCCTATAAAGTGTGTCTGTTTATCTATGATCAATATTTGTAATAAACAGGTTCATCACAGCTTGAAAAAGTTAGGATGCTCCAACTAGTGACAAAAAATAAAACTCCAAAGCTAAAGCACTACATCTCGACAGCATATGCATACTAAATGAGACTTGGGTGGCAGGCTTGTCATGGCAACTCTACTCTGAGCCAAACTGAAAATTACAAAAGATTAGATTTACAGTACAGAGTGTTTTTTCAGATTATGGCTGCAGAGAGCCTTACTGTATCTCCCTGCCTCACACTGCTATTCCCCGGGTGTATGCTGCCTGTACTGGGAGCAACCCCTGGAAACCAGGCCACGCTTAATTGTACACCCAACCAGAAGAGCCAGTCAATCTCTATTTCTTACGGTCAGTGGTGCCCAGTACAGACGCAGCTATCAAAGACAGAGGCTGTGTGTGAACAGCAGCAGCCAAACGCTCTTTATTTATTGATATTCTTTGGCTGGCTCAGTTGTCAAACTGTGCATCCTAGACATGTAAAACCTCTGTAACAAACTTATGATAATTTATTTTATAACATCATCCACTTACATGGATAAACCCTGTCACAGGTAATAGCACCCAGAGGAGAAATGCAAGTTTAATTTTAGAGGTGAAATTCAATAGCAACATGAGGAAACAAATAAAAGCAAAATGAAGATACAAGATGTCTGAAAGAAGGGGAAGGGGCTGGGTAGAAAGTCAAGAGTAAAACCTAATTCACACATCCGTGATTAAGCAGAGGAAACATTTTTGACATCTTGCCGACACATTCTGAGTGGCTCTTTAAAGTCTAGTAGACTACTAATAATCATTTCTGTCTTTCTTTCTACCTCCTGACACACTAATTAGTAGGTCAAGAGGTGCAAGAAGACCACTGGGTGTAGGGGGGTGTAGCTGCATGTATAGAAGGGTGCAGAGAGTTATCAGTAGGTCTCTAAGTCCCACCTGTTCTGCTCACTCCATCAGCTGGCTGGGGCCTTTCCTCCCTTGGCAGCTTGGGAACCGGACCCAGTACCATCTTTACCAGCTTTTGGCCCTCTCGCCACGATGCAGGACTTATCACTGCTGAGAAACAGAACATAAACACTGTTTAATCTGCCTGTGGGGGGCACTGCAATTCAATATGGTTTGACTGCACGCATATGTGCAAACATGCCGACACAACCAGAGCAGACTCACTTGAACACAAATACACACACAGCTTAGAGAATGGAAGACAAAAGAAAAACATTTGATAGGTGTTATAAAAATTAGGTTTATACTGTGTTTCAGATGTCTTAATCCTACAATGTGTACGTGAGTTCCTATTTCTTACATGTCTCGTTTTCACCTCTCTAAGATGACCTTGTTGCTAAGGCTGAGGCTGGCAGGGTGAGAATAAGTTCAGGTTAATATATCTTTAGAGGAACTTCTGTTCAGGGTCAGAGACAGGTCAGAGAGGGGACATTTAGATTGGGGATATGCTGACTACTGACTAAGGGAACTAAGAAAGATGTTTGGATGCTAAGTATGTAAATTGTCTGTTAACAATTTGCAGGGGTTAAGACGGCCCCTTTCATCGACTGTATAAGAACCAACTGTTAGAGCTCCACAGGGAGCCTTTTTCTCTGTAACCCCTTTTGTGTGTTGCACTGTTAAACGCTACTTCTTGTACAAGAATATTAAATTCAGCTTAAACTTTGATACTTCGAATCCAATCTTCTTTATTGAAGGGTCACTGAAAAATTCTTATAACAATAGGCAAGGTGCATAGCATTAGTAAGACAAATTTAAATGGTATATATATATATATATATATATATATATATATATATATATTAAAAAAACACATGGAGGCCCTGACTATGTGTGGGATGTGATGTAACAAATGACCCTGGTTTACAGTTTACCCAAATCTCCAACAAAGTATATATTCCTCCTTGCCCTTAGTAACTCTCCAGTAGATAAATTTGTTTTCATTTCACACAGCTTTCCCCATCAATGCTGCTCTATTTTATGCCACCAGCCCAGTACGAGTATGAGTAGAATTACGTTTGTGGTGCTGAGAGCATTGGGAAATTATATTTCACAAGCTGCACTGCCTCTTTACTTGGAATAATGACTACAACACTTTTCACTGTGACTGTGTTCTACTGAAGACAAATTCCTGGTAATGAAGCTGTACATCCACTAACCAAGCAGCTGTTTGTACTGGGTAGATGAGCCAACTGAACCTAGCCACAGATTTCAGAGGGCTATTTATAGTGCCGCGCTAGCACGAAACAGAAACCAGCCAGACTTGAGAGACACAAACACAAAAGTTGGAAGGAACGCAAGTAGACACCAGGCACAGAGTGAATGAGGGCTTTAGCAGGAGAGAGATATTTTACAGTAAGCTTTTAGGATTATCCAGATATCACCTGTTTTGTCCTGTTCTGAGTGTTTCAATAAGTCTTGTAATTAGACTCAATCATTCATTGGGGTGATTGTGTCAAAGCAACATCATTATATATCTCACAAGTGACTTTCCTTGTGTCCAGATGTACACAGACACAGAGATGAGGATGTGTGCCTTTGGAAGCATCTTTCTGAGTGAGTGAGGGAGAGTTTTTACAGCTGTCAGAGGTCTGCTATTCCCAAGTTACCATATTATGTAGCAATAATTCTTCTATGTAGGTACATGTATGCTACTTGCTGGTTACAAACTGCATGTCAAACATACTGGACATTTCTTCAGGGATTAAAGGCTTAACACAGCCTCAGAAGCCAGCAATGTCTCTGGTTCATGTACAAGAACCCACACAGGAAAGAGCACATCAAACACGGTAGCCTGAACACTGTTTTCTGCAGTTTCTTTGATGCATTTATGTTTTTAACTCATTTGGATTCAAATTAAAGTAAGAGTTCATATTTGGATTATTTTGTTTTGTTATGTTCAGCTTGCATGTAAACACTAAAAGACTAAGAGATGACAACTGCCAAATCAGCGAGAGCATGTGTGCAGGATAAAAGAACAATAAAATGTATGCACAAATACAGCTGACTTAAAAAAGGACAAACACTATCACAGCAAAGCCAGCTGAGAAAAACCCTCAAAGCACACAGATAGTCTAACATTTGAGGCTCTCAGTTTTGGGCCATGTGCACTGATCCTTGATAAAATCCTGTCAGACTGTTCCACATGCTTAGCTTTCCTACTGTCACTAATTAAAAATAGATCAGAGGGTGCAATGGCCCTCTCACATAAAAGAGGATTATTATACCTGGTTTTGCATTTAGGTCAGACGAAGAGGCAGCTCTGTGGACCTTTCTGACTGGTTTGGGAGGCCTCCTCTCTTTGGACCTGTCTGCCCTCTGTTCCCTCTGCTGATCCCTGGATCTGGTGCTCTCTGTACACAGAAGACACATTTAGAGAATAAGCCACAAAGCAACACAACCCGACAAACGTTTCTTAATGAAATCAAAAGATATCAGTTGGCCGAAAAGTGAGCCCTGTGCCCGAGGTCAAAAATCACTTATGCAACACTTGGCATACTTAACTCACAATATGATATGCATGCATATGCAATCATTAGCGTGCTAATGCAGTCTTTTAGACAGCTCTATAATTTATGCCATTGGGTCTTAAAACTTGGACCAAAGCCCAGGAACATACAAGGACCTATGCATGTCAGAGATAACCAATCACTGTCATTTACCTCATGAAACAGAGTTCAGAATGGCAACTACAAGTCCAGGTCAAAACATTAATGAAAAAAATCTGTGACATCCTGACCAGAGCAGAAAATGCCACAAATAAGGAATGGCAGCAATAAAAGGAAAATGTTTGAGTGCTATGCTTACCAGCAAACTGTCTCGACAGATCTCTGTATATTTCTCTGCTAAGGTTATGAAAATCTTCCTCCTTCCAAACTTTCCCGTCAGGAGTCCGAATCTTTGTTTCAGTACTGTTGAAACCTGAGAGTGAAGTGATTTAAGATATGAGCTGTAGCATTCTTTTTTCTTATATACGGCTAAAATCAGTATTCCACAAACATATCACATATTTTCAGCTCGTTATTTACCGAAATGTCAAACAAACAAGAACGTTTAAGTTTGGGACACATCCTACTTTTATGGTACCTTTGTATATAGGTGCAGGCGGTGCAGCTGCTACTTTCCGTATTTTGGCTGAGGGCATCTTGCTAGTACCAGCATTGTTACTCCCCACAGGCATGGGCTGTTCCAGATAACCCAGCAGCTTCTCTTTCTCTGCAGCCTCCTCCAGATGTTGTCTCTGCCTGCGAATACGCTCTTTGAGCTTCTCCAGCTTATCATCAGGTTGATGTCGTCTTAGGTTCTCCAACCGCTGGGAAGCTGAGCCAGGGCTGGTGGAGGGGGTGCTCTCCCCTCTGCGTATGGAGCCTGGTGTTTGAGCTAGACATGGGCTTGACTCTTGGCTGTCCATGCCAAATTGTGCTTTGGGAGTGCTTTCCTCCTCAGCCCCTTCCCCTACAGGGACTCGTACACCCGTGTGATGGTTTCCAATAGTCCTCAGGGTGACCAAGGCTGGCTGGTCATTGAGGTAGCGGACCTCGGTACTCTCCAGAGCTGAGGAACGTGTGCTGTCCAGGTCCCTGTCCGTCTGCTTGTCCCTGTTGTCTCTCTGGTAGACCAGCTGGCTGAGCAGAGGATCTAAGGGAGGCGAAGAGGATGGGTACGAAGATGCTGGCACAGACTGCAGACTGTAGGCCTCCAGCTGAGTGGAGGGATGTGGTGGAGGGGTGGCCTCTCTGGAGACAAACCAGATTACATAGGATCAGGAAGGGGATTTAACACGATTTACTCTTAATTTACCACTCATTAAGTGTACGGAAGGGCACATTTACGGGTGGCCAAATCATATAGAAGGAGGGAATGATGTATTCGCACAAGACGTCACTCCAAAAAATGAAAACTGTAAAAAAGAATTTACAACAATAATGAGTGATTTTATTTGGCCACTTGGGGGCAGCGGAAACAAGGTGTGAACACTGACATATTGTCACGTCTTATGTTCATCTTGTGAACTTGTCAACAAACAGCTGCTTATTTACAAACCCAGCAGTTACAAAACAACATTATTATTCATTTAGAGTCCTGTTTCAGGTCACTGGTGAATGCAGATCCAATATTCATTTTCCTTTAGCTCTGCTTTTGGTCTCTACCAGGTCCTGAGGGTAGCTGCTAAATGCTCCACAATATTCACCACGTAGTCGCCAACTGTGCTTTCTCACTAAACAACAGCTGCCTGCTGCTGCTGCTGCTGCTAAAACAACGCTAAAGTGAGAGTGTGACCTGAATAATAAAGTTGCTGGTCTGACAGCTCAAAATGAACTGAAACTCAATATAAAGCTCTGTAACCCCAAGAGGCACAGCAGATTCAGATAATAATTCTCTGTACGTTCGTCACTGAGAGTAACTCCTTTCACACTGTCACATTGTTTTCTCGTTATCATTTCATATGTTATCAGAAAAATAAAGCTTTTATGGTAAAATACTGATATTTTTAGCAATAAAACTAATCACACGACTAATATTATTTACTGTAAATGATCAACATTTGTAATCCAGTAATTCTGTTATACTGTGACAATACTAGAAACAAAATAAAACAAATAGGTTTGCAGTATCACCCCATACACTGGAGCCTTGAGGTACTGAAGTATCTGTGAGCTATTCAGAGGAGATGTCAAGAACATATGATCTCTGAATGGAAGTCTTGAAGAGTAAGGAGCGTTGCAGACTGACTGTTGGTGAAAGAGCTCTCCTGGTGTATCAAGCCAAAACAATGAGGTGATGCAATGATTACAATGAAAATAAAGGGAGATAAACAGCCAGCGTCTTACGTCATTTAAATTAGTATTAATAACATTGTTTTTGTATGCATGTTAAATAAAAGCGGTACACGTTTCAGAATAGTTTTAGTTTTGTATTTTTGTAAAAGATTTGGGAAGAAAGAATATTTTTGAAGTGATCTGGATATCCAGTCCTGAGTGTGACAGAAAACCGTCCTATCCAAATATATCTAGACAGAGGTGGGTAAGGATGCTTCAAGAATGCATTAAGCGCAGTAGTTATACCTGTAGGAGGCCAGCGGTTCCCTGAACTCCACGCTGTTGTTCCTGCGGACATTGCTGTCCTGGGTGGTATTTCTGAGTGGGCTGCGGGAGCTGCTCTTTTCTGGACTCTGCTGACTACGCCTCCTGTGCTTTGAAGACCCTCTATTGTTATCAGCTTGTTGTCCATCTGTGTGAGAGAGAGCAATGTTGAAATAATTATAGTTTAAATTATAATTGTCTTAGTGTAGAATTTAACAATCCTAATGATATCTGCTAAATATATCTTTACATTTTGCAATAACTTACCCCTGCAGCGGACCGTCCTGGAGGTTTTCTTCTTGGGAGGGTCCATGACAGAGTCCATGAGAACCCCTGTCCCTGGAGCTGCCTCTAGACGGTTTTCTATATGCCGCAACTACAGAAGGAGAAGACACGTCAGACTCCTTGGGTTATGTGAAGATTAGATAACTGAAGATGAAGATTCGATACTGCAGATTAGATTTTGATACTTTAAATCTAAAAACTGTTCCGGGTGTACTTACAGCAGCTTTTGACTGAGCCAAATTTTTCCATGCAGTTGTCAGCTCTGAAAAGGACAATAAAATTTATTGCAACGGGTGACACAGAAGCTCCTGCTATGTAAACACTCCTTATCGCACATGTAAAATTTTGAATTTCAGAATTCAAATCAGTTGATTGTGAAAACACTGTACCAACTCTGGAATAAAACACGACTACAGCTGAACTTCATCTTTTTGTTTTGTTTTTTAAACATACCTGTACCAATATTGTGATCTGTGAGCTGCTGAGCAGAGCCTTTAACAGACACCTCAGTCCTCCTGCTGCTCCTCATCTCCTCGTTCACCTGCAGCCAAGATAAGACACATGCAAATGATAAAACCCAATACTGAGCCAAGATAAGAGAGACATAAATGAGATCACCACAAAACGTCATAAGTATACACTCGTGTATCCTTACGCTGTATATTATATACAGAATCTGGAGACAAAGGCAGCAACATGGCAGCAAGCTCGCAGCTAAAACCAAAAATGTTAACAGAAACCAAAAGAAGGAATAACACACAGAAACAAAATGCATCAAGCACTTTCGCAACAAGAAAATGACTCAGGCGGAAATAAGCGCAAGAGACAAAAGTCTATGGCTACAGCTGCTAGCCGTGTCCAACATGTGACCAGTTATTTCCTACTATAACATACGAAACTACCCTAACAGCTGGTTGAGAGCAGACTAATGCCACACTGCCATTTAAAACAGGTTCAACAACAACACATTCATCTAAAGCTGGAAGGCAAGTACAACTAAAGTTTGTCAGTCATGTGATGTTTACTTAAAACTCCTGTAATACAAGAGTATAGGTGTGTGGTCCTACATAGGTGCTGTGCTCTGATAAAGTCAGCGGCAGAGCTATATTCACCAGTTTGTTTTTGATAAGGAAACCATCGCCCTGAAATAAGAGTGGCCACTTTGATAAGTTTATTGTACTATGGATTTAAAAGCAAGTCTAGCATACTCACTCATATTTACACCCCCTGAGTCATATGTAGTCATGCCGTTTACTCATAGCAATCAAGTGACACAGCCCCAAGGAGACCACGTCAGGCTGAGGGAGCAAACAGGAAGAACTAAGATGATCCCTGCTTACATAAAAAGAAGTTACATAACAGCCCCCTTTTAACATAAAGCCATACACTGATGACCTTGATTATGAGACAGTGTGGATTAAATAATGTTCACTGAACCAGACAACAGACAGGTCTGTGTTTTTCCTGTTATCTGAATCCAGATGGGACTGAATCCAAAACATGTGGTAGGAGAAGAAAAGCAGATAAAATAATCATACGCCATCAAACTGTATGTAACATTAATAATGTCATACAGGGAGCTAAGTCTTTCAGTTTCACCTCGACTCTCGAAATAAGCTGACGTTAGCTCCTTTTGACAGAAAGTATGACTTGAAATGAAAAGTGCTTACACCAGCATGAGAGAAAACACAGAAAACACACTGACTAGTAGTTAGTAGTTAACCTTTATATGACAAACTTGGCACCAATGTCAGCTGATTCAGTCAAATTTAAACAGCAGGCTTGATCCAATACTACAGTACTGTACACAGGTCCTGTGAACACACATAACTCATGTATTTGGAGCTCGTGAACTAAAGTATTTTAAAAGTATATACTGGTCGGATAAAAGGTGAACCTATCAGCAACCTATCAACACAAATAAATACAATGTCGGGGCAGCGTCGTGTGACAAAAACATAACTTCCCCGGAGGGAGTGTGGGTGATTTTAACTAAAATCCAAGATGGCACGTAATCCCTTCTTCGCTCACCGACTGCAGCGTTGCTCGGCAACAGTCGCTCAGTGCTGCTCCCGACGGCTGAACGCTGACATTACAAAAACACTCATGCTGGGACATGAAGACTGCTGCAATATAGCTTCCGACCACTAATGCCACCACCGTGCAAAGGGCTGCTTCAACAGCACCCAGCCGTTAAGCCGAGGAAGATATAATGTGCCATCTTTGGCTTTACATTGACTTTAACTTTAATCCCACTCACTGCATCGCAGTAAGTCGTGTTTTTTATGAGTTTACACCCGCCTGGCATCGCCCTTTTGTCCCCGGATAGGTCGCTGTGAGGTTTACCTTCCATTCAGCGACTTCATAATTTTAATATTATTGTGTAAAGCCTGAAAAAAGGGTTGCTTCAAACTGATAATACACCGGGAACTGCACAAGGGCTATTCAAAAGATAGCTGTCTTTTGTGTTTAACATAATAAACTATAACAATACTAAATGAAACCGCAGGTGATGGCCACGTAACTTCCCACTTCAAAGTGGAGAAATGAACTGTGTCGTGGTTTCGACTGAAACACCCCGTCCAGGAATTACTCGTCCAACACAAGCCACCGTTAATCTACTTTCGGGTGTGAACTAACAGTCAAGAGTATTTCCTTTTTTAAAAACATAATCACTGTGAAACAACAGCAACTTTTAAAACAACCACATTTCTATGTTCTAATACCCTCGTTGTACGTCAAAAAAATGTGTCAGCAACTCATTATGACATCTAACTTCACGGACACTTATTTCGCAATGGCTTCGGTCCAGGCGATAGTCGGAGCCGCCAACTCGAGAGAGAGAGAGAGTTAATGTTAACGCTAGCTGACAGGAAAGTCATGAATTACCTTGGCTAAACACCTCTGTGAAGAGTCAGAACACATACCTTCAGGGAAACGATCCGACGTGTCTAGTTGTCCACATTCATGGTGACTTCGTCGCAATAAGAAAATCCCAAACTTCTCCAGACTTCTTCAGCTGTTTGCTAACGTTAGCAAGCTAACGTTAGCAAACCAATGTTAGCTAACAGTTGTGCCAACTAAGCTAGCAACTTTTTCTAGCGGCATGCACCCATTGTTGTTGTTGTTGTTGTTGTTGTTGTTGCGTTTGTTCAGGTAACAAACTATCCAGGTCGGCGGTGAGATTCCTGGAGAGAAATGTCGCTACCCGCCTCTGAGGTTGCCTTTCCCGGGTTACTATGTTGATGTTTCTCAGCGGCGAAACTAGGGTATCCAAGACGGGTAGGTAACTGAGAGACCGAAATATCGCGAGAGTTGGGCCACGTCAAACTCCGGGAAAGACCCACCCCCTGCGAGCTCGCACACACACACACACCCAATAACTGTAAATGATACAATATTATAATATATATAATATATAAATATTCTCACTGTCTACATTTAACTTCTCTTATTGTTAAAATGTAAATATCATCTCTTATATTCAGTCTACTCATACTGTGCACTCTGCGTATACTGTAATATCTATCTCATGTACATAATACAAGTGTAACAAATTCCTTAGTAAAAATGATTCTGATTCTAATTATAATAATAATAACAATAATAAATTGTATACAATGACTTAAAATAAAGTTCAAGTACATATTGGTTGGTATTGGACATGTATTAAATTGTCTATATGTGGCTTTATTAGTTTTTTTCCTCTTTTCTGTTTTTCTCTCGATCACATTTTCATTTATTTGACTTTTTTTTGGTGGTAAACTGAGTCAAACAAGGGCAAATTACACTATGAAGTAACACAAAAAAGTGAAATACAAAAAGAAAAACTAACTATATATGCTTATGAATAAATAAAACAACGAATTCAGCGCAGGAAATCTGAATGTAATACGTACAGTACATTTGCAAGTTTAACTGGTCTGCTTTGTCTGAATAATAGTAGAGTCAACACAGGTGTTTAAAATTATACTAATTAAGGTTCCGTTCCATTTAGTGCAGCAGAAACTTTCCAGTGAGCCGACATGCACCACGGCAGCACCCTGACTCTGTTTGACCTGAATGGAATGCAGCCTTAATTTGTATCATTGGAAACACCTGTGTTTACCCTGCTATTTCGTGTTAAAATAGCTGTTGTGAAAAATGATTGCAAATTGATGAGTTCATTAAAAAAAAGAAAGTTAGAGCAGAGATTAATCGAAAATCATCGTCAATCATCATCATCGGCCATATAGAGAAGGAGTCTACATAGAGCACAGACGGCTTCAGTACAATGTCTGTGCATTTACTGCCACCCAGCGGACTGAGTGTGTATCAAACACACAGAGACACAAGTACAGCTGCGTGCTTCACCTTGAACACTCCATTCATTCAATAATAATAGTACTAATAACAACATTTCTTCTTGTTCTGCTTCTACTACAATTGCCACTACTACTAATAAAGTATAGTAGTATACAAAGTATAATAAGTATAATAAAAAAACACACTAACCCCGAGTCCAGTTCATTTGAGTCATCTTCTTTAATCTCAAGATATTGCCTCATTTTTCTCTCCCCCTTTTCTTTCTCTTGGCCTGATTTGTGTTGTGTGTCGAGTTCGGATTTATTTGTCCCTATGGTAACAAATGGAGTGCACATTGTAAAAATGGGGGAAATAGTTTGATGATAGGATGTGTGCTCACTGTTAACAGGTAAGTCATAAATATATAAAGTGCAGCAGTGCAGCCTGTAGCCAGAGCATCCAGGTTTCCAGGTTATGGCTGCTTTGTTTGACCATGCAGAAGGCAACAAGTAGGTTACCTGTGCTGTGCTGTGCTGTTTATGAGCTTCACATTCACGAGGAACTAAACACATGGTTACATGAAACGTCATTAAGATGTCGAGTATGTCATATAACAGCAGCTTTGATTGTATTTTTGGGTCCTGTCAATAAAAGGTGTTGTAACTGGCAACTGCTCCAATTCCCCCCGATCCCCCCTGGCCAATAACCTGGCACGGCTCTCCCTCCCTCTCTCTCTCCTCTCTCTCCTTTCTCTCCTCTCTCTCTGTACTGGCAGGGGGGTAGCACGTCGGACGTGGTCGTTTCTGCTGCCACATTTTCATTTTCTGTGGAAAAGGTGAACGAAATGGAAACGAGTTCTCTCTTTTTAGGTAAGAAAATCCTCCGTAATGTTTGATTATTTTCTAACAGGTGTTTGTTTAAAAACACGCGACTGTGTTGAGCTTATCGACTATCCGACAACTAAAGCTCTTTTTTGGGCAGAGGTTATGTTTGTGTGCCACCCAGAGGAACTGGGTGCAGAGATTTTCGTAATGAGGAATCTTCATTGATAACCCTCAATCAATGCAATAGTGCAGGGTTGTGAAGCTTTATGTGACTTGTAACACAGCATGCAGTTTTGCTGGAAAACAAACATGTAAAACATGTTTCTTGATGCAATTCAACAGTAATTATTTATTTTAATGAGATGTGTTACTTTTAGCCTCCACTGTAGGAGACTGTGGAGGACACCACATCCATTTTTTTTCTAAATGTTTGGTCCTGACAGGAAGCTGTTTTTCAACTCTACTCACCTTGGCTTGTTGTATACTTAGTTAGCCTACAAAACATGACCAAATTAGCAATGTGCTTATACTGTGACAGAGCGTTAATCTCTGCTCACTTTGGCTTTTACCAGTGCAACAGAATGAGACAGACAGGAGACTGAGTCATTACACTGAGACAAAAAGATCCAAATCTTCATATTCAGTGTTGCTCAGAGTGATAGAGCAGGTGTCAGTATAAGGGCCACATGGAGGCACATTTCAATTAGGTTATGCTAATTGACAAGTGGGCCTTAGACCAGATAATGATAAAATTTCAAGTGTAGGAAAAGAAATCTCTCTGGTCCAATCTCAGAGGCAACGATCATTACCTCAAGGGGGGGAGGAATTAATTAAAGACCAAGACTACATTTGCTTCAGTCAATAGAAAGGAAGTGTGTGTCTGACAAGTTGTTGATGAGGTTTTAGATACTAAATAATCATGATTTAGTTGTTTCATCCATCTGTCATCTTGGCAGTTTGTCACTGCCCTTGCATTTCTCTGACCTTGGATTATATCAGATGTTCTGTTATTGAAAAATGAACCCACGTTGAGGCCTTTAGTGATGTATTCAAATAAACTAATCCATCAGAGGGAGTTAAACAGCCTATTTTCTCAAGTCTTGGGAGTTTGACAATGAAAGAAGAGGCCGTTTGAATAATCAGTGTTTTTGTTATAGATGACAGGCTGCTGGAGGCAAATACCGTGTTGTCAGTTGACTTTATCACTTCAAATCTCTCTTCCTGAAGTTGAGCCTTAAAAGTGCAGGCATGCAGTCTCTATACAATACCCATTTACTGCTTGGTGGTTTAAAAGGCAGTGTGATCATCTCTGTGCTAGAACTGATCAAATTATCTTCTTTTGAATGAGTGCAAATGTACTATTGCTTGGATCAATTCTGATTCTTTGGAGTGTCTTGTTAATTATTTCATCACATTAACGTTTGTCACTTACCACCTCGAATCTAGTTTGGCTATATTTCCCTGTTATTGTCTTTTCTTGTCAAGTGCTCTGATTGTCCTGATTGAATAACATCGCTCTCCTTGGAAAGGGTGCAAATTGGTTTTCATGGTGTATAAATTAGTGCCTCTATTCAGCATAGAACTGAACCTGCCTGTACCTCTTGAACTGAAACAATCTGCATGTTCCTTACATATTTAAAATATTGAATAATGGTGATTCATCATTCATAAAGACGATTAATCATATCTTTTGCAGCCTCAGGAGAGATACTAAATTCATCTTCAGTTGCCACATTCTGTCAGTCTTTCTGTTCAACTACTGACAAACACATAAACATAAAGAATGTACAAAATCTAATGTACTGAAAACAAATGAATCCTGAGCTGAGGGCCGTCTGAAATGTCAAATGTGCGATCATTGGTTTAGTTGGAACCTTAGGAACCGACTGATAGCAATGCACCTAAGACAAAGGCAGACAATTGGAGGCAAAAAGATCTAATGAGACACATACTCTCCTATTTTTATCAAGCTGTGGTATTGGGTCAAATGCCTGGAAGTGATTGGGGCTCCCTGGTAGCTCACCTGGTAGAGCGTACGTCCATGTACAAAGGCTCAGTCCTTGTTGCTGTGGCTCACATTTCGATTCTGACTTGTGGCCCTTTGCTGCCACTTTGAAATAAAGGTTCAAACCCCCCAAAATATCTTTAAAAAAAGACTGGTGGTGACTGTAAACTAGCTTGATATTTGAATGTTTGTTTGAGCATCTTAAAGAAGGCATATTCTTGTAGAGATGAACAGATCTGAGTGAAACAGTATTAGCAAACGCATTTATTTCATGTACTGGATTTTTTTAGAACAGGTGAGCAGGCCTTGCTCTAAGGTCTAGTTCAATGCTACTTTGACAGAATGGATGGTTGTATGCTGCATTATACACTGTAGCCTAACTACATGCTACACTGACGTGGTTTGTTTACAGGTACAGATTTCATGACAGTGATTTCATTTATTATGTACAGTAGTGTAGTGGCCTCGCATTGAACTGTAATGAATACAACAGATACTTACAGCATACCACAGCTAGTTGTGCAACCACCAAGATTAACAGTATATATACTAACATATACATTTAACCTCAGAGCTCAGTGTAAATTCATTAATATGTTTTGTATAGAACGAGTCTATGTTTTCAATAAAGGGTTGTTTCACCTCAGCTTTGTGAATAAATTTGCTAGACTTACTAGTCAGTGGCCTTTTTTGTGTGTTCCATGTGGAAAACTGAGTGCACAGCAACAATCTGTGTATGTGCAAGACTAATATCTAATATCTTTCTAATATTATTTATATAAGGATGGAATGCAGTAATGTAATCGTGCGGACATTATGTACTAAAAGCCTTTTTTTTACGATGTTACGCTCTGACCATTCCTTTCCACAGAATTCAATTACTTCTTAAATTTAATCATTTGATATTTATATCAATATGATATTCAATTCAGGCTGCACTGGAGTGAGACTGTCTGAACTGAAGAGCATGCGTGCAACAAAAATCATCAAAATGTGTAGCGAAGCATGTTTTTACATGGAGCAGCTGCTGAGTTGGAAATCAGATCCTGCCTCTGATGCAAACCTAAAGTATCTCTAACACATTTTTAGAGCTAACAACACTGGGTATTCTTCACTTTTGTATAATAACAAACTACTGCTTTTCAGTTACAGTGTCTACTGTAAAATTTGGTTAATCTCTAATGGTATAGGCAGCCATCTTGTTCAGTGTTTTCAGTGACACCAAGTTGAAGTCAAACACCTTTTTTTGACATCCTTGTTCTCTAAACATCTAAACTGCATTGACTTTTTATGTTTTATGTTCACATATGAGACATCAGAGAGAGTGCACAGTACGGTTTCACCTCTTTGTTCCCCTAAAGCACTGGATCATTTCTTGTTTGAAAAATAGTCCACTATATCAACACAGAATTCAAGACCTGAAAAACAAACAAAAACTAATGATTGATGACAGTGGTTTTACTCTGCTCTTACCTCCTTTTACACTGCTGTGATATCTTGTTTTATTTTATTGCATTATACAATTCTCAAATATGTTTATGTGTCATATTATAATGCCTAAAAGATCATTGCAGCACTGGAAATGCTTCATGTACCATCATATGACATATGTTCCTTATCTTAAACCTCATGAGATTTCTTTACCTTCCAATGATTGGACCATAACAGTGTGGTGGGCCTATTAGCAGTGTTGATCATTACTGATCTGTTGTGTCAGTGGTGTTATATAATGGTCTATCTTGGAAGGTCATCACAGCAGTAGGATCCCTTTGAGAAGTGTTTTTTCATCGTCTGAAGGTTACATGTCATGATATACCTGGCTGAAGTTAAAGAAAAAACCCTGATAAATGCCCAAATAAATTACTAAAGTGACTCTTAGTTGCTGACAAACTTTTAAATGTCATAAATACCTTGAATTATCAGAATTATATACTGTTTAATAATGTTACTTATTCCAACTGAGCACTAAGGTATACAGTACAATACAAAATTGATAAGAAATAACGCTGTAAATTAATCTACTTTTCTTAACTTCCTGTTTCTCTGGATTCATTGAACTAATTGATCTATTAAAACTGAGGCCATTGTTCATGGCACAGTGTTTACATAATGATAATATAAAACCTGAATGAATAATCCCTGCAGGGGAATTAGGTTGTCGTTGTTGCAGAATTACATATAATGGAAGGATACCGGAAAAAATCTTGTAAAAAAATATTAAATCAAATTGATGCATGAAATGACATGGCAATGGCAAGTACATCACCACAAGGTGCAATGTATTAAATAGAGATGCAGTGTATAAATGAAAACTATGGAAGAGTATTTAGCAAGTATGCAGGATGTGCAAAATAATAGCAAACAAACATGAAAAAGTGTATATGACATAAATACATACAGAACATATACACTGTATAATTACAGATAAAATATAAAACTCAAAAAATGAAAAGCAGGCAAGAATCAAACTGAATTAACAGCACACATACAGGATGAGCAAAACATGCTAGTATTTACATTGACACATCTACACAAGGTGTTACATCTGCAAAGAAAAAAATGTCTGTGTTGTTAAATGGATTCATTTTTTTTCCAGGAACAGAGGAAATTAGGCTGTGCTGGAAAAGTGCAGTAGAACAGGTTTACTGCTTTAGTTATTGTCCTTGTATCCTTTATCTGTTATTTTGATCTCAAGTGGGAAAAACACAGTTTTGGATATTAAGTCGAGTACATAATGAGATCATGTTTGATAGCGGATAATTCAAATACAGGGATTTACATTATGATATTTCATTGTTACCTTGACATTTTTTGCCAATGCTAGGGGCACGGCCTTAGTGATGGCACTGTCAGACCTTTTACATCAACAGATGACATGAGTCATCCTCCAGCGGCAATCTCACTGTTAGATGCCACTAAATCCTACATACTGGTTCTTTAAACCTGCTAAACATCAGCATGCTAGCCTAGTCATTGTGAGCATGTTAGCATTCTGATTTTAGCAGTTAGCTTAAAGCAACATTGTGCTTATATGTGCTCTTTCACTCTAGATATATTACAGTCTTGTTAACCTGGTCTGACGTTTACCTATCACACTCTATACATTTGCATATCTGTTGCTCCTGTTCGGTCACTGTAAAGCACACTGTGTAATAGAAAGTTGTAAATTTCATATGTAGATGTTGGCACTGCCTTAATGCACTCTGTGTAATACAGAACAGTATTCACTGGCTGTATTTTGAGAGAGTCACTGCTCAAATTTAGATGATCAAGAGAAAATTAGACTTTTCAGTGAGAGACACTTACATTAATATACTGTGTGTCTCAAAGCTACTACAATATTTATAACAGTCAGTGTTCCTTACTCAGGGATGAGCTGTCTATTCAGTTCAGTTGGTCTTTGTTCTTCTGTTTGTACAAGGCAAACAAAGCTGCAAGATAACCCACAGCATACAGTGTGACCAAAAAATGATTGAATACTAATAAGTTTGAGTCACTTGAGTCATATGTGTGTGTACAGAATATTGGACTTTGCACTCAGTTCCCAATGCGGTGGGAAGTCCTAAAGGTGTTTGTCTTACCAATTCAAACTCTAAATGCATCACACAAATGTAGAAAAGTGAAAACCTTTTTTTGGTGACTGTTTATTGTTTTATCGCCATGTTATTTCATACTTTATGATGAAGAATCACATTTATAAAAACTTAAATAATAAATATTGTTGGTAACTAGCAAAAAAGGACAGCAACTTGATCTTTTAAGCCATCATCAGGCATCAGATATTTGTGAATAAATGTGAGTGAAATGATCGGATTTCTGACATTAAATGTATTTCCTTGATTCCTCTTCTGGACTCTTTAAGCCATCCTCAGGATTTCTTAACATTGTGGTTGTATCTCCAGCATCTTGCTCCAAACATGATGGTTATTTTCAGGTGGCTCAAATTTTACCCCTGATTTCCTTTCAAACACATCACCAATTAGAGTAGATTCAGGGGACATAACACTTCCTGACACATGTTTGGCCATACACCAGGTTGACATCCAGGTTTGAGGGGAGGATGTGGTGAAATATGATGTGTAATCAGGCAGTTGTGTGGGATGTTGGAGGCAGCAGGTGTGAGAAGGTTCCTCGCCTGCCTGAGCCTCTCCTTCAGTCTTCATTAGTAACATTGCAGACACCTGGCGGAAAACAACTCAGCCCATCTAATATTGTGATTCAGATTTCGTCAGAGACTCACACTCTTTGGTTGGTTTTGTCTCACCTCTGGAAAGGCACCACACAGCTTTGAAAGTCACACATTAGATGTTTCAGATAATGGCAGTGTGAAAGCTCAGTGACTAAAGCTAATCAACAACCATACTCTTAAAAGCTAAGTAGGAAAATTATATCAGACCACAGTCAACTTTCTTGGTGTGGTTTTAATAATTATGTTCAGCAACCACAGTGGAGTGCAGAGGAAGCAGCTGCGCCTTGATGTTTTCATCTGTGCATTGCTGTGTGGGTGTTTTTCAGAGCTCTATGGTGAAGGTCTGTGGTACGCGTCTGGTTGCACTAATGGTTGTGATAATGGTTGATGCTTTATAAAGTTTCAGCCTTTATCTTTGTCTCATGATACAATACAATACCTCATTGTCCTTCCTGGTCACAAAACATTGTTTTCATCTCTTCAACTGTTTCCTGACAATACGAGGAAAGGAACAGTTAAACATTTTGGGTAATGTGCTTATTCACTTTCTTGCAGGTTAAAAAAAGTCCATCCTACCAGCGCCAGATGAGATACAACTTGTTAATCAGTGAGCCTTAGAGGCGCTGGTTGGTGGATTTTGTTACCTTTGGGCAGAGACGAAGAAGACAGACATGAGAGTGGTATCTTCTGAAACCGAGTATTATGCCAAAGTGTGCAATACACAAGCCAGTCCACCATTGCAGTGCCTATATGTGACAGTGTGACGTTTTCAACACATGCTCAACATCCAGTTACACTTTGAAAATAAAGCTTGCTAGTGTTGCAGTTTATCCATCCATCCATCCATTCCCCTCCCTCTTTATACTGCTGCTGGTACCATCATACACTGGCATGGTGTCTCGTATTGGATAAGCACGTCTGTTACATGCTTCGGCGTGAGACTGTGCTGCTAACTCTCAGCAAGAAAGCGGATAAGTGTATTTTCTAAAATTGACCACAGCATAAATGAAGTGTATGTACACAAGTCAAGCGTTTCTGTAATTATTCTTTATACTGAACGCAAACAAAATACCAAATGATGAGATATATCCCACAAGGGACTGTTTCTTTCTTTTTCATTTCATTGTCTCAATCTTTCTAGCAGACGGTAGACCATAAACACACTTGTTTATGGTCTACCATCTGTCTTCCATCTAAGTGCCTCAGTATTGAATACAACGTAGGCTACATATGCTATGCAAACAGTACATAAACACACTCTGAATGCCCTTTACATAAATGCACCATCGATGAACCAAGTGCTCTCACTGTTTTATGATAAGAACTGGAGTGACTTAAAGAGCAGTCTTGTGGCAATATAGAGTCAAGGTTTAAGGTCATATATACAGTACATGTGTCCATTTTAGTAGCTTCCATCTTCTGGAAGAGGACTATTTGTTGTTCAACCCTTTACTAACCATGTTTGTGTGAAGAAATTTACTTATTGTACCTTACATATCTGGCAAATTGGTCTTGGTGTTTAAATATTTATACCATCTTATTTTATTTTTGTTAGTCATGAATATGATCATGGCACCTTTCTGAGTCAGTTCATTTGGTCTTTGTTGTATTTTGTTCATGTGGCTGGTGTTTTTTTTGGCAGTGTTATACTCAGATTTAACTGGCTGTATGTATATATCAGCTAATTGTGTTGGCATTCCTGCTCAGGCAGTATGAAAACATAATTTGCAAAATGGATTCAGTAAGCACTGGATCAATGTAGGTTCCCCTGCCATTTCTCAGACAGAGTTACCCCTGCCAGGAACCACATAACGAACAATTGTATGGACAATATATTTATACTCATATATAATGATATATATTCGCTGGCTTTCTCTGAATGAGTCTCACTCTATTTACATCATTTTGGAGCACTCAGTAAAGCTGGGGAGAGAAGGACGGGGGCAGAACCAGTGTTTTTCCAGGTGTTTTCTGTCACTGTTGGAAGCTCAGCTCATATTCATTAAGCAGCTACAATTAAAGCCACTTAACCCATGGTCCTATAGCTCCCTGGTTTCTAGAGCAACAGCATTATCATTATATACTATTACGGTGTCAGAGGTAATGGGAATGGTCAATCAGAAACTATCGAGACATCATTCATTGTGTGCCTTTTTAAAAAGAGAAACTGTAAAAGTATACTTCATGACTTGATTTCATGCAGCTCAGGCCATTCTAATCAGCAAGGGCCGTAGGTAGGGTAATAAAAATACATTAAAAATGACTCTCAAAAAGGCACTGAACCTGTTGTAATCACCACTGATAGTCTTATTGGATGTCTCTCCTGTTATAACTGAAATTAGTTCAGACAATAGAAAAAGCACTCAAGTATGATATTTAAACTAAATTGAATGTCTGGAAATGTAGGTGGCTTTTCCAAATGTTTTATAATAATTCTAATGTTTGACTGCATTTGGAGGAAATCATAGATTTGCAAATGAAACAAAAAGATTTTAGTTTCGTGGGTACAATTAGTTTTTGTGTTTTGGAATTATGCTCAGTTAAAGTTAATGCATTAATTTACTTATTTTTGGTCCCATAGTGGCAGCACAACAAGCTTGTACATTGACATTTTATTGCCATGTAAAGTTGTTGAATGTGCTAGCTAACAGAGGCTTATTTACTCATACAGCAGACACAGAGTGGCATTAGCATTCATTTGCCATTGTCTTTAAGGTTACCAGACAAATCTAAATCCAATATTCAGACTCATTCAAGCTTAGTTACTGTCTCCACCAACGTCTGGGGGGAAATATATCTTATCTCATTATTTTTTATCCTAAAATTTCACTTTCTTCCTCATAAAAAAGTGAGAGTGTTGCTGGTTTATTTGTGTTCTCCTCGGTACTCACACAATATAAGCAAATCAAGCATTAGTTATTTCAGCTTGTGCAAAAACGATTGAGGTGTTAGTGGAGACCTTCTTGAAATCAAGGAGGTGCAGCTTTCTTGCACAAGCGATATCATCAGCATCATCAACTCAAGGGGATCTCTGATCATTTGTAGTTCATTCATAGCAGTTTCTCTACTTATTGACAGCAGTCTAATTAATGGCTCTCAAGCAGTCTAATGGACTTTAGGCTGATGCTCAAGACAGTTGAATAGCTTTCATCTCATGTGCTTTATACAACTACACAACATCCCTTTTTTATACTGCTCAATATCTTCACTGCACAAGTTCTTTGCTGTTTCTCTCAAGGGGACCATAAAACCAGAGATCTATCATCCGGCTAACTAAAATGGTGAGGGCTCCATAAATGTGAAGGCTTTTACAGCACGTCAGACAAAATCAGATTTATTGTGTGCATATGTTGATTTGCACATACCCGAAACCAAACTATTACTTAATTTTCCTACCAGATAAAAGACAAGATGGGCTGATAAAATTACCCTCTCTCTTTTTCTCCCCTCTTCCTAATTGCACCATTAAATACAGCACTGGCAGTATTATATGATTATTTGTTTTGAGGGCTGTGTTACAGCTTATCTAATTGGTTCTGATCCTCAGAGGTAATATTTTAAACTGACTGAAGATAGCAAAAGCTATTGGGCCATTGGCAAATTGCCTCAAAGGGTTAGCTGAACAAATTCATACTTAGAGAGAAGTTGGATTTCTTAAGATTGAGGTAGACATAATCCAACAGCCAAGCACAAACTGGCTGCACCTGTAAGTGTGATGTTGCTCCATCAAGTCTGCACTAGAGGTGTAGCACGAAGCTACTAATTAATTCATTAAGTTCATTTCACTAAATTGTCTGGGTATTTAGCAGTGATTTACAGTGTTAAAAATCACCTTTGTTCTCTGTGTTCGGTTGTTTTCTACTGACATTTACAGACTTACTGGGAATATACATTAAAAACAACACAGAAGCAGTGTGTAATTGCTATTGAAGCTTTTGGTTTGACTGTTATTGGGCCAACTCTGTCCTCAGAACAGCTGTCCTGTCAGCAGCAGCTCCTGTAGGATCCACATGAATGAAAACGGCTTTATTTTTATTTATTGATTCATTGACTTTATTCTATAATGAAAGCAGAAAGCTCATAGCGAGATCTGAGCTGGTGGTGTTGATCAGTCATTGCAAATACTGTTAATAACTTCACAATGTATAAACAGCAGGAGATTTATGTGATTTAAATAGCTATCTGTAGAGATTATGCTTCACTAAGCTGAGTCGAGGTAAGATCTGTGCAGTTGTTTTGAGAGGAACCAAATAGTGGAAATGGAACAAAGTTTACACAGTGGGGAAATGAGAGACAGAATTGCAATGGTTCATTTTTGCATGAATTGTTTTTTAGATTAGAGGTTGTGGGAGGAAGCCCAGATGAATGTGAAGTTGGTCTGAAGTGAAAAAATTGAAACTGTTGATATTGATTGATTCTTTTGGGCAATTTGCATTTATTTTGTCATTTTTTCTGTTTCTAGCCAAATAATGTAAATGTTTGTTTACATTCCTAGTCTGTATAGCCTCAGTTGAAGCGAAGCTATGCTGAATAAAAGCTTTCAGACAATGAACTCAGTTAAAGCTTGTACATTAATTGTATGTATCTCTCATTTTTTCTTTCCATTTCCTCTCTACTTTTTCCTTCTTGCAGCACTATGCTGAGATCCTGGGCAGCCTTCCCACCATGCTGGAACTGGGCTCCTGTTCGGTCAGCTCTCAGTCTCTGACAGGGGATCACAATGCTTTGGGGCTACCGAGAGCCCCAGTGGGACATGAGTGTCCAGTGGTTAATCTGGGCATGGGGACAATGTGTGGTAGCAGCACCCCCAGGCACCACATCCTTCCCTCGTCCTCAGCGGACTGTGAGAACTGGCAGAAGCATCGTACAGGACTAGTCGGGGGGTCAAGCCTGTTCTCTGAGTCTCACTCTCTCTTGGAGCCCCAAAGTCACTCAACCAGCTATGACACCCTCTACCTCCCACACATGTCTGGCCCTGCTCCACCTCTACAACCAAACCGTCTTGGTCTCTCTCTTGATGTGGGCTCGACTTTTGAAGTTGGAGGGGGAATGCTGGGGGTGGATGGAGATTTGGCCGTCAGTCCAAATGTGATCAAGCGACGTCGCGGTGGCCTGATCGAGCAGAGGGACATCGTCAAAGCCCACCAGGCTCATAAGATTCAAAGCACACCACAGGCACGACGCAAGGAGTGGGAGTGAGTATGATGCTGATATAAATACAGAACCACTGCTCTCTCTCATCCTACCTGCTAAATTATCCGGAGCTTTATCCTAAATAGCATCTACATCACCAAAGTTTTCTTCTGTGCTGTTTTTCTGAAATGCTCTAAAAAGTATAAAGTTCAGATCTGCCTACAATGTTCACAGCATGCAAAACAGACTACAGCAACACAGCTGCATACAAAAATGTCCTTCCATTAAATATGAGAACAACATCTGGTGTTTATAAAAACAGTACCAAACAAACATTATGATTTTGTACATTTATAGTGATCTTTTTAGATATCAGAGTTTATTTCTATGTTGCACTTTTCAGGGTACAATTAGAAAAGAATATGCATGAATTACAAAAAGGTGTCACATTTTCTCATTAGTAATGTTGAAAGGAGTTACATGAATGGAAATGGTTAAAAATATTCAATAAATGGGTTTGTGTCTTACCAGCATGTTTAGTTGGTATAATTGCAGGTTTATAGAAGTAGTTTTTTTCATTCTCATTGCTGAACATAACATACAGATTGGAAATAGTTTAAACAAACATCTGGCTCAGTCAAACAGTAACAAAATCCACTTACCGATAACTGTGAACATCCCTCACATATCTAGCTTCTTTAATCTGAGCAAAAGATTAAGTTTAGAAATAATAATTTGCCATTTTACAGGGTGTTGGATAGTTTCTTGGCTGTGAGCCATTGAAAGGCAGCCAGCAGAGATTTCAGGAGGTCAGGCACATACCCCACCATAAACAGGAACTTTTAATTTTTACACTTACACTTATAGATTAAACTAATGAGATATAACATGTTAATTAGTGAGCTTTGGTAAGCTAAGATAACTGGCTATATGGGAGTGTAGGATAAGGGAGCTATTGCTGCAAGCCTCCAGTCCTGGTACAACCAAACAAATGTCCATATTCTTGGCACAAAATCAAAGACGTTTCTCAGTGGGTGTTGGACTCTCAAGGCGCAGCCGAGGTGAGGAGGCTGTCAGGTTTGGGACCCTCATAATTGCATCTCTACAAACCTAGAACTGCCGGAGGCACTATGTGGTTTATCTGGCCTGGGAATGCCCCAGGAGTAGCTGGAATGCATTGATGGGGAAAGGGACGTCTGAAACGCTTTGCTAAACCTGCTGCCACATGAGATTGTTATTAATCTTCTCAATATTTCCCAAAATGTAGAAACTATTCATTTAAATTGGACTTTTCCTTTCAGTCATTGTCTGCATACTGTGTCTTTGTGCATGTGTATGCTCATTCACATGCTCATACCACACGCATGGCTGTATGTGAACGTTCCTGTGTGTATGTATTTACTGGTTTCCGGCCCCACAGTGCTGTGGAGTTTCTTGCTGATTATAGCGATGATACCCCCCTCTGTTTCCCTGCTGAAGCTGGGGCTTCACCTCTAATGGCGTTGGCACCCTCTGTGCCACCCCCCTCCGTCCTCACCACAGGTACAGGATGCCACCACATCCCAAGCTGAGCAATGTCTATGGCTAAAGAGACAGAGGGGAGAGTGACGGCAGAGATAAAGTGGGAGCGTAGATGGGAGGTGAAGAGGAGATCAATGATGTACAATGGATGTAGTGGAAGAGATGATGTGTGTATAGACCAAGCAGCAACCTCTGTCGCTGGGAAATGAAGCCAATGCGGAAGTGCTAAAAAGTGTAATTCCACTTATGTCCACTTGAGACAGGCTGCAGAAATGAGTCAGTCTCCATAAGCGACCATATTAAAATGTCCAACTTTACAGCAGAAATAAACATGTTCACAGCCTGGTACAAAAATCATTTTTGGTCTCTATTGCTAATTTCCTCATTCATAACTGTAATGAGGGTGAATTTTTATATAACTCATCTGTTCAAATTATATTAAGGCTTAAAGTTACGCATTTGTAATTAACAGCATGGTTGCTTTAATTGACAGGTGGGTGCCATTAAAGATGACTTATTAGAGCACCCAGGTGTCATTCGTCCCACCTTAGGTCCGCTGATGATCCGCGTCACATATTTTTGGCTTCAAAGCAGCGCTCTGGAAACGTATAGGTGATGTCACTCATGCTCTGTTCATTCTTTATACTGTCATTGTTATAGAAAAAATGTGAATTAGAAATAAGAGGAGTAATTTGAGGTATGAGAACTTCTCCTTCTTTAATTTGCATTTGATATTTAAGTCCATGTGACAGCAGTATTGATGTGGTTGAATACTGGATTGCCAGGCCTGTAGAGATGGTCGGTCATGGACCACATAACTACTCTCTGCCTTGCCTAATATAATTATTACAATACTACATGACAGATTTCCACTTCTGCTGCTGAGAGGACAATGACCACAGTGAGTCAGGATGTGTTACAACCATGAACATCCACCTCTCAGGGCCACTTATCAGCAACACAAGGCCACCTGACAGGAGGATGGAAAATGAGATGTTACACCTGAGCCTAAGTGTGCACCTGTTTTTGTTTTTCAAAGGAAATTAGTCTGTTTTAAGACCAAGCAAGAATAATATGTTATGAAAAAGGAAGATTATGTGAGTTCTTGCCAGCTATCATCAGAGAGCAAGCATGGTAGCTTGGTTCACTTTAGTCTGTAGCAAGATATCTCAACAACTGCTCGCCAGATTTCCATGGCATTTTGGATAGAGATGTGTAGTGCCCAGAGAACTATGTCTAAAATTGTAGTAATCCCCTAACCTGTTATACAGTGCTATAATCATGCTACACTTTGCCCACTTCTATGCTTCTATGACAAGGTATCTTGAAATCTAATGGCGAGATTGCAAATCTGTCTGTCTTCCAGAATTGATAGATTGATCTTTCCTCTAATGTTATCAACAGGTCAAATTTCCCACAAAGCCATGAAAGAATGCTTTCATATTCCCAATTTAGTAACTACTGGTTAGCTTTCCATGAAGACCTTTCCTCTTGCACATCCCTCACGTTAAAATTCACTTTGACACTGCATGCATCAACGTATACTCTGATGTCTGATTACTATAAACCTTTGCTAGGTGTATTAAACCTCTACAGAGTGGTCCTGAATGATGAGACAGAATGTTTGTATCGTGGGTGTGGTGGTGAGCAGGTCAGTGAAGTATGAAGCGAGCCTGTTTATGGAGGGTTTTGTGCGTGAGAAGGATTTTAGTCTTGTTTTTTTTTTTTTTAAATGTGTTTTCAATGGGGATTTTCTAAAAGATTCACATCACACACAGAGCTCCCCTTGAAAGACGTGTTGAAACAGCAAATGCTGCTTTGTAAATGAAGCAATTAAAGAGTCTAACTGGTATCTTGTTCTGCTTTTAGTAGTGTTTGTGTTTGCAGATGTCTGTATGTGTGTACATACGTTTGTAGCATTTGACACATGGCAATCTGGATAAAGACCCTTCCAGATCTTAAAGATAAAGATCCTTCCGGAAGTGCTTGATGAAATAACAGTACTTATGGTTGGCGATAACATGGCCCTAATGACCGTAATCAGGCTGAATAAATCAGCTATTTCAAAAGCAGCAGAAGTCAGCGTGGATCACAAATAGAGGAGAGCTACAACAACATGTTTTGGTCTCTATTTGACCTTGGTGCTGTGTGTTTTTGTCCGTGTGTGTGTGTGTTTCCAATTCTAAGGGAAAGGGAGAATACCATGCCCAAATGTCATGGTTTGCACGGTTGTGCCAATGCATCAACTGGAACACAATTGTAGACACAATTCACAAATGTTTGCCACTAGAAATAAAATCGAATTAAAATAAAGTTCAGCAGATTTTTGTTTCTTCTGTACAGCACAAAACTGACCCACCTGTTTATTTTTTTAAATTCCTGCTGTTAATTATTTAGACGCAGAGACAGACTGTCAGCATCCAGAATGGTCTCACTGAAGAAGAGAAAGAAGCAGTAAAAGAAGAGCTCCTGGCTGCTAGTGGTTAATTTAAATGTTTAAAAGCTAGAGATTCAAGGCAGTTAGAGTTGTTAAACTAATGGCAGCATATGCTAAATCCGTGAGTCATTAAGCTGAACTTGGAAGTTGTGTCAGATTTCTGAAAGAGTGGCTATCTGGCGTAAGCACAAGACCAGTTTCCAAGTGGCAGCACTTTGAATGAGGCTCTACCCCAGGATGATTTTTAATGTATTCTGGGCACAAAGAGTTATTTCGTGTACACCGGGAGTTGCTCTCATGCAGAGTCTTAAATTGCTTTGATTTAGATTTTCATTCCTCTTGGGCTAATGTCACACTGACATTTGTGTGTTTGTCATCATCTGCTCTGAATAACTGCTATATCTGAGAGTTCTTACGTACTCTACAGCTCTGCCGGCACACATTTACAGTAAAGGACTGCTGGATGAATGAAACTGAAGTGGCTGAGTGCTGTGATGAGACAGTGGTGGTGTTCAAAAACCTTTTTTCTACTTCTACACAAATACGACTTCTTACAAAACGGATAACTCAGATCACATAAATTTCACATTTTTTCATGACCTGACATATTGTCTGTGTGCTGTTGCAGTTCCTTGTCTGCAATGCTGACCACTGCAGACTAAAGACTTACTGAATGATGTCAAATCAACAATTCATGTAATACTTCACAGGTGATGTTTTTTGTAAATGCTGCAGGCCTCAGTAGTTACAGATAAAAGATGAAGGCACCGGCCCATCTTCACTGCTGTTGCCACTGTGTGTATGTTTGTGTGGGTGTATATCTTTGTGTGTGCATTGTGCTATCTGTGCAGGACTGTGCTGTGTTGGTTCTGTTCTCAGTAGGGGTGTTTACTTGGACACACTGTGTGTGTGATCTTCATTTCTTCTGATCACAACGTGATTGGAGCACACTGTGGCTGTGCCACCGGCCATCCATAAAGCGTCTGCCCAACCTCATTGCTCACAGCTGCAGCTGGAAAATTGCTTCTTTACAGTAGTGTTTGTGTTTCCATTCTTTACACACCAAGCACAAGCTTCATTATTTATCCACCGCTACAAAGAACAGAAAGACTATTTGGTTTTTGGTTCAGGTTTTCTTATTCAGTTTATGTCTGCATGAAACATTGCATGCAGCAAGGCCATAACAAAATGTTTTAGTCATGCTAGCGCCATAGCTCTGGGAATAACAAGTTAGTCCACCAGTCCAGACTGAAAAAGCTTTGGATTGAATTGGCATTACATTTTATACAGAAATTCATGGCCTCCAGAGGATGACTCCTACAGACTTTGGTGACTTTCCCTCTAGCGCCACCATATGGTTGACATTTTGTGGCTTTGAGTGAAATGTTTTGGCATTTATTTGATGGATTCCCATGAAATGTTTCATTTCAATTTTCTTTTAATTTAGCACCATCATCATTGATACATCCATTCATTTTCCTTAACCGCTTATCCCCATCAGGGCCGTGGGGGCCAGCTCACTTAGAGGCATATAGAGACATAGCACCATCATCAGATATTTGAATTTGTCCAATACTTTATGACCAAATACTTTCAAAACTAATGAGATTTCTGTGAGAGGCAAATCACCATTGTTAGCATGGTAACTACAGTGTCAGCCTCAAAGAGCTGCTAGCTTGCTGTCACCTTTTGTTAGAACGCTGCATTCATCATTTAATGAAAACACTTGAGTGAAGGTGATTTTGTTACAAAGCTGGTAAGATACTTGCTGATTTTCAGCATGAACATTGATTTAGCTAAATGTCCATACAGTGTCGTATATGCATTAATACTCCATGTATCCAGCTTCCAATTTGCAAATGATTGAAGGCTCCATGTTGATAATCCTCAAAATACAAAACTTAAAACACGATTTTTAAAAATTTTTTTTTTTTTTTTGGAAGAAAAGTTTTTTTAAGGCTTGACTGGAAAACCTATTACATTTGTCCTCTAGCAGAGATGTTATTATTTTCAAAATAACATTCAAAGAAAAAAATATCTTGGAGTATTAATTCAATCATGCAATGTGTTGCTTCCGTGTCTGTCGACCTATCTTTGATAAGATTTAAGTGTTTGCTTCACAGAGTGGAGAAGCAATAATCCAGTCAGGGAAACAGTGACACCACCTCTGGTTTCAATCTGTCTGCTTCTCTCAGTGTTTGTCAGCCCACGAAGCATTAGCTCTGAAAGAGCGTCTGCACTCTGCTGCCCTCGGAGGACCTCACACATCGTGTTCATTCTCAACCTGTTGAGCCGCGGATATTCAAGAGGAAGGACAGGGATTTACAAAGTCTGCCACATAGTCAGCTGACAAGTCTGCCAGCAGCTCATTTACACATTTTTTTATTCAGATTTGTCTGAGGGAGTGTGTGATTGATGTTTCAAACAGAGGCATAATTGGACAGCAAGGCATGTAATCTAAATGTCACCACTATTTTCTCATTCATACCAATTTCACAAGATTTGCTTAAGGGGCTCGATTGCAGTCTTAGGTTATTCTTCATTGTTGTTTGAGCTACAGTTACTCAGTTAAACTCAATTTCAGGTCAATGGACGATTTCTGAAAAGGTCAACACAGGCGGCTTTGCTTCTTCCAACAATGTTTTACTACCGAAGCCTTGACACTTTATTAGGCCTGACCCTTTTTAATTTCATCAGTGTACAACTGAGAGAGAATCTGTCTCTCCCTGTATCGGTCTCCTTCTCCTTCATTATTGTCTCCTTGTCAGTGTCAGACAGACACCCAGCGCAGGGTAAATGTCAGAGCTGTTTGTCATAAGTGAATTATTAATGATGACACGCTGAAAAGCCATTTTCCCAACCACAAAACCATGTGTCTGTCAAACAATATGCAGAATGGAGAATGCAGCTTTATTGAGAGAGAATGAGTGTCGAGGGAAAAGTGTCAGTGTTTGTTCACTGACAATTTCTCTAATAATGTTTTCATTTAATTCAAGCTGGCATGTTTGTTTTAAGACTAGGATATATTTGTTTGTGCTGCGTTTAAGACCGAGACTAATCATTATCATTAAATGATAAAATGATATACCGCTGCATTCATTCTCACACTCACCCTCCCTATTTAGTGTCTTTCTTTACGCTATCTCTCTCTGTCTTCCTGTGTTTGGATGGGAAAATGTTGCAAACTGACACTGTTGACGGTCACAGAGATGGAGAGAGATCATGAGTTACCAAGATGTGAGAGCTGTCAGAAGATGATGGTGTCCAAGTTTGACTAAATGTCGCCCTGGGGTGTAAAATGACGACAGTGCAGGGATGGGAAGGAGTTTAGGACTGCAGCAAAGAGACGCAGGGGGAAGTGGTTTGAACTCATTTGACTGATTTTTTTTTTTTTTTGTGTGTGTGTGAGTGAGTGACCTGATGTTGCTCTCTCATTTGCAGCTTGTATAAAGGCCATGATTAATAAAATGAATATTTTATTGCCCTAATTACTGCACAGTCATTGTTCTCTTTGGTTTTGATGATTAAAGACACTCCAAAGATTGATGAAATTAGTGTTTAAAAATTGCTTTTGTAATGCCTGTTATATTATCGCATATGTTTCCCGTTCGATTTCAGCCGGGGACCTTTGTCGCATGTCATCCCTCCCTCCCTCTCTCCTCATGTACAATCTGTCAGTCTCTATTGTCTGTATCAAGAAAGGCAAAAAAGGAATCTAACAAACAAAAGTAAGAGTTTACTAAGAGTCTAACATGCTTATGTAAACCATGTTCACCATCTTAATTTAGCATATTAGCATGCCAACATTGCTACTGAACACATTGTACAGTAGTACATTGTACATTTCCACCCCCAACACCCTGCACCCTGACTCAGTTTGACCAGAATGGAATGAAACCTTAATTAGTATCATTAGTAACACCTGTGTTTACCTACTATTTCATGTCAAAATAAATGGCTGCTGTGAAAAAGGTCTGTGGACAAATTTTAATTTTGACCTGATGATGGAGCTGAAGGAAAAGTCAGAGGCTCATGAAAGTGATTACATTTAATCTGGAGGAGGGTTGCCTATTTTCATGCCCAAACGTTCAATAGTTGTCCATACATTTCACACCAAACCATAAATATCAACCTTGTGAATGTCTGAACCAAATTTAATGACAATCCTCCAATAACTGTTGAGATATTTCAGTTTGGACCAAAGTGGTGGATCAACAGACCGATACTGCCATTTTGTTTAGATCTCAACAGCCTTTCATGGCCTACATTTTGACTCAACACATCTACGTATCATCTGCATGCTCCCATTCCCTGTTGTTACTACCATGCATCTCTGGGCTCATGCCCTGCTTTACTGACACCAGCTACATCTCCTGGGGAGCTCTGTATGAAATATGGCACTTAGTCCTCCCATTCAACACCATATGACGGCAACATGCTGTTTCATTTACTATTGCACGTTCACATTCACATGGGCATGCACCAAACACATGCAATGTGCAGCTGTGAGTCAGAGACCAAATGCATATGGTTAGCAGGCACTTCCATAGATCAACATTTATTATCTGTTTAATAATTAAAGGCTATAGATGTGCTGATACTCGCTTCCTCCAAGCAATATCTTAAAATAATGTCTCGAGCTCTGTGCAGGAAGGAATTTTATATGTCATTTTACATCTATATTTAAGTAAGTGAGTGCGCTCTAAGAAGTGTAGCTGTCTTAACTGTAATTCTGGAAAATAAAACAGAAAGCTGCCTGAGGAGAGCGATACCCAAGTTACTCAGAATTATCTGAACACTTGATTAAGAAATCCATCATTTACGGACCTGGAAGCATCTTCCATCAGTCTTCTATCAAAATGAAAATGAATTCATACTACAGATGTGTTTACTTGTTTCTGGAGAGATTTTTTTATTTATTTATTTTTTTTATGACCAACTGGTTTTCTGTTTTGGATTCAGCTACAAAAAGCAGCACTTTATGTTGACCTCCCACACTGCCCTGTGATATGAAACCATTTAGCACAGGAAGCAATGTGACCTGTCAACCTGTTCCAGTAGTGTGTACACATGCACACAGACAAATAGAAAGCTCTCATGTAATGATGTTTGGTTAGAGAAGTGAGACCTTTGACACCTTCTTTTTAAAAATAGGAACAGAGTAGCAGCGAGCATGAGGAAGAAAGTGATTTGGGTCTTGAATGTTGCAGGTTGCAAAATGTCAAGCTATAAGTAAGAAATCCAATCTATTATTGATTATCATCTATTCCAAATATATATACAAACAACATCGAAAACAAATATTCAAAATGTAATTGCTTCTTCTGCAGCCACGTTATTACCTTTATGGCTGTATATCCACTGAAATGTGATAACAGTCCCACATGCTTATTTCTGTCATGCCTATGAGATGTATTCAGGCGGATATAACCATTTTAAAACAAAGATTTAGTACCTCTGGGTGTGTGGGGGAAGGCAGTGTGTTTATGTGTTGTGCGCATACATACTGAAACTGGCCAAGCTGTCACATGCTTGTTTGGACATTAAAGTCCTGACACCCTGTGGAGGATGAATGTGTGCCCCGTCATAGACCTTGAATTCACTCCATTCGTTTATTCAAAGCTTCAGATTTAAATATCAAAGATCATTGTGCTGTGCTCTGAGAGTTCAATGCTGTTAGCTTATTGGGGCAAATAATACCTTTGTAGTGCAACAGGATTTCTTTCAGCCTCTGATGCTTTCAAGCCAAATGGGCTTCGTAGGGAGACTTAGCTATATCTAAATTGCCTTCTTTTGGCCCCTATTTTGAAATTACAATTCAGTAATCTGTTATGTAGTATGTGGTCAGCATCAAGATCCACGCATTTGCTGTTGTATGCATGGAAAACAAGCCAGAGACACGTCTGAAGTGTGTGTGTGAGGTATTCATCACATTGATTTCCCTCCAAAACCAGAGGGAGCCCAATGTTGCAGCTGCGTGACTTATTTTTGCTCCAGGAGGGAGTAGGTCTGACAAATGGGGAGAAAGATGCTGGGTAAGCAAACTGAGCCACCATCAATATCCAACATAGCAACAAACTGCGATTTCAGCAGCATGTCTGTGACCCCTAGTGGAGCTGCTGAGAACTTCCTACTGTGCAGACAGGCTCATGGATGCATTCATGAGACAAATGGACGGTGTTTAGCTTGTGATAGGACTCGCTTGTTTATAATGTGATGTCATTTAAAACTGATGGGTAAGAGTCCAACTGGTGGGATTTAAAAGAGAAGAAGGATAAGTAAACTAGATTTTCTTGAGAATCAGTCATGCAGAGGACCAATGAGAAAGTGACACCTCACATATTTAATGTTTTATAGCACTTTTTAGGTTTAATTTGGCACACTGGAGCCCCCCCTGCAGCGCTGAAACATTAATAAAGAAGGCAGTGACTGAGACTGCAAACACACAGAGAACTGATGAATCATTCTTTCATCTCATTCATCTCAAGCCAAAGTTTGATTCAATCCTGTGTGTGTGTGTGTGTGTGTGTGTGTGTGTGTGTGTGTGTGTGTGTGTGTGTGTGTGTGTGTGTGTGTGTGTGTGTGTGTGTGTGTGTGTGTGTGTGTGTGTGTGTGTGTGAGAGAGAAATTATAATTGCTGAGCCCACCAGAGGCCATTGATAATCCACAGTCTTAGTGATTCACTGCAGCTTCAGTCGAGCTTATGCTCAGTATGTTTTCCAGCTCAGAGCAGCTGCCACTTAAGAAGCCAATGATGTGAGGAACTACTGTCATGTGGTGTAAGAAAGCAAGCATAACTGATCTGCAGCTGCTGGGACAGTCTTAGTAATATCCTTGGATTGGGTCTTTTGAGATTTTGAGATTTACTTTTAATATTGTTTAAAGTTTGGAGGCATAGTTCTAATGGCTCTATGCAAAGTCAACTAGATATTCATTTGGGTCTTTGCTTGGATCAGAGATTTGACGCGGTCTGGATGGGAAATCTGGGAAAAAAAGAGCTTTAGAGCTTTGAACCTTTGACCTTCTCCTCTCCTTTTCCTGCATCACACACTGCAAAATACTTTTTCTGGTCTACCTTTCAGCTTTCTGCAAGTCCTTGCACACCTCTGTTGTAGATTTACAGCCGCCTGTTGACAATATTGATCTGTCGGGCTGCCAGTTTGATTATTAATACTCTTTTCATTCACTCTAATTTTGAGCCAGAGAGATATATGGACTAACTGATGGTTTAATTTAAAAAGTAAATGGCTGCAGCAAGCACTCACTGAGAAATCCTTATTCCTGTTTTTTTTTTTTCTGCTTCCCTTTTACTGTATATTATGATGGATTTCCATCATCAGGATTTAATGGGTTTTTTTCTTTTGTTTTTGCACCATATTTTTGAAATGCTCATTAATTCTGTGTAATAGAAACAATTCCAGACTCAGTGCCTAAATGTGTTATTTTCACTGAGCAAGAAAACATTTTACAAGCTATTTTTTAGCTCATTATATGAATTGAATTGTGACTTCTGAGCAGCAATACTTGCAATGCCAAAGGTAGCTGGAAAAAGTAAAGAGCTCTCACATGGTTCACAACTGTCTAACGTTTATAGTTGAAAATATTGTAGAAAAAATACTAACCAGAAAGTTTCCCGTTATCTTCCTCAGTGATATCACAGGAACATTTTAATTTCATCTCATCCTCTTATTTATTCTTTATTCTTATGAACACCAGACAAAATTAAGATGCTTTAGAAAATATGTCTGCTTTTAATGGGAATCAACACTTAAGGGTTCATACACATTGTGATGATCAGGTCATCCACACAAACACAGACACATGCTAAGCTAAAATAATGTCCCATTAAATAATGTAGTACTTCTATTTGTCACTAGATGGAGATAATTGCTCAGCTATCATATTTCCAACCACACTCCACTTCATTTAAGGAAAGGCTCGAACATATTAGACAGATTTTATGATATAGCACAATGTGACAGCAAAATAATACACATATAAATTACTATTGGACTAATATATGAAGGTGACATTGGCCTTCATTCAATATTAGATCTCAGCAAAGAAATGTCATCCACCTGCACTGTGATGGAAGCTCTTTGTTGAAAGATACATTTAAACTACCTGATATCCAATTTTCTTTGCACAATTGATTCTTCCATTACCTGTTTAATTATAGCTTTCATGAATTTATTATTCATTTAAACTTAATGTTTCCCAGACAGAATCTCCTGTATCATTAGTTTGATGTATGACTTAAAGAAACAGGTACTAAAAGATACAATCAACAATATTGAAAATCTCTCCCAAATTAATGTACTTTTTTTTTTACTAGAAAGAAAACATGACGTAACAACTATGATGCTGTCAAAAGTTTGATAATCAGTAATGTGTAGTACATTTACTTACACAGTAGTACAACAGGCTTATATATGTGCTTGTTTTCATCTAACATTCAAACTCTGCAGTTAAATTTAGGCATAGAATTTAAATCTAATTTCAGTTAGATATGAGAATATACTTGTTGCTTCAGAGGTTTTTTTCCACCCAACAGTTATTGTTTAAGCATCACTATGCTCATCTTAACATGGACAGTGTGTTGCCAAAGACTGCACTGCAGTGTTTCTTTTTTTTTTGTCTGCTGCTCAACTTCTCTGAGCTTCAAAGTCTATGTATGCGTTTTCTGAATAAATTTCAAAATCAGAGAAAAAAGTCAGTGTAAGGATAATACTCAGTTCACCACAGCAGATTTGGAAAGAAGAGGAAAACACAGCTGTCGCACACCCGAAAACACTCCTCTCTATTGTTCTAGATTGAGTTACTTAACTTAATTGAGCATCTCAGACAGCTGTATAAATGTCAGTGATTATGTTTGTTTTGTTATCTGGTTGATGATTTTAACGTGCCTTTCTACTAACCAACTGTTGCTTTGGTCACTAAACTTGCTATATGTCAGAAAACCAGGTTAACAACATGCTTGGGGACCGGGTCGTTTGTCTGCAGACAGTGACCATAATTCAGGTGCCCGCGGGGAATGATGATTTATATAGGTTGTTCTATGAAATCTGGGGTTACGACGACAGATTCACAGGGCTGAGAATAGGGGGCATGTCAGTTCAGTTGCTAGGAAACAAGTAGGAGGAAGACAACAGTGGAAGGCAGAAATCTGGGTTGGGTAGAGAGAGAGAGAAAGAGAGAAAGAGCGTAAGACAGCTGGAGAGATAGAGGAGGGTGAGAGAGAGTGAGACAGAGAGACAGAGAGAGAGAGAGAGACAGGCAGAGAAATCGTGCCGCAGGGTAAATGTGTTTCATCATATTTCCTTCAGGCGCTGATCAAGGCCAGGGAAGAAAGCAACAGTGCTGCTATTTCCATGATGTGTTATTAGAGTGAGAGTTGACTATTGATTTGGCCCTACCCAGTTGTAATTATTCCTGTTTCCATGATCAAAAACACTTTCCCAATGTAAAGCCTAGAAATTCAAATGGTGGTTCTCGTACAGCTCATCAATAACACACACCCAGACGCATGCAAAACCACACACACAGACTCACACACACACAAATGTCCTCTCATGTTCCAACCATTACCATCTCAATGAAGCTAAATATAGTCCAATCCCCCCATGGCCCCTTCATCTCACCACATCAATAGGTCTGGCTTTGTCGTCTGTCTGTCCTCCTGTGTTTGCCTTGAGCTTTTCTGTGTCATGTTGAATTCTGGGGTCTGGCCGATGGCACACTGACCCAGCACAGTGGTTATTTTTGGGGAACTTAGTGGGTTCAATATGTGTTTTTGGAGATTTGAGCATCACCTCATATACAAGCTGACACGTACTGACACCATGTTAAATAGATGTTGTTAAAGGTGAATAATATCAGAAATAAGCGTGTTTAAGTTCATAACTCAGAATTTTATATCATCAACCCGATGCAGTTGTTGAAGCAAACCTCCAACTGTGCTCCAAACTCATTTCCACTGAAAATGGTTCTCAAAATATTCTGTTTTTAGATTTGCCAACATGATTATGTTTTCACTCATATTAATTAGTTTGTCAGCTGTGCGGACAGACTGTGGGAACAGATTGTTTTTATGCTGATGCAGTTCTACATTTTCCACCAGTCCATAATTGTTGTGTGTTAATTATTGTACCGTCTATGAAGTGATGCGCAAAAACAGACTTGATTTCAGTCCATGATGGCATCTGTGCAAATTCAAGAAACAAATGAAATTTAATTTAAAATTGAATGATGTCTTTGGGTGTAAAAGCAAAGTGGACAACAGTCCCCTTTTTATTTATTGTGTATTTTGTGACACACACTGACCTGTAAGTGCAGTTTGATCTAAGGGTTGTCTTGGGTCTCCCGTAATTAGTAGGATCTACCCCTCCCATATGCATATATTTTATGGAACAACATGCAAATAACAGGAGGAAATATTAGAGATGTGTGTTAAAATCTCTGCTTGTAAAGAGTGGGAGCAAATTTACACAGGTATGAGGGATGGTTGAGGTGGGAAAGATAAAAATGTAATCAACTGGTAGAGAGAGGGGGCTAAAACACCAAACAAAGAGCAGACGGGGAGTTACGGTCTGTGGTAATTTATCCTCAACTTGAAGTTGAATTTGATGTTCATTGAACTGTTGCATTAGTATGGTGATAGTCTTAGGACATATAATAACTCAAAAACTAGTGAATGTCAGCTTGAAATTTAATATTAAAAACAGCCAACTCTCTTTGTTTGGTAATTGGTTTGGCAAGATGGATTATAATTTAGTTTTCTTCCCCACCACAACCTTCCGTGTCAATACACCCGCTGAATTACTACGCCTTGAAAACTGTGCAAAGTGAAACTAGTAAATCCTGCAGAATGTGCAGTCATCCTGTCCGTTTATTTGCTCAGTCCTTCTAAAATGCATGACATATAAAGGAGAGGGATACACATGACTGATTACACACAGGGTGTCCCTTAGATAATAGTCCAAGTGAGCTTCCAGGCTCTTGTCTGAAACAAAACACCCTCTGTGTTAAGGTTGTCCTGTTATGTTGACTGCGGATCATAAATTACTGCGAAATAGGATAAATCTTAAAAAAAAACTTGCTCTGTCTTTGTGACTTAAAACTTGGATAACACATTTGGTTCCATGTTTTGTGATAGTGTGGAGCAGTTGTGGAAGGTTTTACGCTTTGAAAACATAAAACTAAGAACATTTTTAAATTGCCAGCCACACAGAAAACACAGATGTGATAATTGTCTATTTGACATTATCTTTAATGTGTGTGTGTGTTGCTGCTTGACATTTTTATGCTGTATAATAAACTGCAGAGTATAAAGGGTTTGTGCTTGTTGGATAACATGACATTGATGGCTAAATGTTTTAAACTGTTGCTGCAGCAAAACTGGGTAAGACCACTTTGTTGCTCATATTCCAGGCAGTATGTGTAGAAGCTCATCTCTTCATGGACGTCTCGTTGCTATAGAAACTAATCTGATAATGACAGGCAGAAAACAATTTTATGTTCGGTTAGCCTGGTAAGAGTAAAAAAAAAAAAAGAAGAAAAAAAAAGCAACCTCTTCTAATGCACAGTTTACATCAAGCCAATAAATAAGACTGTTGTGATCAATCGAAGCCTTCATGCTTCTGGAACTATACAACACACTACACTACCTAGCATCCTTTGGTGCAAGGATGCTTATTTGTATAGTGTTCAGACCTCCTAACTAAAGAAAATGTAGACTGAAATTGAGAATTTGAAAAGATAGAAGATACAGTCAGTGGAATAAAAACAATGCAGTGAACTATAGGATATTGATGTTATGATGGTACAGCCTGTTTGTGTGTTTTGATCTGCTCTTTTATACCTGTGCACTTAAAGCCCCTCCCACGACAGTCAACAAGTAGGCTCACCACACTAATGAAAATGTGTTGACACGTTTTACTCACACAGACACACAGATTCTTTATGTGACGTCTCTCTCTGAGTAAATAACGTGTCTTCTGCTGTATGCGTTACTCATTGCACTAGCTGCCAGTACTTACACTCCTCTAATTACACTACTTGGCATTTAGTTTATGAATGAACATGTGTGAATACAAGTTTATATTTAGTTTTTGTTCCATTCAGAATTGATATATAGGATCCAGACTGCACAACCTTAATTGTTTCACCAAAGAACTCATGATAATATTTCTTAAGATGTGTTTTGGTGTTCCTTCATCCCTTCCTACTTGTTTTATTTCTTGCTATGTAGAGATTTTTAAATTCCTGCTCCAAATATATGTCCTGTGCTGCTTTTTTACATACTATAGGGTCCCTTTGTCCTTGTTGAGTTGGCACATGTCAGGAAACTAAACTTGTGGTGTTTCTGAATATGATATTTATAGCAGACCACATAGCTGCACAATGCCTTATCAATGTGTCATCGTCTTACTCCTCCAAATCCACGTTGGACTGAGTTGCAAAACTCAAGCGTAATCATACAAACTAACCCTAAACTGAACACAGCAAATGGAAAATCACCAACCGATAAGCTTTGTTAATTTTAGTGTGTTGTAGATGTAATTCATTTCTGGTTTTGTGTGGACAGAAATGGGATAAACTCTACACTGTAGCATGAAAATAGTTTTTGTGTTTAGTTCTCACGGAAAACGTGGGATGAATCCAAGGCGTGAAGCCTTTGTGGAGATGTTGGCAGGAAAAGATGGAAACTGTTCAAATGGTCACATATGATAGCCAAAACATGTAAACACATGTGCGCTGTGAATTCACATGTGGGCTTTCACACAACTATTTTTGTCTCAGCGTGAGTAACTAACTAATTTAGTTACACGACTATCAAGCGAGGAGCATGATAATGATCAGGTTTCAAATACAAGCCTACCAGGTATCGCCGTTCATACGTTCTATTTTTGAGTTGAAATCTTTGTTCACACCTCAGTCCTGTGGCACGAAGTCCCATTACCACAGCAAGTACTGTCAACCTGCTGTCATGACAGCAGGTAACCTTGGTAACCCTGTGTTCCTCAGCTAGATTTTTGCAAGCTCGACATCTCTTACCGCAAGGAGAAGATTCCCCAACATTGACAATATGTCTACAATGTCAAATTAAATGTCAGTTCTCTGCCAATATTTGCTTTCATTTATGTAATCGTAGTTAACTGTATTGTTTTTTTTCACTAGGTAGGCTGCTGTTCTTAATACAGCCAGCCCACAACCCAGTCAAAAAGTTTGATGGGATTTTCGGCTGAGTAGAATATTTTAGGGTTACTATAAATATTAAAAAATCGTTTCAGTTACTTCTAAGAGAAGGATGTTTTATTCCTTTTGAAGTATTGAGTCTATTGGGTAGTTTGTAAGGTAGCTGTAAGAAAAACTATAAACTATATAAAACTATATTATCATCCATCAAGTTTGTACATCAGTATCCACAGAGTTAGAGTTAACAAATACGTTAATAAACACATTTATTAGGCACTGAACTATGGCTATTTCACAAAGGGCTAAAGATACCATTTTTTTCCTGAGGGCAGTCACATCCCACAATATGCCTCTGATGATTGACTGATTGGCTAGTACTCACTGCCTTCGTAGGAATATCAGGGTAAGCCAATAATAATAGGCGGAGTAGCGCAGATCATGACTTTGCCCTCCTGGAAAATAATCATATTTGTAGCTTTTTTATTTTTTCAAGATAAAACTGCACATATTTGAGTGACCTTTCATTGTGACCAGTCCAAAGCACACCTGTGTCATTGTCATGCTGTTTAATCTATATCTTGATATGCCACACCTGTCAGGTGGATGGATTATCTTGGTGCCCACTTATTGACATTTATAACTGCAAACTTTTTTAATACCAACTCCAAATAAAAGGCTTTGCATTATATATTATTCTTGTTAATGGTTCATAACTGATCTATAAAGCATTAGTAAACAGTTTATTAACCATGCTCTGATCAAAGTGGGACTGATTGGTTGATCTGAGTCTCAGATATATTGCAGTCATGTTTCAGTTGGGTTCAATCAGAGTCCTTGAATAAAATAACTAGTTTGATTCCAAAAGGTGTTTTTATAATTAGAGAACAAACTACCAACTCAAATCCCAATCTACAACAAAGTGGCTCTAACTGCTCCCTCTCTGCCTTTTTCCAGGAAAGAACCATCATCCTTCCACCCTAATCATCCCTGTTGCTAACACCTAATTACCATAATTCACCCCTCACCTCTCAGCCAAGAAAGCTGTGCCTGCTGCACACTCTCCTCCTGGCAGAAAACATTGTAATGATATCACTCGCTTACTGCTGCACAGAGGAAGTGGCAGAAGTAATGTTTCTATCACACTTCAGCTGAAACAACAAAAAGGAAGTAAAATGTGATTCTCTTGTCTTGTAACCAGAAAAAAAGACTTTTGTACGTGTCTTCTCACCATTTATAACGAGCAGACGTCAGAAATTTGTCTGTTATGTGGTCTATTTTTAATGCTCATAATGTGTTGGAGCAGTAATGAGTCGGAGGCCACACATCATTGATCACTGCCTTCGTCATACCACCATCACTAAATACCCATTAGTGTCAGCGTCATGGAGAAATCTCTCCTGTGGTTCATCTTTTTTTGACTTCTTTTTCCATCAGTTTACTGTCTCAGTTTAAAAAAGTACCTGATGGTGGCTTGTGAGTTATACTTTACACCAACTCTCTCAGCTTGATGCTCTTAAAGACTAAAGGCTTTCATTCAGGCATCTACTACGTGTTGAATATCTTTTGGGACAGTGGTTTTGTTGGAGTAGAGTCTCTGAGTATCATTTAAAGAATAAGGCTACATGTTTATTAGTTAGTCCATCGCTTCGTTTTTTAAAATAAGGCACAGTATTTTCTTAAAACAGCAGGGAAATGTTGTTTTTAGCAAACATTACTCAAATTAAACCAAATAGTACATTTGTTGGACTATTTCCAGGTGTGGATTAATACACATTTGGTGCTACTTACAGCAGCAGAAGGTGAGTTCATTATGATAAAGGAACATGTTATCCACTGCAAAGATGTGGTTTGGATGTGTTTTTAATAGTCTTTAGCAGATAGCAATGTTGGTATGTCTGTCAGTCCAACACTTTGGTTTGAGACTGAGTGGCAATCTTCGTGGCTGTGAAGTGAAGCAAATGCATAAGTTTCAAAAACTGCATTCCAACTTGTCCAACTTCACAGCAGAAATAAACATGTTTACAGCCTGGTACAAAAAACAGTGTACAAATAACAAATAAAGGTGTCCAGAGAATAAATTCTCTTGACTTTGGTAGCTTTTCATTTAACATCACCAAAGTTTTCACTTTTCCTCTCTGTTAGGATATATACTGTATGTGATGAAAGTTTTATGTCCTGTGTAAAAGTATGTTTGTATTCATTCATCAGTTTGACAGCCTCACATCTGGTTGAACTCTTGGCAGAGGCCCAAGACACATATATTGGTGTTGCTCCTGAAGCCCTATAGGATGAGTAACGGTTCAGGTTCAGAGCAATGGAGGAGGGCCGGAGAAATGTAAAATGTTTCCAGATCTGGAGTTTGCCAAACGTATATTAAGGCTGTATCTTTCCATGTTGAACAAGATTGTGTGGTCTCCTCAGTGCTGATATTAAACCATCAACTGATGAGCAACTTGTTGTCTGGTGAATATTGAATTGCTTGCCTCTTGGTCCAGAAGATCATTCCTATCACTGTGAAATATCTCAACAGTATATTGATTGGAAAAAAACAGAAATTCATGGTTACCAGCCTTTGATGATCCCTTGACTTTCTGTTGTGCCACTATGAGGTTTATATGTGTGGTTGTGAGTGCAATGTCTCAACATCTGCCTGATGGATTACCATAAAATTTGCTACAGGTGTACCAAATAGGATGACCAGTAACTACTTTTCGTCAATGTGTCCAATACTTTGGTTGCAAAGTGAATGACATTCACCTCCTTGGTTGTATTTTGTGATTAGTGCTACTTTAGTGCAGTGAGCATGACTGTAGTCTCTTATGCTGTGTCTTAATTTCCAATACTTGCGTTAGTACATTTTTATGTTGTGAGTACTTTATACTTTTAAGTATAGTGCCGTGATTTTGGCAGGGTAGTGTTGTCTCAATTCGAGTAGGGCCATTGTGCACTTACCAGAAATGAGAACATTTTACCGCTTTTACTTCTTCACTGAAATGCAATCGGGTGGAGCATTAGCACCAACATTTGACCGCCAAAATACAAACATAAAACATGTGTACAGCTTTTGTATATTGTGGTATTCATCGCAACCACTTAGCTCCAGCAGCTTCCTCGCCGCCATTTTCACAATCCCTCCACTTCCACTACATATTCAAAATGGTAACCGCTGAAGGCAAGAAGTGTGCAGCATCCCACGCTCAACATTTTGTTCGTTATGAGCGCACCATCTGGGTACTCACAGTACACTAAATTTTGCCATAACAAAAAATAGCAAGTGTACGTAAGGAAGAATGCAAACCGAGACACGTCATTAGTCTTGTTAAATAATAATGGATGACTTTGACACAAAGAAGAAAGCTACACATTTGTTAGTATAATCAACTTACTTAGAGTTTATTGAGATTTGTTGACATTAAGAGAAATGTCACCAGATTTATCCTTTTAAAATGATTTAAACTGATCTATAGTCATGATTCTCATATCTGACAGATGGAACATCCCCACCCCACCCTTCCAACCCATCATGTATCATCCCCTGCTCTGCTGTTTCCCCTCCTTCATTGTGAAAATACCACATCCTCATGAGAGTAGATATGATCACTTCCAGCCAGCACACAGCAGCACGACTCCCCCTCACTATCATGCTATGCAATAGTAGGTTCTGAACCCTGTAATTAACCAAAGATGCTTGTTGCTGTCCTCCAGAGTGTCTTGCTGGCTGTGCATTTTAGAACAGGTGTTTACTCCCCTCCAGATCTGATGCGTGACCAGCATTCAGTTTGCCCGCCCTGAGGCGTGACCACGCAGGATGAACAACACAACTCGGAGCCAATATCACAGCGTGGCCCCCCTCTTCAAATTGTAGTCACATAAAAAAGTGACCCTGGAGTAAGCTTTTAGTATTTTACAAGAGCTTACAGCATAAAAGGTATAAAGTCGGTGTTAATATCTCGATTACCACGCTGTCAAATGTTCAATATGTTTGCTTTACATAATCTCTATTTGTCAAAATGGAGACAATATCATCTAATATTTGTTTTAATTGGACTTTCTCAATTGAATGCATGTCTCTGTTTTTCTTTATTGTCTGCAAACACTCGGTTTGTTAACTAGATTTGCGCAGAATAAACTGCATGTGCGAGGTTGGACAGAGGTTAGGAGAGAAGAGGTGTGTTGATCCTGTCGCATTAGGAGACACTGTTGTCTTCTCTCCTCCTGCTCTTACAGTGCGGGGGAAGAAAGGGAGATACTTCCTCCTCCACCATCCCACTGCAGACCACACGGATTGAGGATTTTTTTTTTCTTTCCCCTCCGTGTGACACGTAGTTGACAGCTTGTTTTGTTGGCGTTGTTTCGGGGGAAAATATCGTGGAAAATGCCAAAGTTTTTTTCTTTTTTTTTTCCGGTCGTCCTCTTACGCACGCAGTAGGATAGTGCTCTTGTGGTAGATGGTCAACACACAAGAGGAGAGATGAGAGATGAGTGATGTGCTCTGAATTACTCAGTGCACTAGTTTATTTAAAAATTCATGGATCAACCTGCTCTTCTGCTTTTCGCTCAGGGGACTGAGGATGGCTGAAGACGTGACCTGTTGCAGCTTTTCTTGAAGCTGTTTGTGTTTGGATGGATAAAACATTGCAGAATGAATCAGTTTCCACAGCTTCTTTTAAGACGGATTGTTAAATGAGGCGGGATTGAAGTACTTTTTTGGGGGATTTGTGTCCCTTTTTTTGTTATTTGCGCACTTGAACGGAGGGAATCGACGTGCTGGGCTCCTCCTGGAGACAAATCCGTAAATGTTTTGAACAGATTTTGAAGTTGAAGAGCGTTTTTGTTTTTTTGTTTTTTTTCTTTTTGTTTTGTTTTTTTAAATAAAACTGATGATGGACTAAAACTGGTCAGGATCTCGCCACTCTCGCGGCTGTCACACCGAGCGCGCAGCACCGCGCCCTGCTTTCCAAGGAGACTATAACCTCCTTTTCTGTCTCCTGTCTCACACTTGTCTTCCCTCCCGTGTGATTTTTGCTTTTAACAGAATGGCCCGCTTTGGAGACGACGTCCCGGGCTTGTTGAGCTCAGGGGATGGAGGGTCCGAGCGCAACCGGAACCGCGATGGAGCGGCCGTGTCCACAGGTGGCATCTCCCCAGCCTTCAAGCAGACCAAAGCGCAGCGTGCCCGCACCATGGCCTTGTACAACCCCATCCCGGTCAGAGAGAACTGCTTCACCGTCAACAGGTCCCTCTTCATCTTTGGTGAGGACAACGTGGTCAGGAAGTACGCCAAGAAAATCATTGAGTGGCCATATCCTTTCTCTGCTTCATGGTGCAAATGAAGCCGGTTAAACGTGTGAATAATTTCTCTGTTTCAGCACCATGGAGAGCACACATAGAGCAATACATGAGAAATTCAACCATCACACACACACACACACACACACACACAGAGAGAAAGAGAGATCAGTCTGAAGATTGTTTGAGTGATAAATTACTTTTTTGGTTCATTAGTTGATTGCTTAATTTAAATACAAAACTGTGCAACAGGAAATTAGGTTTTGATAAAGGAAAGAAGACATGAATTAAATTAGACTTTTTCTTTGTTGAGTTTGAGTCATGTTATGACAATATATCTCTATCTAGACAAAAAGTACTGCAGAGGGGGAGGTGGTGTCAGTGGAAAACGGATTAGAGGAACACACAGGAGTTTCTCTGTTTATGGCTGTAAATCTTCTCTGTCAACAAAAGGCTATGAAGACCTGCTGTCCCTCCTGAAGAGTTATATACAGTAAACATATCTAACTCAACTAGAGCTGCAATGATTAGTCAGTCAATCAGAGGAAATCCATCAGCAACTATTTGGATAATTAATTAGTTTTGATATTAATAATTTTGGTCATTGTTTGAGCAAAGATGCCAGTGTGAGGATTAGCTGCTATTCTGTGTTTTATATGACTGTAAGCTGAATATATTTGGGTTTGTGACTGATAATTGGACAAAAACGACATATACTTAGACTTTAGGACACTGTGACAGTCATATTTGTGCTATTTTACTTTGTGATAATTGCAACCACTCATTACAAGCCAACCAACTAAAATGTATCTGCTGCTATCTGCCTAAATACTGCTATTAAATCAGAGAGTGGCATTATCCAAATCTGTATTACATAACACTTTTATTAAATTTCAGTAGTGCTATTACATTACTGATTACTGCTTTCTCAAACCTAATGACTCACACTTTTATTACTGAAATGGGAGAGACTAAACTATTTCCACCGCCTGTTGCTGAGTAGGACGACCACACGCAAGCGTCCATTGGTGGCGTGTTTGTGCTGCCGTTGTGCAGCTCACCAGGTGCCCAGGCCAGGTGTGGCTTTCTCTCTGCTATTGTTCTGCTCCATTCAACTGCTTCCTGACTGACTGACTGGCCCACTGCTGATTTAAAAAAAATAAATAAACACCCAGCAAATAGAATGAGTGTGCTTCTATTGTTGATCGCTGTCTATTGTTGTTTCCTCTGGGTTTGCCCATCTATTGAGGTGGTTAAAAATAGAAATAGGATGAATTTCAATCAACAGCTGGGGAAAAAATGTTGAAGCGTATTTGTATTGGTTGTCGGTTGGGTCGTTACATTAACAATACTATAAGTGCACCTACAGGCTCATCTTACAAGCTGCGTCAAGAGTACAGACGGCTTTAAGTCAAAATAATGTCTTTGCTGTAGTGACCAGGAGGAAACGAGTCAGACTGAATAACCTCCAGGTTAATGTGTTGTTATGGAGGGAGTGTCTCATTACATCTAATGAGCTCTACTGTATCTGATTAACAGACATTAACAGGAATTATATGTAATGATGTCTGATCGCTCTGCCGTATACTATTGCAACAAGTCATTAGTCACTCAGTTAGTCTATATTATATTGTTTGCCAATATGGTTTTGAAGGGAGTGATGCTGAGCTGAGTGTCGCTGTGTTCTTGTAAATATCCACTGTGGCTGTGATGAGTGGCTCTTTGTTATATACAGTATAGGAAACTTGTTCGGAGTGTGAACATTCATGCATGTTAAATACACAAACATATTGATGATGGTACACACATATTTATATTTCTATACTTGTGAGGACACTCACTGATACATTCTTTGGGGAAAAGGAAACATGAACAAAACATTTATCCTCTTTTAAGCAAATATGGCAAACACCTTAGCAAACAGTGGCTATTCACACATCCAGCACTTACTGAGCAACATTATCATTTCTTTGGAGTCGTTTTTCTGTCCACATAGCGACTGTAAGTTCAATATTCACTCTGTTTTTGGTCTCTACCAGCTCCTGAGGGATATATTTGGCTCTTTAGCTGCTAAACATTTGATTTTGTTCACCAAACCTGGGTCTTCCAGCTGCTTGGTGCTGAGCAGGGCGTGTATGGAGGGTTTTGAAAGTTTTACTTAACGTAATTACCTTTACGTAATTACTATGAGAGCGGAAAGAGTGAACCAAAGCAGTGAAATTGCAGGCCTAAACAATGAGCTGAAACTTGCTTTAAGGCTCCATAAAACTAGGTGATGATTCTCTGTAGCTTATCTTAGCTCAGACTGGAAACAGAGGGAAACAAATAGCGTGGATTTGTCTAAAGGTAAAAAAATTACCTCTCACCACCTCTAATACGACACACTATGATTCTACAGCTGATGACTATAGGATGGGCTATTTTTTGGCCTGGAGCAGTGACTTCATGCAGTCTTGACATTGGTGTGAGGTTGCCTAGCACCCATTAGACGTTTTGGCTCTTCAGTGTCCTAATCTATGATTTTTTTCCCCTCTGTATGCAATGAAGAGCTTCATTTAAGGAGAAATTTAATTTTTCCCTAAATTTAACATAGACCTAATTCTATTTTTAATCCTAACCCTTTAATAGTTCTTTGAAAAAGTAAAAAAATATCCTTAAAAGTCCAGTGTGTAACATTTAGAAGGATCTATTCGCAGAAAATCAATACTGTATAATCATCTGAAAATAAGAATTGTTGTTTTTATATTACCTTAGAATGAGCCGGGATATTGGGTCCTATTACCCAGAGTCCACCATGTTGCCCTGTTTTTACAGCAGTCCAGAATGGACAAACCAAACACTGGCTATAGATTGGATTTTTGCATTTTTTGCAGCCACCGTAGTTTCTTTTGCACGCTGGGAAATGGGAAGGTGAAGCAAGGCAGTTGCAATCAACATCTACTTCGCTAGATGACAGAAAAATACTGCATACTGGCCCTTTAAACATCTTCACTTCCCAAAAAAGTCCTTGCTTTCATCTTTCATTGTCTAAAACGTATTGGTTCTCACAGAAATAGAAATAAAGGAGCACACACACAAATATGCACACATATACACACACACCATCTCTGCAGGACATCTCGTAAAAGGTCAGCCCTGTGTTTGGAGCTGTCACCTCACCTTAAGAGGCTCTTTTTTCTCTGAGTGCTCAATTAACAACAGATGATCAATTCAGGAATCATCCAGAGGTCTCCATGACTGAGCAGTCAGAGTGCTGTGTGTGGGCTTATGAAAGCATCTGACAGTATGTTTTGATCTTTATTTGAGTACGTATTCTCTCTTATATGCCTCTGACATGCTCACAGGAGTAAGAGGTAGTTAAATATTCATGAACATGTATGTGTGAGCCTGACTGTCAGCCTACCTGCCTGAGGGTCGATGGAAAGGCTGATGGAGGCCTGGCAGGGAAGAGACAGGGCTAATTAAGCGCGTGGCCTGAGTTTAGTGTAGCAGGCCTGGTGAGGGCTGGCAGCTGCTCCTCCTGTCTGATCCCCACTGGGATCTCCCGCAGTGGGAAGTTTCCCATTGAGAAGGTACACCTCTAAATAATTGATTGATGGATTTAATAGTTTGTTTCATCAGGGCACACAAAAATAACCATATGCTTGCTGGTTGTCAGGCTTTCAGTTTTTAAGTATCAAGACAGGTAGACATTTTCGGCTACTGGACAGGAAATGTCACAAATGACTTTATGCTTTTATGGCAAATGTCAGAGGCCTAACCAGGATTTAAAATACATGATAATTGAATTAAGGCTGCATTTTAGGTTGAAAATTCTTTGTATATGCCTCTAGGGTCAGCTTATCCTTGAGAAACACCATTAATTTCCCTCTAACTAAATTCGATCCTTGCATGAAAAATGGAAATGGAAAATTAGCAAGGAAATGACCCGTGTGTCCCCAGTGTAGTTATGATGCTACTCTCATTTATTTCCAATTATAAAAACATTTTTCTACTTAATGCATGCTTTTTTACTTCTTTAATGAGACCGCATGTTTAGAGTGAACAGAAAGAAAATTAGGCTTGTAATTGCTGCCTTGCACTATGCTCAACTATGCACTGCTCTCCAGTCTGTGCAGAGAAGATGAATATAACCAATCCACAAAACATCACACATATGGTATGTTCCACCTTCCTTCTCTCGTTATCTCCGGGCCTCAGGTACTGTGACTGCCTCTTCATTTCCTGACTGAGAGGTGTATATAAGAGCCGGCTGTGGCTCTGAGTTGATATGGTTTACCCACAGGGCTGGCTGAACTATGGCCGCATTTATCCTCGGGATTGATCGGCTGGCTCAAGCAGGCCACTGAGGTGTGGAGGTGATGTGGAATTAAAGAAAGATTGAACTGTGTTTGGTGCAGCAGTCTGTTAAATCCATTCATTTGACAGCATCTTTTATCTTATGGATATTTTAATAACGGCACAGTTTGAAGTTGTAGTGTGTATCAGTGTTTTCATTCCTCAGGCTTAAATATAGTTAATTTTACTCCAAATGGTGATTACACGCCTGGCTTTGTTCTGTGTTTTTATATTTAATGTTGCTCTCTGCCTTTACCACACACTCATACACACACACAGGCAGCTGATGAGTCACAGATTTCCAATAAGCCAATCTCAGATGCTTGTGATTCCTTCTGATTTTCACCTCTATGTAATAATAATCACAGGGGCTTGGATCCAATCTGGGCTTGAGCGTATTCACAGATGCACAGGGCATCACACTCTGTCTCCATGTCTATTTTTACACGCATGTTTGAGGAATCGAGGCAGAGTGCCAGCGTCACTGTGACTCACAGGATTGCTCACGAGCTGCGAAAGCTGGTAGACGATCCGTGATTAACGTCACAACCAAAACAGCACAAAGGAGGGGAGAGGATGGGTTTTTGGTTAAAGACACTTGTTGAATGTGTAACTTATGGTGAATCCATTATTGATTTGTTCTGTATTCTATGGAGAGACTTTATTAAAAGGCCTGGGGTTAGTCAGGGAACATCAGTTATATCAGGTATAACCCATCTGTTGTTTGGAGGCTCTTGGGCAAATAAGTCAACACACTTCTGAGACTGCAGAATATACGAGTGCATCAAAAAGGCTGCAGAGGCCGAATCAGTAATAACTGCGAAGGCACTCGGAGAGTGCAGACCAAGGCCAATAGTCCAATCTTCTATGATATGAAAATCTGCAAGTGCCGTCTACTTTATACTTAGGTTCGTTTTACAAATGACCTATCTCGCAATGTTATCAAAAGTAAAAAGTGATTTATGCACCCACCTTGTGATTTGTTTCTGCTCGAAAATGTAATGGCTCTACCCTTAATCATGCTTCACTTTTCCACCAAGTTTCAGGAAAATTGTGTTAGTAGTTTTTCTGTAATCTTCCTGACAGACAAACAAACAAACAAACAAACAAACAAACAAAGTAGTGGCAGAAGTAACAATGGATAAAATTACTGTGTATACATTTATTCAACTTTTGTGTTGTAAAATGTTCCAAGTCTCTTTTCATGTGGGACTTTGAGCATTAGCCAATCACTTGAAGAGTCCAATGGCGACTACAGGACTAGATTAACAAGGAGGTGATATATGGTGGCGTGTTGATGTTGGCACACCCTTGTTTCATCCTCTTCTACGTGGCATGAAGGAGAAACTATGTTGAAAAATGTGAAAGGCCCTATTTGGAACCAGTGTTTAGTTTGTCTATTCTGGGCCACTGTAGAGACATGGCTGTTCAACATGGTGGATGGAGAGTATTATCACAGAGTGTGCAGTTCCCCTCAGCTCTGCAGAGCTCTTTATCATCTTTCAACTCATTGGTTTGATTTACTGCCTCACAACTTTGCTGTTATGATTGACTTTCACTACTCTCGTCGTGGCATTTGTGGCCACAGCTGGCTGCTGTTTTCAGTGAAAAACCCACTGTATACTGCCAACCCAGCAGCAAATAGCAGATAGACACAAGCTAGTTTTTTATCCAAAAGTAGCAAAAATTTTAACTGAATTTCGAGAAAATTCACTACTCCATTCACTACAGTTATGGGATTATTAGGAGCTGGTGCATCGAGATAAACAGCTGCTAATTCAGTGTCAGGATTGATCTTAAGCTGGAGGAAGAAGGCGTAATGAGATGACATAATTAAATGAGCGCTCGTCAAACCTCAGTTGGTAAAAACATATGTAGAACAATGTAGAGAAAGTAAACATTCATGTTTGATGTATTAATTTGAAGAACTCTCCACACAAATGAAATTTTCATCTGCCACTGGATTTCATCTCTTCAGTGGACATTTAATTCACTTGCTTCATGTTCGTCATGATTTATTCCCCAAGTCTGTTGCACTTTGTTGCATTTTGCTTTTATCAATACATCAACTTTTCCTCCTCAACCAAGCATAAGAACTTTTTTGCAATGTTATTTGGGAAATTTTTGAAACTAAAGCTTTTACTTGGAGTTGGTGGAGACCAAAAACTGAGCTGTGTAAGAGGATATCAACTTAAAACATGGCCAAAACATCACTTATTGCAGGTTTAATGTGCAGTTTAAAGTAAGTAAGTAAGTAAAAGAAGTCAGTCATCAGGCACTTTCAGGCAGAACAAAGAGAAAAGTTAGATAAATTATGTGTAATTGATTAAAACATCAACTGGTTTTGACCTCAGGGTCTTAAAAACAGATTGATTAAACCTGGAACTCTATATAGACAACACACACGGACCAACATTGTTCCATCACCTGACCTGCAAATACAAAAGAAACTATCACAGCTATATAAAAATATTTATAACATATAACAATATGAAAAAAATATATGAATGTATCACATTTACGTCTATCAACACTACTTGAAGATATGACCACACATTCAAATCTAGGACAAAGTTGTAAACATTTTTAGGTGACAATAATGATATGATATGATCCGTCATGTAGTGGTTAAAATTAGCCTCATATACAGCACAAAGCTGTAGCCTCTGTGTGTGTATGTGACAGAGACAGTTCAGCTGCCCAGTAACCGTCTTGTAGCATTGACTTTTGGCTGGAAGAGAAGCCTGTTGCCGTGGATACCTCTGTCTTTCTGTCTTCATTTTCTCTCTTTCCCCCCCTGTCTTACCTCTCTCTCGCTCTCTCTCTCACTCGCTCTCTCTCTCTCTCTCTGCCTCCCTCTGTCTCTCCCTTCATCTTGTCTCCCCCCTCCTTCTGTTTGTTGTGTGTTTGAGGGAATGCAGGGTGTGGCGACTGGCTGCTGCTTCTCTCAGTGAGGCTAAACTGATGCTAGTTGTTGTTGAGAAGCGAATCAAAACATACACCTCACTTCTTGAAAGGGCAAAAAAAAAAAAAAATAATAATGTGAAAACATCCCCCAGGCAGATATTATTAAATTAAACCACTTTTTACTATTTGTTTTCATGCTCATCACCTACTGGTTGCTGATGGCTGCTACGGTTTTGTTTTTCCAAAACCTGTCAGCAATTAACTTGAAATCACTGAGTCAATCTGTGGCTCAGCCAAGGTTTAAGTTAGAATCCCTGTGGGCTGGTGGGAGTAAGATTGTATTTGCTCTGTTTATTTAGCTTCATCGCTTACATGTCCCTGAGTAACCTTGCTGGGTACAGCTGCCAGCGCAACATCGATGTCAGTCTTATTTGGTCTCATTGCCTCCTCCTCACCTATCAGTTTCGCAAGCTCCTGACTCTCTATGCAGCCATCATCTTCTCCTCCACTGATCACCCTTCATCCTCCTTATCACTTTTTCCCTGTGTCTTCTTGCCTGTTATCTCTGCCTCCTTCTTCCTTCCGCTCTCTCCCTCCCTGTCTCCACTCTGCAGATTTAAGCTCCCTTCCTTCCTTCCTACCTCTTCTGTACATAACCAGGAGAAAGGAAGACTGCCCACGCAGAGCATTAGATAAAGAGTACTTTCCTGGCTTAACTCAACCCCAGAGTGGCTGGAGTTGAACCGACAACCAATGCTGGTCCCACAGAACAGGAGGTGAAGCTTGTAGCAACAGTGACCCTGTTTATAGGATCATGTCTTAGGCCCACCCACTCACCTCCATAAGCCTTCTGTTGCCTCGGTCGTGTGTGTTTGTATGTGTGTGTGTGTGTGTGTGTGTGTCACTGTCTGTGGCAGCTGACCTCAAATAAGGTACAGCCTGTGTCTGGTTGTTTCTACGGCCCGGGGCTTATAACATGCCAGGTTAATTCTGTTTCATACAGAGGAATTAATGTCTCCCTGTCTATCTATGCTTACATGACACTGTAATTGCAGTGCTGCTGGGATTGATTTACTGTAATTACCTCAATTATTTTCCCCAATCGTTTAACTGAATCTTTCCTATTCTAAGTCCATAGACTTTCTGTGCTTTGTATAGACATTATAGAAATATTTTTAGTACCATTAATTGCACTACGCACATTTCCTGAACTGCTATTGTGCTCTGATGAATAGATCGCATGACACTTGTGTTGGGCTGTGACCTAGAAACCTGTTTAGTGCTCTCTCTCTCTTTCTCTGTGTTTCTGTCTATTCTGTGAACAACCCATGTGTCATTTAAATCCACTTACTTAAAGAATGAGGCTGGTAATATTCAATATTTTTCTTATTGTTATATGAAAATACCAAAACTAACAATGAACTGATCTTACTAACAAGCATTGCGCGTGTATCCAAATCACATCAGTGAGCTGCATTGTTGCACTGGGTGACATGTTCCCTCATTACCATGAATAAGAGCACTGTAGTTTATTTTGAGTTGATCCCAGATATGCTATGCCGCTGCAGTAAATACTCACTACTGCACCAAATCTGTGGCTTAAAATAGTACACATACACGTTTTTTTCTTTTTTTGGGGAATGTTTTAGAAAATTATTGAACCTTTTAAAAAAGTTAATACTCATGACCTGTTGAGCTGAAAGTAGCTTGTGCTGAGAGACAGACTAGCACGTGTTTCGTTTTGATTTTTCTCAAGGTTAGGGTTAAAATTCACCAGCCTTATCCTGTATATTAACATACTTTATTAGACACTCAACATTAGGTCAGTCAGAAGTTCCTTAACTTCAGCCTTCCACTCCGTTTGAGTACATGATCCTCACCACCATCATCGCCAACTGCATCGTCCTGGCTCTGGAGCAGCACCTTCCTGGAGAGGACAAAACACCCATGTCTAAGAGACTGGTGAGATAGTCACACATGGAAACGTCTGCACACACAACCACACTTCATGCGTTTCTGACAACTTGCCTTTGATGGAGACTAAAGAGAAGACACCTGCTTCAATTTCAGTTCTGTGGAGGCTAATTATCACTCTGATCATCTCTTGTTTTGCATCTACAGGAGAAGACAGAGCCCTACTTCATTGGGATGTTCTGTTTTGAGGCTGGGATAAAGATCATCGCCCTGGGCTTTGTATTTCATAAAGGCTCCTACCTCAGGAACGGATGGAACGTCATGGACTTCATCGTGGTCCTCAGTGGGTGAGTCGCACAGGGTGTTTGTGTGTATTCGGATCTGTGAAGCAGGATTAGTGTAGAAAGGGATGGTGATTTCTGTGAGATTTACTGTATTCAAAACACCCTTCTTCTTATGTATTTGTTTAAGGCTCCAAGTTATTTCTATCTTGTTTCGTTGCTCGCATTTGCCTTCTTTCTTGCCTGTGACTTTTCCTACATTTTTAATTTTAATTTAACACTATTACCAAAAGGGATTCACGGCCTGTGAAGAAAAGTCACACAAGCAGGTTGTTTAATGGAGTTTTGGTAACCCGGCAATATTAGAACTTTGGTGTTGAATCTGATTATCCTCACATTAACATGTTTCATTATATTTACTATTTATTTTTCACTTCACTGTGACTACAAAATTATATTCTTGTTCTACTTTGTGATGCTGAAGATCTGCTATCTGTCCGATGGCAATTTGGATGACATTTATGTAATTTAATTAATCAAAGTTCCTTGAAAAGGTAACTCTCACTGCGTCCAAAATTGCACATATTCACTAATAAACATTCAATAGTTTACAGTATATATATGAGTAGGAAATTAAGATTTTGGACACTGATGACTTGCTGTCATTGTGTGACACATCTATAAAAGCTGAAGCATTACAGTGTGGAACTTGGTGTACATACATATGGGTTCTACTTGTTTATTTATTTGTGTTCCATCGTAGAAATTTCTGAGTGTACGTTTGAAACATAGTGCCAAAGCTCAGAGTGTGTTGGCTCTGGCTGTTGCCATTTTGGCAGTCCTACCTCTGCCGGCTCTTGGTTAATCCAAAAACGGGCAAAGATGTGTTGGTGGAGCTAAGGCCAGTTGAATGAAACCTGAAACAAGCCTCCTGTGATGGCACCCACCTATCAATCAAAGTGGACACGCTCTTAATTATGCACAATTTGTTTTAAAGGGTCAGAGATTGCTGGTTGGTAAAAACTATGCTGGGATTTTGAAAACAACCTGTTACTACCTAAGCACCATGTTGGATTAATGTGAGGTGGAGCTGAGGGCACGCCACAAGCAGCTGTGGACTGTTGTGAGGTGGTTACAGCTTGTAAACCATCACCTCACTCTGTGTACTTACAGTACATCAATTACATGGCAGTTAAAGGCCCAGGGGGGCTTACGTTAGTCTGTTGCGCGGGGGAAAGGTGTTAGATTAAAGGCCAATTTACAGCAGGCAACTTCTCAGAGGAAGTAGGTGCCTCACTGTCAGAGCAGAGTGAGGAAATGTTTATGATTTCAAAAGAGGAGCTTGATGAGACAGCAGATTAAACTCAACACCTCTCTCTCTCACACACACACACACACAAATGAAATATTAATCAATTCACAGCGCAGAAGTACAAAGGGCGACAGACAGGGTTCTTAGAGAATTCTACATGATTCTGGCTGTTCAATTATTGATGATCTGAGCTCTGCTTCTTAACGATACTCCACTCGCTGTTGGAGAGAGGGAGGATGCCACATTGGAGGAAAAAGGTGGTATAAAAGAGGAGAGGAGGGATTGTTGTGGAAGGTTGTAGGGAAAGGTTTGGTCAGAGAGCTTCCTGCTCTACCAGCCTCAGTTGATGTGTGATAGTGGTTTAGGACAGTTAACCCCACATCACGACTTGACCAAAATTAGAAGCTTAATTAAACCGCAGTGAGACAGGCGCGTACTAATAGATTGTTCTAATCTCACCTGTTTGACAAAAACAGACCAAAGCCTGTTAAGGCTGACAGATGCTGTAATCAGACCTGAATGTGAGCTCTGTATACACAGACAGTCAGTACTGATGTGTTGTCTTCTCTTGGCACAGAGGTCAGTGTTTGCTGAGGCTGAAGTCATTAGAGTCGTCCAAAATAATACAATCTTAATTTACTGAGCCATTATTTAACAGTAAGATGAATACACACCAAAAATCAGAAAACAACAAAGGCATTTCTTCTGCCTTTATGTTCTGTGGGTTGAATTTCAGCCACCCGTTGTGATTTAGGGTGGAGACGTGCTCGATCTGGATGAAATAGCTTTCCAGGTCTCATTTTATTAATATTCAGCATGATGAAGTGAGCTGCAGATAGATCTCTCTCTAAATTATCATTCTGGCCACAGCAAAGATAAATTGCTGAAAATGTTCTCGCGCTCTCTCCCTCCCTCTTTCTCTGAAACACACACAGACCACCGACCACACACACACTCACACTACCATGGACACACTCACTCACCTATAGGCCATCACTCAAGGTTTGCAACCTTATTAGAGAGAGAATGAATATTATGAGAACTCCTGATAATATTAGATGAGTCACTGGTGCTGTCTATCAGTTAGTAATTAGTTGGCCTCTGCAGACAGGAGGGGTCACAGACTGTGTTACAAATACTCAACAGACACAGACCTCCCTAACTCACTGCTCACACACACAGTATGCATGCAAACCACTGACAGTATAAAGAATGGACAGAGTATGTGTGATGTCACCCAGGTTTCCATTGCCAATTTGAAGCTCGAAATCGGTGGCTCTGACCGCTGCCATGTTGGCAGTACTGCCTGTTCCGCCTCCTGGCTAATCTAAAAATCGGCAAAGACGTGGATCATCAGCGGACCTGAGGCAGGCCAAATGACGCCTGGATGCTCAAACATCTGTAACGGCACCCACCTGTTAATCAAAGTAGCCACACTGTTAATTATGCATAACTTTAAGACTTAATATAATTTAAACAGGTGAGATTAAAAAAAAATCAAAATGAACAAGGAAATTAGCTATAGAGACCAAAACGATCAAAGAGGTGCAACCAAGCAGCAACCTCTGTGGCTGGAAAATGAAGCCAATGCGGAAATCCCCAAAACTGCAGTTCCTCAAATGACCACTCGAGGCTGGCTACAGAACGAGTCAATCTCCATAAGCCCCCATGTTAAAATGCCCAACTTCACAGCAGATATAAACATGTTTACAGCCTGGTACAAAAAACTGTTTTTGTTGTTCATGAAAACTGTACTGAGTCTGAATTTCTATATAACTAGGCTTAAGGCTTAAAGTTGTGCATAATTAACAGCCTAGCAGCTTTGATTGACAGGTTGGTGTCATTACAGATGGTTTGTTTGAGCACCCAGGAATCATTAAGCCTGCCTCAGGTCCGCTGATGATCCATGTCTTTGCTGATTTTTAGATCAGGTTTAGAGGTGAAAGAGGCAGGACTACCAACATGGCGCCGGCCACCGCCACAGATTTTGGGCTTCAAAACGGCTCTTCAGAAACCTGTGGGTGATGTCAAACATACGCTGTCCAGTCTTTATATTGTCAGTGGGTGCAACTTTGTAATTAGACACACAAAAAAAATACACAAACTGTTAGTTTGTTGTACGTATAGAATGTAATGCAATTCAGCCCAATTGCAACGCAGTAAATACTGTAATCTGTGAAGCTTATAATGTTCAGTTCTGTTGACATTGTGTCAGAGAAGTGTTGATTTAACTCACGTGACTGCTCTGAGCTGAGGTTTACTCTGTTTTAACTGTACCGCAGAGATATTTTGCCCATGGAAGGAGAACACACGACTGTTCGCTGAGACTACAAAGCATGTGAACCCTTCCACAGTGGAAACCCCTGACTCACTCAACATTATGTGTGAACACGTGTAATTATGGAACCATTTGCTAACAGTGTCGACGCTGGAGGCCATGATTACCTCAGCAAGCTGCCTTGATGTTTTAAGATGGCCTGTATTACATAGAGAGAGTGAGTGGGAGGGAGGTATGAAAAACCAGATGGCTCTTGCTGTTTTCCTTAAAGGCTGTTATTGTGTAGCTGAGGACTGTTGTGATTGAAATTCGAATAGCAGGCCTGCAGATTTTCTTAGGCCATCATGCACGCTTTACCAGCCAGTTACCACTGCTAAAGTTGTTAAAGAAAGTAAGAGACCAGGGGAGGTGAAACCTAAGAAAGCATGACAGAAGAGAAACAAAGTAAAGAACAGAGAAGAGATGGAGCTGGAGGAAACAAGAAGGATGCCTCTATGCGTAATCGTACGTACTAATTGGCACCTTGGCAGTCTCATCTGCTGGCAAGCCCTCCATTAGACTGGCAACAGTTGGCAGAGGGCGACGCCCACCAAGGGATTGTGTCACCACTATGTGCCAGACACCTCGTGGGGGATATGGAGAGAGTGGAGCAGAGATCGAGTTAGCTCAGATGTAGTTAATGAGAGTAAAGGTGGAATAAAGAGCATCCATTTCCGTTACCCTCAGGATGGTTTTATGGAACACAGACATGTCTGAGAAATCTGTTGTCAAGATGGTTCAGCCTTTTCCCTCTTTACTTTGGAAATTGAAGCTTATTTTACTGTTCATATAAACTGACTACCCCAAAAGAATTGGCACTGATCAGGAGAGGAGAGGAGAGGAGAGGAGAGGAGAGGCGAGGAGAGGCGAGGAGAGGCGAGGAGAGGAGAGGAGAGGAGAGGAGAGGAGCTTCTTCTACTTCAGAAGAGCTTGTAAGGGGAGGAAAAAATTGACAGAGACATTTTGAAACTGTGGTGGCTCTGGCTGCCGCCATCTTGGTAGCCTTTAAGCCTTAATATAATTGAATTATAATATAATAATTTAATTGAATGGGTGAGTTAAAAAAATCACCCTCAGTACAGTTGTCATGGGAGCTTATGGAGACTGACTCACATCTGTAGCCAGCCTCAAGTGGACATTTGAGGGACTGCAGGTTTTGGTACTTCCGCATTGGCTTCACTTCACAGCCGTTTGTTTAGTTCTCAAAGGATTCAGATTACTGCTTTTCAACAGCAATATGCAATCTTTTAATTGTGTGGGATCAATTAATCAATTAAAGTTGTGTATGTTTAATTTTGGTGCACACATTGTTATGTGGCTAGAATAAGATGGAGTTCGTGGAGTTCTTCTAGGCCTCCAGTGTTAATTACCAGAGAGAGGCATTGTCCTCTTTTCTATGTGAACGGATAGATGCTGCAGCCATTTGTCTTTATTCCTCACTGGGTGTCAAAACTGGGCTATTTCTACTCTATCACCACTTCTAGCCAGGAGGGAGAGCTAAGATGAGAGTTTCACATCGATCGCATCACCCTTAATATCAGCCGGCGAGAGAAATGCAAGAATATTAATGAGTTTTGTAGCCTCTATGTGTTTACATTTTGTTTTCTTTTACTCCCTCCCCTCATTAGTTTTCCTTTTTCCTTTTCCCTTGTTTCCTTGCCATTTATTTTTTGTCTTTTGCTTTTGTTTCTTTTCATTTTGTTTCAATTCCTGTCCTTATCTTTCCTCCCGCAACATAATTCTGCCAGTGTTGCTAAAGTTGAGCTGCACCATTTGCGTCACATTATCTCAGCGAAGTTGTTGGGGTGTGAACATACTGTCACTGTACCTGACTCACTGAAAGCTGAAACCACAATCTGTCTGATGTGTGTGTGTGTATGTGTGTCTGTCTGTTTGTGCATTCATGTGCATGAACCAAATGTGCCACTACTGCATGTCTTTTAGCCAACAACACCTTCTGTCTGTTTGGCAGTCATACACCTGTTAGGACTGTCACACACACACACACACAGATACTTTCAACCACACATAAACAGATACAAAGACAGTCCTGTCCTCTCCAATCTTATTTCCCATCTGTTGTCTGATCGATTGATGAGTTCAGACACAGCAGGGGTGGATATGTCCCCCTGAGCTGTTACCGTGGTGACTGAGGACCCCGCCCCAGGTCAGGCTGTCACTGGCTCCAGTCCCGCTGCTTCTCTGGTCAGTGTCTCTACAATTAGACAAGACGAGGATAGATTTCCTCATAGACTGATGGGGGAATATTGCTTATAAACCTGCTTTTTCGGTGCATGTGACAGAAAAAATCAACACTTTTCTTTTACTATTCAACAAGCTTTTGTTGTCACAAATCAAACCAAATGAAATATCAATATATACGAGAATAAGATGCAGGGAGAGAGAGAGAGAGAGAGAGAGTGTAGTGAGTGACATCCTCAGAGTGAAAGTGGCGTTTTAGCTGTGATCCTGAATTAAGTCAGTGAATAATGCTAATGGTGTTGAGGAAATTGACAGTCTAACAAGCTCACTCTCGGTCCCTGTATGCCCTCCCTCTTTCCCTCTCTTTTTCTCCATCTTTCTAAAGAGGCTGAGTGGGCCATGAGACAAAGACTATGTCCTTATGCAGCCTAGTCTATCAGAGAAGATGAGGTGCTACACTAAGATTAAAGCAGTCCTGATGTTAGCTGGAGTTCACAACAAATTAAGGTCAGTTTAGGTACGAGTGAAAGTTGGTAAAACTGAAAGAGGTTTGAGATGAAAGTCAGTCAAACATTTGTTAGTCATGAACTGGCAAATTGAATCAGACAAGTGTTTTGTGAGAATTAAATTCATACATGCAGTCTACCAGTCTGACATTTGTTCCTGCACAGGCTCGGGTAAAAGATTTAAATAACACAATATTCCCACAACATAAATTACTGTTGAATCATGTCAGACATTGTTTAGAATGAAATTAATCTGAGTTGTAGAGACCTTATTCACTCCACACTGAGACAGGGTGACATACACAATGTGTGTCATTTTGATTTCTAGACTCAAACAGTGTATGCAAATAGAGGCAAGTCTGGCAAGGACAAAAGTTTTGTCCCCGGATAAAAATTAAAGTCTCCCAAACATCAAAGTTCTAAAGCAGCAGTGCAACATTTTGAGAAATATGGCCGCAGTTGCCAAGCAACAAGTTACTGGCCTCCAGTCAAGAAATAGTCCGGCACATAACCCCCCTGTAAAATGTAAATTTGTTGTTTTTACAATGAGATATAACATCTCAGTTAGTGAGCTTTAGAGGTGTTATGTCCGGACAGAACCAAGCTAGCTGTTTCCCTCTGTTTCAGTCTTTGTGCTAAGCTAAGCTAAGCTAAGCTGCTGTTAGCTGCTGGCTCCAGCTACATCCTGTACCATACAGATCTAATCTTCTCATCCAACTCACAGCAAAAAAGCAGTAAGTGTATTTCCCAAAATGTCAGTGTTCGGGGTGGGTCAGAGATGAAGAGATGTAGATGGGAAGCGACACTGGATTTATCGCCTGAACTGGAGCCAGGCGAGTGGACAACATAACTGGGGTTCAGGCAGGCTGAGCATGGCAGTGGTGGAGGGACTGAAGAGAGGAACTTGACAGAGAAAGCCAAGAAGAAAAAAAGAGTGAGTGACTGAGTAAGAGGCAGCCAGACAAGAGTAAATCTGGGACTTGCTTTTAGTCGTTGGCAAGAGCTTTGTGAAATAAAAGGCTGAAAGAGAGACGCCGAGCTGGGCTTCTTGCTGTTGGACTAGAAATATTAGCTGGCTGCTATGTCTATGTTTTGTTGCACTTGCTTGATGTTTGGGTGTCAAGTAATATGATCAACAACAAACAAATACACGTGTACAGCTGTCCATATTTATGGACAGTGATATTGCATTCTGAAACTGGGGGTAAAAAATCACTACAAATACCAAATCACAGTAAAAAAAACAGTGGGAAGCAATATTTATCAGTTGACAGTTAGTTTTTGTTTTAACCAGCATCAGATGTCTTGTAAGAGGCGTCAGAATGTACTAACAGTGTTGCTGGCAAGAGAAACGTGTGTGCTCTGTTACAGCCACAGTTTCTCTGCAAATGTTGAGTTGTTTTTTGTACACAATCCACATGGGAGTTAGAAACAGAGCTAATTTTGAGAAATTGTTTTTGGACTTTTGTAATAGCAGCTAACATCCATTTGTCCTCTCCTGGATGTTGAGAATTATTGGAGTGAGTGCTTCTGACAAGCAGCTAGACTAAATGGATGAGTGTCCAGAGGGGAGGGATGTTAAGGGCACCAAAGAGACTGTAGGTAGTATGAAATATCTCTAGTGTTCAGTGCCCTATGGTCCAGTGTGCAGAATTATCAGTGGCATAAAAAATTAAAGGCAAAAAATAATATATATTGTGAATTTTGTATTTGGACTAGCAGAGTTAGCAAGATCAACGCACAATGTAGTGAAACAACAAGTCTCTCTTACACTCTTTATTGAGAACAGTTCATGCAGAAACTACTGTCTGGCTGACACACATTCAGTATGTGAGAGACTTCAGAGGCCCTGACCTATAGAAAATCCCCTTTAAGCTCTGTATGAGTCTGGCTGGGGTAGAAGGTATATACATACATCAAAGGATCTTCCCGTCAATCAACCAAAGACTGGAGTCAGCAAAGTTGCATCATCATACTTCAGTCTCTATTATTTGCACTAGGTGTTAATAAATATAATAATATAGTAAGTGACTGATGTTAAATAAAGCCCAGTGTTGTCGAAGGAAACCGTGTTTTGTCCATGTCACTACAGAGTCGCTGCTGAAGCAGCTTCTTGAACAGTGTGGCTGTCAGAGTTGTATTGTTTCCAACAAGCAGTGTGCTGCATTTGACTTTCATTGTCTGCAAGAGACAGAACAGCTCCAAACCACTTTTATTTCACTTTTATACATGCAGTTAAAGGTCCCAGTGCTGTTATTCTCTATATCAGCACCCATGGAACAGCACTCAGTTTACTTGGTCGGCTGTTGTATAAACAACAATAAAACACTGACAGGAGGTCTGTTAGACTGAGGTTTTGTTACTTAAGGACTACTAAATAAATGTTGTTGATATTACTAGTACACAAAGTACATTTTGAACACGGAACTTTTACTTGTAATTGACCTCTGTAACTTCTTCCTGCACTGTTTGCAGAGTTTGAAAACCCTCCTCGGAAGACCAGAAAGCGCTGAATTTGACTCCGTTATTTTATGTTCAACTTGCTTGACTCTTTTGTAATGTGTTTTATATTTTCTAAACCTTTGACTTTGTAAATCAGCAGTGTTCTTGCTTTGCCTGTGATAGGGTTGGTTATGATATGCTGGAACATTGTAATTTTTATTTGGTACTGCGTGCTGTATGTGAACTTTTGTGACCTAGCAAGAGTTTGTATGCCAACAACACATCTCTGCACTGTACTAAATTAACATTTCTCACTCACTTACTCACCCTCCATCTTCTCCCTCCCCCTCTCTCTCTTCAAACAGATGGCAAATAAATAATTTACACAAATCAATTACTCATTCTGGCTAAAGAGCAAACATTAAGCTAACTGATACATAAACCAGTATGCATGTTGATGCTCAAATGATAACTGATTAACAGCGAGCCTGGCCAACGTTTCTGGCTGTTGATATAAGGAGCACTAACGTTTGATCTTGCATAACAACTTGAATGTCTTGTGTGTGAATGTAGGGGGGTTCAGTGTGTGTGTTTCAGAGAGAGAGAGAGTAAAAAGGATGAGGGGGGAGGTAAAAATGAGAGAGCACACTGTGGGAGGCAGAGAGGCTTATATTAACTAAACCATCCAGAGCAGCACTGTAGGAGTTGCTCCACACAATTCCTTATTTTGTCAAGACAATCCGCTGTACACACACCACCCACTGTACTGTGGGCCCCCAGAGCAGTTATATTAATTCATCGTCCTGCAGAATCACAGGTCTTTATAAGGTGGGAATGTATATTATTTTTAAAAAACTCCTGATGGTTCCCTTAAGATTGCACTGCAAAATAGTGTAGGTGCAAAACTTTGTGTTTTATTTCAGGAAATAAAACTCCAAATCTGCAGTCACAGCATTTAATGTTCACTTGAGCAGTCTGTCAAAAGATTGTACTATGGAAGGACACATACAATTGTTAGGTTATCATACTGCTGCTGATATTATCAAGTCAGAAATGAACGTGTCCCCAGGGGCTAAAATGTTCTTAAATGCTCCTAAATGCAGCAACTGAGTCACTGCTGGACATTTCTGTCTAGCAGATTGCCCAGTGCAGTCTGGGTGAAGAAAAGGAAGGCCATTTATAATTTTAAATATTATTGAATACAACCTCAGGCATTAAAAAAGATAAGTAACAAGACGAACAGTAAAGGAATATGCCAACAAATCGCAGTGAAACAAAAGGTTGAAAAACAAAACAATATCGTAAAAAACCCTCAACAAGGTGAAAAGTGGGGGCAGAAAAGGAAAAACTGCATAATCTATCGCTGTAATATCCACTGCCAATTTCCAGTAGCATTTTCAGAGTGCTTTAGAAATGTATTCTTTAATAATATTACGCCAAAAAGCCTCTTAAAATCAAAACAAGGGTAATAGTCTGTGATTACCATAGTTGAGTTGCACCGTCTTATGATAGTTAATATCCACATTCTTTGCACGCTGCCATAAAAACTTTGTCCACGCGTCACAAGACACAGATTTTTCTGTTTTTATCCAGCTTAGCTTTACTATCTCATGGTGTGTGTTTTTCCCATAGTGCCAAGTGCTGCTAGATCTTCTCTGACTGGTGCAATCTACTGAAAATCCTGCTGCTTTGTACAATAATTACATACTGTATACTATATTGTTTTTTGTTGGGTGGAAAACCTTCCAGAAGTCAACTTTCCAAGAACCAAGTACAATATCTGTATCACCAATATGTAGTATCACCAAATAGCTTCCACAGACGTCCTCCAGCTGACCTTAAGGCTGTTGTTACTGGAAGGAAAGTGCAGGTGTAACTGATAACATTGATAATGACTGCATTTCATTTAGATAGGCCAGTTCCAGGTCCATAAAACTGTGCATGCTGGGACACTTAAAGGCCTCCTGCTTACCCACACAGTGGGTACCTGTGTGGGTGGACCACAGGTGTGAAGGGGCTTTAATGGAAGAAAACAATCATTAATATTATCAGTAACAAACTGTGAACTTTTACATTTCTGTTAAGCTGGGTTCTCTAAATGAAATAAAATAAAAAACAATAAAACATGAGCAATAGCAGAACATGAAGACACTATACAGCAGATGAGAGAAAGACCTGTTTGAATAAATGGCTTTTGAGCTGGTCTTTAAAGGCTACAGCAGAGATCACAGAACATGAGTCTACAGGAAGAGCAGTCCATAGTGTTGGAGCCACCACTTCAAAGGCAGTTTTTAGTCATATACAAGGGACAACCAGTAAGCCCTGGTCAGAAGATCTAAGTGACCTACTTGTGATGTAAGAATGAAGCATATCAGATGTGTGAAAAGAAGAACCTTAAAATGAATCCTGAACATGATGGGAAGCCAGTGTAAAGCAGATAAGATGGGTGTGATGTGAGTTGTAGACGGTCCAGAGACGCCTTGCTGAGACAGGTGGAAGTAATTTAGACAGGAAGAAAAAACGTGAATTATCATATGTAGTTGTGATATAACAGCCCTAAGTTTGGCAAAGCTTCTGCTTCAGGTGGAAGAAACAAGAACGGGTAATTGTATTTGTTGTTCGTAGCGCATAGCCTCATTGAAAATAACACCAAGAGGAGGATTTAAAGCTGGAGAGAATGATTCAAAGTATTGAGCAACTTTTGGAGCTATGTGATCAGACACAGGGATGAAGACTTTAGTTTTTTTAGTGTTTAACTGCAAGAGGTTGTTAGCTATATCATGTGTACGTATGTCAGTACTTTGATTCATTTACAAATCAAGTTTTCTTAAACGTTTTTTAGTTTGTCAACACCTAATGGGTAACTTCGGTATTTTTCATCCTGGAAAAATGTAATCTTTGTGGGCCACCGTGCACCGTCAAAATACAGTATGCCTGTTAAAAGTGCTTGTTTTCTCCACTGACTGGCATATATTGTTATTGTAAGTGTCTGACAACATTATGGAAAGGAAAATTAAACATTTTCTGTACTTTTTGATCCGGTCTTAACCTCCTTTGATGGCATATAGTCAGAGCGCCCAAAGGAACACCACCAGTTTCCTGAGATTCGCAACCTTTCAGGTTTACCCTCCTCTGCTATCAGATTAAAAGTTATCATCCAAATTTTCGAAAACAGCTAAGCCATATGTAACTCTAAGCCAAGCTCCAACACATCAAACTCTTTCTGTTTCCACTGTTGACTCCCTGCGACAAGTAAATGCTAAATGGACTCTACGCCTTTCCAGTCTTCCAACCACTCAAGGCTACACTACACATCATTCACACACCGATGGCACGGCCTTTGGGGGGCAATTTGGAGTTCACTATCTTGCTCAAGGACACTTTGAGATGCAGACTGGAGGAGCTAGAGATCACACCACCGATCTTCTGATTGGTGGAGGACCCGCTCTACCTCGTGAAGTCACCTCTCCCGAGATTTCAACTGCTCCTTGAGCAAGACTTGGCTAGACAAACAGCAGATCAAATGAAGGAAACAGAAAAGGTTTAATTTCTGTGCAGGGTTATGTTGTCACACACAGAAACAATCACTTTTAATATTTTGATGGTCTGCCCACAAGAATTAGATTGTAGCCCATTTTACAGGTACAAGCTGCAGCGCTCACAGGATCAAATTCAAAACTCCCCATTTGTCACAAAAACATGAGAAAATAAGGCTGAAAAATACAGAAGTTAAAATGAACTAACACTCTCACCACAAACCTGCAATTCTAAGCAATTCAGGAAACCGCTTATTTTCTCTTTGAGGCTGACTGATTTTTGGTTCAATCCATTTCCTTGTCAAAAGTGTCTGAAAGGCTGAAAAGTGTATGTTGTGTTTCACAAGATAGACGTAAAGATTAGAGAAAAAAAAATGTTTCTCTTTCAGGACTTTTGTTTTAGACAACATCTTCTCATACACCAAACCTCTTGAGCTGAGAACCAGCGTTGTAAATAACACATGCTGTGCAATTAATATCATTACAATAGTCAGGTGCACTCATATTAGTTAGCAGCTTGACAGTGACATGGAGCATAAGTCACAACGTTATCAGTATCACGGCATGACGGTTGTCACGACAGATTTGTCACACAGCAGAGAGCTGTCATTTCTGCAGGGTATGTCATTGTTACTCACTTATCACGGCTGACAACTCTGACCAGGGTATCAGCTCGGTTCACCGCAGTGTGTTTCACACATAACGCCTGCAGACACGTGCAGGGTGGACAAATGCGTGACACCTCACTGTGGCTAGGAGACTTTATTAACTTCTAGATACATCGAGCACCAATCACATGCGTGTCGTCTCTGTGATCAGTTCAGGAAATGACCACCGCGTTTCAACCAATTCAATCTCCAAGACCCCTTCATAAGACTGTGACACAAACTTCTGTTGCTTGATTGGAAGAGAGAAAAAAACAGAGACACTGGGAAAATGCGGGAAGTGCAGAGGGATATAAAATCCAGTTTATGTCGAATTTTAGGTTTGTGTCTTTATATCTAAATAAAGACGCTCTTTGGGGCGCCCCGGTGGCTCGCATGATAGCGTGTGCGCAGCATGCATCCAGCTTCAAGTCTTTGCCGCTAGGGTTTCATTCCAGCCTGGGTCCTTTGCTGCATGTCATCTATTCTTTCTCCCCTAAATTTCCTCTATCTCTAGTTGTTGCTATCAAATAAAGTAGGAAATTGCAAAAAGACACTCTTAGAAATTGATTTAGGAAATTATTAGAATTATTAGATTACCACACCTCTTATGCACCAATATAAAATGTTTAATAAAAAAAAAAAAATCAGCAGAGGGAACAGTCTTCATCATGTTTATCAATTTCATTTAATCCTTTAGTCTATGCTGTAATCATGACCGCTGACACTCTCTATGGTTTGTAATATCACATGTGTGTTTCCATTTAAATCATAAAATAGACCTAATCTAACACAAGCAATAAACAGATAAATGAATAGTCCTACATGAGGGAGAAGGGAAGCTACAGGGAGGAAATAAACTGTCTGCCAATTTTTCATTTGCGCCAAATCAACCATGTGTTGTGCTTCCTTTGGCAGATTTACATCTGCTAGTTTCTGTGCCCAGCCTTCACCTTCCTCATCTCTGTCATATGTGCCAATGTCCAGGCGGCAGTAATGGGCACCATATCTGTCATAATGATAATTATAAAGCATTGTAATGGGGGGCAGGGTGGGTCACTGGATTTTTTTGCAATATCTTCTCAAAATATTTCTCATTTTTATCTTGACTGTGTCTCTGAACTAGTAATTTCTCTTATTTAATAGAGAATGTCCAGCTCCTGACAAGACTGCGTGACGCTTGTTTAACCAAGGTCAATAAAAAAATCAGACAGGATATAGAAAGTAAGCCGTTTTTCGTATATCTGAGAAGTACCTACTGAAAGACGAGAGTGGAGGAGCGGCTGGCCTCTCATATTGTTGATTGGCAATCAGATCTGACGAAAAGGGAAAAATTCAACAAGCTGGAAACTCCCACTGTAAATTAGGTTACATTTCAATCAGGACAGACTTCATTTTGAATTAACAAATATATTTATTGACATCTACACAATAAAAATGAGAAATTTGAAAAGCCTTTGGCAATTAGACCCCATCATGACATCATCGGTGAAGCCGTGATCAGTATTGCAAACACCCTGATGGAGTCTAGACACTGGTGGTGGTGGTGATGAAGGGATGAAAAGGATGCTCAATCTGGATGTGATGAAGAGTGGACTTGATGATGAGCTAAACCTGGGCATTCGATATAATGAACTAGACGTAAATGGGGTGGAGGAGGGTCACAGCAATTTTACACTGAAATGTCAGCAGCAGAGAGGAGAATAGATTTAAAGTTTGACAGCAAAGACATTATTGGCTGAAGGAGATTGTGGCAAATATGGTTGATGGAGACCAAAATTGTTTTTTGTAACAGGCTGTAAACATGTTTATTTCTGCTGTGAAGTTGGACAAAAGAGCCAGTGTCCGGGAACCAGCATCTGGCTTTAATGTCTCTTTCTTCTTTGCAAGCACAAACACAGACAATATCTTTTCTTTCCATCTCTGTGTCTGCAAGCCAACAAAGAACATCTAAAAATCTAAAAGACTTTAAGAGCATCTCTCCCTTCAAAAACACTACAAACAGTCACTGGTGGAAAACTGGGCCCAGGACATCCACTGAATAACAGTGGGCTAAATGAGGAAGCCATTTTTAGCCCCTCTTTCCCCCAGTCTCCATAACAACTAAAGAACAGCCACGACTGAGTAATGGTCTGAAGAAAGATTGAGAGATGGAGGAAGTGGGGGATGAAATGACAGAGGTGGCAGCAGAGGGAGTAAAAGGAGAGAAGGAGACAAAAGGTAGAAGGAAATAGAGTATTGGGACTCGGGTGAAAATCCAAAGAGGAATAGTTTGAGGTGTGAAACTCATGAGGATAATTCTATTTCTATATTTGTGTGGATGATGGTGAGCTATTTTAATCTTTCTCTCCTCACCCTCTCTCTCACCCTCTCTCTCGTCTCTTAATTAAATCAGATGACGCTCTGCTCTTTGTCTCCTAACACTATAGATGGGACTAATTCTCACCACTGTATCACAGGAATGTAATTGGTCTGCGTTGCTGTTTCTCCAGCTGTGTGATAATCAAGTATGCTGTCATCTTAGACCAAATTACAGTGCACAAAGACGGTTCTTTAACATTGTAATGCACATAAATCATGTATGCAGTGCAGCTGCAATCTCCTTACTTCAGAAATTGTTCTTTTATATATTGTTTCCTTCAGATTGTTGTTCTCTTCAGGATCAAAATTAATTCGATGAGTGTAATTATTTAGCAATCAGAAGGCCAGAAGAAGTTCAGTATAAATTTTGTGTTTTTCAGTTGGGAAACGGTAAATCTGATGAATCTCTGGCTTCAATAAAATGCTGCGACACTCTCGCTTTTGCCAAAACATTTCCTCAACTCCCCGTACACCAGTTTCAACACATCCTTTTGTTTTTACCTCCTTTCTCCATCCATCTATGTCTTTCATACAGTAGCCATCTAGGTGAAAGGGGAATACATGTGCGTTCAGGTCAGAGGAGGATGGGAAAACAGAGGAGGAGTCAGAGGTGCGAGCATAATTGGGAAGGAGGTCGAAAAGAAAGAGGGAGATGAGAGGAGAGAGGTTTATGGATGAAGAGCAAGATATGAGGACAGAGAAAAGGGAGGGGGAGGGCAGACTAATGAGGGAGCAGGGAGGAGGGGGGATCACCAGACACTGCTTTTCTTTTTCTCATCAGTCTGAGGTCTGAAGGCCACAGAGGTGTGGAGGAAACAAAACATAACAAAGTAAAAATGGAACTTTTGAAGGACTCTGGCTTTGTGTAGCAGATAACAGGTCGATCCGATCGCTCGGTGTGTCCGCGCTCGTGTTTGTCCGTGAGCTTCGTGTCTCTCCAGCCTCAGGGTGTCCTGCCTTCCCCTGATGGAGTCGCTTTCTTTGTTCTCCTCCTAAATAGCAGTTGTCACAGCCATCCTCCCACACACAGGAAAACAGCCAAAAGCCCCTAAAAGCATCCCTGTTGTCTTCTCTGTTTTCTCTGCCTGCTGGAGACCCTCACGCTCCATATCTAAGCACTGCAGCCATCCTCCAACACTGTGTGTGATGGCCTTACTGTGTTTACGTGTGTGTGAGTCGCCTTTTTGACGCAGCTTATAAAGCGTAAAATTGCAGCATTCACGTACATCTGCAGGACGGTGACAGTTCTGCTGTGTCTTGGGATTGTGTGGGTTTGTGTATACACATTTGTTTGTGTTTCCCTCTGTAGGATCCTGGCCGCAGCAGGGACACATTTGAACATCTCAGTGGACCTGAGAACCCTGAGGGCAGTGCGAGTGCTGCGACCCCTCAAACTGGTCTCAGGCATACCCAGTGAGTAACACGTGATTACATCAATATCAACTGACATCCTTGGGAAAGTTTGGTCTAATCTTCAACCAGATGCAGATTAATTCCATACCCGATATGTAAAGTAAAGTTAGGCACAATACGAGATCGAGTAAATCCTTTTTTGTTATCTTGACTGTAAAAGAGCAGGGACACACCTGGCAGAGATTTGCAGTGAACTGGGTGCATTCTTCAAGTTTATATATTTCTTACACATAAAACGAACATTCTCTCATTCTTCTTGTGGCCTCTAGAAGCCTCTATGAAGATAGTTTTGGTGTTATTTGGCCAAGTTTTAGGGTATTGCCTCTGTCATAATGAAGGTTTGTGGTATTCACACAACTTTTTAAATTATATCAAAAAAATCTAATTACTAAAACTAAATGTCTTTCAAGAAACATTGTCCCTGTTTCTTCACAACACATACTCTCAACTTTTAGTAGAAAGCAGTTCCAAAGAAATTAAACCAAAACTGTCTGCATACCAAAACTCTCACCCTTGAGAATGAAAATGGGCTTTTTGTTTTTGTAGTTTGGTCCATTTATAACTGTCATTGGAAAAGTATAAATAAAGGTTGAATTAATTAATTCATCTTGCTAATATCAGCAGGAGGTATTGGTCTAACCTTATAGACATAGGGCTACAAATGGTTATTTTTTTTATTGCTTTATCTGTAATGAATTGTTTGATTTTTAAAATGCCTTTCACAATTTCTCTGAGCTCAAGCAGGCATCTTCAAATTTCTTGTTGTGTCTGACCAACAATCAAAAATCCAAAGACATACGATTTTCAATCATAAAAGACAACATACAAATGTTTATGTGTGAGAAGTTTTTTTTCTTAGAATTGATCAGCCAATCAATTAATCCAGTAACTATTTCAGCTTTGGAAAACGTTTCTTTTCAAACAATTATATGAAATGTTACATTACATTTAATGACAAAATGTTTCACATTTATGTCCTGTAAGACGTTTGTTTTCACCTGAACACTGCCGGTCACCGTGTGCTTTATTTCCAGGTCTGCAGATAGTCCTGAAGTCCATCATGAAGGCCATGGTTCCTCTGCTGCAGATTGGCCTGCTGCTCTTTTTTGCAATCCTGATGTTCGCCATCATCGGCCTGGAGTTTTACAGCGGCAGGCTGCATCACACCTGCGAACCACACTCTGGAATTCTGGGTACAGAAACACTCACTGCATATGTCTCCATAACACACGGGTGCATGCTGCGTGTTACATGATGTGTAATTACAGTTGATGTGTAATTACAGTTAAAGTCTGTGTAAAGGAGATTTAGAGATTTCTTCAAAACACATTTTGTATGTTGGAAAATAATTCCTGAAAACACGTGAAAAGACTGTGAACTAAACAGGTTGAGGGGTCGTCACAGCACTATAACGGTAACGGTAAAGCTTGTATAACAGCATGAAAACTGTAGTTCCCCCGCTTGTGAGTAATTACACTTGTTTATACTCAGTTGCTACAAAAGCTTTCTGTTTCCTGTATGCAGCACATAACCACACACATGTACAGATATTTCCATCCAGGATTTCACACAGGAAGTCAAAGAGTTGCAAATAGAAGTGTGTGATTTAGTCCACATAAGTAACTGTGAGTCCATTATCAGTGTTCCAGTTCAAACACACACACACATACACACATACACATACAGTACACATGCAATGATTCATAATACTCGATTTGTAGCCAATAGTGACATCCTGTGATTACTGTTATTCAGATATTTTATTCATCTTGAGCCAAGATCTAATTTGAATTGCATTGCAAAACAGGAAATTGTCTCAACACCTCTGCCACACACTGATGGCATGGATGAAACAAAAGAGAGCAATTTGTAGAAAGGGCCCAAAATGGTTTTGAATAATTCATAAATGTGCAGATAAAAGGCTCATTTTAGAACTATTTTTGACAGCAAACTACATCACATAGGACAAAGTCGGTGCTGTGCTCATTCTGTTGCTGCTCTTGTTGCAAGTGTGTGGCCGGGTGTCGTGTACGTAGCTCTTTAGGTAGCAGCTCTGTTGTCATAATCACAAATGCATACACTCTCGTACACACAATGGCATGCCAGGCTGCACCTGGAGACTTGATCAAATCAAACTGGCCGTGTTGTCCAGTATAATTAAAACCAACAATTCGGTGCGCTACAATGGCTCATTGTACATTCACAGCTGTCATTAACCTCCAAGCTGTTCCCATCACACTGAAGCTGAATGGACAGTTAGATAACACAGACAGACTGAAGTGAGTATTTTCTGTCACTGAATGGTCACGTTACTGTTCAGGCACTCTGGGTACAAGGACTGATTTAAAGATCAGTAGACATGAAAATGAAAGATTTATGCTCCAAGACTTGGAGTATAAATCTTTAATTATAAATTTAAAATCTGTGATGGATTAAACAAGTTGTTAAATGCATGAAGATTTAAAATTTCAGTGATGACGTACAGTATTAAAATGATGCCAGGGAACATTGCAGTTCATTAACATTTTTATCTATGCACCTTTCTATTCAGAAAATGAGACAGTGGACTCCTCCGAAGTGGAGTTCCCGTGTGGCGTGCGTCGGTGTCCGGCCAAATACAACTGCAGCGATACTTGGATTGGCCCTAATGATGGCATCACTCAGTTTGACAACATCCTGTTTGCTGTTCTCACTGTCTTCCAGTGCATCACCATGGAGGGATGGACCACTGTACTCTACAATGTAAGACAACTCACACACGCACATGTGCCACTCATAATATTTTTCTGGACTGCTGCAAATTATCGAGGTGAAACAATGTTTTGTCACAATTTAGACTTGCTTGCTACTGGTTTATTTGAATGCTTCTCTCCAAATCTACAGTAAAAACTGGACGTACAGTATTGATGAAAAAATGTAGCGACCATGTTAGCGTAACATAAACAGTAACATTCACAGTATGCGGTTTTAAACATTAACAGTATAAAGAATAGACAGCGTATCCGTGACGACACCCACAGGTTTCTGAAGAGCCATTTTGAAGCTCAACTTATGTGGCACTGGCCGCCGCCGTGTTGGTAGTCCTTTCTTTACTGCCTCCCAGCTTATCTAAAAATCGGCAAAGGTGTGAATCATTGGTGGACCTGAGGCAGGCCGAATGACACCTGGGAGCTCAAACAAGCCATCTGTCATTCAAAAGGGCCATGCTGTTAATAATGTATAACTTTAAGCTTTAATATAATTTGAATGGGTGAGTTCAACATTCAGACTCAGTTTTCATGAATGAGTAAATTAGCTATAGAGACCAAAACTGTTTTTTGTACCAGGCTGTAAACATGTTTATTTCTGCTGTGAAGTTTGACATTTTAACATGGGGTCTTATGAAAACTGACTCATTCTGTAGCCAGCCCCAAGTGGACGTTTGAGGAACTGCAATTTTTGGCACTTCCACATTGGCTTCACTTCACAGCCACGGAGGTTGCCACTTGAGCATAACGTCTGACCAAAGTAAAATAAAGACAAACAAAACAAAAAAACTCATGCTATAAAAAGTCTTAAGAAGTTTTCTTATAATTAATCAAATTAAAGTCCACTCTAACCAGCATGGGAAGAGGGTTACTGGTGGTGTTGTGTTGAAACTGCAGAGTGCTGTGTTGGTTCCTGTTTTGGTATCAGCTTGTCCATTTTTATTCCTCCTATGCTGGATATCCTGGATGAAATGTATAACCTGGTGCACCTTGCTGCAAGACCTGAATAGAGATTAGACTCCGGACTCCAACTCCCTAGATAAGAATCACTCTTTGAATAACTTGAAATGTAATCTACGTGATCTAATAGTGTTTCTATTCTCCCATGTTAATGTTATATATTGGATCATTTGCATATATTGTGACTAAGGATGTGTAGTTTTGTCATCCTGCTTGACTGACATCATTAAGTCCTCCTGATCCACATCACAGAGTAATGACTGTTCAAAGATTGATTCAGAATAACAGCGGACTGAGTCAGAAATGCTTTGTGAGATTGACTAGGAGAATAGATTGATGCTCAAGGACTCTTGGAGACTTAAAGAGGCCTTTCTTACTCACCGATTTGTTGATGTTTATGTTACCCTAAAGTTCTGAAAATAAAAAGAAAACACCAAAATACTGTATCATGCTCCATCTCATACACATCTCATACACACAAATAATGAGTATCGAAACCAGAAACAGTGTCATTTTCTGCTGTGGAGTAACTGTCAGACAGGGATGAGATGCTGCACCGTGTTTCATGACTATGTTAGAGTGGAAGGAGCAGGCAGACTCACAGACTCACTGACTCACTGACTCACAGACACACACACACACACACACACACACACACACACACACACACACACACACACACACACAGTAGACTGTAGACAGAAAGGCAAGCAGTGGCAGGCAGTAGCACCATTTGTTAATTTGATATATCTGTTGCCTCCATGACCATGCAACAAATCAAGTCCAATCATATTCTCACTCCGGTTGCATCTGAATTATGAGATCATGATCAGATACAGGAGGAACACTGGACAAAATAATGCCTGGTCCCAGTATGCATGGATATGTTATTTAATCTAAATGTTCAATTTTTTTTAGATCAGATTGGACCATTTTGTAGACTTTTGTGCATTTTATTTTATTGTAATTACGTTTTTAGCTAAATAAATAAATATATTGCAGAAAATTATGAAAACATCATTTTGGTCCTTGAATTGCTTCAGATTTGAAGGATATGTTCCCAAAAGCTTTTGTGGACAGATATTTTTGAGTGTTTCAGGTCATTAACACATCCTTCCAAGGTCCAAGGTGTTCTACCAAAGTTTTGAGTACATTTAATAAAGAGAAGATTCAATAGAATAAAGACAACAGAAAACATCCCAACTCTCCTTCAAGGTCAAAAACAGAAACTGAATTTATCAAAAACTCCTGAGCATGATGTTCACTAGATACAATACAACAAGAAAAAAGGTTTTATAAGAGGTTTTAATCAAAGTGGTGGACCTCATAAGATTTTTCTGGCTTGTAGTCTAAAAGATGTCCATTACTTGAGCTCATTTTAATCAGTAGAAAAGAAAAAAGTCAGACAGGTTTGTAGGTCATTATTATATGCTTCCTGTAAGTACTACTTCACCAAAAAAATGTCGAAACCAAAAGACAATCACAGAATTAGAAGTAGAGACATGTCGAGTGGGCACCTGTAATGTAGCGTACTGACTTAATGTTTTGTTGTAGTTTATCTCAGTAAAGCAACAATCACAAGCATGCGCTCACTCACACAAACTGCTGTTCCAGGGTATAATTGCGGTCAGCTGCCGGCTCTTTCAGTTTTTATTGAGATGGATGAAGGCGGATGATTTGCCTGAGTGATTGTATTATGTTGTCTAAAGTGATGCTGAATGAGCTTTGCTGATGAACAATGAGGGAGGGAAGAAAGAGAGGAACAGTTTAATAAACATTAAATACACAGAGGTTGTGATGTCATGATACCAGAATTTTAAACTTCGATCCAATATTAGTATTCAAAAATGATACTAGATACCTCTTTGATCAGGGCTAGGCCTAGGCTTCTGGTGGCCCTGAACAAGATTTTGTCTGTGGCCACCAAAACACTCCTAGTGCAGCCAACAAATACACTACACACAACACACACTGCTAATAACTGAATGAGCACACACAGTCACACAATAGAGATGGACAAATGAATTAACATCAGATCTACCGATACAACAGTAACATTATCTGAAAAGTAAATGAAGAAGAACAAATTGTTCAAAGACCTGTGAATCCTGGTTGTTATTAAACTAGAATGTCAGCCTAGAAATAGAAGAGCGAGGAAGACTTCTTGCTTCTAGCTGAACAATTTTGTTTGGATTAGTCATTTTTCTCATTTATTATGTCAAAGGTGCTTTCAAAGTTGTGACTCACAGTCTCCTGTTGCACCGTGCAGCGGTGAGTTCTTCAGACTATCAGGAGGAAAGCGAGAAATATTAATCTTTAGGTTAATGGACGCGTGGCGTGAGAGTTGTGTGGGCCTGACGGTCATTGAGTGAGAGATGGCAGCCCCTGAGTCAGTCAGCTTAACACCGTGCGAAGTGTGAAGAGCGAGTGACGCAGAAAGTCACAGTGAATGTGTGCTCCCCTGTAGCAGTTCTTAACAACCGCATAGACTGTTTATGCCAACGGCCTGCCCTGCTTTCGATTCCACAGCAAAAAATCCTAGTTACACAAAAAAACATTGAGGACCGGTTGGTTCCCAAATAATGACAACTGCATTACATGATCATATTTCTAGTAGATTATTTCATGTCACCGTTTAATTCTCCAACTTATGTTAGCGTTTTCTCACAAACTACTTTTACCTGCTCGTCTTCCTTTTCTGTTTGCCACACTCACACACCCACACACATGCTGACACTTTCTGTTTTTCTCTCACTGTGTCAAACAGGAACAGCAAAGTTTTTTTACAAAGTCACCCAAAGAAACAAAACTTGAATTTTGGATTTTTTCACCTGCTTGTTATCGAATCCAACATGGTATCCAATGTCATCAGCACCAACTGGGTGTGTTCACTGTTGCTTTACGTGGTCCGTGTTTGTAAAAAACAAACACTGTGTTCATGTCTTCAATGTTATACCAGATAACATTTCTGTCTCTGTGTCTGCAGCAGAGCTGTGTGATTGTTAGTCAACCACACGGGAGGAGGAGAGGAAGGTGGAGATTTTCCACTAGTTAATTGCAGTTAATCTCTTTTTTTAATTTCTATACTTAAGATACTATCGAATGTGTGAATAACAGAAAACACATGTAAACACATGGTATTAAAGTATCAATACTTTTGACAACCCTTCACAGAGGTGCACATTCATTGTGCTGATTGAGGCTCATCTTGTAACTTTCTCAGGTCCAGGTGCTGTAAAGTAAAGGAGAGATGCAATATTCTGTTTCTATATTGGCTTCATACAGAATACCTCCACTCTCCTCCACACTCAGAGCAGATCAATACACCTGATGTCTCTGTTCGATTGCTGCGCCTGGACTCTTGGAGTCTGGAACCTTCAGCAGCCACCCAAACACCTACATTTGTGTATTTCTGTCTTGTATCCCAGTGGCAGCATGAGTCTCCCCCAGCCTTGACTTGATTTTACTGATGTTAGATTTTATTTTGATGTCTCAGACCGACGATGCCTTGGGCCCCAGCTGGAACTGGCTTTACTTCATCCCCCTCATCATCATCGGCTCTTTCTTTGTCCTGAATCTGGTGCTGGGAGTCCTCTCTGGGTAAGTTCAGTGATTTTAAGGCCAGACTCTACAGGTGAATCAGGTAAAAAATTAACAAAAATCGCCATAAAATTTCCCAGGCTGGTTACTTACTTTAAGATGTATATATATTTTAAATTGTATGTTTAACTATGCAATATGTTTTTACGCTATGTATATCTCTTTTATCATTATACATCAAAATATAACAGCCAGAAAACCATAAAAAAAGGCCATGAATGATATATGAACAAACCCCTCTGTAAAAGTGTATACATAAGAATAAAACCGTATCGTTTGGTGTGTGTGTAAGTGCTACTGAAGTGGAGATAAATGAGCTTCAGCCATACAGTCAACTGGTTTTGTTGTCCTGTTGATTTAGGATCTGGCAGGTTCTGCTGCAGGACAGAAGACACAGTGTAACTTGCTTTTTTAGTGCCTGACAAACTTGTTACTGTCAAACAAAACCGTGCTGTTTCAGTACACGGTGTCAAAGTCTATACAAGTTAATTAGTTTTACAGAAAGGTTAATGAGGGATCTATTGTCATTATCTCCACACTGAGAGAGAGAAAAGACCCCCTTTGCAGTGCTGTCTCTGCTCTCCTCTTGTGGTTGAATGAACAATGAGAAGGGCTTAGTTCAAGACAGCACTTGATTTTTCCCCGGTGATTGTCTCCTAGAAGAATTAAATATCTGTGTGACTATAATTCCCTGTACGTTCAAAGAGAAAATACATTATTCTGTGGTTTGGTTTGGTTCTGCAGGGAATTTGCCAAAGAGAGAGAGAGGGTGGAAAACCGCAGGGCCTTCATGAAACTGAGACGCCAACAGCAGATTGAGAGAGAGCTCAACGGTTACCGGGCCTGGATCGACAGAGCAGGTGGCTTTAGTCTCAGACTCAGTCTCAGTCAGGGAGACCAAGGATTTGGCTCTTGATGACAAAAGGAAAACCGATATTTCACTTTAAGCTTTGAGACTAATCCTGTCTATTGTGGAACGACGGGACTATCTGATGTTTTCTTTCAGCCGTTTGTTCCACCACAATTGAGATATAAATATAGTTACAAAAGATGCCGGCATATCTCTTTCCATCTAAGCCATCATCTGCTGCTCATTTCTGATTCTGTGGTTTTGGCTTTCCAGAGGAAGTGATGCTTGCTGAGGAGAATAAAAATGCAGGACCTTCTGCCCTTGATGGTAAGTCAGCAGAGATTTTTGTTTTTCCTGGTATTGTGCACATTGTCTTTCTTCTATCGTCACATTGCTTAACATTCTGTCTGTTCGACTGAATCAGTTCAATGCTGGCATGAACACTTGATGCAAATGTGCTTTAAAGACGATATTCAAGCAAATGCTATTAAAGTCTTTATATATTATGCATTTGTCTGTGACTTTAGGTTGACACACGAGTATTTCCAGTGAAGTTAAACTCCATTTCAATCTGAATTTTTAGCCATGTTAACATGAAGGCAAACGTCAGTCAGTCAGACTACCACTTTGGTCCTGACTGAAATATCTGAACAACTATTGGATGGATTGCTTGTTCAAACATTTATGGTTCCCTGAGGATTATTCCTAGAGATTTTGGTGATCCACTGACTTTTCCTCTAGCACCACAATCAGGACAAATTTTACACTTAAGCAGTAAAATATCTCAATTTCAACAAGATGGATTTGCACAAACTTTTTACAGATGTACCAGATGTATTCTTAGACAGTTAATCCTAATGGCTTTGGTGATCTAGTTTTCCACTTGTGCAGCTGTGAGGTTCACATTTGTGGTTTTGAGTAAAGTATTGGATGGAACTACCATCAGGTCAAAATGTTAATTGGTCCATTGAATTTATAACCAAACTAAACTAGCTCTACTTTGTGTTTAGTGCTCATTAGCAAATGTTAGCATGCTAAACTAAGATGGTGAATATGGTAAACATTAGCATGTTAGCATTGTCATTGTAAGGGGAGCGTTCCTATTTTCCCAGGGTCCTATGTTCCTCAGTTCAGTTCTGTTGACACACAATAACTCTCATATTGTGTTCTGGTCAATCCCTAGTCCTGCTTATGCTATGATCAGGCCAAAATTTTAATTTGTCCAATACTTTGGTTTATCACCAAATACTGGCTGTACTTAGCTGATTAGTGCTAATTAGAGAAAGCCAATATGCTGAACAAAGATGGTGAACACGGTAAACATTCTCCCTGTTGTGCCTACAGCCTCGAAGAGTCAAAAGTATGGCTGTAGACTTGTAAACTGAAATTTCACTCCTGAAAGTCGACTTTAATTACGAAAAGATGTTTTACTGCACAGGTTTTGTTGCAGATCACGTACACTATTACATTGCTCACTACAACTCTCAATGCCACATAGAGAGAATTAGCATAAATAGTGTTAAACCTGCCACTAGACACGGTGCCCCACAGACAGCTAAGTGCCTGCTCTGACCCTCTCAACTCTACTTTGACCTTTCCTCCTCGCTAAACCAGCAGGGCTTTTATTAAATGTTGATTGATTGGCAGCTCTCAGGAGGCTCCCAGAGTGGAGTACAGGTGGTGCCTATGGTGAGAACCGTCCTCTGTTCCGCTCTCTCCCTCACCAACTTCACCACCCCATTTGCCGCACATTGCCACTCAATTGCACACACACACACAAGCACCTCAGCATAGAAACCAGAAAGCAAAGCCTTTTTTGTTTGGTTTGTTTCTGTCTCTTAAAGTGCAAAGACGCTCTGGTGAAGTGAAATGAATTGAAGGATGCACATCTGTAGTAAAAACAGATAGTGGCTCCAGCTGTTGTGATGGAAATAAATGCAGAAGCTCTGATAGCTTTGATTAAAAAGAAACGTGGCGCACTGCGGTTGCCTCAGCAACCACTGGTCTGAAAAGGCAGGAGCATGTGCTTGTATATCTGTGTGTGTGTGTGTGTGTTGACTCAATGTTCCTGCCTTTAACAAACACTCGTGTGTGTGTGTGTGTGTGAAATGGTAGCAATATTTTAGTGTTTCTGTGTGTGTGTGTGTTTGATCAGTAGCCTATTAAAACAAAAGCCGCCAAGCAAATATTGACCACAAGTAGATTCAGAAATCACAAAGGTAGCGGGAAGGTGTGAGTCGGGGTAGGATAGGATGAAAGGTATCATCGTAAACACACCGTTCAGCTAAAAAGGTCAAAACATACTCATCACACCCTCTTCAGCATGTGTGCACTGCACGGCGTGTCCCCTGATAATGTATGGCAGCACTTGAACGCAGCTCAAACAAGAGAAAATGCATGGACCGTCAAGTCGCCTCGGAGCATGGTTTGCCATGACGGAGATCATAAATAGCGGCAGAGGGCTTGCACTGAGTTGTTTGGATCATTACACTAACATTAAATGATCATTTTTATCTCATTCAACTGTAACGTTAATGAGCTCAACTTTCCCTCTCAGCTAAAACTTCACAGACATTAGCTTGTTGCGCAGATGATCTTCACAGCGATTTCTTCTTCTCATTTGCGTCATCATTATCTTTTCATTGCATTTATACGTTTTTGCACTTGCATACTGCCTGAGTCATACCTGTGACTGTCTTAAAGATGTACGGGTTTTCATGCACAAGGTGGTTTTTTGGGCCATTTTAACATACAACCTGCAAAAAATCTGATCTGATGCAGCAGAATGATCAAAACAAAATGTGTGTTTTGTGCCCAAAAGTCAGCTTTGTGTCAATATCCTCTAATATCCTATACGTTCCCTCTAATTTCACAGACTGTATTGGTTATACAGTTCAAACAACTTGTTCTGGGAGTTCTTATGTTTAACCTGCTCTGTCTGCAGTGTTGAAGAGAGCCACCACCATCAAGAGGAGAGGGATGGATGTGGTGCATCGAGGGCAATCAGGGGAGGAACAATATGGTGACATCTCCTCTGTGGGTGAGTGGGAGTCAGGAGAGGCTCATAAATATGGGCACATAAAAGTGTAAGGCGTATTGCAGGAGGACACACTGTGCTCTGCTGCTGCTTTTAGAAATGCATGTTGATACTACTGTAAACATCACACTGTTGAGAGTTCAAGATTCAGAGGTGGAACATGCTGTTCAAACACTGTTAGGTAGACCACAGTTTCTTTCTACCTTTCCCTCTCCTGTCTCTCGATAATCCTCGAAGGCATCCCCATGGCAAGAGCGAGTATCAGGAGTGCCAGGCGAGGTCCAACAGCGTATTTTCGCCGTAAGGAGCGCCTCCTGCGTATCTCCATCCGCCGCGTGGTGAAAACACACACTTTCTACTGGACAGTGCTGGGTCTGGTAGCTCTCAACACGCTGTGTGTGGCCATTGTTCACCACAACCAGCCTCTGTGGCTGTCCAACTTCCTCTGTGAGTCATTGCAGTAACACCTTGAGGTCATAGTCTCCCTGAGTTTGATGCTTTATAATATACTTGCTTTTAAAATTTAAATTTGTTTTTGTTGTTCCAGACTATGCAGAGTTTCTGTTTCTCGCTCTGTTCCTGACTGAGATGTTTCTGAAGATGTACAGCTTGGGACCGCGTCTCTACTTTCACTCCTCCTTCAACTGCTTTGACTGCAGTGTCAGTACTCTGTCTCCCTCTCTACATGTTTGTTTCTCCCAAAATTAAACTGCTTGTGCTCTTGAAATATGTAGCATCTCTCACTCTTCTCTCTGTCACTCCGTCCTAGATGTGAGTGCACATTTATATGCTCCTCTGTGGTTTTTATAAAAGACACAATTCCTTATAAATATATGTCTCTGTAGGTAATCGTTGGCAGCATCTTTGAAGTGCTGTGGGGTTTCTTCAGGCCTGGCACTTCATTTGGCATCAGTGTCCTGCGTGCTCTCCGTCTGCTGAGGATCTTCAAGATCACCAAGTTAGTCCTACCGCCCTCCTCACTCTACTAAGATGTTTCATATTATTCATGAGAAACATTTCTGTCTGACTTAAAGCTTGCAGTGTTACGTTTGTCATGTCTGTGCTATGCAGTTTAATTGTTTTTTATTTTTTAAATATAAACTTTTTTCTGCATCAAACAATAAATTCTTCCAACCAATAAAAGAAATAAAATATACTGAAAGGAATCTAAATATTTCGATAAAGGCGGCTGTGGCTAATGATTGCGTTTAAATCCTGTTCTGAAGCATCCTTGAGAAAGATACTAAACTGAGTGTGTATGTATTGATATATTATGTATTCATATTCACCTTGCATGGCAGCTTCTGCCATGAGTGTATGCATGTGTGTGAATGGATGCATGTGACAAGTGTTGTAGAACAATTTCAGTGGTCGGCAGACCAGAAAATAACAAACAGGCAGGAATGTCATAAACACTTGACCAATCTAAAATCTAAAATAACCCTTTAATCCTCTGACTGTTTTGCCACTACATATCCCCCCCTGTCAGGGTTCTTAAACCATGAAATACACATTTAAGTCATACCATACACTTCCTCTTAATGTAGTCCATTTATCTTAATTCACACTCCAGCAGACAGGGGCAAAAAACCTGATGTTGACATTACAGGTAAAAAATTCCTCTGTGACTCTCCTAAGAGCGATCGCTATCTCTAGCCTGTTGGTCTAAACCAAACATCATCAAATCTGTAGCATTGAGCATGGATTAAATGTTGCACATATGTTGTACATTAAATGTTAAGCCATTAACCAGTATAGGTTTCACTACTCACAGAATAAATGGATTATACTTTTGACTGTAAGCTGTTGCAAAATCCTTTTTCAGCTCTTGCATTGTGTTTGTGACTAATGACTTAAAACAACTGCAATGGATACAGATAATTACTCGAGATATGTGAATATATGAGACGCAAATATCAACTTTTAATAGTCTCTGTTTGTGATGGCAAAATTCTGTAGTTGCTGCAGTGACTTCTCAGAAGACAGATACTCTTTTTTAGATAATATAAGTTTATTATAAACTCAGAATAGAACAATTACAGAATGCAAATGACATGTGTCGTCTTAGACCTGCAGGTACAAGAGGCCCCCTAACTAATCACACTCCTTTTATTTCTCTCTCTCTCTCTATCTCTCTCTCCTCCTTGTGTGGTTTGGCACGCTTTGGACACATTCTGGCACTTACTACTTTCCCGATAAGAACATTCATATCTCAGTTGCACAACATCCTTTCATGGTCTCTCTGCATCATTTAGCTGGAAGATGACCAGATAAAGTCAAAGGGCTAAGTCCTCGAAAGTTCTCATTGTTTCCTGGGAACAGATCTACTTCAAGCCATAACAAACAGGCAGGAATGTCATAAACGCTTGACCAATCTAAAATATAAAATAACCCTTTAATCCTCGGACTATTTTGCCAGTACAGTAGTCCTGCCTCTTCCACGTCTCAGCTGATCTGAAAATAAGCAAAGATGTGGATCATCAGCAGGCCTGAGGCGGGCTGAATGACGCCTGGGTGCTCAACCACCTGTCAAACAAAGCGACCACGCTATTAATTATGTATAACTTTAAGCTTTAATACAATTTGAACAGGTGAGTTATATAAAAATTTACTGTCAGTACAGTTGTCATCAATGGGGAAATTAGCTATAGAGACCAAAACCGTTTTTTGTACCAGGCTGTAAACATGTTTATTTCTGCTGTGGAGTCGGACATTTTACTATAGAGATGAACATGTTCTGCGGCCAACCTCAAGTGGCCGTTTGAGGAACTGCAGTGTTTTGTACTCTGCATTCATTCACTTCACAGCCTGCTAATGTAGCCTCAAACAGAGATGAGGCGATCTGGTAAACTCTTTTATTTTACTTTATTCTGTAACTGATGGAGTTCTCCTTTTAAAAATGTTTTAATGTGATATTCTGTGACTGTCAAGGTATTGGGCGTCTCTGAGAAACCTGGTCGTCTCTCTGATGAACTCCATGAAGTCCATCATCTCCCTCATCTTCCTCCTCTTCCTCTTCATCGTTGTCTTTGCACTCCTTGGCATGCAGCTCTTCGGTGGCAGGTAACATTGCTTATAGTTCTGTGCATCACTCGACATCAAGTCCATAAAGAAATTGAGTAAAGCAAGGAACCGCCCAGGCAGAGAGACAAATCTAATAAATCAGGCAGAAATCATAAATTGTGTTTCTCTCCCAGTCGACTCAGCACACACATCTTGTGATTCCAGTAAAGACACATTCACAAACATAAAAACAAGGCTGAAGTAGACTTCATTGCTTAGTAGATTCCTCTGTATTGAATACACACAGTTGAGGGGAAAACAGATTGTCCTATTGCGTGTTCACAGTTGTTTTCATTATATTATAGAGGCAGGCGGTGTGAGCTCGATCGAGATTTAAGACTCTGCCTTTGTCACCCACACAGCTATTGTTGCTTGGTTTCTCCCCCCTGAGTCAAAGCCTGTTTCCCACAAGCTGTCACTTACAGAAAGGCTGGCTGAGGTGGACGAGCACGACCTTGTGAATGAACTGGCTTCCAGAATACAGAGCACACACAAAAAAAAACATCAGACAGCCTGTTAGAGAGGAGGAGAATTGATTTATCTCAGAAAATCTCAAAAAAAGGTAAAAACTAAACCCAGCTCTGCTTTTTCAAAGACCATATGTGACCTCATCTTTCTCACAGGTTCATCTTTGAAGACTACACTCCGACAAACTTTGACACCTTTCCTGCAGCCATCATGACCGTCTTTCAGGTCTGAAAATATGACGCCGAATAACAATGTTCAGGAAATGTAATTTTAAGTGAAACAGAATTTTAGCATATGTGAAATTTATAGCAAGCACTATAGAGATGCCCAGGATGGTTTTATGGATGATATTGTGTCGTTGCTGTGGGTGCGTTTTCTCAGATCCTGACTGGAGAGGACTGGAACGAGGTGATGTACAACGGTATTCGCTCTCAAGGAGGAGTGAAGTCTGGCATGTGGTCCTCTATCTACTTTATAGTGCTCACACTGTTTGGAAACTGTATCCTTCATCATTTTTCTTATCTTTCTCTATTTCAAATTCAATCTTTTGGTCTTTATTTGTAGCTTTAAGACAACTTGCACTTTACAGTTGTTTTCACTGTCACAAATAAAGCTTTATCAGTCATTTTAAAGTAAGATTCTTAAAACTGGTGTCTGTTTATTGATAGGAAATGGGCTAAAACTCTGAAACAAACAAAAATAACCTGTTTACCATCCACTAATGTGTTAGCAAAGACCTGCTTACCACACAGACACAACAACTTGTTGGAGTTATGTTTCTGGACACCTGTTGAATGTGATCCAAATATTCACTCATCTTGTAGCCATCTTGATCTAGTCTTAGCTTTAATTTTATATCTATATAAAATCATACAGACCAGCTGAGCCGCAAGAGGTTCTGGTAGAATCATGTGTCTCTTACTGAGGTGTCAGTGTTGTGTCAGTCAATGTTGTCAGGGTTGACTTGTTGCACTTTGACCACATCCTTAACTCAGCTGTGACCAGACACTCTACTAAATGTCTTCTTGGCCATTGCTGTGGATAATCTTGCCAATGCACAGGAGCTTACCAAGGTAATAAGAAAATTAATAACAATAAAGATGTAATTGGAAGAATGAGGCTGCTCTTATCTGGTTTTATTCATGTTACATAGTTTTAATAATCTCTCCACTCAGCCATATCCAGTTCTGCTTTGTTCTTCTCATCACTTTGATGCTGTTAGATTATTCAAACTGACTCATTTTACAGATGTTCAGTCGTCTTTTGCTCTTTTTCTCTTTTGATCAGGATGAAGAGGAAGCCGAGGCAGCGTTCAACCAGAAGCATGCGCTCCAGAAGGCGAAGGAGGTCGGACCGTTGTCCTCCTTCATGTCTTCAGAGTAAGTGTTGTATGCAACCGCTCTCCCTGGCTGACCACCTCCTCTCCTCCCCCTGTCTCACTCTTCCTCTCCCTCCTTGCCCTCCTTCCTCCTTCTTGTCTATATAACCCAATGTGCCAACACTTAGCCCAAGTTGCTGTAGCCTCCAGCTAATGGCGAATCTATCAAGTGGTGCAGAATAGTTATCGATGGAGGCCAAAGGTCATCAATAGTTGTGCACTTAAATGTCACTTAGGGCCTGTTGAGAGAATCAGTATTTGTTGCTGTCCCACTAGAGACTTATTGATACGTCTTCAATGCTATCTGGCCTCCGCCTGCTCCCAACACTGTAATTTGCTGCCAAATTGAAGTCTAATGTATGTCTCCATGGTTACTGGTTCCACTCCGGTGTGGGAGGCGCTTATATTGTTGTCATAGAGACAGGGATACTTAGCGTCCAAATTAACATGGTGTGTCCATTACAGTAATACACTTCTGTAATCGTTGAGAGGAAAGACCGTAAGGGGAAGTCAAATAAAGTGTGTGCAGGCTTTGATCTGTTTGATCTCACTTGTGGAAAATTTGATTCATAAAGTTAACGTGACCTTGTTTTCTCAATGCTCAGGTTTCCAGCTTGCAGAATAGATTGTATTTTCTTTCTCTCAGGGATTGATTGCACAGTGCCTTGTCGTAGGTGGTGGAAGTGCATGTGCATGCACAAGAGTGGGGACCTCTGGCTCTGTGTGCACGCTGTGTATTGAGAAACGAGCAGTTTGTTGCATGGGCATGTGGAAGACTTTACAAGATAACATTTTATTAACATGACATGATGTACCTCCTTCTCTCTTGCATTCTGTCTTTCTTCCTTTCTTTCTTTCTCGAAGCCATTTTGCTAAAACTTACTCAACGGAAATGAAATTATAACACAGCAGAAGGAAAACTAGAAATGTTGCATTAGTTTCAGTTTGGCCAGCTGAGGGTCAGGCTCTTGTCAGAACCCGTAGAGAACACTGGAATACCACGGGGTCATCCAGGCAGGCATCTGTATTCAGAGAAGACACTCTGAACTTTAAGGATTTCTGGTCTCATTTCCGATGTCAGCTTGAAAACCCCAGCGGTACCTGCCCCCGCTGACACTGGAGAAACTTGCATGACAGCATTTGCTGAACAAAAAAAGAGAGATGCAGCATGTTGGAGGTTGATGATGATTTCACCTTATAAACGCATGCATCAGGTCAGCATGATCAAAGGAAGAAAAACGGAAATTACACACACACCCTCGCTGACAATGCTTTTCACATATAATATAAAAAGTGATACCGCGATTTCAGTGTGTGTACAGTTTTTCTTCCATTGTGAAGTCTCTAATCCCTCCCCGAACTGCTACTCTTGAGTATTCTGAATATTTTAAGCTCATATTTCGAGGATGAGCACATGAATTTCCTCATTTAGCTCTACTAGCATGTCTTAAAAGAATGCTAATGTGTGAATGCTCTGAGGTGGAGGTGGTGTACAGAGCTGCATCCCAATGTGATGGTTTTGTTCAAAGGGTATCTAAATATGTACTCTTTTCCTGTGTTTGCTGATGGAGCCCATCTCTGTGTGTTTTCTACCTGTACCCATACTGTAGCTCAGTCTTACTTAAAATGTCTTCTTATCAATGTTGCGCTTACTGTTAATGTTTATGAATGTTGTTTAATTGTTTCTAATACTGCTACCATCTTGTTTGTCAATGTGCCGCTTGGCTCCAATGGAGACACACACCAAAGCATGGAGAGTCCAGTCAGTTTTTCCAAAGGTTATTCATTTAAAGGAGGGATGTGCGCAATGGAATACTCTGCAAACAGAATATATGATGTAGTGATTAAATATGAAATGAATAATTAATCTGTGCATGTAGAGCTAAAAGAGCTGTTTTACCCTCAAGCCAATGTACTACAAAATCAGAACAGATGGTAAACGGCATTAACAGTCTATGTTTTGATGATTTGGTCTTTGTGTGAAAGGCCAGTTTTATCTTTGAGGACCGTTTGCTGTGTGTCTCCTGGTCTGTTTTGTCTTTGCTCACAAAAGCACTAATGTCTTGTTTTCAACCAATCGCTCATTGATAACACGGACCACACAAGAGTCCACGCTCCAGTAAGTAACACTGACTGTTCAGCTTTCTGAATCTCTCACTAACGCCTGTCTGATTTTGCTTAAATGGCTAAATGTCCCAGACTCCATCTTGTGTAGTATTCTGTTCATGCTCTGTCCTGTTCCTCCCCAACTCTCCAACCTTATTTGATTCCACATTTCTTTATATCTATTCCACTGATTTCATTCTGCATCTTACTCTTTTTGTTATTAAAGTCACTAAACAGTTCCTGGCTTGATTAATTTATCACCAAACATCTTCATTGATCCAGTAAATTGCTTCATGTTGTAATGAAATTGCTCTTGGTTTTTGCTCAAGTGCTCAAACATCTAACCAAAGCACCTGTTATGTACAAATAAATATAGATATTCATGTTTCACTAGTTTTCATTTTAAACAACAAACAGGGCACCTGGAGTAGAATTATGAGCCCATCAAAGCACATTTGGAAACTCTACTTCAAATCAAATTAGACTATTAGCATGCAAAAATTTTTTTTCAGATCTGGGTCAAAACAAGCTAAAATTAAATAGATCAAATCAAATGCTAGCACTAGCATTAAACCCTGTGTATGTTAAATGTGGCGCTGCATATAATTGATGTCTGCTTCTGTATGCTGATATTTTATCTTTTCTTTCTCTTCTCAGGGGAAGCCGGAGGAGGCGGCCCTACCTGTACAGGAAAAGAGCCATCCACCGCAGCCGGCCTACCTACTCCTGCTCCCTGGAAGAGGCCCAGGGCAGCATCAGGGAGGGCCGCCCACCCCCACCACTCAACCCCTCTAACTCTTTCATGTCCAGGAGAGAGAGGAGAAAAAGGATGACCATGTCAGTGTGGGAGCAGAGGACCAGCCAGCTGCGGAGACACCGCCAGATGTCCAGCCGAGAGGTCCTGTTCAACAATCCCAGCGAGGAGAAGGATGGGCCTCCAGCCCAGGCTCAGCTTGGACATCCCCTGTCACTGCATCGCAAGGCCATGGAGCACACGCCGTCTGGGAGTTTAAAACACCTGGCGGACCCCTTAGCCTCCCCAGCAAAAAAACAACCTTCAGGATCTGTGGATATCCCTCTTGATGCTGTGCTCTCTGGTGACATACCTGAACCGCCAGAGTCAGTGCTGGTGCCAGAGTCGTTGGATTCTATGAATGCCCCCCTTCCTGATGCTTCTGTGTCTGCGGCCATACCAGATCTCATCACTGAGAGCGGAAAACTTGGTGTTAATCAGAGTCACACTAACACTATCAGTGAGCGACGGAGCCCCAGACTGAATGGCGAGCGCCAACACAGGGCAGTAAAGAAGTTCAGACCACCAGATAACCTTGACACTCTGACTCCTGAGATGGGAGGTCATGGTGGGATCAGGGGCAGGAGGGCGCTGCATCACTGTGACCATCAGAGCGGAGTCAGAAGTCAGGGCTCATCACCCAGCAATGGGAGCCACTTGTCGAGTCGCTCGGTCAGCAGAGAGAAGAAGAGTAATCCAGGGAAAGGGGAGGAGAAGGAAACGGAGGACAAAAAGGAAGAAGAGGTTTCCAAACCTGATGAGAACAGGTGAGACAGACCAAAAGCTGCTCATCCAACTTGTGTTTATTGTTTGGTAGTATATTTCAGATTTGGATAACATCAAATTAGTCATGAGAGACAAGGGAAGATGCAACAAAGGTCCCCCGTCAGATTCACATTTATATGTTTAGTGCCAGTGATCTTCAATGATCTGGAGATGTTATGTTAGACAGACAGACAGAAAATATGTTTTTATGTAGTCTATGTAGCAAATCTAAGCACAGGACAGTGTTACAACCCAAGATAAAGCTATTAAGTTGTCAATTTCACCACAAACTAGATCCACCTGCACTGTAAATTTTTACTACCTCGCCTCAAGGCAAGAAGGCTCCTGGTTTGAATCTTGGTTAGGGCCTTTCTGCTTTTTTGTTTGCATGTTCTCCCCTGTGTCTGCGTGGGTTCTCTCCTTGTCCAAAGACATGCACTTTATAGGTTAATTTGTGTCCGTAGGTGTGAATGTGAGTGTGAATGGTTGTTTGTCTCTATGTACCCTGTGATGAACTGGCAACTTGTCCGGGGTGTACCCCGCTTCTCGCCCTAAGTCAGATGGGATAGGCTCCACTCCCACCGCAACCCTGATGATGACAAGCGGTTGCAGAAAATGCATAAGGATACAAATAATGGTGCACTTTGTTGCAAACTCAAATTACCCATTTTTATTGTATTGCTGCTCTTTTATTATTATGATTATTGCATGCCTTAATTGGATGGTCAACAGTAGAGAAATTGCAGAAATGAGGAAAGAGATGAGGAATGACATTCAACCTGCTGGATCCAAACTGGGGACGTTCTGGTTTCTAGGCAGTCAGCGCTTCAACTCCTTGGCCACCAAAAGGGCCTGTTTGTGAGCATCTGTCTTTGTAAAGATAGTTTCCCCTTTAATGCCAACTAAAAAACATAACATAAACAAAACTTCAGAGTGAGTCGAACATCACACTGTGTTTGATCATTCCATGCTACAGTTTCTCTGCTAATGTGCTACAATGCTATTCTTGGTGCTGTGACTGTCACCCATGTCACAACAAGTGTCTACATGCAGCGCTGAAGAGTATTGTTCAGCCTTTAAAGCTCCAGTGTGTCAGATTTAGGGGCTCTATTTGTAGAATATGACAGAAATTGAATATAATATGTATAATAATATTTTTATTCGTGTATAATCAAATTGAAATAACAATCATTTTGCTTTTGTTACCTCAGAACGAGCCTTTTATATCTACAGATGCTGCAGGCTTGCAGCGGACTGGCTTCATGTTTTCTGTGCTTTTCACAGCCACTGTAGTTCCTTCTTCACACCAGGAAGGAGAGGGTGAGGTGAAGGGGTTGCAGCCAGCATCTACACTGCTTGATGTATCTACATGAATACATGTTTGTTTCTTGCAGCATGGCGTCATAGATTCACCATCTGACAGCATACTGTAATGTCTTTGTCTCTGTATTTTCAGACAGGATGACAGGAGTGACGGAGGAGATGCTGACCCACCAGACGACCAGAGCCACAGTGGTAATCAGCATCCTCAGAAGCAGGAAGAACCTCCTCAGCAATCAGACCCGTCTCCACCTGCCATCCCAGACAGCAACAAAGAAGAGAATGAGACAGAACAGGACCAGGATAAATCGCAGCTCAGCTCAAGTGTGATCATCGAGGTGCCCAACATTCAGTCATGTCTGGAGCTCTCCACGATCACAGGTATAAATGTTGGTTTGTGGTTTTCAGGTGCTAATACAGCAATACAGCTGGTAACATTAGTAGGTGCTTTGTTAATTTGCTTTCTCAAGACATGTGACATGGCTACCTTTAATCTAACCTTACAAGGCCAGCCCATCATTTTCACTTCACTCACTGTGGTCAGCATGGCTGTTCTGGAAATCTGAGATGAGAAAAAGGCCATGAAGTTGCAGATTTGTGCTTCAGGCTAAATTGTTGCCTCCACAGTTCAATTTGAGAAGGACTGAGTCATGCCTTTGTCTAAGCTAGTCCTTATAGTTCACCGTTGCAGCTCAAGAGTATTGGACTATATTAGGCTGCTATTTTTAAGGAGGCTTTGTGAGGCCTCCACCTTCTCATCCCACCCTACTCTTCTTCTCCTCTCGCATGCCTTTACATCGTTTTCTTCTTGACATCCACCAGTCAACAGTAAGGACCCTGAAATCTGCAAATCAGAGAAGGAGGAGGCGGAGGAGGAGACAAAGCCTGTTAACAAGGTGACACCAGACAGCATGTTCATCTTCAAACCTGACAATCCGTAAGTTGCTACCAGTCACACCTCTCACATCTGTAATCTGTTCAGTCAAGATGAGTTGCACAACATCCAAGTTGACATCTATCTTCACTCTCTGCCTCAGGGTGCGTCGAGCGTGTCACTACGTGGTGAACCTCAGGTACTTTGAAATGTCCATCCTACTGGTCATAGCTGCCAGTAGTATAGCACTGGCTGCTGAGGACCCTGTAGCCACCTCCTCTGACTGGAATAAGGTTTGTGTGTTCACATTCATGTATGTATCATCTGTCTGACAGGGACAGCTGTAAAATGAATGACTTAATGGAAGTCAGAATATTTCTGCTGCTGTTTCTACCGTCTTCTGAATCACTCTGTTAACTCCTGAGATACGATTTCAATCACTTTTTATCTGTGCCTTGGGTCTAATAGCTCCCTTCATCTACGCTAAGCAGCAAAAGTACCATGAAGAAAAAAGAAAACATTTATAAAAAACAACATTTCCTTAAATTGTTTTTGCAAAAGGCCACTAATGTGACTTGATGGGGGGCAGTTAAATCGCTAATGAGAGAGGAGATTGAAATCTGAGACACACTGAGCCTGGTTGTTCATGGGAGGAATTGAGCTAATTATCTTGTGTTGTATTACATCATTTCAGTGGACTGTTTCCTACTACACCACAAAATGAGAGGCTGTGAAGTAAAATAGGGCTTAATATCATAAAAATCAACGCAACAAGTTGAAGAATATCACTTTTTTTGTGAAGAACGTACTGTTATTATCTGTTATACGGCTGATCTTTGTCTTTGACTGTTCTCCTGTCTCATACTCATGACAGGTTCTGCGGTATTTTGATTATGTGTTCACGGGAGTCTTCACATTTGAGATGATTATAAAGGTGAGGTACCGTCTCAAGCTGATATATGTCACTGTGTGGTGATTCATTGTAAGAAATGGTGGTTGAACATTTAAATACTGTACATCAAAGAGTTTCAGGATGGATGGAGCCATAGCAACTAAACTCAACAGCTAAAGTACAAACTAAAGCTCCCTTTTCATCACATCTGAAAAGCTGTCCGATAACAGATCAAAAACAAACTTACAAAAAAATACGCCAAACATTGTGCAGCAGAAATATGTTTTTTACTTTCCTCTGCTGGTAACCATCTCACGACTCTCAAATTTATCTTGCAACTCTTTGCGGGGGTCATAATCCTCGCCTCATTATGTTCCGCTTGGAGTAACAATCAGTTTTGTCAGGCCCAATGCTCCTTTCATCCAAGTTGCTCAGCAGCTCGATTCTTATTAAATTTCCAACTCTGAAACTTGAAATACCAAACAAAGAATTTAAAGTTCACTCTGTCCTTAGAAACTATCCACGAGTAGGACATTTTTCATTCACACACCCTACCCTTGTCTTGTCCTTAGATGATTGACCAGGGTCTGATCCTCCATGATGGCTCCTACTTCAGAGACCTGTGGAACATCCTAGACTTCATCGTCGTGGTGGGAGCACTGGTGGCCTTCGCCCTCTCGTCAGTCACATGATTTATTTTAATTAAAGCACTAATCATATGTCTAAACGTCAAAGTGTCTTTAAATTGGCTGTAAATTGGCTTTTTCTGCTGTAAATGTTGTTTCACTTCATGAAGTCATCTCTTCCATTTGTTTATAACATTATGACTGTTGATATACATGTCCCTCTTTCCTGTTCATCTTTGGATGATGCCCCTGTGGGATTGACCACCAGCAATGTGATGGGGTAAAAAACTAAAACGTCTTCCTCTCTTAGAACGAATACCATCTTTAAATGTGCAACATGTGTAGAATATGTGATATTAAACATACTGTAACAATGGATGAATAAGGAGGAGGAAAACAGTTCAGCAAAGCAAAAAGTTTCTTAAAATGTGATATTTAATATAAAACAATGGTATGGTGCTCACACTGTCCGTCTTTCTGCACAGAAACAACAAAGGACGGGACATTAAGACCATCAAATCTCTGAGAGTGTTGCGTGTCCTCAGACCACTGAAGACCATCAAGAGACTTCCTAAACTCAAGGTCAGAGATGCTCTGTAGTGATACTTACATTTGGACCAGTAACTGATGTCATTAGATATTGGGTGCAAAGAAGGGAAGATTTCAAGCCTGGAACTACATCCTTTTCTTTTCTCATCATGTACTTTGCAAAATCCTGTTTTTTTGTGTGTATGTTCCTGAAGTAGCAGGCTAGACCGCACCTTTTCATATACTGAGTTTTTTCCACACTCACATACACTGATAGAAACATACAGTTTAAAGATTCCTCCTCTTTCATCTTTTATAACTGTACGTCACAAACCCGAGCGCAGAGAAAAAACAAGCTGACAAGATAAGGTGACAAACTGTGAGGTGGCAAACTGTGAGCATCAGGGCATGAAGACATTTTGTCAGGTCTGGGACCTGCAAACCTCAAATAGTCTGTCTACAGACAGAAAACAAGGAGGAGAGGGGAGTAGGACATATCAAAACATAAAATCTCATACATACACAGGTGGATATACCTCGGAACAAATGTAAGGTAGCAAATACACTACTCATAAAAGTGATAATACAAAGTGAGGAGGAGAAAGAGAGAAGGAAGGTGATCTGCATAAATAATAAAACAATAGATAATATCAATAAGAGAGGAGAGGGGAGGGTTGAAAGTGAGGGCAGGGAATTAGCCAGCCTGAGAGCCAGACAGTCTGAGTGTGCTAATAGGTAGTCATCTTGGGAATCCAACTAATACCCTGTACTTCTCATCTATTCACTGGGAGAGGAAGTAAAGATGTGTGAAAAAAACACACTGACTGTGTTAGGGCCATGTCGGATCTCAACTGTACGCACCAAACCCTTCAACACAATGGTCGCCGGTCTAGTGCCAATATATTTCAAGAATGGGGACCATGTCACATGCTGCACAGTCACTGTCCCTGATCTCACCACGTGTTTTTATCACCTGTCTCTCTCTCTCTCTCTTCCAGGCGGTGTTTGACTGTGTGGTGACGTCTCTGAAAAACGTCTTCAACATCCTGATTGTCTACAAGCTTTTTATGTTCATCTTTGCCGTCATCGCCGTGCAGCTCTTCAAGGGGAAGTTTTTCTACTGTACCGACAGTTCGAAGGACACCGAGAAGGACTGCCAGTAACACTCTGTCTTTTGACTTCCTTTATTCCTGCATTCAGATTTATATTAATCTTTACTTCTTTCCTTCACTCTGTCTTGCTTGCCTTCTTTCCTTCTTTCCTGCCCTCTCTTTTCACTTCCTTCTTTCTTTAACTCTTTCCTTTTTCCTTTGCTCCTTTTTTCCTGCCTTCTTTCATCCCTCCCTCCCTCCTTCATTCCTTCCTTCTTTCCTGTCTCCCATCGATTCTTCTTTCCTTCTTTCCTCCCCTCTTTTTCCTTTGCTTCTTATTTCCTGTCTTCTTCCATCTCCCTCTCTTCCTTCCTTGTTTCTTTCTTTCCTCCCACCCATTCGTTCCTCCTTTCTTCCCCCCTTCCCCTTAATTCCTTCTTTCTTTAACTCTTTCCTCCTTTCTTCCTTCCTTCCTTCCTTCCTTCTTTCTTTCCTACCCTTTCTCTTTCCTTCCTTCTTTTATAAATCTTTCTTTCTTTCCTTCTTGATTCTTTCCTGCCTTCTTTTCATCTTTTCTTTCTTCCCTCCCATCTGTTCTTTCTTCCTTCTTTCCTCCTCTCTCTCTTTCATACCTTTTTTCCATAACTCATTCCTTCTACCTTCCTTTCCTTCCTTTGTTCCTCCCCTCTTTTCCCCTCATGTCTCTTTTCTCTCTTCTTTCTTCTTCTCATCCTTCATTTGGTCAAGTTGTTAAAAGTGTTCTGAAATCTCTCAAAATTCTGCATCATTCTTACCATTCCTTAATGTTTTTTTATTATGTGACGCATGTTTGTTGTTGCTCTTGGTCTCCTCCTTCTCCTCCAGGGGTTACTACATTGACTACGGGAAGGACAAGAAGGAGATAAAGAGAAGAGACTGGAAGAGACACGACTTTCACTACGATAACGTCATCTGGGCTCTGCTCACTCTCTTCACTGTTTCCACTGGAGAGGGATGGCCTCAGTGAGTGTCTGACTGGAATCAGCGGATGTGTGCTAATTCTCATGCTGAATGAGGAAGTTCAGGAGGAGCTTTCCCACGTATCATTTTCCATTCTTAGAGGGCTCATTACTTTTATGGGCGTTATAACCTTTTAACATCTGGCTTGTTCTTTGATAATGGTCAAATCTGACCTTTGATGGATGAAATATAATAGATGTGATTAACTTAACAAAGATTTTGCCATTCATTATTTCACAATAAGGTTAAATCAATATTTCACTGACAGTGCTTGTGGGTTTGTACTGTTCCAACCCTCGTTAATTGACTTCTGTGGCTGTGGAAATGAATTAAAACGATTTCCTCTTTCAAATAGCAAATTAGCATTTGATCTCCACCCCAGTGAACAAATACTTCCAAATAATTTCTGCCCAAAACGAATAGCTACAGTAGTATTTCTCTCTGCTTTTAAATGTTCAAACAATTCAAAAAGGGGATTTTTTTCTGGCACACAATGTTATTTATTTATTAAAGAATACTTTTCTTCTTCAGCAAAGTATGCAAGAGTCTTGGGTTTGTGAAAGATTAAAAGCAGTTTGATGTATCTGCAGGACAGGGAGTGTTAAAATAAACGATTCCCTTTCTTGTGCTTTTTCTGTCTTGCCAAACAATGGAAGTTTTTCTTCTGTAGTTGCTTGTGTTCGCATTAGTTAGCATCGTATCTCTGCTCTTCCAGGGTTCTGCAGCACTCAGTGGATGTGACAGAGGAGGACAGAGGTCCGAGCCACGGCAACAGGATGGAGATGTCTATATTCTACGTCATCTACTTTGTCGTCTTTCCTTTCTTCTTCGTCAACATCTTCGTGGCTCTCATCATCATCACCTTCCAGGAACAAGGGGATAAGATGATGGAGGAGTGCAGCCTGGAAAAGAATGAGGTGAGGGACGATTGATCAAAGAATGATGAACAAACACAGACAGAGAAACAATAAACCCATAATTTGGTTGCACCTTTTTCTTTGCTGTCTGTCTCCCTTTTTCTGTCTCTTTATTATATGTAAAGTATAAATTAACAGTCTAGTCTGTGAAGCCCTAAAGAACCCCTTCAACAAGGTGGATAGTTACACCGTGTGCTGTGTTTTTGACTGTTTCTCCTGTTTTCTGTATTTCAGAGGGCGTGCATAGACTTTGCCATCAGTGCTAAGCCCCTGACCCGTTACATGCCCCAGAACAGGCACACTTTCCAGTACCGTCTGTGGCATTTTGTGGTGTCACCCTCGTTTGAGTACACCGTCCTGGCCATGATCGCTCTCAACACCATTGTACTGATGATGAAGGTAAAGAAAAAGTACATTTTAGTTGGAGCGTAATGAGAGGACAACAACTGGTGCACCAGGTTCTATACATATCTTCTCTCTCCTGAAAATGCCTCCTGAATTTTCCACGTCCTTGTTTGCTGATAGGAAAAACACACCTTGTCTTGCTTCTCAGCAACATATTCTGTCATGAACCTGCGACTGTTAACACTGTGGTTTTAAAATAAACTATGATGTGTCACTCCTAACTAGAAACGTGGATATGTAGAAACTGATGTGTACCACCTTGACACACTGTGATGACTTTGGTGATTCATTTGGATCTGCTGATGTTTTTCGGCTTTTTTTTCTCCACCCCTCTCTCACCACTATTTATTTCCTGAACTGGCCTTTTCTTGGGCTGTGCTGGCTGTTCAGAGAGACAGACAGTCAGACAGACAGACACGGGGTGACTCAGCCTGTATTAAATATTGATCTATAATGTCCAGGGGCTGCTATTTAGCATGACCTCATTAACTGTGGCTGCCGCCCCCAGAGGAATGGCTCCTTTTATAGTGCGACAGATGAGAGGTGCAGAGACTGAGGGACTATTTATGGGTCTGGAGGAATCTTCCATCAACCTGTAGATCTGCAGGGTGCAGGTCTGAAGTTAACACTAATATCAGACTGGTACCGTGAGGTTATGCTGCAGGAACTGGTTAGGGAAAATTACACTTTTTTTTTATCCTACTCATACTGCATATTCCTTGTAGTTCAACCCCTGCCCCCTTTCTATTTTCAGTATTACTCTGCCCCGCCGGCATATGACGCCGTATTGAAGCACCTGAACACAGCTTTCACTGTTCTTTTCTCCATTGAGTGCGTCCTCAAGATCATGGCCTTCGGCTTTCTGGTGAGAGAAAAGAGCAACACACAGCCTCAATGTGAATTCAAGGTTCCCTTTTAGCAATGACTCAAAGCACCTTTCCTGGTTTTTACAGAACTACTTCAGAGACACGTGGAACATTTTTGATTTCATCACTGTTTTAGGCAGCATTACAGAGATTGTGGTAGACTTGCAGGTACTGCACAGCCTCTTTTTCCAACATTAATACTGTATACCTGTAAACAACACCACCAGTAAACACTGGTTTCCTTCCCCTCTCCTTGCCCCAGTTTGTTGAGACATTCAACATGAGTTTCCTGAAGCTGTTTCGAGCAGCTCGTCTGATCAAACTGCTTAGACAAGGTTACACCATCCGAATTCTCCTGTGGACCTTCGTCCAGTCCTTCAAGGCTTTGCCCTACGTCTGCCTGCTCATCGCCATGCTCTTCTTCATCTACGCCATCATTGGCATGCAGGTTAGGGAGACTTCATCAGTCTCTGTTTTCCCCTTGAAGATGGTGTCTAAAGTGCTACATTTACCATTTTTATCCAACATCCCATATGTATATTTGTTTAATCGAGAAATGAGATCCTTCACGGTGACAGTTTTTATGTGATGACCTGTTTTCCATGTTTTTTTGCATATCTGTGTTTATATTAGGTGTTTGGAAACATCAAGCTGAATGACAAGACTCACATTACCCAGCACAACAACTTCAAGACCTTCTCTGGTGCCCTAATGCTGCTGTTCAGGTAGGACACCTTTTAGATCCCTAGTCCTGTTCTTCGGGTAGCTTTGGATTTTATGTTGCATGTTTCAGATCAAGGCTACGAGTTATTCCATGATCCAATCTGAAACTCAAGACTTTGTCCCTCAACACTCTTCTTAATCCAGTGGCTTAGCTTCAGTACTCCAGAGTAGTTACCATCTTTTGCGTCAGTTAATTTGAGATCCAGCCGTGATCCAAACTGCTAAACTATGATTTGCTACATTTGGTTGTGGTCTGAATAATGTTGCTAGGTTACGGTAGTAAGCTTTTGCTTTATAAGTACCCAAGAGGCTACTCCGTGTCAAGGGGTGATAGATGTTGCAGTTGTACCACTTAACATCTTTAGCTAACAGCTTTGCAGGCACTTTGAGAGTTTAACATCTGATGATGATGAAAGGCAGAGTGGGTCAAATAATAAAATGGCTATCTAGACCAAAGTGTTAAGTGTTAATATTGTGTTTATTTGTACATTTAAAAGTGATAAAGATCATATCCCTTTGGCTCTGACTATTTCAAATCTGTGAAGTTACACACAACTTTACAGTTGAAGTAAAAAAATATATAAACTCGACTGTATAAAACACTGACTCTAACATTTAAAGCTATTAAAATGGCAGAACCATTGCACACAGACTGTATTGTAAATGTATGTGTGAGACAACTATAGGTCTCACATTTAGAGCAAGCTGTCTCTGAAGCAACTGGTGCGAGCCTCGATGCTTTGATTGCACTTTCCAGATGGCAGACACAACTGTGAATAAACTGTGAGCTGGACCATTCGAGTCTTAACCAACCCTCCTCCTCCTCCTCCTCCTCCTCCTCCTCCTCCTCCTCCTCCTGGTGTTGTGTAATGTGTGTGTCTAGGAGTGCCACAGGGGAGTCATGGCAGGAGATCATGTTGTCGTGTTTGGGGGGACAGAAGTGTGAGACGGATCCAGCAGTACCAACATCTGAACCGGAGGGAGGCTGTGGCTCCGACTTCGCATATTTCTACTTTGTCTCATTCATCTTCTTCAGCTCCTTCCTGGTGAGACAAGGATGCTGGAGTGTGAATGATCTCTCCAAACTACAACAACAATACCTCTTTTTATATTTTAACCTGGTGTCTCCGTCAAGGGGATTAACGTGACATTTCAGATTTCTCTCATTCATGTCTCATGTTATCTTAGGATGAGCAGCTGTTCTTTATATTTTGAGCACTATGCTGATATTTTCCTGTCAACCTCCTGTGAATAAATACAGCTTTCCCTTCCTCTTCTGTTTGTCTTGTGTCCAGATGCTAAACCTGTTTGTGGCTGTCATCATGGATAACTTTGAGTATCTGACGAGAGACTCATCCATCTTGGGTCCACACCACCTGGATGAGTTTGTTCGGATCTGGGGGGAGTATGACCGGGCTGCCTGGTCAGTGTCTCTCGGTCTTTATGCTACACCCAAATTTTTATCGAGAATGCAGCTGTACACATACAAATGCTACAGTTTTCAGTGATGTTAGACGTTCAAGCAGACCAAATCAACTCCAGAATACATTTACACCTGTGGATGGAAGTGAGGGTTGCTATTCTTAATCCACATTTACTTCAGTTAGAAACAGTATTTTGATACATATGTGTACATATGTCAGCTTTACCTGACACACTGAGCTCTACTAAACCAGGCTGCTGGAACTTATTTCCATGAAACCTGGACAAAATCATGATCACTTTACTAACTAGGGACAGTGAAAGTACATGAAGTTGTCTCATTGAGGCACATAAAAGCACATTAGGCATTCGCAAACAACTGGTATCATAAAAGGGGAGCAGCAGTAGTAAATTCAGTGAGTAGTCTCACTGTTAAGTATGGTTACAGATTATTACAGATATTATAATGGAAAGGAAGACATGCTCATCACTATATAATATAAAAAATATATCTATCGAGTATTTTCGTGGTTGGTGTATCTGTTATAAACATATCAGTAAAATAATATACTATTGCAGTAGATTTTGTACAGCAAACAATAATTGCTAACTGTCTCACACTTTGTCATTATCAGCTGACACTGTGTCTAATATTGGGGTGTCTGTCTGGCATGTTTAACAGCATCTGAATTAGCTGCAACAGAGAACAATGACAACAGCAACAGATAACGTGCCCAAACAGTTTCACCTGGTATTGTTTTAAAATATTATAATTGTGAATTTTCTAACGATTTTCATATAAAATTTGCCTACATAGAATGGACAAAAAAAAGTGATTTAATGCTGTTGCTGCTGAGCCTACACTTAAGCCTCATTCGACTTTCTTGCGGATTACAAAGCTGTACTGACACACAACTAAAGACATGTATGTTCTTTTCAGTGGTAGGATCCACTATAAGGAGATGTACAAAGTTGTACGCACTATCTCACCTCCCCTGGGCTTTGGAAAGAACTGCCCGCACAGGGTGGCATGCAAGGTTTGGTTCCCCCATGTCAACAAACTCCCCCACTCTGCCTCTTTCGTGTGGGATCTCTCCTGACCTCCTCCTATCCCTCCTTTTCTTTTCCCCTTCACCGGCCGTGCTTGACCTTTAGGGGTGTGTTAGTCAGGTCAAAGAATGACGACAATCCAGTCTCATGGTACTGAGGCACAGGACATCCCTCGTTCAGGATTATAAGTGAACATAATTTTGATTTTATCAAATTTTAAAATGCTTAAATCTTGATTTTAATGTAGTTGTGGAACAGTGTGGGGGAAGCCTGTCTCTTTCTACCTTTATGGATCTGGTTTAAAGTTGTTTTTAGCACTACATCACACACACATACTCCGCTATACCACGTAAGTATTTGATATTTGTACCAGATCCAATGAGGCTGTCATTCCTTTGCTCATCCTGTCTGAGGTTTTTCTCCTTCCCCAGATTTCTATGCCCTGATGGCAGCATAGAAAGAATACAACCTGTTTTATTTCTCCTACTTTACTCTCTCCTCTTGCGTGATGCCTTGGAATAATCCTTTCTCTTGTATCTCTTCCATCCTCTTTTTTACCCTTCACCCCCTTCCTGTGCTCTTCTCCTCCTCCATCCCTCGGACACGCACTCCCTGACTCCTCCATCGTTATTCAATTTCTCCTCCACCTCCAACAATCATCCCTTTCCCCTCCCTGCCCTCTTCCTCTCCCTCCCTCCCTCCCTCCTTCCCCACTCTTTCTTTCCCATCCCCATCTTCATGGCAACCTGGCGCCCCCAGTGGTCGTATCCATTACACTGACATGTATGAGATGTTGACCAACATGTCGCCACCTCTAGGCCTGGGCAAGAAATGCCCCTCCAAGTTGGCATATAAGGTAGACTGATCACTAGAGATCAAACAGGCATTCGTATTTGAATCAGCGAGGACAAGCACTGTAAAAGCTCATTTTGTGTGTCATACTTTGGAAAAGCAAGGCATTTTTTTCTGTTGATTACATGATGCAGTATTGCTTGTTGAAACAGTTTAAAGTTTTTTCATTGGCAGACGATTAGCGCTTTGGTAATGATTTGCCTGTTTTGCTTTGCATCTTGGCAGAAAAAATAAGACGCCATTATCTGTTTGCTGTTATCTGATGGAAAAAGTCTTGGTGGAGTTTATTTTTCAAAGCTAGTTAAAGAACATGAATCAGAAAGTTGTCAAACATCTACATGCTAAATCTGCTGTTAAATGTTCTCATGTCTTTCATACTTACTTCTCTGTTTCTTACATATACCTGTCTGCATGTGCCTCCTGCCACAGCCCAGTGTTACATCTGTGTGCAATATGTAGTGTACTTGAGGTGCTGTATGTTTGTGTGTGTGAGTTTGTGAGCCTGCAAGCATGCTCCATCTCAGATGATGTGAGTTTTATCTTCCTTTATGAAACTAAATAAACAGCACTTCTGTTTAGATGTCAATTTACAGAAGGAGAAGAGAGAATACATTTTTAATTTGTAAGTTCATTTATTTTGTGGCATCAGGCTGTTTTGTTGAGATTGCACAATTGTCTTTCTTAATTACTTCTCAGTCTTGGTACACAGTAATAAGTTCTCAAAACAAGATTTGGTAAATTACTACACGTTCTCTCCGCCCTTCTGTATCCAGCAGTTTAGTCTAGTTGATTTCAGTGAAACAAAGCAAGTTATGCTATATGAAACTGGAAAACTTACTGTTTGTTCTGATGCCCAGAAAGGCCGTGGTTGCTCATAATCTTTTTCAAGCTAGTTTCCCAGAAATCATAATTTAATTATCTAATGATCTAACAGATTTATGCGACAGTAGGCAAACTGGGCAGTTTTCTTTTGACCTGAAACTCAAATGTTGTTTCTAACAGAGTAACACAGTGGCATTCCTGCCTATGTCTGTAGGCTAAATGAATTATCATCTTGAGAGAGCCACAAAACTGTAATTAATTATCATGAGATAATGAGTTTATTAAGTCATTATAACCACAAGATAAGAGGACTTAAAACATTATGATCCACCACAGCTGCTCTGGGCTTCCACTTTTGCATCTTGATATGCTGTTTAATTGTTAGTTGTGTGACTGACTATCACACTTTCTCTCTGCTGCCATCAGAGACTAGTCCTAATGAACATGCCTGTGGATGATGACATGTCCGTTCACTTCACCTCCACCCTCATGGCCCTCATACGCACCGCCCTGGAGATCAAGATAGCCAGAGGTTAGACCGGATATCAAAACCTGACACACCTTTCATCACACTGTGATGTAAAACACTTAGTGTATATGTGTATGTGTGTGTGTGTGTGTGTGTGTGTGTGTCTGTGTGTGTGTGTGTGTGTGTCTTTTTTATCTCCAGGAGGGGAGGACAGAAATCAGATGGATCTGGACCTGCAGAAGGAGATTAGTGTCATTTGGCCTCATCTCTCTCAGAAGTCACTGGATCTACTGGTTCCCATTCACAGAGGTGACATCTACACCTGCAACTTTACAGTAAAAAAGAAAAAAAAAGAAAAAAGAAAAGAATACACTTTTGCTGTCATAGTAGTTGTTGTAGTAAATGGTATTTCATATAATAAGTGTCATGCTAGGCTGCAAGGGTTTGTTGATTATTGTTTTAGGGATTCTCTCCAGGTTATGTGTGATTGTGTGATTCTGTTTTCTGACATCAGGGACCATGCTGGAAATTTACATGCTATCTTTTGGATTTGTTGGTCCTTAATATCCATAAATCAAATCAAGTATGGTATATGTTTTCTCCTTTTTCAGCCAGTGACATGACTATTGGGAAGATATATGCTGCCATGATGATCATGGACTACTACAAACAGAGCAAGGCCAAGAAGCTCCGACAGCAACTGGAGGAGCAGGTACTTTTCATTTTGTATATTTTTATACTTACTTAAAATATCCAAAAAATGATCATATTTATTAGTTTATTTATTTTTTAGCCATATTATGACAAAGTTTGGGTTATATTTATTCCCACCAGACACCCAGCAGCCACTGATATTGCATAAATCAGCTCTTTTCAACATTTAGCACATTAAAGTTTGCATGGTTTGTTGTATTAATTGTATTATAAATTGTATTATAAAACATATAATAACACATTCATCCAAAATTAGATGTGAACTGTGACCATCTTCAGGAAAAGTCGTGATTTCAGGCTTCTTTCAGTGACATTTAGCTGTGAATATTCATGTTGTGATGATAGGATTGTATTTGTAGCCTGTTTAAATTTCACATCTCCCCCTTGTGTGTTTTTCTGTCTCCCATAGAAACATGCTCCTATGTTCCAGCGTATGGATGCCTCCTCTCTGCCTCAAGAAATCCTATGCAATGCCAAATCCCTTTCATTCCTCAGGCATAGTGCCGGATCAGCTCTGTAAATATTCAACTTTTCTGTCATTGTTATTATTTTAGTCTGTAGTTATTTATGCTGAGAGGAATAGAAAATGTCTTGGTCACCAACTTCACCCACTAACTTACTTTGCATCCCTAACTAATTGACTAACTTATGTGGGTATGTAACACAGTTGCCATGTCTGTGTCTGCATGTGCTCCTTCAGCACCAGAGGAGGTTTCGTGGCACTCAGTCCGATCTCTCCTCAAGAGATGTTCCTGCAGCCGCTGTCTTGCTCCAGGGAGGAAAAGGAGGAGGAGGATGACGACGACGACTACCGTTCACCCTACCTCCCCTACCACCACCCACATCATCACCACCACCATCATATACACACACTGGTAACCACCTACATGTGGTGTTGAGAAAACAAAATATCTCCATAGTCGATCTGCATACTCACTGCTTTGTCAAAGAAAAGTTGTCTGAAGGCGAACTTTAGGTCAACAAAACCCATCAGCGGTCAATAATGCAGTAGCCTTGTGGAAAGTAGCATAATTATGAGATGTCCAAGTCTTGCTGCTAATTTAAGTAAACAAGTGAAGAGTCTCAGTAAAATGTCCTCAGTTTGATTCTTGAGACTTGAAATAAGAAATAAATGAGAAACACCCAGCCCTCTTCTTTTCATGTAGGTGCCAGATGTAGTGGAGTATAACCAAGTGATGCAGCAGGCCAGGCAGGACCCAACAGTTATTAAATCACCTCAGCGGACAGCCTCTATCAGAGCGTCCTCTATGCCCAGACTGGCTGTTGATCCACAGGTAATGAAGACTATTGAGATTTATTCAAATCTATATTCAGTTCTAAACAAAATTTCTGTCATAAAGTGGATTAAAAATAAATTAACATTTAAAGGTTCACATGAGATGTACTCAAATGTGTCCACACATGTTAAAAGAGCCATTATGGTATATACTATATTGTTTGTAGATGTAGCTCAGCACATATTGTGACTAAAGTCTATATTATGCTTGTGTATATGTGTGTGTTTGGTTATTAGAGAGAGAGGATGTGTTTGCTGTGTCATTCATGGTTACTTAAGTGATTCCTTCTGGTTGTTCGCTGTGTGTGTAGCCTGGGATGTCAGCAGACAGTAAGCTGATGAAGCGTTCCTTCTCCACCATCGGAGACCAGTGCGTGAACGGCCTCTGGCAGGAACAGCACTCTCTGGAGAGAGTCAGTCCTGACGGCACATACAGGCCTCGGCAGAAGAGCTACAGAGGTCATATCGCATTACTGAAACTCCTCCTGATACATATTCATAGCAATGTTTTATTCTGAATATAAGTTTTTAATTTTGATTATTATTATTTTTTAATACATGTGCAGTATCTGCTGCAGCCCTGAAGCTATTATGCATGAAGTCAGCTGCTTTTGAATCACAACTAACTCTACTGCAATAACCTGAAGGATTGAGTGAAAAGTCCTGATTACATACTGAATCTTTAGTTTCATTTATGTTGAATTGACAACCAAAATTAAATTTGAAACAAAATGAGTATTATTAACCCATTTTGATTGGGTGTGAACAGCTGGTTACAGAAACAGAAGTAATTCACTAAATAAAACAGAAATCAGGTCAGTGATGTGTTTCATGTATTCAAGTGAGGCCTTGAGATGGACTAATGACTTAAGTCTTTGACTAATTAATAAATTAGAAATAAGTATTTGAATAAGATTTAGGAGTGTAATTCCTATAATTTCCTTCAGTTATATCACTGTACTTGCAATTTATATGGTGAAAAAACCCTATTTTGGAATTTGAAATGGATAATTTGGATATGTTTGTTAGACTGGGACATCCATAAGGTTGCTTTTCTTCACCTAAAACTGAGGTGCTTCTGTGTCCTTTAAGCTTTTATAAACTGAAATCTACACACCTCTTAGGTCCAAGAATCAACCACAGAGAAACGAGCAGTCATGAGAGAGGGCGATCTAAGGAACGGCGCCACCTCCTCTCTCCTGATGTGTCTCGCTGCAACTCTGAGGAGCGCAGCCAGGATCCATCATGTGAAAGGAGACGGTCACCTAGCGAAGGACGTGCACAGGCTTTACAGAGACAGGTAAGAGTACAACAGGGTGAAGTACATACTTAAAGTCGTGTTGATTTGTATCGTACAAATTGAAGGGACCAGAAAACCAGCTGTACTCTGTCTCTCCTGCTGAAGGTGGATAACAGCTGAGACTGTAATACTAGGAGTCTGTTACAGTTCCTTCCTCATTATTGTGTTTGTGGTATTTGCAGGTGAACACAACAGACAGTCCTGCACATTCAGCCCCAGAGTCCAGCACTCCCCGTAATAGGCGACAGCTACCACAGACGCCCTCTCGCCCGCGGCCATACATCTCCTACTCCCCTTTAGTCTGCCGAGCCCACACCTCTCCCACACCAGTAAGCTCTTCTGAGGGACAGACCCAGCCTCAGGATGGCCCTGGCGTCTCCACAGAGACCTCGTGGAGGGCTGACAAGGAGGGCGGCCCCCTCGCTGCAGTTCAAGGGTCATCCGGAGGTCCGGTTTCAGGACCGAGCAACCCATCTCCTCACCGCTACATCTCAGAGCCCTACCTCCCATTCCATGAGGATGTCAGTGGTGGAGAGGCAGGCGAGAGGCAGGACACCCTCACTTTTGAGACTGCCATGGCAACCAGCCTGGGCCGGGCCAACGCCATAAGCTCCGCCCCTCAGCTCAGACACTCCTGGCAGGTTCCTAACGGGCATTTCCGAAAGCACTTGGGCCAGGCGAGTCCGGCCGGAGCCAGCGAGCTGCTAAGTGACACAGACGAGGATGACCGCTGCTAAAAAAACAGAGAAGAAGAGGATGCACAGAGCGAGAAGCGAGAAAGGCACCTCAGAGACGCTCCACATGGCACCACAAGGCTCTTAGCTGCTCTGTGGCTCTGAGGACTTGTATTCTCAGTACCAGTAGCATTACAAGCAGGACTGAACTCCACTGCGATTTATCTGGATACTTGGGTGTCTGTCTGAAACATGTTCTTGTGTGTGTGTGTTCGTTGTAGCTGGAGGGAGGCTACGTGTGTGGACACGGGTGTGTGTTAATGTGTGCGTGTGTTCTCAACAGAGAAGTTTTGCCAAATCAAGACAACAGCAGTGACTGGCTGCTGCTATAATTAGGTCACTGAAGGCAATCCCAAGTGTTGCCAAGCCTTCCCACACATGTTTGTGTTTTGATTGTTATTTGAACAAAATATGATGAGACATCGATCCAAGGTGTCCAAACCTCTCGTGGAATCCAAGAAACTGATCTAAGTGCGTTTTGTGTAGGTGAACATAGAGGTAGCATGTAAAAATGTAATACGATGAATGTATTTTAGCTTTTGGTTCTTATATTGGGGTCATTTGAGAGGGTTGCTGTTAGTCTTTACTGTGCATAGTTGTAAGAGTAGCAGTGAAACAGGGGTTGATTCAGATTTACAGATTTTATAACTGGCAGCCAGCCATTCCACACAGTTCCTGTTTACACGGTATCCACATGGTTCACGGGCATTATACAGTCACTAATCAATAAATAGTCAACACGGGAAATCAAGTTCCAGACATTAAAGGGAGCAAACCCTTGAGTGATGTGAAAAAGATGCTAAAAATCTTGAACAGATTACAGAATAAGAGATGTTTTGTCTCAGGATACTGGACCACTGAATTTGTAACATATAATCATCTAAATTTTTGTTCACCTGGGATCCAAAATGAAGACTTCAGAAAATCAGGACAAGAAGAGTTTCTTAACCCTACAGTCAGCATGATATCAACATGACAAGACTGTCACAAGGACTGCTCTGTTCATGGACAACCATCTGTAGGGCAGACAGCCTGAGGGCAGGCAAATGGATGCTCATTCTTCACGTTGCTGTGCTGGATAACCACTGTCGATGTTGGGTCAGAGAGGTGACTAAAGCCATTTTCTTCCGGTACATAGAGCCAGGGACTTGTCTACTTCAGGATGTGTTGCCTTCTTTCACAGTGATGACGAAAACGATGAGAAATTAATGTCACTTTTTACGTGTGATGCAACATGGACGCTTTTACAAAAGAGGAATCGCAGGCACAGTATGGTTTGTCTATACGTTAACTGCCACATTGTTTGTCACACATGTTTTGGTCAGTAGAAACAAGCATTATGATATTTTCTGTGCTCCAGAGTTATAGTAATTTTCACACATGCATGATCATGGTGACTGATAATGAGAGATATGTGAGAGAAATGTGTCTTAGAGCTGCCTGATCGTTCTTATTTTAATGTATCCATGATATTAAATGGGATTTAAAACCATACCATCAACAGAGTAATGATGAAACAGCAGGCAGAGTTGAAGCTTTTTCAGTCTCAGCATTCACTGTCCATATCTTTAAACATTCCAGCTTTTCACCATTTGTTGTTCCCCCTTAAATAAGATGTATATTTATATCATGTGCTGTTGTGTTAATGTAATATGTTGAGTTTGACATGTTTCTGAAATGTGAACATAGGACATATCTGGACTGAGGATCCACAGGCCAGAAGAGGTCACGCTCACCTGCTGGAGCCCCAAACAAAAAGTCCTGGACTGAATAAGATGTATTTTAGCAGAGAAACCTCCTTTGAAGTGTGTCAACTGAGAGGCTGGATTTATACAGTATACAGGTTAGGTTAAGGCTTCAGCCTCTAGATTATAGGACCATGCTTAACGTGTACAGTGCAGCCTAGGACTTAACCTTGATGTCTGTCTCTGTACAGGACAACCTAATCTGTGCCTGGGGAAACTCGCCTCAAAGAGTTCCCCATCAAGCCTGGATTTCATAGATAGAGAAGCTTTCTGGTAAATATGTAGTATAAACTGTACAAAAAAATCAAATCCATGTTTAATTTATTGCACCGTTTATATTTTATTTGAATCATGATGCCTGTCTATGACTTTAACAAAAGAAGTGTTTACATATCTGTTCAAAGGACCATTAAAGAGAGATCACTTGTCTTTTCTGTACTGGCTGATGTTACTGCTTTTTAATACTTCATTTAACTATATATGTTCATAGTTTGTCTTTTATATTTTGTCTGTTAGAATTTTTCATTTGAGGATAGATGGGGAATGGCATGCAACAAAATCTACCAGAGTGTAACGGCTCGGAGATAGACCTAGATGCAACACAAAGACTGTGGGGTACAGTTCTTGATCTACTTTTATTTTCACCACGGGTACAGATGGGAGGAACCAGCAGCAGAGAGAGTAGCACAGGCAAACAAATCCAAAATCACAAAATCAGGCAGAAAGTCAAACAGGCAGGTCAGGCAGGGAGAAACACAAATTCTGGCACAGGTTTGCATAAGACAGGATACAGGTACAGGGACTAAAACCAAGAACCCGATAGAAACATGACCTAACAAAATGCCAGAGAGGGTGTGGAGTTCCAGGGCTTAAATGGTGACTGAGCCAATTGAAAACAGGTGTGTGATAGGCCTGATTGCGGTGGAGCGCTGTCAAAACTGGTGGGAAAGTGCAACAAAGGCAGGAAGTAGAGATACAGACATAGACGGGGGATAACGACAGAATAAAACAGGAAATACAAAACAACAAACTCAATAATGACACAGGGAAGGCCTTAACTTCTTCTAGCTAGAACTATGGTATAGTTAGCTATAGCAGTTTTTATAACTTTCGTAATGTATTACTTACAGTACATATGCTGAATGACATTCTCACAGGTACAACGTCATTAAAAATGGCTACTAACACATTTTTACTATGTGAAAACATCCCTCCAACGTAATATACATAAAAAAGAAGATAATATATTTAAAATATAACACTTACACTCTTTCAAATGAATGTAATCAAATGTTTAAAACACATTTTTGATTATGTGCCTGGAAGTTCATATTTATAATCTTCATATTAGCACCAACACAGTCTGAAAGCCATTACTACATGATTGTATGAGTAACACATGTTGATGCTTCATGTGCACATGATTTTATGATATTTTATTGATATTTTGTGGTTTTTACTGAACTCACCGACTCCTCTGGGAACGTGCGTTTTTGCGTGTTTCTGTGTGTATGTTCACATATTCCCTAAATAACCAGGTGTGAAGGTTTCAGTGCCCTGGAAACAGAGCAGAGACATAGGTGAGATATCTAGTTTGTTGTTGAGAGATCAGAACGTAAGCTGAGTGTGTGAGAAGACCGTGATGCCAGTTAGGCCCGGCCCTCTGGTCCATGTGTAATATCAGCTGAGATGTTCTTCCAGCATCAGTTCTTTCTCTGCCGTCTACTCAGGACGTGATGCCGAGCTCATCTTTGTTCTCGCTGCTCTGTGTTCAGGCCTTTTTGTTTATAGTGAAACCAGACAGTCTGTCTCAGAAAGTGAGCACACCACAGCAGTGTTACCTCCATCCTAAAGCAAAGGATCATGGGAGGAGAAGAAATGTGACACTTGCAGTCGTGAAAGGTAGGAAATCTTATGTAGAGGTACATTTTGGATGGCTGAGATTTTTGTGAATTTATTGTGTATTACTGTTGGTGTTCATTAGTCAACAAACATTTTAATTTATTTTTTATTTTCTCAAACAATGCAGGGCAAAATTCTGGCATAATCAATCGTGTTATTGTTTAATTATATCAGTTATTTTCTCCAAATTAATAATCTATAATCTATGTCTTGTGTTTGCAGAGGTGGATCTATTGCAGCTCTTGGACCTGCAGTCAGCCACTCACTACAATGTCTCAACAACAGAAGATGACAGAGGATGTCCCGCATATCAGATTGGACAATATGCCACGCTGTTCCTACCAACAGCTGCAGTATTTGGCCCTCTGTAAGTATTACTTATTAGGCTTAACAAGGGATCTAATGTAACCTGCTGCTCCATCAGTTAATTATTTAGCTGATACATTCCAAGATGGATATCCAGGATATCAACAGGAAGTTGTATCATCTCAAACTTCCACTTTATACTAACCCTAAATTATACTAATTTTATCATGTTAATAACTTCTTACCTCATCTGTCTTAGCAGCAATATCAGAATCACTTGTATTGGCCAGGTATGTGTACATATACACAGAGTTTGACTCTGGTTTCACTTTGCTCTCAGTACATATACACTGACCAGCCACTTCATTAGGTACACTTGTGCAATGCACTGTTATCCAATACAACCACTCAGCCATGATTTCAACTTTTATGAAGCCTTTAATGTTTCAGTTTATGTTGACACTGTCAGAGAGTTATTATTTCTATGTATTATTGAGGTCTTAGTGGGTGCACTTATTGTACGGGAGTTCATTATATTGAAAGGTGTTCCTAATATTTTGGCCCTCTCATGTGTGTAAATGGGGCGGCCAAAATATTAGAAACACCTCTCAGTATAATGCAGTCCAGTTTAACACTGCTGCAAGTTACAACCTTAATAGTAAACATAATAGTTAAATGAATATCTCTCTGACAGTGTTGATAAAAACTGAAAAATAAAAAAGTTCAGAAAAGCAGAATTTTGGCATTGGCGTTGTTGTTTATGAAGTTTTGGATCACATTGGATTGTACAAGCGTACCTAATGAAGTGGCCGACTGGTGTACATATAGAAACAACATTTGTAGCCAGAATAAGATTAAGGCAAATAAATTTGTAGGTTTCTAATAATTTTATATTAACATTTATAATGTGTAAATGTTGTTATTCTGTGCACATTGATGATCATAACATGTTTAAAATCAAACAAATCAACTACTGACTTGCCAATAACTCAAACAGTTTAACAGACAAGAAAATAATGAAGGAATCCCAGATCAGTATGTGTTGTTTTTAACTAAAGAGGATATAATAAGACTCCGTTTGTAAAATATTTACAATTCACACACTAACCCTGCTAATTTTGCACTATAAATTAAGCGAGGAATCAAGAGTGGGTGTGTTTTTCTTTAGCCCTTAACACATTTACTGAAAAAACACCAAGCATACACAATAAACTAATTAGTGACTGTAAACAGCTAAAACAGATGATTGCATCTTTTACAACAAAAGATGATTTTTCATTTTGAGAGAGTTGACAAGGTTACATGTGACTGCAGAGAGCTAGGATGTTTTTTCTTCTCATGACGAGCATGTTGAAAGGACTTAGCTCAAGGCTTTGGTGTTGAACTTGACCTTGAATGTTTACACACAGAGTACTAATGCTGTCTGAATCTGTCAGCTTTGTGATACAGTTTACATTCACTTGTGAAGCAGCTCTCTATGAGGAAAGTCTTTAATCTCTCTGTGACACCACCGCCGGGTGTTTAAAATCTATAATGTCATGTATACTCATCTCACAACTGTCCATGTCCAGTGATTGAAATGTGCATGTGGGCATTTGTATGAGTGTGTGGGAGAGTCTTCTGTACGTTTACATTTATTTGTTTTTAACGTTTACATGACAGTTTTCCAGATGAGCTGAGTGTGCTGATGCGTCTACGTCTGGGTCAGCGGTGGTCAGAGGAGGTGACGCTATTGGCTATTTTAGGGCAGGAAGGGGAAGAGCTTTTTCAGCTGAAGGTGGGGCCAAGACTGTTCACTGTCGTCAGTGCCTGGGAACAACACTATGAGTGAGGAAACACAAAAACACACATGCACATACAGTATACATGTATGCTCACACAACTACAGACAAAGAAGAATCCACAAACAAGCAACAAACACGATTAAAAGAGAGTATTATAGGAAAAAATATTTGTCTTTTTTACAAGTGTATTCAGTTCTCCTTAACAATATCAACCCCTTTAGGCAAACAGTAGGAATTACAGCTATGTGTGGTACATTTTCCTCAAAGATACCGAAGACCAATGTTCAAAACTCATCACACAGTATTTTTACACAAAACTGGTTCAATCCCCATACTTGAAGAGTTGAATTTACCTTTAATTGATGTTGTTTCTATCTGGAAATATCACTACCAAGCGGCAACCTCTGTGGCTGTGAGGCCCATGTGGAAGTGCCAAAAACTGCAGTTCCTCAAACGTCCACTCGAGGCTGGCTACAGAATGCCAATGATCCACATTTCTGCCACTTTTTAGGTTAGTCGGAAGGCAGAAAAGGCAGGACTGCAAACAGAGCCACAGATTTTGAGCTTTGAAACGGCTCTTCAGAAACCTGTGGGTGTCGTCACGTATACGCTGTCCATTCTTTTTACTGTCAGTGATCATTACTTAAAACCGAAGATATTAGTTTGAATGTTAATCTCCTGAAAACTTAAAACCCAGCATAAGTCACATAGACACAGACCGAGTCTGCATCTTTGGATTTTTCTGAAAGAGTCAGCACCCTTGTTTCCCATCAGTGCTCACTGATTTTAACCAGTTTGCTCAACCCCACACTCATTCCCTGAAACCTGAAAGTGAACGTATAGCAAGCTTTAAAGTTACTATGTGCAGAGTTGCTGATGATTATTATTTTGGGGACATTTGTTCTGTGTCTGTGTTACTTTCAGCATTTTGTCCCATTCATCTTCTGATACAACCACTGAGCAATTTAACACCCCGTGAAAATGTTGTGACTTGTGACCTGCAGTGATTTAACGTCTCGCCTTGCAGCAGTGATGTAGAAGTGCACTCCAGGGTGCGTCAGTACATCACTGTTGGGTGTGGTCAGACAGTAAAACACCACTTTTCAGCCTGCTGTTAGGTCAAGACTTTGAAACACTGTCAATGGCCATTTTTGCTGTATGTGAAAATAAAATTCTTACAGGTGTTTCTGACAGGTTTCCTGCTGCTCTTCTGTGGGATGGACTCTGGCACACCCTCTCGCTGTCCGTGTCTCTGTCCAGACTGGAGTTGTATCTGGACTGTCGTCTACAAGAGAGCACCCCCTGGCGTCAGGGCCTAGGGCCTCAGATCGATACTTTAGGCCTGACACTCGTGGGAGGAGCTTCACGTCCTGACCACACACCCTTTACCGTAAGCCCCAACCTCACCCGACACAACCCTCCTCAGGCAGCAGCCTCTCGCTCTTCTGATCTTCATGCCACATTCCTCACCTGGGCCACAGTCCTCCCCTCCTGACCCTGGACAAAATAAGATGAAGGAGGGAGGGTTTAACGTGAAGTTCAATGGCAATGTAGTCATCAGATGATTCATTTCTTATGAATTAAGCGTAAACTCTACCATAGTAAAGGTTTAATCAGTTAAAATAATTCAAATCTCAGGATCTCTGAGCAATATAATCATGTCCTTGCTGTGCATTTATGAAATCATTGTGGAAAAAGAGGAAATACAGCACATGTAAAGATCTGTAAGTTTAGGTCTTTTGTGTGAAGTTGGAGTAGGAATAAGCCATCTCAAGCCCATTAGTGACAGCAGTGTTTTCTGTAAAGTCTCACTTTCACCATCAGTCTGGCCCGATTTCACAGTCTGGACCATGTGGGAAACAAAGGACTTACACCTACTGTACAGCAACAGACCCAGTAGACAACACACCTGTGTCTGTTGTTGTTCACACTCTGAGGCGTGATCCACTTGCTAACTTTCAGAGTATTAAGTGGTGGACACTGACCTGTCTGGCACTGTGCTGCCACAGGAAGCAGACGGTATATATGAGTGTGTGTGGATGTGTGTTTTATGCTGTGCGTGCTTGTATCAGACTTTGGTTGTCTGGCTTGGTCTGTTGATTTCATCATCTCTCTGGGCTGTAAATGGTGTGGTCAGTCAGGCCAGCGCTGGGCTCAGTCCTCCAGGGAGGGGTGTGTGTGTGTGTGTGTTTTAAAGTGCAGCCTCTGGAAGAGTGTGTAAGGCAGCTGCAGTCAGAGGAGTCCAGAAGTTACCTTTATCAGAAGCCATGCAGGGTGCTGTGGTGGTGCTACTGCTACTGAGCTGCGTAAGTCAGATTGTCTGTACAATTGGTCTCTGTTAAACTGTTGCTGATGGATTCAGATTAGATTTTAACTTTCTGGCAACTTGTGGTAAAACTGAGAAGAAGAGAGATTAACTGTGTCTGTTTAGATTTTGAATGTCTATATAAATTATTAATGCAAAAAGCTTGCCAGCACTTTAATTATCAAGCAATGTTTCTGTAGATTTTAGCCTTGCTTCATTTCTAAAAATGTTATTTATTCAGTGCTTTTGATTACATCGTCTTTGAGTTTTTGTCTTTTGAGTTTTGCTTTTTTCATGCCACACTGGAATATGCTGTCAAATACTCAGTTAGTGTATCTTTGATATAGTACATCATCTCATAACCTTTAGAATCACAACTGACTCAAGTTTAACATAAGTTTTCTGTAAATTTAGACATTAAGATTGCCACATGAAGGTTTCTTCGTGTGGTGGTATCACCAGAAGCTCAAATATTTCTGCATCAGGTTTGCGGGTTTCTTACATGTGCATGTGAGAGGATAAGAGGCAAAGGAAAGGTTTTCACATCAGCGAGTAAATCTCGTAAAAAAAAATGTAACTGGAAAATGTCACCCCCTTCTGTCATCACAGGAAACTTTAAGCATTGTATCAGTAATGGTGAACCTGCAGAGAGAAGTATTTAATTCTAGAAAATAGACAAATGAGGATGCAGTGAGCCCTTACGAAACAGTAGATAAACTAGCATACTTAGTGCTACGTAATGACATTTTTTGTTATAACTGACTCCTCTTAATATCTTCTTTGTCCTTATTTCACCTGATAACTGTCATTAAATCTGTTTTTATTTCACAATTTAGTCTGTCAGCAAAGTTAGTCAGTTATATAATGAGTCAATAGTGTTCCTCTCACACCTCAACAATGAGTCAATTAATAAAACAATGAATACATAATCAAGTGCAAATTCCATCTATCCATTTCTCATTTTTTTTCTCCACTTTCTCTGCATGAAAAAGGCTAAAATACTAGCAGTAGTATGTGATCCATGGCACAGTCAGCCCAATGGCAGTGGGCTCCAATTATATTAATCTTTATGGTCATTGGAATTTAAATGTTTGTATTTTCTGCACCACAGTTGTGCAGTTATAAAAGTTTGGTATAACATTGTAGAAATCTTTACAGCCTGTTGTGTAACATTTGGATGTTTCCAACCATAGCGCCCCCTAGTGATATTATAAAAAAGACACTAGCAGACAGCAACACACACTGACTGCTATCATAACAATACAACTCACTTTGCTGAAGATATAAGCCATCGTCTAGAGTGACTAGTAACTGGTCATCTTCTGTCTTTGTGTGTTTTTGTGTCTGTGGTGTGTATGTTCAGGGCTCCATCCAGCAGATGATCTTTGTCTCAGGAGATCCTACAGCAGCAGAGCAGCACTGTCGAGATCACAGCAACACCTGTTCAACTCTGACAGACACACAGGTACAAACAACACACCACTGTTGCCTACCACACACTGAACTGTGGGCTTTTATTCACAAGGTTTACGTACTGATAACATCTGTTTTGTTGCTCTTTTTTCCTGATACTCTAAACTTTACAGCCAGGCGGGCATAACAGATAATAAATAAAGAATATTTAATTGTAAATGGACTAGCTGTTAATGCTGTTTATCAAAAATAGATTCTTTTTTGTTGCTTTTTATGTGTTATATTAGTTTAGTTTAGTATATTAGTAGCCACCCAGGCTAACTTAGTTTGCACTACACTAAGATTTTAAGTCTTTTGTATTATATATGTATATGTGTACACTCCTTGTTGAATTTTAACAGTAAAATATCTGCAATGTTGAATTCCTTCACAAGGCACACATTTTCTGCTGGAGCAGTTGTCAGCCATGTTTTGAAAAAAGTGTTAATTTACCCACAATTCATGGCAAATTAGTCCTAATGACAAGGACTAGAATGAGAGAGCTTTGTGCAACAAAATAACTGAGAGATTTATCTGAACTTTGATCTAAGCTAAAGTCAAGCTGCCCATGAACAGGTTGAAGTTAGGTGGAGCTATGATGGTAATTATGTGAGCCCACCAAACCTCGTGCAACAAAGTTAATAGGCAGTTCAGGGAGATATCAACTAAGCTTAGTCTGTAACAGTCTAATTAGAAGAGGTGTATTAGGGTAAAATAAGTGAGAACACCTGTGTTGGTGAACTGAGGGTGTGTAGGACCTTTAACAGTCTCTCCCGGCCACACTACATCTATCCTCTGTTTGCAGTGCTCAAACGTAAGCCTGCTCTCGATGAGATGGTAGCAGTTCTTTTTATTTAGTGATGACATGTTAGTGTGAATGTATGGCCCTTCATAATATTTATCCACAGTGCTCTGCTGGTTAAAGCATCTGTGGTAGCACCATTCCTGTCTGTCTGTGCAAGCCACACAGGGAGTGATTGTCTCAGAGACGTTTAACATCATAGAAAATTGATTTGCTTTGGACTCTAACTGCATGTTATATTTGTGTGTGATCCCAGAGGAGTGTTTACATTTCTGAACAGACTCTTTTCACACCATCACAGAGAGCACGGCCTGAACTGTATTTCTGCTTTACAGTTTGGAGCTATGGTCTTCATTTTTGTATGCAGATTGTTTGAATTGGATCGTTTGGGCGTTGATTGTTATATTTACTTGTCCTCGAACGGACTAATCCATGATTGTTTAGAGCTATTCAATAATTGGACTGAGGAGATTGGCTATTAAAAATGTTCCTGTTGTCAGGTCTGTGTGTGAAATGGAGTTCAGCACACGCAGTGCATGGTGGGGATACAGAATAATGTTTTTCTTTATGTAAACCTTTGCCAGGAAGTTGGAGCTATAGATGAGGTGACCATTCAGCCATCAAATTCCTCTCAGGACACAACTCTACAGGCTGTCCCCACCGAGCTGACACCAAGACTGGATCCAGTGAGCACCGCTTCCCCTCTGAGGTCACATCCTGCTCCAGAGGATGTGGACCCCAAAGCTGTAGTGAAAACTAAGGCTGACACAGACACTGAAGGCTCAACCAGCAAAGAAAAGCCCAAACCAAGAACTGTGAGTGAGAAAGTAAATCAAGCTGCAGAGACTCTGAATGGAAATGAGCATGTGTCTAATTTGCACCCTGACATATTAGAGACAATGAAGAAACCATGGAGCACAGACGGAAGTATCATAACCAGGATTCCTTCTCTCCACATATTTCAAACTGCTCATCAAGTTCATCAACCGGCAAAGGAGGGCTCTAGATCAAAGGATGCATCTGTCTTGGAAAGTGTTGAGACGGCCATTTCAAGCCCGAATGTTGAACCAGAGAACCCCACAGCCCCAGGAGTCTTATCAGGAGGTGCAGAAACTGCAGAGAAATCTTTGCCTAATGGCCCACAGGACTCTGAGTTTTCTACTCCATCTACTCTCATCTCAGGGCCCATCACAGAATCAGGGTTAGTTGTAGTTTCCAGCATGTACCCTTCATCTGATGGAGGAGTAAAAGAGGAGAGACAGGAGGCATCACCACTAGTCATAACACCTTCAGTTTCAGAAGACCCACCAGTTAAACTCTTAAGACAGACAGAAGAAAATGTATCACTTGGCAGAGCAGCGATTGAGGGCTCTGCTGCACCTCAGACAGATCCAGCCTCAAACCTGACTGTTTTCACTCCTACACTAGAAAGCGGTGAAGCATTAAGTACCAGGAACACAGAAGATGAGATGAGTAACGTGACAGTCAGTGAGATAAAAGAAAAAGAGGATATCGAAGGCCGGTTGGAAACTGCTACACCCAAAACAGAAATACCACCACAACAACAACGACTTCCTGGAGAAGAACTGGGGAGTGGGACAGAGACAGAAGAAGATGAAATAGATTTTGACGTGGAGGAGGAGGAGGAAGAGGAGGAGGAAGTGCAGAGACATGCAGAGATGGAGAAAGACAGCTATGAGAATGACACTGTCATCTTTGAAGACTTTACTCAGTCCTCACCTGATTGGATCTCTCAGTTCACCACTGAAGATCCCTTCATCCAATCAGAGGGTGAATCAGCACAGCAGACAGTTGAAGTAACCACTCGGCTGCCTACATACACAGTCAGACATCACAAGGCAAGATTACAACCGAGCATCAGAGGTCAAAGGGTAAGACATTTTTTACATTTAGTCATATAAATAACCAAAGCTGGGTTTCACATTTACAGTTATTTTTGTTTTTATAGGTCTTGGCATACTTTAAACGTCTGATTTATCCACAGTGGTGCTGAGTACACAGTGTTAATGGTGTTATAAATGCATAAACAAACGACAGGAAATTTTAATCACATTTGTGTGATATTCTCATCTCATTTTCTGCCGTGACCTTGGATTAAATTGAGTTTGCGTGGAGCTGATTTGATGACTGAGATGGCAACATATATCTGTGTCAATTCTAGCACCTAGAAAGTGTGTGTGTGTGTGTGTGTGTGTGTGTGTGTGTGTGTGTGTGTGTGTGTGTGTGTATATGTGTGTGTTTGTGTTTGTCTCTTTGGTGAAAGCCACTATCTCCCTCCTCTGGCTAAACTGTGGTACTCAACTGTGAAAGCTTCTGGTATCTCAGTATTAAGACTGTATATAGTTTATTTTATGCCAGAAGTTCACAAACTATGTTAACTCTTATTCTTACCCATCATCACAATAAACAAATATGAGATTAATCATAATTCGGACATAATAAACTGGCATATCTGCTCTAGTTTGTCTGTCTTTTGTCCAGGGGATAATGTTTAACCAGCACAGTTAATGTTTAACTTAATTTATGGTCCCACCCTTCTTTGATCAATAAATCTTAAAGGATTACAGTGCACTATTTTTGGTAGTGATGATTGTCCATATCTAACTGTTTCCCCTCACTTTTTAAGGTTGGGTTGCAGGGTCCACCTGGCCTACCAGGACCAGAAGGGCCTAAAGGGGACAAAGTATGTATTTGAATTAATCAGTAAATCTGTAGGAAATTTGTATCAACACTGAATCAAATGACTGTGTAATTTGAAAGGATTGCACATATTGCCAAACAGTGTCCAACATACTGCCCAACTATGCAGCCCTGGTATGTAGCAGGGTACTTATGCCCCAGAGGGTATTTCTACAGTTGCATGGGGGTACACGTAAAAAATGTCGTTTAGCTCAACAAATTTTAAAAAAGACATATCCCCTCATAGAGTCAGCTAAAACACCCGAACACCACCTTTCAACAATGTGTAAGAACTAGCAAGCAAGCACAGAAGTTGAAACAGTTGGCTAAAAGTGATGGATTGGTTGAAAGCTTAGGGGTGAAACTAATGGATAGACAGTTCAAATAGTTTGCTAAAGCTAATGTATAAATGGTATAATTGGTATAGGGAAAAAACTAAATGACAAATCATTGAAAAGGTTAGCTAGTAATGGATAAACTGTTGAAATAGCTGGCTAAAAGTAATCTAATGGATAAATTGTTTAAATATATAGCTAGTCACCCAAAGGCAATAGATTAACACTTCACATAGTTAGCTAAATGTAGTGTATAAACAGTTAAAGTAATGGATTTACAGTTCAAAGTAATTGATAATGGTGAAATAGCTTAGTACAAAGTGACAAAAACAAAAGAACAATGTAAAGTAGTGCCTATTAAAGCGAGCTAGCATCTAACAAGCTAACACTATGGTATGTTACCCAAACATTTTCTCACCAGGGAGAAGTGAGTGAATATTTGTCAGGTTTTTAGAAAAAATTATGACTGAAATAAGATGTTCATGTGGCTTTGTGTCAGCTAGATAGATGAGTATTTAACAGGTTAGCCATAAGGGCTGTGGCATTGTCATTAAACATTAAACAGACTTAGCTGAATTGAGAGTCAAACATTAACTTGTGTGCTACAATCAGTGGGAACTGCTTATTAATATATTCATTCACTTATTAACATATTAAATTATTGATTAATTCATACTTACTTTCAATTGTAGGCCAAATAATCACAAAATCAATTAATGCAGATAGAATATACATTTCACACACATTAAGAGTTCCCCCAACCATAAAACATTAAATACAACCTTAAATTCTGTCTCCACATGACCTGTATCAAGTATTGTTAATCAATGAAATCTTTGAGCTCTCATTAAACTGTGAAATACTATAGGTCATGTTTTCATATACATGACTTTTGATAGTCCATCAGTTAATTCATGTTTGTCCACATCGACAGTTTAAGTTTCACAATCAGTCAGATTTAAGATTTAATTTCAGAAGATGATGGTTGAAAATTGAAAATTTTAAATCATTAACTTAAGCTGAAGCTAAATGACACAAGGAGTCCAAAGAGCAGCTTTTTATGGGGTTCTTCTGCATCCTAGTGGTTAAAATGGCTCAATGCAGCCTTGAATCAGAAATTTTGAAATAATGTAATCTAAAATCATCCTGTTTTCCACGCAAACAAACATTTGATTTTCCTTCCACTCAGGGCTATCAAGGTGTTATGGGCAGGACTGGGCGGACAGGATATAGAGGCCCCATTGGTCCTCCTGGGATGCCTGCCATTGCTGTATTTAAAACCTCTGAAGAAGAGTGGGAGGCTTTCAAGGTAAACTACTATTGTAGCCCTGCACCACCACTCACCTTTGCTGCTGCACACTTGTTTGAATATATGTTGAAAGTATGAATATTGATCAGGTGAAATAAGTGGCTGGATTAAATACAGTATACAGAAAATAAAAAATAACACATAGTTTTGTTTTCACATAAATATTTACAGTGTTTGTTTGTGTGTTAGTATTACATTGGCATGAAAATATCAGCCACGTTGTTACTGTATTTCAGTATTCATGCATACATAGTTTGCATGTTGTGACATAAAAAATATATATAATGTATTATATACAGGTGTTAAATCATTATTATTACGGGTTTGCCAGTTTAGATATGTATTTTATAAATATTTTAAGTGGGTCAGGTCATCGTTTTTTGTTGATAATTACATTGTCACGTTCTCATGCTTGGGTTACTGTTCTGATATATTTCTGATATATTCAATGCAAGTCTGTGTAAGGATCATATGTGAGAGAAATATGTTTACAATATAAAAAACATATACTATCTGTCATTTCCTCGCAGAAAAAGAAGTTCTATAAAAAGCTGATTTCTACCTGGCCGGTAGGTGTTTTTTGAATGCACGTAATTGGAATTCCCTCAACTTACTCCAACAACATAATGTATTATTACTTTATTTGCAGTGTGTCTACTGCAAAAAGTATACATATATACCATGATAAGACGTGTTTTTTAATCTTCAGAAACTTAAGGGGCCTCCAGGGCCGCATGGACCTCCTGGTGATGACGGACCAATTGTAAGTAGACAAAAGTGTTATCGATTACTTCAAAAGACAACATTTATATTATTATTATATTATCTTTTATTAAGGTTTCATTCTATCATGACAATACCAAACATATAGACTGAAAAACAACTCTTGTTCTCTCCTTATTTTATATTTCAGGGGCCACCTGGAATTCCTGGGAAACAAGGACGAAAAGGAGTTCAAGGGAAAATCGTAGGTATCTCTACTTTATTGTTAAGCTTTATGCACAGTATATTGTGGCACTCCTTGTGATAAAACCTTCACGTTGAACACTTGACTGTGACTTTGATTGATTACGGACTGATTTATGAAGAGCAACATGAAGTTAAACTGTAAATAATGAGAGGTTGTGATAGTCTAACTACAAACAAAACAAACAAATAAAATGCTCATGTTCTACTGACTTAGCGAATATCACAAGGTGGTTACTGTGATGCTGCTACATAGTTGGCGTTACGAGTGGTTCCTACAGCATTTAAGTTGTTTAAGTGTTCAGAGTTGCTCATCATTAGTATGGTTGAGTGGTTGCTCTGGATAGTTGCTGGAATACCTGAGTGCCCTGATACTCATTATATTTTTTAACAGCAGAAACACTTGCAATCCCATAAAAAACACATCAAACCTGAATATGGTACAATACAATAAAGGGCAGCTGTGGTGGGTCACTAGTTCGATTCTCAGCTCCCTCTATCCAGTCAAAGATTATTTGGGGAGGCAGTAGCTCAGTCTGTTTGGAACCAGTGGGTGGCTGTCCAGCAGTTTGGAGTGCACTGGTAGCTGGAGAGATGCCAGTTCACCTCCTGGGCGCTACTGAAGTACCCTTGAGCATCGAACCCTAACTGCTCCCAGGGCACTGCTACATGGCTGCCCATCGCGCCATCAAAGATCTCATGAGACCAAGCAAACTACATTACACGTTGTGTTTTACCTCAGGGCAGTCCTGGACCACAGGGTTTGCCGGGTCCCCAGGGCCGACCCGGAGAAGAGGGGACCCCAGGAGGGAACCCTGATCCAGGCCCACCAGGTTTACCTGGAGAACAGGTAAATCTGCTGAGAGACATGTAAAATGTGTATGCATTTGTAATGCTATTGAAAAGGTCTTTTATATATTGCTTTATGTATTTGCACCCATACATGTGTGTATGTGTGTGTGAGTGCAATGCTAATGCAGCTTGATAAATTCACTTTGTGCTTGTTTCCATAGGGGCCCAAAGGCTACAGAGGAGAGAAGGGCAGCAAAGGGGAGCTGGGTGAGTGGGTAAGATTGGCCTGGACTTCTAATGTTATGGATATTAAAATTATGGAGGCCCAAGTATAGATGTGTGACAAATTAACGGAAAAAACTGCATAAATGAGTAAAGAAAGATAACAAACGCAGATGCTTCCACACAGGTGCACTGCATGGTACAATGAAAGAATTGAAATCCAATAAAACAAATCAAATCAGGTCAAATCAGTTATGATTTTGTATCAAGGTGGCAAGAGGAAAAGATCGAAGTGAGTTTGAAAAAGGGTTCATTGTAGAGGCACAGGCAACAGTTTCAGTCACAAAAACTGCTCAACCAGCTGTTTCACTAGGAATAGTAACTAAACTGACATCTGCATTTAGATCTATGGGAAGGACGTCAGTAAACACGGTGGTCAACAGCACACATTTGATGACTGTGATGTGTAAGGAAGAACAGAAGAGCAACTTTTGTCTGAGTCTGACTGTCAGCAAGAACAGTCTCAACAGTTACATACGGGGATATTACAGTAGGGCTGCAGTGGATAATCCTCTCATTAGTTCAGCGGTGTAAAAACTATTGCCACCGGTTTACAGATATGTGGAAAAAAATGATACTGTCAGATGAGCCATCCTTCACCATATTCTTGACAAATGGCCGAATACATGTGTGACGTACAACAAGAAATGCACAGACCTGAAAGTTGCTTTATTCAACTTTATTTCAACTTTTGATGAAACATTTCTGCCCTGATGGGACTGGTCTTTTCCAGCATGATAATGCCCCAATCCATAGAGCTCGAGGGGTCACCACACTCACCATCGTTTGGTGAGTATGAAAATGATGTGTCATCTCACCTAATCTCAACACCTATGAGATGTTGGACTGCACTCATTACCACCATCATTTGGAAGAATGGTGTTCATCCCTCCAGTACAGTTCAGAGACTCAAGGTGCATTGAAGCTTCTGGTAGCCCAACACCTTACAAAGACACACATGTTGATTTTTCCATTAATTTGTCACCCATCTGTATATACAGTATACCTATATATCTATCTCTCTGTCTAAATCTCCAAGTATTGTTGCATTTAGCTTTTTATTCCTTGCAGCTATGTCATCCTGTTTTTAGTTGCTCATATTCACGTGTCGAGTTGTTAGCACTGGGTACTACACAAGTATTGGTTATGTGCAAAAATCGCAATTCTTTTGTGAAGTTGTCACTATATTGTCCAACATCTTTAGGGTTATCAAGGGGAGCCTGGACCACAGGGGAACAGAGGTCAAAAAGGGGACAAGGTCAGATTCTGCATCTACTGCACACTTTTTCCTGCAGTAGAGGACTGGTACACGTGATTTTAATCTTCCTGCCTTTTCTGTAAGCAGGGAAATAAAGGAGTCAGAGGCCTCGCTGGTGTCCCCGGCTACATAGTCAGTAACTTTTTGTTATTGATCGCTGTTAAAGTGAAATATTCATGACTCATTAATCACCACATTAGTGTAAAGTTGCAACATCTGAACTGTCTTATGTTTGCAGGGACATCCTGGAGCCAGGGGTCCTCATGGTTTTCCAGGACCATCAGGACTTCAGGTCAGTGTCAGACAGCTCACTGGGTGACAATTATCTTTATATATAACAATAACTATATATAAATATACTCCATCTTGATCATCAGGCCCACAGCCTGTTGCTTTTAATGATAGTGATATCTTGTTTGATATACTGCTGTGCTGATTATTTTCAGGGAGAGATTGGAGCTCCAGGCTTTAGTGGACCGCCAGGCCCACCTGTAAGTTTTCTAACATAATATACGACCACAAAGTCTTCATAAAATAGAGTACATTTATTAATCTGATTTCTGCTCAGGGCAAAATGGGACCCAGAGGAGTAAAGGGTCACATAGGAGTTAAAGGACCTCCAGTAAGTCAGCAACTAGTTGATCAACTTGAAATCAAAAATGAGTAATATGAATACAATCGTGAAACAATATTTTGTCAATCAGGGTCATCAAGGTGAAATGGGCCCCAGAGGAGCAGCTGGACTACAGGTGACATGACACACAAAGGCTGAATAATGACAATCTAATGATTAATGTCTAACCTGTACTTGTATTGCTTCAGGGAGAGCCTGGTCCTGGAGGAGTGGTTGGGTTTCCCGGCGTCCGTGGCCCTCAGGTACAGCAAACCATTTTGATTCAGTGATATTTTCCAGTTTTATCACGTGAAGACAAAAAAGAAATAACCTTTTTTCTCACAGGGAAAGCCAGGACCAGATGGACCTCGAGGTCCTAAAGGTGACCCTGTGAGTACATTTTAAAGAGAAACAACCAGAAACAAAGCTTGTAAATGCAGCAGTAAATTGTAGCCTTTACTTTAGGGTCACTCTTGTCATCTGCCATCTGTGTGTTTCACCAGGGTGATCCAGGAGATGAAGGGGAAATAGGGGAACCTGGACCACCTGGACTTAATGTAAGACAACAAGGACAAAAATTACCAAAGAAGATATGAATATATGAATCCACATGTAGTGAGCTTGTCATGTTGGAGTATTTGTTTTTTCTTTCTCATTTCAGGGAGCCAGTGGGAATCCAGGAAAGCCTGGACCCTCAGGTGATCCCGTAAGATTACTTAAAGCAATTTCAATATTGACTGCAGCTAACATGTTTACATCAATTATACTGTATGCAAATATTTAATGATTTTATATCCAGCTGTAACAGCCTTTTTGGCTCCTAAATGTTGATCTAAATGTGCAGTTTTTTTCTGTTTGTGTGTGTGTGTGTGTGTGTGTGTGTGTGTGTGTGCACTTTTCTCCACCAGGGGGCTAAAGCTAAGCGAGGTCAGAAGGGTGATCTAGGGTTCAAGGGAGACCTGGTGAGTTTGATCTTTCCTCTCTATCTGTTCAGTTTATTGATCGGATCATTGAATTAGTTCAACGACTTGTTGTGCTTGAGTGCAGGGACCTCCAGGGCCTCCAGGAAAACAAGGATCTAAGGGGCGTAAAGGTCCTTTAGGACTTGAGGGACTTGGAGGACCAACAGGGCCACCAGGACCTCCTGGATCCAGTGTGAGTGAAATAAACTTGATCATGAAGACATGTTCGATGTTGATGATATTGTGTCTGTAATAACCAAGTCTTTATACCTGCCTTTATCGTTGTAGGGGTTTGATGGCATCATGGGGGAGCAAGGAAAGCAGGGAAAAGATGGACTGAAGGTGGGTTTTCAGAAAAGTTCAAGAATCATGACTTGCATGTTTTTACTACTTGGAAAATAAATGTTTGTGAAAATGTGAATGTGCACGCGTTCACGTACATGTTTGTTACTGCAGGGAGATCGAGGACCAAACGGTATTCAAGGAGTTCCTGGGCCTCGAGGCGACAAGGTAGGACAAAGATGGAGGGTAAATAATTGAATTAATGTGTAGTGAATAGAAAAAAAAATTTTTTTTTTTTCCTGTCAAAGGGTCGAGAAGGTCGAGCAGGATTTTCTGGATTGCCAGGTCCAATTGTGAGTATGAATTAATGAAGATTAAGTTTGTTCTAGATAGTAATCATGACGCTAAATAAATCTGACTCGTGGTTATATTTTCTGCTTTCAGGGAGAAATGGGAAAATCTGGAGAGAGTGGACATGAAGGAGAACCTGGTATTAAGGTTCCTATATGGCTAAACTTCTTATTCTGTGACTATGGTGTTCAGTCCAAACATATCACAAATAGTTTTACGATATTTATTATTTCATGGCTTAATGAGTTTAACATAGTGAAGCTGTTAAATATGACTTTATAAATATATCTGTAGATTGTAGGCTATTAAAAGTCTTTGCACCAATTCATGATGGCCTGACAAACTAATTCCAAATATTCATTTTCTATTTAAGTCCATCTATCTATTTAAGTCAATGCAAAATGTATATGTTAATGTGATTTAGGATTGTCTATCTCAAATTGCTGCTAAAATAAATGTGAACGAGGCCATGTGTTTTTATATGTCTACACCTTTTGTGTAGGGAACGCCTGGAGTCCCAGGAGTGACTGGACCTAAAGGCTTAAAGGTGATCAGAATTACAGTATATTAATATTGTTAGATATTGTGAAGCAAACTTATTGAAATCATGTGTCTCATTTGAAAATGAGGATGGTATACTGTTTTTGTAATTGTATTGGTCAATGAATGTCATGTAATCTTTCACTTTCACTTTTAATAAATTATATTTAATGCACAAATCTCACTGTGTCCCATCTCAGGGCTTTCAAGGTCATTTAGGTAACAGGGGTCAGGATGGACCTCTTGGAGCCGCGGTAAGACCACCAAACAATGTTTTAGCATGCCTATTTCTGTCTTTGTCCGATCACACATCACCTCATAGGGTTTATATTATATAAATTAAGCCTTGGCTTCCAGAAGAAGAAAGACCTGTCAATGAAATGTTGTGTATGCTGATGTGATTTTTCAGAATCCATGGAGTGTATAATTTATGTTTTGTTTTTTGTTGTTTTGGCCGTGTAATTGATATTCATGGAGATACACAGCACGAACTATATAAGAACTGTAAAACTGTTGATGAATGTACCAACTTTAAAGATAATGGCCTATATTTCTCAGAAATTATTTGACTGATGATTATTAAAGAGGTAACCAGGATAGGAATGGATATGTGATAAACTAATATCATCTTTCTTTTAGGGCCCCATTGGTCCAAATGGAATGAATGGGGACACTGGACTTCCTGGTCCAAAAGTGAGTTCACTCATCTATAATAAACACTGAACAAGTAAATGTGCTTGCCTCACAGCGTCAAAAATCAATAACTGATACTCTACTACATATTTTACACAGGGATTACCTGGGAAGACCGGAGCTTCTGGCCTTCAAGGACCCGTTGGGAAGAGTGTGAGTGTTATCAATTTTTTATTGAATTAAACAAAAGGTCACATTTTTGTCACGAGTGAATTGGAGGAACTGCAGGGAAGCAAGACGCTAACTGTTATTTATGCATTCACGTGTAGTTATGTAGCCGTACCACATTACTTTAGGCTACTCAGCATTCCAGAATATATAAATACGTGGTGCTGATGGAATATCTTAATTTATATAGCTGTATGTTTGTGTCAATCAACAGGGAGAAGCCGGCAGCCGAGGAATGGAAGGGACACCAGGAAAGCCAGGGGGGAGAGTAAGTCACAAACATCATCATCTCGCTTTCTAGGATGTTACAGTGCAAACTCTGTCTTGTGGTGCCACAACACAATAAAGCTCTGATACTTACAGAATTTGCTGAGATTGTTGAGAAAAGATGAGTTATCTCGTCATGATGATGGTGAGATTAAATGACTGCTGGTTTTCTTTAGGGGGTTAAAGGTAAACAAGGCCCAGGAGGGCTTCCAGGAAGTAAAGGCTTAAAGGTATACATTAATTCAAAGCTTCATGTTTGTCAGTACTTAACCAAAATATACATCAGTCAGTATCACAAACTGCATAATTTTGTCATGTTTGACAAATATTGGTCACTTTGTTATATTTGTTGTGAAGGGTAAGAGAGGTGAGGAGGGACCAACGGGGAAACAAGGCAGCGCAGTAAGTGAATTATTTTATGTTATTTTTTTCACTGCTACAGTTTATAGAGTGCAAAGTTTACGTTATATTATGATATCAATTTTATGATAAGTTTGAATTAATTACATTACTACTTACCACTCAATGCTGAGCTGAATAGTTCCTCTTCTTCCTCCAACACATTTCATTGTATTTTTGACCCTGTGTTAACCTGCATATGATTAATAAACCTGAAACTTGAAACTTGAAACTTTTTTCTGCTGTCTTTACTAACATCATGTCTTGTTATCCTTCAGGGTGCGATGGGCATGGCTGGACCACAGGGATACAGAGGATCTGTTGTAAGAATATTTCATTCATCGAATCCTTTTTTTCCTCATTCATTAAGTCAACGTGTATATGATTGAAATATTGTCCTACAATGACTTTAATACATTTTGTGCTGACAGTGTGTGAATGTTTCTTCTGCTCACCCATCTTGCAGATGTGCTTTAGAGTGTTTAGAATTTGTAGACTCTTAATGGAAAATATACAGTAGATATACTTCCCTTTTTGGTCACTTTTCCATTCAATTTTCATTTATTTCAGTCAGTATTAGTCTTAGGTGCATGCTTTCTCATACATACTATGTAAGCACTTACTTTATGTATTGAGTTTATCATTGATTGACCACACTTTATTTGGCACTGTGCACTTCTATGCAGATGACACTAGACCCTATGTCAGACTTACTACTAAGAACTCTACAAGCAACAGTGAGCTTAGTTTACAAGACTGTTTCTCATGCTTTTTTGTCTATTTTCTTATCTTTCTAATATGAGTCTGTAAAGCCAATTGAGACTTGGGGAACGATAAACAAATAAACCTGACTTGACCTAAAATTTGTCCTGATACACAAATAGTTGTGTTTTTCTGTTTTATGAATACATATTTACATTTACATATTTTTTCTACCAGGGTGTTCAGGGTAACATTGGACCATGGGGGGAGATTGGGCCCCGTGGCCTTCCAGGTGACCCAGGGCCACACGGTCCAGTTGGCCCCCTTGGAGTTCCAGGTTACCCAGTAAGTTTATTTTTATGCTTTTATTGTCAAGTATAATCTTGCCTGAGCATAAACAGAGTTGTCCCTGCTGTCTGTAATAATAAACTTAGTAAATAAAAGTACACAAAACTGTTACCTGTGTCTTGCATCTCCATTTTACAAGAGAAGTGTCCAAATTCTATCCCAATTTTGATCTTACTTCTGTTAGGTGCCATTTGCTATCCAGCAACAGTGGGGCACATGTTTTGGGAATGACTGGATTTGACTACATTCTGGGGGCTTCTTTGAAGCATTCTCATGTATTTGTTGTAAAACAGTTGAGCCTAATCTAATTACTACTATTTTTGGGATTCCCATTGAGGGTGTAGACATCACTACATCCCTAGCTATCCCTACCCTCTCTTATATCCTGGAGACATGTTCTCCACAATTGTTATAATATATGAATATGAATATGAAGTGCATCAGTCTTTTTTGTACAACTGCTGCTTTATTCTCTCTACATTTAGGGTAAAGATGGACTTCAAGGACCAACTGGTTCAGCTGGTGTCAAAGGAGATATGGTAACGCTTTTCTTTTGCACAGCTACACTGAACATGCTTCAGATATCTGCAGTTTATGTCTGTTTATATGTGCCAGAAAATGCTGTATACAAGAGTAGCATAGTGAGTGATGATCAATAATTCATCACACATCACAGTTGTTTTGTGCTTGTCTCTGTCATCTTTTCAGGGATCAAGAGGAGTTTTGGGACAAGAGGGAGTTGCTGGTCTCGATGGTGAGGAGGTAGATTGATTAGACTGTGTTTGTCACAGATTTGATTTCTATCTTTTTCATTTAACGGAATACAAACATACTGCAATGTCAGATTTTCTAAAAACACAGATTTAAAGACCTGTAGGTTTCACTGTATGAAAGGACAACTATATATGAAGCTTGATCATGTGTACGAGTAACCCAGAGCTTTTGTGTTTAGGGTCCAGTTGGACAGAAGGGACCTGAGGGGGCAGCTGGACAGAAAGGCTTATCTGTGAGTAAATGTCATTTTGTGTCAAGGTGGATCATTTTTCTATTATATATTCTTCATGGCCCCCACAAGTACATCAAATATAAATGTACCAATCAAAGTTTGAAAACCATTTATTTCACTTACATTTCAGGGAGACAAGGGGAGCACTGGGCCTCCTGGACAAAAGGGGCCAAAGGGAACTGAAGGAAACAGAGGTAACCAAGGGCCACAGGGAGCAAAGGGGCCACCAGGGAAACAGGTGGGTAGGAGTTGGTTCTAAAGTATACTTACTGGTTTACTGGAAAATTGTAGCCCTTCTTACTTTTATACAGTGTGAGATAATGATCTGCATCCTTAAAACTTCTAGTCTGTTTCTGTTCTGATCCAAAAGTCAGGCAGCCACTGATGTCTAAAATATTAATACAGACCTCTGAGACTAACTGGAGCGTGCTGATGGGTGTGAATTAAAATAGGACAGGCCTGTCTTCACCATCAACCCTCTTTTGCAGGGATACAGGGGTGCACCAGGAGACAGAGGGAAACTAGGTGTTCCAGGGCTCAAGGTCAGTCTTTTTCAATAAGAGGCAATGTAAAAGTCTGCAAAGTGATTGTTGAAAGTTTGGTGTAGAGTCCAAAATTTCTGATAATGATTTATTCACAGGGTGACCCAGGTACCAGAGGTCCATCAGGCAGACCTGGACAGTTTGGACCAGGGGGCAACACTGGGGCAGCAGGGGCCAAAGGCCATAAGGGGCTCCGGGGGCACACTGTTAGTAACCCACTTGAATTCTTTGATTGTCAATGATTGATGGTCAACAGCTTCACATTCTATTTATCTGTATCATATGCTTGGAGCAAGCTTGCCTTTTTTGTCTTAAAGGTCTGGTGTGTAAGATTTAGAGGACTCTGTATACAGAATATGGCAGAAATGGAACGTAATATGCATAACTATGTTATCATTACTGTTTAATCACCTGAAAATAAAAAAAAATTGTTTCCTTAGAATGAGCCTTTTATATCTACAGACATTGGGCTTCTTCCATTGAGTCTACCATGTTTGTAAATGGACAAACTAACAAACACTGGCTCGGAGTAGCTAGATAGGGCCTTTCGCTTTTTCCCGCATCATACACCCACTGTAGTTTCTCTTTTAAACTAGAAAGAAGAAGGGTTGCAGTCAGCTACTACACACAGAGATGCCACTAAATCCTCCACACTGGTCCTTTGAGTGTTAGTGGTTACTAAAACGTATAGATTCTATATTTAGTTGTGATTCAGATAATTGCTTTTAAGACATGCTGTATATGCTAGTGTTTATGCCTTCTGATTTCAGGGCCCCCATGGCAGTATAGGTCCCCCTGGACAAGTTGGACCATCAACATCAGTATGTGTTATTAGATTTAATGTTGCATTAACATAATTAACACATAATATTCAAGAGAAACTCTGCATTAAATGTTTACAGCATTATATATATGGTTGTGTTGACTTTTATGGGTTTCTAGTTATATCCAGGCCATCCTGATCTGTAATTTAAGTTTACTACAAGTGCAGCCACATGTTCAACCACTAGGTGGTAGCAAAAGCAGTTTCTCAGCATGTGTTTTTGAAGGTGCATTTAAACTGTTTTTCGTTCATTGGTGGGTGAAACGATCTTGACTTAATTTAATCAAATAGGACATAAAATGCAAATTTGTGTGTGTGTGTTTTTTAGGGTTTGCCAGGCAAGAGAGGTGTTGAGGGCAAAAAAGGAGCCCCTGGACCAAAGGTGTAATGTACCATTTATTCATTTGGATGCAGTGAAATGTATCAGTGCTGCAAGTTTGATCTGTCCAGCTGTAAGGGGTTCACTTAATGAAGTTTTTTAGAATTTCATGATGTCTCTGCTGTGTGTTTGTGCAACTCAGGGCGCTCATGGTGAGAAGGGAAAGCCCGGTCTTCCTGGCATCAAAGGAAAGATGGTAGGAGTTCATTATGTGTTGCAGCCTGTGGTCAGTGGTTTATCTGGTCAGGCACATTTAATGGTGTGTCTAAAGATGTAACCACAGTGACACAGTGTCTGTGTGTAATCCCCAGGACATTAGAGGTCAAAAGGGTGCAAAAGGAGAGCCTGGGACAAGAGGAACAATGGTAAGAAAACATGCTATTATCAGCTTCTCTGTGTTCATGATTACTATAGTATTCTATCAGTAAAAAAATCAAGTCATATTACAGCATAATTTATGTGTGTGAGTGTGTGTTTTTAGGGGACTGTGGGAAAGATGGGGTTCATTGGCATTCCAGGTGCTAAAGGTCGACCTGGACCTCGTGGTCCTCCAGGTCTTCCAGGAACTAAAGGAATTCAAGGGTCAAAGGTAGCCATTGTTCAGCTCAGATAAAAATCTAAAATATAAGAAGAAATAAAACAGCTGTCATAATGTTTTTATAAAGGGAAAAAGAGCCCAGCCTGGAAGGAAAGGAAACAAAGGAGCTCCTGGAAAAATTGTGAGTTTGATTTTAATCTGAAATAATGAAAAAAAATAAAACAAACACTGGATACAACCGTTCTGATTCAGATAACTTGTGGTGTTTGAGTTAATCTCTACTTCCCTATCTGTCAAATGGAAAATCAGACAACAAACATGGCAGAATTTAAAAATTATAGCTTGTACAGTACTTTATGGTAACATATCTGGATTGGCCTAAAATCACCCATTCACACAATTTTTATCACATTTCCTGAGTAATGCACTTCATGTCATGAAATGAAAACAATTCAGATCAAAAATGAATTCAAGGTAGGATTAAATCACCCAGTCAATTTTACCCTTGGCCTCAGAGTCTGAGTGTTGAGCTCATCTAATGAAGTCTGTTTTGTAGGGAGCAGAAGGCCTGCTGGGTAGACCAGGACCTGTTGGACCACCCGGAAAACCCGCAAGTATCCCTTTTGACAGATAAAATACATACATACATACAATTTATACAGAATCCATTACTACAACCTGAAATCACTGCTCATTTCAAGTATTAAAATTAAAGTAATACACAAACCAAAGAGTTTAGTCTATGTTAAATTGTTGTATTTTAGCAGGAAGTAAGAAATGTTTTGACGATCGGTTTCTTGTCTTGTGATCTTGGTCATAGGGCCTAAGCGGTTTGGATGGGTTACTAGGGGTTGAGGGAAATCCAGGCGATCCGGTAAGAAAAATGCACCATACTGCAATTTAGTGTTTTTTTTTTTTTTTTTTTTTACTTTTTACTAAATTCAGTCTCTCCCATGCTCATCCCAAAGGGTGATATTGGTTTCATAGGCGCTCCTGGATTACCTGGCAGGCCTGGCAAAATGGTAAGCTCCAAAACAGACATGGATAATATGAAATCCTGCATTATAAAAGCAATTTTCCCATATTCCTAAATGTCTAGTTCTAGTTTGGCCTACAGATGATTTTGTGATATCAAATGTATTTAAAATATGTAACGTTCCAGGGAAAACCTGGACCTCCTGGGATCAGGGGAAACACCGGAGCAGCAGGCTTCAAGGTACAAAAACATGTCATTTTTAAATTTAAGATAATACTTACAGTGTATTCACTGTGAATATATGTATTAAATTATCATTTTTCATTCATGTAATTCACTGTGCCTGGAAAAACAATGTGTGTCTTACTGATGTCCTGTTGTGTCTCTCAGGGTAAAGCTGGACCAAAAGGAAAACAAGAGCCGCCTGGACCAGTGGGGCCTAAGGTATAATTTGTTCAGCAGAATATTAATAAGATCACTAATAATTAACAAAATAATTTCTCGAGTAATCATCACTGATCTTAATACAGGGTATTCCTGGACTGAGAGGAGAGAAGGGCGAGTTTGGACGTACTGGGCCAAAGGTAAAAGTCAGACACAGTGCAGTGCACCTACTAAACTGTTTACCACTTACTCCTATATTTTAATTGTGAAGCAGTTTTTAACCCATTCTCATCTGTCTTTTCTTCACCTACAGGGTTTCCCAGGTGACACGGGAATACTGGGTCCAATCGGGCCACCTGGGCTAAAGGTTGGTTGAAGTTATTTGAAATATAAAATAATTTTAAAATGCAGAAAAGGCCTAATTTCTGTTAATCTTCCACATTACTAACTTTTTTCTCAGGGGAATCCTGGTTTGCAGGGGCTGAAAGGTCAGAGAGGTCATAAAGGAAAGCTGGTAAGATGTGTTTCACTTTTCTTTTCGCATTGTTTTTAGCAGGTAGAAAGTTATTAATCAGCTGACTGATTTTCACAGGGGCATACCGGTCCTCGTGGTCCACGTGGTCGAAAAGGCTTCCTTGGACTTCCTGTACGTACTTCCTGTACTTTGTTATTCTTTTAAAAAAGCAGAAAACCTAAAAAACAAACATCTTATTACAAGTTATTTCTGTCTTTGTTCCAGGGTCAGCTTGGAAAGAAGGTGAGAGACAGCATCCTGAAATTGGAGTTATATTATTGAGAGTGCACTTTGGTAGACAACTCATTTAGTCAACTTGAAATGATTTCAGACATTCATCATTTTTAATTGGCTCTATAACTACCTTGGTTTCCTTTACAGGGAATGAAAGGTGTTCAAGGCGGGAGTGGACCAAAGGGAGTGAAGGGCAAGCGCGGACCTCCTGTAAGATATTTTGCTCACATGATACAAGTAAACAAGTGAAAAAATGTTTGACCTGATAAACATACATACTTATCGTTATCAAAGCAAAGTTTTAACATACATTTGGAGCATGCTGGCAGTGAATACTGCTTAATTTCAGAGAGGTGTGTACCATGCTCTGAAAACTAAGTCATTTGTTTTACAGGGAAAACCAGGTGCACCAGGAAAACGCAGACCTACACAAAGATGGGGATCAAATCCTGAGCCGAAACCAGGTCAAAGAAATGCGATACGGCCTAAAACAAGACCCAGTACAAGATCAAAACTGAATAATGTGCCAAGATCGAGACAAACAACCAGCCTCCTGAAGCGAAGGGGAGGACAAAACAAAGTTGGTACAAGCTTTCTTCTCATGTCTTTAATTACACAATGTTCTCATTTGTTTTGTGTTCAATTATACTTTATATTAAAGGAGCCGTATTATGATTAAATATTTGCTTGTCTGATTAAATGATGGTTTCCACTCTAGAGGCCCAGGCCGGGGTCCAGGAGATGGTTTCAAGGAGATGAGGCAAAGGAATCCTTCAGCTGGCCCCAGGGAACCAAAGATGACCCTGCCACCACCTGCTACGAGTTGGGGCTCATACACCCACATCTGAATGATGGTGAGGGTCTGAAAAGGCTCATAACCTTTGACGTGACATGAACCTGTTTCAGACAATACACTGTATGCCAAAGTAGTCCTAGTGATCGTGCGTTTATCTTTCAGGTTACTTTTACATGGACCCCAACCAAGGCTGTCCCTATGATGCTCTGAAGGTATTCTGTAACTTCACAGCTGGAGGGACAACCTGCATTGACCCTTTACAATCGCAGGTACACTAATTTTCACTTACACCTACACAAAGTGCTGTTTGAGGAATGGGTTTACTTTCTTTTGGTAGGCCATAGCACAGTTACAAGAACACAGAAAACATTGAATGTCTTGTTTTCAACAGCAAAAACAACAGGATATGTAAATCCTGTGGTTTTATACTACAATATAGTTACATAGCATACATTATAACTTTAAATAAGATTACCCTAATTTTGCACAGCAAAGATTTGATCTCACAAAGTTTGTGAGTCCAATGTTTGCAATTTTAAGTGATTTTAAGCAGACTTCAAGTGTAAGTGTTTTACCCAAGGCAGTATGGGCTTGGTACTAAGATAAATATTAATTAAATAACTGATATGAAAGATGGGTTTTGCTATTGATACTGATTTTGACTAATTAAATACATGGTGGTCTTAAAAATATAAGTATTATTCTATTCTTTAGATTAAATTAAGTTGGGAACCAGAAAAGAAGAAATCGAAAATGTCTGTCCAGTGGTTTAGTCAGCAGCATGATGAAAACAAGGTAAGGCTGTAACGTTTGTGGATATATGGAGGAACATTTAGTACATCTAACATCAGTGAGCCATTTCCTCAGACTTAAAATGAAATATCTGTCTCTGACAGTTTGAGTATGCTGGTGTGGATGTTGTCCAGCTGAGATTTCTGCGGTTACACAGCCACACATCTTTCCAGCACATGACTGTTAGCTGTACAGCAAATCAATCCACTACTGCTGGCACAGCTAATTCAGCCAATAGGATTATTCACTTCCTGGGGGACTCTGGCAAAGAAATTATTTCACACCTTTCCACCGTGTCCAGGAAAGGCTGTGAGGTAAGACTGCAATATTTATTTGCTGTAAAAAACACTAATTTTGTCAGTTAAGAAGTTTTTCTCTAACTATTAAACTATAAAACTGTAATAAAAAAGTAGTATCATGTATGGCAACAAAGGAGATTTAGTAAATCAATTGTAGATTTTACTCTGTTTTTAGATGTTTTATGCTACAAAAAACATTTGCCACTGCGCCATAGAATGATTCTGCTGCAGGAATAAGTTATAAATCCAGGAAGAACACATATCACATATCGAGAAAGTATACATATCATTTTGCAGGTGGAGGTGGCTGTGAAGGTTCGGGGGAGCACAGAACTACATCGAGGTGATATGGAGTTACTTCCTGTCAGAGATCTGGGTGTAGAGATGAGGTCGTTATCTCTCCTTGTCCCTGAGATCACTGTTGTTTTGGGACCCCTCTGCTTCTTGTGACCTATAATGATAATGAGTGTGTGTGTGTGTGTGTGTGTGTGCATGCATGTGTAGGTGTGTGTGTGCATGTTGATATTCTGTAAATATCTCTTTTATATAGAAAGCAGGGATATATGGTGTCTAGATATTTTACATGAACACTTTAGTCAGGATTAATGTTGCTGTATTTTATGCATATTTATTGAATTGTCATAAATTGAATGAATTATTAGATTTGTCATATGACGCATTTTATAATTGTTATTAAATGTTTATGTAGCATCAAAAATGACCTTATATTGTTTATATTGCAACTCAGTGTATTCAGTGTCTTATTATCCTCACAGGGGAATGTTGTGCAGCACTATCAAAATAAAATTACGACTTTGAACATGTGGAATGAGATGTTGTACTGTGTGTATCTGTTGTATTTCTACTGAAGCTGACCTGCACATTAGGTCATGACCTTAAAATATTTACAGTTTAACCTACAATGTTCATTTTTGCTCTTTCCTCTGTGAGCATTGAACTGCAACCAGATTTTTGACATGACTACAGAATCTGAGATCCAGATTAAACTAGATACCTTGAACAATAAACTTTAATGGAGATATGACTAATTTGTAGTAAATGTCAAGCAGGACCACACAGCATCAAGCTCAAACAATCCCTGATTTCAGTATAGCCGTGATCCACGAGAAGCTTTGAACTCTGCTGTGGGTTTCCACTTTGCGTCAGAGAAAAGTCCTGAAATGTAAATTCCCAGTTTTGTATCACAAGTGCAGTCTGTTTGGACAGACTAACCACTTCCCATGTGCCCATGTTCAGGGATGCCCAGAAGTGCAAATGTTGTTGGGTGTATGATAACCATGGGAACATCTGACACATTTTATGCCTATTTATGCTTATTTTTGCTTGTGCACCACTGTCAGAACACATCACAAAGTGGCTTTGTTGTGACAGAAAAGGCCTGACGCCAGGCAGCTGTAATGGTCTCAGCTCTTCCAACAAACCATAAAGAATCGTTCAAGTATGCCTTTTATCAATCATGTTGAGAGCCCCCACCTTTCTCCCTGCCAAATTCACTCATGATCCTTTTTTAGCCTTTAATCATGCACAACACAGTCTGGAAGCAAATCTGTGGTTATGTGTGTCATCAGTTGAAGATGTATTAGATAATGTAGTAGTTCATGATTTTCTTAAATGTGTCCCTGTGTCTTCAGTTAATTCTATTTGCCACACTGAGCTCATAAGACCAGTTCAATTTGTGATTATGACCCATAATGCTTTGCTTGGATGGCACACACGCACACTTTACTTTTATCACAGAATTTGGGGAAATACTATATCATATACACCTCTGAAAGAAAAGATAAACCAGGCTGAATTCAAACAAAGCAAAGCGGACAATTGCCAATTGCCAAGGACCTGTGGTAGGTAAGTAAGAAAATATAAATAAGTAAATAAACAAATAAATAAATAGAATAGAATAGAATAGAATAGAATACGTAGACTAAATATTAAAATAAATAAAACAAAAAAGTTGACAACAGTACACAAATTGTCACACTAGATAATACATAAATAATATTTCCCCCCTCAATGATAATTATTATTGTTATTATTATTATTATTATTATTATTATTATTATTAAAAAGTTTACAAAATGCTTTGACAGACAGGCACATACAGAATACTCAAGCAAGAATAGCAACAGAGAACCAACAAAGCAGGATAAAATAAGATTTAAGAACATGGCAATGGCAAAACAAAAAAAAAATGAGATTGAAAAATAAACAACACATAAAAAATAAGATAAAATAATAAAAAATAAGTAGAAAACACACACTACATATGACCCAAACACATTCACACACCAGTTTTTAATAAAAATAAAAATGACATGTGTTGTTTTATATAATTCAAAATGTACAGCATGGCAACCATAAACCTGATGAATTATGCTTCCTTGTTCAGCCCTGCATGTGTGATGGATTTAATATTTAGTTGCACATGTTTGCTGGGTGACAGTCTGATGCTATGGTCAACACTGTGGGCACTATGACGTCGAAAGGAGGAGAGACTTTCCACCAATCAGCGTCCGCTTCCCTGCTCCTCATCTCCACAATGGGGAAGGTGAGCAGCAGCAGACTGTTGTGATTAAACACATCTGAGTTTGAACTCGGCTACGACGGAGGTCGACCTGAGAGGAGAGCACCCGGCGGCTGAAGCGAGTATGTATCCACGAAGCCGCTAGTCATTCGCGCTTTCTATGTCTCAGTCGGTGTCTGCCAACCTGAGCGGTGATAGCTAACGATGGACGTCAACAAGTTGGCTAATTTGACTAGATGTTACCCTGCTAGCAGCCGCGATGTGTCACCAGGACGCCTTACTGTAAATAAGCCAACATTAAGCTGGTTATTGAGCTCAACTCTGTGTTATTATCGCATGAATTCAGACTTTTCATATCAGCTAACTGAAGCGTTAGCTGTCTGTCTGCTGGGTGTCATGTGAGAGTGATTGTCAACTGGGTTTGCTTTGTTTGTCCATCTAAATCCTGAATCCATGTGAGGGAGTGTGAGCACTGATAAGATAAGATAGACTTTATTGATCCAACATCAGGGAAATTCACTTGTTACAGCAGCTCATACACAGTTTAGATAAGAAAAATACTAATAAATAAGAAATATATATATATAAAAATCTAAGATATACTGGAAATAGAAAAAATAAAATAAAATGTTATTCACCAGCATGACTTTTTTCTATATATTTCTTACACACTGTGAAAGGTGAATTTCCCCTTTCTTATCTTATCTTACTATATACACCTTTCAAGTATATGGATATGCATGTTGAATCATTTGTGTCATGCACATGTACATCTCTATATAAAAATGTAATTGAATAATTTAACAGTGCTGTATTAAGTCATGCTGGTGTTAAAGAGTCGTGGTGGAAGCTGCTTAAGAATGTGTAATTATGATTTATGATGTGATGCGTTCACTTTACTTTTCTTGTCTCTGTTAGGATGGAGAGTGACAGTGTCCTCCGGTCTCGCTGCCGAGCCGTTCCCAAGATCCCCACCTTCCCTGATTTGGATAGCTCTTTGGATGGGGGGTGTAAACGAGGAGAACATGAGCAAGGCAACGGAGACAACCACGTTACTACTAATGGTAAGAAAATCTCAATTTCCTTTATCGGGGGGCCAAGGGAGAGGACATTGACCTTAAGTGATATTTGAGAAGCGATGTGCATCGATTCAGTTCTACCTCCTTTTCTTAATTTTAGTAAATTTCCCCCAAAGTGTTGCTCACTGAAACTATGTCATAGGATTAGTTCCTCTTAAGCAAATGTGGTGTGAGCTTTGGTACAGTTGATGTAGGTTTACAAGGACAAGAAAATTACAGGGTAGAGACACTGTGGTGACTTACTGTGATGACACAGACAAAAAGTGATCATGTGATATGATGATGACTGTAAAAACAGTCACACTGACATTAACTCTTTGTACATTTAGAATAAAAATATTTACCTATTAGAAATGTGTGCTTTATGGGCGGAGTGATATTGCTGCTCGTCACTGTTTGTGCGATTAACCTCGATAACAGAACAAACTTGTTCATCATCAGACAGCTGTCTACACTTAATAACCTACAGTAACCTTTTCTGACTGTACATACACACTGTCATAGGCGTGTCCCTTTAGGATTTGACTACATTCAATGATGTCATTTGACTTCTGCTATTTCCCAGACTGTTGCCCTGTTGCCCAACAATGACTGAAATCTACAGTACTCGACTATTAGCACCATATGAAGTATTTAAATCACTGTCAAATTTCAGTCTAGTAATAAAAAGTATTTTACATTGGGCTATGTGTGTTATTAAAAACAGAGCCATCTCCTCAAAAGACCCACAGATAGCTTTTAGTAGATTATCTCCTGGTCAGTTATTAAAATATTTGACATGGCGTGAATTGATGTTTGCATTTCCCAGGTCGAAGTTCTGTTGAGACAAGGTAACCTGGCAACTGATTCGGCTCTGTTAATTTTGGCTTTATAATGATATTGGAAAATTGCAAATCACTGTGTTGACGTTATTTATTTTATAACACGCTCAGACTTGTGTGTTCTCTTTCCAATTTCAGGAAAAATTGAAGTGGAACATGTGATCAGCAAAAAGCTACAGCTGAAAAGGAAAGCAGAGGTTAGTCAATCAGTAATTCTAATGTAGAAAAGTCTCAGTCTGCATGTTCGAACTATTCACATGGAACAACTTCTAAGATCTGAACTTGGGTTTCCTCCCATTTGATATATGATTATTTTATCATCCCATTTATGTTTTATTTGTATGTTTTATTTCCATCAGTAGCAGTTTTTTAGCACTTATTTTTTATTTCTGTTTTAATGGGACATTGTTGAAGAGAACTTGTAAAACCAAATCTCTGTTTGATTTCAGTCTCTCTCATTCCTCCATGAGCCGTGTCATTAAATCCACTTTGTTCTCTCTTAGAAATGACAGCAGAAAATGTGGATTATCTGTAAACTTAAGCAAGTGTTGATGACTGAAAGAAAGAACAGCATGACCGTTGATGAAAGTGAATAAATACATTGAAATCAAGTTTATCACGTGTTCTGCCTGTGGAACATGATGATTTTCATGATGCATCTTGTAAAGTTAGAACAGTGGCTTTATGTTGGTTTACAAAAGCTACTTAGAGACTTCTTGATGGTTAAATGTGTGTGCTACACATTTGAGCAGTTTCACAACCATATAGGTATTTCAGTGAGTTGTTTCAGTGAGTATCATAAAATGAAAAGCAAAGTCAGTGTCACTGTAACTATGACTCATCTCACCTTTAACACCAAATCTTTTGTTCCGGTCCTCCTTTTCAGAAGGAACATCATTATTGCCACATAAATAATGATAACTTAATGACAACTCTCTATGTCTCTTTTGCTGTTGCTCAGTACCTGAAGAGTGACCTGATGCGTCAGTTTGACAGTCAGGTTAATGACTTCATGGACAGTCTCATTGAGGAGTCGGCCAGCTTAGAGCCTGCACCTGTACCTGCTGTCTTCTCACCTCCGCTGTCAGACAAGGAGAGGAGCAAACTCAGGTGCTGCCTGTCAACTTCTCTAAACTATCAAAGCAAATTTTGTTTTAAGTTGTACTTAATACCAGATGAGTGGGGTTTCAGCACAAACTTTCTCCATTCATCTCTTGGTCATACACATGTTTTCAGCAGAGACAGATTTGCTGGTCGCTGATGTCACTCTGTTTTCCTTTAGGCATTTTCGGCCTCCTCATGGCCAGGGCAAGCACTTTGTCAGTCGCAGGTCCCTCCTAGAGTAAGTCGACACATTGACCTGAAAAAAATGTAAATATTGCTACCTGAAACCTGAAGTGCGTTGAAGCATTTGTTTGACGTAGTGTACATCTTTGAGATTTCTGCTGCTTTAATTGTTTGTCCACCTCAGTGTGGCTGTACAGAGTCTAATCATCTGTTTTTTCTGCAGTGAGCTGTTTGAGGTGAACCACATCCGGACCATCTACCACATGTTTATCGCCCTGCTCATTCTCTTTATCCTCAGTACACTGGTGGTAGATTTCATTGATGAAGGCAGGTAATGTACTGCTGTGGGGAATATATAATGCCTTATGATTTGTTACCTTGTCAGTTAAGACAAAATTTAGCTTTTGTTGACATAATTATTTAAATTGTTTGAATTTGGTATAGTCCTTCTAGTTTCTCATCTCTACTTTATCTCCTTCACTTCAGACTGGTGCTAGACTTTGACCTGCTGGTCTATGCATTTGGACAGTTCCCTCTGGTGGTGTGCACATGGATCTGTATGTTCCTGTCTGCGTTGCTGGTTCCCTACACCCTGTTCCACCTGTGGTCACAGACTCAGTCTGGGTCTTCTCGTCACCCAAGCTTGTACAGTTTGCTGTTTGGCTCTGTATTCCTGCTCTACCAAGCTCTGGGTCTGGGATTCCTGCCTACATATGTGGTGGTGACCAACAATTTGCCACCTGCATCCTGCTTCATCATCATATTAGAACAGGTAGATGACCAGCATGGCTGATTTTTTTTTGTTTGTTTGTTTGATCAGTCGGACCACATCCACAGTTATATGTTATATTATACGATATTTGATATATAAGCACACCTTCCCTTCTTGAATTGACAATGTAGACCAAGTTGTAATAGCTGCTGTGCAAGTTTTTATTATTTCTCTAATTCCAGGTGCGTCTAATGATGAAAGCCCACTCCTTTGTCAGGGAGAATGTACCAAGAATCCTGACCTGGGCTAAAGACAAGAGCAGTATGTAACTTTCTAGCAACAGTATCCATGTCCATGTTCTTACTTGCCAATTCATGCAATTTCTTTCTTTCTCATAGCTAATGTGTTCCTTTTTCCTGATGTTGATAAGTAGTCTCTTCTGTCATCTATAGGCCCCAGCCCAGTGGTCCCTCAGGTCTCTCAGTATCTCTACTTTCTGTTTGCACCCACACTCATCTACAGAGACAAGTACCCCAGGTAAGCAGATCCTCTCATTGTTTATACATTTTTCATACAGTAGCTCTATGTGTTTGGTAAAAACCTTTCTCACTTAATTTAGGAATCCAGTGATCAGATGGGGCTACGTGGCCACAAAGTTACTTCAGGTATCAACCTCCTTCACATTTTGAGGCTAAACTTTCTTAATATTGCAAGCAAAACCCCGTTTTGTCCTGACAATTTGAACTATTCCCACCCCACAGGTACTAGGCAGTCTGTTTTATGCCTATTACGTGTTTGTGCGGCTGTGCATCCCTCAGTTCCGCAGCATCAGTCTGCAGATTTTTGACCCGAGGGCCATGGTCCTCTGTGTCTTTAACTCTATCTTGCCAGGTAAGATCGGCAACTAGTTTATGTGTGTATGTTTATACTCTCATCAACAAATACCCTTTCATACACAATTGCTTCCCTTGCTTCCCTTGCTCTCACTCAGTCTAAAGGAATGCAGTAGTAATACACTAGTCACAGTTTCTGTCTTTTTTCATTTGCAGGAGTGTTGGTTCTCTTCCTGGCATTCTTTGCCTTCCTCCACTGTTGGCTTAATGCTTTTGCTGAGATGCTCCGCTTTGCTGACAGGATGTTTTACAAGGTACCTCAACCGTCACTGCCAGCTACAGCAATTTTTGAATTAAGTTTCTATGTTTTTCTTGATAAATGTTGTTACGCATCACCAGGATTGGTGGAATTCAACCTCTTTTGCCAATTACTATCGCACCTGGAACGTAGTGGTCCACGACTGGCTGTACTACTATGTGTACCGGGACTTCCTGTGGGTGAGCAGTTTTGCTATTAAACACAATTTTCAAGTTATTGCTTATGACCAGATTAAAGCTGTGCGCCACTGTTTTTTGACTTGTTTGTTCTCTCTGCTGTTGTCATTCTAGATGTCTCAGAAGCGTTTCAGACCAGCCGCCATGCTGTTTGTTTTTACAGTGTCTGCAGTGGTCCATGAGTACATTCTTGCAATCTGTTTTGGGTTCTTCTATCCCGTGCTCTTCTGCCTCTTCATGTGTTTTGGAAGTACAAAAAAAGAGTTCCCTCACTATTCTCACACCAAAATTCAGCTAAACCTATTAAATATTATTATCAAGTTATCTGTATTTATCTTTTCATAATGCTTCCACCCTCTTTCTCGCAGTGATGTTCAACTTCATTTTACATGACCAAAGGAAAGGACCCATCTGGAACATTATCATGTGGACATCCCTGTTCCTGGGTCAGGGAGTCATTATCTGTCTGTACTCCCAAGAGTGGTATGCCCAGCTCTACTGCCCCCTGAAGGAGGTAAGCAAGCAGCATTGCCTTACAGCTCCCCCAAGCATAGACACAAATTTTTGCTTCATGTGATGATTTTTTTTTTTGTTTTTGTTTGCATTTCAGCCTTCGTTCTTTGAGTTACTGAAGCCTCGCTCCTGGAGCTGTCAGAAAGGCCTGATGGCGGACTCTGATAGGCTGTGATTTATGTTTGGACTACTGCAGAGGACTTTCACTGATCAGTTTAAATTTGACCAGCCTTTCTGTTACTGTCATAACTTCTGGTCTTTCGTGTTTGTTTTATTTTATTGCACTAAGGTCATGACTGTGTCTGCCAAAATGTTCTTTACTCTAACAGCGAAGTCAGAGTGTTGCCTTATTTGCCCATTTTATGTTTTCAAAAAGAAAATTACAAGTTCACATAAAACCACATGTGAACTCTTTTAGTTTTTATGTATTACTAATTTTTCATTTGCAATCCAATTATGTTTGCCTTGATCAACTGTGAAACCACTTCTTGTGCCAATATGATGGCAGCTGAATACAAATGTCACACTATTCAAACATCATTTGCATATGCAGTAATATTTAACAAAGGTTGCAATTACTACTCTCGTATAAATATCATTCAGTATGTTGTCTGGAAAGACATTCACTGCCAATAACATTTATTTTGAAAAATGGCCACTGGGTTTTGTATAAATCTATGACAAACTGTGGCGTCTGTAGTATAACTTCAAGACTGCAGTTGTTGTGGAGAAATTGCTGAAGTCAAAGGTCAATGGTGAGGTCAGGAGGGAAGAAAGTGTTCAGGAGCCTCTGATGTCTTATGCTGTAATATTTATTGACACTTGGCCAAGGAGAATTAGAGACACTCTCAAAGTTCATCAGAAGTGTCTGAGTCGGTCTCACATTCTGCCCAACTCATCCTGGTGGATCGACTTTAAACCCCAAGATAACACCACAAATACTATACGCCCAGAATTAGCCAAAGAGAATGTCTTTACCCATGGAGGTGTTATTGTCAACATATTCTAGCCTGGAGACACAGATGTCTGTTTACGCAGATTGGAACGTCAACAGCCAGCTATCTATTATGTCTATGAAGGCAGCAATAGGTCTCTTTGACCCTGGCCACCACAGTGTTGAGACAGACTGGCACCTACTGTTCCCAATCAAAGACAAACAATTAATACTGCTGAGGACCTCAAGGCCCACACGTGACCTCGTGTAACCTAAGGATAGAAAATTCCATAACAGCAGTCAACTTCCCTAAAGAGGAAAATGAAGGTGGCATTCGACACGCTGATATAGTTGGGACATTAATTTATAGTAAATTTGCAACTGTGTAATGAAGTGGACGTGTGTAATGAAGAACATTTACAGATTGTAGTACATATAATCTGATCCCAAATTTAATACTAACTTCTCTTTATCTCAAACAAACAAATCAGGTGACAGTTCTGCTGTATGGAGTTAATATATTCTGTGACTGCTGAATGTATTCTTGATGATTTGAATACTTTCAGTTGAATTGGTTTGAACACACATTGTTATAGAGTGTAAATGATGTTTTATTTTGACCATTGTTGAGCGTTATGTGAAGGTGAAATCACGAAAGAATAACCACTACTGTAACTGTTGCAGCTGGCTGCCAGAACGTTGTAACATTTAAAGAGTGATGATACTCAATTAGCACTAAGGGCTACAGTTTGCTTTGTCAGATTCTGAGTACATTACATGAGACAGTGTTTGTTTAAATCATACATTTTACTGAACAGTAATTGCCATGCCAAACGAATGGAATAATGAATATATGCTCTGTGTGCTTTTAGTTCTTGTGGTCTTGAAATAATGTGTGCACACATTTGTTGTGTTTTGAGGAATTCACAAAGTTATTGCACAGTTAATGATGCCAATTCTGACATATTTCAATGCAGGGAGAGACCATGTGAATAATGAGATGCACAATGCAAAGTAAAGAAAACCAGCAATGGAAATCTCTGCACTTTCCAAAAAGCTATGACCACAAGGTGGCACTGTATTAAAAGCTTTTACTCATGATCCTTCCTCTGCTCAATTTGGCTGTGGATTGTGGTCAGGAGCAAGAGAGGCTTCCCCAGAGTCCCTTACAAATTTTATATGAACCAATACAAGTACCAGCAACTTATTTTTTTAATATGTACAGATAATAGCAGACATATTGGAATACCCTGTGGTACTTAATACTGAGTAACTCCTGAGAACTCCACATTTGGCTGAAGCTTTAATCTCGCTTTATGCCTTTGAGATTTTGTTAATAAGGATAATATTTATGGGAGTGAAAAGAGCCAAGTTGTAGAAAGGCTGTTTATTTAGATAAGATATTTATTTTTGGGAGCAGAGCATTGTCTACTTACTTACTGTCATATTTGTGTTGATTGTGATCTCTCTTTTTTCTGGCCTTGAATAGCTCATTGTGTCAGGTGACAATTTTATGAATCAGTATGTTGTTCTATTTTTGGATGTAGACACAACTATTAAGAATTAAAAATGGAGTATGACCCCTTTTATGTCTTTATTTCAACTTTGTTATGATATGAATGAAATGGTTAATAAATAGCATTGATTATTTAGAGTTGGTTTGCACATAGTACCAATAAGATGAGGCTCTATTCAAATTTGTACAGTGTAATGAAAGCTGTAGTCTATAAAATGTACAAATCACTTTATTTATGTGGGTATGTTAAGTTATATCACCATAGATATCTATATTTCAGAGTGCTTCATCAGCTAATGATGGCATCTGCAGAGTTGTTATATTTTTTATGTTTTTCTTTAGTTGTATATTATTGAAATAATTACATACGTATACAGCAAATATCATCTCAGTGATAGTTTTATTATTTTTTTTTAGTTTTATTATACATCGGAGCACTTATTTTAAATCACTACCCTGCATTTGCTTGATAAAACAATAGCTGATGGAGGTGTTTTTAAGCTTTACTGCATTTCCAGCACCCTGGGCTCAGATAGCCCATTTCAGCCCCCCGCCCGTTGGAACCGGTTTTCGGGAATTGCTGGGACCCGGTTAGTGTCGGTGCTGGAGAGGTGGAGGATCACGGTGACAGGGGATCGCGGCGAACCCCCCGCCTTGTGCAACACATCTTCTATTCTGCGGTAAAGATGGCGGCGTCAGAGGGGGCGCGTAGCGGCCGGACAACGGCAAAACGATCCTGAAAAAAGCTCCTGATTTGACCGAATCTCGCTCGTTGGGTACCGTCAATATCTGCTCGGATACCATCTGGATCACCGGGATAGAGACAATCGCTGTCACACACCGGGGTTGCGATTTTATTGTTAAAGGCAGGGTGGGTGGGTTTCTCTGATAGCTGCTAACGTTAGCTAACAGGCTAACCAAGCGAGCTAATACGGGCTAGTTAACGTTAGCTCGGTGAAGAAGAGCGGGGAGGGGATTGAGGAAGACTATTCGGGCCAGGCCGCTCCAGCTTTGGGGAATGTGAACCAGAGGTACGCAGGGGGGTTTGCTCGCTTCGTCCCAAACGTCCTTACGCCAAACAACCGGGATGGGACAGCAGGTAGGCCGCGTCGGTGAGGGCACATCGACCGGACTCCAGCCACCACAGCCCCACGCGTCCCAACCGCACCAAGGGAAGGGGAACCGGGGGAGCGGCGCCGGGAGGAGACCCCGAGAACCCGGCAGTAGCACCGGGACACCGCCAGGCAGGGCTGCTGCAGTCAACGTGCCTGACCCAGGGATCAATATATTCACGCAGCATTCAGGTAACAAGATAACCACGTTAATGAAAGAGGTGTGGGTGACGATGAAAGAGTCCGTTTTTACTTTGATATATGTTTGCTGCTGCTTCTTAGCGTCTGCTAGCCGAGTGCATGCTAGTTTGACAACGACGCGTTAGCGGAAATAGCCATGCCAACCAATCTTAGCTTTCCATGTCTCATCCATTTTACGGTGTGTGTGTTAATTTGTCCATTGTCTGTGTATACAGAAACGGGGGGGCGTTTGTGCAGAAGATGGATAACAGATTTGCACAGTTGTAGCAGTCTGTTGGAGCATATGCATGTGCTGCATGAGACCTAATGGTCCCCATAGGAGAGACATTGTTTTTGGAAAGAGGAAGAGTCCACTGTGCTCAGCCTCAGGGTCAAAACTGGAGGTTAGCTAGTTGTGTTTTCCTCTGTGTGATACTTGCTTTGGTAAACAGTGATTCTTGCCTCCGGAGGTCGAGTAGCAATTCCACCCCATTAACTCACTATAGCAGCCACTACAGGCTCACATTACAATACCTAGTGGTTTTCACATGCTCGCTTACATCCTCTGTCTGATAATGTCTACTGTTACAACACTCAGCAAGCTGACTGCACAGTTTGATCCACTGGGAAATCTGTGTGAATTATTTAAGTCACCCTATGTCATTATAAGATTACACTCACGCAAACATCAAAGTTTAAAGCTAGTCTTATGTGATTATATTTTAATACCCTATATCTATGTTCCCACACGATCAGGGAATGCGTTAGGTAACTCATGTATTACAGGAATAATACAGGTTAACAGTCATATATAAAAAGACGGCCACAATACCGAGGTGTGGCACTACCTCCCATCACCCGTGTTCCTGCCTCAGAGCAACCACTAGGCATTGATATTGTTATCTGGCTTCTGTGAGTCATGGAGAAATAGCCCGGCACTAACCCCTCTGTGCCCTAGATGGCCTGCCTCCTTCCCCCCCTTAGGCAGGATCTCTCAGTGGCTGATCCGGGCTTATAAGTAATAAGGATGACAGGATGTCGGTGTGTGCATAATATCATCATCCTCATCACCACTACAGTTGCAGGTTTACTCTTCCTTCTCTGTGTGTGTTTGTGACACCCTGTGCTCAACTTGATTGTAATCTTGGTGGGATGCTTGATGTCTGTCTACCTGCAGTTGGCTTTGTTTTTCACTCTTCACGTGTGCGGCATAGATGTAAAGCTGCTTGCATGACTTCCCTAGTTTCCGCTGACGCCCCAGACCAGAAACTTTCTCACGCCATTGCAGAGAAAAGGGCACATAAAAAGGTGCAAGCTTTAAGAAATGGAACACAGTTTCAAGTCATAGCTGGCACATCTCAAAAGTAACCCTCCCCATCTTGAAGTACATACACAGACAGACAGACAGACAGACAGACCTACTTACTAAGTGCAGCACCACTCAGTGTCTGCGCTGTTCTGTTCTCTTCGATGTCGGGGCAGGAGTGGCCTTTTTATAGTAGCCAGGATGCAGTCACATAGCCACTCTGCAGAGAGAGACTGCTACTCTACAAAGCACACAATAATAGAACAAAGACTCTTAAGTAAGGGAGCTTGGGACTGTGCACTGACTATCAAAGTGCCCCTTTTCTGGTAGTCTATTTATGTTCTTCATTTGACTTGTTCCTTAATTTGGATTGTTCGAAAGGGCTCAAAAATATATTTTTTATCACCCGTCAAGTATGCTATTTTGTACTATAGTGTGATGTATAATAGAAAAATATCTAAGCGACTATGTCTTTGACTTTATAGGCATGTATCCATTGTCATATATGGGATAAATGACACAATCTGAGTAATCTGTTCCACGACAATTAGACTAGATTTGATTTCTGTTGATTTGACAATGACTTCATGTGGCCAGGTCTTGTCAAGAGGAAGTTAAGATAAGATAAACTATTGATCCCATGCAAGGAAATTGAAGTGCCACAGCAGCAAGAGGAAGCAGAAGAACAGATGCATAGTATTGTTGTCAGTCAGCCAGTGTGACTAGGTGTTTGTTTGACAGCAGATCTACTTCAGGTTTTAGTATGTAATTGTGTTTTCATAGGCAGAATGGCTTCAGACTTCAACATGTTGAAGTGGTTTTATTAATTCAGCTGTATAACAGACTGGCATACGCGTGAGACTAAGCGATGCCTTCTTGGTATGTAATTGAAAGGTGCCAGTCTACAAAGAATGCGTTTTTCTCTGTTGAAGTCATGCCTGTGTGTCGCTGCCTGTCTTTCCAGTGGATATCATATGAGCACATGCTTCCACTAGAGTTTCTATCAGTATGCCTAGAAACCACTGAGTCATTTAAGGGAACAAACAAGAGGCTGGAGGTCATTGGTGTAAATTGGCTGTTAATATGCCTAGCCCAGTGGCCTCTACTTCCCCTTTCCCTTCACGTCTCTCTCCTTAGTAGTAGTAGTAGTGAATATTTCAACATCTATAGATACCAGCTTTGGGCTGTCTTCCTTTTTCCTCGCTTTAGACAAGGTGAGTCAGCTCCTGTCCCCTTCAGGTGTACAGCAGTTCTCTTCAGCTCATCACTAATTCAGCTTCCCTGTCTCCAAACAAGACAATGTTTACCCTCCTAGTCAGACCGGCCAGCTCGAAAAAGACTGAGCTAAACAAGGACGGACAGGGAGCAGCCCGCCTCTGTGCTGATTCAAAGGGAGACAGCCGCCTCTCAGTATTGGTTGAAGTGCAGTATTGTATTGGTGAATCAGTGGCTGCAACATATTGACGGTTTCACCTTTTTGGCCTTGTCAGGAGTTCAGAGATCTCCATCTCTGCAGTGGGGTGCATCTGATACACACACTGCAGTGGGGAGAGTCCTGTGACGTGTCATAGTGGGGTGAAATTGCTGAAAAATTGACTTCACCAATGAAGATATTGCAGCGTTGCCCTACAGTTTCAGTATTTGTCACTTTCACACGTCTTATATTTTGCTTTCATTAAACGATTCCTATATTTGTGTAACGGCACTTCTTACGATTCTTTTTATAAAATCAACAAAGCGATGGGCTAATCTAATCTATTTTTGCTCTAAACAGATCATAGAAATTGGGGCAGATGAGTGGATTTGAATATTTTTTTGGCAGCGGTACTGATCGCGATTGTCATACCTAAAGTGCTGCGCTGCTTAAGCTGCTCAGAAGAGAAGAGAGATGCCTGGATCCAGGATCCAAGGACCTAAGCTGATTTGCATCATGGGTGAAATTAGATTAGAGACAAATCCACTTTTATGTGGACTCTTATGTGCTAAAACCCCAACAACCAGGATAAGTCACACAGCAGCCACTGCAATATCTGGGGGAAATCAAATTTTAGATGCTATGGGTGAGGTGAATAGGTTTGTAAAAGATAATATCTTGGAGTAAAGATGATTTGATTTGTTGATTAACAAAAAAACTAGTTAGTCAGTCCTAGTGACTGCCATTAACCACCAGGAGGAGCCATGGACACACCTCCTCTGGGTGAAACTGCCTTGAAATTAGGGCAAAACTGATGAGTCTGACTGATAGTCTCAGAGTTGGGAATGAGTGTGATTAGATGGATGTTTGCAAGAGCAAATGGTGTCTCTGTGCGGGTAGCTTTAACAAAACCAAACATGGTTTATGTCTAAAGACTGCATGTACCACTGTGCGCTGCGTAATGGTTGTTAAATAATTGATGTCTCTCTGTGCCTTCGTCCTCATCCCCAGCCTGCGCTGTACTACAGCTGACTGCCAAGCATCTCTATACCCCAGCCTGAGCTTCTGCTGTTAGTCCCTGCAGTTTACCAGCTCTGCCTGCGTAGAATCAATGTTAAACTCTGGCTATTAGAAATCTATCCAAGAGGAGTTATTCCATTAAAAATGAGCAATATGCAGATTCATTCGTAATCAGTAATATGCCATAATCTAATACGACCACGCGGAAAACAAAATTAAGAGTTGTATCTCATTTGCATGCACTCATAATTAAAGAATCTGATCATATAATTTAAAAAAAGTTTAGCAGAGCTGAGTTTTTTGTTGTTGTTTTTTTCCCCGTAAAGTTTTTGTCGCTGTGACTGTGTGCTTCTGTACCCAAACTCCCAGTTGCAGCCTTGAGCCTTTGCATCTGCTACCAGTCAACCTTCTGTAGTTCCCAAAACCACAGTCCTAGTTTTTATTCCTTGGCCTCGGCTCTCAGCAGCTTATATCATTAAAGAGTGAGGATTAATCAGAACAGTGAGCGATTGGCTGTGCAGATGGTGAAACCATCCCTTGCATCTGTCGGCTCAAAAACACCAAATGTTTTAGACTTTGCGGAGAGGTCTAGCCAAATTGTTTTTCAGTGGCTCCTGGTTAAATCACAGTTTTTAGTCTTTAGGCTGCAATGGTGCAGCGGGGAAAAATAAATTAGAAGTGGGAAAGGGGGGCAGTCCCTGTGCCAAGCCTGTTAAGCATTGATTCGCTTCCAGGATCAGTCCTCCATTGCTGGCATTATCACTGCCGCTTATCTTGTGGGTTGCAGGCTGGAGACTTGGCTGGCAACGCACACTTGCACACACTTACTGTAAACACCCACACATGCAGGCTCATGCATATACACATTCTCAGTCGCGCTGTCTCGCTTTCAATCCGTCCTCATCATTGAAGTTGTAATGTGGTGCAGCCCTTTCTAAGGATTATCAAGCACGTCCCATTACTTGTGCAATCGCCCACAAGCTGACCAGTCAGTCAGAAAACCTTAATCTGGGCGTCCCGTGGCACTGCTGTCCTCAAATATCCTGTCTGATGCATATATATAATATATAAGTCGTTGATTTTTACTTTGAGTCCCTTCCTCGATGGATTTCAGGTTACTTTTCAACCTCGGCTAATTCGTTTTTGGGTGACTAATGACTTTGCTACCCTAGTCCTACACTGTCATGTTATATGTTATCATTACACCAGGCAAATAATCCAGTTAATCCAGTTTGAATTTGAAACTGTATGTGTAAGATGAGTAGAGAAACCATAGTGAGGAATGGCATGGCATGGCACATACTGCACATTGAATGTGGATGCTTCACTGGGCTGGTTTGGCAGCCAGAGGTATCTCAGCTATCTAACTAAAGAGCACAGTGGAAGTAAAATCTACCGGCGTCCAGTCGGTTCTTTTAAACTGAGTCATTGTAAAGCAGCTTAAATGTGCATCCCAGCACAGCTTAACCACACCACACGCAGATTAGCTGTTCAGACACCAAGATTAGTCTACGGATTCTTCTGTAAACCCTCGCTGCGAAGAAAGATGAAAAGCAAGCAGGAGGAGGCAGCGAGGAGAGTGTCTCTCTTTACAGGAGATCTGCTGCTGTGGTGAACACGCCTCGGCAACGGTAAACGCACACCTCACGTAGACATTTTTTACATCATCCACGTGTATTGCCATGATGGTTTGGGCAAGAGCGGGCAGATCTGCAGCGAGGATGGTGCTCTGACATCCACTGTAGTCATGTCAGCGTAAAATTTCCATTCAGTGTACTTCTGTGTAAATTTATGGCTCCTGCTGGACAGAAAAACAGGCTGTCTTTTGGACTTGGGAATTGAGCAAGCCTGAAGTAGAAATACTTCAAATCCAAAGACATGTTTTTTAAACACTGTTTTGTTTTGTGCATGTATTTAAATGTAATCAATCTATTAAAATATATAATTAGTCTCACAGTGTTTGGTCTATGTGTGTGAAGCAGATCACTCTAGTGTGGATGAGGAGTTTGTTTCAAGTCACTCATCCTCTGTGCTGTCACATAAAGGAGCACTTAGCTTTGTTTCCAGCACACCTAAAGGGAAGCACTTAGAGCCCATTATTAACCCATAACAAGCCCTGAGAGGGGCAGGGCAGGGCAGGGTGAGCTGTGGGTTAGAGCTCCATTCTTCTCCATTGCAGGATGATCCACAGGCCCTTAGGCCCAGACTGGTGTTTGTCCGCTCCCTAATTGGCGTATTTCCATGTACACAGCAGACATGATGGCCATATAGACAGAGCTGAATAGAGAACATTCACTGGTGTTCCCGGCAGCGGCCTGTATGTGAGTGCGTAACTACTTACTCAGAAGTTTTCAACACCCGGATGTGTTGGGTCATGTGAATCTGCCTGTATAGACATGTATATATGCTATACTACGGGACTGTATACAGAAGTCCCACTGCTGATTAACTCATCGGGTGTTTCAGACTGATATCTGCAAGCAGAAGTATTGTGTTTTCACACGATACATTCCTTGTCCTCATAAACAAGGGAATATTTTCCTGAGTCTGTCCACACACACACACACTTGTGATGTGGCATTAATGAGGCTATTGTCCTTTGTCCAGTCCTCATGAACAACAACTGACTTTCCTCTCTCCTCTCTGGCGGTGGATTCTCTATGGACTGCCTCTCAGACAGTAGATGAAATGCTCCTAAATGTTCAGCTGTTGGTGAAATGTTAGAAACAAGCATGTTAACTTACATACAATTTCTTTTTCACTGTTTTGATTATACCTGATTGATGCGTCTATTGAATGTTTATTCTACATTATGTCGAACATCACAAATTCAGACTACAAAGTAAACCTTCTATCAAAAACATGTTCAACATGCATTGTATTTCCCTTGGTGGTTATTTTGAACCAAGCGGCAATCTGAAGTGAAGCCAATGCGGAAGTGCCAAAAGCTGCAGTTCCTCAAACGTCCACTTGAGGCTGGCTACAGAACGAGTCAATCTCCATAAGCCCCCATGTTAAAATGTCCAACTTCACAGCATAAATAAACATGTTTACAGCCTGGTACAAAAATCAGTTTTGGTCTCTATAGCTAATTTCACCGTTCATGACAACTGTACTGAGTCTAAATTTCTATTTAACTCACCTGTTCAAATATTAAGGCTTAAGGTTATGCGTAATTAACAGCGTGGCCGCTTTGATTGACAGTTGGGTGCCGTTACAGATGGCTTGTTTGAGCACACAGGAGTCATCCGGCCCACCTCAGGTCCCCCGATGATCCACGTCTTATCTGATTTTTAGATTATGGCAGTGGCCAGCATCACAGATTTTTAGCTTTAAAAACAGCTCTTCAGAAACCTGTGGGTAAAGTCACATTCTTGATGTCAAATTGCAAAAAAATACTACATTTAAACCAAGAAAATAAATCCACAGGGTGTTTTGGTTGATTGACATTTCATCTCGGCCCACATTCAGCCTGTGTGACAACCCTTTAAACTTTATTTCTTCTGTATTTGGTAGCGTTGATACTTCATTTTCCCTGGTTGAATACTATAAAAGGCTGCGACTAATGATTATTTTCATTACTGATTAATCTGTTGATTATTTTCTCTGTTAATCGTCAGTGTTTGGCTCTCTTGGTGGTTTGCAAATCATCTGAAAACAATTCATGCACATCACAACAGTCCAGAGCACTAGATGCTGTCTACAAATATCTTGTTCGGCGACCAAGAGTCTAAACTCCAAAGATGATCAGTTTGCAAAGATGTAAAACAGGGAAAAGCTGAAAAGCTGATACATTTGCCATTTACCATTTTCTTCTTGATTTGGTCTTTTATTATCTAAATAGTTACTGATTAATGTTATGCTATTGTTACTCTATGTCTCTCTACTAAAGCACTCTCTCTCTCTAATCATCGGACACAAATCAAATTAAACTTCTTCGTGTCACTATTTTGCGGCGTAAATTGCGTGTCGGACTCAGATTCAGAAGCTTGGTACATGAAATAAACAAAGTCAGAACACACACACAGGTAGAGCATCAGAGTTTAGTCCGTGAATCCACCTGGATAGTCTCTGCTTCAGAGACATTTCAGGCTGTCTGTGGAGGTTTGACCGATCTGAGTGTCTGATTGGCTTGCGGAGCGTGACGTGGGGCTCCGGTTTCCCAAAAGTTGAATCTGGCTCAGCTTCTTTTCCCGGACGCCGGCGACGTTTTTTGCGGCAGCCCCTGCGTTGCGGGCTGCCGGCGCGGAAACGCACTACCCCCACTGAAATGAACTGAAAAACGTCGCCGGCGTCCGGTTTCCTTGTCTGAACGCACGCTTAATGGGTTTCTTATGCTGTACAGACTGTAAAGACATCAAGATGTATCAATAAACCTGGCCCACACCTCTCCCTACCTTTTTAAACTTGCTTGTGGTGATCACGTCTTAAAATGTTCCTTGAAATCCCCCGCAGTGATATCATGAGTTCTGTGTCCATGTTTTAGTGTTCATGAGTCAGTTCAAACAAGTTGTTACAACATGATTTATCGGTGAGGCACAATGTGATCTTCAGTTAATATCAGAAGACAAATAAATGGTGGTACTAGATTACAACATTCAGCAGATCACTGTTAATCAGTCTCTCTGGCTCCAGTTTTTTTTTTTTTTGTGGATATCTATGACTCTCCCATATTCTTCGCCTTTCTGTCTCAGTCCGCCACAGGATCTGATCTGGCCCGTCCTGTGGGCTTACGTAATGTCTTGTGTACATGGGTCTCATCCGCGTCATTGTCTCAGGTTTTTGTTAGGACTTCCTGCAGGCAGCCGGCCATCCATCTCTGCACTACCACCACTATGTGCTCTGCAGAGTTATTTCTGGATGTCATGCTGCTATGTTTTGTTCTCCAGCAGCTAAAAATAAAATACACCCTTACCTCGCTTGTCATAGGCTTCAGATACAAACTGTATTGTTTTTGATTAGGGCGTGTAAGTGATGTTATTGTTGTGTTTTAATACTTTGGCACAAGGTGGCGGGTTGGTGAAGTGAAAGCTTTATAGACACATGGAGGCACAAACTCACACAAACAGCTGCAGGGGAAGCAGCAGGATCGTGGGACAGCCAAGGAGATAGTCTCACCATTGATGTGTGTGTACATGTTATGCATGTGTGCGCCTTAGGGCCAGGGTCACCTCTGTCCCAGCTGTCTCAGGGGGGTTGCAGGCTTGGCGTGCTCCGCTCAACACAAAGCCGTCGTTTTCTTCAGAACGCACATGTGCTACACTTCACAGCACACACACACTGTGAGGCACCCGGACGGGCACACGACATACCCCACGCAGACCAACTGCTCCCTCAATCAAAACGACTCAGCGCATGAGTGGTTTGAGCTCGGCCAAGTGGAACAGCATCTTGGTTTTTGTCTGGCGTAAGAAGGATTTAGAAGCAATTTAAGAAATATGATCAACTTAATGAATCTGGATCATGCTACGAAAACAATTTGATGTAATTAGGTTATTTGATTTGGGCCTCGGAATACTTGACTAATCTGTGATTGAGTTTCTTTTCGTGTCTTACTCTTTGTCTGGGATGACTGCAATTGAAATTCCTCAAACTGAGACCTTTGACAAATGCGTATGGCATAATATCTCTATTTCATTAAAAACATTCCTGACAAGAGTGATGTGATACGTAGCTGTGTAAGAGGAGCAGCTCTGACAGTTGGCTCAGCCTGGCTATGGCAGTTGCAGTCATGCACATTTACACACATTTATTCGCACACGCACACACACACACACACACACACACAGAGGAAAAGTGTGGGTCATTAGGACCTCCACCCCCCTCCAAGGGGAACAAGACCGGCCATCTGCTGTTGGCCACAGTGCTCTTAGTCCAGGCCTCACACACACTTCCACACCGCACATATACACACACAAATGCACACGCGTCACATTCAGCTCAACTTTCCCCCATACCATACACCCACCCCCCCCACCGACCTCTGTATATACATGCCCCCCCCCTCCTGTCCGACCACCACCACACGCCTTTCTCGCTCCCTCTCTCTGCCACGTTTTGCCATCCCTTACAGTGCATTAAACCACAGAGAACATCAGTCATGGATGTCAGTGCTCTCCAGATGGACCTTGGAAATCTTGACTCCCCTAAGCCACATCAAAGCTAGTTGGGAGTTCCCAGCAGGAGGCTGCTAGTCACTACTGTAACTTCAGAAGTTTAGGTGGTTTGATTCAAGGACAGCGTGGGTAAATACTTTGTCTGGGGGGTCTCCGTTTCTCTCCAGTTGCTTCGTGTACAGCATTTGCACTCCCACAGTGAAGGAGATGGTTTAGAGAAGTAGCTTGTGCTCCTTTTTTTTCTATTTTTTTTTTTTTTTTGCCAGAAGAATGAACACTTGTGCTTTTCAGTCTCCATCGTCTTAGACACAGTCAGGCTTTTAAAACAACTGTTCGGAGACAGCGCAGGGGACCGGGAAAACCGCAGTGTTTCTTTGGATAGCTGACCTGACCGGAGCAGAAGATGTACTGGGAACTATGGCTGAGCCAGGTCACAGCAAGTGCTGCGCTGCAGTGCATGCTGGTCCAAAACAAAGGTGGGCAAGCCTTGTGTGTAGATGTGGACAGATTAGACAAGATGGAGCAATATATATTTTTTTTTTTGGCAGAGTAGAAAGATATTGAGTGATGATTTGAACATAACTCTCTCTTCAAATCTCCCCGCTCCCCTCCGTATGCATGGCATGTGTCTGCCACATGGTGTAGACTAACAATGGGAAATGCTTAATTATGAAACAAACCTCTGCCAACTTTACAAGATTAGAGCGATGACACACAGTTTTCACACAATACTTTGAATTTGCATGGAACAATTAAAGTATTTAACATTGTTTAATCGCCAGTGTCTCAGAAGCTGGGAGTGAAAAGCCTCCATCATTCTTTCTGAATCATTGTGGTCTGATGATAAAAAGCTGTCTGGTATTCTCTCATCTCTGATATCTACACTGCATGTTTTTTAAATGCATGTCTTTTCCACCTCATTGACATCAGTTATTGCTACTGTGCATACTATTTTAAAAAATATTTTTGGGCTTTTTGAACCTTGATTGTATAGTAGCAGCTGAAGAGTGACAGGAAAGTGGCAACAGAGAGAGGGGGGAATGACATATAGCAAATGGCCACAGGTTGGATTCGAACCCTAGGCCGCTGTGGCAAGAACTGAGCTTTCGCACATGGGGCACACACTCCGCAGAGTTTTCTTTTTCTTTTTTACCAAGACCTGACCTTGATGGCGATAATGAAAGCTATGTTAGGAGTATTACATTCAGTGTTTGACTGCCAGCTGTAATTACAGCCGCAGAATCAGTCGATGGTGCTTCAAAGGTGAAAAGACGATACGACAGGATTGCTTATTGGTGCTTGTTATTAAAAGCACAATTTATATTACTGACATGAGGGTGTAATTTGTCAGGGCTGAAAGTGAATAGAATACAGAACAACTGCTGCAGGAGGAAGAAACTGTCATGAATCAACTTGTTTCCTCATCATACTTTTGAATGAATGTGTAGGTGGTAGCCTTCAGCAGATGTTGATGTTGCTTTATGTTGACTTTTTCTGCTAAAATTTCAAGTCATACCCGTGTGGGTCCCAGAAAAAAAAGATTTCAACATTAACTATTTATTTGCATTTTGACTAAAATAAAAAAATTGGACCACACCATCATAAAGAAATAATGAGTAGTCTGTGTTAATGTAGCTGACTGCCAAACCACTTTTTATTTTGGGCTGCATGTATACGAGTCATATTTTTATATTGCTTCCCGTGTTGTTTCCCAATATTTGTCTCACATGGACAACAACACTCAGGCACTCATAACACAATCCTGTACAATTATACTGTTAACTACAACTCCCAAAAAGACCACAGAGTTAAATAAACATGGCTGATTGTTTTGGATCTTTTAGTACAAGAGGTTTAAGATTACAGCTGGTGCTTCCTAAAGGCAGAGTAGATATGTTAGGCTTTGCACAGATGCTAAGTCCTTATATTAACAAATAAATTAAGGATCACTAGTTTAAAGTCTGCGTCGCCACTTTCACTTTATTTTGAAGAAAAGCCTCGCTCTGTAATGGCTTTTCTGTTTTAAACTCGCCCGCGTTGCCTGTGTGCTCCCCATTCTTCACCACCCTCCTCTCCCACTCGCTCAGCAGCTGTCCACACATGCAGTGACTTTGGCAGCAGGTGCTGAATACAGTGCGCGTTTGCTACATATGTCGGCTACTAGTTGATGATTGTGTGTCTGTGGGTGTGTGTAAAGTCACTATGGTAATCGCTGTATCCTGTGTGGAGAGGGGAGCTTTCTTATCCCAGTGATGTAGCTCCTCCCTCTTGTTCTCAGTATATACACACGCAAAAACACTCCCACCTCAGATTTTACCTGGTTTGGGCTAGACACAGCAGGCTTCTGTGTGTAGCTAGTGATTACAGTGCTTGTCAGTGAGTGGATTATTTAAAGTAATGCCTTTAAGGTGCCTGCAGGCAAGCAGCAGTTTCGAGGAAGAGTGGGCTGCTCTAAGCGGCCGTCAACTCCACACAGGGCTCAGGCAAGGGAAACCACCTGGACAGACAGGTAGACCATCTGTGAAATGGATAATTCATTTTGTAGTATTTGGTTAGATTATTTTGGCTACGATGCTACTGAAGGGCTCTGCTTCAAAATTGTAATGGGTTTTATTGTGTTCTACTGGACTTTTTTTATGTCTCTACTCTGGCTGTGATTGTTTTTCACCGTTTACCTGTGCAAATTATGTTGCATTCTCAGTCACACTTTGTCTCACAGTTTACCTCCTCTCTTTCTGACCCTTGCCCCTCGTCTTCCTCCAGAAGCTCTCCACCGGCCGTTCGGCCTGGACTCAGCGGCGTTGACGGAGGCGGTGCGCTGGAGCTCCAAGGAGAACCTGCTAGGGGCGGCCGAGAGCGACCCTAACCTCTTTGTTGCACTTTATGACTTTGTCGCCAGCGGAGACAACACTCTAAGCATCACTAAAGGTAAACAATGGCATGGTGCTATGGCAGTAATTGATTATGTTTGTTTGCTTATTAACTTTCACATGACTCACAAAAGAGATTTCTGTCATGGGGTTATGTGCTGAAACTTGAAAGACCTGTCCTCCAGTACACTTTTTCCATGCATCATCACTGATGGTTGTTACTTAGCTACGTGATGTTACCTCATTTTCTAAGCAACACTGTTGACACATGTTGCAACAGAACAGAGGGATTTCCTTACATGTAACAAAGAGTCATCTTTAAAATCCTTGAGGCAGTGTCCGTGATTGGCAGGTCAGCAACTCCCAGAAAGAATGCGTTATGAGTAAAAGTATAGTTATGCCAGAAGAATGTGGTGTGTCAATAGAGCTTAGGGACCCATTATGCTTATTCTCCCTGTTGTGACATCAGCAGGTATCCGACCCAGCCTATAGTTTTCTTTGTCAACCGCCCACTCACCCCATCTCCCTATTTCACTCTGTACTTTGAGTCTTGTACACCACCTGTGAGCAATTTTTTATTATCCACTATCCTGGAGGTTGAAAGATAATAATATTCGTTTGTAACAATGAAATGTTATCTCAAACCTCTGCAGACAGCATGACTAAAATACTGTTGATGCTTATACCATGTCTTAATCTTTTCGCTATTTCTCCATTACGCACACTCTTTCTTTCAGTCCAGTCCTCCTCTCTTTCAACCAGCAGCAGTTAACCAGTCAACCAGCTCTCCCCTGAGTAATGAGCTAAAAATATCCTCATAATATTATCCAGAGACAGCCAGCCTTGTGTCCCCAACCCGATCTAAAGCATTAAACGTGGCAGAGTGTGTTAATTATCCATCGTTTTAGGACTTCCACGGCAGCTGCCTGGGATGGAAATGATGTTTAGACCCTGACTCATGGAGTAAATCTCATATTCCTGCCCACATGCATGCAAGCACATGTGCACTCCCAGGCTCCGTTGCACTTTTCCTATCTCTCCCACTCTTTGCTCTGTGGAAACACCCCAGCGTGCCTCTAATGCTACGTTAATATGGAATACGTTCAACTGTAATAATAACAGGTGGATGAGCTCAGCGGTCACAGGCTGATCACAGAGAAGGACTTAGCAGACCCCTGTCTGGGAATAAGCGTTGTCTCTTCTCCGTGCCAGGCCAAACCAGGCTAGGCCAGACCAGAGCCCCGCTTCAGGCACATATTGCTCCTAGTGCGAGGAAGGGAGGCAGTCAGTGTTTCCACTCCCACAAAACCTACAGACACAGAGGAGACTGATGAATTGGTGGGCTGGTTGTGGATAACCATCTCTATTTAATGTAGTTCTGTGGACTGCTAGCATAGACTGTTTAGAGCTAGACCTGCAGCTCTGGTTAGAGGTTATATGTTAGTGGGCCACAGTTGTCCTACTGACTATACTCAGTGATGTTAAATGTCTGCTATTTCTCACAGTTTAATGCATAATGCAACCAAGTCACGATAGCCTGAAGCTGCATTGAGATCGACTGTAGCCCTACGTGAAAAACCACAGTCACCTCATACATCTGTACGAGGCCGGCCTGGGCGTTGCAATTTGCCAAAAAACACAGGGTCATCCGGCAGAAAAATTTGAACCTGGCTCAACTTTTTTCTGCAACGCGACGTCATTCGACATGGTGCCGCTGTGAACCAGTCAAATACATCCAAGCACACATTCTTGGTGGACAACTTTTGTAATTTGAAAGGCGTGTTTCTACTGTTTGCCTCCCAACGAAAGATCAAAAGTGTTGCCATGTTTGCGGTTGTGAAATCCTCTCCACCGCAGTGCTTTGGCATCTGACAAGCCTTTAAGCACATTAATGTTACTCCACCTGGATTCAATTTAATTGCCTCACCTGTATCTGAAGCAACACGCCCACAGCAACACAGGTCTGTTTTGATTCTGACACACGCACACTAAGGGGTAACATGTCATGTAGTGCTCCGAGCTGCTGAAAGTATAAGAATTCTGAATTGAGCCTGAATGCAGAGGGAGACAAAGATGAGTGTAGACAGGAATAAAAGGTAGTAAACGTGTGGTGGAAGTGCAGAGGTGGGTAGATACTTCTGCCTCCCTCTCCAGGCTGGCAGAGAGAGTCACTACCTTCTTCTTTCTCTTTCATGTTCCCCTGTTCTTCTTCTCCAATCCTCCATCCAACTGGTTGGACTGATCACTGCTTCATTGAGTGTTGTTTGTTGTACTGATAGCTCCCTCGTTCTTCCTGTCTCCAGCACATCAGTCGTCTTGTGTCTGCACTTGCGTCAGGGACGGGCAGAGGCAACAGACCAAGTCACTACACGCCTGGTTTTGCCTAGCCCTCTATGACAGATATGCACTTTACCCAACCCTATCATTGTTCCATAGCTTTTGATGTAGTTTCAAGGAGAGGCATGTCGTATCCATGACTCCTCTCTTGTTTACGACCTGTTTTTTAGGTGTTATGACCAAAGCTGAGACCTGATAAGAACTTTCATTCTTTGTTGTCTCTCTAAGGAATTTGAATGAATGAAATCCTGCAGTCATTGGCGGATATGTAATCATAAAACATAAGTATCTTCTCTTTAAGTTATAATAAGAGAATCTTTAACTTTAATCTTTCTAACCAGGACTTACTCCCAATGATCATATGATCAATAATAGATCAAGACTCACAAGTTGCCATTCCTATGTTCAGGTGAGAAGCTGCGAGTGCTGGGCTACAACCAGAATGGAGAATGGAGTGAAGTGCGCTCAAAGAACGGCCAGGGTTGGGTGCCCTCCAACTACATCACACCGGTCAACAGTTTGGAGAAGCATAGCTGGTACCATGGACCAGTCTCACGCAGCGCCGCAGAGTACCTGCTCTCATCCCTCATCAACGGCAGTTTCCTAGTCAGAGAAAGCGAGAGCAGCCCCGGACAGCTGTCAATTTCTCTGCGCTATGAGGGGAGAGTCTACCACTATCGGATTAACACAGCCTCTGATGGAAAGGTAGAGTCAGATAAGAGTCCAGTGGTGTGGCGCTGGTAGCTTTGGTTGGTGTTAGGGCTTTGGCAGCATTTGTTAACTGTGTCCCTCCTTTTTCCTCCTCCATGCTTCCTCCTCTCCTTCCTCCTTCAGGTGTACGTGACGTCTGAGAGCCGTTTTGCCACCCTGGCCGAGCTGGTCCACCACCACTCCACTGTAGCCGATGGCCTGGTCACCACCCTGCACTACCCAGCACCCAAATGTAACAAACCCACGGTGTACGGCGTGTCACCCATCCATGACAAGTGGGAGATGGAGCGCACAGACATCACCATGAAGCACAAGCTAGGAGGAGGCCAGTATGGAGAGGTGTATGTGGGAGTTTGGAAAAAGTACAACCTCACAGTGGCTGTCAAAACACTCAAGGTATGAAGGCCCTGATGGCATTATTAAAGCTTCACTGAACATTAATCTGAATTGTAAAAATATCCTGTTTGTGATGGTTATTATCTGAACACATATCTGTACATGATGGGAAATGAGCAAAATAATGGTTACAGATCACCCCCTGCAGGTGGACTTTGGTATTACATGTTGTTATCACTATATATTGTTTACTTGTTCAAAACTGATATGTCTGTCCAGCCCACTGATAAAATTCCTCTGTCTTTTTCTATAATGACAGGAGGACACCATGGAAGTTGAAGAATTTCTGAAAGAAGCAGCAGTCATGAAGGAGGTTAAACACCCAAACCTCGTTCAGCTACTAGGTCAGTATCGTTGAAACCCACTGATTGTATTCATTGATGAACCTTTGTTTTCAAATACAATATGTATTTTAATAAATCTGACACTGGTGGTTGTTGGCATCTGCATTTATTCTAACTGCTACCACTCTCACAGGTGTGTGTACGCTGGAGCCTCCGTTCTATATCGTCACAGAGTATATGCCACACGGGAACCTGCTGGACTACTTGAGAGATTGTGACAAGGAGGAGGTGAATGCTGTGGTGCTGCTGTACATGGCCACACAGATCTCCTCTGCCATGGAATACCTGGAGAAAAAGAACTTCATACACAGGTGAGGGGATAGTCTAGTTTTGTTTGTCCACGCGTTTGTCCACCTCATATGCCAAAGTAGTCTAATGTCTCTCGCTTTCCCACTTCTTCCTCCTCTATCTCGCTCTCCTCTGCTTGCTTTACTGTCCCTCTCTCAGGGATCTTGCAGCGAGGAACTGCCTAGTCGGGGAGAATCATGTTGTGAAGGTTGCAGACTTTGGGCTGAGCAGGTTGATGACCGGTGACACTTACACTGCCCATGCTGGGGCCAAGTTCCCCATCAAGTGGACTGCACCAGAGAGCCTTGCGTACAACACCTTCTCCATCAAGTCTGATGTCTGGGGTGAGCAATACATGGCCGTACCTTCATACTACATGTTGGTTTTTCTTTCTTCTAGCTTGTTTCCAATGTGCTGATGTCTGGTTTTCCTCTTCCTTACAGCATTTGGGGTGCTGCTATGGGAAATTGCCACCTATGGCATGTCTCCATATCCTGGCATCGATCTGTCTCAGGTCTATGACCTCCTGGAGAAAGGTTACCGTATGGAACAGCCCGAGGGATGCCCACCCAAAGTTTATGAACTCATGAGAGCATGTGAGTAGTAGCTATCTTAACTACACCTTACTTATTCACCCACTCCAGTGGGGAGACGTGAACAGCATGGATTTGAAAAAGTTGAGCTATTCCTTGATATCTGTCAAAATCATTGATATATCACAGTTTACTGCCTTCCTGTTATTAGAAAACATTTTTAAAAATATGATTTTAAGTTGTATTTAATCTTTAAATAGAATACTGTCCTGTAGTAACATGCCCTTTTCGTCTGTCTCTCCACCAGGTTGGCAGTGGAGCCCACTGGATCGGCCTTCGTTTGCAGAGATCCACCAAGCCTTTGAAACAATGTTCCATGACTCCAGCATCTCTGAAGGTACGGTAACATTTACCTGCTTTCATTAACTGTCTAAAAAAATGCTGCACTGATTAAGTTGACTTATATTTAGCTCAGCTGTGTAAAATTTGAAAAGGACTGTCTTCTAATAGACTATCTTTTTTTGTGCATTGCAGAGGTAGCAGAGGAGCTCTGTAAGACTGCGTCCTCTGGTCACTGTGGACCACTACACTCTTTCAGTCACGACATGCCCCTGTTGCCTTCCAAATCTCGCACACTCCACAAGCACACAGAAAACAAAGAAAACATAGAGGGTGGACTCGACGGACGACCTGATCACGGCACGCACGGTCATTCAGGTACTGCCAGTCATCCCTACCTTACTGCCAACCAGTCAGATGCACCACATTATAATTCTGCAGGTATGCCAGAGGACACCAATTCACAGAGTCTGCAGCGCCGTCAAGCCCGCCGTCTAAAAAGAAGAGCCGTCATCTTTCTTTCAAACTGACCACTGGAGCCAGCATCTGTCATCCGGACGATCATGCAAGCACAGCCTAATGTAGTCCCCATACGTTGGCCTAGAATCTCAACTGTGTTCATTTTAGTAAAAAGTATTTGACTTCTAAGGTTCTATTTATTCAGCAATGAAACTTCAGTGCTCACGTGTCATGTTAAATATAAAAGTAAAACAGATCTGTAAGATACAAATCTAAATTCATACACAAAATGAAAATGTATTCCACAAAAACTAAAATAATCAACCAACCTCATGTAGTACTCAGATAATATTGAGAAAATATTATTATCTGACTGTCTGCATAAAATATTGTCGTCATGAACATAGACTGAGTCTGCATCTCTTATATTGGCTGATTACTTTAATACATTGAATAATTTATCTATCCTGTCGTTACTAGTTTTGCTGACATTTCCTTATTCCAGAATACACTGTTCCCATGCACAGTGCAGAAAAAAGACTCCTCAATTATAAATGTGGTTTCAGCTCATCCACTATGTGATCCATGGGGTCACTACCACAAACACTCCCAAATATGTACAGAATATAAATATACTTCAGTCATATAATGATTACATATTCAACTGAACCATTGATCCTTGTTGACACACACACACACACACACACACACACACACACACACACACGTGTGTGTGTGTGTTATGTGATGAAATGTTCATAATATGTCTTGTCTATTTGTACTCACATCACAATCAATACTTGGTAACACATCGTGTATTCATATTTGCTAACCCTAACTCTAATATTAAATCTCCATACTATTTGTTGTTTGTCTTGTCTTGTTTTAAGTTATTGCTTATTTATTTGTTTTATATTGGAAATAAAATTTTGTTTTATTTGTGTTTACCTGATGTGTAAAGAAGCTATTCTGAAGTCTGTCTTTGTCTTTCTTTTCACTTCTTCTGCCGTTGTGGCCATTTGTTTTAGCTTTTATGTTTTGGTTCACAAATATGAAGAGTTTTTCCAATAAGGTGAATCATATCTTTCATCATGTTATAAATCCAGTAAAAGTTGTGTGAACATGCACAAATGTCACAAAGCACAAAACAAAATTCCTATCAAATATTAAGTGTACATTTCATTGAACATTCCAACCACAGTCGGCATGTATTTACTTAATGTTCATGTTGTTGTTGTTGTATTCATATTTATAAAAATGGTTGTCTGTATACATTTCTATTCACATGCAAGTGCTTTTAATGAAGAGATCACCATGCCATGTAAGAAATACTGTGTGTGAGTGAAGTATTGGTGGCCTTATTCAAATCACACGTTTGTAGTAGGTTTTGCAGTTTTCCTAGTTCATTACCTGGTTAGAGAACATTGTACACAGTTCTGATTTAAATGCCAACAGAGCAGTGAAAAATGTATTTCTCTCTTTGAGCAGAGTTACACAGCTATTATTAAGGGTTGGGCATGTTCAGTTTGGCGTGTGTTCTTAAGCCCTAGAAGTGTATTAACCATCCAGTTTTACACGGGCAACTTGTAAATCATTGAATCATTGGCTGGCATGACTTCAGGACATTCCATCCCTTTTTTCTGAAATGTTTTTCTTTATTCATGAGTCCCCAAGGAGGAAAAAAAAAAGCTTTGAGAGAGAGAGTGAGGGAATAGTCCATCTTATCACAACAGCACACGGCTGTCTGAAACAATGAATGACACTAATGTATAGACAAGCATATTGAGAGACTAAAAGAATTCAGAGCATTCTTCATTACTTGTTTTTTGCAAGATGTTAAGCAACCTTTAAACAAAGGTCGATGTGTTCTTGCTGAGTTCAGCCCAGCCTTGTCGTATTGTTTTAATCCAGTCTTCTCTTCTCTTTTTAGGCTGGGCTTCTACTTTGTTTGGGGGGGATGGCCGGTCAGGCTCCCCAGCTCTACCCAGAAAACAGCAGCCACGAGATAAATCTCCTGCCAGCCTTTTAGAGGATGCACAGGATATGGGCACATTTACACGAGACCGCAAGACTGGCTTCTTTAGCTCCTTCATAAGGAAGAAACCTCCCTCTTCTACTTCCTCACCATCCTCTCAGCTCCAACAGAACCTCCCGACGCCACCCAAGAGGAGCAGTTCTTTCCGCGAGATGGAAACGCAGCCTCATAAGAAATACGAGCCTACGGCTGATTTCAGCGCTCCTCCTCCCCTACCCCAGTCGGACAGTCTCGGCGGCTTCTCTGCCTCTCCCTCTCACTCCCATGGGGAACCCACCCAGGGTCAGTCACGGTGTTGTGGGGCTGCTTTTGGACAGAAACCCTCTAGCGGGGGCCTCGGTTCACAGGTGACAAGCGGCAGCAGTTGGGGTGGGTTGGCTGGTTTTTTCACCCCTAGACTCATTAAAAAGACCCTGGGGCTACGGACAGGAAAGACAACCTCTTCAGAGGATGGTGGAAGTATAGCTGGAGGGTCTAAACCCTTCCCTAGGTCCAATTCTACCTCCTCAATGTCTGCTGGGCTGCCAGACCTGGAGCGCATGGCTCTGACTTTACCCAGGAACCGTAGTGCTAAACCCCCTTTAGAGAGGACTGCCTCTACAACCTCCCAGCCAGAGAACGGGGCTGCACGGCCCTCAGAAACTCTGCTGAGGAGGATGGATGAGGGGACTGCACAGATCAGGGAAAGACCCAAAGCCAAGCTACTACCCCGGGGCTCTGCTGTAGGGGTGAGGGCACCAGGGGTTGGGGGGGAGGTGGGGGAATCGGACAGTCTGTCTCGGGTCAGGGAGAGTAGAGAGGAGAGTGGGGGAGGGCTAGACAGACAGCAGAGTTGGTCATCTCCTTCTAAGACCTCTAGTTCCAGTGCTTCATCAGCTGCAGCAGGTGCACCAACTCACAACCACAAAGTTCCAGTCCTGATCTCCCCGACGCTGAAGCACAGCCCAGCTGACGTGCACCTGGTCGGGCTGGACTCTCAGGGGAACCGCTTCAAACTGCTGTCTGAACACCAAGCAGACCGGGACAGGCCGCGACTTGTAAAGCCCAAGTGTGCTCCTCCTCCCCCTCCCACTTTGCGCAGCCTGCAGCACTCCTACAGCGGCGACGGGGAGGAGCAGGTAGGAGGAGCACCTGTGGAGGTAAACGGAGACACATTAAAAGGTCACAGGTCAGGGCGAACATCAGGAGGAGCAACGACGGGCAGACCGTCAGTGCCACCACCACAAGTGCCTCCTGCATCTTCCTCCTCCTTCTTCTCCTCGTCTTGCTCTGCCACCACCAACACGACTCCCACCAAAATGGCCAACGGAGCCACCACCACTGCCTCCTCCACACACACAGCACCGTCTGGCGGTTCCAAAGTGGCACTCCGGCGGATCAGGCAGCAAGCGGAGAGGGTGCCCCTGGAGCGGGTGAGCCGTGAGGCCCTGCTGGAGTGTGCTGAGTGCCTGAGCAGCGCCCTCCACGCCAGCTCCGAAAGCCCCGCCAGCAGCCAGGTGTTGGATGCTGGCCACCAGCTGCTAGACTACTGCTCAGGTTATGTGGACTGCATCCCTCAGATGAGGAACAAATTTGCCTTCCGAGAGGCAGTGGGGAAGCTGGAGCTCAGCCTGCAGGAACTGAGGGCCTCGTCCTCAGGAGGCGGAGGGCTGAGCAGTGTGGGGCCCAACACTGTACTGGACAACCTGCACAGCTGTATTAAAGAGATTAGTGACGTAGTACAGAGGTAGCCACTGTGACACCAACTGTCACCTCTAACTACCAGACAGATCGCTTATATTCCCTTTTTTACGTTTCTGGTTCTATTGACAGCTTTTTGGGGGACAAAATGAGAAAAATCTCAGAGTACCTCAGAGAAATCACTACAAAATGTAATCTTTTTATTGTTTACAACAACCGTTTCATAAAATGCCAGTGTTGACACTAATTTTGCTCTGATCTGTACATATTGAGAAATGTTTATACCAAACTAAATGTGGTTCAAGTCACACCATGAAATGTTTAGCCCCACGTCTCCACCAGGCCTCGATAAAGGCCTCTTTGTTCAATGAATGTCGAGTGTATCAGCTGTGTGTAGCCAGCCCAGAGAGTAGGTCTAAGCTCACTCTGATATCTGTCAGTCTGTCACATACAGAGAGAGAATGATGGTGGTTGTTCCCGGCCTTACTGAGAATACCAGACAGCTCTTTTCACAGAGTAAGCGCAAGCAGTGTTTCGCGAATGCGTGAATCATCGGTTGGGAGTATTTTGCTCAGCGTCTGGGGAACTGAGTGACCATAAGCCATTTTATTTAAAGCCATCGTTTTCTAAAGAATTCAACATCAGGATTCAACAGGGTTTTGGGGTCTCAATTTAACACTTTTATGTGCAGATGTTTGTTTTTTTTTCTTCTTCTAATGTCATTTCATAGACTGCAACGGACAGTCAGTACTTTAAAGTAGATGGACAAATGTGATGAAATTATAAATCTCCCCAAAACTGCTTTTGTTGGTATCAGATTAAAGCCTTGTTTTTGAATAGAGAATAATCACCTGCTTTAACGCTGACATTCCCGTGTGTCACAAGGTGCGACCATTGAGAAAAGACTGAAGGGATCACGTACATCATTGAAAGCTGTGTGCATTTGACAAGCGTGTAAATAAGCTGAAATGAAACGTCAGGTTTACGTTTCAATAATACCAAATACAGGCTTATCAAATCTATAGGAGAAGAAAAGATTGATATGAATCTATTTTGTTTAATCCCCACAGTACTAAAACATAATGAATGAATGTGGGGTGTCTTATCATATGCACAGCGTTTGTCTTCGCTTCAGTGATGTGACCGATGTTCACACGTTAACACAGTGCCACAGAAATGGGGGGGGGGGAATCCCCAGTTCCATAAAGCATTTCAATATTTATGACCAGTTATCCTTGCACACTACATTTCTTCCTTGTATGATGAGGCATAAAAAGAGTAGAGTGAGGAAGAGAGGGAGAGCACAGGGTAGCGCATGAGGAGGTGAATTGGGACAGTATTTCTGTAAGTGTCCTGAGTATGGACAGTGCTGGATTCCCTGTAGCCTTGTCGTGGCCTCAGTGCCTCAAATTCTTCAATGTATGAACACTGCGAAATGCAGAGACCTACTTTATTTCACTAATCACACAGTACTGATCTCTCAACAAACAAACTGCAGTATGTCTTCAGCACATGAGCGATTTGTACATTATTTGGTTCAAAGAAAAATGCTTTTTAGAATGTCTATGTATGAACTTGAATTTTAAATTATTCCTGTTTTTTTTTATTAAAAGCACAGACCTATTTTGAGAGAAAAAGTTATGTAAATATTTGATTTATTTCATATCCAGGAAACAAAAGATTTATGTGTGGTTACAGCATAAAGAGCAATGTTTTTGACTGTAGAGATGTATTGCAAGCCTGAGGCGCATCCACCCAGATCTGAATATCTGCTTTATGAATGTATTATTCTTCCGTTCTGAATCCGGTCGAATGTTCATCTGCATGACTCTTTAATCTCTTACGGTGCCATTCTTTCTTTCTTTCTTTTTTTTTTAATTTATTGTAATTGTTTTATTGGCCCATACTTCGAATTTTGGTCACACTAAAGAATTCAAAGTCCAGAAACAGCTGCTCTGTTTTTTTGAGCACAAACAAAACTGTGTACAGCACACACACACACACACACACTCAACTCACAGATGTCTTTATTTTCTTTGCTTTGGCTCACATCTTAATGTACACTGGATAAGGCCTCAGACACATTGGTTCATTGACACATGTTGCATACTAATACTACAAAATCGAATCTGTAAACACTACAGGTCCATAACACTTTCAAAATGCCTGTTAATGACACTTGATGGATTGCCAAGTAAAAGTTTTTGTCAACTTGTATTGTGGTGCATTTCATATCATCATTTCATGTTCCTGTGTGTCAGTATAAATGTCCAATTTCTTGCCAAACATCCTTTGAGACAAACTGATGATTCATTTCTACTCAATGTGAGTTTAAAATAACATGGACAACAAATACCATCGTCTTTTTTTCTTTGTGTTTTTCATGATTCTTGGTGCCTTTTTGTGAAGAAATAATTTAAGTACAGTACACAATCACTGCGAGGACTCACAGTTATGGCTAAAGTCCATCATTTCCTTAGGATTTAAGGAAAGGAAACCCATATTTCCTTTGCCATGAGATTGTGATAAGGATATCACTACAGCATGCATTTCTGTCATTTGGAGGTTAATGGTCAAATGCAAACTTGAAACCGAACGGTGCACTTTGTCTATTAAGATTATGAATCTAGATACTCAGTTACTAAGGCTATTTATTAGTGGCCATTGACACTGTTAGTGCAGCCACGTCTGGTTATGTTTCCTCTCTAACAAATGAGTCTGCTGCACTCTACCCAAACTGCTCTGTTGTCATAATCTGTCTCTTTACAATTACCAAGCTGCAGTCTGGCCTCTTTTCTGTTAAGTTTCTGTTGATTTGTAGTGCATCTCTCTGGAGCAGGTGTCACTAAAAGCCTTATCAAATAGTGAAAGAAAAACCTCCCAGAATTAAACATATTTCCAGTCTGGACTATATTTTTTAAAGACATTCAATCATTGATTACATAACTTGATTCAACAACATAATTTAGTATGAATTTTTTCCTCAAATCTCATATCTGAAGCGATGCTGTTTCATATTTGAACTGACCACAAATTTCTGCTCATTCTCATCACCAGTCTTCTGCATTGTCTTTCTTTATGTTGCCTGCATTTATCCTCTGTATCTGTTTTTTTTGTCTCCCTGTTTTGGAGAACAGCTCTGGAGAACGTGTGTACACATTATTATACCAAAGGCCACTTCTTCAGTTGTACGAGTGCAATGTAAACAAACACACACAATTATGGAAATATGTGAATCTAAACAGGGATGAAAAATGGCAGAGATGTTAACATTAACTTTTTTATTGTGCAAAATATATATTTTGTTTTGTTTTGTTTTTTTATTTAAAGCTCACGTTATATTACTGTGAAGTTTTGCTTATCAGTGTTAAGCCTATTGTAAATAATAAAGATATTGATGAATACTGTTTCACTTTTGGTTGTTCATCTTCCTCCAAACACTTTAATCAATTTTGAACAAATAGTGTCTGTGGCTCAAGAGCAGAGGGCACATTAGCCTCTTCAGTAAGCATACCTTTAACATGTTTTTAAATATGTTAAAACAGCAAGTGAGATGTAATGTGAGAAGCAGAGGCATAATTAAATGGATACAATTTTAATTTAAAGGACTTTTTTAAAGGATTCATATGTTCAAACCAGTGAACTTTGACATTTTAGTCTTAAATACCTCATATTTAATTGTGTATGTATTCATATGTACGAGACATCTAGATTGTTTTCAGCAGAAACACCGTGATTTTAAATATTTCACTCTACATGTTTAGAAGCTTCAGTGGTGCGAAGGAATAGAGAATATAGTATAACTTTAAAGTTATTAGGGCTGCGACTAACCATTATTTTCCTTATCAATTAATCTGCTTTGTTAAGTAAATGTTTAGGTCAATAAAACAGAAAATAATGACAATACCCATTTTAAATACCTAATATAATATCAATTTTATATGTATAGCGTCAAATCATAATAGTTTCCCTAATGACAATTTCCATATAGAACAGGTCGAAAACCGTACTCTTTATATTATTTACAGAGACCAACAATTCCCACTGCCAACAACAATCTCACTGTGCCAAAGCTCAAGTTGACATTCAAGCAGCTTGTTATGTCTGCCCAACAATCCAAAACCAAACAATCACCTTAGATTATTACCTTAGAAAATATGTGAAAGAATCAGTTAAGTATCAGTTAAGTATATATATATATACATATATATATATATATATATATATATATATATATATATATATATATATATATATATATATATATACAAGCGTTGTGAAGGTGTCAGTTTTGGCTCTGGGTAAACATGACTGCAATTCTCATTATTCTCTGATTTTTTTACAAACCAAACAATTGATTCACTGAGAAAATAATCATCAGATTAATACATAATAATTTAATACATTAATACATAATAATTAGTTGCAGTCTTAGAAAAAATATTTTTAAAGTAGCTATTATAGTTATAATAATCTAATGATATAATATATATAATATAACACACAGTTTTCCTGCATTAAAAGACTAGTGTCTAGGATTTAGTAGCCTCTTGCAGTCTCCTTCCTTATGAGAAGGGGAAACTACAGTGGCCGCAAAATGTACAAAAAAACACTAAAGGCCCTATCTAGTTTATTCTATTTATATTGTTGTCACCATTTTTTTTACCTCATGCCTGTAGTGTGTGCCTGTTCTGTGTTGTTACTTGTAATGTTGCTGCAACAAAAGAATTTCCCTTCGGGGATCAATAAAGTACTCTATCTATCTATCTATCTATCTATCTATCTATCTATCTATCTATCTAGTTTCTCTCTTCTGGGCTACTGTAGAAATATATTTAATATGGTGGACCCACTGTGTCTGTAGATAAATAAAATGCTCATTATAGGGTAACAAAACCTTGATTATTTTCAGGTGATTATACACTATGTATGCATGTATGTTTTCACTAATGAAAACATACACACATTACACTCAATTGCTGTCATAGTCATAGTAAATAGAGCCACCTAAATCTTACACATTGCACCTTTAGGTACTTTAAGTACACTTCCATGATTATATATATGTAGCATTTCAATGCAGTACTTTTACTTGTAATATAATATTGTTACAGAGGATCTCAATACTTCCACCACCAGTGCCAGGGGGTAAGCGTCCCTGATATGGGGCGCATCATCATCATCATCAGCAGCAGCAGCAGCAGCAGCAGCAGCAGCAGCAGCATCCCGCCTCTGACGCCTGCCCACACCTTATCCGACTCCTCCCCGACCGTAGCCTATTGTAAAGATGGCGTCCATCATGGAGGGGCCGCTAAGCAAGTGGACTAACGTTATGAAAGGTTGGCAGTATCGTTGGTTCGTTTTGGACTACAATGCCGGCCTACTGTCATACTACACGGTACGTTCATTTCAATGGTTTGTAAACGCTGGACTGATCCGTCCGTGCGGTTACATGGCAGAAGTTGTCGCTGGTTGTCAGACCACAGTGGGATAAGGGGCCTTGTGTTTGCTGGAGTTGGGAGTCTCAGCTGGCAGAACAGGCGAGTCTCGTTCGTGACCGACCCGTGTTCTAGCCAATAGGAACGCTCGTCGAAGACCGACTGACCAATCGAATGGCAGTACTCTTTCCACACTTCCGCTAATGGAGCTAACCAGCTAGCCAGCGAGGCTAAACGCTAAAACACACAGAACTCGCCGAACCACTTTTGAGAAACAGTTCACAGCAATGGACGAGAGAACGAGAGAGACAAACTTAAGTATGTTTTTGGTGAGGCGACATGTGTCAGTTAGTTAAATAAGTCCCGACAGTCGCTTGATTCGTTAGCCAAAAGAGCTAACAAGACAGCGCGAGGGGGGAGACAGTGGTTGCTAGGTTAACGTTAGTTCGATTTTTGAGAAGTCCAACGGAAATGATCGGCTGTAATCTGATTAACGATGATGAAAGTAAGCCAGAAAACAAACTGTCATTGTTACTGATGGTGAAACAAGTGGTAAGAACGAAAGAAGGAGAACTAAGAGCTGCCCACGCCTCTTAGAAAGTTCGTCAAAGCATTCATTTATCTTATTTACTTGCACGGCAATAGTTTATCAGTGTCTTAAATGGGCCCTGGTCGAGATATGATGACTGGTGAGTTTTGAGAATAAACCTGCAGTTACTGTATATTTCATGGCAAAGCCTCAGTCATCCAGAGGTGTTGCTTCACGTCCACAGTCAGACTGTAGTCCAGAGAGAAAGCTCACATCCTAAATCTGATGTCAAATCGAAACAGAACAAGAGTCTAAGAGCAATTATCAGCGACTATATTGTCTTTAATACATGTACAAACACTAGCCTGAGCCCTGGTCGAGATATGGTGACTGGTGAGTTGTTAGAATAAACCTGCAGTTATTGTATATTTCATGAGAAAAGCCTCACTGATCCAGAGGTGTGAACAAGTCAGTGATGCTTATGTTGGACTGTAGTCTACAGAGAAAGCTCAAATCATGAATCTCACAAATATAAAATGTCAAATCGAAACAGAACAAGAGTCTAAGATCAATTCCACAGTGTCTGACTTGGAGCTGAAACAACAAGTTGGTCTTCCAAACAAAAATGCCAAATATTTGTTAGTTTCAGTTTCTCAAATGTGATAGTTTTCTTCTTTATTTTATGATTAAAAAGTCAATATCTTTGACTTTTGGACTGTTGCTCTGATAAAACAAGCACTTTGGAACTATGTCACGTTTGATTGAGATAATGTGTTAAGCAATGTTATCTGACATTTTGTAGACAGAATGATTAATCAAGAAAAAATCTGTTGATAATTGACCATAAAAATATTGGTTAGTTGCAGTCCTACTCTGATGTATGGCAAAAATGTATCAACATTATCAAATGAGTCCCTTTTAACAGGAGAAAAACTGGGTTTACATCATAAAGTCATCATAAGTCATGCATGAATAGTGAATCAACTGGTTGCACACACGTCATAACAGGCAACTCATAGGTGTCTCTATGAGAGCTGCATTCCACTTTTTGAAACAGGATTTTTGAGTGCGTGCTGTTTCACTGTTTCAGGAACACTTAATGGAACTGAGCCATCGTCACTGTGTCCAAGTCCATTCAGCCTGTGTTTTATCTACTTCAAAATGTCCGGTGTCCAACCAGTTCATTAGATTTTAGTTCAAGTGATATGATTTCACACCACCTCATCTGCCTTCACCCAGCGTATGATTTTTAGTGCCAATTTTCTCTACTTCCTTCTGAGCCTTCAGAGAGTCTTCTCTCTGAACTCTTATTAAGAGCAGGGACTCTGAGACTATAGTTGGTTCATAGATATAAATAGCCTGACGACATACAGGACAACCTGACTATGTAGTTTAAACGCAGTTAGTTTTGTACATAATGTGCAGCTGGTCTGTTGAATATTCCTAACGTAACCAAAACAACGTGTTCTGTTGTAGCTGTAGGCCTTTTTCACCGCAAACATTTTGACTTGTCATACCAGAAAAAGCACAAGTGTTACTAATTATGTTAGCGAGGACTCTGTCCTAGAAAGCCAAGTGACAGTGAGCAAGCACGCACAATAAAGAGGTCCTGAAAGTTTCCCATCATTGTCATAATCTTCAGTCTTCAGTGAAAAATAATTATGAAGATCCTCTACTCTGGCCTGCATACTGACTTTATTAATCCCTGATTTTTTTCTGTTGTTGATTTGCAGTCAAAGGACAAGATGATGCGAGGATCCAGAAGAGGCTGTGTGCGACTCAGGGTAAGAGATCTCAGGATCAAGACTGTCCTGGTCTTGACAGCAGTCTGTTGATAAATTAAACACATACCCTGCGTGCTTGGCTGAGTTGCAGCCCTGCTTTACTTGGTATTTGGAATGATTTCCACAGGGCATTGTTGTGCAGAGTGCAGTACAACACATCCCATGTGTGACTTTCTGACAAGGCCTCTGCTCTATATCTGATATGCCAATGCTGATTTATTGGCCTAATTCAAAAGGTGTCAGTACTTTCCTGCAGCCATAACCACAGCTCTGTTGCACTACTTTTTTTGTGTTCCCAGTGAAGGCATTTGCATGTAGCAATGCGTTTTCAGTCTTGAGTAATGTCCACTAGATGGCAGCAGTTACAGCATCTGTTAAATGACTTCTTATAAAGAGAGACTAATGCAGTATGGTTTTGAATGGACTGAGCCTACTTTAGTAAGATAATTTGCTTAATGAACTCTTAATTTCTTGAAACTATAGGATGTTGTATTTATTCTGCAAGAAGCCAACAGTATGGCAGACCTGATGGGATTACATATATTGGTTTAAATTGACGAATTATAAAACATTTATTTCTCATACGTTATTCTTTATCGATTCTTTATTATTGATAGTTGTGAGGTGAGCAAGTTGAATGAAATTTCATTATGGTATCTTTACTCCTTACTTTATCTTTTTAGGCGGTCCTCAAGTTTGTATAAAAGCAGGGCTAGGCTTTTCTTCCTCATTCAAATTTTCACCTGTATACATTGTAAACATTGTAAAGACCACCAGCAGCATTCTCACACCAGAACCTGTACCTGCCTGGACTAAGCCTGTCAGCCACACATTGAGTGTCTCTCATCATGTTATTGGTCACATGGTTGAATCTAAAATCGAGGAGGTGAAGTGTGTTATGAGTTTTTACAGAGGCAGTGGTAAAAGCCATATTAAACGTTTTAGGACAAAAGGTGTTGACACACTAAAGGGAGGGGAAGTAGCTACTGAAACTACCTTCAAAAGAGGATCCAGGGTCATTTGTGGGCACACAGTCAAAGGTCGGAGGTTTCAGATGGGGCTAGATCAATGTGACACAATTTATTGTGATCCAGTAATTTGATAATGTGCATCATGGAGCTGAAAAATGAATCACTATCAATTACAAAGGCTATTGAAAATAGTCACTTCCCTTACGCTTTGAAACAGGATTTTTGACGTTGATGAACGGAAGAAAAACTACACTTTGATGAAAACATTATAAATAAAATAAATAAATAAATTGTACGCTTTATATGAATAAACAACCTTGTCTGTTTTGACATTTGTATAATGTTTTTATCAAACCCTGATTGTTATATTGTTCTTAACCTTGTAGTGTTTCCCCCACAGGTTCAGGCATGTGTAGTCTTGTTTAAAATAGCAGTGTGATAGCCTTTTAATGTAGTGTTGTGTTGGATTATTTTCCAGTGCCATAAGGCAACTAAGTTTTTTTTATAGAGTCAAATTATCCATTGTCTTTACAGTAAGAGTTTCCCATGTGGAAAAATAAAATAAGGTCACTGCAATAGCCTTCAAGGAATCATTACCTTTATGTGTCAGTTTCTGGTGACACACTTTATGGTAATTTATGAGGCCATACTTTGTGGTCAGCAAAGAGAAACATTCTTCAAGCACTCTTGGGCAGAGCCATGAAAGCAGCTGGCCATTTAGCGGTTTAAAATACTGACCGATTTCAACAAGACGAGGGGAGAGATAAGAGACACTATTTCTTTATAGATAATGCCATCGAAGTTAGCATTATTCTATCACATAACAAAATGATAACAGATACACATTATCACACTGATGTGAGGAAAAAATGACTTTAAAAATCAGATCGTAGTATAATGCATCCCAATCATGAGCCACAGCCATGACGAGTGTCTATAGAGAGGGTATGTAATCTGTTTCTTCATGCAGACCTGGATATACGCATTCATTTTGAAAATCCCTTTCCAGGCCCCATATGTTGGCTTTTACAAAGAGAGCAGAGTAACATTACTAGTTTTAATACCCGCCTTAATATCTGACAGATCATTTCTTTTATCATTTTCTAACTATACAACTCATCTCTGATAGTTTGGGCTTTTCCACAGGATGTCTTGGGAGGTTCAGAAAAAAACACCAAGCATGGGATCCTTCAGAGAATATCCCAAGTAGATCTTGTGTTATTAATTAGTTGAGCCTGATTACTTTACAAGATACTGTACCAGGCTACATGTTGGTATTGATTTAAACATTTTTTTTTTTTACGAAACTGACTACACAGACTTTTCTAAGAGAAGCAAAGGCCATGCCTTGCTGGTTATCATTGTTATAATCAGAATGTGTTTAATAAAATGAAAATGTTGCAACACTGTGGAATTTAGTTTTTCACAATGCTGTAAAGAGACGTAGCTCGTCAACTATACTTTATGATGATGATTATTGTATTCTTTTTACTCCTCAATGAGTCTCTGAAATTAAATATTAATAAAAAAAATAATAACTTTTTAAATTGTGGGTTTTATGGGGAGCTTTTGTGCTGGATTGCAAAATATTTTACAGCTGTTCATATTCTTTTATCCATCCCCTGTTGTTGCTGTTTTTATTATTTGCAGGTTTGCTATGTGAGTCACACACCCTGTCTCTGTTGCTAGGAGCTAATGTCCCAGCTAGCCAGCAGGCCGTTCCTCTGCAGTTCTTTTTCTCCCGTTGTCTGCTAGCTGCTGGTCCCCGGTGTCTGTTTCTCTCCACCCTTCACTGCCTTTCTCCTCCTTCGCTCTCCCAAATCCCACCTCCTCCTCCCCTCCCTTCTTCTCTCCCATGTTCCAAAAGGCTGCACTCGGATGTGTCTTAGAGAGAAACACAGAGTTATTGTGAGGAGGAGATGATGAGGCAAGAGGAGCTCGTGAAGGGGAGAGGTGCCTAGACAGACCAAGGGTAATTTATAAGAGAGAGCTGGTCAGGGGTTGCTGGAACATGTGGAGGGTACGAGGATAGAAATGGAAAGTGGAGTATGACGTGTCCCGCTGTCTGACTGCCTGCTTTCTCTCCCCCCCCACCCCCTCTCTGTTTGCCCAGGGAGCTGTGATCGGCATCGATGACGAGGACGACAGCACATTCACCATCACTGTGGACCAGAAGACTTTCCATTTCCAAGGTGAGATGTCCCCCTTTTCATTTTGTTCTCTTTATGCCCGCTCTGCCCTGTGTTCCCATCACCGGTGTCCTTTCTCTGTGTTCTCTCTTCTGGATCCATCCCTGCTGTTCATTTGCTCTCTCTCTCGCCTACTCTCACTCTCTCTCTCACTCCTCTATCCCTCCCCACCTTTTAAAGACTTGGATTGGTCTGCACTAATGCCAGGAAACACATGCACACAGGCATCTACACAATGTCAAAGCGTGCTGCTTGCATCTGAGCTTTTTCTCCCTTCCTGTGAAACCTCTCCAAGCAGCTCTGTGAAGTTGGACTGACACGTATTTCTCTATATAAACACGATTTGTTCCACTGCAAGCTAGACAGATTCCTCTGGAACAAGACGAGCAAGTAAGGCTTTTTTTTTTTTTTTTTTTTTTTCCTCGGTCCTCCCGACTGTGGCTGAGGAGGAAGATTGCTGCTTGTGTCTCTTCTCTGCAGCTGAGCCTCTGGGAATAATAAAGGAATACTGCTGAGCTGGAAGCTGAGCTCAGGTCTCTGGTTGCTACCACTGTTCGCCCTTTGCTACTCCGCTGCCGCCGCCGCCGTCGCCGCCACCACCGCTCACTATCTACCAACCAGTCACTTCATAGGGACAGGATTGGCTCCTGGCTACAGCATCGCGCCCCCTCCCGTCCTGCCAACCCTTCCCTCTTTTTTGACAGGGAGCTGTCCAGTCCAGTACATCGCAGACACCCTTTTTTTTTATTCTATCACTCCACCAGGTCTTTAACTAACCTCCTCCACCTTTCCCTCATCTCTGTCCTTCCATCTGTCCATTTGTATCCACCCTCCCCCCCCCCTTCCTGCAAAACCAAACCCCTCACACTTCACCACCAGCACCCCCCTTTCACCTCTTTCTCGAGGGTCACCAGCCACAGTCCATGGGCCCCCCGCCACTCTCACCTCCTCCATGCCCTCTCCCATGTCTGTGTTCCGAAGCTGTATGCTGTGGTTCTACAAACGGAAGGGTAAGGAGAAAACCGTGCACGTCTCATGGTCCACATGCATGCCAATCCCGGGCAAAAGGATCGAGAGGAGGCGTTGTTTGTTTGTCTTCTGAGATGTGCAGTTAGGGTGGAGCAGTACGCTCTGTAGCTCTCGGGTGTTTTGGTTTGTTATCGTGGTTCAAGGACAGTTCAGAGCAGTGTGAAGTATTCTGTGTTTACTGGCTGTTGGCAGCGAGAAATTATTAAGGAGAGAAGAGTGTGTGCGGTGTCCTGAATCAGTCAAATGTTTGCACAGACTAGGTGTGTTATTCAGAAAAGGATGTTTACTGTTACTGGTGTTTGTCCTAGTTTGACTAAACAATGATATAATCTCTTTTTCTATCAGGAAATACAATTGTATGCACCTTTTTTAAAGAGATATTTGTCAGTGAATTATAACTCAAATGTCATGGTCTCAATTTATTCTGGAAGTTTCTGTGCTCCAGTTATTCTGAGTCTAATGTCAGTTAAGCGTGCAGTCATTTGATGTTTTGTTTTTTTTCTCTCCAATTTTATATGGTCAGTTGTTGGCGGATATTATCTGTCTGAGAGACTACATCAGAGAAGAGGAGAACAGCAGAAATGTATGCAAATTATATTCTGATTATAATTTAATGAGACCTAATTTAGAAGCATTATTCAAACACTTTCAGTGCCAGTGTGTATAGCTTCAATAAAAAAAAGGTAACACAGACAGAAAAAGGTGTGACAATGCAATACTAAAAGGTATTAGTATTTATAAATATCATTCAATTTAAACATTCCTTGACTAATAATTTAAATTAAACCTTTCAGCTAAGTGGCCAGCAGTGTGGGAATAAGTTATCTTTGAAGGCAGCATATCTTTACACAGGACAATCTGAATCTTTGCAGCACACTGTGACTCCCCCCCCCATGATTATCTTTTTGTTTGAGAGACAACAATGACATGTCACTGTAACACACATCTGCTCTCCAGATACCCAGAGGAGTCATGTAATCTCATGTATCACCAATGCTGGAACGGGCACTGAATGTGTGCCGAACATGAGATTCTGGATACATCAGCTGTTAGATATCAAGAGATGCACAGGATGTTGGGCAGGAGGAGATTTCTCTGTTGCTGTAAAATGATCCTGGTCTGAGCATGTTATGCAGTAAGTCTCCCAGGATTCACAGCATCTGAATGTGTGCATGTGTCTATATATATGTGTGCATCATTATGTGTGGGTAAAGAAAGACCCTATAGATACCAGATTTACTTTTTCATGTAAAAACGTGATAGTTTTCCAAGACTGAGTCACAGTACTCTCTCAAAGGGACAGTCCGGCTCACAGGTTGAAGTGTAGTTCTGAACCAGCCGGCCTCTGTGCTAGCCTGGAGTGCAGCCTCTCTACTGTCTTTCTATTTAGAGAAGCATCCATTATTCATCAGCCCCTCTCCCCCGGTGGTGCATCAGAGTTGCCTGAGAGCCCTTTAGCTTCCCGTTTTTTCCTCTTCCCCCCCTGTCTGCCCTCGCTCGCCTCCTCTTATCTACAGTAGCTATCAATCTCTTGTCTTCCCCTCCCTTTTTGTCAGACCGCCCCAAACTGCCCGGAGCATCAGTCCAGGATGAGAGACCCCTGTTGTGGACTCTCCCTTGTCTCCAAGGTCCTCCCTCCCCTTGTTATCACCTGCACTGTATGCTCTCATCCCCCCTTTTTTTTTTTTTTTAAATGTCCCACCTGAGTCATCATTTTTTCACCACTGTGTTTTCAGGACTGCATCTACCCTTTTTGTATACCTCGTGTATTTCATTAGAAAGGTGTTCCCAAGAGCATCATCTTTCTAACTAAATCACACATGCATGACTCAGTCAGTCCAAAGGAATATGATGATGTGATCTTTGCAATTTGACACACAGTTGGCACAACAATTAACAGAGCAAAGTACTGAACAGACACTCATAGTTTCTGACATTATTTCAAAATGTGAAGTTGTGCATTTTGGGTAGCTACCACTTAATGGCTGGTTGCAGTCCTGAGAATCAGACCCTCCGTCCTCCCCGCTGGAGCATGTACTGAAACATTTCATCAGCTTGTCTGAAGATGGCAGGCGGAGAAAGAAGAGGGGAGGGATGAATAATTCAGACGGGCCCTTTGGAGAAAGGAGGAGCAGCATTATGGGGAGAGGTTGAGCATTGTAAAGGGAAATCTACCCTGACCACTGAGATGAGAGGAGAATCCTTGGGTTAGGAATACACCACTGGTGATGTTAGCTTAGTGTGTTCATTTGTCCATTTGTCTGAACACAGTAGCTGTCTATGTGTGTGTTTATTGTATAAGCTAGATATAGATATTAGCACCATCTCTATGTTTACATGTATGAGCAGATTTTCTGGTTAATAACCCGCTAAAGAAACATTTACAGAAGAATTAAGGATGTACAACAGGTGAAAAACAAGTTTTTCAGGCATGTCCATGTTGATAAATGTAAAAGAGGGCTGTGATACTTTAAGTCTATGACTAATTTGGCAGTAGTATAGTGACATATTCTTAGAAGAATTTAGCACAGAGTTGCTTGCTTTACAGTTGGCCAAGTTTCAGCATAAAAATGGTACTGGACCAATAATAACATTACTTTTCTTGTGAATTTATGCTGATGCAAGCAGTACGCCAATTTATTGGTGTATATGATGTATAATAACACTATTTTATTGCATTTCAGAATATGGTTATAGAAGAGATAAAAACAAAATACAAGGGGTATTGCCTGCCAGAGTGGTTGAGATGCAACATAATTGCAATGTCCTTGGTTGAAGTCCAGCCTTGCATGTCTGTTCTAACTCCCCTCATTTCCATTCAGCTCTTTACTTTAGTTTACTCTGTTGTAGTAAAGGCAAAGATACTGAAAACATGAAATGAGTATGAAAAAAGTAGACCGAACAGAGGGCATTCACATGACATCACACTGTATGTGGAAGTTGGTAACTTCCCCCTGAGAAGTAAAATATATGTTCAGTCATTGACTGCATTGTTGTCAGAGAAAGAGTTAAGGCATACATGATTCTGACTTCAGAAGGCTAAAGAGGAGAGGAGCAAATGGATTTCTACAATTGAGTAAGACAGTCCTGATTCCTAAACGGAGATATGTAATTGCAGTTTTGTAAAAGGTATGTCAGTATGTCAGTGAAGTATTACCGTAGATTCTTTTTGGAGTACAAAGTGGTTCTAGATTAACTTCAAATGATCTTTATATGAATTTTTAGTTGACTTCCACACTGCTGTCAGTCTGATGTTAATTCCATTGTCGATGTGGATTGGAACCTCAATGTTTCATTTGGTATTTTTTGGTTTAGAACTATGGCCTCATTGGTGCTCTGAATATCTGTATCTGTCCTGGGTCTTGATCCAATATCTGACAGGGTTTGTCTGTAGTTATTAGGAAGGTGTGTGTGGGTGGATGGGTTGCAGTTTATTGGAGGTAGAGCACCCTCCTGTATGTGCTTTTTCTTGTGATAGCCTTGCCGTTCTTCTGTGCTTTCCTTTAGCGGAGAAACATCAGAGCCTACAGTAATAAGGTTTAGTCAGCACGCCTTCGTTAGCAGCGAGGCTGTGAGACTGTGTTCTCTCTCAGCGGACTCAAACAGCATCGTAAAACAAAAGTGTGTGTTGTTAGGGTCAGGTGTGCAGTTATAGGAGGAAAAATGACTGACTTTTGCCCCTTTTGTTCCTCTATGAAATTTTATAAGCGTTGCAACACAGTACATAACAAGACCTTCAAACCACTTTCACTGTAAAAGATCTCCTCATTACTCATCTCACGATCGAGAGAATTGAAAGACACGTAATATCTTAAGCATTTAGTAAAAACATTTTCAGTTCTCCCTGGATCTATTTTATGTCTTGTGATTACAAGTCTTTCAGCGCCACTAACATCTGTTACGACTCACCAGGAAGCACGATACCTGCTGTACCACGCTGTGGTCAGATAGCTGTAAATCAGACCCTGATCTCATCCTGTCTTGTACATTGCTTGAGCTTTGGCTCGTTCTCCCCTTAGCTTAAGACAGGTAAATACTTAAAGGATAAACAGCTTGCGGGTTGTTTAAATATGTAACGCTGAAAATTTACAAAGGAGGCCCATGATGACAGTCACTGTCAGGCCTTGCAGCGTGTTGCCTCATGTGACTGGCCTACTAGGGAACTGACCTGCTAGCTGATAGGCTAACATTGTAGATTTGTTGAGTTAACTGTTTATCTCCACCTGGGAATATAAATCGTGGTGTGAGCACCTGAGCCAGAGACAATGACAAAGATTGAACTTGGCGACACAGTTCATATAGTTACAGTATTTGTTTTGGTTCAGTGACCCTGCTACTACCTCTCCTGTGTCATGAATAGAGCTAAACAACATTAGCCGCAGTAATCTGTTCCTCTGGAGAGTCTGTTTGACTGAGGGGAAAGTGAGAGGCCAGCGAGGCGCTGTCTGAGTGGATTGGCCTGAGCCTCTGCTGCCTTTTAATGTCTTTAAAAGCCTTTCTCCTGTAGCACTGCTCAGCCTCTGTGCTTGCACAGCCATTCATCTGCTGCACTGTCTTGTTTCCAGCTCAATGAAAAATGACTCTTGCACAGGAATATAGTTTGCCAGCTAATTCAATGGCATCCATCTTGTTAAGTTCTTCTTTCACAGCTTTTAGAGTTATAGTTTTTTTTTTTGACTGTGGTAACCATTATCCACATACCAGAAGGCAAAATTAACCATCCAAATGGAAGAGTGTTCAGATTTGACCAACTTTCAATAATTTACCGTCGTTTCTTCAGCTGGTGAGTGAAGCAAATCCACCAGCCACCTATTTTACCAGCATTGGACTGTAATTCTGCCACGTACACACTAAAGCTACTTTCCATGCAAGAAGTGAAAATCAAATACTTGGAAATTCAGTCTCTGAATACATGAAACGCTTGCATTCATGACCTGAATGGATTCAGTCTGGCCGCGTGTTGGCAGGGGACAAAATATGACATCTCTGTATGCCACTGGCGTGCGTGCGTGCGTGCGTGCGTGCGTGCGTGCGTGCGTGCGTGCGTGCGTGCGTGCGTGCGTGCGTGCGTGAGTGTGTGTGTGTGTGTGTCAGGGCCTTACTGGGTCACTGTTTAATGTCACTGCCAGTCTGTTTGTTCTCTCTTTGCTTTGAGGGTGCAGCCTCGCCCAGATCCATTTCACACACAGACCCCAAAGCCTCCACGTAAAGCAAACAGACAAGAATCTGTAGTACCTTACCACCCTGAAGGCGCTTCAATGCCTCATTTTTACAATGATCTCAAAAGTATCGATTCACCCATCGCTATCATACACAGGGCTGGGTATCAAAAAACCTCATTCACCTAACAAAAATGTGAACGCTTGGTCACATTCTGTGTGTTTGTGTATTTGATCAGATAGTGCTTGTCTTAAATCAGCTTAAGTACATGTTTTGCTATATTTAGGTACTGTCCTATCATGCTTCACTTAGAGATTCTCTGATTAAAGTGTGTATTTAAATCCATCATATTAAAGCTAGCTTTATTTATATTTTAATACAGTAGCACAGCTACACAGCTGCTAAATTTGATTTACACACAGCATTGCTCATTACTCTAATTTAAAGGAATAGTTCAATATTTTGGGCAACCAGTATTGCAGTACGACTACTGCTACCTGTTATTTACTTTTTTTGTTTCTTGAGTTGGATGAGAAGATCGACACCACTCTCACATTTGTATGGTAAATATGAAGCTATAGTCAGGAGATGGTTAGCTTAGTGAAACATAAAGACTGGGAGGAGGAGGAGGAAACAGCTAGCCTGACTCTGTGCAGGCGCATTGACTTTCTGCAGTTTTGTTGTCACCTGAACAACGTGCATAACCTATGTACATACACTTCAGCTTTAGATGCTCAGGAGAACATATTTAGATACCTGTTATTTAGAGGCTCTGCTCAGCTAAACCATAACCTTTTTATACCTTTGAGCCAGGCTAGCTGTGTCCTCATGCTTCAAGTCTTATGCTAAGCTAACTGCTGCTAGTTGTAGCCTTATGTTTAAGTGACAAATGAAAGAGTGGCATCAATCTTCTCATCTAATTTCAGCACTAAAGTGAATGGGCGTATTTCCAAAATGCCAGTTTTTTTTTTTTTAAGAATATTATTGGGCATCTGCCATATGAAATCTCCAGACATCTTTCTGTATTCGATTTTCAGCCATGAACTTATGTACTCATCTAAATCTGTTTATTTTTTATTGTCTTGTTTGATTTTATTGTCTCTTTTTTATCTGTGTGTTTACTTTAGCTCATACGCTTAGGGTTACTGTCTTATTTAACTGCATATATGTATGATTATCAATTCTTAAACCCTGACCACGAGGTTCAGCAAAATTGAGGTAAATTAGATCGAAAGCAAACTAAAGTTTCTACATGAATACACAGCCTCATCACTGCTTCACCAGCACTCATGTCATTTCAGTGTTGTGTTTCAGTGCCATCGGTGTGTAATACAAGTGTAATGGGTGTCTGTATGGAAAACATGGCTCACTAGGTGTGTCTGTGTGTTTCTGCCCTCAGCCCGAGATGCAGACGAGCGGGAGAAGTGGATCCACGCCTTAGAGGGAACTATCCTCCGTCACACCCTCCAACTCCGGGTTTGTCACCTTGCACTTGTTTGTACATGTGTGTGTTTGTGTGAGTCTGTGTGTCTAAGTCATCCACTGTAGAAAAAGTTGTTTTGCTGTGGGGCACCTTGCTGTTTGTATGTCTGTTTATACTCATTCCTGTGTCAGCAATACAGGTTCACTGTTTACCATCTATTTTCCTAAGCAAATACGTGAAGAATGTACTGGAATAGTTTCAGTGTGTAAATTTCGAAACCCTGAAGTGAATATAAATAGGTTACCAAGATACCAAAGCTTTTGTTGTGGGATTTTTATTGAACCTCAGATTGCATGCGTTTGCATACTCTGTAAATCATATACTATGCAGCATTGCAACACCCATATGATGACTTTGAAAGGGACTTTACATGTCATGTCTCATTATTACCACTTTTTTTTTTTGCCTTTTTGTACGTATTTTATTTGGTCAACAGACCAGGTGAGTCAGTGATGAGTCCTCGATAGTCGTGTCATCATAAAAGGAGGATGTTAGGGCACGTTGCGTGGCTGTTGTAGACAGGTATCAGCACCAGGCTTAGGTTTCTGGAAAGACTTTTTCCTGTTTGTTTTACTGCTGCCAGGTTTGTCCTTTTTTATTTTGTGTCTTTTTTTTTAATGATTGTTGAGATGGAGTGTGTCTCAGCTACTTCTTTTTCCTGTGTGTCTCTGGCCAACCTTATTTCCTGCTGTCCTTCATGAAACCAAACCATCCTCCTTGTTCCCCTCTCATCATCATCTACGTACAGCTCTTTCCACCCTCATGACCAGCCTTTTCATTTGCTGTTCCTCCCTCCTTCCTTCCTTTTTTTTTTTTTTTTTTCCACCTTCCCCTCCCTCCTGTGGCAAATCCTTCTGATGTGCTACGTGTGCCTGCTTGCTCAGTGCTCACACACACATACACACACTTATGCAGTGTTAGCGCGCTGCTGTCGTAGCGTCACGTGACTCAGCGGCGGCCAATCCGATACCTGCTTGCTTGATCAACCAAACATCTGCCTCTGCTGCCTCAGCCAATGAGAGTGGCTGTTAATGCTTGTCCCTGTCAGCATTTGCTGCTGCTTTGTGTGTTTTCTCTTCTGCCTGCGTGAGAGGAAGTGTGCCTTTCCTGCCAGGGGAGGGTCTTGGATTAACTCGGCTCTGTCTGCCTTCATACCAAACGCTCAGCTGATAACTGCTGCCGAAGGACATACTCTAGCCAGACAGGCTGCTCAGCTAACTCACAGTCTGAAAGCTGCTGTGGTTTATATTGCAGTGGAGATTGTTTTCTGTTTGTGGAGGAGGAGGAGGGAGATATAACGCTAACTTCAGTAGAGCTGGTGGTTTGTTGCTGTATGAGAGAGAAAATAGACTAACTGAAGCAGAGAAAGAGAAAGAGAAAACGATCTTGTGTCAGGCGAGATGGCCTGATGGGAGAGATGTGCGAGGTTTAACGCAGCATGTCCATTGGAGCGAGGCACCCAGTAAGTAAACACACACACAGACGCCAATGCACCAGAGCAAGGAGAAGTTTAACGGCTGCAGTGCGCTGCTGGGGCAGCAGCATTTTAAAGTGGGTCACACAGCATGGAAAGACAAATAGAAACGGGAGGGGAGGGGGGGGGAAGGGTGACAGGGCAGTGTTGTTTGTAGAGTCTGGGGTGATTAGGTGGGTTTGTGGGTGTTTATGTGTGAGTCTTTACAGGCTGCTTTAAAATATTCCCACTATGTCACAGTCACACACACACACACAGAGGGATGCGTTGCCTGTGTGGTGGGAATGAGTGTGAGAGGAGGTGCAGACGTCTGGGAATATTTCAGGAACTGTGACGACGTGAGCACCATGACGTGATGGTACAGTGGCTGTTTATAAAACCAACCACCTGCCTCTGACTTACTGCTTCCAAACTTATCTGCTCTGTCTGTAAAAAAAACACACTTCCCCTCCATTATGTGCGTGTTGCCAAAACATGACTTATTGTTCACTACGTAATAATAGGGGCCCTGTCCTGTTTTGTGTCAGGTTTCTTTTTCCTGCTCTAATTTTGTTTTAGCTGCTTTTCACAAGGCCTGTAAAGTAATGTATGGTACACCACAAGTGCAGTCAAATATACAAACTCTGTAGTAAATACTACCTTTTAGATGCATGTAACATTTTAATTTAACAGTATTTTTACACTTTTGGTGTTGTTTTGTACTGTAAGGTGTTTGTGTTATTTTATAAATACTGTAATGTAGGAGTGGAGGTTCAGGATGGAGTTTATTCCCACTATATCTCGAGGTGGAACAGCCAAATAAATGTCAACACTCCACTGTGAAATTTGAAGATTAGAGGATTATATGATTCGCAAGGTAGTCCACACCCTGTGTTTACCTAAGCACCTGCAGATGTTTCCCGAGATTGGTGTTGTTGCAAGTAAAAAATAAAAGATGACAGCTCATTTTCTTGGTAAACTGGAGTGACTTTTCCAGTGTAGTGTGAGAGGTAGGTTACTCACACTTAAAATGAATGTACCAATCACACACACACACACAGAGGTGTACACACATCGATACAGTGTAAAAACATTCACGTCTGCTTCAAAATAGTTTCTGACTTTTGCTCAGGCCCTCATGTGGCCAGCTATATTTTTGCAGAGTTAACAGTGAAAGTACCTTTGATCCTTTTTGAGGAAGTTTGACCAGTTAACTGCATGCTTCATGGCTGCTGCGTTAGCTCAGACTTTGTTCTCTATAAAGTTACCATGTTTTTACAGTTTAAACTTTAGCACGTCTCGAGCCGAGGCAGCTGACGACAGTTTTGAGTGTTTGGCTGTTGATGGCTTTTCTGCACATTCCTGTGAGATCGTCTTTAGCAGGAAGAAGAGCCCCCACAGACTCAGGACACACCAGGACTATGCGACGCAGCAAACCCAAAGCAGCGGTAGCACCCAATATGGTTTGATTAATTTGTCGATCAGTTTTTACTGTTGGTTTCTCGGCTTTTTCACGTAAAAGGTGTTGTGTTTTGTCCCATGTCAGAGTAACTGCTGCGTTGCAGTAAATTACATTGACACGCGCTGTGTTAGTCATCTCGGCTTGACGTAGAGGGGTTATTGTGTTGTCATTAGTGTCCTTGCTATTGACAGGCTCCAGTGTTAAATATGTAGCAATTTCTTTTTTTTCTTTTTTTTTTTTTTTTAAGGAAGCCTTGTCTGTGCGCACATTTATCTGCTCTTTTTCCTGTTTTGGGTTTTGTGTCACAGCCAACTGGATTGTTCTTGCTTGGTTGAGCTCAGACAGATAGAGACAGATGCCTGGTCACGTCTGTCCTGCCAATAGTCTAGTAATTACCTTTTAATGGATATTATGTAATGAAATTATCTGTGCCTGAGTTTCTCTGCATGTGTGAGTGTGTGGGGAGTCTGATTCTGATAGGGGCTTTTAAGGGACGCTAATTAACAAACGATGAATCTAAGTGCGCCTCAGCTCATTAACACACACGCTTCTCTGTCAATAGCTACATTCTCTCCAGCCTGGAGTTCCTTGATTCAGTTTTGTTGAAGCCTGAAATTCGCTGGCCTCCAGTCAGGCGGGTAGGCAGACAGACCTGCTGGCCTTTTATGTAGGCTAGCCTTTAAACAATAGTGTCCATATCTCCCTCAGTACAGTACGCTGCTGGAAGATTCTCCTGAACTGTTGATGTTTCTGTCCACCATTTTGTGTAACAGTTTACAAAGCTTACCTGGCCAGGAGGTGAACGAGACGAGCTGTTTTTTTTTTTAATGAATGGATAATATGTGAATACATGATGTGATTTATATTATTGGTTGTGGCTGTGTATTTTATTTTGACTATGCAAATACTTGCATGGCCTTTGTCGTTCATGATTTGTTTAAGGCTGCACTAATGCTGTGTTTGTTTCTCCATCATCAGGAGGCTGAGACGGGATTTGTTCCGAGTGTTCAAGACTTTGATAAGAAGCTAGCTGAAGCTGACGCTTACCTACAGATTCTGATTGACCAGTTAAAGGTAGGACTCAATGGAGCAAATGGTATATTTAACACTTTAATATTTTGGCTAAACATCCAGAGGTAACGCAGTACTGTAAACTGATCAGATCACATTTTAATTATGTTCTCCTTGTGGATCTCACTGTCCTCTTCACATTAAGCAGAAGTTAATAAAAATAAGATTTGTGGTAGTATGGTGATGAAGCAGAAAACCATGTATTTAAAGAAGTAGTAGCATGTTGTCTCAGGCAGAAAGTCTTAATAAAAAACACTGCAAGTGTCCTTCCTTGGTGAGAGGAGATCTGATTATTTCTATACTCATCTGACTGTGTACCAATCTTAGCTCATGCTCTACCTCTCTTTTTTTCCCCCCCCTTTTCATCTCCTGTTCTCCGTCACTCTCACACAGCTGTTTGATGAGAAGATCAAGGACTGCAAAGAGGATGAATCACGCAGAGTGAGTACCAGCAGTGCTGCTCTGTCCTTGTGTGTCAGCTCTCTGGTCGGCTGTTCTCGCTGTCATTAGAGCCCGGGCTAACAGCAGGGGAAAGCAAGCTGACACACAGCGATCGGGAACGAGAAATGATAGCTGTCAGTGTGGTGCAGATGTTTGATATCTGTCGCTAGTCGGTTTGAAGCTGTCAGAATATTTTTAAAGGTCAATGCATTGGTTCAAACATTAATTATGGCCGGCTCCTCAGTGTTTGTGTTGAAAAAGAAGAATTTGACCTTTTTAGCTTTTCAAAGCTAGTAAAACGGTTACACGTTGCAATGCATAATTTCATTATTTTATGCATACAGTATTAAATCATGCATTTGCTCACTTCTGTGTATCTGTGTGCATCTAATCTTGTATACCACTGGATGCATCAACATAATATTTTGTGCACATTATGACTTCATGCTCGTGGTTGCAGCAATTCACCATTGGCTGTTGACTGGCTGGTAGAGGGGCAGTATTCAGTATTTTACAATATGTGTTACAACATGACAAAACGTATTTCTGGCCATCAGTTGGGCTAAAAACAAGGCTTCCCAAGTCTGTTGCAGACCACATTTTGGCCTTTGTCGTAGCTCCAAAACAGACGTCCAACAGAAAGTTTGGTCTCATGTTGAACCGAAGCATCTGCAGATTAATTTCATACCTGTTATGTTATAATCCACTTAAGTTGAGCACGTGTATATGACATGAATAAATTCATGTTTTTGTTATCTTCACCACCAGCTTGATTATAAGGGAGCATGTAACACATCATGATTGACTGTTGTCATTGATGATTACAATCTTGTGTATCTGATACTTACACTGGGACACACCTGGCAGAGATCTACACTCTGCTGAGAGCAGTCTTCTAGTGTGTTACTGTGTCAGTGTACGTACAGATAACCTTTTTAGACAGACTCACTTAAACTTAGATCTTGTGTGTGTTCAGCCACACCAGAAATTACCCTCGATCAGAGACTGACTGCGCTAAGTATTAGTTTTGTTATCAGTTAATGTGCAGGTTATATTACATATTAATTGTTTTGTCTTCACAGTGTCACAACATGGTGAAAAAGAAAAAGAGCATTGGTGTTGTCTAACTGTCTAAAAACCAAAGATACTCAGTTTATAGTAACATAACACAGAGAAAAGCAGCAAATCTTCACATTTGAGAAGCTGTGGCAGAAAACATTTGGCACATTTGCTTCATAAATGACTGAAATGACTGATTATCTCAGTTAAGTTATTCTATGAAGCAGTTTTGTATTGTTGGAGGAAAGAGTTCAGTTTCAGGGTGTCTCAGTTGTTTACTGGCAGCTGTGTGATTCACTTCCTCCCTGACATTAATACTTCTGGTCACTTTGACTTTTTTTTGTCATTGTGATTTCACCATTCTCTTCTGTATGGGAAACAATCTTGTAGATTTCAAAAGAACAAAAAAACAGCTGTAGTTTGACATCATTACATTGATGTCTTCTCCTAGTTAGGCTTCATTTGCTGTTAAACTGGTCGCCTCAGTGCTTCTGCTTTTGACCTTTGCTTTTGTTTTTTAAATTGTTGTTTGATTTTACAGCCTGTTTTTTTTTTCTTTCTTTTTTTTACAGAAAATTGAAAATTTGAAAGAGACTACTTGTGTAAGTCAGAACTTGACACATTTTACTTCCCCTCTTTTGAGTTTTAAAGTCAGTTCCTAGTTATTGAACTCATTTTCTGTCTTTTTTCTTTCAGAGCATGGTAGAATCCATCAAACACTGTATTGTACTGCTGCAAATCGCCAAGGTAAACACATTTTGATTCATGTCTCTCTGTAGTTTGGTCTGCCACTTCACCATATTTATTGTTCTTGTGAGACCATATCAGTGTGTGCACTCTGTGTTACCTGCCATATGTGTCTGGTGTAGTTCCCTGCTTTCAGTTGCTATCTGGGTCGGTGGTTGATGAGGGTGTAGCCCAGTACTCGTTTCATCACATGTTCCATTCAGCCCGTTGAAAGGAAGTGGAGCAATCATTTCTGCTTCATGCGATTGTTAGGTGACGCATTTTTGTTGTTATCTTTTGCTTCCACACATGAATCAGATACAAGGAAATGTGGAGTTACTTTACACACTGAGCAATCCTGTTCTCATTGATACCGACAGAAATCAGGGGTTTACCATGTGATGAAAGGATTACTGCATGTGGCAAGCTGGTGAATATTATTCAGCTCCATTGTGATGAGAGGGATGGATCTCATTGCTCTCTACACCACAGATGCTCAGGATGCTTTATGAAATGACTCTTCAGCCTTCCTACACACGTAGTCTAACATTGTCTTCTCAAAATTTTAAGGACCAAAGTAACGAACAGCAACACGCAAACGGACTTATAGTAAGTTTGACATTCTCCGTCCATGACAAAAATCTTGAAATCAAGCAAACTGCTAACTTTCTTTTCCTGCTTAATTTACTTTCCACTGTAGAGAATCAGATAAATCAGATCTCTGTAGTGCATGCTGTCTAATTTGGAGATAAGATCTTTCTCAAGCTCTTTCCCTCATGTCTGCCACCACTATCCTCTTGAACAAATTAATAATTTCCTGATTTAATCTGAGATTTGAATTCTTTGAGCAGTGGTTGGGAACTATTCTTTTCTTCATCAAGATAGAAAGTGTGTGTGTGTGCGTGTGTGCGTGCGTGTGTGTGTGCGTGTGTGTGTGTGTGTGTGTGTGTGTGTGTGTGTGTGTGTGTGTGTGTGTGTGTGTGTGTGACCTTTTAACATAGAAAATGAACACACTTATGTGTACATAGGCTGTACTTCTACTGCATGTGTGTCTGTATATGAGAGAATGTTGCACTTCATTTCACCCACTAATTAGAGTCAACTAGTTCACCATTGATTTATCCTGTACACACTGCCTGCTTATTGAACCATCGAGCACTAAAACAGAAATCACTTTACTGCCTCTGCAGGTCTTCATGTCAAGGGGGTTTTCATGTTTTATCTAAAAATCACATGTATTTTAAATTGCCAACGATTATTTTCCAAAGTATTTACTGTCAGTTTTAAGATTGATTTCTTATCTTACAGGGAGTCATTTGTTTCCATTCCTAGTAGTTTGTGAATATCAACTTGAAGACTGCCTTAGATATGCCATGATGATCTCTCACAGTGAACATGAAGTTTTAACTCACATTTTAATCATGTGGTAATGTGTCTGTAAGCAGGGATTCCTCCTCTTTAAGGTGATTTAAGATAACTGTAATTTGAGAATGGGCTGCCGAACGATGAACTTTCAGGTGTCGATGTTTGCGTGTTCAGGCAGCACAGCATGTGAATACAGTGCTTTCAGCCACTGATTCTCAATCAGATGTTGGAGCATCTAAGAACATCCACAAAACAGCATTACCATGCAATTTAATGCAACAAAAAAATCAAAGTGAACCATATACTCTCTTAATTGTGATGAGTTGCATGTACTTTTTTATACTAGTGTAAAGGTTGGGGAGGTGGTGGGCTAGAAATTTAAAACTGAAAGTGAGGACTGAAGATCACCCTACAATGAACAAAACCCAGTGGGTACCTGGAAGGTAAAAAAAAAAAAAATCAATCTAAAAACTGTGTGCTTCAGAAAATGGTGGGTAATGTAATGTGAACTGTTTGTAGATAATGGACTAACACACTAAAACCCTCCAGTGTGGTCCTTGAAGCAAGAATCCCACAGGGGCTGTACAGCTCACAGGCCTGCATTACTCTTATAGCTGACTTAATCTCAGTCATTAAGTACAGTATTACGTTGTATAAATAGCACAGCATAAGCTCTGCCGACACATCTAACTGTACATATATGTGATAAGCTTTGTGGTAAAAGATATCTTAACAGCTTTAGAAGGTCTAAATGTCTGTCACGTTAGCTGCATGCTCATGATGTGGAGCAAATATAAAACGCACTGCAGACCCTCGTTTACAATAGTTGAAACACAAGCAGCGTGTTTGATTGGCCCTGTCAAGCTCCACACCATTGGGAGAATTGCTGTAAAGTGCAGTAATCATTTAAACTCAGCCTGTTCAGTATTTATCTGTCAAAATAATTTATGTTCCATGATTGGTTTAGGTCCGCTCTGCTCCTCCAGCTACCTGCCGCATTAATATTACATTCACTAAAAAAATCTATCGATCATGACACAGTGCTTACAGCCATTTTTAGCTGTAACTCTCTTCCCTCCCCCTGCCTTTGCTTTAGCTTTACAAGGCCACGAGCTGGTCCCACCATGACAGACCAATATTTCTGTAATTGGCTATAATTAGTAGCCCTTGCCTTACTTTCATGGAGGCACGTGGACTAGGCAAGCATCGGGCAGTGCGGTGGGGAAGCAGAGAGGAAGAAATAGAGGCAGAGAGAGGTGTGAACAAGAGGTCAAATCAAGCAGACGTGTCAGACCGAGCTTCTTTGCATGACATTTTCTACTCCTGATCACAGCTTGCTTTTTGTTGATCGCTCGATTTATCTGGACACAAGAAAAAAACAATACAAGAGAGTAATGTCCAAGTCCGTAGAGTAGCATTTATAGGAACATTTCACAATCAGAAAAACAACCATGATTTCACATCACAGCTCTTCTTCCTCTGTAGTTCATGTGCCACGCTCAGTGTTGCGTCCTGGGATTGTGCAGCTCTGTTGTTTACTATTCAAGTCCAACTTTAGTGCTTACACCATCGACTGTATTTTCACCCTAACAGCCTTGTGTTGGCTCATGTTCTGACTCACCATGCCTGTTCCTGTTGATCTCAAATGACTTAATCAAAGTTTGCCTAGAAAAAAAGCTGCAAAAATCACAGATTACAGGTCAAGTTTGAGTAATAGGGTATTACACATCACACATCTAATTTTATGTGCCACCAAGAGCCCTGAGGGTGAGTTGTTGGGGAATAAAGGTCGATATGGTTTCGCTGTAGCTCGTGTTGTTGTCGGCGTTCCTGTCAGTTGGGTCATCGGTGCCAGTGACCCCATTACGCAGAGCTAACAGGCTGCATTTCATGTGTGTGCACGTCTGTGTGTTTGTGCCTGCATTCAAATGCATGGACACATGATATTGAGGTGGCACTGACGAGGGCAGGCTACTGCAGATGAGAATGTCCCCACAGGTTTTACCCACGGGGAAATCACGAGCCGGAGAGTTAAAACATGTTACAGATTTAGCGTGGAGCCCAGTGGAGTTAATTAACTCCTTTTTAGACCGAGTTCAAGAGGCGCTGTTAGATATTTTGTGAAGCTACTGCTGGTGTTTTCAGGCAGTGTCGTTTGTTTCATATTGATTCGATTCATGAGACCTGGAAACGCCATTCTTTCCAGGAAATGGAGTGAAAGGAAATTGATCCTCCTAGGTTGGATGGTGCATATTTTATTTCACTGTTCATGTTGTGGAGTAGGTATAGCATTTAATTGATAATATACACAGGCTGTGAAGTTAGTGTCCAGTCGAGGGTGAGAGCTTACACTGACACCTGGCTTGGATGTTGAAGGAAATGGCGTTTCATCGTGGTTAGCATGGATATAGATGTTGTTAAAATAAGTTGCTGTTTTCCTGTGTGACTGTAGACTAAACTCTCTTCTGCAGTATTGGATTTTAAACAACATTTTACATTAGTAAGCAGGCAGTGGCGTGGGTGTGCTATTGTTGCCGCAAGTGTCTGTTTTTGTTGTTGATGGCAGTGTTGTCTTTGTTTCCTCCAGAGCACCATCAACCCAGTGGATGGGATCTACCAACCCCCTCTGGACACTCCTGTAGACAACACCACGATGCCAACACAGACCACACTACCCACAGGTTCTAGCCTTCTCACCGTTTCTTCTAAACATTCAGACACACGCGTTCACACTCCTCACAGACCCGACATCATCCAGACAGATTGACAACAGCTCCCCCTGTTGTTCACACCTTAATCTCCTCCAGCTGATGGATGCACTCTGCACAAACACGGTCGATGTTGCATGCTGACAAAAGCTTTTTCTTCTTTTTATTTTGGCACTTTTACACTATAGTGACTTAATATTGTCCCTCAACAACATTTTAAATTCTAATGTTTCACTGTGGTATTAAAGACGGCGAGATGAAACCTGAAGCAAGTTCTAGTATGACATTATCGATTTCATTCAGGGCTTCGATAAATGCGCTAAACGTTTTTTTTCAGTGTTTGAAGGTAAACTGATATGAGTTAAGTTCCTGACTGTCAAAGATTCACATCAGAGTCCAGTGGCATGATTACATGTATTTTAAAAGATTGCAGACATAATTCTCTCTGAGGATTATTTTAATAATGTTATGTGTTGATGTTAAATTTAATTGCATGACTAAGATTTGACGAAAAGAGAAGTCTATTTTGGTCAGCTGATTATGACTAGACTGTTTAAAAACACTGTGAAAATGAACCATGCAAAGTAGGTCATTCTAATTTCAGTCTCTTAATAGACTGTGTAATCCCCCTCACAGCTGAAGCCTCTGTCTGCAGCGTCTCACATCATTTTCTCAGCTTCCTGGATTTCTGGCTGTAACTCAGTTTTAATGTGATTTGGCTTCATTTTGACGCTAATTCATCTGCTTTCTCCTCTTTTTTAATTTTTATTTCTAAAGACGCTTCTCAGGTGTGTAAATCAGACCAACGACCCTCCACGTTACCCGTTGGTCCCGTCGTCACGGTGATGGGCAGTCTGCAGACACCAACTCCCAACAGCACAGGTGAAAGTTCACTACACTCTTGCGGGCAATGAAATCCCAGCAGTGGGACCTATGCCCCAAAGGGGAAAGATATGTTGTTGTAGAAGTTGAAGTAAATTATCACACATGTCTCCATGATCCTTCCTATTAGGAACATCAAACAGATATTTAGTTTTATTTTATCTCGAGTTTTAGTTGTTTTTTAGTTGTTGTTTATTGCAAGTTGCATGTAATAAGAACTAAAACAGAATGAATAGTTGATTAGTATTTATATAATATTAATTTATTGTTACTGTTCCAACTTTTCCGAGCAGTAGTGCCGTGTCGATGAGCATAAAGTAAATAAAAAGGCTAAGTAGAAGGGACTGCAGAGATTCATGCCTGTTTGTCTTCAGTGCTGAGGCAGCAGTATAAAAATGCTGTGCTGTGCATTAAGGAGGAAAGCTGCATGCTCGAGAGCACTGTCAATATGCTCTGCAGAGGAAGCCATCACTATGTTAAAGACAGCTTAATGTTACTTTACACAGCCCGTCTGACCGGACTTAGAAATTAATGCACCACTTGAACAACGTAATGTAGATTTGACCTGTTTACTGAGTGAATGAAGAAGCCTTATTAATTAGATCTATAAAATGAAAAGGGCACTGACATAACACACCATGTTTGATTTGTTTGTTTGTTTTATTTCCCTCTGTCAGGGAGTGGCCCGTCAGGCCCCAGCAGCGGTGTTGCCTCCCCGGCTCACATCCCCATCCCCTCGCACTCTGTGCCAGACTTCTCCTATTCCTCCAGCGAGGACGAGTTCTACGATGCTGACGAGTTCTACCAAAGCAGCACTTCCCCCAAACACTGCATAGAGTGAGTATAGTATCACCCCGCCTCCCTGCGACCGACACTGCATGAAGTGAATCTATTGCTTCACAGCATGAAAGCAACACTGCAATTAGAGCGTTTAGCAGGTCCGGTGGGAAAATGCTGCTTAGAGTGAATAAAGTAAAGAAGCCTGTAACAAAATAGCCTGTGAAATCCTACTTATTCTTTATCTCCTTGTCTCTGCTGCTTCCTGCCTCCTTTCCGCTCCCTGTAACTCCTCCTTTTGCCCTCAGTCCCTCAGGGCCTCCAGCTGCCTCGCCCCTCACTAATGTGGAATCCGCGTTGAAACGACCAGACACCACAGAGTCCCTGAACTCGTCCATGTCCAACGGCACCACAGATGCAGGTAAAAGGGGAAAACACCCAAGACACATAAATATATTGGAATTATCCCCTCCAACTGTTGTTTGTTAAACTAAACTAAAGGTAATAGAGCAACCGTGTGAGTTCTCTGCTGTTGTCTTCAGATCCATTTGATAGCCACGATGACCGCGACGATGATTGTGAGGGCGAGTCTGTGGAGGAGCACAAGAGCGTCATCATGCATCTTCTCTCTCAAGTTCGTTTGGGCATGGACCTCACGAAGGTGAAGACCCCCCTGACCCAACATGCTTTGTTATGAGCCTGGCACCAGATGGACTCCAGACTGTCTTTGTTCTGTCTGATTTTCCCTCACTGCAGTGGTCCTTTATGCCTTAGCTCACTATAATATCATCCGTGTAACCCACGCAGCTACAGTTACAGTTTTTTCTTCCTTCATTACATTTCACAGGTGGTCCTGCCTACCTTCATCCTTGAAAGGAGATCTTTGTTAGAAATGTATGCAGACTTCTTTGCACATCCTGACCTATTTGTAAGGTAATGCTCATCTCTCTCGTTGGTGCGAGCTGTTTTATCACACAGATATTTAAATGCATCCACAATTCAGAAAGCAGTAAGTAGTTTAACTCATTCATGTGACTTCCTCTAGTATTGCTGAGCAGCCAGAGCCCCGGGAGCGCATGGTACATGTGGTAAAGTGGTACCTGTCAGCTTTCCATGCAGGGAGGAAAGGCTCGGTGGCCAAGAAACCATACAACCCAATCCTGGGAGAAGTTTTCTACTGCCACTGGGATCTGCCCAGCGAGACAGAGGAGCTTCCCCCACACACGGTGAGACCACATGCCTCGGCAGCCTCAGCTGATTCTTCACTGCATGTAAATAAGTTTGTCTAAATTCAAGCAAACAGTCACTTCGGCTTAAATGCTGTTGTCAGCCTGTTAAGCTCATTGAGACTGCAAATTATATTTGGTTAGTAAAATAAACTTTCCTGCAATTGCAAGTATAATCACCTCTGCAAACATTGAACTAAACTAAACAAACTTCATGAGAACCGGTTGCCTTTTATGTACATTTCTACTTTGTTTGCCTTTTTTGTTCTATATTTGTAACATGGGAAAGCTCCCTGACCCCTCTCTTCTCTTACACCCTCCAGGAGACCGTATCAGACGGTCCAGTTCCATGGTCCTCGGCCAACAGTGTGCGCTTTGTGGCAGAGCAGGTCTCTCACCACCCACCCAGTGAGTGTCGAACCTTCTTCTTCTGAGTGATGACGGAGCACAGTGATAACCTTTTGACATGTAGAGTCAAGACACTGATCATTTAGATCATTTGTCCTCATGGAAGTAAAATATATGCTGTTGTTTGCATGTCTTAATCTTTTAAATGAAATAAAACACTAACTTATTGCTTGTTTTCTACGAAGTCTTGAATATTTCCTCTCTTCTTTTCGTAGTTTCTGCATTCTACGCAGAGTGTTTAAGTAAGAAGATCCAGTTTAACGCTCACATCTGGACTAAGTCTAAGTTCTTAGGCATGTCCATAGGTGTCCACAATATTGGCCAAGGTACTCAAGAGCACAACTTCATACACTACAAAGTCTGAAATATCACACACTTTACAGTCACGTCTTCATGTTGATGTAATTATTAATTTGCGGGTCTTGTTTTAGGTTGTGTGTCTTGTTTGGAGCACGATGAACATTACATCCTCACCTTTCCTAATGGATATGGAAGGTGCGTGTTACTGTATTCCAGTTTCTCTCAGTGTCAACATTGAAATACATCTCTCGGCTCATTTATATGTGCTTCACTGACCCTGAGCCCGTCCGTCCAGGTCAATTCTGACTGTGCCGTGGGTGGAGCTGGGCGGGGAGTGCAACATCTCCTGCTCTAAGTCGGGCTACAGTGCTAACATCGTGTTCCACACCAAACCCTTCTATGGAGGAAAGAAGCACAGGATCACTGCTGAGATCTTGTAAGAAGAAAATGGTTATACAGTACGACTTTTAAATCACAGCTCAAAGGCTGATTTTAGATAAAAGACTCTGACCTTTTTAGTGATCTGATTCTTTTCTATTTCTCTTTCAGTTCACCGAATGACAAGAAGTCTTTCTGCTCCATTGAAGGAGAATGGAACGGAGTGATGTATGCCAAGTGGGCAACTGGAGTGAGTTTTCTTTTTACCTCTTCTCATTTTTTTAGGTGATGTGTATCAAATTAGAAAATAATTACTACTTAGGGCAAATAAGCAAACACAAAATATAGACATTCATAGCACTGGAGAATAGCTTAGAAAGAGAGTAGAGTAATAAGAGTTTTGCAATAAATTAATACATGAATGAATGTGTTTTGTGTGTGTTTCCAGGAGAACACAGTGTTCATAGACACTAAGAGGTTGAGCATCATTAAGAAGAAAGTGAGAAAGCTGGAAGACCAGCACAACTACGAGTCCCGAAGGTGAGGAATGAAACTGTCCTCTCAGCAGTCTTATTCATTTTTATCATGGGACCTACAACCTAGAAACTATGAAACTTTCTCTCTGTGTATTTCACTTTTGCCCTTTCGATTTGCCAGATTGTGGAGAGATGTGACGTTGAACCTGAAGCTGAAAGACATCGACGCAGCAACAGAAGCCAAACACCGGCTGGAGGAGAAACAGAGAGCTGAAGCCAGAGAGAGAAAGGAGAACGAGCAGCAGTGGGAGACCAGGGTGAGAAAGACTAAAAGAAGAAGAACACTGTGTGATAACAGACTGCAAACTCAGACATTAGACATTAACATGCATATTTTCACCTTTTTATTATGTCAAATAACTGGATCTGAATCTGTTAACAGACTGTACATAGTTCTGATTGTCATTTATGTTCAGAATAACAGGAAAAGGAAAGGTTTACTCCGTTTCCTATTTCAGTTCTAGACAAAGATCTGTGTTAGAAAGAAAGATCATTTTGCAGTTTTATTTTAGGATCAGCTCCAATATAGTTGTTTCAAATATTTGAGTGTAATTATTGTTATTGCTTGTGTTTTTCTGCAGCTATTCCACGAGGACGGGGAGTGCTGGGTCTATGACGAGCCTCTATTAAAGAGATTAGTCTCTCAGAGGCACTGAGAAGACTACGTACACTCTTACACACACACATACATATGCATAAAGAAATGCACACACAACAGAGTCTTCATAAGAACTCTTTTGCAAAACCACTTCTTTTCCAAGCCTTGGAATGACTGATGATTGAATATGTACACAGCTTTGCATTTGACTGTAACATAACAATATGGATATGAATGAAATCAAATTGAAAAGCATCTAAGATGTAAGATGAACATGAGTAAAGCTCCTCTCCTTATTTGGGCAATGTCACTTCCACCGCCACCAATACCCACCGCCCGCCAACACGAGACTCGGCAGCGCGGAGTGGAGACGGGAGGGTTCGACGCGTCTCGTATCTTAACTCTGCCTGTCAGCTTCACGACCACACCCTTCATCAGCTCCACAGGACGAGCCAGAGCAGCGCTCGTTTCCCTACACAAATGTTTCTGTTTTGTTTTTTGGGGACGGGGGGCAAGAGGTGTGTGGTTGATGGTGTTCGAATCAAATAAATCTTGACAAATAAAACGGCGCTCTACATCTCAGGGAATCTGGTGACTGAGGAAAGAAAGCTGCTGCCCCCTCCAAGAGTCTGACAGCCTTATATCGGTGGAACGAATGAATCTTAAAGGAGCGTGGGAGAAATTCTCCGCTTGCCTGCAACTAGTTGTAACTGTTGTTTATATATAGATATACATATGATGGATATATAAATATATATTCTTTTTTATTTTCAATGCTCTTTTTGTTTATTTTTATTTCTGGCAATAGTGTAAAATATTTGAGGATATGAACTTGATGGCTTTACATCTTTAGGAATCATTCCATTTACCCTTTTGATGTTTTCTTCCCATCTCAAGTTACCTTTTCCAACTATTTGGTCCTCCACACTGTTCTTTGTCTGAAGTGTTATCCAGAAGCAAAGCCCTTGATAAGCCATAGTATCTGAACTCACTGATTTGAAGAGTTGTGATAGATTTTTGGAACATATGCAATATAGAGATCGTTGACGTTGCCTGTCAAAGGACTAATTTGGGTGTCCATGATGCCAAAAAGGTTTAGATAAAAGGCTAAAGGGACTTTGATCTGGACAGAGAACAAACAATCCTCTGAAAAGGTTTCCATGTTACCTGAAGGCATTTATGAACAAATGATTGTTTACATATTTTTGTCTTTCTGGATCGTTGGTCCACGATGAGGACGTTAGGACCGAGTCTGCGAAGTCATCCCCTTTTGTTCGACACATCACCCATCCTCGTTTCCTCTCCAAACCCACAGATGTCAAAGTGGATTACCTTCAGGGTTCACTGTTGTCAGAGGGTGAGGAGAGCGAAAACGAGGAATCAGAGTAGACTTGTGAAACACTGCTGCTGTTTCATAGTGCTGCTAGAGTCCAGACTGTGTTCTTTTTTTTTTTTTTTTTTTTATTGATTGTCCAATGGTTTTCAAGAGAACAACCACATAGAGGGCAATATTTATCCTACTGTACACCTCTGCTTTTTTGAACCATCATTCATTCTCTTATTTACAGCTACGTAGGTTTGATCTAAATGCAATGATATTTGGATGAAATGCAGAAATAAACAGTTTTCACCTGAAAATGCCCAAGAGCATCTCTCAATGCTGTAGCGAGCTCACAACAGAGTCCCTTGTTATCTTTGTGGTTAACCTTCAAGATTTGATTATCGTCTGTTCTACGTATTTGGCCTGTATGAATGAAAATAATCTGGTTGATTTAAATGAATAATTAATCTGGTGAAGGGATGTATAAAAACAAACATATTTGTGGTGCTATATGCACATCAAGTGTAAAACTTGGTAAAATCTTGATGCCTGTAGTTGCAGCTGTTGAATTTAATCCTCCTCTAAAGCATACAATTAAAAACCCAAATGACATTCAGTTCAAGCTAAATTTGAAGCTTTGTTTTTCCCTCCATGTTATGTCTTTGTAAATTATATTGAGGCCTTGCCATACATTTCAGTATCACTCAGTATTGCCTGATAGAGAGCAATCAAAATGTATTTTTATTTCATTTTGATTATAACCATTGATTGTATCAGATTTCCTGTTTATTGATGCATAATATTAAATCTCCATGAGTTTATTCCTGTGAGATTTTGTCATAGTTATTTCAGATGAGAGTGGATGGATTAGGCCCACATTTAACCCACCCCAACCTAACATCTTCAAGTTCATTAAGTGCAGAGTACATGGCAAACTACATGACAGCTTTATTATTTGTCCACAAACTAACCAACTATCTGCTGGAAAACGTCTCAGGTTTTCTGTTCAACTATTTGTGAACATGCACCATGAAACACAATAAAAACTTAAGTAATCCTCCTAAAACTGACACTGATCAGCTCTACAACACACAGCCACATCGTGCATTAACTCCTAATAATTGGTAGTTGATTAAATAAAAACCAACTGACACTCTGAACAAGCCTGAGTAACATCATGCACATGATGACATATCTGTGTATATACTGGATGTTTAACATAGCCTCAGAAACTCTGGTATTTAATAACATTAGATTCTGCATACATGCTTACGTTTATATCGTTGCTCATAAATAAAACTTGAGTTACATGTACAATGTACTGTGCGTCTCACAGTCATGAGAAGATAGCTTTTGCTCAGTTGTCATGGAGATGTAGCAACTCTCTGTAAACTCCATCCACTGATGGAGGTGAGTTTGAAGACCCCAGAAACAGTAAGTGAACCTTGAGTTAAAACTCAAACACAAACTTGTATTTATTTATATACCACCTTTCATGTAAAAAAATAAAAAAAAAACAGAAATGGACAACAATGAATTTAATCTAGCAAGATAGATCATACATAAATACAAATAAAAGCCAAAAAAAAAGAAGTTTAAGAACACATAGAAATCAAGGACCAATTAATCAGACATAAAAACTACAACAATAAAACCAATAAAATGTTAAAATTAAATTAAAACCTATGTGAATAAAGACAAGGGATGGAAAGTATAAGACAGGATGATTGAAACTTAAAAGCTTGGCACCATAAATAAAAGCCAGGCTAAAAAGATATGCCTTTAGTTTTTTTTAAAGATGTCTACAGAGGTGCAGTCCTTCAGATCCACTGGCAGACTGGTCCAGACATGGAGGCCACAGTGACTAAAGGTGGACTTGCTGGGTGGTTTCGTGCAGGTTCTTGGTACAAGTTCAGTTGCGGAGGATCTGAGGGACCTGCTCAGTACATATCTATGACTTGATTTAAAAACTAATAAGACGATCTTAAAATACGTTTAGGCAACCAATGCAAAGACTTTAAAATGGGACTTATATTAATATATGTTATATATATTATATTCATTTGTCTGCACATACTTAATTTCTTTGCACAGGTTGTTTTTTTCAACAAGTGTGTTTATCAATTTTCAGAGCAAATTAATAGTTTTATACCTGTGACATGTAAAATCATATCCAACACTTCAATCCAAAAAGCCTGGATCTGTGGGCAATCCAATAGGCAGTGATATAATGTGCCCTTTCTACCACATTTGTAGCACTTGTGGGGAATATTGGGGTTGAATTTATTTAGCTGAGTTGGTGTTACATATATTCTCATTATCCGCTTATACTGAAGTCATTTAAAATGGGTATTTATTGTTTGTGTTTGAGATTTTAAGAAAATCTTCTGCCGGTCCTCAATTGAGATTACAGAATTTAAGTCCTCACAATCAAATCATGCCAGTCTTTTATTATCTGAGGAAACCTTTGATCCATCCATGATTGTTGCATAGAAACTTGAAGTCAGTCCCCTTTTAGAGTGTTGATTTGTTGTTATTTCTTCTACAGAGCAAAGAGTAGGAAGAGATAAAGATTCCTGTATCTTAAATCTGCAGATAATTTAAAAACTTTGCACAGGTTTAATTTAAATTCAGATCTATCTATCTATCTATCTATCTATCTGTTACCGTCAGTGACATAAATGTCCATGAGGGGCGCTAATCGTTACTGCACCATTTTTCCCATCAGCCTGTGCGGCATTCCTTATAAAAAGGCGCTGCACCCTCTGCCTGGCCTCACTCCTCCGCTGCTCATCAGGTAAATATGCTGGCTCTGACTAATGTACTACTTTATTGTGGCTAAGTTATTAATATATGGTTGTCAAAAGACTGGCTGGCAGGTCTTTTTTTATATTCTTTCTCTTGAACACGTGCTGTTTTCTCTGTTTAACGCTTCGTAGATGAAATGAGTGAGTGAGCTCGTGCTAGTGGTGAGGCCTCCGCCACGTGTCTCGTTGCGCATGTTGAGATGCTAATTATCCAGCGAGCTAATCTTTCAGTTTTATTATTTGTGCAATCACTATCATTGTCCCATGACTATGATGATATAAATGTTGGTAGGGACATCTGAATCAATGTGAAGAAACGCCAACTTTTCTGACTTCATGGGACAAATGTTTAAAAGTGAGGTTAGCTTCAAGTTAGCTGCACAGCTCCTGTGCTGTTAGCTGCAGCGCGACCTAATGTTGCAGCTTTTGATTGAACTGCAGACAGGCTGCATGTTTTTAAAATCCGTTTTCATTTGTTTGCAGGCCTGCTGGCAGGATCTCTACAAAATAAAGGTGGGTGTCAGACGGTAAGGATCCAGAAATGTCTCTTAAGACTAAACAACTAATGATGTTTTTGTTAGAAGAGTAGTGGACAGAAGTTGATTTCTGAAACTGCTTTGCTGAGGTTGAATTTATGGCATGAATTCAAATATATTAATCAGTTTCATCTGTCAAAAGATGGAGCTGTGTAACTAAAGTGCTTCTCTTTTCTTCAGGTCCAAAATGATGAGTAAGACTTTGGAACGGCACCAGACGCTTTGCTGGTGAGTGAAGTGCTTGTTAACTCTATAATTTTATCCTAACTGACAGTCGATGATGATTTTATGTGTAAGAGTAGTGGACAGAAGTGATTTCTGAACAATTTCACACTGAGACTAATCTACTAAAACTATACTTTTGGCATAAATGTGGAGCATTGCACTAAATAAATGACTCTTTACAGGTCTTGGCAAAGTGAAGAGACACGAAGCAACCGGTGGAGCAGAAGGAGGTGAGGCTCAGATTTACACAGGTTTACAGCTAAGATGGATTCACGCTTCTCTGGGCTAGCCTTTTGTAGATGACCTTTGCCTGATAAATGGCTTTGCAACAGGTTTATATCAAAGAGGAGTAGGCTATAATATCGCTTTGATGGCTTTGAACAAGAAATATCTGGACTTAATGGAGAAAATACAAAGCAGATGTTCAGTGCCTGCAGACGGACTCACACTTGAAACATTCGAGTTAAGCATCAGCTGTAGTGGGGCAGTCCCACGTGGCAACACCCAGAGAAGCATCAGTCCACCTTATTTATCCTGCACGTGTCCCTGTGCTGCAGTGATGACATTTATTTGCTACTCTCGACAAGATGGATGACGATACCTCCAACCCACCAGTTGACTTATCTGAGGCACAGAATTTGCTGGCCGCAAGCTTGAGGAGATTATTTTTGATTGCTAATTTTATTCTTCCCTGCAGGTTCACTTGCGTTGGTTGACTCCACACTCGGCGACATCCAGAGCAGGTAGTGTACCAACTTTATCTGATCTACTGTTCCCTAAAAACAAACTGTCAATGATGATCTTGTTTAAAAAAACATTGGGAATCTCTCTGAAAAAGAGTGAAAGAGAACTTTCTACTGATGCAGTGCAGATCAAGAAATGCATCAACATATTACAATGTCAGCTTTTATTAATGTGTGGCATTTGACTTGCAGGTTGTGCTCGCACTATCCATAGATGGATCCATATATTACAGGTGAGTTTAACTTTGTGCTTCAGTGAAACATGATATAAATCAAGCTGGTCTGATACAATGATGATCGCATAGTTCAGCAGATAAACCGTGAAGAATAACTATCGTCTTTCGCTCCTAGCTGATGTGTCGGCCTCATGAACAGTGAGGTCTAATTTCTAGAGGGAGTCTTTGTTAATTTCTTTCCCTGTATTCATTTTCAGAAACGAGACTGCGCTTCAGTCCCAAAGGCCAAGTGAAGGTGAGTTGAAGAGTTGGCATAAACTTCTTTTTAATGATGCTTGATACAATGATGATCGCATAGTTCAGCAGATTAAACCGTGAAGAATATCTGTTTGTCTTTCGCTCCTAGCTGATGTGTCGGACTCAATGACCAGTGAGGCCTCTTGAATCCTGAAGTGATTTTTAAAGTTTTTCTCCGTATTAATTTTCAGAAACAGAACTGTGGCAGCACAAGAAGCAATGTCTGGCCAGCGGCAGTAAAAGGGGCCATGTGAAGGTGAGTTTTTCTTAAAAGCTTGCAAGCGACTATCTTGACTGATGCTTGATACAGTGATGATCGCATAGTTCAGCAGATAAACCGTGAAGAATAACTATTGTCTTTCGCTCCTAGCTGATGTATCAAGTATCTGTCCTCTCAGCCCTCGAGCGTTTAAAACATCGTAATAACAAATCTCTTCTCATCCCATCCAGACGTGTGATGCCTTCCTCAGTCTTCGTGCCTTGTGTTGGTAAGTATCATGTGAGATGACACGTGTGCTGTTATTATCCTTCAGATGTGATGAATATGAATCAGGTCTCTGATCCAGTTGAGGAAATTAGTCATTTATTCTGATCTGGATTGTTTTTGGAAAACAAGTGTGTTTCTGTTAAACATGAAACTAAACAAGCTATTCTTACTTTGCAGATCAGCTGGGGTCGTGACAGTCAGTCCTGAGCACAAGATGGCGCACAAGCATGGTGAGATGTGAATAAGTGATAAAGTGTTCATACCTGGATGACAAGTGGAGTTTATGGAAATCAAAGATGTTGAATTTGCCGCTATAAGTATCCGGCATGAAAGATTAAACTGAGCTCTAAATTGTCTCCTGAACTCTGCCTCATCTGGGTCTGAAAGAGCTGCACGTGTGTTTGGATCTTGGTTGCTGTGTAGTAAACCCTGTGATCCCGTAGACTGGCCTGTGTGATGACAAGTAAAGACTGACCATAAACCATGGAGTCATTCATATTAGCTCTAGCTGACCTGGTCAGTGTGTGTGTTCATCGTAATGGTTGGTGTTCATATTAAACTTATGCTGTTCTGTCTCTTCAGGTGTGCTTCACTTAGCCGTCTGTCTGAACAGAAGAGAAGAGCTCAACTGAGGTGAGAATGCAAATGCTCAACAAAATGTAAAATGGCTGCCGTGGATTCAGTGATGTATTAACAAATGTCTGACCTGAACTTCTAATGTGGACAATGTGTTACTGAGAAACCCAGTGAATAAAAACTTAGTCAAGCAGTCACTGATTTGTAATAAGGACATTCTTCTTTGTCTGCAGGAAAGAGCTGGCTGACTGAGCCTGACCTTGGTAAGCATTTTTAAACTGGACTTGTTTAAGTGCCCCATGTTTAGTCTTAAGACTTCTGATAGCACTTGCTCCATGGGTGCCATTAAAACTGACTTTAAACCTGCCACACTCCTGTGATGAAAAGATTCTGCCAAATGATTCCTTTGATTATAACCCTTACCGTTCCATTATATCTGAGGTTGTGTGGTCAGTAAACATTTATCTTCTATCCCTTTTGTGAAGCCTTTAAATCTGGGTTTTAATGACGTCTTCCCCCTCACAGGAATACATCTGTGAAGCCCTCTGACCGACCGTCAGAAGCAAGCTTCACATCAAAATCATAATTCTGCTCTAAAGTGAGTATGGGCCTGCTGTAGACAAGTCAGGGTTATTGACACTTCAACCATACGCACAGTTACAGCTTCACCATATCCAACATCAGGGGTGTCCAAACTTTTTTTTTTTTTTTTTTTTTTTCTTTTAAAAAAGAGGGCCAGATGTGACATTGAAGATGCCCGGGGGCCGATACTAACATTTTAAAAATGAAAAACTACCAATAAGTTACATAAATGTAACAATTTTGTTTTCATTGTCACAATCATCTTTTTTTGTTTTTTTAAATGGCATTGTCACCAGATCTAAGCCAATCAGGCATGAACAATCTAAAAATCAGTTCTTTTCTTTCACATCTGGAGTCAGATAAAGAATAAATCTTATGGAATACGTTAAACTTGCATGAAGTTGATACAAATTTGAACCTCATGTTCATTGTAAACATGACTTATGAGTAATGCAAAGTCTGTTAACATTTGAGTTTAAAACGTATCACACTCTCGCTCTTGTCTTTAACAATCATTCAGAAAGTAAGATTTTGTCACATCTACAGATGTATAACACCAGCAGTTACATTCTTAAAGGTTCAAATGCTTCGTTATGTCAAACCAAAATGCCAGCCATACAGTATCTGACAATCCTAGCAGGCCATAAATAATATATTATTAAAAATGAAGCTTCGGGCCGCATGAAATCTTACCACGGGCTGTGATTGGGCCGTACTTTGGACATCCCTGTCCTACATGAAACATGGTGCTGACAGGGCTACATTGAAATGGACACATATCATACTTTATGTACATATGGATATACAGTAGAGAAGTAGATATTAAACTTCTGTAGGATCACTGTTTCAGACTTTGTAGTGTATGAAGTTGTGCTCTTGAGTACCTTAGCCAATATTGTGGACACCCATGGACATGCCTAAGAACTTAGACTTAGTCCAGATGTGAGCGTTAAACTGGATCTTCTTAAACACTCTGCATAGAATGCAGAAACGGTCCAGATATTTTACAGTTAGCTGTTACTGCCCATGGGAAGAAACTATTTACATCCTGTTGGTATGAATATCTAATATTGATTGGTCTAATACAAAATCAAAAGTTAAGAATCAGTGTCCAAACTGAAATGTCACCTTAGTCTGTTTGTCAGAGGAAATTTAACCGAAACTTTTGTTTCTGCTCTTCTACAGATGCTGTGCTTTCTTTGGACAGTGACCTGAGACCCTGTGGACAAGAATATAAACATGTCTGTTTGAAATCAATAAATACTAAAATAAATGTTGCCTGGCATGTGTTGTCTTTTGTAGAGATTTGTAGAGAATTGTACAACCTGTACCAGTAAAACCTGTAATATTTACTTTATTGCCAAATCATCTGGCGTTAGTAAGCACTTACACTGGTGTGTGATGAGTACAAACATAACTGGGTTATCTGCTAGTAGATTTAATATTAAACACGGTTCTGTCATGAACGTGCTAAAGATGGCACCGGAAATGACGCATTTGTAGTCCTGTCTTATACTTCCTCGTGTTCATAGTCTCGCCTAACGGCACAGGCTCGCGATAGCACGTTAGCAGCGTCCATGTAGGCGAGGGAGGCTTTATTTCAACTTCTTGGACACTTTACATGGGCGGCTATAGTGCTGAACCTATTAAAAGTGTTATAGACACGTCACGATTCACCTTTACTCCAAGTAAGAGGAATGCTGTTTGACATGAATACCTGAATGCGCTTATTAACGACCCCCTTATAGACGGGCGGAGCTAAGTGATCTCAAAGCGCCATAAAGGAGGACAAAAGAAGCGCCCCCCCCCTTCCTTCGCTACCATGGGGAGAGGGGTAAATATCCCACCACCGAGCAGGCCGCCAGCAAACGGCCGGGTTTAAATAAATGGGAGAGCTACCTCCGTACGCGGTGTTCAGTCTCGTTTCGACCGTCTCCTGGACCGGCCTCTTCACCGATGTTCGTGCGGTGGTTGCTGCCTGTGCTCTGGGCTCTGTCCGCAGAGGCAGACTTCTTCCAGTTCGACAGCATTTCCAATGTTTCCACTTACTATTTTAATTATATTTATTGTAATATATGGGAGGGGGATTGTCAGCCCAACCAAGACGATGCTACACAGCAAGGTAAGAGACTGGACCGAGGAGGTTTTAAATGATTTCATGCAGCCAGAGCTGTTGTATCACACGATAATATGTTATTAATGTTACATTTACCACATTTTGTAGCCAGTATCCATGTTACATTACTGTTCGTGTCTGCTTGTCTTGCTGTTGATGTGAGCAGTTCCTACCAGGGACCTGTGGGCAGGTTTTCCTCAGGACTACGTTAGCCTGCTGCATCAGTGGTACTGTAGTCTGGGCCAGTGCTGTGAGTCCGGAGACTGCAGGATAACCAACAACATCACAGGTATCACACTCCTCCAGCTGGATGGTGGAAGTTATCTGCTTATACTGCCCAGTGCATGTGTGATGATCTGATTGATTGATTGATTGATTACTTTAAATCACATTATTTACTTTATTATGACTGTATTTGTTTTAATTCAGTGTGTGTGTTTCACCTTTAAGTTTTTATGATGGTGAAATCAGTAATAAAAGTTGCTTCAGTAGTCTTATTTTGACTTTGGGATGCATTTATTAGACAGGGCAGCAGGTGTACTACATTCAAAAGAAGGTATTTTTAATTTTACACAAGGGCAACAAAGAAAACATCTTTTTTTTTTTTTTTTTTTTTTTTTTTTTACACATTTAGACTTATATTATGAAATATGGTTTAGAGCTATATGTTCTTCCTTTTTTTTTTTAGACTTTTTTAGACTTTTAATTTTATTTTTTCTGTGTAGCCCCTTTAAACTTATCTACCATATTCCTGTTTTGTGCTTGTAATACATGTAACTGTGGCTTTAATGCTCAAATTACCCTTCGGGGATCAATAAAGTCCTCTATTTATATTTATATGAATTTAGACCTGAGCAGAGTTGCTGCTTGGCTTCAGTGTGTTGTAGAACAACATTAGAAATTGGGTTGTTCAGACTAAAAGCCAATGCAAGGTGGAGAAGGGTTTGTTCTGTAGGGGGCGTGTTGCAGTTGCACCCTTAAGAGGTCAGCAAGTTTATTTCCATTTCTTTCACTCTTCATCAGCTGCATAGTTTAATACGTTTAGATTTCATGATTGCTCATTGAATATATAACACTGATTATCGTCATAACATATCTAATATAGAAGAATGACTGTAGTAACATGCTAAGAGGTGTTTATACTGAGCAGGACTGAGATAATTGGAATGATTTCTGAGCTTTGTAGATCTTCTCAACCTTAATATAATTTCAGAGTAAAGACTGCTGCATAATATTAAAAGATTATAAAAAGATTATGCAAATGATGCCAGGTATATAGGACAGGTAGATTCCTTACACCTGTCCTACCTGAGACTTAAAGGCCCCTGCATGTTGTGCCTTTACATGTAATAGCTAGTGCATCACATATTTTGAAGGAATACATTTATCTATACTGTAAAACTATAGGTATTTATTTATTTATGCTCTGTCTTCTGAGCAGGTCTGGCGAGAGACCTTCAGATAAAGCTCCACGGGCAGCACCTGGCTCAGTCTGTGGTTCTGAAAGCCATCCAGGGTTTTATCAACAACCCAGAGTCCAACAAGCCACTGACACTCTCCTTCCACGGCTGGTCCGGCACCGGCAAGAACTTTGTGGCCCGGATCATCGCTGATAACCTCTATCGTGACGGGGTGAAGAGCGAGTGTGTCCGACTGTTCATCGCCCCGTTCCACTTTCCACATGCCAGACTGGTGGACACGTACAAGGTAAGATGTGCAGAGCCCAGTTGGCATAGACTTTGAAGTTCTGTGCCAGAAACATGCTGGCAGTATTCCTGGGTCCCCCGCTGGCTTAATCAGATGTTTAGTCTGCGTGTTGTAATTCATCATATGAATGATAACGATCACGGTTTGGACTTGTGCTTCAAATCAAACACAAGTACTGACATGCATCACTTTTTGGAACCTGGCGTCTGTCCAACCGGGTCACGGGTGCAGACGTCGTCCAGTCTAAGCACATCCTTTACACAATCGCTGCATTAGATTTCAAAATAATGTTGACACAGTGTTATTAGATAAATGAATCCAGACCAGAACAAGTTATGCAGGATAACCTTTAAACTCATACTATCAAAATCTGCAGAATCAGTAAATGTTGACATTTCTGCTATGTGACTTGATAAGACCTCCCTTATAAATGAGATTTATATGGTTATGGATAATAATAATAAAATAAACCATAAAACTTTTAAATTACCTTTCATCCCCTTTGGCTAAAGCATGATGAGAATTTCAACTTTTTTTTTAACAAAAAGTAGCAGAGCGCAAATCCCTCTCTACTTTTTTATTATTTAAATGCCAGTTGGAATTTTTATTTTCAGTGTTTTAGCTACGATAGCAGTTATAATTTACTTTCCTTTAACCTTAAATTTGCACCAGACATCAGACCCTAACAGGGTTTCTTTTGTAGATCTAAATATTTTAGTGATTTCTGACACTGTAGTTTGGTCTTCTTCTCCGTTTCCAGGGCCAGCTCAGAGAGGCGATCCGGGACATGGTGTTGCGCTGTCCTCAGACTCTGTTCATCTTCGACGAGGCTGAGAAGCTTCACCCGGGCCTCATCGATGCCATCAAACCCTACATGGATCACTACGACAACGTAGACGGCGTCAACTTCCGCAGAGCCATCTTCCTCTTCCTCAGGTTGGTTTATATGTCAGGCGTGTTCTGTCTGTTGAAGCTCGGTCAGAAACTCGCCACCACTCAGACTGTATTGCACCTCTGGCACAGATACTCTGGCAGCTCATCTGTGATGAAGGATGTTTCTGCCTCTGTCTCCATTAGCTCTTTATGGATTTTTCATGTTTTCAATTACTCATGTTGGACTTCTGCTGACGGATAATCCGTTAAGTCAAATATAGAAACACATATTTCACTACATTGTTATGTTACAGTCGTATGATGTAGAAGAGAAGGTCCGGGATCACTAAAACACAGAAACATAGACAAAATCACATGTTAAATTATCTTTCTTATTAAACCACATTTTCAATTAAATGTCTTGTTTGTTAAGATCTCATTTTTTGACAGACTTAAATTAGTATCTGCTGGTGGATGAAAACAAAGTGCCTGTTGTCTCTACAGTAATATTGGTGGAGCAATAATCAATGATGTAGCCCTGGACTTCTGGCACTCTGGTCAAAATCGAGAGGACATCGGCATGGAAGACCTGGAGCATCGGCTACGAGCTGAAACTATGGAGTCTCAAGGTATGCAGCAGTGTTGCCTCTCACATTAAGTTTCTATCTTAATGTAGAACGTTGATTTGTGGAGCTTTCATTGTCTTCTAAGTCATTTTTCTATATGGTTCTCTTGCTCAGGTGGGTTTGCTCAGAGTGAGCTGATGTCCGGCCACCTGATCGACTTCTTTGTGCCATTCCTCCCTCTGGAGTACCGCCATGTCAAGCTCTGCGCACGGGACGCCTACGCAGCACGAGGTCTGGAGACCGATGAAGCTACACTGGATGAGGTGGCCAAGGCGATGCTGTATGTCCCCAAAGAAGAGAGACTGTTCTCAGCCCAGGGATGCAAGTCCATACCCCAGCGGATCAACTTCTTTCTCCCCTAGAAGGAGAGGCGGACAGACAGACTGGAGGAGGTGTGAGATTGCTTTACCAGCCCATCTGCATACAGAGCCACAGAGATCATCTCTGCTCTGCTGTACGTACTCCCCCCGCCCCACCTCCCCACGGATACAACACGTATCTGTCCAGGTCCCTCAGAGAAGTCCAGGCAGCAGGGCAGATCCAGTATAAGAGGAGAAAGCAACACGACCCACCCTGCAGATATGAGTAGTGCCAGACGGTCGTCATGTGCAGTATGGCTGCTCTTCCTCTGCCTGGTTTGAATCCTCACAGTGTCAAGAAGACGGTATTAGTGGTTGTGCAGTGTATGTCATAGAGGATTACTTTTTTTTTCACATTATTTATGTCTGTTTGCCTTGGCCAAAGTCTGAGTTGCACTTTGTTCATGGTTAGATAAGGTCACACTTCATCTGTTAGTATTTCCATTGTGCTTATGTTGGCACTGATTATTTATTTGTACCATTAGTAAATATGAAATGGCACTGTGGTGTGAACAGTATGGAGTGTAACAGCTAACGTACATGGTGCTGTGATGAAAATGTTACTTGAAATTGCTATTGGAAAACAGTCTATCGCAATGGATCTATTTAAAAGTAAAAATTTTGTATAAATGTGTTTAATGACAGTGCTTTTAATCATTTATTTTTTACTGCCAGTTCTTTGATTTATACATTGGAACTTGACAAATGTCTGGGTGTCATCATCATACTGCTGTTAATTTGGAGCATAGTTGTTGCAATTTGTATTCACTGACTTGCTTTATCTCCATCATTCATGTATTCCCCTTCACATACTGTCACACTGCTTTAGTGATTTTGTTCTCTAAAGCTCAGGGTCACCTCAAGAAGAGAAGAAATGTCAGAAATGGTTTTAAGAAAATAAACACCCACAGAAAACCAACAAGAGTTGTTTTTGTTTAATGCAGTAATTCTAGTGGGGTCATTTGTCTGAAAACTGAAAAGAGCAGTCTCAAGTTTGTATGTTTTCTGTACTTACTGGCTGTCTACTTCTTTAAGTGCAACATGTGGGGAACAAAATCCAACACAAAGCAAGAGCTGTAAAGGATTAGTTATTTGATAATCAAATACTTTTTTGAGTTGTGAATCTCAAATGTGAATATTTGCTGTTTTGAGTGTTTCATGATCATAACTGAATTACCTTTATCTTTTGAGGTTTAGATCAAGAAATTGTCTGAGGCATTTTACAGTATTTATCAAGAAGATGAGCAGAGTAGTTGTTATTGAAAATAATTAGAAACAGGTGTATTGTCAAATAGATTTTCACATGCAAGTAATCTGACTTATTATTTTGGTGCATACAAACATTTAAAAAATCAAGTACTAGAAGATGATGAGACAGACTTTAATGATCCCACACCGGGGAAATTCACTTGTCACAGCAGCTCGTTTACACAAGGTGGATAAGAAATGACTCATAAATAAGAAATATATAGGAGAAAGTCATGAAGTCATGCTGGAGTTAAAGAGTCTGACAGCTGTTGGAATGACGGACCTGTGGTAGCACTCCTTCTTACATGGTGGGAGTAGCAGTTTGTTGCTGAAGGAGCTGTTTAAGGCCCCCATAGTCTCACACATGTCAGCTTTGCTAACATCCTCCTCTCCACCACTTCCTCTACTGTCCAGGACAGAGTCCCTTCCTGCCTCTCTCTGTTCCCCCTCCCCAGCAGACAGCTGCATAGAAGAATTCAGATGCCACCACAGAACAGAGTCTATACGTACAATATGTTTTTTAAATGTACAGTTTTGTACATGAATGTGCAAAGTATGCATCGAGTAGTTTGCAAAAGTTCACAATATGCAGAATATTTAAGTGTGCAATGTAACATTGAGTCAGTAGACCTTGGTTGATGGTTACTTCACTTGAACTTTACTGTGCAGAATGATGCACTGTATTTGCAGAGTTTGACACCAGAAGTTTTTTTGTTCTCACTTCAAGCTTAACATGATTCATGATATCACAACTAACTGGTAAGCCAATGGTGGCCCAGTATGTAACATATAGACGTACTTGCATGTATGCATACATACAGCAACATATCTTTAAAGTAGGAAACATCTTGTATCTATCAGTTAAACTCCCAAAATTAACTATATGCATCCTCCTTGTTCTTTTAAAAAGAAGGAGTAGGTGTGATTATAAGAACTCTTAAACATTTAGTTATTTTCATGGGGAAGAAACCGTAAAAAAGACATTGTTATTGCAAACAGGGTATTTTTTAGATATCAAAACACGTCCAAATAGAATCAAAATGAACAAATTTATATTATATTTCGAGTTATTTCATTTAGTTTGCCTCCAGATACATTTAAAAACTGTTAAATTCCTGATTTTACATTGATTCGTCCATGCTCACTGTGATTTTCTTCCCCCCCTCATACACACGATTCACCCACACGGCGCATCACCCTTCCCTTGGGCGTGTATCAAGCAAACGCGTGGTCTGCTCCAATTGGCTAAAGCGATTGTTCGTCCAGATTCCTTCCCCTCCGATTGGCCGAGGCGGGTAACTCTTCCTTATTGAGGATTGTAGCCGACGTCCAATCAGATTCAGACATCTGTTCCGAGCCGAGAGGAGAGCAGCGGTAACGTCTCAGCGTTTTGCACCGTAACACCACTGTAAGAGACCGGACTGACACACAGCGGCTCCTGCACGGTGTTAGACAGCTTCATTTGACTCGTCTGTGATTATAAGCGGTTAGTTTTTGGTTTGGTAGGGTGCTACAGCTCGTCACCATGACAGCCCTGTCGCTGCTTTTGATGGCCGTGTCGGCCGCATCTGTACTGGCCGAGTCCACTGTGTATTTTCGGGAGCAATTTGAAGACGGGGGTGAGGTCCTTTCCACTGATTTATACCGTCATTATGTAACTGTGTTTGCTGTTTGTTGGAAACTGTAATAATATCAGATATTACAGCAATGAATCAGTGCGTTAGCTGATTAATTAAATGGGGCTATTGTCCATGCTAGGTGATTGGATTGATGATGATTTTTCTCCTTTTACCTCCATTTTTATGATGCATTTAGTCTACATGGGCACCATTCATCTTTTGACCCTCCCCTCCCTTCCTCTCCGTCCTCCTCACCCACCAACCCCCCTCCAGCTATCATCAAACCCTGTCTTGTCTCCCCCCACCACCCCCCCATCATCCCCTCCCCCTCTGCTGCACATCTCTCCTCTGGTCATTACCTCTTTAGCTGTCTTGTCCTTGTCACGTCACCAGCGTCATAACAAAACACCACATAGGTAGTGACGGTCGTCACACAAAATCATGCCCCTGCAGCGTAACACATCCCTCGGTGCACCTGCACTGATGCATCATCGGTGGTGGATTAGCAGCCCGTGAGTGACTGCTGTGCAGCTGAACCTGTACTTGTTTGTGCAGATGCCTGGAAGAGTCGCTGGGTGGAATCCAAGCACAAGTCAGACTACGGCCTGTTTGTCCTGACCGCAGGGAAGTTCTACGGAGACGCAGAGAAAGACAAAGGTGAGTGGAAAAGGATCTGTATCCACCCACTGTGGATCTGTGGTTAACTCCCACATTGTTTTGGGTGTTAAGCTGTCTTTTTTTTTTATTTAGAAACATGGGCGTGTATCTTCTGTTTGTTCACAGACTGTTTAGTGGGAGAATTGAGACTTCACAAGGATTAAGAGGACAATTAGGATGTGGCACAATACTGAGGCGAGATCTATCCCATAAAAAGAAGTTACACTGTTATTAAAGTCAAAATATATAACACACATCTCTCTCTTGCTTGACCTGGATATAAGAACTAGAAGTGAGTGACACTTTTGGAAGTTTTGAAGTCTGTGTGCTCACATGTCATTATTGTTTGAGATATTCAACCCAAATGAGATTACTCTGAATGTAGGGCGTCTGGCTGTGAATCTGAAAATGTGCCCAGTGAAATCACCATGGGTGTTGTCAGATTGTCTGAGTTGTTTCATTATTTACTGTCTGTGGAGCAGCTCCAGTATTTGCGTCTACATGACATCATCGCAACAGGCTGTTTGTCCGCTCGAGAAGAGACAAACTCACACGACACACAACGTGGGTGAATTAGACTATATCGCAGTAATCATTTTTATTTTCTTCCTCGCCACAGGTCTGCAGACGAGCCAGGACGCCCGCTTCTACGCCTCGTCAGCCCGTTTTGATGACTTTAGCAACAAGGGCGAGCCTCTAGTCATCCAGTTCACTGTGAAACATGAGCAGAGCATCGACTGTGGCGGTGGCTACATCAAACTGTTCCCATCTGGCCTCAACCAGGAGGACATGCATGGAGACTCTGTCTACAACATCATGTTTGGTGAGTGTAGACTCGTGTCTCTTATCTAAAGAGGTTTTCAATCTTAATGGGACCCTTCCTGATTAAATAAAGGTTAAAAAAAATGTATGTTCTTCACTACAAGTCATCTGTAAAAAAGACTGCAGTCACCTTGACAACATTGAAACCTGTGTTGGTGGCATTTTTCTTCTCCTTGTCGACTCATTTTTGCATACACATTAAAAAAATGGCACCAGTTAAACATAAAAAAAGAAGTTTCTACTCTCTCTACATTTTTACTTTTTTGTTTGCTTGTTCAGGTCCTGATATTTGTGGTCCTGGCACAAAGAAGGTTCATGTCATCTTCAACTACAAAGGCAAGAACCATCTGATTAACAAGGACATCAGATGCAAGGTGAGACATCAATAAGTGGTTAGCATTTTGCAGTAACAACACTGCTAGTGTCCTTCTGAGCATAAAACCAAACCAGCAAGGAGACGCTGAAAATGTTTAGCATTATAAGCACGTTACATATCAAGCACAATCAGAATAGCTGCCAACTTATCTTTTTCATCTTGCAGGATGATGAGTACTCCCACTTGTACACACTGATTGTCAACCCCGACAACACTTACGAAGTCAAGATCGACAATAAGAAGGTCGAGTCCGGCAGTCTGGAGGATGACTGGGACTTCCTGCCTCCCAAAAAAATTAAGGACCCCGAAGCCAAAAAGCCAGAGGACTGGGATGACAGGGAGAAGATTCCCGACCCTGACGATAAGAAAGCAGAGGTCAGTCTGCTCGAGCCACACTAGAAATTTGTTTGTCATGATTTTTCATAAATATTTTGGTCTCATTTGTTCCCACTTACACTTTTACACATTTAACTTTTCCTGTATCTTTTGGTAGGACTGGGACAAGCCCGAGAACATCCCAGATCCTGATGCTAAGAAGCCCGATGACTGGGATGATGAGATGGACGGAGAGTGGGAGCCACCTATGGTCACTAACCCCGAATACAAGGTAAGCTGCAAACAAATATAGCACTGAATATACAGTGTTCAGTCTATAGGTGACACTATTGCTGTGTGTGAAATGACACCCTATTTGCTACGTAATACTCAATATTAATGCCATTTTATTGGAGTATCCAGTATCTCAGTTTAAAATGCATGCCTCAAATTGTAGTGCACTCAAAGATTTCCTCATTTTGAATGTCTGTCAGTGATGAATGAGTAAATAAGGGTCTGATTTTGGCCTGTTTCACCAGGAGTAAAGCTAAAAATGTTGACTTTGTCAACATAAAATACAACGAGACAAGCATGTTTTTGTCATTTCTCACGTCCCTATTTCTGAAGCATTTTCTGAACTTTGACACACTCCTCTGACATTAACCACGCTGTCTGGCTTTCTGTGTCTGTTTGCTGTCAATAGGGTGAGTGGAAGCCCAGAGAGATCAGCAATCCTGCCTACAAAGGCAAGTGGATCCACCCTGAGATTGACAACCCGGAGTACACAGCTGATTCTGAGATCTATAAATACGACAGCATCGGCGTGATTGGACTCGACTTGTGGCAGGTAAGAAGATACTGTAGCTTTTATTGACTGATTTAATAAAGACTGGCAAACTAGTTTATGACTTATACTCTAATTATATCCATGCAGGAATAGGAACATTTTAGTTGCATCTTATTTTCAGTTAGAGACACTGGAAAGTTTTATGTTTGTGTGTTTACAGTTTGTCAGTCAGTGCAAAATTTCAATTTAAGAGAAGTTGAAAAGTTGTGTCTTTTTCTTTTATTGATAGTAAAACACACTAATATTACTTCTTTTTTTATGTAGGTCAAGTCTGGTACTATCTTTGATAACTTCCTGATCACCAACGACCCAAACCTGGCAGAGGAAGTAGGCAACGACACATGGGGTAAAACTAAGGTCAGCCCAAACTTTCATCTTAACCGGTTTTCAAACATCATATAAGCATCCATCACTGATTTCTTTTGGGGTGTAAATACCTTTTTTATTTCATTGCTCAATGGGTGTAGCATTCAGTGAACTCAGTTCTAACTTTTCGTGTCATGTGCATCCTCTCCAGGACGCAGAGAGGAAGATGAAGGAAGGCCAAGAGGAGGAGGAGAGGAAGAAACGTGAGGAGGAGGACAAGCAGAGGAGAGAAGAGGCAAAGGAGGAAGACGAGGAGGAAGAAGAGAAGGACGAGGAGGAGGAGGAAGATGAAGAAGACGAGGAGGGGGAAGAGCAGGAGGAGGAAGAAGAGGACGATGAAGGCACAGACTCTAAACTCAAGGATGAGTTATAAACTGCTCAGAAAATAACCAGACTGTCAATGAGCCATTGGAACAAGGCTGGAGACTGAGATGATAGACCCTCATCCTCATGACTGACACCCGGGGCTGGGGGTTGGGTGGGATGGGTTTTTTTCATTTCTTTGTTTGTTTACAAAGCAAGGGAGTAGGTGGAAAAAGGGCAATTATTGGTCTGTTTCCTGTTTCCATGTGCTACTACTACTATTATTATTATTATTATTATTATTATTATTATTATTATTATTATTAATAAATGAGGAATAATGATAGGAAAAAATGAAGATGTCATAACGAATGTCAAGACAGGAAATCATCAGACTTTTCACAGTTTATACCCAACAGAAATGCATAAATTGTCATTTGTGTTCTGCAAAAATGTGGGTTTTTATTTAGGATAATGTTGTGGTGACATGAAAAAAAGCTATATTTGGTTTGTGGATGATACCATGAAACTGTTTTGTTTACCTCATGTTTGTTTTTTGTTTTTTTTTTTGTATTTTTGTCACGTTTTTTTTGTTAATGTTTTGCAGTCACTCTGTTTCAAGATCCCTTCATGGCCCCCTTTTTTAAAAGCTATGTCCGTCTCAAAGGATCTGACTGGGTTAGACATCATTATGCAGGTCATCTTGCCTGCTCTTATTTAAACCTCTCTGATTCAAACAAAGGTTAATAGCATGGGGACAAGAGTGCATCAGGACTCGCATATATTCGACAACCTGTTTTAAAGAGCCGTCATCCGTACGATGGTAATATGGGGTGCTTTGAGATGAAATCCTTTGCATAGTTTTGTACTGTATAGTTAACACTTTTTCACTTCAATGCATATACTGTAGTCTCGTGTGTCTAAATAAACTGTGCTCAAACTCAGATGTACATTAAGAGCACTCCAGTAGCAGGAAAGCTTCCGTTCATTTGGTACGCGTTCATTTTAGGTTTACTCGTAGTTGGTGTATACACGACCAGTCTCCTTATTTCTGATGCTAATATCTCTGCACTGCTGTAACCCAACGCACTGTCCCAAACAGTCCGAAAGATGATCCTTTTGTAAAAGACACATTTTGTACTAATGGTAGTAATTGAAGTGGGAAGATTTTCATGTCGCTGTGTACAAAAAAAAAAGACAGGTATTCTGTCCAATTAAAAACAACCAGAAGAAAATGAGCAGACGTCTTTCTCTGTTTTGTATTTTGAACACCTGCCTTTACATGGACAGCACAAGCCTACATGGCTTTTTTATTTTTTATTTTTGTCCAGTCGTTCAACTGATTATTGCTGTTGGAGAAAGGAACTAAGTACATTTACAACTATTCTCAGTTGCCTGTATTTATGCCCATGTCCATATCTCCATGACATTTCAAAGGGAAATGTGCATTTATTCCACCGCAGTTATTCGACAGCTGTAGTTAGTAGTAACTTTGCATTTAAGATGACATAGACTTTAATGATCCCACACTGAGTAAATTCACTTGTCACAGCAGCTTGTTTATACAAGGTGGATAAGAAATGACTCATAAATAAGAACTATATAGAAAGAAGTCATGAAGTCATGCTGATGTTAAAGAGTCTGACAGCTGTTGGAATGAACGACCTGTGACAGCGCTCCTTATTACATGGTGGGAGTAGCAGTGTGTTGCTGAAGGAGCTGTTTAAGGCCTCCACAGTTTCATGCAGGGGGTGAGAGGAGTTGTTCATGATGGATGGATAATAATAATAATATAGGGTGTGAACATTGTGAAAAGAGATATGATTTTCAATGCAGGACTTGAGTATCTTTACACTGTTGTCAAAGTTAATGGTGTCAGCCATTTGCACTGCATGTGTTGGCACAAGTGGACTATAATATACAGAACTATGTTTTCATTATGAGAGGAAGAGAGGGTGAGACAGGCAGTACTTAGCTGGTTGCAATCTACAACTTCACCACTAGATGCTGCTAAATCCTACACACTGAACCTTTTAGAACTTACACAGTAGTACCTATTACGCTCATATTTAGATTATTTTGACAAACCTTTGGCCAATAGATAGACAGACAGATAAAGGATTCATGAGAGATTTCTATTTAATTTAGATATTTAGATCGTCATGTGAAATAAAATGTATAATATCCAAATGATTAAAGGTGCAGAGTGTAAGATTTAATGGTATCCAGAGATGAAGTTGCAGATTGCAACCAACTGAATACCGAATGCATGAGCCTCCTTTTTTAAGAATGAAGGATAAACTACAGTGGCTGTGAAACTTGAAGAAAACAGAAAAGGTCCTATGTAGAGCAAATGTTTGGTTTGTCCGTTCTGGAATACTGTAGAGACATGGTGGTTCAACATGGTGGACTCCGTGGAAGAGGACCCACTCCCTCAGTAGATATAAAAAGCTAATTACAAGGTAATAAAAACATAGAGATTCTTATTTTCAGGTGTATATCAATGACAGTATAAAGAATGGACAGAGCCTGGGTGACGTCACCCATAGGTTTCTGAAGAGTTGTTCTGAAGCCAAAAACATGCCATGCTGGACGCCGCCACGTTGGATGTACTGCTTCTTCCACCTCCCGGCGAATCTAATCCGGTCAATGAAGCGGCCACACTGTTAATTATGCGCAACTTTAAGCCTTAACATCATCTGAAGGGGTAACTTAAAAAAATGAACTGAGAAATTAGCTTTAGAGACCAAAACAGTTTTTTGTACCAGGCTGTAAACATGTTTATTTCTGCTGGGAAGTTGGACATTTTGATATGGCAGCTTTATGGAGGTTGACTCACTTCTGCAGCCTGTCTCAAGAGGTATTACAGTTTTTAGCACTTCTGCATTGGCTTCATTTCCCAGCACCAGAAACCAAATGTTTGGTTTGTCCAGTCAGGGCTACTGTAGAAACATAGTGGTTCAACATGGCGGATTACGTGGAAGAGGACCCGCTCCCTCTGTAGACACAAAAGGCTCATTCTAAGGTCATAAAAACATCAAGATTACACACAAATGTAAATATAGTTATGCATATTATATTCAATTTCTGTCAATAGATCTGCTGAAATGTTACACACTGGACATTTAAGCTACGCTACCCCCCATTGTATACCACCCATCTCTTTATGAGTGTTTATAAAGTCTTTACTCAGGAATATATAACATTTTTAAGGGTTATGGTTTGTTTTAGCTGACGGGATAGCTCTGTGTGAGTAAGTAATCCAGTAATCCAGTGCAAGGCTTGGATTGATTCCTGTCGTGGAGGTCCAGTGCCGGGTTTTTCAGCGGCCCCTGTCCGTGTCTGGCAGCAGCGCAGCATGAAAGCAGTGGGAAACAGAAACACTATGGCTGCCACTCTGTCTCTTACTCAGGTAACACTGTCTTACAACTCAAATCTAACGACAACAAACGTGTCATGGCCTCTGTCTGTCCTGCTCGGAGACATTTCGACAGTGTTGGCGAGACTGGGCAGGCAGATCGGCGAGCTTACCTCGATCGTCGTCCCTCTTTTTGGAAGTTTAGTCCTGCTGTGACTGGGAAAAGTTTCTGCCTAATCTCTTTGGGGACTGCGTAAGGGCGTAGCTAGCTAGCTAGCCTGCTAGCTAACAGCTAGTTTGTGTGCAGTGTTGGGCTGTTTTAGAGCCGCTTTTATCAAACTTCAGATAAACCATGTAACGTTATTTGGTTTCGTTTCGGTTGCGAGTGTTTATTGGTACGTTTTGTGCTTTCTCGTTTAGCTGCAGGCCACTTGGTCCTGGCCAAAGAGATGTTAATACGAGATACTCATGTGTGACTCTGTTGTGGCTTTACTGTCATTTTTGCTAACTAGTAAGAGCATCTGCTAACACCGTTTTCCGCTCAAAAATTAAGCAAACGACGGACATTATACGTTATATAACGTAGCGTTGTGGCTTTTCTTACTGCTTATGTAGCTTGCTATGTGATTAGACTGAATAATCAACCTGTTTATTGCTGTTATTAGAAGTAAACATGCTTCTTCACTGGCTGGGTTGTGACCTCTCTGAAGTGGACAACGTTTAACCGTTAGCCTGTTAGCTCCTGCGGTTGTCCTGTGTCCATAATGTGAACAGACAAACTCCAGATAGTGTTGTTGTCAGTTGTTTTGCAACCTTCTTAAGAGGAAGTGAGCTTGACTAGCCACTAGCCAGCACTGCTGTCACGAAATGCCAGTCTGTTGCTGGCTTAAATGTACACTGCAGGTTTGTGTGGTAATGTGTTTGTTTGCACAGTAAATAAGTTATTTAGCAGGTAGCAGCCAGGGCTAATAAGTAGGTTACAGTCCCAGACTTGTTACCTGAGCCACTGTTGCCTCTAACAACAGACAGGAGCTGTCTGCCACCATCATTATCCCTCACAGATGAGCTCAAAAACCTGTGTTGATATCTCTGTGTTGGACAGTAAGTGTGCTGTCAGCTTTACCGCTTGATGATCCTCGCTCTGACCTGTTGTTTCAGGTGACATTAATGTGCTTTAATACTGTGGGAGTTGAAATTTCTAGAACAAACTAGACCGGCCTGTGAACTCCCCCCCCCTTCCCTTGCTGTAAATGTATCTCGCCATGCGCTGCAGTTTTGTATGGACTAGCTGGGCAATGATTGAGGGGTTGTTTTTTCAATGCTCAATTAAAGTTTCACCAGTACAATGACCACAGTGTTACAGCCGCCAACAGTTCCAGGCACACTATTGTGGTGTCAGAGAAATAAGTTGCATTGGGCAGGGAAAGATAAGTGTGGGTGAACAGTTATCTCGCTGTAAATTGGCCGTTGACAAAGCTGACGGATAGCTCTGCTGATCACAGACTTGTTTTACTTGCGAGTCTCCTTCTGTGCCTCAGCTATGTGTGCAAGTCTGTAACAAGACAGACATTTGAACACATCCCTGTTGATGTTGCGTGTCCGTTTGTTACAGCTTCACCGACTGGTTGAATAGCCACTCCCAAGCTAATTCACAGATCAGACAATTACTGTCCACTCCTTCCCTCCTTCGCTACACCTGTTGATTTAAAAGCACAACATTCAAACGTCAGTTTCAGCTATACGTAGAAGGGAATGCTGAATCTTTTCCTGTTCAGCCCAGCAGTGGACAGTCGTATTACCAGAGGATAACAAAGGAAACGGGAGTGTTTGGGGAGGATGTGACAGGAGGCCAAATTAGCTGTTTTCTGTGGAGTGACACTCCTTGGGAAGTGTAGTCTACATCCTGACAGCCCACATTCATTACCCTCTCTGTATGCAAAATTCAGTGGAAATCTTCTCTATCATCGTTACTCATAACGGTGCATTGAATGGTAGAGCAAGCTTTATAACTAGTACTACAATACTAGAACTATACTTTTGTTTTTCAGTGTTGGACACCCAAACATCTGGAAGAAAAACTTTTCTGGCCTCTTATAAACTAAAGTATTAGTCAGTTATTTAAAAAAAAAGATAAATTAATCAAAAAGGAAAATAATTATTATTGAAACGCTAATCTGACTTTACTGTCATATCTGGAGTAGCCATGTTGCACCATGCTACCTTTAGATTAGCCTTCTTAAACTGTATTTGTTGCAGAAGAAAATAGACTACTGTGTCGTCTTTTCTCGTCTTGTCCTTGTTCCCCGTTGGTTCTTACCAGATCAGGGGCGTCCCTCTCTACCTTCAAAAAAAAACTCCTGAAGACCCAGCTATTCAGAGAGTACCTCCTCTCCCTGTACTACCAACAACAGGTCATGGTAAATCTATCCCCCTTCTTGAACTGTCACTTGATTCTATGCGAGTAGTACTTATTGCAGCACTAACATGTCCTTCATGGTGAAACAGGTCTTATGAGAGTTTTTCTTTGCCACTGTGAACTAAATAACATGTCACATTTGTTCCTTTTGTCTGAGCAGTGTTCAAAGTCACTGTGTTTTTCCCCGGCAGATGTTTCTGGCCACCGACTGCTTTAGTGACAGAAACGTCTATGCGCATGATGATGACAAATAACATACAACTCGTAATGAGTGTCTGCATTCTCCATCTGTAATGAATCAGTCTGGCTTGGCTCAGTGAATGGCAGACTTACTGTAGCCAGCAAACACTTGTTGATCGTTTGAGACGATAAACAGCATCTGCCGAGTTAAGAAAGCATTTTAGTGTTTGTTCTATCTAATTATTTTAAAGGTATTTTTTTTAGGGATTTGATGATCGTACGTAAATTTTAAAGAGGCCACATTAGCAGACACACACAAGGAGGTTGTTAAAGTTTTAAAAGGTGCTAGCGTCAGTTGGATTAAGTTTGTAAGCCTTCATTTTCATATTGTAATTTTTTTGTCTTCCTTAACAGCTCTCCAGTGGAAATCCCATCTATGAGAAGTACTATCGGCAGGTATGCAAATATATTTTCCAAAAACAGCAACATATGGTTGACAGACATTTATTGATTAAGTCATGGTGTATCAATAAGTAGTCAGCCCATTATTTTTGTTTGATATAGTCATTTAAAGATGACTTGACTGTTTTGTGACGTAGCTCTGGATATGAAGTACCAAAAAAAAAAAAACAGATGCAGAGGGAACTAGTGCACTTACATTGAGGAAACGTATGTGTGTTTGTTTTCTGTAATGTAGGAGCGCTGACCCTTTTAACTCTAAACTAGCTTTAGCTAAACTGTTGTGTTCCTGTGAGCAATGTTCTCTCTTCTCTCCTATCAGATCTCTGTGTCCACTAAAGGAAGTACCTCTATGAATTAATAATGTTTCCCTTTGCCCAACATGTCAGGGGAGCTCGCTGTGAGCCTCATAAAAGACTACTAACAGATCCAATATCAACCTAATAGACTGCTGAGAAAATAACTCTGGTTTATCATCAGTATTGATTTAAGTGACTCAGAAACTCTTCTATCCTACAGGGCGAGTCTCACAGTTTCATTAGCTCTCTATTTGCTTCCCTATCACTGCTATGAATGTTGTCATCTAGAGCTATTGGCTAATAAGAAATGCAGTAGCTTTCTTAGCAGTACAGATGTATTGATGTTTCTGAGATGCTATTAGCTCTAACGATCGCATGTCCACTTGCATGCGTTTGTGTGCAGGCTGATCCAACTGGTAGCGGGCGGGTGGCAGCAGCTGATGCAGCTCTGTTCCTGAAGAGGTCGGGCTTGGCCGACTTGGTCCTTGGGAAGGTGAGAAAAGACTCGGATCAATGCAGCATCAATACTTCTCTGTTGTCTTTCCCGTTTATGTTGATGGTAACGAATACGTGTAAACTGTGCGTGTCTCCATAGATCTGGGATTTGGCAGACTCTGAACGTAAAGGTTCTCTTAACAAGCAGGTAAAAACCCACATCATTATGGAGGTGTTTGCTTTAAGAGCATCCAGTGCATATGATCACTAGATTTACATCACATACTGTACCTCTGTTCCTCTCAGCAATTCTTCATAGCGTTGCGGTTGGTGGCCTGTGCTCAAAATGGCGTGGACGTGGCGCTCAAGAGCCTTAATGTGGCTGTTCCTCCCCCCAAATTTGTAAGTCTGTTACTGTGCACTTCAGTAGGCCCTCTGCACGCTCTAAATGCTGCTGCTGGTCATTTAAAGTTACCCCTCGATACTGTCGAGTCATAGCGTGTTCATATCATGACAGATAGCTGAAATTCTGCTCCACTGTCTCTTTATTTTAACATTTATGCTAGATATTTAGTTCAAACATTGAAACCACACATAACACATCTTTTAGAAGAGGCTGAAAGTAACTGGGTTTTGTTTATCTCCAGCATGACACCAGCAGCCCGCTGTTAGCAGGAGGAGTGGTTGTTGACATTCCCTGGGTTGTAAAGGTGAGGCACTTGCAAGTTTGTTTTCTTTTTGTCTTAATGTAACATAGAGTTGCGTGTTAATTTTGTAATTCGCCTTGATAACTTTGTCCTCCTCATCAAAGAACCACAAGGGAGAAGGGTATTTCCTCCAGTGTAAGATATGCCTATCACAGATCTTTTATGTAGTCTTCATTTAAAATGTCAAATAAATCAAGTCTGCTCAAATATAAAGCAAATTATGACAAACATTGACCCATAGTGCCTATAAAACTTCAAAGGCAAGTGAGTGGCATGACACACACAAGAGTAACAGAATGAATGATTTTCTCTGTAGCTTCTTGTACTTTTGTTAGTGTGCTGTACTTTTTTTTATCTTTTATTAAAGTATTATTGTATTATTCGACACTGTTTTGTTTTTTTCCCCCCAGCCTGAGGAAAAGATGAAGTTTGACTCCATCTTTGACAGTCTGGGTCCAGTAGGAGGAATTTTAACAGGCGACAAGGTCAAGCCTGTCCTGCTTAACTCTAAGCTGCCAGTGGACATCCTCGGCAGGGTATGATCCACAAACTGAAGTGTAATCCGTTGACAAAGTGATCAAATTAAAATAATATTACAGAGAAGGTGAATAGTTACCAGTTTGAGATTAAACGACAATTAGCTCATTAAAACATCTCCTATCAAAACAAAAAGTGACATGTAATAGATAGATAATTACATATTATATATAACAGTGGTTTTCATATGTAACAGTCTAAATAATGGCAAATTAAACCATACAAACAAAAAAAAGATGTGAAATCAAGAATCAGTTGAAAATTAGAGGAAGTGAGAATCAGTAGTCGGGGCGTTCAGGGACATGAATCAAGTAGTTTTGTAATGATGTATGCTTAACAGTAATATCTGTGTGTGCTGAAGGTGTGGGAGCTCAGTGACCTTGACAGAGACGGCATGTTGGACAGAGATGAATTTTCTGTGGTAAGAAATTTGCTAATATCACAGATATAAAGAAACCACAAAGTTCAGCTTCAGCTCAGGGTGCTTTTGAACTGCTGCATTTTCTGTACAGTTTCCCTCAATGTGTCACAGCATTTATCTTCAGGCATCATATCAGGGCTTTCTAGTACATGTTTTCAAAGAGGTGTTTTCCCTAGTTTGACTCTCTGCATAATTTTGCTGCAGGAATAGATGTAAAGGTTTCTATTTGTGTGCTTATATTTGCAATCTCAGTAGCTCAGACTGTGAAAATTACTTCTTTCGCCCTCAATACAACAAATTCCAGGCACGTGGAAGACGTGTGAAGAGGAATAACTACAGGATGTTTCATTGGTAATTTCCTTTTATCATTGATTTTTGTTGCCCTCCTTTCCCAGGCTATGTATCTGGTGTACCGAGCTCTGGAGGGAGAGCCTGTTCCCATGTCCCTACCCCCTCCCCTGGTTCCACCCTCCAAGAGGAAAAAACCCTCTGTGCCTCCCGTGATGCCACTGTTACCCTCACCCCCCTCAGTCAAAGACAGTCGCTCCTCCCATGCTGCCTCTAAGACCATGCCCCATCCACCTAAACCCGCCCCAGCTCCTGTCCCAACACCAGCAGCTGCCCCTGTGAGTACCGGACCCATCTCCCCAGTACGTTTATTTTACTACAACAAACTTTTAAAATGATTTCAAACTGGATAGTTCAGTGCGTTTTTCAAAAGAACAAGACGAGAGGGAGCGTGAAGGTAAGTAAGCTTTGGAGCCAGTGTTATGTCATCTGCTGTGGGTGTTGCTTTAATTTCACTATGAAGCAACTTTGTTGCCAGTTAAAAGTCTGTCTTGTTGCCTGTGCAGTGGGTGGTGTTGCCAGCAGACAAAGCAAAGTACGATGAGCTGTTCAGCAAGACAGACAGTGACATGGACGGCCTTGTGTCTGGACCTGAAGTCAGAGATATCTTCCTAAAGACTGGGCTGCCCTCTGCCACACTTGCACGTATCTGGTAAGTAGCGACAAAATTCACCCCTCATATAAATCTAGTTCTGTAAAACACACACTTGTAGCTTCTTTGTTCATTGATGTTGAACCTTTTTACTCCCTGTAAAATACTGCCTGTGATGATGAATCTAATGACAGCGTCTGGAGTGAACATTTGTCATGTGACCTGTAATAGTTTAGTCCTAGGAGATATTGGTGCAGGATAATAGCAGCAGTTTTTACAGCACTGCAGTTCTTGCTGACATATCTGACCAGGACGTTATCACATCATATGGATTTTTTATCCTCACACGGCTGATTGGCTTCTGTCCTGTTGTGTCTGTCCCGTGTTTTGGCTGCCATAACCACTGAACTTGATGATCAGTCGGGCTATCAAAAATAGCCGTTGCCCGAGGTGTAAATCGTTACTCTCTTATGTAACCTCTGTCCGTTTGTGTTCTCAGGGAGCTTTGTGACATTGGAGACATCGGGAAACTGACCCGAGAGCAGTTTGCCCTGGCGCTCCATCTGATCAATCAGAAGCTGACTAAAGGCCTGGACCCTCCGCAGAGTCTCTCCCCAGAGATGATCCCTCCATCTGACAGACAAAACATCAAACAGGTGAGTCACTCCGAGCGCTCATGTCTGTTAATAACAAGTTGGGATGTCTGAATTCTTTTTTCTTGTCTCTATTCAACGTGTAGATGTGCCTGACGATACAGAAAAAGAACATATGTTTATAATTAAAAGGAAACCTGGTTCAGAACTGATGTATCCCTAATAATAAGATGGATGGTGTTAATTAGAACAATCACCAGCAGTGGTAGTGATAACCAAAGTGAAGTACAATAAGCTGAGTCGTTGTATGAATTACTGTATGTCTTGAACACTGCTGCCTGATATTGATTAATCACATACTGTGTTTAAATAGAGATGAAGACATCTGGCAGTATTTTTCATTTTTAAACACAGAAATTATATTTCTTGCCTCTCTTTGTATGTTTACTGTATTTTCTATATTATTGTTTTAGTGTGTTAGAATAACTGAATTATTGTTTGTATATTTCTGACAAAATTTTTTGACCTGCGTTGTTCCTTCTTTCTCCTGTTTTTGTGCATTAGGGGTTTTTTTTATGCTTGCAGCTGCTTGTCTTTCTTTTTTCCTCCTTATGCAACATTTTTATGCTCTTCCCCTTATGTCTACTCTTTACATTTTTTACATTTCATCCACTTCATGTGTGCAGCAGGATGATCCTGAGTGAGTGTGTGCTAATTTACTTATTTGGGGAGCATCTCATTGCTTTTAACAGGCCGCCTCTCTTTGTCATCTTTCCGTCTTGTCTTCCTCGAACTAAAAATTATATTTTACCTGTATTCATCTGTATTTGTCCCAGAGTTTATCATCTTTAGCTATTTAAATATTTATGATTAGGAGGTAAGCTGGCGAGAGCAGAGGTTGCTGTTTAAAGTATTTTGGGATGTACCGACGGCATCGCGGTCTGTCTGTAGATGCAAATGAAAGGATTGACGTTTGCTCGATTTAACTTCAAGAGCAGTGGAGTTTCTGGGAGTCTCCACCTTCTTAACGTTACAGAGCAAAGTGAAATCCAACACAGTAGATATATTTGAAGAAAAACCTTGGACCCAGAGCTTCTCGACATTAGTGGTATCCTCCCAGTATTACCCATGAGTTAGTCTCCTTCCCATCTCTGCCATTTTGTTTTTCCATCTGTGATGGATCATGTGTACATTTTGTAAAGCCATCAGTGTAGCGCTGTTGTTCATTTGTTTGTGCTGTGCTGATTTTTCACCAACATATGTCTTCTCTAATGTTACACACTGAGCCTACACTTTACATATATGATTAGAGGTAATTCTTTGTCTAGATTCAAGGAGCTTTCATCACTGTTATACCTTCAGTACTGAGTTTAATCCTCTTCTATCCTCTGCCTCGCATCCTCTCCAGAATAACGTGGTTAACCTGGCAGCTGACTTCTCGGCCATCAAGGAGCTGGACTCTCTCAGTAATGAGATTGTCGAACTACAAAGGTAAGCTTTTGTTCTCATATATATGTTTAAAAAATGGTATCCAGCACTGACCAGCAGGATGCAGCATTTCCCACAAACACAGGGAACTGGGTGAGCTGGCCAAATTGTAAATATATTGGGACACACTGGTTCAAGTATTCAAGATTATATCAGTCTCACTCTCTCTGACTTTGTTTAAACACACACACAGCTTCAGCGAAAATAAATAAATAGACCGTGTTTTTGCTACAGGCTACCAAACACAGCAGATGGTTATAAAGCTGAGTTATGTAGCTGCTGTCTGACAGTGAGGAAGAGATGCTCCAGAATACGCCAGACTTCCCTTCTGTTTTTAAAATGAAATAAAATGACCACATACCAGTGTGTTTACTTAACCATAAACTTCTAGTTTGTTTCACTTATGGTCAGCTATCAGGTTATCACTATCAGTTTTTATGGATTTAAATGTCATAACGTGCAGATTTCAGCTTCTCTATTTATGAAAGCTGAGAGTGAGAAGTGAGAAAGTTTCCTTCCACCCCACCCCCCATAAGTTTCGACACACACACTCACACACACACACACACACACACACACACACACACACACACACACACACACACACAATAACAGATGTTTGATGTAGGAAGGAGAGGTATGAAAGATGGAGAGAAATGGAAGCTAAGCGACAGAGATCTGAGCTTCAGACAGGCGGCAGATCGAGAGGAGCTTGAAAATGTTTGTTTGTGACTGCTTTAAAATCTGGGAGAGAGCTTCAGTTCATGATGCGGAGGATGGCGAGGATGATGATGATGATGATGATGATGATGATAGGTAAGAGGAGATGGGAGAGATACTCAGTTTGAGCTGACAGTTGGTTTGCTGGTAGAAGATGTGCTGCTATCAAGGGAGTTGTGCATTTTGACGTGAGATGAGAAAGAATATAAAAATAGCTGCTGTTATTTTAGTCATGTTTAAATGGATGGCAAAGTGTAACTACTTTTTAAGGTGGATGCAAGTTTTTGTGATGTTATGTATTGTTTTTACTCAGCAAATGTACACTATTCATACTAAAATGTTACCTTTTGTATGTAGGTGGTAATGATTACTGATTTAAGAGCTGAGACAATAATACAACATGTATGTGTAATATGTGTAAGAAGCTGATCTTTTTGAAAATTTAATCAATCAGAACCTATCAGTATGTTTTATCAGTTGCATTCAGTTTTACTGAAAAGCACAGTTATGTGAACTTGTCGTGATATACTGTATATTTTTGGGGAAATTCCTCAAAGTTTTGCTATGTTATTTCTGTTCTTATACATTTATAAAAACATAATGCCCTTTGACATACATTTGATAATATTCAAGGTGTCTGAAGTTGAAAATATTAGATCCAGACAACCCAAAGTTGGATATTTGTAACTGGTGAAAAATTAAGTACTTCAATTCAGAGTTGCAATTGGAATCATTTATAGCAATCATGACTAGAGATGCAGTGTTTTAACAGATTTCACTATTAACCGCGATTTGAAATGTCAGTTTTGTTGTGTTAAAGGCTCAGACACTTTCTGTCACTTTCAAACAATGATGCCAGTGCAATTTAAACCAACGGCAACAAAACAGGAAAAGGAGAATTGCACCATTTATAAATAACGCTCATAACACCTGCATACGAGATGCTCTCAATTTCCTTCTTTCATTTTTACTAAAACTGCAAAAAAATCCAAAATGTTCATGTGATTTTATTATATCCGTAGTGTTGTGAAATAAATTAATGCATTATAACCGTGAAACTGTAAAACTGAAGATTTTAATCGTGCTATCAAAATCTATAACCGTCACATCCCCAGTCATGATTAATGATTAAGTTTAATGTCTGTCGGTTGTGACTTGACTGAAGCACACCTCTGAAGGGAAACATGTTTTTGTTTCTGGTGTTTTTTTTTTATGATTAGTAATAGCAGAAAAGTAAAATGGTTTTGCACACTAATTATTATGTTCTTACTTCTCACTCCACCCTGTTCCATTTCCTCTCTGGGTGGGTGGATGAAAGAGTGGAGCAGAGGATGAACATAACGGGCAGCACAAATGATGAATGTTGTAGGTTGGCTTATCATCACTCGTCCCTCCTCCCCTTCCTTCTCCCTCCATCCTCAAGGCAGCCATCTGCTTCTCACCCCTCATCTCCCACACATTTGACTGAGCAAGCACATGCTCACTTTCCACAACCAGCGCCGTGCATCCGCAGCCCTGAAGCCTCACACACACACACTCCACCTTTCTTCATATCAGTTCACACACACACACACACCTGCTGTAACTGCAGGCGTTCAGGCGGCACTATTTGTACAGTGGAGTTCAGGACATCATGGTGGCTCAGGGAGAAGAGGTGGTAGTGGTTCAGGGGCATGGTAAAGAAGGCTCAGCAGAAAACTGGCTAGGGCTGGGTGGACTTGGAGTACCGGGTCTACCCTCTCTGTCCTCGGTGGCTAAATACTCCTGTCTCTTGTGCTGGGCCCCCAGGGAGAAGAGTTCTGTGGAAGAGGAGATCAGGGAGAAAGAGGAGGCCATCAGACAGCGCACCAGCGAAGTGCAGGTAAGGTCTCATAGTCTCTGTTTGTCTGCAAGTCTGTTTCTGTTCCCAGTGCAGTGGACACCAGGAGAGAGAGGAATTTATGGGCAGACAGGATTGATGGCATTTGCTCTTGCGCTTCTTCTTCCTCTGGTGTTACAACGTCACTTGTGTGCATGTATGAGCATGTCTATACTGCTGCTGTCCCGCCTTTTTAAAAATAAAAATCCAGATGAGACAAAGCCGACAGTAAGATTTGTAGGTGCTAAAGCAGCTGTTCACTTTTGTTGTAATGTATATACTAGAGGAGGAGATCAATAATACATTTGGCCGGCAATCTTAGATGCTTGTTCAGAACACATTTATGGTGTCCTTGTGTAGGCGTGTCTGCCTGCTCTGAGCCTGAGAGATGGGTTCTATTTTTGGGAGCTGATGGCTTAAAGGGCTAGTCTGCTCCACTTTTGGGAATTCAGTCTGATGCCGGAGTGTGAGGGTGGATCTCAGGGGAGTCTCGTGCTGATGTAGCTGAGTTTCTTAGCTGCACTGCAGAATAGCCTCAAGTGCTTTTGGCTATTTATACTGTGATGTGTTTTCTAAATATATTCCTCGACATCACATATTGTCGTTGTCGTGATCTGTGCTGCTGCCCCTGCCTACACTCAACACTAAGTCTTCCCCTGCAGGGTTTCTCAAAGATTGAGAATTTAAATGTAGAGGTGGCACACGGTGGCTCAGAGCTCTGACATCCATCTCTTGAAAGTTGGCTATAAAATTGGCTATTAAAATTATATATTAAAATTAAAACTAAACAAAAAACAGACTATGTTAACGCTTGTTTCCATCAGACTGGTGGAGATATTGCTGATTATTAATCTGCCCTGTTTTGGACTGTTGCAAAGCTCTACTCAACAGGACAATAGAAGTCTCACTGACATATTTATATATAAACAATCTCCAGTATCTAAACCAAAATAAAAATCATACAGCTAGCAACTTCCCTTTGCTCCTTCTTGATACCAGTGGGCAGACTTCTGTCAAACAGTTGGCCTCATGTTGGGTGTTTCTGTGGACTGGAAGTTTGATCTTTGCGGCACTTCTGCTCTGCTAATGAGTCACCTCTCATGAATTCCTGGTAATTCTAAACTTCCAACCTTTTTAATCAGTTTTTTTACTTTATTAGACAGCACCGATGGAAAATAATGTATTCTGAAGATTAAAGAATGTCTTGTTTTCCTTAATCATCCATATTTGAAATAATCTGATTAATTAAAGTTTATCATTGAGCTCCTTTTCTGTTTCTTTGTACCAAGGTTAGTCTGTGAAAGAACACACAAACACATTACTTATATTCCCCTTTGTCCTCTTTGGCTTGATGTCTGCAGGACTTGCAGGACGAGGTAGCAAGGGAAAATGAGGAGCTGCAGCGGCTACAGGCTCAGCGTCAGAAGGTCCAGGAGGCCTTGGAAGAGCTGGACCAACAGAAAGGCTCTCTTGAGGAGCAGCTGACTCATATTCGCCAGCAGACCAGCCAAGAGACCCAGCTGGTATGTCTTCTCTTCATGGGAGATTTCTTTTCAATACTTAATTTCTTTAAAGCTACAGAACTGACTGATCGCTAGTGAAGCACACCAGTAGTATGAACTGATAACTGATTCCAGTCACATGACTCCAGTCTGGAGTTATAGCAGCTTATTCATAATGATTGCGTCTACCAGATTTCATCTCTGCAGTCGGAGCATGAGGAGCAGGAGCAGAGGATATGTCAGTATGAGGAGGAGCTGGTCCAGGCCCGAGAGGAGCTCCTCGCTCTGCAGGAGGAGAGCAGGAGGTTGCAGGAGAAGGTCCAGGCAGCTCAGGAGCAGCTCACACCTCTGCAAGAGTCTGTCCGTGACTCCTTTACACAAGTTGCACAGGTTGGTTTGTGTGAATCTGTCTTGTGCTCATAAAGATGACTTTTCTATGCAGAAAATAGGACCTATATTTTATTTTTCTTTCTCTGTGTTATACTTTGAACCTCTCCATCCCTCTGCTGTCTTAGGTTCAGCAGAAACTGAACGACCTGCAGGTGGAGGAGAGGTCAGTAACTGCTCAGCTCAGCTGGAAGAGAGCCCTGGAGGATAGCTCCCCTGTCATGGTCAACGGATCCGCAGGCCCCATTGCAGAGCTGCACCAGGGGGACCCCTTCCAGCAGGACCTCTTCCAGGATGACCAGCCGAAAGAGCTGAAGGAGGAAGAACCAGCTGCTGTCTGCAATCAGCAGAAAGAACATTCAGATCAAAAAGAGAAAGGAGTGAACGAGAGAGAAGAGGAAGAAGAGAAAGAGGACGAGAGTCCAAAGACTCCAGAGGAGGAAAAGATGAAACCTGATCCCTTGGATGATCTCTATACTAGTCTAGCCTCCTCTGAGTTGTACAATAATGTGTCAGCTCTTGGCAAGCCACAGGAGAACTCTGTTAGGGTAATACACTTACCTTAATTACCAAAAATAGGATCCTTTTTTAACACCCAGCAGTCATTCAAGACAAGCAGACATGATTTATATTCAATGTGATCACAGTTTTATAGCGTCACAAGAATTATACCAAATGTAAAATATAATGCAAGTCTCAGAGGATGTTTTTCTGTAAGTAACACCATTGCTGTGTTGTACTCTCATGTCTTCAGGAACAAAGAAGCCCTACACCTGACGTCTCCTCGGAGGTCACAGATGAGGCAGAGGAATCGCCTAAAGAGAGCCCACCAAAGGTAAAGGTAACTAAAATATGCCGGTGTTATACAGACGGTCAGCATTAGTCTGTCTTTGTTGTCCTAAATCCTGGATGTCTGTGTATTCTTGCTATTTGTGCAGAGTGCCATTCAAAATTGTCTAATATAAGCCAATCATATATTGATAATATGCAGAAGTGTAAATGCCTCATAAAAAGAACGTGAAGGATGCATTGGGATCCAACCCGATCCGATTAATTAAACACAATGTTCACGACATTTACTGTAGTGTTCAAGTTGTGAGCAAAGCCCTCTGCCCGCTGTTCAATAGGTTGCATCGCCAGAGCCAGAGAGCAAAGAGGAGCCAGCAGAGTCACCAGAAACCACAATCACCTCCTCATTACCACCTCAAGTCGGCCCTCGCTCCATGCCGCCTCAGACCAGCCCTCCCTCCCTGCCTGAGATGGACTTCTTCCATTCAGACCCCTTTACTGACCGTGAGTCGCCACAAATGTCGAGTTTAGTTAATACAGGCTTACAAATAAACTTGCTTTGTACTGAGGTTCCCTTTGTTTGGAAAAAGCTGTCCTGCGCCTTAAAATTGAATTGTTTTACAGATTTAATTGCATTTATTCTTCATTTTAAAGTGTTTTAGATACTTTCAGAATAATGTAGTTAACAATTTGTGGTACCAAATTCTTGTACATGTGTTGTCAACGTCATATCGATGAATGTTTTTTCACCTTACAGACGATCCATTCAAAGATGATCCGTTCGGAAAAGCAGATGTTGCAGGTGAGTTCTTGAAGTTAAACCTCTTTAGTGTGAAATAAATCTTAAGATACTTCAGTATGTGTTTGATGTACAAATTCTCATTCATATTCTCTGTCTGTTGCTCTCAGATCCATTCGGAGGAGATCCCTTCAAAGGCTCTGACCCCTTTGCTGCAGACTCATTCTTTGCACAGACCTCCAGCGTCCCCTTTTCCTCGGACGACCCATTCTCTGCCTCAGCTGACCCTTTTGGTACCACTACTGGCATGCCAGAACCAGACCTGTTTGCTGCGAAGCTGAGCGACGCACCAACTGCACCACCAACTGCACCAGCAGCAGCAGCAGCTTCAGATCCATTCATCTCCAAACCTACCAATCCAGCTTTAGCAGCCAAGGATCCATTCACCTCCACGGGGAACAATATGGCCGATTCTGACCCATTTGGAGGCAAAATGAACGCCACTGGGGAGGCGGATCCGTTTGGTTCTCAGGACGGAGGGACAGATCCCTTCAGCTGCTCTCCACCCAACTCTGATCTGGCCGTGGTGAGTCGGCATGCTGTCAAACTTATTCATAATGTATTGGGTATTTCTAATATAAAGAATTTGGCAGCAATTAAATCTTAGTTGAATGTGAGGCTGTTTAAAGTGTTTTCATCAGTATTTTTTGTAAATTCAACAGTGGAAATTTTAACTGTAATCAGCTGAACAAAAATATTATGTATTTTTCAACATTTAGTGAAGCTTTACTTTAAGTTTTATTCAATGCATCTGTAATTTATATGTTTAAAAATGTCCAAACAGAATGAAATCATTTAATTTTAGTTTTTCAGAAGTAAAACAATTACAGAAGATTTTAATATAAATGTTCACATTAGATATTAGTATTGTAGTAAAATAGGGTATTGTTTTATCTGCATATATAAATCTTATTTGTTTGTTTGTTTGTCAGCAGCTCAATAATTGCTTCTTGGTCTACCTTGCAAAATAGTAATCAAAAGGAACATTAAGAAATTGAAAATGGTATTAACAAATTAGTGACATTTAGTTTTATCATGTCACTATAAACCTGAAAAACAAGTCAAATGAAACAAGGGAAATTATGTGATTGCTGCAGTAAATCGCAGCAATTAAATGTGAATTTAGTGCTTAATTTTAAATGAATGTACATAATTTATAGTTTAAATGAATCACATTAGGTTCGAGGATTTTCATCTCCACAGCAGTATGTATAGTACAGTAATGTGTATGTTCTGTTTTCAGAAGGACACTGCAGCAACCAATGACCCGTTCGCTCCAGGTGGTACTACAGTCAACGCCAGCTCAGATCCAGGTATGACTTGTGCCATAGTGCCATCCTCTGGGGACAGATCCCACTGCAGCGGTTAAAATAATGTAACATGCGTTATTCACAGTGTCTGTATGTCGCCAGTTTCCTGTGCTCAGTGACTTTTTTCATGGTCGTGTGTTTCAGATCCGTTCGCTGCTGTGTTTGGTAATGAATCATTTGGAGGGGGCTTTGCAGATTTCAGTGCCTTGACGAAGGTAATCGAGTGTTGTTGTTCATGAGCTGTGCTTCACCCACACAGTCCTGAAATAACACTTTGTGTATCAAGTCAGAAATAACAACTGTCAGTTATTTAAGTCGGTAGAAGCGGAAGTGAACTCACTTCTGCTGTATTACCAGAACATTCAGGAAGACTGTGAGTGAGTTGTTGAGTGTGTTGTGGTTTTGGGAGGAAACACTTGGATGCTAAACTTATCAATCAGGACATACAACATGCAACAATGATGCATGTTGGAAAATTGATGTGTGTTTATTAGTAGCCACTTCACACGTCATATAGTCCTCCTGTTTTTGAAAACACAGTATGTATTTAATTCGGTGTTAATGTTCTGTTTCAGTCAAACGGTGCTGACCAGTTTGGCATCAACAATAAAAACCTGTTCCAGGAAGACAACCAGTCTGCCGGCCCTGATGTGCCCCCAGCCCTGCCCCCAAAAACGGGTACGCCAACGAGACCACCTCCTCCACCTCCAGGTCAGTACTTTGATCGTTCAGTCTCACTATGGAAAGGTAACTTTTGTCATGTGTAGTGCCTCTTTTCAGGATGTTTTCTGCTCCATGTCTTACTTTGTTGTCCATCCCTTATCTGTGGCTCTGTCTCTCTGTCTCTCTGTCTGTCTGTCTGTCTGTTTCATCAGGTAAGAGATCGTCCATCTCCAGAACAGAGTCCTCTGACTCCTTCCAACGACGAGGGCATTTCCCTGCAGGAGACTTCTCCTCAGCCTCCTCCTCTTCCCTGCCTGCCAAGGATCCTTTAGCCGACCCCTTCGCCCCCTCCTCCCCTCCTCGTCACAACGTACGGGAAGCTGACCGATTTGCCAGCTTTGACAAAGTGAGCACCTCCCTCTCGCCCTCTCCCTCACCTTCACCTGACTCTCAATAGTCGCGCCATCTTCTCCTTTATTTTCCTGCTAATAAATCACGTTTAGTTGTTCAATAAAGTCGCAAACAAATCAGGCCAGCTTTATAAATCACTCCATCCACTGCCATTTAAAAAGTCCCAAAGAAGTGAACCTATCGGCTTATGTAAAGTGTCACACAGGAGCTCTTGATATTTGTTTATTTGACAACCTCATTTTCTTGAGCTAAGCTGACATAAGCTATTAAATCTTCTATATTTGATTTTCTTTTTCTTGCATCCTGTCTGCTGCTGGTGTATATTTTAGCTCTTTGATATGATTGCAATATTTCCTTGCCATGTAAAGATTCTTGATACTTGTAATTATTTTTTGTTACTGATTTATATATTGGGATTGCACTTAATTTAAGCCTTATGATTGAAGTTGCACTGTCTTACTTTAAAAGGAAATGTACAGAGATGTCATTATAGCAATTCATATATAAACTATGCAACATATTTGTATTTAGTATCAGGCACAGGTTCTGTTACAAAGTAAAGAGATAGCAAGTCCCTCCTCAGGGTTGGCAGTGAATGGAGAGATGAGAGGCTGCTTGTATTTGGCTTTTGTTAGCCATCCCAACTTAACACACTGACATTACATGTGGCCTGTTTCATTTCGAAATGAGATATTTATTTTGTTTTATTACAAAATGTTTCATTTAATGCTGCGATCGCATCTCAGGTCAAATTTCAAATTGCCGTTGGTGCAAAGCGGTCATTCTGGTTCAGTCAATATGTCGCTGAGTCGGCACATTTATGGCCTAAAGGCATCGCATCAGTTGACCTTGACTAGACAGAGAGGTGCAGAGCAACGCCTGCTGCGTCATGAGTGAGATCCCATTTCAATCTATAAACTCAAAGTCTCATGAATTTATCAGTGTTTTACAAACTAATCGAAAAAAATGTCTAGCAGCTGTGTGAGTGAGAGCCAGGTTGCTGTAATCATGATATTGTTTTAATCAAGTAGAAGTCTGTTTTCTTCTCACTCATTTAAGTGCAAATAGTCATGAAAACATTCAAAACAATAAAAGAAGCTGTTGTACGATTGTCTAGACACAGATTAAACCTCTGTTGATACATCAGTAATAAATTAGTAACAGTATTAAAATCCTCTCAGCTCTTCCCTTTGTAATACCGCATAGAAATGTACTGTCACGCTGTGAATTTGGGATGGATGACCATTATTAAAGTGTTGATCCTAGTGCCTCTCCTGTCACATGACTGCACCCGCATGTCCCCGGTGAACCCTGACCTGCACGCACTAACTGTGTGTTTGAATAGCTGGCTCTCATTCACTCATACCACTGCCTCCGCCATTCCTCAAATCAGTGTTTATTTGTTTTTCCCCTTTACCGCTATTTATTTATCCGTGCATCCATCTGTTCATCCATCCATCCCTCTGTTTATCAGTTCATTCAGCCTTTGTCTGGTCGAGAAACAGATTGCCTGTATTCTCTTTCTCTCTCTCACACTCTCTCTCTCTCTCTGTGTCGTTACACCTCTGTCATAAAAGTTGAATAAAGAGTTGAATCAAGGGCACCATCTCTGGCTTCTATGTGCATCCATGACACCACTATCTGCAAATGCCTGAGCTTTTTAAAGGACGATGCCGACATTTTTGCAGTTCATTTGTGTTGTGACTACACTCGACATCGCCGCTGACGTTTTTCAAAGCATGCTTTAAATTTCAGATTATTTCCTTCCTTTCAAGCAGCCCACTTTTGGTCATTTCTGTTGTTTAGTTGTTTCGCGTTGTAAGCTCGTCTAATTTGTTAGTTTGTACAATAACGGAAGGAAAACTTTGACAATAATGAAGGTAGACATATTATTAATCATGTTAGTTTTCATTTTCATATATTTTAATACTCCAGTGGCCACACTGAAAGCAGGCAATTATGTAACATTTAGAGAATTTGTACAAACTGGTCCGAAACATGTAAAAACACCAGTACAGTACAGGTCCTTCCAAGTATTTTGACAGAATCCCAGCTTCAGTAAAAAAAAACAAAAAAAACAGGCCGACAAACATGGCAGATATGTGAAGGGTTTCTTAAACAGCACAACGCATCATTCCTCTGGCTAAGTGCTTTATTGATGTCTCACTTCATTCACATTTAAAAGCAGCAGTGGGATGTATCACCTACAAGTAATAAATGCATGTTCTCTACTAAATCTGTTACATGTTTCTTAAATGTTCTCATCATGCATGTTGGGCTCTACTCTACACTGAAATCATCTGCTCATCAGCTCTTGTGAACGTCGTCATCGCTTCTTACTTTTCCTTTGCATGGGTGGATACGCACTGGATGACCTGTGATGCTTCTGTCTGTCGTTCATTGAGATTAACGAACCTGTTGACACAGTGCATGGACAGTTTTCTAATGATTAACTGACTTAACCGGCGTAGTGTGTGGTATTTAAAGTTCCCGTCTTTCGCCCCTTTTTTTGTTGTTGTGAACTTACAAATGTGCTTTTTTTTCACAAGACTTTCATTCATTCCTCTCCATGCTTATATTTGAGTCCTTGCTTTTACTCTGATCACATGCCTCCACAAGATGTGTGATGACACAAGCCTGAGAGGCAATGACCTTCACTCTCTTCATGGTCATCTTTGATCCATTGAAACTTTTTTAAGTAGCTTGTTGTCATTTGTGGTTTTGTTGTGTTTTGGTAAGAGGACTGAACCATGACATTTTGGATTTATAAACCATTCTCATGATGGACATTTGAACTCATCACAGCACAGGTGTAACTAATAACAATGATGGCTGTGTTGCATTCAGGTGTGTCAGTGCCAGAGTCCTGATACGCTGCATGCTGGCTCACTGACACAGATACCTGTTTGTTAACTACAGATAATGTTGTTAGTTACACCTGTGAGAAGGCTCTCAAAATATTGGCCGCACATCACCGACACTGTGATGGCCCCACTGAACTACTGTGGCAGTATTTTACCCACTTACCTCCTCTGTGACCTACCACACCACAGCTGTAGAGATACCAACAGATATACTGACGTTGATATATAAGTACGAGCATACATGGTGGCTGATAAGCCACAAGAAAACGCAGAGGGGTGTCACAGTGGGCTAAGATGCAAACCACAAAAGCTGTGACAAACTTGGTTTGATTCCAGCTATGGATCTTTGTTGCATGTCATTCCCATGGCTTTATTTAACTCATCTCCTTAAGTTCCTCAAAAATAATCTTTAAAAAACAAACATTGCCATACAGAAAGATATGTTTGAGGAACTATTATTACATAGTTTGTCCACCACACAGTTTACAAACTGTAAAATCTCCCGCTCGTCAAGGGCACAATTTTTAAATAACCATGTTTAAGGGATTATTTCAAATGTTTTTCTGTGTGTTTATTTAAAAGAATAGTTGGCCGTTGGTTAAATATATTATCTGAGATACAGTGTATCCATACTGACTTCAAAGAAAGTATAAATAAACCCAAAGTGGCAGCAAAACTCTGAGGTGTTATTCCTGTAAACATGAGTACACGGGTGTTGCAGAGCAAGACAAAAAAACTGCAATACTTTTGAAATGGAATACAACTGCCTGCCAATTAGCAGTTCCTTTATGGAGCTTATAATGTTAAATGATAATAAATGATAATAATGTGTTTTATCATCGCGCCATTGTTGTTATTGTTTATCTGTTATCATCAGGCTCTGAGAACAAGTTTTTATCTTTGAGAATCTGTTAACTGTACATGTCTTTGTCTGTGTTTGTGTCTCCTTTCACCCCCATATTTCTTTGCATATGTGTTGTTCCTTACTTCCTCCTTGTGTGTGACGTGTGTGCGTGTGTATGTGTGTGTTTTCTGTGTTCGTGGAGCAGTATCCAACAGAGGAAGACATGATAGAGTGGGCAAAGCGCGAGAGCGAGCGAGAGGAAAAGGAGCGACTTGCCAGGCTCACCCAGCAGGAACAAGAAGACCTGGAGCTGGCCATCGCACTCAGCAAGTCTGAACTCTCCTGAGGAGCTCGTTTTGCCCCTTCCTCCTCCTCCTCCCCTCCTCGTCCACTGGCCCTGCTCGGCACAGCACAGCCCAGCCTGGCCCAGCGCAGAACGCACCAAAGCAAAGTGGGGACTGTATAGGACTGATTCAGCAGCACTTGCTGACCCCATGAAGAGACTTTCTTAGAATAAACCCATCTCTCTGAATCTTTCGATGCCCCCTTACTCCCCAGACTGTGTTCACTCTTCACTGGCGTTGCAGTATTGTGTTTTTTCCCCATCCTGTTGGTCTTTGTGGTTTCATTTTGGAGGAGAGGACCAAGATGGAGTGTACGCTCTACAGAATGGATTGTTGAATGCAATGCAGTGAATATGGATTTAGAGATTTCAACACCAGGCTACAAATGCCACATTAATTCTCCAGAATATAATTTATTTAAACATGCGCTCAAAACTAGATTGAAATGTCAAAAGTCCTGTCTTTTTCCGCTAACAGTACTCACTACACTTTATTAACACTCACTCTAGCATTTGAAGTTATATTGAGAGTGTCATGCGATTTGATTAATTAAAAATAGACTTGCTAATTTTGGAGAGCCCCAAAATCCCCTCCCAATTTCCTCCCAGCTGTTGGTTAATTTTCTGAAACTAAATCGTAAATCAGCAAGTTGGAGAAAATGTGCTTTTTTTTTTGGAGGCACTGTAACAAAATGAAGTCCTTTTGAAAAGGAAGCGACCCTGTATTTTTCCAGTCCTTTATGATGGCAGGCGGCCTGTGAGATTTTTCAACATTTCTACATGTTTAACTGGAAGTTATCAGTCCTCTGATATGTGAAATGCATGTGCAGATTTATACTAAAATTGAACAAATCCATCACAGCTACCACATTGAGCTTCTACATACTTTCATTTCTTTTAAATATGAGTAATGCATTGCTTTGTCCAGAATCTGTTCAGTCTGTGTTGGAAAGTTTTGGGGAGATACTGAAAGGAATGAAACTACATATATTACATGTAATGGTTACATATTAATTAGCATTAAATTTCAGGGCACACTACAAGGGATTGTACAAAACAAGAACACAGCTGCTTTGCCCAAAACATTCAGTATCTGAGATTTAGATGACGCAGAATTCCCAAATACTTATTACCTTTTAATTAAAATGAAATGTTCATGTTGCCTGAGATCAAAGAATGTTTTTTTTTTTTTTTTTGCTGAAATGTGGCCGGGAAACTAGTGAGTTTGGACAATTGCAGACAAACACAAGTCCAAAAATAGAAACTAGGCTGTCGTAGATGAATGTATGAGTGTGGAAAAACAGATTTATACCCATGTTACCTGCTCTGTTTACACAGACATTAAACAAATAGTGTTAATAGTCATTTGTCGTTAATTGTTAACCATGATTTATCCACATAAAGAACCTCCTCCTCTTCCTCCTCCATACTGGGAGGTCAGTGTTGGGCACAGAGCCATCTCCCTAAATCATTGTCTTGGTGAATGACTTTAGTAGCATGTATGTTGGTTGTGTAACTATTTTTAATGAGAGACGTGTATTTAAAGAAAAAAAAACTTCAAGTAGTTGATATCCAGTTCACAAATCTCACACCAGGTCCCATTTTCTAAGTGTGCCACTGTTGGTGCTTCTTTTTTTCTTTTTCAGTTTCAAAGTCTTACACAAAGTCAGTAAAAGTCGATAAGAGTAATTTGGATCAGTTTGTCTTCTTTCTGTCCACTTCAGGCTCTGTTGAGGATTTAACTTGCAAAAGACCTAATGGTGTATTGTGAGGATAAACGCTCCTGTTGCACTGCGGCCTCATTCCTGTTAACGCCCACACAGCAGTCGGTTGGCCAGTGATTCTCCTTGCTGGGCAGTTGTGTGTTTCTCCCAGAAAATAAGTTACTTAACACTGAGTGCTGAACTGTGATAGACAGTTTCTGAACAAGGGAAGGCCTGGTTAAAAGGCAGGAGTGTTTTTATTTTCTTTGCTAATTTCTGACCAAACAGTGCACAAAATTTTGGACACCTCTTCCTGTTCTGACTTTCCCTTCTCGGCCTTGTTTAGAACGAGCGTCGTCATAGTTTCCTCTTCTCGTGTTTAACCAGTTTACTGTCTGTGGTTGATGCTTCCTACTCAGTGGTCTCTGATGTTGCAGTTTCTTGTAAATGCAAGAGAACAGGAGTCATCTGTCTGTTCTTCACCTACACCGCTGACTTTCTTGTCATATTACAGTTCATGCTTTCATTCTGTCACATTTAAAGGCTACCAGACACGTTACTGTCATTTGTACAGACTCCTTGAATTTTACAAATCAAGAACCACTTATGTTTCTAGGCTTACCCATAAAGGCTTTTAAACCTCAAGCTAATTGTATTTTATTTTGTATTTTCTAACATGTAAGAAATAAATCCTTGCTGGGAGGTTTGGCCAGAATATGTAATGCATTTAATTGAAACAGAATAAATATTAAACATGTGTAGTTTTGCAGTTTGTGTGTTCTTACTGGGATCAAGTCATTTTAATGTCTTTAAACAGGCAGTGGTGCAGCAATGCTGCATTATAAAAATAGCTCTTGATTAAGATCAGTGGTGGAAAGTAACTAAGAACAAAGAATTTACATTTTGAGTACTTATGTGGTCCAACATTTTACTGCATTGAGTGCAATATATTTTCCACTAGAAAATAAATGATGATGATAGAAATTAGCTCCATCTTGACCAGCAACATTAAAATTATGCTTACACATAATAAGTACATCTCTATCAACGATCCAGTAACACAGTAATGTGACTCTCACATGGGCCAAAGTAAGTTTTGCTGATAATTTGTACTTTATCTGTAATGGAGTATTTTTATATTGTTTTATTGGTACTTTTACTTAAGTAAAAATACTTTCTACACCACTGAGTAAAAGTACAGATCAACAAAACATACTCGTATGCAAAAATATTCTTTGTGTGGAATCTTATATTGTTATATGAATTATATTATTAAGCAACATTTATGTTGCTGGTTAATGTGGACTCAACTAACTGCTTTACACAAACACAAAACACATGTTATATTTTATACAAGCTGAAGTATTGCTGAGATTTGTGTATAAAATCTGTATCTTCAACATAACTAGTAACTGTAGCTGGCAGTGGAGTGAAAAGTACCCTCTGTCCCTCTGAAATGTGGTGGAGTGGAAACAGGAAGTAGCAGGAAAGTACCTCCAGACACACAACATTCATATTCATGTATGTTTTTCTCCTAAAGAGCAATTACAAACAACAGCAAACAGTCAGAAATGTGTAACAATTGCAAAAATGCTTAATTAAAAAATAAATCATATACACTATTAATATTTTAACTTTGTATTATATATGTTTATGTTTGAAATTATATTTTAAAGTGTTATTTTGCCCAAAACTGTAGATGTTCAAAATACATCAGATTAAATAAAAATGTAAAGGTCCAGTATGTAAGATTTAGGAGAACTTATTGTCTAAATATGTTGTAACTATGTTTTCATCTGTGTATAAGCACCTGAAAAAATGAATTGTTATGTTTGTTTGTTTTTTAGAATGACCTTATTGGGACCTCTTCTATGGAGTCTGCCATGTTTCTACAGTGTCCCAGAATGAACAAACCAAACAAGCAATAGATAAGATAAGATAAGATAAGATGGACTTTATTGATCCCACACCGGGGAAATTACACAGAAAGTCACAGCAGCTCACAATACACAAGGGTGATAACAAAAATACACAAATAATTAGGGCCGCCCTGGTGGCCGCCTTGGTACAGTGGGCTCCCTACATATGAAAGTCCTTCCTGCATCGACCTGGCTCCAACTCCGGCCTGTGGTCCATGGATGTTTCCTTTGCTGTGTGTCATCCATCCGCCTCTCTCTTTCTGCTTTCCTGTCTGTCTTCAGCAGTGCCTGCCCTCACAAGCTGAAAGCCATGTCCCTCTGACGCTACACTGTTGATACTCCCTCTGTAGCCTGGTTAGTGCCATTAGCTCCCCCATCTTGTTGGTGTGAGATTTTACACCCCCTTTAAAATACAGTATATTATATTTTTAAACCGTTTTTTAAAATGTTTTATTAACTTTTTTTATGTTATTATGTACGTGTTTGATCAATTAAATAAAATATACTTAGACTCACTATCTGAGAGTGTATCCTTGTCTAATCCGGAGGGCTTTAGGACCATGAAGCCAGGACCTGCAGCAGTTCCATTACAGTGCATTTAAATGGCAGATTATAATGATGATGTGAGCAACACACCTTTCCACGTCAGGGCGGAGGAAGAGCAGCTGTTGAAACTTCACTTCTGTCAGTGTGAACTCACAGTCCTCTCCTCTCCATGCCCGCCGTGTAAACCTGCTCTGTCCGGGGATAATTCTGCTCTTTCACCGGATCCCAGTGCTGTGGAATGAGTTTTATCACCAACTGGAGACGAAGCACGAAGAAAAATGAAGGCAAAAAGTGAGTAGAAGAGAAAGCTTCCGAAAATCTGTGCATATCGTGGCTCTGTCGGTACTTGTCTGCGTTGATGGCACAACATTTGATCATCAAACTGACGCTGAACAACATGTTCAGGAGCCTCATAGATCCTCTGTGCACTTGACACACTGTCCTCTGAGCAGAGTCACTGTTCAGCAGTCAGAAAGAAATAAGCCGTGTTTGACAGGAAGGAGCCCTACATCCATTAACCATGACAAACACTGGATGAAGATTGGCACCTTCCAATAAGTCTCTGTAGCCTGTTGGACAACATTACATTGATGATGTGGTCAAGCAGGCTTTCAGTCTTGTAGCACAGAGTTCAAATGCACCTTTTGATTTCATAAAAGTATGATTATTTAGTTTGTTTGTTGTTATTTCGTTCGTTTTTTGTCACATCTCTTCAGCAGTAAGATCATTTTCAACAATACTTAAATATTTATATTATGATCACGAAGAGATGATCTAATGAAGTGGTTCTACACTTTGACTTCAGGACACCCACAAGCAGATAGAAGGGTCGCAAGATGATTATCTGTGTCATAAATAGTAAATAACTAAATTCAGCCTTATCAAATCACTTTTTTTTTTTACTTCCTACTACCTTGTCAGGTGCACACTGTGATGACAGGTCCTCATGGGAAGTTGGGATTCTCACCGTAACCTAAACATATAAATCTTTAATTCTTTTGATTTGTATGTTTAAATGGCCTGAATGCTGTTTCAGAAGTGTCACACTGGCTAGAATAAAATCCTTTTTTTTAACAAAACAGAGCAGAACATGTGAGGAATGAACAGCTTCAGCTCATTTAGTCATGTGCTTCCTTGTTCCTTGTTTTCTTATGCTGGTAACAATTGAACTTAAATGTATGAAACTCTTGAGTCCTCCTCAGATCTTCACATGAGACCTCCAGTGTCCTAGCACACATCCTCCTCTCACCATCATGAGATCCATTCTTAGGCTCTCTCTAAATTGATCTTTGACCTCTTCACAGGGATGCTATGCAGGCACAAGACATACCAGACGGCCCGGACTCCCCAAGCCGGTACGTTCACATTGTGCGCACACTCATTTATTTTTACCATCAGGAACAATCAGCAGTGTCACAAAAGAAACCACAAACCATGTGATGCTCAATAATAACAACACATTTAATAACAGTTTGAATTCCTACAGATATGTTGTCAGACACAGACTCACTTTTATTTATTTTTCCAGGTTGTCAGTCATAAACAGTCCAGAATTGGATCCAATCATCACAGACTTCAGGTGGGGAAAGAAAATTAAAGTTTATATTAAACACGTTTTGAGTCTTGTGTGATACTTGATATTGGTTTTTTAAATTCATCACCAGAACGTTCCCAAGATCTGTCCCCATATCACACAGATTTTTCAAAACTTTCACTTTAATTTCTGGATTAAATGTCCCTCACAGAAATAAGTAGCTTGGGAGTGTCCACATATATCAGTGTCCGCGTTTCTATGGCTCTCGAGATCAGGTTTCTTAAACAATAGCTGGCCTGTCAGCTGCTTTTCAGTCCCCTGAGATTTCTCCCTTTTCTCTAAACAGCCTCTATTTTGTTCTTCTGTTTCAGGTTGGAGCTACCGGGTAACAATGATGGTCTGGAAACGACAAATCCATCGAATGGGTAAGACCGGACAGTGAACTGATCGTAGAGAAGAAAACTCTGGGGTGCATAGCAACAAAAATGCTCAGAGAAACTCACTGATGTCTTTAAAAGTTCTCACGGTGCTTGTTTTGCAATCCTGTATGACAGCGAGTCGCTGCGAACAGGCTGAACTTCACTTCAGTTAAAGCACTTCCTGAGTTATCAGTGACATGTTGAGGTAAAGGCTATCATAAGGTCACTGGCATTACTGCAGCTTCTCCTCACTGTTTGACATATTAATAATTCAGACAGAGAGAACCTGAGATACATCTCTCTCTGTCATGTTATGACTGGATGAGTGTGAACAGGAACCAGGTGCTTATTCAATAGTCTAATCCTGCATTCTCTGTCAAGGCATGTAAATGATTCATTAAGAGCCTGAGGAGATGGATAGCTGAGGGAGGGACCAAAAAATAAGAGCATGCAGCAAAATTAATAATTAATTGAACAAATCAAGGTTAAAGGTGCTAAACGTAGCACTCACACATTAGATTCATTTTTAGTTAGTTAGTCTCTATATGCAGCTGCACTTTCACATCGCTACGCTAAATATGAAGCTAAAGACAGGAGAGTGCATAGACTTGTACTGGCATAAAGAATGGAAACAGAGGGAAACAGCTAGCCTGCAAAATCTGCCTACCAGCTACCTTATTTACACTAATTTACACACTGACAGTATAAAGAATAGATGACATATGCATGACCTCGCCCAAAAGTTGAGATGTGGATCATTGGCGGACCTGAGGCGGGCTGAATGACGCCTGGCTACTTAAACAAGCCACCTTTAACGGCACCTACCTGTCAATCAAAGCAGCCATGCTGTTCATTATGCGTAACTTTAAACCTTAATATAATTTGAACGGATGACTACAAACAAAAATGAAACCAAAACAGTTTTTGTACCAGGCTGTAAACATGTTTATTTCTGGTGTGAAGTTGGAAATTTTGGGGGCTTATGAAGATTGAGTTGTTCTGTAGCCAGCCTCAAGTGGACGTTTGAGGAACTGCGGCACTGCCACATTGGCTTCACTTTGCTGCTTGTCTCTACACCAACTACATATTTTTAAATTTGGCAGAAATATGTCACAATTAGCTATAATCCTCGTCTTTGTGTCATAAAACAAAAGCATCATATCATTTTCTACTGAGGATTGTTTCAGGTTTTGTTTAGGCTGATTTACTATTGTGTGGTGTGTAAAAGAAGTAGAGATTTATATTATTATATTAAGCTAAAATCCTAGATAATTTGAAATAGCAACAATCCCTGTTTTTCTGTTGCCAAATCCAATTGTCTGCCATGAGGACAGCTAGTATCAAATCTAATTATGTCCACGTTAAACCCATGACTCTGTGCTCCTCACAGCACACATGAGAGGTTGAAGCAACAATTAATCCCTTTTTTTGTTTTACTACAGTCTATAAAGATAAATGGTGATTCCCCCGCGTCTTCATGTGCTGGCCAAAGTGCTCCGCTCTTGTAATTGTGTCTTTATGGGAGAGACAAATCTGTTAAACATGATGAGCACTTCGACACAGTCACATGAGTGTAATTTTTATGCTTACTTGATGTTAGCAGTGTTACTAATAGAGTGTGTGTCTGTGGTTGTGTGTGTGTGCTATATACTATGATACAGTTAATATTTCACGCTGGCTCGATGGAGAGAAATGGAGAGAGGATCTCCAGTTGTGGATTTATTTTATTTTGCAAGTGATTTATTGACTTTTGAGGGTGTTTAACTGTCTGCCAAAATAACTCACACACACCAGTTACTATTTATGCAGTAGAGTTGAAAGAATTGATAAATTAATTAGTCAATTGATGCAAAATTAATTGGGAACAATTCTAATAATCGATCATTTGAGTTATTTTTTAAGGGAAAATACCGAACATTCATCTGATGTAGCATCTAAAATCTTTGTCTCACATCTCACAAAAGAAGTAATCTGATATCAAGATATCACCTTGAGCTTTACATTGCATTTTATAGAGCAAATAATTAATTGATTTATGATTAATTGAGGAAATAATTGTTAGTTCCTGCACTAATACAGTTACTAGACTGAGGCAAACAGACAAACAACAAATCTCAAATCTTGCAATTACTCTAGAATTTAATATCCTTGCTCAGAACATAAAACAAGACTCAGATGAGTCGAGTGAATGCTAAAATTGGCATATTTGTCCTCAGTATTGACACAGACCAGAGTGTATTTAATGCTGCTACTGCTTCTTGAAAGGATTAATGTTTTAAGTGCTTTTACAACAATGGATGGCAATCAGTGTTGTGATAGTGGGTCTTCATCACAGCAGATATTTTGATTTGTCATCACAGGAAAGGACAGATGTAATTGAAGCCTTAAACCACGGCTCTGTTCCATTTCAGTGTGTGAGCGAGCCAGTGAACAAGCATGCAGTGTCAGAAACTAGTGAAGCTAAATGTAGTGTAACTCTTATTTATTACGCTTAATATTATTCATTACACCTGTGATTTTTCTGCTATGTCATGTCAAAATGTCTGCATTAAAAACATGTCACTAAATACTAAAGCTGAGGTGCATGTGTACACTTCTACTCATCTAATGGGAGATTTGCAGTTCATGGTGCTCAAACATCATAACTCAGGCTCTGTGCCTGTTCTTTATTCATGATTTCACATTATTTCTCGTGCATCCACAGTACGAGCTGCTGTACTGCATCTATGTCTTCTATTTCTGGACTCTCTGGTCGCTGCAGTGGCTGGGACTGAACACTGCAGCAGACCGGACCGGCTGAGTCTCTCACGATGCATCAGCACTCTCTTTTTTTTTAATTTATTTATCTTTTAAGCCTCATTTTCCCTCTTTCACGTGTAGCAGCAGACGGTTTTATGTCGTGTATGAATGAACGACGTATTTCTTCTGTTAGCCATCACTCTGTCCTTCCTCTTTGTTTGTTAAAATCTTGTTTTGTTTCTCATCGTATATGAAAATCATCAGGCCGTGAGTCTTGGACATTTAGTCCCACCCCCGACTTTGCATTAACCAATCGCAGCAGAGACTGCAGTGTGTAGCATGAGGGTGATGATCGGAAGAGGTGGGACGTATATGTGTGTGTGTGTGCGTGTGTGTGTGTGTGTTAGATACAGCACAGATAGACTGTTTTTTCTCCCCTCATGTGTAATAGTCATCCCAATCTTATTAAAATCTGCTGTTGCTGCTGCGTCCTTCCTCCTCCTCTCTTTCTCCCTCCCTCTTTCCTTCAGTCGTCCCCACTCTCTCTCTCTCTCTCTCTCTCTCTCTCTCTCTCTCTCTCTCTCTCTCTCTCTCTGTCTCTCTCTCTCTTTCTCTTTCACCCGCCTGCCCTTCTGCTGCTGCTTCTGCTCTTGTTGCTGCTGCTGCTGCTGCTGAGACACAGACCATTACACTGCACTGCTGGAAAGGCCCCAGGCTCACATTCACTTCTGCAATTTTCTTTATCTCTGTCCTCTTTCTCTGTCTCTCTTTCACACACTTTGCCAGATGAAAATGTCAGGAGAGGAAGATACTCTGTCAAACGGGTAAGAAATTTCCTGCACGTTTGGACAGTGTGTGTGTTTGTCATTCACTTGGCCTCTGTAAGATGCTCTGTAAGTGTGCGACTTGTGTGTCCTAGCTGTGGCACTCAGGCATGTGGACAAACTTGCTCGGATTATTAAAGGAGCAGCTCGGCTGTATTGTGTCAACATTGTGTGAGGCCTTCGGGGATCTTATACGGGTTTGAACGAAAGTGCCGAAAGCTCATGGTGATAGACTAATGCTTCGTCACTCTTGGAGGAGTGTGCGTGTGTGTGTGTGTGCTTTCTGGTTTTAATAAGCACATGCACGATGAATAGTGATTGTGTGCTGAGTGGTTTTATCTGTGTGTGTGTTTGTGTTCCTCACTGATAATGATCATCATTGTGCAAGTTGCTCTCTAGAGAAATCAACCCTGAATTTAAGCTGAGTTCAATTAAATTATTGGAACAACGCGAGGTATGCACATCCTGAACCGTATAGACTCTCCACATTGTGCTGCCTGTCATGCCTTTTCTTTCGTGCATACAATCGTCATTTATTACCTCATTTTAAAGCACAGTGTGTTGTACTGTGTGATAATCTTTGCTCACTGAGAGCTGCTTTCGTTTCTTTTCAGTGCCCTCAGGCCTCAGATTGTCTGAAATCTGTAAACCTGCCAATATCCTGTTTTCCTGTAAATCAGGACCAGTCAAGTTAGTTTCCACCTATAAGGAAACGATGAAGCCGATGATTATTCGCCCCCATAGACGTACCATCACGTAGTAATTTCTTAGTTTACTGATTTGATTATTTGCTTCTGGATAATCAAAACAATTTGAGCAGCAGAAAGGTTGATCAGAAACATTGTATCGTATGTACCTGCTGTTTCCTGTGTCTGCTTTTGTTAGATAAGCACAGAAGCTCTCTAAAATACAATTAACATTTATTGATATTTATTATTTATTAGCTCGTGGTTGTGCTCGGACTCTAACAGGTTAGACTTCAGCAGGGTTATAAACTGAATGATGTGATATAAATACTGGATGTGTGGGTAGGCTTACAGACAATTAACTTTAACATTAGAGTTAAGAGTCCAGATCACACACGTATTTTGGATAGTTAAGATTAAGGTGACAGCACGGGGAATGAATATAATCAATACTGAGTCAGCACAAGAGCGGTGAGATGATTGCTCAGTTTGGTTTAAGTATCCAAACACATTCATCCGATGGCCTCCAGTTCCTCTGTACGCTTGTTGTTGTAGGCAAAAAGTGACATTAGGTCGTCATTGCACCTCTATTTATGCAGAGAGAAAACTGTTACGACACAGTTGAGAAAGGTCCGGTTGGATTGGTTGGATTTAGTCAGTGACCACTATGAGACGACATGTGACTCTGCAGCATTATCCTTGAAATCAATGACATAAACACATACACAGGAGGTTAGCTTGGTTTAATATCCTCCTGGCATCATTAATGTTTGTATTATTGATCTTTTTATGTTTCATTGTTTTATTGTTAGCAGGCACTCAATTATAATTATTGTGGCATTTGTTAATTTTGTTGTATTGTCCCTTATAACCTTTCACTATAAAACAATTTCTCATTATTGAGTTTTCTCTCTTCTTCAACTTTATCGAAACGTGTGACACTTTTTGGAAATGCTGATTGTGTGTGCGCCTAAAGACAGACATGTACCGAACACACATGTTTTTCATGACAGCAGTCGTCATTGTGAGTCTCCTGCTGTTATCAGGAAGCTCAGCTTGCTGCTGGTCATATGGTGAATCCAGCAGTCACCCGCATGTCATTAGCCAGAGCTGCAGCAGTGTGTGCGCTCCTTTATGGTGTGTGTTTGTGAGTGTGTTTCTAATGGGCAGGAATGTAAAGTGAATGTTGTCTGTTAGTTACACATTAGTCTCAGTCGAGTTTCTGCTCTCCTATTCTTCTGCGTCTTTCTAATGTTTGCGGCTGAGTTTAAGAAGTAAATATGGCTGCAGCTGTTAAATGTAAATGGACAACAATTTTCACGTTCGTGTGATCAATACAGAACCTCAAAGCACAGCATCAAACTGCATTTCAAGGTGAAATAAAATAGAAACCCAGTTCCTATTTCACAGAAAATAAATTAATAAATACATTTTTATTATGCAAATTAACACAAATAGAAAAAAAATCCAGAAAGTGGCAAAAAGCTCTGCAAAACAAACAAATCTTAATCCAAATGACAGAAATGAATCAGCTTAATGTTGAATGACATTAGTGTTTTACCAGCAGCTTCTTTTGGCTCATTATGTTGAATGATAATGTGTTTCTCACATGCTGTGTGTGCTGCTCTCACCCTGAAGTGAAGAAATAAAGAAACAGATCCATTATCAGTGCACAGAGTGAAATCAAAGAGGAGGCAGCCTTGTGATGAAGAAATAAGAAGAAGGAGCGATGGATTCATGACATGTGCCTAATTTGGCCACGTTATGCACTCGTCACACAAGGGTCATGTGCGCTGTGTAATGAACTCTGAACATATGGCAACATTATCAACAATCATTAGGAGTAATTCTTCATTTTCACAAAGACAGCTTACAGCAGTGAGTTGTATTTACAAGAGGAAACATAAATGATTATATTCAAAACTGGTCCCTGGGCTTGTAATTTTGCAGCAATAACACTAATAGCAAAGCACTCTCTCAAGTGAGTTCGCTTGCCTGGCTCACTCTGCCTTTCTTTCTGTTTCTATTGTGAAGTATTAGAGGAGTAGAAAAGAGCTGAATAAAGGAGGACTACACAAGTAAACTGAGACAACATCAAGATCTCACTCTCTATAGTAGGTCAGCGTTTGGAGACTGCTTTTGTTGCTGTAAATGAGAACGGGGTCACTGCAGTAGTGAGACAGACAGTGGGAGATACTTGTGGAGTGGATCTTCAAAGATGAGTTCACTTAGAGTTTTATTTTAAAAAGGTTTTAGGGAACGTTTGTCCTGTGAAATTGTATTGAACCTGATTTAACGACAGCATAATTTATCCAAAACCGACGTTACAAATGTAATACATTGTTCTACTTGAACAGTGTTTGATGATAATGTAATTTTAGCACTCTTTTCTCATGCTGTGTTTGTTTTGGTTCTCCAGGTGCTCGCGGTCAGACTTGTCTCTGGCTCTGGAGGACTGCATGGCTGCCCTGGATCTGTTCCTCAGAAATCACTTTGAGGAGGCGCAGACCCGGCTCAGATGCAGGTAGGAGAACAGCCTGAACCACATGCTAATGCTGTTCTCAGCTCTAGTCTACTCTGACCCACCTGGATTTGTGCTTTTGTGGACAAATGCAATTAATTTAGAGACAAACAGCTGCAAGCAATTGTATTTTTAGGTGTTTGTGCTCTCAGGTGTTAGACTGTGAAGATTTCCAACTAGAAGCTGCATTCACATGCACAAGGCCTTTTGTGCAGAAGATATTTTGACATATCACGGTTAAAAAAACAGGTGTAAATATTAACATTACTGATGGCTGAATTCCATTTAGCCACTTCCCTTTCAGGGCCCTGGTGTCGTGCATGCTGACTGTCACACTGTCATGGTTGACTGGCACATTCAAACAGAACACAGCCATTGTTCATGTTATTCATAAAACCTGTTACTGCTATGACAAGTCAAAAAGTCTGGTGTGGAAAAGGCCTGTAGATTTTTGTTTGGTGCTAATTAAATGCTAGCATGCTAACACACTAATCTAATCTGGTGAATATGGTAAAGCTGCTAAACATGTTAGCATTGTCATTGTGAGCATGTTAGCATGCTAATGTTAGCAATTAGCTCAATGCACCTCTGTGTCGATGCATACAGCCTCACCTGAGCTGCCAGCGTGTCTCTAGACTCTTAGTTTTGCTTTTGCATCACTGATCATGGTCTTCTTAGTCAAAAGTTGATGGATGACTCAGCAAAACCCACTACTGATTGTTGATTTATTACAAATTTGATCAGCTAATAAATTTAATTATCTGCTATTTAACATTTGCTGATTATCCCTAAAATATCAATAAAACCTTACTGTAAACTTTGAGCATTACTATAACTTTAATAATAATGATAATTGTAATAGTATTAGTAGTAATAATAACTAACTTTATTTTTATAACACCATTCATAACATAGAATGCAGCTCAAAGTGCTTACAAGAGAAATAAATCAATCACAGGTGTTAAAACAAGTGACATAAATAAAATATAGATAAAAGAAAGATATTAAAAATGAATAAATTAGATAAAAAAAACAAAAAAAAGTTATAAATGGTAAAAACAAAAAAATAATTATAATAATTAAAAGCAAGATCAAAAAAATAAGTTTTGAGCTGTTTGACTGGTGAAATATGTTCTCTTTTCCTGGTTATGAACATTTGTTTCCTGAAATCAAAAATCAAGCAATCATTTTAAAATTTAAATACCCGGTTCTTGGCACAGTGACAGGTGAGAAACAGAGATACCAATGTCTGCATCAGGACTGACTCAGTGAACTTGCTGGTTAGATGTTTTTATTTTCAGCTGCTCTCCGGGCTCACACCCTGCCTCTAGTTTTTGACACAGTGTCATCAAGTTACTCCATTATACCCCACTCATTCTCTCCTCTATTATCAGATGTTTCATCACACTCTTGCTATTATCTTCCACTCTCTATTTCCTCTCTGGGGCTGTGAGCCACTCCTTAGCCCCAGTTTCTTCTTTTCAGTGCCAGCTAAACCAAGACAGAAGAACAGCTTCTTTCTGTCAGCCTGTACTTACTTTTGTAATTTTGTACTACGGCTAGATTGACTGTCAGTTTATTATGTTTAGTTTTGCAGTTAGGAGCCATTTTGGTGTGTTTAGCACTGTAAGTGTTAAAAGAGTGATGTCATTTGTTTGATTTCTTAACTCAGACCCAATTATGAAGACTTTCATTGCAACATTACAGAAATCATCTGTTGCCAAGTGACTGCCCTGTTGTCATAATCATAATGTTATTTAGTATCTAAATCCAGATTTGTAAAATATTACAGTCTGGAAGAAAAGTCTGTCTGAAACTGCCACCTGTAGCTTCTGCCACCTGAGGCTTGGCGGTCTTTCAGCTCAGCGGGTGTCCTCATTTCTGTCTTGATATTCTTCTCACAGCTCTGCGTGTGATTTCGCTGCCTCTTCCCATCACTGAAGTGCACCTGAACAAACAGTAGTCGAATATGTAGATGTTTGAAGCTGTTTTAAAGCCCAGACGGGTAGATCTGACACAGATTGGACATTATAAGTGCAGATTGAAACTATACAAGACAGGTCAATCCTATAATAATGAGGGTCTCTGTGGTGATCTGTTCATGCTGTTTCCTTCCCTCCAGCCCCTCTGTAGTTTAACAAAAGAATTCAGTAGACAGCAATAATGCAGACAGATTAAAGTGTTGCATTTGAACACATCACATAAATCAAATCGAGATAGAGCTTTATTTTGTTTGGTTTGGTAACACCCACAAGCCCCTCTGATTTTTCCTGTTCCTCTGAAAAAGGATTTTGTGAGAAATACAATAGCTTGAGGCATCTGACTTATGTAATATTATGTAAGGTGTGATGATGACATCTGCTGCATTGTGAGGTACTCTGAAAGACTTCCGAAACAAGCAGCCCCAATGCTGTGGAACACCGGCAAACATTTTCCACATTTTCCTGGGCGTTTGTCTCTCTAGTGCTTTAGTCTACGTGTGCTTAACAAGCTCTCTCCTGCTTTGATCTGTGTCTCCTTCCCTTCCCCTCGTCCAGCTGTGTTTTGACGCAGTCAGAAGGGACAAGGGTATACCATGACCTCTGCAGCGCACACACACAAACACACACACACTGAAAGTAAAATACTAGAGAGAGCTTTTTATCATCAGGATGTAGTTTAACTTTACCTTTACTTTTCTGTTTATGGTCAATGGCAGCTGGAGCATATCCCAGCATGCATTGAGAGGAAGACAGGTTTAGCCATTACAGTGTTAATGCACTCATACTCATAACTATGGGGGGGCAGCTGTTGCTCAGGAGGCAGATTGGCGGTTTGAATGTGTGAATGTGTATGAAAGGTTAGCTCCTAAAACTGATGAGCAGTTGGCACCTTGCATGGCAGCCAGTGCCATCAGTGTATGAATGTGTGTGTGTGTGTGTATGGGTGAATGAGATACAGTATGTAATGTAAAAGCGCTATGAGTGGTCGAAAGACTAGAAAGGCGCTATATAAGTACAGCCCATTTAGCATTACCTATGGGCAGTTTCACGATGATTAGTGTGAATCTGGAAGGAAACTCTGACATGGGACGATGTGGGACCGGGAAATGAACATTGTATGTTTATCTTGACGCAACGCAAGTGTGACTGAGATATTTTAGGATATTGGGGTATGTTGAATCTTTTGGATTATTTTGGTTTTAAAGGTTTAGTTCAGATTTTTGAGATGTGTTCCAATTCCTCATTTACATAGGAGAGCCTAGGAGAGCTCAGTTGGTCAGGTTGGCAGTTACGTACATGGAGAACTGTCCTTGAGCAAGACACTGATTCACTGAACTACAAATTACTCCCGATATATGTTCTGTATGTGTGAAGATGTAAGTTCATTTGAACAAAAGTGTCTCCCAAATGAATGTGATGTGATGATACTGATGGGCTGGCAGAAGCTTATGACCTGTATCAGTGATCTGTTGAACAAACAGAACAGTTAATACAGAGGAGGTCTGTGAGAATGATCAACGTTTTTTGAGTGCTCTATCTACTGGCTCCATTTATTGTTGTTAATTTCAGTCTGACAGGATGCCCCCTTACTTTAATATTTCTGAGGTAGTCTGACCTATACCCACGCATCAATATCACTACCAATGAGCAACTTATACCACTTTATATAAACCCCTGAGTGGCGCTATCTCTTTAAATTTCTCCTCTCTTAAAGGGTTCAGTTATTGAGGTGCTGATATGTTTCTCGTAGTCAAGGAGCCACCGCAGATTCATCTACAACATTGTAGAAACATGTCTGCTAAGTAACCAGTCTAGTGTCTTTTTTTTTCTTGATCAGCCTTCAAATCCCAGAGTTATCCAACTGTAGGCTTAGTTTTATTTGCCAGCTCTCTGTTCAAACACGCCACCAGACAAAGTACAGCCAAAACAGGGCAATCTTTTTCTCCCATATTGCTGTCCTTCCCCATTCCTCACTCAGGGAGGGAGTGGGAGCAACACGTGAGAGTAGAATTGTGACGTACATGTACAGTACAATACAGCAACTGACTGTCTGTGCATGTGTCCTTTGGGGGTGTGAATTATCCAGCGTCTGGTAAATAATTTCCCTGTTACAGTTGAGAGGAATTCATTTGCTAAAAATAGATAAAACACAGAATGAAAATTAGAGATGAGTTTGACTGATTATTTTTCTCTAGATATCACGATAATATTGTGATTGTGAATTCTTTTGGCCACGACTATCGTGTAGTGAAAATCTGATATTGTGTCTAATTTTTTTCCAGAAAGCTTGAACACTGAAAACAATGATGCATTTGGACAAATAAACTGTTCGCATGCAGGCATTACTGCTCTTCCTGATTGTTACTGACGCGAGCACAACTGAATACAAGGCGTTAGTGCACACATGCATTCTTTCCTCGCATCATGACACATTGTGGTGAAAATATGTGGGAGACCCGGCTGCAGTCCTATCAGGACGGTGAAGACTTTGGCCTCCCTGAGCCTGATATAATGTTGATTGAAAAATATCTGAGTGCTCCTGTGAAATATTTAGCATTCTCAGCTACTTGTAGCACAGCTACAGGCAAATCAATTGACCTCACGGCTCCACCTTAAAAAGGGTTCTCAGCTTGAGTTTGGGCTGCTGTCTTACATAAGCCTGACGCAATGGAAATGTAAGGCAGGTAAATCTCTCTGCTTCTGTCTGCACCTCCGCATTCTCTGCTGCTGCTTCCTGGTTTTAGCTGAGTTGGTTCATTAAGGATTGGTCGATGGATTTAGATTAATAATAATTAATTCCTTTAAGATTTGAGCCCAGCAAACTCTCTGCTGTCTGCTACTAAAATCCTGATTTATTGCTGTAATATTTTGTCCATGACAGGCTAAAAGTCACATGGATTATCGCACTTTCATCTCGATCTATAATGTATCTAGAAGTTATTTTCTTTATCAAATATATCAAGTAATAAAAGTTAAATATAACATCACACGGGCTGGTCACATCAGTCAGTCTGTTGTGAGAAGCAGTGAGATGTCAGTTATGCAGACTGATAGCATTCCTCTCTACACACCTGTGCCTTTATGTTAACATACAATACACAGGTAAATACAGAATGTATGAAGCTATGTAAGTAGGGGAGTAGTAGTAGGCTGCAGTAGGGCAGCATAATCATGACAAAGCTCTATATTGTTTATGTTTAATATACATTTGTTCAAATAATGGTGTATAACTGGAATGGCAAGCTTTCTGGCTGGAACAACAAGTACATCTACTGGAAAAATGTGTGTGACGACATTGGACTTTTACTCCACCTTCATGACTTTAAAACTTGTTAAACACAGGGTGTGACGTGACACACCAGTAACCACAGATATAAATAGAACTAATTGTTTTTTTTTCTTTTCTTTTCTTTGTATTGGTGGGATTTTGGTCTTCTTCTGTGCCCATGTTGTTCTGCCTCGTATTTGTACTGACTGATTAAGTGACAGCTGTATGACCTCTTCTCTTTATCATCTCGGTGCAAATCTATAACTTCCTCTTTCATTTTCAAGGCCAGTGCAGTGCGACTGGAAACAAATACTGCGTGTTGTCTTTTTTACAGAACCAAAGACAGCATGTACCACGCTCTGACATATGCCACCATCCTGGAGATGCAGGCCATGATGACCTTTGACCCCCAACACATCCTGGCTGCAGGAAACACCATGAAGGAGGCGCAGGCTATATGTCAGCGGTAATACTTTCCCACAGCACCAGCTAGTTAATTCCTCTGTAATGAGAAATGACTTTGCCTCTTAAAAGCCAGTTGGTATAGAGACAAGCCAGTTTAGAAACAATTAAAAGTAATTAAAAATGGTTTGTCTGGAGTCATACTGCTAAATTAAACATTTAGACACATGATGCCGTCTCTTTTGAACACTTGTTGTCATTAGCAACATCATACCAAAAGCAAAGAACATGTTCCGATCCTCCAGACTGTCTGAAAGAATGTCACTACTGTCTGTTAAAATGTATCCTGGAGCCACTGTGAGAGTCTGGCACGACCTTACTAACGGTAGATCTCATTATCCCACCCAGATATACACACACTCTTGTTCAGGCGAGCACTGATCTGAGGTCAGGGCTGCAGTTTTTCTTTTTTTTTCTTTTTTCATTGTTGTGACTGTTAGGTAGGACATTTAATGCACAGTCAGCACCTTGTGGTAACTTAAGCTCAGCATCCTGTCTTTGCTGGAAAGAGGCTGAGTCACTGATTTGCATAGAAACAAGATAAGCAAAGAAATGTTGGACGGTGCAGAGCTGCTGAAAAACAATCTGGATTTCTGGATGATATCCACTGGAACAAACGCACCGATGACTAATGATGGTTTTGTGTTTTGTGCTTTTCAATCAGGCACCGCAAGAAGTCGAGTTTCTCCAAAGGCTTCACAGAAGGTTAGTAAAGTCCTTGCATTGCATGTGTGAGTACTTGAATGCTGACGTGTATGAGCCTGCGTGCACACTGTTTTGAATTTAAAGTAGTAACTACTAAGTAGTAATCTAAAGTATATGCATGTGTATGTATGTGTGTGTTTGGCCTTTACGCTGTCAAGCTGTTCAGGCTGTCTGACTGAAGATAACTGACATGTGATTTTAACCTCAGAGGAGCTCCACGCAGAGGTTTGCTACGCAGAATGTCTCCTACAGAGGGCAGCACTCACCTTCCTTCAGGTCAGGAACGCTTACCCGGAAGGCACTCAATCAGTCACTGAAAATATTTATGTTTCATTCATTCATTTGTTTGTTTTAGTCCTTCTCTTACTTCTTCTCTTCTCTTGCTCTCTCTATTTATTCAGGATGAAAACATGATCAGTTTCATCAAAGGGGGAATCAAAGTGAGGAACAGCTACCAGACATACAAGTGAGAGACTTTTAAAGTCTAAATTTAAATATGTATAATAATTTAAATATTCTTGTTCTCGTCTCATCATGCTTGACCTTTTTTTTTATTTTTATTTTTTACTTCATCTGTCTTCCTCATTACCTTGTAAATCCCTCTTAATCGGCTTCTTTTATCTTTCCCTCACAGAGAGCTTCACACAGTCCTCCAGTCCTCTGGATACACTCATGGTGACAACCATGGTCATTTTGAGGGTGGTGTTAAACTGGGAGTAGGAGCCTTTAATCTAGTAAGTAGAGGGCTGAATGTTTGCATTTGTAATCATACCTGGGTCAAAGAATAGTTGTTCACATCATGAACTGTGGGAGACTTTCAGGAAGTATCAAGCCTGAACCGAAGGAAGAAAGACTAAACTGAAACCTGCTTGCTTGACTTACATGTTGTGTGATGAATAAGATGCTCGTAATTGCTCATAAAAACAGAATAATAGTTTCTATAGATTATATAAAAGAAATATAGAAATGACATGGTGCTATTAGACATTTTATGGTTAGTTATTGTTCTGGTTCATTCATTTTCAGTGGAACCTTTGCAGATATCTGTAATTACTGTACAATCATGGCCCTTGTACTGTATGTTTATGAAATGAGATAATTTCTTTGGAAACCTTGTTGAGTAAATGACCACTGGTATTGTGATTATAAAGAAAGGAGTCATGCTGTTATGCTCCTGCTAGCCTCTAAGTTCTTGTCTACTTTCTGCAGATGATTTCCATGTTGCCCACACGGACGCTCAAGCTGCTGGAGTTTGTCGGTTTCTCTGGTAACAAGGTGAGCTCTGCCGGCAAGTGAGAGCCAGTTATGGCTGACAGACAGAGCAGCTGACAGCACTGAGGGCGTAATGGGTCGAGCTAGAGATGTTAGACAGGGCATGGATTGTTCTGTGTTGTGTGTGGTGCTCTGCTGTTAACAATGAAAAGCGCATGTAGATAACTCATGAACTGTATTACGTAATTGCAGTTTCACTGATTCATGGATTCACAGTAAATCTTGTGACGAAACTCATATGACTATTATAGAGTTGACACGTTTAGTGAAAGCACAAGATGAAACTTAAAAATTGCTTTGATCATAATGACTAATGACTGTACGGTTCCTCTGCATCATGACGTTCTAATATGTGTTGCGCTAGATAGATCAATACTTCACTGTTGTTATGAGGAAATTTGTTACCACAGTCTGCACACAGCCTCACATAAATACATACATACATTAAACACCACAACACAACCATAAAAATAAACATCCAATACAGCACATTTCTGAGAAGTGATGTTAAGGTGAGTTATTATTCTAATAATTTGGTTAATTTATCTTCTGGTTGTAAAAAAAAAAGTCATCTTATCGAGACATCTGCATGATTTTGGATGCCTAAAAGTACTCAGTTGGACTTGGTAGACAAACAGACGTTGCTCATCCTTCGGCACAAATGGAATAATTATAATGTAGCTCTTGCCTCTGTGACTTCCTCCAAATTTATAAGTGTGTTCAAAGCTCGTGTGCATGTCTGTGTGTGTATATTTGTCTGTGTGTGTGTGTGTGTGTGTGTTCATGCAGGAGTTTGGTCTTCAGCAGCTTCAGGAGGGCTCTGCAGAAAGCACATTCAGGTCCTTCCTATGTAACATGCTGCTGCTCTGTTATCACACCTTCATGAGTTTCATATTAGGTAAACAATGACACACACACACAGACACATACATGCATACAGCTGCAACCAACGAAAAAAACTCATGAGGTTAGCTGGTTTCATTCTGTTTGTCTCTCGCAGGAACTGGAGAAGGCGACGTTGAAGATGCAGAGAAACTGCTGCAGCCATTTCTCAAGAAATATCCTAAGGTTTGCAAAAAAATTAAACACAAAGTTTTTTTTCAAAAATCTTCTGCATACTTAGAAGTGTCAGACTTCTTCAAACTTCAACTTTTTACAAACACACGGTGGGTTGTGTTTCTCCCAGGGATCCATCTTCTTGTTCTTCGCTGGTCGAATAGAAGAGATCAAAGGAAACTTGGATGCTGTGAGTCATTTTTACACACCAGAACACAAAACAAAAGAATCATCACTGCACTTTATATGGAACATCTTTATTATTTATGCATCTTTTTTTTTATGTGTGACTTGGTGACCATTGGTGTATTTTAATCTTTGTAGGTGGTGATAATTGTATACTGATACTGGATGTCTTTAATTTTTCTAATATATGGCAGGATCATATTTGTCAATACACTTTGAGTTCAGGTCAACTCACTTTTTAACATCCATAGATTGACTTTGACTTCATTGATTTGTAAAGTAAACAAAACAGATTTTGAGTTGAGCCCTCTGTGTCCACTCTGTGACACATACTGCTTAACATGAATTATCCCAAAGTGTTGAACCATAATTAAAATATAGAAACTACAACAAGACTCTGCGTGACTCACTGATCCATTCAAACTAGATTTGTGTTGAGTTGCTCACTACATATTAACACTAACAGTGAATATGTTATGTATAAAAAGCTGACATCCTCATTGGTTTGTATGTTTCCAGGCTATCACACGCTTTGAGGAGTGCTGTGAGGCTCAACAGCAGTGGAAGCAGTTTCACCACATGTGTTACTGGGAGCTGATGTGGTGCTTCACATACAAGAGGCACTGGAAGATGGCCTACTTCTACGCTGACCTGCTCAGCAAGGAGAACTCCTGGTCCAAGGTGGGCCACCGTAGTGCAGGATTTGTATACGTTTTAGCTAATTAATGAATGAAATTAATGAGTGATTAAAATTGGAATAAAATATCAATTTTGGAACTGTACCCTTTTATTTCAATCAAACAAATCTATAAGAAATTCCTGATGAAAGCGTCAAGAACCACAACACACTTCTGTTATCAGAGTCAATCACCCCATTATTAAAATAATGACACCAACTTTATTTTTTAGTTTGACGCATCTTTTTAATCTATCATATTCATTTAAAGTAGTTTTCATAAACAGAATGGTTGTTGACCTTTTCTTAGCTCAGAAAGATGTAGTCCTTCAATCAACACGATGGGTGTATTGCTGGTCTAGTGGTTATGACACGTACAATATACAGTTCCCCAGTTTAATACCTGTGCCTGGGGTCTCTCTCTCATCCTGTAAGTTGCAGCAACAACACACAAGACAACATCTGTGACATTTTTGATAGTGATAGTGAAAAAGAAAAAGGATGAAATGAAAGCAGAGTCAGCAGCTTGTATTGGCTAAAAAAAGGAAGACTAAGAATAAGACTCTTCACAGTCATAGTTTTTCTGTCCTCATATAAAAAAGGAAAGATGGGATTGCAGTAGTAACCATCCTTTTTCCTTCCCCTAGGCTACCTATGCGTATATGAAAGCAGCCTACCTCAGCATGCTGACTCCGGATGATTGCCTAACCTTCGGGGAAACTGCATTCACTCTGTTCAGGTATGAACTATGAGCTCAGGCACGACTAAAACAACTCACAGCAGCCACAGTGCAGCAGTGATCATTCACTGTGACAGTTATATGTCTAAGATATCATAATCTTTTCTTCTGAGAAGAGACTATCTTTTGTTGGGAATATGAACAAATTTCTATCAGAGGGATAATATAGCTAGAATTGGATTGGTTAATTCTTTTTGCAGCACACAACTATAAAACTATTTTATTGATGACAAATCATAAATGATCAAAAATGCTCCACTATTTAAGCATTTATTTGGATATTTAATACTGTTTAACAGTCCGTGAGATATGTAAATACCAAAAACTATGTGTCACATATTTTCTCTGTGCTACTCATATTATATGTGTACTTTGTCATATTTCAGGCAGGTCCCAGGGCTGAAGCAGAAAATAGCAGGAAAATCTTTACCAACAGAGAAGTTTGCGATCAGAAAAGCCCGTCGCTACCTTGCGGAAAATCCCATTCCTCTTCCTGCTCCTCCACTGGTCAGTACTGGATGTACCCGCCAACCCCTCCTGTTTCAGGCTGTATAAATAGCTGCTGTATTCTGAACTGCTATCCATAAAGTCAGCAGATAAAAGCAGCAGGGTAATGAGTTAAAGAGGTAACCCTGTACTCACAGAACAACGGTACAAAGGCATAATATTTGTTTTTAACAAAGGTGGAAGGTGGACCAGAACGTGAATAGTGTTTTTTATGAGTGAGATATGTGCCCCCCTGAGTCCATGTGCTGAGATCTCAGCCTCATGTGTCCTTTTGGGTTCCTGGCAGCATCATTTGTTCATATAGTGCTTGTTAGAGGGCAAAGCCTGTATGAAATAGAAATAAATAGTAAATCTAGCTCTATGGGCAGAGGTGGAGCCCTTGAACCTGCTCATTCTGTCACTTCTTAAATTGCTGACAATATGGCTTGTGTACACTTGTGCCCTGCAAGTGTAGGTCATATAATGACCACGGTGGATGACTATAGTGGATCTTTCTTGATTGAGTGAACCAGTCAAATCTGAGCTCATAGAAATAGTGTAACAAGAATTATCTTGGTTTATGTCAAATCCAACAAGAACACTGAGGTTTTTCACAGAGACAATTTGATGTTCACCCGTATCAATGAAATTATTTTTGGTCTTTGTATTTGTCTGTTGTCTAGGAGATGATGTACATCTGGAATGGCTACACAGTCATTGGCAAACACAAAGACCTGACTGAAGGAATGCTGAAAACACTGGATGAGGCACAGACTAAACTCGAGAACAGTCCAAGTATGAAAAATTATTCAACTGGGCCAAGAGGATCAATTTAATGGATTTAAATACCCATTTTATTTCATACTGGTGTTAAATTTATTGTGAGACTTATTTTGTTTAGTCCTAACTGTCCTGCCATGTGTCTGTCAGGGACCGAGTTCTCCATAGATGATCAGTGTCTGCTGAGCCTCTTGAAGGGACTATGTCTCAAACACCTGGGGCATCAAGAGGAGGCTGAACACTACTTTACCCTCGTCCTCTGCAAGTAAGCCTCACTCAGTGATGTGCACAGACATGTGCAGAAAAAACAGATATGCTATGCTATGTTTCCTGCAAAGTGTCATCACCAGTTAGCTTGATTGTATTGTTGTGCATCCTCTCGTGAATAAAGACAGTTATGTTTTGAAACAGAAACAGTTGAAGAGAATGTTTGTTTTTACCAACTTCATCTCCACACATGCTGTAACCACTGTGTTTTGACATTATCTGCAGTGAGACTCAGATCAAGTATGACCACTACCTGGTTCCTAATGCCTTGCTGGAGCACGGCCTGCTGTGTCTTGAGCAAGGCAGAAAAGATGAAGCTATCAAGCTCCTAGAAACAGCAAAGTAAGTCCTTACAACCAAGTCCTTTGACTTGACTGTAAACCACTGTTGTCATTGTCATTAAATTTACTTCTAATATGATTGTAAATTTCTGTTTTTGCTTTGTTTCAGGCAAAATTACAAAAACTACTCAATGGAATCACGGACACACTTCCGTATTCAGGCTGCTCTACACAAGGCCAAGTGCACAGGGGAGAATGGCACCCATGTTCCCTCCAGCCCATAACAGACAGAGGAGGGCACACTAGAGCTGAGACAGCTTTCTGTTTCTGCAGTCCCATAATGCAACACACTCAGCCCAGCCCAGCTCCGCCCATTCGGGCAGATAATTTTTTTTTTCTTTTTTTTCTTTTTTTACATCAGGAGGTTAGGAGGGATGGATTCTTGTTTTTCTCATGTATGCCACTTTTGCGGGCGACTGCAGCTCTATGTGGCCCTGACTGTCTCAGACAGGTTTGCTACGTCCTCTTCCAGAGCTATATTATGATGAACTTGACTTCCTCATGTGATTTAAAATAGAGACGAGTTGAGAAATGTGCCTATATTTATGAAACATCGCTTCTAGCAGGCTTGTTTGTCTAGCACTGTGGCCACCCATAAGAGGCTCACTAGGGTAGAAAAAAAGGTCACATTTGTGTAATATATACTTCAGATTACCTCCACTACTACCCCAGGATAGACATGTGCCCAGTTCAGGGTAATAGGGTTGCATCTGATTGAGCCAGAGTTGCCCCTCATACAATTACTGACAGTCACTCCAGCTGACTAGCAGCAGCTGAGTACTCCAAAGCTCTCCCACGTCTTTTAATTTAAAGTAAATGAGATATTATTGTTAAAATTACTTCAATGATGATAACATATAATTAAGTGTTGACATAGTTCATCAGGTAAACTATATGATATCATACAACTCACGGCATAGTTTATCAGGACTTTTTGTACTTTTTGTGTCATGTGGTATATTTTGGTTGACAGGTTTTTATCTATGTTTAGATGTTTGATCAAAACTAATATCACCAAATAAGATATAAATTATTCATATGTTGGATTCACTTTTACACTACATAGGCTTTGGTTCATTGTGTTTTTCAGAGTGAGTGAACATTTTCTTGTTTATTTTAAAGTTTATACCTTTCCTTGTAACCTATTGAAACACTGACACAAATTTATTCATGTGGGATTCTTTCTTTCAGTCTCCTTCTGAAGAAATGATCAAATCTTCAACCCTGTTGTATTTACAGTTATGCGTAATGGCTTTTGCACAGAGCTATGTAAATCAGCCAGCCATGCAAACTCTCCAGAATCAAAAAAAAAAATCAGATGTGCAGTGAGAGTTGTTCTTTACATTTATATACTGTAAATGGCACCTTTTACACAAATTGTCCCGTTTTAAGAGGACAGATGAATGTGTCTTTTAGAAAGGCAGACTCCCTCCTTTTCTCCTCCTGGTGTGTGGGACAGGCTCCAGCAGTACTTGAGCTTGAACAAACAGGCCATTCACGCTGAGCAGCGAAGGACTGCGTGCTTGTCCGCCTGTTGCATCTTTAGTGAGTGAAGAAGCTCTGAACCACCACAGAATTCCTGCTTTGTGAACATCCTCTGCTGCTCTTGTATAAGCCATTATTGACCTATAGAAGGACTTGAACATAATAACCACGATCCTGTGTCAAATAATAATCTGTATATGAACAAATACTTGTAATGAAATGATAAGACAGAAAGGGGTCACCTCTAATTGTGTTGGTAGTGAGGTTAATGAAGGCTGTGTCCCAGCAACAGAGTGTCTAAAACCTAGAAACTCAGATGGTGTCTCAAGTGTTGGAATTAGAGCACTGCTGATTTATTCATGATTAGAGTAAGGATTGGGATTCAAGATGATGGCTAGGAGTCAGTTTCAATGTTTTTTAATGGTGGAGGAAATGTACATTCAATATTGTTTTAACAGCAGTCGTTCGCTGCAATAGGCCTATTCCAGTAACAAATCATATTTTATTTTCTAATTATGAATTAAGCTTATTTTTCTTTTATTTCCTTTGGTTTCTCAGATATATCTGGAAGAAAAAAATCTAGTGGCATTGTGATGTTTACAATCAGCAAATTTCACTGGGCACGGCTACCACTCAGCAGAATGACATTCCTGTACATACTGAATGTTTCTATTGTAATTTAAGATGAAATGATGATACGCAACTAAAAAAAAACAACAAAAAAAACCCCATCTAATTTTGTGTTGTCTTTTTTTTGTCGTTTGTGCATCACAAATAGAATCACAAAATACAATGTGCACAGAACAAAGTGGTATTATTTACAGAACAAGGAGACAATGTATGTATGCATGCATATCTTTGTACCCGTTGTTTTCATACGTCTGATCTAATCCACTAGATACAGTAAAGTCGTCTCTCTCTCTCTGATATGCAAGGCAATGGCAGCCACGGCTAGAGACAAGGGTGTTGGAATAATACACACATCGTATTCATTTGAAAACACACAAAAGGGATTTGAACAGTAACAGAAACGTGAAATGGTGAGTGATCTTGTAATATTTTTAGGGCAGTACTGGTCATAGCAAAACTGCTCTAAAAATTAAAATAACAAAGACTAATTTCTCGGTTTCAGCCCCGTGTTTACGTTTTCAGCGAAGGGCAACGTGACCACGAATGTGATTGGCTGCGGAAAAGCGCTTCCTGGATGTAGCTGAACGCTCATTGGTTGTTTTTCTGACAGGGCGGTGCTTCGTGTCGCTACATCACCAGCTTTTTGTCGTTATTCGGCAGCTGCAAACTGGAAAGTCCCTGACAGGCAGGCAGGCAGGCAGGCAGGGAGGGAAGCTGCCGTTAGTTTTTGTCATTTTAAATGAGGGATATTAATGTTTCCTTCGCCTCGCTGCGTCTGCTTTTGTGAAATTCTCTGAGGTTGTTTCAGTCGTGAGTTTTATTTATTTTAACCCGAGTAGATGCTCCCCTGCGAGTGCTAGCTGCTGTTAGCAGGCTAGCTCTTTGTGTGGCTAGCTGCTAGCTGAGGGATGTTTTGTTGTTGTTGAACTGAGCAGCCCTCCCGTCGTCTGGGGGAGAGGAGATTCATCAGCTGTGTACGCCTCCTCGACGCCTTCTCATCCACTGACATTATCCGTGAAAGTGGCCCCGACAAATCCTACACAAAAAAAAAGAAGAAGAAAAAAAAAGGCGACATCCGAGAGAGGAGAGAGTTTGACCGAAGAGGAAGGAGATGGGAAACTGTCTGAAATCTCCGACCTCGGATGATATTTCTTTGCTACATGAATCTCAGTCTGACCGGGCCAGCTACGGAGACGGTGCTGACCCCGACCAGGAGGCACCGCCCCCCTATCAGGTAACTTTGGACCAAGTGTTTGGACCAAAACATGACCACCTAGACATTGTGTTGTTGTTTTTTTTTGCCATACGGTTAACCTGCCTTCTGAAACTGGTGTTAGACAAACAATATATGAGACTAGATCAGCTGTTTACAGATCCTTAACATCACTGACCCCGTCTCCTCATGGCTTTGACACTAATCCGCTTTGTTTTATCCCAAGGTCTCCTGTCTCTATCTACCATTTCCCTGAAGTCATGTTGTGATTCATTATGATAGCAGCATGATATCATCACTTGCTATAGTCGTCATTCATACACACTGAACCATGTTGTTGTTTTAAGTGTAACTACACAGACATGTATTATATCACATAGCTCAGGCCAACAATGTAAACTATAATTTATTGGACTTGAAACAAACCTCAGTTTTCCATTAAAGGTGACTCTCATAACTTTCTCAGCTGCTTCTCTAACTGACCCCCCCTCCAGGCCAGCAACTTTGTTTGTCTGCTGGCCTTATTTCCTGAATTAGATCATCTATAAAACAGACCAGGGCATGCTATAGCTGTAAATATGATTCACGCTGTTTCCCTTCTCTTGTGTGTTTCTCTATGTTATGAGGGGACTGGTATGCGTTATGTAAGGCTTTGGCAGAGAGTTTGCTTGTTACTGGGTTAAGCTAAGCCTTATCTGTAGATTTAAGATAAGTGTTCCTAAAGCACGGGAAACTGGAGGCGATCTCAGGTCAGTAAAGCATGAGAGCTCTTATTGTAGAAGGCTGCTTAATTCTGTATTTTAGATTTAATATACCGCAACAGAGTGCAACCCTCAAGGGGAAAATTTGCCCTGCTGTCACAGTCTATTTGTTGTGTATCATTTAAAAAGCAAAATTTGACATTGATGATCTTTTAAGTAGATGCTAGAGTTTATGAAATAAATATGACGATAAATAGATACAAAGATATTAGATAGTTTTTAAATGTCATAAATAGACCATATTGTATCACTATCACTGGATGAGGCCGGTGTGGTGCTTCTTTATCTTTGTGTTGTCACCAGTACATTTCTTTAAAAGATGAAAACCCTCAATGAATATGTGCTACTCACTTCCACAAAAAATGAAATGAAAATATACGTATAACGTCATATTGTGAGCTATTTCCACCACAACAAGTAAAAACGGATAATATTGAAACCTTTTTTGATCTTTAGAAAGTACAGTAGTTGTGTGTTGGGTCAATGTCACTGCACATGCTCAGAGAGGATCCTCAACAGATGTGGAAAATGGTAGAAAAATAACTTTGATAAGTCAGCGGCAGTGGCCAAAAATTGTTTAAAACAGTTTGGATTTAATTTTCATGACATGGATTGGAATTTGATTTCCAATTTTTATTTTTTTATGCTACATACTAGGTTGCTATATCCTGCTGATTGAAAACTCACAGGCTGCACCATCAGAAAAGGGTCAATTTCTAGCCTCAGTTTGTGCTTCTCATGTATTAGCGTCATAGACAAAATTGATGTAGTCTCTCTTGGATGTAGTCTTTGTGATGTCCCCAATGGGTTTCCGAAGAGCCGCTGTGTGGTCAGCTCTGGTCGTTGCCATCTTGGCAGTCTTGACTCTGCCGGCTCCTGGCTAATCCAAAAACATGGAGCCTGGGTGTAGCTGAGACGGGCTAAATGACGCCTGGTTGCCTCAGCTGCTGCGTCTTTGGATTTTAATACGGAGATTGACTCTCTTCTGGAGCCAGCCTCAAATACACAACGATAACTTTAGCCATCTGGATGAAAAAATATTCTGTATTCTGTATAGTAATACATTTGGGGGAATAAACTAGATCAGTGCACACTCGATTTGGCCGTCAGTATTCGATGTTTGGAAGTATTTCGACAAAACAAACTAAATGAACGTGCAGTGCAGGCTATGTAACATTAAACTTGAGCAATAAACAACAGCTCATCATGCATACGGTGACTGGAGATATGCTCCCATTAATCTTTGTGGAAGGAGAAAGTTTCTGCGATGTGATGATGGCGTTTGTTGAGCTGGAGTACAGGCTAGCATCATGGCAACAGTCTGTGCAATGCAGAAAGGCAGGCTGACCCCACCTGCATTTTCACTTGGGTGGTCATTTCAGGCTCTTTTCCCACATTATAATTATTAAATGTGTGTACTTGAATATGTAAATGACTCAAAATGTCCATCCCTATTTATTATCAGTGGATTGTCACTCACAGAGGAGTATCTGAACAGAGCCAGGCGTTCTTGTCATGCATTCATGTCCACATTGCTACAAGCATGTCATGTCTGGCATACAACAGTGTGTAATTAGGCCAAAGCTGCCAGCTCTGGTACCTCAAGGAGTCATGCTGTAATAAACATTGCTTCGTTTCTTTGGAAAAGCTCTGACTAAGCTCTCAGTTGTGTTCAGAAAGCCTGTGCAGTTTGTTTGCACCGACAGAGTTTCACAAGAGGGTTAACTAACTAGTTCAAACCTACTTATAAAGGGCTCTTTCAGGCCTGCCAGCTCTTTTCTCCCTGGTGACCACCGTAATCAGCACCTTCACCATCTGAACCCTGCCGGAGAACACAGCACACATTTTTTGTGTGCTTGCAGTTCAGCTTAACACACTTTGGAAGCGCTGTGTGTGTTAGAAGAGGGACTAAAGGCTCTCCTATACTCAATTTGATATATTGAATTTGGCGTTTTCCATAAAACTGCCAAGTACAGGCCTGTGTGCAAATGCATTGTGCTAGAGGGTCTGATATTTAATGTTTAAACTGTTAAACTTTGTGTTTTTTTGTCAATATAAAATCATTCTGAATTCGATGTTTGTAACATGTCGCAAAAAAGTTGAGACAGCAGCAACAAAATATCTGTTTGGACCATTCCAGGTGACAGGTGATGGTATCATGACTGTGTATGAAAGGGGCATCCTTGAAAAGTCTCATTTGCTCACACGACGAGGGTCACCACATTGTGAAAAACTGAATGGGCAAATAGTTCAGCAGTTAAGAGCCTTTCTTGTACAAGCTTTGGGGATGTAGCGGTCTTTTGTCTGTTGTATTTAACCTGCTGGTACAATGCTTGGGTTAAATAATCAACTTTCTCTTCAGAGTAGACCAGATTCGTGCATTTAATCGTTAAAATTGACAGAAATGACCCCGTCCCCTCACTTTTTTTTTACCCCTAAACTGTAGAATAATTAACGTAAGCATTTATTTAATTGAGTAAGATTTCTGAGGTCTTCTGTGTTATTTTATGTATGCCTGATGATTCAGACCCAAACATATGGGGGACAATAGCTGTTTTTTGTAGAACTGAAAGAAACAATAATAGCTCTCTGTGCATTCTAATACGGAGGATTTATTTCCAAGTTATCTGGAATTTTGCCGTCACACTTCCTGGCTGGAACTTATTTAAATGATAATAATCACATCTTTGGCTAACTGAGACAGTTTATTAGGGAGTGGCGAATGACACTGTAAAAAAAGAAATTCAACACGTCGTTACTGGAAGCTTACACAGCACATTCTGCTGCTATGTGCATGTAGAACAGTGTAATGTCCGTTGCTACTCAAGTTCACCCATCACACTGGCATCAGTCAGACCGTGTTTCCTGGGAATCCACAGTCAGCGGTGAATCAGAGGAGGGTGAATTCCTGCATCTGGAGCTGAGTCTGTTCGTTACCCAGCCAGAGACAAAAGAACAGACTGGTATCTACAAGGCTCAAGGCCAACTTAAGTCATAGGTCAAAGAAAGAAAGAAACAAAGGGTGAGGGGCGGAAAGTTTTGACATAGACTGTAACAATCTGGATGTTAAGCTTAGTATAAGTTAGACAATATTTTGATTAAGTTCTCTCTCGCTCTATCTCTCTCTCTCTCTCTCTCTCTCTCTCTCTCTCTCTCTCTCTCTCTCTCTATATATATATATATATATATATATATATATATATATATATATATATATATATATATATATAAACACAGATGAAAGAAAAACCTGAATAAATGGAGAAACATAATGAATGCAGATCCTATCCATAGTGAAAGAAGGGTCACTGAATGGTTTGAGTATGAAAATGTGTGAATCATATGTTATGATTTTTTCAATCACCACATCTCAAACCAGCTGAACACCTATGGGAGATTTTGGACCAGCGTGTTAAGCCAGCACTTCTCTGCCACCATCATCAAAACACCAAAGGAGGGAATATCTTTTGGAAGAATGGTGTTCCTCCCTCCGTTAGAGTTCAGCGACTTAAAGAGTTGTATATGTGTAGTATATGTCTAAAATTCCCTTTCATAATTTGACATCACCTCTAAGATGTCTTCATTTCATTATGTGTACAACAGCCACAGCCTCAGTGAGATAATTTGATCAGAAAATACTGATGCAGAATCCGATGCTGTTGATTTAGCAGTCTTAATTAGCTTAGCATCAATATTGCAGTCCATATAGACATGGTCTGTATAGACATAGGATGAGAGGAAGGAAGGAAGGAAGGATGGATGTTGAAAGCTAAGTGGATGAGATCAGCCCTCTGAGCCAACCACTTAGGCTAGTGGACCATTTAATGTCTTGTCAAAATGATTTCAAAGTGAGCGAGTGTGTGCGAGCTGTGCTCATGTTTGTTTCGTATCAATCGTGGAGGCTAAAAAAGCAGAGGGAGGTGCAGTTCTGTTTGTGCTTCTAATATTGTGAAGTGTGTGTGTGTTGCATCAAACACACTGTGTGTGTGTGTGTGTGTGTGTGTGTGGAGTGTGGTGATTTGGAAAGCAGCTGGTGAGACGAGTGCTGAGTCATTGCTGTGGGACTGTGCAATGGGAGATAAGGCCTGTTTGTGTGTGTGTTTGCATTTGAGAGAGAGAGTTTGTGTGTGTGTGTGTGTGCGCATTTGGCCCCCTGGTATGGCTTATAATGTCCCCCCACCTCCCTTGTAAGCCTCAGAGATGGGGGCAGTGACAGGAGTTTTTATTGATCACAATCAGTTTGGCACAAACGCCTTTTATGCTGCTGTCAGCTAGCTTTACAGCCGAATCTTATTGGCTTGGACACCTTGGAGACTTTAAAAAGATTTACTGTGTTTGCAGGTAGCTGAACTTCTTAATACACTTTTCAGCCTTTTTCACTGTTTCTCTCACTTTTTGTGTGAGCATGTGGCCTAGAGGGCAAAAAAAAAAAAAAAAAAAAAAAGGATTCAAAACACATCAAATAGGACGCCTGCTGCTCTCAAGGCCAAATCTCCTTTCAGATGGTTTTGTAGAGCAGGAGGTACACACCACTGACTGTAGTACACACACACACACACACACACACACACACACACACACTGTGGAGCACAGAGTCTGTCAACCAACCGCATTGCCGTCAAGATGAGAGGGCTTGCAGTCAGCAGTTTGGTTTGGCCTCGGCTGGCTCGGGCAGAAGAAGAAATGGGGAGAAAAAAGTTTTTCTTTAGAGGTGGTTTGTAATTAGCTGTCAAACCTGGACTGGAGACGAGGGAGAGCGCCAGAGATAGGAGGAATCGCCCGAGACCAGCTGAAAAGGAGGCTCTTGGTCTGCTGCCAAGCGTGAATTCAAAAGTTCTGCTACTGTTTAATCCGTCTTCAGGCTGTGAAGGAAGCGATAAACATTTTGTATAAGTGATAAATACACAGTATGTGTATGTCTGTATGAATCATTTGGTAACCATGGTAACACGTGCATTACCACATCAGATAACATACACACAGTAAGAACATAACCCTTAATGTTAACTCTTTTTCCTCTTCTCAACTACTTGTCATTATTCTTAACATGAGCAAGACACGCAGTATCTGATATATTGATGATTGTTTCATTGTAAGCTCTTCACATTACAGAAAAACACCCCGGCCTTTCTGTGTGGAGTTCGCATGTTCTCCTCGTGTCTACGTGGGTTCTCTCTGGGCACTCTGTCTTCCTCCCACAGTCCAAAGACTTGCACTTAACAGGTTAATTGCTGGCTCTAAATTGCCCGTAGGTGTGAATATGAGCATGGATAGTTGTTTGTCTCCATGTGTCAGCTCTCTTGTCCAGGGTGTACCCTGGCTGCAGCCTCTGCAATGCTGATAAGGTTAAACAGAAAATAGATGAATGGTTTGTTTATAATAAGTCAGTAAAAAAAAAGAGGCAGACCAGAACTAAAAGGAAACTATAATATATATTTTTGGGTTTAGATCAAATCAAGTGAACTACAGGTGTGAAAGCACCCTCAATAGGTTATCGGTCATTTTGAGCACATCTGTGTAGAGTGATAGAAATGTTGGTTTTCAATAACATCCATAAAAGCTATAGATGTCACATTATGTTTAAGAAAATGCTTTAAGGTCTTTTGTTTGATGTTCGAGTTGTTTAAAATTATTGTATTTACATTTTTGAGAATAATGTCCGTGTTACAGCACACTAACCACAAGCGAATCACAAGGCCTGCGTTCATTTTCAGTGGGAAGAGAACAATCTTCTGTGGAGAAATGAGAAAAGTTTGGGTGAATTTGATATTCTATGAATGAGCGAGATGATTGCAAGTCGAGAAGCAGATCAGATTAGAGCAAACAAAAGCCTGCTCTGTGTCTAGATCTCCCCCGTCAGTTTGGCTGCAACATAGAAACTCTATGGCTGTTTCAGGTTTACGGAACCATTTAAACCATCACCCACAATAATAACTAGAGAAGTCATGCTTGGAGGAGATTATCGATGTCCCAAATGGGAAATTTAGTTAGCTAAATAACAGACAAAGAGGATACCACCTTTGATAATGAGGATTGGCTGACCTTTGAACTGTTCTGTGTCGTCTCTACGTCTTCGATGAACTTCGTAGTAAAAGGCAGGTAGGAGATCCTTGCACTCTCCAATGAACCAATAACGGACTGCCAAACGATGGCAATATGTGGGGATGTTTGATTTATAATCCTTGCTCATCCCTGACTCTGACTGCTTAAAGTAGTGATAGTGAGTGTATTGCATACTGGGAGGTTTTTATATATCAGCGGGGTTAATCAGAACATTTGCTGTTGAATGCGTACAGAGAGAACGTTGGTTTGAACAAAATGTTTTGTCCCAAACTACACTTTGAAAGTGTTGCTGCTGTGGTCTGCAGGTTTTCTTCCATCCATTCTTGTAGGTTATGCTACAGTCAGAGAAGGCAGTAAAAGAACGCAACTTCCTCACTGTGTTCAGATAACAGTAACACGACGGGCAGATGAGCTCAGCCAGTGCTTCTGACTTCAACACAGGTGTGGCTGAGTCACTTAAACCAGATATTTTGAGTTACAGGTTTTTAGCCTTGTAAGGCAACCCCTTGTGACAGATCACCAGCGGTCTTATCCAAATATGGCAACAGAAACATTTGGGGGGTGGAGGAGGTGGTGCTGACAAACAAGCCATTGTACTGCAGGTCAGTGACATAGTCTGTGGGCTTTGGCTGACACACAGTCACAGAGAGGTTGCTGTTCCTGAGCACTCATCAAAAGGACCCAGACTCGAATAACTCTTTTGTCTCTCCACGACTCCTTCTCACAGACAGTTGGCAGCCCTGTCTTCTATGATCAGTGGGGTCAGGGTGGTTTTGGTCATTACATTACAGTGGCATAACTAAGTGAAAGGGCTTATATAATGTGGTACAGGCTGTCATAACTCCCCTGATACTTGTTTTCATTGGCTGATGCTGCTCTTGCATGATTTGTTTATGGCTGCTGCTAAAATAAATGAAAATATATTATTACTTTTTATTATTTACTTAACTTTCTTTCCCGCAAATGGACTTATTACTTTTCCACCATTATGTGTATCCTTCACAGTTTTTGTCTGCCTACAGTAAAGCCATTGTGTGAGCTTCGCGTCATGTGTTATGTTTAAACACGAGGATTAATACTCTTGGCCTACATCAACGCCCGAACTTCCTGTTCTGCCATGCTGATGAAGTAATGCGATACACACATACTGTTATCATCATGCCATCAGCCTGTCCTGCTATCACATCAACAAACACATCCTGTGATGCGAATGTCCATCCTTCTCCCATTGTTTGTCATTGTTACATGCGCATGTTTGAGTGATCAGTTAAGTGCATGCTTGCCTGTATTGTGTGCAGGTGTCTGCAGGTCTTGTTCAAAGATTTTGTTACTCTGCAGTCCCTGGACCGAGGCTAAGATTTCAGGGCCTGCAAATGCATCATGTTTCTGGTGTACCCTTAAGTGCATATTGACACTGCTTAGGTTTCACAAAAGATACATCATAATTGGCAAGTAGATATTTCCTGCATTAGGTTAAGAAGATTTGCAGACAAAATGCAAAAACCACACAAAAAAACAAGACATTACGAATACATTGTTTGTATTTGTAATCTTCTTCTTCTTCATCTTATGACTAAGCTGTCCTTACAGCATGTGTTCAAAACAGGAGTTTTGCCCAGTCATCATGCTGCCTGTCTGCAACCCCAAATACACATTAGCCCTTAATGCTCTGGCTTCTCTGGTATGTCGGCATCATGTGGGCACAGACAGAGGTTTTGGCTGTCTGCTCAGAACCAATTTTGTTAATGTTGCATCATGGCTTGAGTGGAAAATAAAGGACTAATATTCCTAAAACAGAAAAGCATGCAACAGGTTACTTTTTGCAGTTTTTATTACAGTTTTACTTCAAGGTGTCAAGGTGACCCCAGCTTTAGAAAGCACAGGAGTAAAACTGTACAAAGCACTGTATTAAAATATAGCCTTTATAGCATCAAATGCCCCCCCCGCAGGCTTTAAGAGTGGCTGTGTACTTTTGGTACTTTCCTCATTCACAGAGAACAGAGGCTGTGGTTAGCTGCAATCGTGCCAGTGTGAAAGTGGGTTTTTCTGTAGGTGTGCTATGAGAAGTCTTCTTACACTTTTTTACAAATTACCGTCTGTGTAGACAAACCACTTGCACACTACTGAAGGTAGTAACGTTACTTTCCCTTCCAGCTGTGATTGGTGCTGTACTTAACGGTATGATATTATGTCAACAAGAAGGAATATTGCCATTATTACAGTATTTTTTTTCTGTACAAATTATACCTGTAATATTGTGAATTATATTATATTGCACACCCCTAGCTAATCGCAGGTATTGCGATCTTTTTCATGGCCACACACATATACAGCATTGGGGGAAATCTAGGCCGTTGGGTTTTGTTGTTCAAACCATCCTTCATAGTGTGTGTGTGTGTGTGCGTGTGTGTGTGCGTGTGTGTGTGCGTGTGTGTGTGCGTGTGTGTGTGCGTGTGTGTGTGTGTGTGTGTGTGTGTGTGTGCGTGTGTGTGTGCGTGCGCTTTTGAAGCTAAAACTGTTGCCTGTTATTGAACGTGTGGGCTGAGAGTGCCTCTATCCACCTCTACTTTTCTTTTTTCTGAATGTCTTTTAGTCAGTGACGGGTGATGGAAGAGCGAGGGTAAATGCCTCCCCTCTCTATCCATCTTTCTTTCACTTAAACTCTGCATCTAATCTCATTCCTTTGTTGTCTACAATCTTCACCTTACTTCCCGCTCACCATTAGCAGTCTGGACCTGGCACGCTGACAGTCGCAGCAGCCTACAGTGAGCTTAGAGGAAATCAGGGTCTGTACCTTGGGTTCCTCTTAAATCCAACTTTCACCCTGGTCTCCTCCCGCTGCCTCACTCTTCATCTCTGTAACTGTTGTCCTTCTGGTTAACCTGAGGTCACATAATGAACAGTTGTCACAGCCCAGCTGACACGCCATGTATGAAGTAAGGGAAAAGCATATGACAACAATTACACTGCTGATCACTGCTGAACACCCTACTCACACAGAGGACAGCTGCTGCCCCCCTCTGAGGCCCTGCCTGTCTGTAGCTTTTATTCCTGCTGCCCGGCTGCCGTCTCTTTTCGACACGAGAGAAAGGAGTGGCTATCAGAGGAGCAGCAGACCGTCTCATCTAAAGTTATGCTGACTCGTGGCTTAAAATGCTGCGTTGCCATGAGGCTGACTGCTACGTACCCGGACGTCTCTGTTTTGCATGTTTTCTATGAAAGTCTTTTAACCTAAAAATATAATTTTTCTCTGTTGAGACTCTGTTAAGATGTTTTGTTTTGTTTTTATGTAAAAACAAAAGAAAAAAGAAAGATACAAAAAAGAAAACACCTACACACACAAACAAAATTATTAAATTCTCTTGACCAGTACAAATTAAATACTACATGTTCAAAATGGAGTAGGAAGAAGTATCCACTTATTTATTCCTACTCCTTCACCTCTACTTATTAATTAATTTATACTGTCTCCTGTACATACATTTTTATATACATATTCACAATACAATTCACATATTCATACATACATATCTACATACATGCATGTGCACATATGCATATATGCATGTACACAAATGCACCATACATATTTATAAATCATTATACATGTGAACCTTCCTCATTCTTATACCGTTGCCAGGAAAATATTGTTTTTGTATATTTTCTTAAACTGAATAATATTTGTGTGCGGCGTGGGGAGTTTGCATGTGTGTGTGAAGTTTGCATGTTCTCCCCGTGTCTGCGTGGGTTTTCTGCGGGTACTCCGGCTTCCTCCCACAGTCCAAAAACATGCACTTAATAGGTTAATTGGTGACTCTAAAATGCCTGTAGGTGTGAATGTGAGTCTGAATGGTTATTTGTCTCTATGTGCCCTGTGATGAACTGGCGACTTGTCCAGGGCGTAGTACCCCGCCTCTCGCCCAAAGTCAGCTCGGATAGGCTCCAGCCCCATCGTGACCCAGATGAGGATAAGCAGTTACGTGGATGGATGGATGAATAATATTTGTACTTTGTTTAAATTCCATGTTCAAATTATTACACAATTTAACCCCACATATTGAAGTACACATACCCTTCATTCTTCTTTCCTTCTTTCCTCTCAAATTGTAACCACCGTGCCTTTCACAAAACATTTTTTGTATATTTTTATGCTATGTCAAACCTCTGTTGTCAAATCTATAATGATCTTAATAATGAAGTGACTTTTACCTTGAACACTACATACTATATTGACAAAGTGGAACTGGTATTTCAGATCACATCCGTCTCCTAGTGTTGTCTCTTCTCATTTCAGATAATATAGTGCAACTAACAGTTACATTACTCTGTTAGTTGATGACTTCACAAGCACAACAAAGTAAAACAACACAGAAAGAAAGGAGACATGTTTTTTTTCTGGTTTCAGCACAGCACCTTTGATTTAAAGCAACAATACTTAGAATCTGATATTTTTGACAGGATAGATGGATAGGTTTCTTTCCTGTTGTCTGATCTCCAGCTGTAGTTATTCAAGTGTATGGTGCTTTGTGTCAAATGGTCATCTCTGGAGTGTGTATACAGGTGGTTAATGAAGGAGCTCACTTACTATCTCTGTGAACTGACTGTTGGATCTTTTTTAGTTTCCTGACATGAAGGATTGGCACACTGTAGGAGGAGAAGTCAGTTAGTCGGTGGGCTGAAAAGTATGGGGTCGGGTGGAGAAGAGGAAGTAGTATTCACACCACAAGAGACTGTAGTGAGTGTATGTAAGAAAATGTCAAAAAAGAGGGAAGGAAGAAAGATGCATCGTCACAAACCGCAAAATGAGAGAGTTGAGTGAATAGAAAGTTGTGAGGAGAAAATTACGCGGAGACATTGATGGTACACATGATAGAAATAAAAGTTAAGCGTACCTATTCTCTCCTGAATTTGTGCAAAAAAATTGTGACTGTGTGTGTTAAAGACAAAGCTATAAAAAGGCTCACACTAGACTGAACCTATAAAACTGTAGATCAATCTGTCTTTCTGCTGCCATTTCTTGAAAAGCTTTATTTTTTCTGAGATAATGACGCTTTTACAGGAAATGAAAGGGTTTGACAATAAAAACATCACTGAGGAGCGACTCTTTTTTTAATTTACTAATGCATATTATCACTATCACTATAGATCTGCACATCATTTTCTCAATTACTGTTTTTCTGGCCTGTTTTGTCCATCAAACAGTCCAAAACTAGCGCATTTGAAAAATAAAAGTAGCATGTTTTTTTTACTATTGCTTGAAAAGTCACATAAATTAACTGATTATTAAAATAATTGCGGATAACTCGTCTCTCTAAATATTTCAGCTCTACTTCTGGTGAGGTAATACTGACATTTTCTGCTCATGTGACTCATTACGGTGAAATATGGAAACACTGTCAGTGTTGAAGTGGTTCGTCTATACTTTCATGACACTTTAAACTTCAGCTCATGTGGTTTTGTAAAACATTGCAGACAGACATAATGAAAGACTTTTGACATCTCATCAGTTTCAGTTTGTTCAAACAAGGCAAGATTCTTGTTGACCAAAACGTAGAGGGACAGAGAGGTTTTGGTTGCTAAAGTTTGGTCCCAGACAGTCAATGAGTGAAACTGTTTTATTAATCCTGTTTCATAAATCAGGTCTGCATGGCACCAACAATGAACCTTCAGCGACCCTCTGCTGCAGTAACTGTTTGGACGAGGCATGGGGAAACAGTACCACCTACTGCCTGCGATCATAATCCCACAGTGTGGTCAGAAATATTGTTGGCTTGAAACAAATCATTAATTGCATTAGTTTTAAACAATAGTTAGTGTGAACGTTTCAGCCCTGCAGGCCTTCAGTATGAGAGGGATAATTCCAAAACAAACAAAGAATGTGTGTTTGGAATAAGAGCTCTTACAGTCAACTAAACTTGAGTGAGCCAAAGTGAAATCCACCCTTCAAGGTATGGTATATACATATACTAATGCTTACCAGTGTTGTATTGGCAGGTTGTTAACATTATTCCATCCCTCACTCCTAAAATAAGCACCTATATCGCAGTTCATGAAACACGTTTGTGCTATAATCAAAAGAATGTTTCCTAAGCTTGTGGTTCATCTGCTAGACCCGGTTTTACTTCCACCGAAAGTAATAACAAGAACAACATCTTCTTCTTTTTTTTTTAGAATAACATCTCACAATGGTAGAATTAAGGGCTCACAGAGATATGGTAAGCAGGTCTCATGAAAGAAGAATATGATTCTGCAGTATATCATGACATGCTTCCTGCCACAAACTAGACTTACAAACAATTCTGAGAATCAGAATCAGATTTTTTTTTCCTTGTATTCGCCTGTGACCTTACTTTTACCTTTATACTATTTTTATGTTGCAGATTACATTAATGAAACAGTTATGCAGTCTAACTTTTTATGTGGTCTCCTCTATCTCTTTGCTCTGCAGGAGCAGATCCATGTGCCTGTCTACCACCCAACACCCAGCCAAGCCCGACTGGCCACTCAGCTGACAGAGGAGGAGCAGGTCCGCATCGCCCAGCGAATTGGACTCATCCAGCACCTCCCAAAGGGCGTGTACGACCCAGGACGAGATGGCTCTGAGAAGAAGATCAGAGAGTGAGTTGAAACCCTGAGTGGTAGCAGCAGTGTACCAATGCCATGGCTTAAAATAGTATGAAAATCTATGGTTATCAAACCGTGTACATTTGCTTATGTACAGTTTTGAATTCTACTGCATTAGTGTTCTTAAGACATCTAAAAAAATCTAAAACTCACAATACCTACTGATAACATAGATGTGAAATTGTAAAAATTGCAAAAGCAAAAACAAAAACATATATACATATATACATGGGTATAACAGTCCCATTTCCCACAGTATTTGTCTCCCCTTTCCTTTTGTAGTTGAAGAGTGACAGTCATTTTCTCCATAATGCAAGTGGAGTTGATTATGCTAATAAGTAAAATATATTTTATTAAAATGTTGGCCTGTTAAAATTGTGTCCCAGATTTTTATCAACTCCGTCAGATTTCTACAAAAACATAATTTCATCATGCATGAAGAAAGAGAAGAGAGAGTTAGGTATATTCCTTGGACCCCTGTCTCACTTCCTGGTTTTAAAATAGGCAGGAATGGTGTTCAGGCACTAGTCAGCTGTCTACTTTTTGATAAATTCATTCAATAATATTGCTCTCAGGTGTGTCTCACCCATAACAGGTCAACTCTGTAGCCCACCTAAATAAAAAATAAATAAGAATTATGGAGTAGTAAGGGAACTCTTGGCAACTTTGAAGAATAAAATGGCTACGGTTGTAGTTTCAATTTTTTTTTTTTTCCAACGATCAAAAGTTTTGGCTCCATACAAGACCACTTATGAATTGTAACAACTTTAACTTTACACACAACTGCTTTTGTCACTGTTGTGGAGAAATTGCTGAAAGTCAATGGCACCAGGTCAAGAGGGATGAAAGCGTTCAGGAGCCTCTGATGTCTTATGCTGTAATATTTATTGAAGCTTGATCAAGGAGAATCAGAGACATTCTCACATACAATCAGGTATGCATATGAGTCGGTCTCTATTCTGCCCAACTCCTGCTGGTGGTCAGACTTTAAACCCTTACAGATGACGCCACAAATACTATACACCCAAAAATGGTCAAAGGGATTGCATTTACCCATGTTAGTGTTACCTTCAGCACATTATAGTCTGGAGACACTGTTGTCTGTTCATGCTAATGGAACGTCAACAGTTAGCTATCTATTACGTCTAGGAGGCCAACATTGAGAGTCTTCGACCCTGGTCACCAGGCAACTCTGAGATAGGCTGGCACCTGCACTCCTCCCGCACTCCAAACAACGGCCTTACATGCCAAAGAGAGAGCGTCTATTCTGATCTGGCTTAATGCCGTCACCGTCCCCAAGGCCCATGCGCGGCCCTGTGTACCCAAAGGATAGAAAATTCCATAACAGTCACATGCAAATAAATTTAAATGAATAAATTTGTAAAATAAAAAACCTCCAGTGTCCTTCATATTATAAGTTAAACAATGCCCTGCAAATTATTTAATGTACAGTCAAGTGACATTACAAAATAATGTTAGCACTTTTTATTTAACTTCCTGTCTGTATTCAGTGTCCAAACAAAGTTTCGTATTGAGTGTCTGTTCGCCTCCACAGGTGTGTCATCTGTATGATGGACTTTGTGTATGGAGACCCCATCCGGTTCCTGCCCTGCATGCACATCTACCACATGGACTGTATAGACGACTGGCTGATGAGATCCTTCACCTGCCCCTCCTGCATGGAGCCTGTGGACGCCGCGCTGCTTTCTTCCTATGAGACCAACTGACACACACACACACACACTAACATATACACACAGACACCTGTGGACCAGACTGAACACACACACACACACACACACATATATACAATATGCACACAAATGGACATGCACACAACTTCCATCTTGCTAACCTGTATCCTGGATTAGTAAAGTGGTGATATAAAGCAGTGATGGTGTAAAAGATTTAGGATGAACTTTGTGTGTATGTGTGTGTGAGAGAGAGAGCATGCATGTATAAATGTATGCGTGGGCTGCACAAATTCCTCAGTTGGCCTGCTGGACAGGATTGGAGGAATGAACAAAAGTGTTGGAGTTAAGGATGAGCAGGAAGGATCTGGATTGAGGAAAGGAGGATACAGATGAGAGGTGTAAAGGGAAGTCAAGGGGAGTGGATGACGGTTAACTGGTGTGATTAAGAAACCTTTCCAAGATCCGCTTTTATATAAACAAATACACACACTTCCTTTATTTAACCATCTGACAGAATGCAGGAGGATGGACATCTGACGACCGTCATCAGGCTGCAGATTGTGTTTGTTGGACTGCCGAAGCCTAATTACTATGTCATACTGCAAGACAAAGGGAAAGAAACACCCTTCAGAAGATCTGCCAGATGCTTTGATGTGTCTCCACACAGATCGTCAGCGTCATGTCTGCTGCAAAAACTGCCACACATGCAGATATGTGACTTGAGACTGCTAGAGATGGACATCAGATTAAAGACTATGAACGTCGGATATATTCTGCAGACATACCGCAGGCCTCCACTTGGCCTTGAGTTGTCTGCCTGTATAGATCTTTTAAAAGAAAACTGCGTTTGGTCAGTGGATTTATTGTCCTGTGGCTTTGTGAAATCTGTTCTGTGTCTGTTCCGTCAGTCATAAGGGCTCCGTTGACACCCGTGTTTACCAACAACACATATGGCAAAAGTAAATACAAGTAAATAGTATGTGCTTTAGTCACTAATGTGATGGATAGCTGGTAGACTGTTGCTGTCAAGCTGTTGACTCTCAGATCACTGGCTAAAGCACAAGCGGACCAGGTGAGAAACCATTGATACAAATCAGAGATATTTGCACTTATTAATCAGACTTGTGGCAAGTGTTGACCATGTGCATTCAGCATTATGTTAAAGTATGTAATTTGCATTACCTACATTCTCATTACCATTGCAGTGATTTGTAATTAAAGCCTCTGTCTCTGTGGATCTGGAGTGGACACATAATTTATTATTGGTGACATTAATCAATCTACTGAATTAGTCCCAACTTTGGCTCCCCTGTTATCGTTCATATAATGTAAGAACAAGTCAAAGACAGAAATAAATACAGGCACAAGGCTGGGCTCATTTAATGCATGTATCATGTCATTCATTTAGCATCCTGTTTTGTTTGGACAGAACAGGTTCTAAAGCAAACGCACTGTGTGGGAAACATTTAACAACAGTAATGTGCCACTGTCACCAGGTGCAACTGGTGGAGAATGAATGTGGTTGACTTGTCTGTCAGAAATATGACTGAAGACTCTTTTTACCTGATGGGGTTACATTTCTATCCATTTTTTATTTTCCTCACATGAAGGTGAGGCTTCAATCTAGATGGTCTCGACACATTTTCAAATCACCTAAGTTACTCAGTGTACTATTAAAGCACAAATAAATACACTTGTTCAGTTTTACTGTCCTTCTCCCTGCTAACTCTGGCCTGTGGGTGAGTTGGAAGACTTTGAATTATGCAGGAAATAATAAATCATTTGAGCTCCCCCTTCTTAGCGGGCACGATACAGATCCAACACAGTTTGAAAAAAAAAAAAAAATGCCTTCAGTGATCTGTGTATGTGTGTGCATACCTGCTTGTGTGTGTGTGTGTGTGTGTGTGTGTATTTGTACTAGGCTTTACGGCCTTTATGTGTGCGTTTGAGATGTGGAGGATGGGTGTCAGCACCTTAGTCTTTGCACAGTGCTATAATCTGCGTAACTCTTTATGTTGTACATTGTCCTCCATCAGTACGGTGGAGCCTCATGGCCTTAGGTTACACATGAGTGGGGGTTTGTATCAGCTGCTAAAATGTGGAGCAGAGTTCAGTTAACCTCAAGATGCAAGAAAAAGGGGGATGATATGCATACAGTTAAGACTGTAAATGCTGCTGCTGAGCTACCATTGTACATGTCATATCATAAAGAAGACAAAAGATGTGTCAAGAGATTTGTCCAACTACATTGTCACAAAACTAATAAATAAATTGTCTGTATATTGTGGTGTTTGGATTGGATTTCTCTCAAATCACCCGGCTCTCTTCCAGAGAATTCTTTGCTTTCTTCCGCAACAGTCCTGCGGTACAGCAGATGACAGTTTTGGATACAAAGCATTTTATTATTTTTTTTATTTTTTGCAGAGTTTTAGTCTCAGTCTGGACCTGATCAAGGCTGTGAGAGACTGGCAATGCACAAAGCTGTGGGGATAAACAATGTTAAACCATGTCATTGTGTATATGTGTTTGTATTTGCTGTAGTTCCTCAGAGAGTAATCAAAGAATCAGTTTTAACTAAAACCCTGATTCATATGAAGACTAGCGCTCGCCTACAGCTTTATGTACATTGATCAGATTACAGGGGCGCTTGGTGGAGCTGCTTCTTTGAACTCTGCCAGAGGTTAACTCTTGAGCTCTTGTTCATGAAGAGATTTCCCGTAATGTGCTAACGGTTCTGAGTTAGAAAATGTGCTCACATCCCAGGAAAGTGACTCATGGGTGTCAACACAGAAAGTCTGACATTCACTAACAATGAAACAGCTGCACAAACCCTTGCTACATTAAGACCAGATAGAGAGTTGACTCTTGCTTTGAATTTTGGCAGCCTTATTTATTTAAAACTTCAAACTCACAGGAGTGACAAGTGAAGGGTGGATTTTCTGCTTTAAGTAGCCCATACAGTAGGATTGAACATCAAGGTTTGCTCATATGTGAATGGGGTATGTATGTGTTGTAAATGTGTGTATGAATGCTTGTTAGACTTCTCCTTGTTTGTAAGCATAAATATGCATATGCTATGTACTACAGGCAATTAATAAATAGACATTGCAACAGAACATAACTGCCAGTGGGTGTGGTTTATTTCCTGTGTGCACACTGAGAAAGGGAAGAATGTAGTTTTGTTTTATTCAACAGATGGACGTGTCTTACAACTGATATAACTTTGAGGCGGTGCAAATAACGGAGGTGCAAATACCAAATAAATATGTTATTTGTCTCTCTGATTACATGGCAACCTCCCACAACCCCAAACTCTTGTAAAGGATAATAACACATCCATAATTCATATTTTAGGCCTCTCAATGCCCAGAATACTGTATTTAAAATGAATTTAATATAATGTAACATAAGTTTATGGTTAATGCGAGTTATCCTCATCACAAAAGCTTCAAGATTTTTCTGACCATATGGCTTAACCTGTGGTTTCTGCAACTGTATATTGCTACTATATGTATAGTAGATATAGATATAGCTATATATAAACCATTTTCCTTCTGCTCTTCTTCATCTGTCCCCAAGAGTTCATAAATGGAGTTCATTAGCACTGGATTTTTCACAAGGCACCATATATTAAAGCACTCTAAGAATACACAGATTCATGCCTGGACAACAAAATGCACAAACCTCTGGTTTAATATAGTTTGAGGGCAAATTACGGCTAAATAATCTTATCATAAAAATAAAAGTATAGTAAGACAACTTCGTCTTTTGACAACGCAATTCTTCATTTGGTTTGTTAGTTTTAAGTTGGACATTCAGCAGCCACTTTCCCCAGCGGCGCCTGTTTACAGTTTAAGCCGGTGTTGGCAGCAGGAGGACGGTAAGCTCTCCAACCTGCCCTCCGCTGAATCACTGTGGATCCATCATTATGTTACTGATTAAACTATTTTCATGCTGACTTGCCCATATAAGTATCTGACTCATGTAGCACTCTTATTCTGAGTGATAATGTCTAGATGTATTTTACATTAATATATATATATATATATATATTTCAAATATTGTCCATTTAATGTGACGCAGTGACTCCAAATGAACACTAAAATATATTGTGATGACCTCAATATTTCTACTGTTTTAAAGACACATGACACATGTTTTTATCCCCCTACCTTCATGCTGACTCCGCCACATTAGTGAAATTTTAATTTGATTAAAATATTATACTAAACTGTTTTTAGATAGCACACTTATGGTGATTCATAATGTGTCATTAATTTATTTTACATCCATATTTTATTTCCATATTTATTTATTTTTCAATCAATATCTTCCATGTAATATGACCCAGTAAATAATACCAAAAAATATGACTACACTGGCCACACACACACACACACACACGTTTCACACTATATTTTAGTGCTTCTTCTATTTTGTCTAAATATGTTTATAGATATAGATTTTTTTTTTTTCAATAGCATGTGACCCAGTAGCTCTAAATAAATGCCAAAAGTCACTAAAATCCAGTATGAGAAGGTGTGTCCTAATTGGCAGCGTGGTGATGTTTGCTATTGATTGGGGTCACTGGGTCACATCACATGAAAACGATTAAAACTGTCATTATTTTCTCTAAAATAGTTATGTAAATGTAACTATTTACGCAAGCAACAAGCGTGTTACATAAGACCAATTTAGTATATATTTTTTTCAAATTTCACTAATATGGCCTAATAAGTCAACATGAAGGTAAAAACACCAGTGTTTTGTTTTGGCCCAGTCAGCATGAAAGTATTGGTGGATAAAAACGTGTCATGTTTTATAATAAAGTAAAAATAATGGCAGTTTTTTTAATCGTTTTCATGCCATGTGACCTAGTGACTCCAAATCAAACCAGAAACTGTTGCCAAATGTAAAAAAAAATAAATAAAAATAAGACACAGGTCTCCACAATACTTTCTGCGCCACATTGTCACTGCGTCACATTACGTGTAAGCTACTGAAAGCAAATCATACATTTTATATAGCCTAAATATTATATAAAATACATGATATAAAATATAGACTGTGTCTGTTTGGCCAGTGTAGTGTTTTTGTGTTGTAGAGTTACTGGGTCATATTACATGGTAGGTAAGAAATTGCCATTTTCTATTAAAATATTGATGTAAAATAAATTTACTACACATTATAAATCAAAATAAGAGCGCTACATGAGTATGTTTTTATTTAATCATTAATATGGGCATAAAAGAATAGAAAAAAAACATCAGCACTGTGTTATTAAAAAGTAATGTAATGATGGATCCAGTGGTTAAGCGGAGGGCAGGGAGGAGAGCTGACCGTCCTCCTGCTGCCACCAAAGGCTTAAACTGTGAACAGACGCCGCTGTCAAAAGACGAAGTCGTCTTACTTCCTGTATTATAAGATTATTTTGTCGTAATTTTCCTCTCCAGACATATTAAACCAGAGACTTAAGACTCTCTTAGAGAGCTTTTATAATAAAAAGACGATGTTGTCCAACTTAAAGCTGACTTCACTGAGGTGCTTTACGCTGCTGTCTAAAGACTTCATCATAAAATCAGTCTTAATATATGAGCAGGGGAAGACTCCCCCTCACTCTAAACCTGTTTATAAAGATAATATCACATATGTTACATTTTGCACTACTAAAAAAAAATAAAACTTTACATTAACATTACCATAAGGTGATATGCTAAAAATTGACTGTATTACCTGCATGTGGTTTTTATTAAGGATTAAGTTATTAAGATTAAGACACAGGAGACAAAGAAAACAAGGAAGTTGTACTGAAGGACAACACACACACACACACACACACACACAAAGATAAAACACAAGAGATTTCAATTACTGCCATTTATTATGTCACATTATTTAGAAAGAAAGAAAGAAAGAAAGAGAAAGAAAGAAAGAAAGAAAGAAAGAAAGAAAGAAAGAAAAAGAAAGAAAGAGGGGTGTTTACAACTTTCTCATGTTTTTCTATAGGGGTGAGTAAAATATTACAGACACCTCTCAATAAAATGCAACATTCTTCCAAATGACACTATAATTTGAGTTAATGCTTCTTTGACACACTATCATAACCTGAACATCACACACTTCATAGAGATAAATCTCACAGTGCAGTTGTTTTGGATTGCATCAGCAGTTGTACCTCATTTGACATTGTCATTGCTTTGCTTGTCAAGGTCTGTTAGTGATTGTGTTACTTGTCTTATTGTAGATAAATATTCCAGTTGGCACTTTGGAAACAATGCATAGGCACATCATAGGCCTTGTCTGTAGTCTGTACATTATAATATTCATGTTGAATGTTACTGACTGAAGATTGCATCATAACAGCAGTAATGAAACTCAAATGTACTTCCAGTTGACTCTCTGTGGCTCTGTCTGTACTGGTTACAAGCAAGGATTCTATTGTTATGAACCATAATCTTATTAGTATGTACTTTTTTAAATCTTAGTATACAAAGATTTATTTTCACTTATAAAAATGTGCTTGGTCTCCCTTTTCTCTCCAAACAGCATATGCAAATGTGTAAATAAAAAAACAAACAAAAAAAAAACAAACAAAAAACAAAAAAACAGTTCATACACTGTTTCTAACTGTAGCTGATTTATGAAGCCATTTCATTAATATAACATTTTAAGAAAATATAGGATAGAATGTTAAAGTATCGGCAAAAAGGCAGACCCTTAAGAAGGTTTCATCTTCATCCTTCTCCTCCTCATCTTCTAGTCTGTGAAAAAGAGAGACAAAAAGAGTTTATATCACAAATGTATTCTTATGTAAACATGAATACTAATAATGTAATCATAAATACATGCAATAATATAGGCATATGAGAAATAAACATTATAATAGTATATATATTTTACCATGGCACACACAGATCCATGAAACAAAAAGAGAAAATAAAAGTGATCAGCTTTTATTCATCACAAGTCATGAAAAAAATGTAATTTTGAGTAGAAAAGAAATAAAACCCAACCTATGCTGTTAAAATAAAATAAAAAATAAATAGAGAGTGACCTTTGTGCACAATTTTAGTTTTTAATGTACCACAGGTTTTGGCTTCACACACAGACTTGAGCCTCGCGTCCTCGGGTGTTGTTGGAGATCAGCCTCCTCCTCACACCGTCCAGCCAATCCAAACTCTATACAACTGGGTCGTCGTCAAATGACTCCCGGATAGAAGCCCATATATGGTTAACTCCTCCTTCTTCTTTTTCTTTTTTTTTATCGTATTAATTGAAAAAAATAAAATAACCTGCCCACTCCTTCCCCTGCGTCAAGTACAGGCCTGCACACTCGCGATGTCACACAAAGGCCTTTTGATTATATTAAACCTGCCTTCAGCTCCATTTAAACAGTCTCAAGTCACCTGGGAAGGTTTCTAACGCTTGCATGGTAAAATATAATACGTGAGAGCAGAAATAAATGCTAAAGCGTGTATGAAATTATAACACATCGTTACTTAACGTTTTATTTTTTTATCCGCAGTCAGACAGGAACATCAAAATTAATCCAATCAGAGCAAAAAATGTTGAAGACTTTGTGGAAATATTTTGAGAACTGAAATGAGAATTGAAATCGCGGCCTTTGGCAAGCTCCGCAGTTCAGTACACACACAATGTGCAGTCTACTAACATTGTGCATTAATATTATCTGCAGTGCATTAACTATGTACTGCCGTGTTGTAGCGGCTCAATGGTGTGATACACACACGCCCATGGGCCGGACAGAGAGAGCAGAGAGTGCGGATTACAGGCACTATAAGAAATATTATTTTTATGGTGTATTCTTCCTCTATTTTTTTTTTTATTTTTTATTTTTATTTTTTCATAAATATACAATTTGGTCAACAAATACAAGAGTTTACATGTGTATGTGTATAGATGATATGTGTGTATATGTGACCACCACAAGTGCAACAGCTCTGGGGTCAGTAATGATCATGTGTGAACTGTTTTATGTTAAAGAAGCCGCCTATATTTTTAAGCTTTTAAAAGGATATAGCCAATAAGAATATTAATACATAATACTATATATAGGCCTATATAATATTAGATTTAAGCAGACTAGTACACATACTTTTTTTAACTTTCACTTTATTAAATTATCTTTAAGAAGACGAGCCTTCTGCTGTCTAATAAATGTGTCAGTATTCTTTTTCATGTTTACTCACTGCGAAGCAATAACAGTAACAAACAACAAAAATGACTTTGATAAATGATGTGTGTGGTTTCATGACCACTTACAGAAAGTCACTGCTCTGAGATAATTCGTTACCCGAGGATTTGCATTAATCATGTTTATAATTATATATGAGTGAACTAACTGTTGACCTAAACCTTTAATATTTGAGTGATTGGCCTTCATGTGGATGAGCGTTTGGAGTGTTTTCATGAATAGAGTGAGAAGCTGACTTTCACTTTCGATACCGTTAGTTGTTTGATACGCAGCCTGCATAACAGGTTCTGTATGTACATAAAGCATGCCTTGTCGTGCGTGCTGTAGTCAGTCAGTATTTTTTAAGTAGGCCTACTAGTAATGAGATTGCTCATCTTCACAGAACAAAAATCAAAACACGAAAGCACAGGCAAACCACACTTAACCGTTCAACATGACACCACGAAATGTGGATGGAAGTGTTATGATATTACAGTGTGTTTCAGTTCCAAGTCAGACTGAAAGGGAGGAGGACAACACAACCACTAAATGTGTGTGTAAAATGGCATAAAGTGTAATGCTGTTTCAGCGTGTTTGAGTTCCAAGTCACAGCACGAGGGCGACATGTGGGGTAATGTATTCTTCAATAAGGCGTCAAAAAAGCTCATTATTATGTGTAGTTTAAGATAAAATAAACTTGTGTTTATATATGCCATACTTATATTTTTAAGTTTGCTGGAAACTGTGAATAATAATGAAACAATCAACTTGTGACAATCAACTTCCTTTCTGATGAAAACGAATTTACAGCCACCACAGTCCTCATATCACACCGAGACGTATAAAATAACCTTCATAACGGGAACCACAACTCTTATATGTAAATGCATATGTGGATTTAATTTTTTTATTTAACGCTATGTTGCCTAAATATTTCTGCTACGTATTTGTCTTTATTTTATGCGCACCTGCACGTCAAAGACACATTTCCACAACTAATTTTTTTTTCTGATTCTGATCTGTTTAGTGCCTGATCTTTAAGCTAAAAATGACAACATTTAGGTCTAAGAGGGTTATTATTGCCGTTATATTATCCGTTATATTGGCTGACCTATTTTCTTCATTAGACTACTGATAGAAACTCACATGCTGTCCTTAATACCATTAAAATAAGCTTATAAAGATGCAAACGACAAAATATAAATGATAAATGGATTCTCTGCCTTAGCATATTTGTTTTGTTTTAGACAGAGCAACTCACTAATTATGTGTTTTAATTCTCTATATCAACAGAAGCTAATTAAACCTGGATCATATTTGTTTATTGTGGTCATACAGACGGTGTTTTCACAGCTGTCTCCATTTTTTTAGACTCTAGTGGAGAAACAGAAATATTCTTCATATTGAATACTGCATTCGTATCCACTGGGTTATTTTATCTACCCAAATGCGGGGCTGAGTCTGTTTTTTCTGGGTTATTTCCAGGGAGTTTGGTAGTTGCTGGGTTAGCGGTTGACAATTGCTGCATCTACCCAGCGTCATCCCTTCTCTCACGGGTATCCTCCTCGTGTATGAGGGGAAAGGAGAGTAAAATATTATTATTATTATTATTATTATTATTATTATTTTGCACCTTTTACCCCAGGTTACACACGACCAAAAGCTATTGCTGTCTGCGTTACGTTACCATGCAACTTTTGGTCCATACTCTGCTTAAAGTTAACGTTGCTGAGAGCCATATCCCGTAAAACTGCAACGCCAAGTTGCATTGCCGGATTTGGGAAATCTCCAGCGGCGCACTTACTTTTATGTAATGATGCATGAATCAGAAATTTACATTATATTGGTTTCTAGGAGCTATTTGCACATCGTTTTTAACATTACACACAGGTATGCTTGATGCTTGTTGGCTGTGCGTATAGTATCTACAGTATAAAATATGGACGTCGTATCCGCGACGTTTCAGGTTTCTGAAGAGCATCTGTGAAGCTGTGGAGGCTCTGGCTGCCTCCCAGATATAATCTAAAAAAGGGCAAAGATGTGGATCGACGGACCTGAGGCGGGCTGAATGACGCCTGGTTGCTTAAACAAGCCATCTGTAATGGCACCTACCTGTCAACCAAAAACGCTGTTTATTATGCATAACTTTAAGCGTTTGTATAATTTGAACAGGTGAGTTATATAAAAACTGAGCTTCGGTACGGTTGCCTCAAGTGGACGTTTGAGGAACTGCACCATAGGCTTCACTTCACACTGGAGCTTCCACAGTCAGTGCTAATCAGTCAGCTAGCCAAATAATTGCACCTTTCTAGAAAAGAAACTGGAATAATGGTTGATATTATCAACATTATATGATGTTAATCTGAGTCAGTGGCAGATATACACTGGTTGGTAGCTGGTATTTTGATCACGCTAACATTTTTTGTCTCTTAATCTCACTGCTTGAAACAATAAGAAAATGTAGGGAAAGTTACAAAACTTGCTGGTGGGAATTTATCCTGAAATGGAAGTTAGTGAGGCTTTTTACAGTATTTTTATAGAATAGACTACTTGACAGTTGTAGGAGCAAAAATGTGTATTTTGCTTGCGTTGTTTATTTGTTTAGATTTCACACATTCTTTTTATCACAATAATTTCCGGTAATTGGCACAGGGGTGTAGTCCCACCTTATTTACCTGTTGATTTGGGTTGCGAGATGCGGACAGAGAGGGTGAGTTGATATATTCTGTTACATCAAGTTAAGTTTTGTTTGTTATTCTTTTGTTTGATAAACAGTATAAAATGGATCTGACGTCACTGTGGTTCTTGCTCTTAAACGAGGCACAGCAGAGAGCTTACTTAGCCTCTTAGCGGCCTTTTTTCATGGCTGGTCGCTGCATTCTAGTCAACAGAAAATAGCAGCATCCACTCTTCAGCACTGAAGGGAGTCTGTGTGGGATTGAAAGCACTGACCCTTTGGATCACAGAGTTTTTGACTGAATGAACATTGTTGGAAACATTTGGTCTGTGACCTTCTTCTGTGTGGATTTATGAAACCACATTTAACTGCTGTCGCTATGGAAATGATGTGGAAACGTTTGATGAATTGTGCATGTTGGAAACTACATGCATGAGCTTGAAGTGCCTATTAATATGCTAGTTGTCATAAAGAAGTTGTCCTACTGGCTGAGGGATAAATAGAGAACCGTGGCCTGTGATCTAAAAACAGAACAAAAACAACAACAATCAAAGAGCTACCTTTAAAGGTCTAATGGACTTCCTTCCATTGGTGGACTTCCTTGAATATCAACAGATTCAATATTTGAAGATATCAAAGACACTCCAACAGCAAAGATGTAAGGAGATCTTAACCAAGACGGAAGGAAGCAGCTGAAGACAGTGCTGTAGCTCTATTCATACAAGTGATTTGAATGGGGACGGTGAAGATAGCTGCAAGCTCTCAATTACTGCCTGTGCATGTTAAGGCCAGGAAGGGAAATGCAACAGTGCATACTTATACATGTCTTGACCAGGTATTTTGTACAGTGGGGTTATTGATTAAGCTTAATCTTCAGTGAAGCAGATCAAATATTCTATTAAGAACTGTGGCTCAAAGTAAAGTAGCTGAAACCAGCATTGTTTCGAGCCTAGAGATCACTGGACCAGATAGCAGCATTTTTTGTGATCTCTCACACATATACACTCAGAGGACTACACAAAGGAAAACACAAAGGAAACATCACACATCACAAATGACATTGAACACTGGCCTAGACTTTGAGATAGTGTTGCCGCCTGCCTACCACGTGTGGTTTAAAGCATCCCGGAATCTGCACGTCCACCAAAGAAAGAAAGAGCAAGCAGGAAATAATGAGACAGCTAATAGCCTCTGTTCATACAAGTGGTTTTACTGGGGCTGGTGAAGACAGCTGCAAGCTCTCAGTAGTGCCTGTACAAGTTAAGGATAGGAAGGCAAATGCAACAGTACATACTTGGGGATTTCTTGGTTGTATTTCATCTTGTATCTGACATGTTATCTAAAGGTTGTGCAGAGAAAGTTCCAGATGCGTTTTCTGAACATAATGATGGCAGAAAATGGTATTGACCACGACATGGAGTTATGAATCCACAAAAGAAAAAACTCTGAGTGGTGTTTGAATGTGGAGCGACATTTCGGGGTGTTGCACTAAATTCTCAGCTCTTGCAGGAACCAGACCTGACCAGTACATGGATGGTAGTTTTGGCTCCGCTTCATCCAGACAAGAAATCACAAGACCCACAAGAACAGTGGTTTTACAGTTGAAGAACTGGCTAATACTGAGATGGTGGTACCCTGCTTTTGCCAGAAGAAGAGATTTGCAGATGAAATCTCAATTTTGAGGAAAGGAATCAATGTTAAGAGGACGTCACAACTCAAAACTCAACACCGTTCTGAAAAATTAGGTATTAAGAGTTGGTGGGTGGATTAGCAGAGCTCAACGCCAGAGAGATGAAACATCCTGTTATTGTGGCCAGAATATCTCACACATCTATCCGCATCACACATCCGCAGCAAAAATATTGGATTCTTGGTACCACTGTGCCAGTCAGAAGAATTGTACCAAAGTGTGTTGTTTGTATAAATGCTTCTCCTGGACAGCAACAGATGGCAGATTTGCCCCTGGATAGAGTCTCTCCTGATGAACGTCCCTTTACGTATGCTATGGTGTTATTTTCACGTTTAGCTGTAAGAACAAAGAAAGTGGCATCATTACTTGACACAGACTCTTTCATCAGTGCCCTTTGCTGTTTCACAGGCAGATGTGGTCAAGTGAAAGAACTACAATCTGACAATGGCACCAATTTTTTTTGGAGCTCAGTGCAAATTAAGGGAGACAATTGAAGCCTGGAATCAAGGAATCATGCACTGCTCCAAAGAGGAATCAAAGTGTGTTATTGGTTCTGGATTTTCCATCCCCCTGCTGGCTGACACAATGGAGGTGAATGGGAAAGTCTTCACAAGAAACACAATTCTTTGTGAGGCCAAGGCTATCCTCAACAGTCGTCCAATCACAGAGGCTTCAACATATCCAAACGATCTTGAAGCCCTTACCCTAATTCGCCTTGTGCTTCTTAAGACTACACCATCCCTGCCACCAGGGCAATTTCAAAAGGAAGACATATCCTCGCCACAAATGGAAGCAAGTTCATTATATATCAGAATGGCATTACCATATCTTGGATGTATTTTCTAATAGGCCAGTATATCCACGTAATTTTACTGTTACTGTTTATTAGACAGTTAATATAAAGCAACATTTGGATAGAATATTCCGTAAATTTTTGTAGTAGAATTAACCCACTTAATATAAACCAGCATTTGAATTGAATATTCAACCCATCCTGCTGGGTTAGACTAACCCCACCCGATTTTATGCTAATAGTTACCCAGCAGTGTGGTTTAAAAATATCATGGTTTTGGGTTTTCTCGTTTACTATTTCCTGTTTTATGTTGAAAAAGTCTTTTCTCAGGGGATCTTTTCCCAGTGTTTTCTATCACCTGCTTAATTAGTTATTTAGTTTTTTTGTATTTAGTCCATGTGGCAGCCTCTGTTGCTGTGAAGTGAAAGCAAGAGCCACCACAGTTTCACATCAGCTCTTCAGAAAACTATGAGTGACATCAAGGATATGACGCCCATTCTTTATACTGTCTATGGTTGTCCCCCTTTCACCTTTCAGCCCTCCATATTAGTTTCCCAATCATGTGTTGAACTGTCTTAATGTTTTTTCTCCTTTTACTGCCCTTTATATTGGTTCTGTATTTATTATTGATTGGATTTTTCTTAAATGGATAAATTAAGGTTGTTTTTACCTGGACTCACCAGCTGCTTTTTGTCATTTTGTGCTAACCTGCCTGTATAGTAAGTCATTAATGTTCCCTTTTATTCTGTCTACATACATGTCTGCATTTAAGTTCACATTTTGAACTAAACCATAACTAAAAACCAAAAAACAACCCAGATTGGACCGTTTTAGACACTGTTTTTAGGGTGTATATAGCACAATTCTAAGTTATTTATTGTGGATAAGCGTAAATAAAGAATCGTTCTTAGAAAGTACTTGGATTTGTGCGCAGGGATCTATTTTATTGAGAGACTACTCACGTGAGTTCAAATACCCGTCGATGTATTCGACAATGTCAGTATGACCTGCATCCTCCGCGAGCTGCCTGGCGGTGCGCCCCTCACCGTTGGGCGTTTGGGGGTCCGCGGTGCGTCCGATCAGCAGCTTGACCACCTCCAGACGGCCCCACATGGCGGCCAGGTGCAGCGGCAGGTTACCTTTGTGATCACAGAGGTTTGGATCTGCCTTGTTGTCCAGCAGCACATGCACTGAATCTACGAATCCCTCACGCGCGGCGTCGTGAGTCACGGTGAGCCCGCAGACCGGGTCGCGTCGGTCCGGGTCTGCTCCCGCAATGAGAAGTGCCTCAATCACCGGGGTGCTCCCCAACATCACCACCTACACAAAGACAGACGGAGGACGAACACAAACAGACATATTTGAGCGTGCTGTCTCTCCCGACAGACGAGTGAGATTTTGAAATGACTGAGCACGAATATGTAAGAATGTGGGTGTAACAGCTGATCCTATATTAGGCCTTTAAGGCTTTACGCGTCATAAGACTTTTATAGACAAATGACATTAATAGATAATAAACTAATAACAGTTTGACTTATATAAAATAGAGATCAAGGAGTGATGTAGCTTTTTTCAACACTGAAATGCGATTAGATTTATTATTATGAGGGGACTACAATTACTCTCCAGTGATAATTTTAATATATTTCTATAATTATCACAATGACTAGTAGTAGCAATAGTATATTGGTATTACTATTATTGAATTTTGCCTGAATATGACTTCTACAAACTATATTACAAAGATCCAGGCCTGTATAAAAGCAAACAGGAGAAATTGCGCAATGAAGTCAGGCCTGCAGTCACCCTTTTCCTCAAACCACCATTTTTTCACTCTGTTCTCACACTCTCACACCAATAACCCTCCATTACATTTACAGCCTAACTCATATTAGGCCTTTTAGGCTATTATGCATCATTAGACTTTTATACACATTTAATATTAAGAGATAGCAATAATGGCCTATTAACAGTTTGGCTTATATCAAATAGAGACCAAGAAGTGATTTTTTCAACACTGAAAAAAAAATTAGAGTTGTATATGAAATGTGATATTTATATATGTATTATTATGAGGAGAGTAAAATGACTCTGCAGTGTTCATTTTATTATGTTATTATTATAAGCATCCCTAAAGTTATGACTAGTAGTAGCAATAGTAATATTAGTATTACTATTATTGACTTTTGCCTGAATGTGACTTAAAATACTACAAACTGTATTAAATGATCCAGGCCTGCATATATGCAAACAGTAAAAAAACTGCGCAAGCATTTCAGGCCTTCAGTCACCATTTTCTCAATCCACCATTTTGTTACTCTGTGCTCAAACACACACACACACACACACACACACATACACACACTCTCTTTCCTCTCTCTTTTTCTCTCTCACAAGCACACCAGTCAAATTGAGTTTTGCTTTGTTGCATGTCTTTGCTTCATTACAATACTACTAAAATGGGCTTATTCTTTAGTATATCTCGATAACTTCTTTCTCAGGGTCAAAAGGTGCAACATCTATATTGGAACTACATTAAATTGTGAAACTTATTAGTGATAGAGGTACAGTTTATTGTACCATTAAAAGGATTCATACTAATCATTATATTGATGACAATCTGACATGAAATAATTAACATAAAAACTATAACTTTCAGATTTTGGATTGCTACTATATGTATTTTTTTTTTTACTTGTATGAATCTAAAGTCCAAACTCCTCTCTACCATCTGTCTTCAGATTCACACAGACTAATCTGAAAACTATTTATATATATATAGACTATTTCATTTGATACAACAAAGAACAAAGTCGACTGGATATTTGAAGATAAAACACGAGTTATAGCTCCTATAACAGCACAAATAAGATGAGGAAGTAAAGCATGCTGCTTGTTTCACTACAGTCTGAACAAAACATATTTTCCAAACTTTAATTTTGACAAAGAGATTCACCAACCTGCAGTGCAGTTCTGCCGAATTCATTTAGTCCATTAACATATGCTCCTTTTTCCAGCAAAGACAAGACTTCAGGTAGGTTTCCCTTGGCAGAGGCAGTGCAGAGCTCGTCAACTACTGACTTATCAGCCATTCTTGTTAAAAAAAAAAAAAATACAGTATATATATATATATATATATATATATATATATATATATATATATATATATATATATATATATATATATATATGAGAGAGAGACAGAGAGAGAGAGATAGAGAGAGGCGAAGGTTTTTGACTGGCTGTGTGGAAAAATACTGAAAACATCCAGGAGGCAGCCTATAAGATAAATATCTTCTCGGGAATATCCGCCCACCCTTGCATCAAAGGTGGACTTAACCTATCAAAGACCAAAGCCATAACTTTATCTAACTAGAACGGTTTAACATGTTTTATACCTCACATACAAAGCAAGCAAAATAAAAAAAGTGAGTTAAATATGCTTCCTTTGATTTATATACTTTTCACGATGGATGTTTATATAAACCGAGAGTATTATTGTTGCATTGTTTACCCTGTAAATCAATATAAATTCTTCTTATGTCTAATTTAATTTCAAATATGTATATAATATTGATTGGTGAATAACTAGGGACTTGCTCCAATGCTAACAGAGTAAACAATGATATATGACGGTTAAGGATTACTTTTACTTTTAACAAGCTGTGTCCAAGAATTTACAGTGTGCATTTTACACAATAATAGGCGATGTATGATCATTTCTCCACTTTTTCAGCTTATATTCTGTGTGTGGCATCAATATTTTAGTGCTCAGTCAGTATCCAGACGAGCAATAAATGCCTCTAGCCCTATGATCTGTGCAATTTTATCTCTAAATTTAAAAATGATTAGTATTCTGTTCTTTAAGATTTTCTATGTGGGCCTAAAGTTATGTAATTCAGCTGCAAAACATATTGTGTTACCTCTGAATGACTGACATACTCTATTTTGATTCTGTTTGTGGTGTTGTAGGTCATAATTATATGGAAACAAAGTAAAATCAACAGTTATTTTTCTACGTGTTGTTAGAGCACTACCTCACAGCCTTGACTGTCTTATGATCCGATATTTGTCGAATGATCTGGGGCATCTTCTGAATTTAATCTAATGCACTACAGTTTATAGCCTCACAGGAGCTATACATATTTAAAACAGGCTTACACATTTTTTTTATGCATGGGATATAACCTACATGCAGCTATAATAACCTTAGCGATCGAAGTTTAAATGTGCAGGAATGATACTTGAGGGAAAAAAAAACACCTTACTTTAAATATGATTAAAATCATAACACGAGTCTTCCTCCGTGTAACTCGTCATTGGATGCCATCCTACCGAGTGGAGCGCTGAAAAAAGCAAGCACAAAAATAAAAACAGCAGAGGAAATAAATCAATATAAAATGGTTACATCTACGCATATTATAAAAAGCTGTGATGTCATTCACAGTCACTTCCCGCTCATTTTCAAATGATTTTGCCAGAATATAAAAAGTGCGTGTATTGCGTCTACCATCTTGTTATAATGGCAGCATGCGCAGCGCTGAGTGACTGAGAGAGGAGAGGCGGGGTGCCCGTCACGATCATGACTCATTTCCAGATTTTCAAAAGTGAACCTACCGATGATCCATGAACGACTGTCACAGCGATGTCCCAGTGACTTTCTCTCAGACTGAGGCACACAGAATAAATGTCCAAAACACAATAAAGGTCCTGATAAAATATCGTCACTGACATTACAAAGTATGAAGTGAAGCTGCAGGAGGAAGGATGTTTGCCCTCACGGCTTAGCAGAGTAAATATTTTTTGAAATACTAACCAAAAAAGATGAGATGGTGTGATTGGATAGGACCTAAATGATAGGCGGGACGGAGCTTTTGGAAAAAGGAACCATGATGCAGTAACAAGGCAACAGTGATAAAGGAGCCCGCATGTATTACTGCGATATAGAGATTTTACTCCACGATGATCGCATTGTAGTATGGTGATATAATCTAGGTCATATTTAATTAGGCTATCATTTCCAGTGAAAAGAAAGACAATGTTTATAGTATCATCGGCAACATCTTTCACTTTCCTTTCATCATGCTGCCCTCTAGTGATGAGACATCATAAGACACCACAAAGCCCGCTTTGGTTTGCTCCTGGTTTGGCTGAGGTCAGGTGTATAATGATTTACTGTAACTATTTATGCACCACCATTCACACAGAAAGGCGATCACATGAGGCCATGCGCACTTTGACATGATCACCACCAAGGCTTTAATTAACGTGATTTAGTGTGATAGAAAAAGCATAATACGGTCAAACAGGGTAATATGCCGACTGTTGCTATCAGATGTAAGAGGCTGCTATGGTGCGCACACATAGTGGCTGTGCGTAAAGATCAAAAGCTTTTGCGTTTTCTCGGTACCAGGGTCTAGAAGAAACAGGCATGTGATGCATTCATAATTGCAGGATTTCCTCATGCGCTATCGGCTGACAGTTGAACACATTAGTTGTGTTTGTTGTCTGTGCAGGTGGCAAATCTAAACTTTTCAAACCTCACGTTGCCCATATGCTTAATATTTTCTGTTTGGATATGTGCAGTGCTCTAAATGATACAAATCCACCCCCAAAAGACCTACATAGACAAACATAATTAGATTTACACTGGTTCATAGACTCTCGGCCCATTTCCAGCAGTGATACTTCCCTATTTCTTCTCTCCCTTCACTGCCATTTCCAACATTATACAAGCCCGACCCTGTCCTCCCTAACTGGGTAGACTGTTGTTGTTGTTGTGTGCAACCAATGATGAGTCAGGGGCACCGAGGTTTATGAATCAAGGCAACAGATATATGTCTGCTTTTGGGCAGTTTTATGCATTTGCATCACAAGATAAGATAAGATAAGATAACGCTAGGTAAATTCACTTGTCACAGCAGCTCGTATACACAAGGTGGATAAGAAATTATATTGAAAAAAGTCATTAAGTAATTAAAGGCCTGGGTCAGTGGTTCTCAAAAGAAGGGCTAACGTTGCAGGCAAAATTACTCGGACCTCCACACCTACATGGTTACCCTGGTTCACAGAATATCAAATATGCATTGTAGCCTGTAGTCTACAGCTGCTACACAGTCTGTGAGGGTACACAGCCCAACACAAGGTGAGGCTGCTTGAATCTGCAAACTCAGCAGGCGCATTGACATGATGAAACTGGTTATATATATTATATATATTGATATGGAAAAGAGAAATATCGTCTTTTTAGTGATTATATTTATATAGCAACAGAAAAGTCAACTCCAAGTATCGATTTCACGTCCTCGGCTCGAGTTTTTACAACATCTGCAGCCACTTTACGTCAGCCGTAAAGCAATGGACTAGATGACAATAATGATATGAGATAACTGAACACTGTAACGTTACTTTGCTCAATTTTGTCCGTCTGAAGCTGTTAAATCCAGACAAAGTTTGATATTTCCAATTTGCCAACCTCTCACTCGTCGCCACGGCTGAACAAAGTATTTTATTAACGCACAGTGTCCCTCTGTGAGGCGAGAAAGCGACGAGAGCCAGTGGAAGAAGAATTGCTTTTAGCCAGTCATTGCCATGGCCTCCGAGAGCGGCGATAGCAACATGGATAGAGAGATGATCCTGGCCGACTTTCAGGTGTGTCTCTTTTACATGTGCTGGATGTTTTACTCGGTTGTTAGTAATGTGTTTGCCGTTGTTTGGATTTCCCAGGGCTGCTGTCAACAACAGCACAGCCGACCTGACTGTCGTCGTAATAAACAGCAGACCTGAGCTCAGCTCAGCTTTCTGTGGCTAGCACACCGAGCTAACCAACTGACAGCTTGCTAACTGATCGCGAAGGGAATTATTAGCTGGCAGCTCGCTAACCAGGTGACGGTTGTTTAAAGCTGCCGACCCACACGGTGGAATAATTTATGTTTTCGCCCCGGGTTCAAGTTTGCTGGCTTGAAATATAACGGCGATCCTAGTCTAGCTAAAAGAGAGAGAGAGAGAGAGCTACTGGGCTCTGTCAACTTGTTTACACGTAGCGAGTTGTCATGTCAGGTTTTTAAATCGTCCCTTCAAGATAGACGGTATGTTTAAATGGCCACAAAATCAACCAACTTATACTTCCTCTTTAAGATTCGCAGTTTTATCGCCTGCTGTTTGGGTGTTAGCATGCTTAACGTCACAAATGCTAAAATAATATACGTCCTTCCTCTAACACGTACACTTGATTAACTGTAGGCTTTCTCTTTAATGGTGTCTCTCGTCATGGTAGCCTTGTGTTTTGGATCAACACGCTGACTTTATATAATAATATAGGCCTCAGCAAGTTTCCCACTCTTCACTAATATCCTTTGGACGTTAGACTGGATATGGCATTTATTCAGATTAGGACAGGACACAATAGATGTACTGTTTAATTAGGCCACCTTATCACATTTAGCATTTGGGCTCAAACTCAGTTTCTGAATTAATTCCTGTGTGTTTATATTTAATCTGTTTCAGTTAAGTTTCTAAAGGAGACACCACACGTTAGTGTAAAGTGCCACAGTGCTCAGACATTGAGGTTAGACTTGTAACCTCCTAATGTAATCTGTCTCTTTACCTTGAGACACATGACATCAGACATAATCAGAAACTTGGGGTTAGATAGCCTGAAGCGTTATGTGATTACTGTTGAGCCTGATTAAACATTATGACAGAGTTATGCTGCACGAGACACATACTGTGCATATAACAAAAACTGAATAAACAATTATGTTAAACAGTAATTTCTTCTAAATTATAATAGTGTGATAGGATTAATTAGCATTACATGGTCCTCAAACAGGCAGGTATAAAATACCCCCCTTGTCTTTACAGCAGTAATTAATAAACAAAAAGAAACACGCACTACACAATGGATATATCAAACACACAAAACATAAATGGCAGTAAACAGCAAAAAAAAAAAAAAAAATGACATAGAGACTACCAGACAACAACAACAATATATACAGTACATATATTGTGATACATATAAAACAGAGGGAGCAGTTATGTATGTTTAAAACATAATAGCAGAATGTGTGAAGGGATTTTTATGTTTCTGCAGCTTAAACTTACATCACTTTATAAGTTAGAAACTCGCATTGTTTCTTTAGAGGGTGATTTCATCTGGGCACAATGCCCCTGGTTTTGTGGAGCATTAGTTTCCATGAACATAACATTGTTTACCAGTTTTTTAGTCCTCTGTTTTACAAGAAAGGTTGTAAACTTCTGAACAAGCAGATTAAAGACAGAACGTACACCAATTAATTAAAACCTTTGTAAAACCTAACAATTTCACTATCAATTTAAACTTGAATTTAGTCTTTGCACGAAACAAAGTCCCCACCGTTAGCATTCAGTTTCTCAGTTTGCGTGGTTTTACTGGTGTTCAGATTTGAGTAACGAGAGTATACTCAGTTTAACAGCATCATTTGCATTCTTCAGGGCACACCCGTGTCTCTGCTAGCTTGTACAGTCATTAGTTTGCATTGTAAAAGAGAGCTGACATAAACCGCAAACCAGAAAAAACAAAGCGCACTATTCCTCCCCAATAAAGTAATAAAAAAATCTACATTACAACTAATTTAGATAACAGTGATTTGAAATGTTTTTCTGTGAAAACCAAAGCATCCAAAACTGAGCATCCAATAAGAAATCCAAAAATGAAAAACTAACATGTTTTACAGATGTTGAGGAACTTCTAGGTGTTTATAAATGTGGTTAAGCAGAGTGCATCATCAACTCCTAAACCTGCGTGATGTTAGTTAGCCTGTGCTAAATGTAAGAAATGTAAGGAAATGATGCATTTGGCTTTGGATTATGTTACACTTCAGCAAGAATACAGAGCGATAAAACTAAGATTAAAGCTATTACTGGTGTTGGTGTATCCTGAACCACTTTGCAGTATTGTAATCTTTTCATACTATTAAGGACATATTATGTTTAGCCTGATTGGTAGAGTCAAGAGTTAATCATACTGGCACAATCATAGGGAAATGTATTACATAGTAAAATTCTTTTGATCAAGACATCACTGAATGGCTGTCGTTCTTGAGAAGACTGCAGGACTTAAAATATTTCTGTTATGGGTTGTAGTATAGTAGTTAAAATGTTTCCATTGATTTCATTCTCTCCCCTCTGTTTTGTTGTGAAATGTATTTTTATGTGCAGGCAGTTCAGAATGTTTCATCAAGACAAACTGCAGCAGAATCACATATGATGCAATTCTCTCTTGTAATTCCCTTTTTATTTGTTTTGTTTCCTCTCACAGGCTTGCACTGGAATTGACAACATTGCAGAGGCAATCACTCTGTTAGAGCTTAATAACTGGGATTTAGTGGTAAGTTCATTATCTGCAGGCTTTGGGCTTTGCTCTTTGACATGCATGCTTAGTTTATCTAGAGTTCAAGAGGTCAGATAACATCCAATAACACACATGCATTTCCTCATTTTATCCAGTATGTTTTATGAAGCAGGTGGCAGGGCTACCATCTTCAATGCCGTGACAGACATTGTGTCCCGAGAGGTTTGGTACCTTGAATGTCGAATTGAGAGACGCTGTGAGAAAGAATGTGTTCTGCCAACTATGTATTAACTCATGATGAGTCTGAAAAACAAGGAGCCCTTTACCGCACAGTGCATATTAGAAGGGGTCAGTCTATATATAGACCGACGCTGGCTGTAGTTCAAAGCAGGCAGCAGCAGCAGTCCAAGCAGTGGCAGGACAGACAGTGGGGCCTAGACTCACTGCACCTGTAAAACTGATGACTTGCACTTCCTCTGCAGTAGCTGGTAGTTTTTTTGTGAACATTAACAACAACAGATCTACTTGTGTATTGGTGTGTATGCTGAGCGTGGGAGAGGAAAATCTATCTTCTTGAGCAGTGTTGTCCTCAGGATATTGTTTAGCAGAGCAGGAAATTGTGTAAGCCACCCAGTTCCTGATATACCCTGTTATGATCAATCTTGTAAATGACATTCTAACCAGCTGATACATTTATTTATTAATGGCATTTGCTGTGTGAAAAGCTACTTCTTCTTCTTTAGATTTACATAGAGCATTGCACATTGGTAATCGACAGGACGGAAACTATATTAAAACAAGGATATTCTCACCTCAAAACAAACAAAACAGTTAGTAAAACACCAGGCAAAGCGAAATTGAAAAGTGAAATCTTCAGTGACCATTTAGTCCTGCACTGGAGCGTGTTTATTCCTGATAACTTCCACCACTGTTTGTGGCACTCTACCAACAAGAAACGTTTGACTTCCTGGTAAACTGGTCATGCAGATATCAGTGCTTTACATAACTTCCCGAAGATGATGGCTAGATGCTGCATTAGAGGTCAGACATAGCATGTTAAGTGGCATTTGGTGGATATTGTTGTCCGTGTCATTTATATAACTGAAGCTGAAAGGTGCCCTGCAGAGGTTTTTGACCTCTAGTAGTGCTATGAATGTTTATGGTTCTATGATGTTCTATGTTTGTTTATGGTTTCACACTATTCTGCTAATCAACAGGTGGCAGTAATGTGCTAAGATATGCAGCAATGCACCAACAAAGGCAGGGATAGAAAAAGACTGCTAGCAAGCAAACATGGATGTAAACAATGCACGATTAATAAGGATGGAAATGCATTCAATATGTTGTTAGACGTCAGGAATACACAGAAAGTTTGACTGAGAAACACTGAATATAAACATAACTTTTTCTGTTTATAAAAAAAATGCAGTAAGAATAGGGCATGATTATACTAGCAGGTAACAACTAACTTTATTTTGCTTGTTTTGCAGTGAGGAATCGTGAGTGTTCGAGAGAAATCCAATCAATTGTCCATTCAAACAAAAACTCAGCGCAAAGCTGACAGTGGTCACTGTCATGTTTGTCCTTTCAGCTCTCTTTGTTCTGATCAGCCACCCTATTGGAATATTTCATTCTTCTCCGTCACATTTTCAGCCAGCAAATATCAACACAAACATAACGTTACAGAAGCGCTCAAAATATATTTGTTAAAATTCACCTGGTTATATGTAGATGGGCTAATAAGAGCTCATTGAACCGGTGCAGGCAATCAGCTATCATGTTGGTCCCTTTCACTCAAAAAGATAAAAAGAAAAAAACAAGAACATTTTCAGGAATGTACAATATTATGGCACCATTTCAAATTGTGTTTTGAAAAATTATTATTTATGGATTGTAGATTGTTTTTTGAATTTTATGATAGTGGTGAAAACTTTCCAGATAATGTAGCACCATTCTTTTTGACAAATTTCAAACATATAGTGGCCCTGGTCTTGTTCATGGTGTGTTATGAATTACTGGTTAGCATGTCCCTTTTAAAGAAATACATAATGTAAATTATTATGTCACAATTGACAGAGTTGTGTCTTTGCATACACAAAAAGCTTTCCATGACCACATTTATTAAATGTTTGGAAATGGATTGTGGTTCTCTGAGTTACTGCCAAACTATCTGCATATATTACTGCGAAATCTGCTAATCTCTTTCAAACACGCTGCTCATGTATTGGCTGTTACGCCATGTTTTGTCATGGTGTAATTTTGTGGTTAAAGATGAGATCGCTTGACATTCACGGATCCCAGAAGACTATTTTCAGTAGCAAAGAGTTGGTGGAAGAATCAATACAGTACAGTAACAGAAACAGGAAAATGTAATTTTGTCGTGTTGTATAATTTACTTCCAATTTCATTTACAGGCAGCCATCAATGGAGTGATACCACAGGAGAATGGGATCTTACAAAGGTAATAACCATGTTGTCGTGCATTCAGTGTAAATCAGAGACAATATATCGGCTGACTCTACAAATCCTACCTGAGGTCATGCATACCATGTACGACTTTCCAATGCTCTATTGTTCTTTATATTTTTAACTAGAATGACCAAGTATGAGACAATGCCTAGGAAATATGAATGGTTGTTAAGGGTGGTGGGGGGCGATATATGTCAATGAGAAATGCATCTACAATGTAGCGCATAAAGGATCTTACAAACAATGCAGGAAATGTGAAACCAACACCTGAGAATATTAGAAGGAAATCACCTGAAAGCAGGTTCAGTGTCTGACTGACGACCCTGGCTTTTACAGTGATTAGGTCGGTATAGATTGTTTAATAATGCAGAACTGATGTGGATACATTTTCTGTATCCCCTGCTTCCATGACGAAATAACATTTGGATGTTAAATCTTAAAGTAAGCATTGTTTAGTAGATACATGTCCGTATACATACATATCTAACAAATAAAGTCAACATATATGCTACTGAGTTGGAGGTTATTGCTCCTGCTATGGTCTCTATTCTGCTGTTTAATGGAGGGATAATATAAAAGACACTGCAACTGCAAGGAAACTTTGTGCCAAGAGTGGAGTTGTACACAGTTTCTGAATAGAAAAGGTTTCTTGAAGAGTCTTTGAGCCCTTCACTTTCCTTCAACGGTTAGTTTACACTCATGAATGCACTGAGCTGATCTGAACCCACTCAAACTGGAGACATTCTGTTAAACCATTGTATTTTGTGTACACACTTGTGCGCATGTGTGCGCATGCATGCATGTACTCTAGTGTGGTTCAGGCCCTTGGGCCATGAGAATATTGCTGGTCTTTCTCAAGGGCACACATCGCTATGAATGGAGGCTGGCTGGCAGTGTGACCAGCAGCCAACACATTTACTAAGTGGCTGGCACTGGTATGAGTAGGCTGGTGTTGCCCAGTAAACAGACTCTGATGACGTGACCTGAGCCGGAGCCAGTTGGAGGCTTCACCAATGCTCCTGTCTAAAATGTGTTTCACTTGTGTCGTCTTTAGTAAGCAGGTAGGGATGAATAAAGAAGCTTGTCATGTTGGTCAGTAACCCCAACGCCATAGGTCATCAGGACATCCAGATTCTTTTCCTGGTAGGACTTGATTAAAATGCTGAATCCTCTGTTGCCCTCTGTCACTGATCTGACAGTTTTTCCGTGGGTGAAGAGCTCAGCAGTTCTGTCCGCTTTGGGACGCCTCTTGGACTACACAGGAGAACAGTGCCATCTAGATGTAGGGCACCACAAAACTACACCCAAACAGCAACAACGGACAATTTAACGGCTTTCGGTGTTGCTGTGCCAAATTTAGGTGAAAGTGCACTTGGGATCTCTTTCTACTTGTTGTGAGGGTCTCACAAATTGTTTTTCTTTTGCCTTTTGGAGTAAATATCTTGCCACTTCATCTGTCTCATTTGTATATCACCTCTGTCTACACACAATACATTGGTAAGATGATTGTAGATTGTAGATGATTGTGGTTTTCAGATGTTTTCATGTCATAAATAGCTTGTCTTTTGACATCCAGTAACCTTTACACAAGATTTAAATCAGACAACTTAATGTCTGTGTGATTCATCCTCTCTTGAAACATAGTCTATTTTATATTTTTGTGAAATTAAGTATGTAATTATTAAACATTGGCTTACTTTTTTCTTAGTTTCACTAACTATTCTATTTATTCAATAATAATGATTCGGATCTTCAAGATTTAGATAGTTTGGTAGCTAGATTTGATTTGTTACTGAAGTGGCTGGTGAAGTAGACACTTACAACCCACCCTATTGGTCCAGCCTGTTTGTGGAGATTTTGTGGCCGTTGACCGCCAACCTACGCCTCAGGACAGTGGCCTCTCTAATGTGGTGGGCCAGATAAAATACAACCTTTGTCTGGCACTCTGTTCTCACAAGACAGTTGCTGCTTATGCTTCAAGGAACAAAGGACACACTTTGTTCATGATCAGGAGAAAAAAGACATTATTTACTGTGTTGTGTGAAACATGGGTCACACACTGAGCGAGCTGCAAAAAGAAATCTAGACGGAGAGAATGAACAGATATTAAAAGGGAAGATGAGAGGAAAAGCCATTTGTTGTTGGTATGTTTTTGCAGTAAACTCTGTTGGTTCTTGACCATCAGGTTAGAGGATTAAGACAAGAAGAAAGACAGGTTTGATATGGCCATAAATAGAGGCCTAGCAACAAATCTCTACAGATAGCAGTGAGCAATCTGACGATTTCAGATTGAGAATGTGATCTAAGGTGTTTACAATCCTCTTTTCAGATGAACCATAATGATGGCTGTATTTAATGCCCTTTTACTTCTGTTTCCAAACTTCACATAACCTCATTGAAGAGTGGAACCTCAAGAAATTTACAGGGTATTTAAAGTCTGGCTGTGGTCGACAGTCATTTCAAAACTGAGAAAAAAGATTGCAGTTTAGATTGTGGATCATGTTTGCGATTAAATAGATTATGATATAATTTTCTGGCCAGATTGTCCACCACTATCTACAGATATTTTTATCTGATAGCATCTTTTTTTTAAGATATTATACGAAGACTTGGAAATCAGTCTTCCACCCCAGCAGTAACATTGTTATCTTTTGTACAGCAATTTTTCCAGCGAGGCGAGCCAGGCCAGCATGTACGGACCTCCAAGCCAATCAGAAGCAGCCGATGCAGCAGCAGGAGGTGCAGTTCCACCGACCTCCTCTTCGTCTTCGTCCTCCTCTCCTCCATCATCCTCGACTTCAGCTTTTTGCCCCAGCAACTCGTCCTCCCGACACATTGTAGAGCGTCAGCCCCGGATGCTCAACTTCAGGGTGGAGTACCGGCAGCGCACTGTTGAGCTGGTACTGGAGGAAGGCAGCACAGTCGGTGAGCGCCACACACAATCTGTACGATAATTAACAAGTCAAACTACCTTTTTGTGCGCAATATACATTATGCATTGGTCTGCATAAATCTTATTTACAGGAGAAATCAAACAAATCCTCGAGACAGAGCTTGGGGTTCCAGTGTCCAAAATGCAGCTGAAAGGATGGAAGAGTGGAGATGTATCTGATAGTGTGAGTTTAAAGATATATTATGTATAAGTTTCAAATAACTGCATGTATCCTAACATTTACTTTAATCAACGTATGTTAATTTCCTGCCTGTGTACAGTTACAGTACCATGTTATAAAGTTGATTCCCATTCTGATAGATACAGATCACAATCCTGGTAACATTGGGGCATAGCAGACATGACGTTATCATGCTGTTATCCAAAACATCTTATAAAGCCACAAATTTGTTCATATTCAGCATCTGTGGCCAAATGGAAATCACACCCCTGGCCCTCATTGTCCCTGAGATCTGAACATTATTACTTACATTATTTGTGCCAAAACCGCAATTAGTAAAAGTGTTTGATCTTCCTCAGAACAATATTTCCAGTTCGAACCGGGTAGTGCAGAGTAACAGGCTTCCCTTTATTATCTGCACAGCTATGAATCTTTCCTCGTGAGTGGAACTGTTTTCATGTTGTATCTGTGTGTGTGCATGTTTAATCAGACGGTGATGAGAAGTTTACACCTGCCCAAGAACAACAGCCTGTATGTTCTGACCCCAGACATCGCCCCCACTGCCAGCACCAGCAAAAACAGGTATTCAGCCCAGCATTCATAAATCTCTCACGTTCTTTTTTTTTTTTTTTTTTTTATGTGTAATCTCATCATAAATCCTCCCAAGTCTCATTCCTGGGAGTAGAAATACACTATAACATAGCTAATAGCTACTGCTTATGTTATGAGCATAGTACTCACCAGTGAGCACCAGATGGCGGCCTTCGTCCAGTTATGGTGCAGATGCATCTAGAATCTAGCCAGCAAATACCATTTTCATTGGTATATTAGGAGACATTTGACCTGTCGGTGCACATTCATTTTCTCGCATCCATTGTGACATTTTGAGAGGAACATCTACCGCAGCAATGTCCGTCTGTTGTGTAAATAATAATTTTCTCTCCCATCTTTGTTTCTTTAAGCCTGATATTGTTTCTTGCCGGAGGTTGTTTTGCTTAGTCTTTGTAGACTTTCCATGATGATTTGATATCAACATGTCATATCTAAATATTTATTTATTTATTTTCAAAACACACCAGTCTGTCACATTAGTGATAGTACCTACTGACGATAGAGATTTGTTCAGAAAACTTCATTAAGTCAGTGTTCGCCATCCAGCGGGTTTTGTGTTAATTTCAGTGGACCCGTGGCAGTATTAGCAACCTTTCCTTCTGAAATGTCAGGCTGCTCAGTGTAAAGTCAAAGCGGTAATACAATCACAGGCGGCAGCTGAACATGTGATTGTCCTTTCATCAGTGTCGGGTAAACATTATCCAAAGAAGTCATATTTGTCCCTTCATTTCACCTGCATATTGTGGGGATGACAGAGACCCTTTTTATTTTAATTTGAGGATAAGAGCATTGATAAGAATAGATATGTGTAAAGATTTGTTTTTTTTCTTTTGTTGCGTCTTGCAACATGTGTATGGTCGGAAAGATTGAGTCTGCCCTGCGTCTGTGTGCACGTTTGCTGGATGTCATTGTCCTTGTGTTGTATAGATGTGGATTACAGACAATTCTAGGCCAAATGAAGGAGATGAGGACGGATGCTGCCGTTGCTGCGATTATTAAAGCTTTATTGAAGCCTGTGTTGCTCATCATTAATCAGCCTCACTCTGATTAATTATCAGACTGAGGGACTAATGATCATACTGAGGACTGTATATCACAGTGTCGAGGAGCCAAAGAAAATCTAATTAAGATGGAATTAAACCACCTTTTTTATTCTCAAGCAAATGTTGAACAGTTATGTACTCTTATTATTAATAAATATTGGAGAGATGTTGTTAGATTCAGGCCTAGTTTTCAAGCAAAGCATGTATTAGTCGTCTGTTGTTGTTATTAAACAGACAGCTGTCAGTTTAAATGCTGAATTAAAATTGTATTAAAACGTTTTTTTTGAACTACTTCAATTTAGGAGAGTTGTGGAGGTGAGTAAGGACATCTTCGGACAACTTTTGGTGTGTGATTGTCAGTTTTACAGTATCTCTGTGAATTGTTTAAGTTAAATAAAATTGCCCTTGGCATCAAAAGGAAAATCAGATAGGATTATAATAATGGATCTTTCAGCAATATTCAGTAGCACTCCTCTTAGATCAATTGCCTTTTTAGCCAGAGTTGTTTATAGCCTCACACATAACGGCTCTCGTTTGTTTGTTGACAGTGGATTCAGAATTAAAATTGTACTGTAACTCTCCCCACGCTTCCTCATGTTAGCAGCCAAGCAAGCATCCACATGTCACCAGAACACTTGTAAAAGAAGTCATTTGGCAGTTTGCCGCATTGCTTGCTAGTTAGGCTAAGTGGTAGCTATATTGTGTTGGCAGCTAATGGCCCTCATCTCCCCAGTCTTCCCTCCCTCGCTCTCTCTTCTCTGCCTCTCCTCATCTTCTCACTCCCCCACCAACTGCTGTGTCTTTTTAGCAGCACCGTTGCCATTTTTCCAAGTGTTATCGATATCATTTTGGGTGTCAGGAGCTCATTATTCTGTGTCAGCTATTTTGGTGGAGGACAGTTGAGGCTGAATGGAGTGGGTGGCCTTCTGTGTGTATGCACATGCATTTGTGTATAAATGTGTGTGTGTGTGTGTGTATGGTGACCCCTGCTGTCTTAGTGGGTGACAGATCACAGCAGTGGGGGGAGTAGTCCCCTGTAGCGGGACCAGACAAGCTGTTAGCTCGCAGTAAAAATAAACTGAGGTCACACCGTAAATACACATTATGTGCAATTTGTGTGCAGTCTGTGCAAATTTGTTGCAGTAGACAGAGCTCAGTGCCAGTTAAAGCTTTAACCTAATGTTTGCAGGTTGGGAAGCACATGTTATCACTGCCATATCAACTCAAGGTGCTCATGCGTCTTGATAAAGTGAATTGAACTGATTTGGCACCACTATCTACTATCTAACAAAATCACGCTTAATATTACAGCCCTAATTATGGATCACAGATGTGTGCCTCTTCATAAAAAACACATTTAAAATATTTGAAGTTTTCTGGTTTTACTCGGCCGTCCTTCAAGTTTCATGCCCTCTCTAATAAAACCTGCAGCAGATGATCATCGTTATCTAATTCACCACGATGAAGCAAAAAATCACAGCAAATAAATAAATACAATAAGGGCTGTTTAGGTTTATCTCATTCTCCTCTAAGCTGTCTTAACTCTAAAGATGTTTTCACGCATGCTGCTGGCAACAATGCTGGCCGCAAACATCAACATAAGCTAGTGGATGGTGGCATTCAAAATTAAAAGTTATACATCCAAGTCAAGTATTGTTTCACATAGATCATAGTTTTTTTTCCCATAACCAACATGGTGGCAGCACTGCTGTAAAGCACCGAAGAAAAAGAACATGCTAGATTTTCAGACAGGTTCCCAAAATTAAGTAAAGTGGGATCTTTTAATTTTCAGGAAGTTGGCACGAGACACACAAAAGTACAGCGAGCCTGCACGAAAAATTTCACTCACCAGAAATTAAACATACTCGCAACCAGAAAACTCTTACTTGGGTTGTGTTATTCTTTTTGAAAAAATAAAGTAAATACCCTCTACATCATAAACTTCACACCAGGTTAGTTTTGCTTGTTAGAGTTTGTACATTTCCAACTTTACTCGTAGTGGTAGTATCTCAAAGGGCAGGACATTATTATAACATAAACATAAAGTTAGGGCATCACAGTTTATGATTAATTGTGCATAATACACAATACACAGGTTACATAAAACCTTATTTTCCAGCTGTGGTTTTAGTATCTAGTAGGGGAATGCCACTGTAGGTAATTCTGTTTTATGTTATGCAGGATAGATCTCTAAAAGCATAAAGAAATATGCATTTATTACTGCAGTTATTGCTCTCAGTCAGACTTGGCCAATGTTCTCAGTTAAAACGTTTATCTTTAATTGTATGTTTTGAATGAGGTTAATGAAACTACTGCTTTCCTAAACTATATTTGCTAGTTTGTAGTTGTAGTCTGAAACGACAGTTATTCGCCCAAATTTAATTTCACAACGTTTATTTGCTTCAAATTGTTGCTGAGTAAAAAATGCAAATGTCCCATAAATGGTAATATCCCTGGCAATTACTTTGTAGAGCTTGGCTCATGCAGCACACTCACACACACCTAAACCAAACCGACTGATTAAATAGTGCTGCACTGTCATTATGATCCTGCTGAGTAAACTCCTCTTAGTTGTCTTGTTTGATTAGAAATAAATCTTGAGGCTTTGGGAGATTTTCCTGTGAGCACCAATCCATCTCAGGTAGTTATTTAGTTAGCGATGGGATGTGCGGTTCGTACTGCAGTGTTAAAGCCCGGTCTGAAGAAGGTTTTTCTCTCTGTGGCCATGTTGATGACTGCCTGTGAATACAAGAGGGTGTTGAGGAGGAGCTAATCTCTTGCATAAATGATGAAGGCCTAATGAATATTTCAATGGAGCCTGTTTCCTTCCTCGTTGGTTCGCCGCTCAGCTCTCAGGAAGCATGTTTGCCAAGGAAAGGTTATTTTAATTTGAACCCTCAAAGAAATTTGAAATTGCAAAAATGATTCATTAGGTTTTGTGTGTTTTTATTGCGGCTTCCTGACCCCCACCTTTCTTCCTCTGTGTGTCAGCTATCCAGTAGCAGATTCACAGATGCTTTAGGGGGATAGCTAGCTGGTTAGCTAATGCAGCCCTTGTTAGAGGTATCTAACAGTTAGTATGCTGTTTAACTTTGGGACAAGATGGCTGACCAAAACAGAGCAGAGCCTGAACGGTTTCGTGTCCTTCTACTTTGTTGTGGATGCAAAATGTGGAGGAGGTAAGGAGACCTTGTGTGTGCTTCATGACCTCCTCTGTATTGGTCAGTCGACATGTAATCTCCTGGTCAGTATGTTGTGTTTGTGTGCCTCAAAGCAGCTGAAACATGCACATTATTGCAGAGAATGTGTGTGTGTGTGTGTATGGGTATTTGTGTTTTGCGGGCACATGTCACATTGTGTGTGTGTGTGTGTGTGTGTGTGTGTGTGTGTGTGTGTGTGTGTGTGTGTGTGTGTGTGTGTGTGTGTGTGTGTGTCTCTCTGTGTCTGGCAGTGCTAGTTTAATAAGGTCTAGAGTCTGCTCTGTGCCGCAGGGACTCACAGCTTAGGCGATGGGCTTACCTCAGAATGAAACCAATCTGTTTAGCCTGCTCTTCCCCCCTGCAAAACGTTCCATTTTCTCTGTCCATAAAGTTAAATGACATTTTCCTCCCAGCACCCTTATGCCATGTCAAGTACCTACAGAGATGTTGCAGGCCGACCTGGATGTCACGAGTGTGTGTGTGTGTTGAGTGAGAAAGAGACCTCTGAAGGCAGAAGCAAACACTGAGACATCCACATTTCAACCCTGTGCTGCTTCTATGAGAAGACAGCTGCTTTGAAAACGTCAGTGGTGGAAGCAGTCGAGCCAAAGGGATATTAGACTTGAAACATGGGTGTTTTGTTTATATATGAACCAGCAGGCCTCTTCAGACAGATGGGAAATGACAAGGAAATTACTCATTATGAATGGTGTTGTTTTTTTTCTCCCTCCTGAATGCGTTTGATATTTTGAGTAGCTATATTTGTACTATAAAGCACAATGAATGATGATTTTTTTTTTTTTTTTTTTTAAGTAAATCTTGAACAGAACTCCATCCACACACTCACCAAATGGCTCGTCGGCCTGCCATAAATGACTGATAAGATGTTCCTTCTTTGCTTGGAAGGACAGAGTAACACTTCCACTCAGTTTACCCTCTATCTCTGTCTATTTAGGAGTCTAGCTGCCTGCCAGCAGTAGCTCGGGACTGTGTCCAAACATAATCATGATATTAGCTAGATCCTTATTTATGTGTCCCTACCCCTTCCATTTCTCCTCTCTCTCTCTCTCCTTCTTTCTCTCTCTCTCTCTCTCTTTCTCAATCACTCTGACTCTCTCACACACACATCTCTCATCCTTCTGCTCAGCCCTATTACGTATGCATCCATCCTTCCCACTCCACACATTTCCAATCTTCCCCAGTTAGCTACAACAAACATTACATTTACATATTGATTTCGTAGTTTTAGTCAATGTAAATATGCTGTCATTACAGTAAATTTGAGCTTCTGTTAACATAAGCTCGTCCAGATCTGCGCAGATTAAGGATGTGATTGCATAATTAATGTGTGCGCTACATATTAATTCCCCCATCCCTCTCTTCCTCTCAACTCTTCCTCCTCTCCTTGGGTTCTGAGCCCTGATTAAGTGCCTACTTCGGCCCTTAAGCCTCCCATTGATATTCAGCCTCACAGACCCAGCGTTTGCTCAAAACGCTACTTAACCTCACAGCTTATTGTAAATGAAGCTTCCAAAAGTTGATTCCCCCACCTCCTCCTCTCTACGTGAAACACACAAAGTGTCTTCGTTTGCAGCGTTCGCAGCGTCTCTGTTATCGCTGCAAGCTACTGAGCGAGCTCCGGTGCCAGTCCAGAAAAGGCTGACCCTTTAGGCTCTTTCAGTCAGGTCGCTCCTTATAATGTAATCAGCACATGACGTCCAGTGTCAAACCACTGGTTGCCTGTAAACCGCTTATATCTGTGTTTTTTTGTCCCCCAGTGAATGCTGTTTATGCTTTGAGGAAAAGTTTCATAAAATAGAATAAATACATCGATAAATAGATCCATTGTTCAGCGGTTCAGTCATTCTTACAATTGGAGGACAGATATAATGGACTTTCATGTTATTTCATGAACACTCTTCTCTCTGAACTGTTTAATTATCTGAGTTTATTTCCCCATGTGACAACGGATGCATATAGAGATAGTATCATAGTTTCCGGAGCAATACATTCATCAATCATAGAATCATCTTCAGGTCTCTCACAGTAGTCTGTGTTTGATATAATTTGTAATTGATATGACTATAATCACAATACAGTCATGTTTCAGAAGATAGACGGAGACAGTAAATTTGTCAAATAGAGCAGTAATCCAGCAGCATCTGCTGAAGAGGTAGTGTATCGTGAAGCACAATAACGGCTCTTCATCATTAGTTTTTTTGGCTTGAGCATGATAGTAGTTGCAGTACAGCATTCTGAAACAAAAAGCCAGAAAAATCAGCAGCTGTTATTAAGTTGTTGGTGTTGGCATGTTGGTGTCAACAACCTTACCAAACCCTGCAGATGATGTGGTCGATTTGTGCTCCTCTGTGTCACAGAAAAATCTTGCTTTTAGGGCATAGTTATGGTTTGTAGTTGGGAAGGTGCTGAAGGCTCTCCTGGGTTCATTTCATAATAGCTGCCAGGTTTGTTAGCAATAAAACAGATTGATGGGCTCCATGCTGTTACTGTGCAGGTGGTCATAGCTGTGGTAGCTTGCTGTGCTGAGCGAAGCTCTGGCCAGGCTTGTTAAGACATAATCAGTGATGTGGGTGACTAGCCCCCAGAGGAGGCACCCACCTCCCTGTGGGCCAGCAGGCTACCACTGGTTGACAAGTTTCAGCTTGCCCATTACTTGACTGAGTTGCTCATAGTGTTAATGTTTGTTTTCCTGTGCCCCCTTCTTTTATTCCTCTGGAGTCATTATTCTGCCTCTTTTACATGTTCCTTTTCTGCATCAATTTCTGTTTTTTTATGTGTTCATCCTTATTTCTTACTCTTACTCTCTTCATTCAGTGCTCTCCAAGAGTCGTTAAACCAGAACTTCCTGCTGGTCATCAGCCACCGCGAGGCCCAGAGGGACTACAGTCTCAACTTCCCCGGCTCCAGAACCATACAGGAGGTATGACACCAGCACAAGCACTCGGGCGCAGACCACGCAGGACATCAGAAAGTCACTTTATATGCCCAGACACACACAAAAGCTCTCAGTAACTCACCCACAGACTCTCACATACATAATATTATTGTACCCGTTTCTAGCGTCGCATAACGCAGCTTTCATTCCATTGGCCAAACACTGCTAGTCTATCTCAGCCATCGATTCATTATTCATCACAAATGATCACATTTCCGAGCACATAATTACTCTCACAGCTGTGGTCTGGTACAACCCCCTCTTTTTCTCCCCACTCCCCTTCACTGCGTCTTTCTCCTTCTCACTCTCAGAAGTCTAGGAGGCGATTTTTAAATACTGAACATTGTTTGATCTAGGCATGCAGGAGCAATGGAAAGAGACGAGAGTCCATTCATTTTCTTCATCTGAAACTAAACAGTAGATTTGGCAGCCAATGAAATATTTATAGTAACTCATACTGGATCCGGCGTGAAGGCAGTACACTGCTCTGACCATCGGTTATTACTATCATAGCTGCAAATGGATATAGCTTGAAGAGCGTGAAAATACAGTGTGTGTGTTTGATTGCTCGTGTAGATGAGCAAGTGTGTGTGTCTCTGTCAGTGTTTGGCCCAATGTGAGTTCAAATAAGCACTCCCCTACACATACTGCCAAGTGCAGAGGGAGACCTGAGCAGGCATCATCTGTTACTCCTAGTTGATAGCCTGCTGTCACAGGTGAGTGCTCATCAAAGACTGATCAGGTAGTATGTCCCGCTCTTACCTCACATGTTAGGGTAAATCAAGTTCTTATTTGTACGAAATACACGATATTGGAAATGTCAGTCTTCACTTGTTTTCATTCCTGTGGCAGCTTTACAGATTTTTGATTTCCTGTTTTTCAGTCTGCGTTTTTCTTTATGGTCTCCATTTTTAAGTTCTTTGCTCACTGCAGCCACTCCACCTCGGGCCGGGCTCCTCGGTGCGGGTGAAGATTACACTAATAATAATCATGCTACTAGCAGGGCTTGTAATGGTGCTAATTGAACAGATTAGTACAACCAACATCTGAACTGGAGGAGGCAGCTCGCCTCCCTGGTTTCCTCCCTCTCCTCCCTCACTCGTTTTCTCCTCCCTCCGTCATCTCTCTCTTTCTCTCTCACCCTCTTCTCAAGCAGATGGTTTTGATGAGCACCCACTGTGAACCTTAAGTGTTTCTGCTGGGATTACAAACACTGGGGAGGGGTCCCTGTGGTGTGGGAGGGGGGAACCATGGACACAGAAAGGAGGCAAAGGACTGTTGGCTTGGTGGGGGTGCTGTAAGAGGCCATAGGGGATAGAGAAGGGACAATGTGGGCTTAAACAGGCCTCCATGTCGCGGTCTTTTCCTTACGCATGCATGTCTTTAGGCATCTTTAAGCCCCCCGCAGTGAAAATGAGGCCCAGAACTTTAACCTGCACAGATCTGGACTCTGTTGGCCCCATGTTGACCATGCTCTTTTACGCTCTTATATTTACTCTTTAGCCAGAGAACAGGCGTCTTTCCTTTTTTTTTTTTAACACTGTAATGTGTTAGGAAACAATATGTCATTAAGACATATTGTACAGACTGTAGGGAGTGATTCAAAAGGTTCAGTAGCCAGTGTGAAGAGCTACATCTACAGGTGCAGGTGAAATCAGGAGAGGCTGCCAAATAGTAGTTGTGGATTTCTTTGAAATAATTTGTGCTGCTAATATTTAAGATAAGGAGTTAGGTTGTGAGATTTTTGTGATTAAAAACAACAATAAAAGACAAAAACAAGTGTATTTCTGTCATCACAAGAAGAATTGAGAAGGCAACAAAGAAGTAACACCATATTCAGCCAGCATGACTCCCCTTTCTGCTCATACTGTGTCCACTCACAGACACATATGGACTCCACTGCAGAGCACCTTTCTCTCCCCACTCTCCTTTTTGTCTTAGCTGAAGACTAGCCGATGGTCCCTGCTTGTGCATATCAATAGGGATAGAGTCCTGTCTTCTTGTTTGTCTTTGCCAAAGGCTCTGGCTTTGCCTTGTGGCTCTCAGGGAACTGCCCTTGCCCCTCCCTTTCTATTCCTTCATTCTCCATCTCTCTCTCCCAGTGTCCCTTCTCTACCTTCTTTCTTCTCCATCTCTAGAGCACAGGGCTGTGTAGACTCTGATTGGCATTACCAGACAAGAGTGTGGGGGTAAGTTGCTGGCTAGCTTCTGAGCTAAGCTGGAGAGCAAATGTTTGCCAGGGACGTAGAGGGTAGAATAGGGATGGCTGCTGGTTTTGGGGTGTCCGTGACCAGACCAGTTGTCCTGGGGATTTCCCTCCTCTACTGCCCCCCGGGGCTGGGCCTGGGCCCCATCCCTACTCCGCAGCTGGGAGACATATAGGAACCAAATGCAGACAAGGCTACAGAGCTGAGAAAAGGAAGGTTGGATCGAAAAAGGAATGAAAGAAAGGCATCTGGTGCCTAGGGGAGACGAAGAAAGAGAGCGAGAGAGAGAGAGCTTGTGACTGTTTAACGGAAACCTTTCCTTCTCTTTGATTTGCTTCCAGCCAGGGATTACAGGCAATTGGCATTTACAATGATTGGATCATTAATTTTGCCGTATTGCCCAGCAGCTCAGCACCACAACCATTTTAGCTAATATAGTGTATAACTGGCTCGAACACCCCTGCCGCATCACAGCATGAACAGCAAACACACAAAACAGCAGCACTGTATATATATTATTAAGACACTGCTCTGTAAAAGACATTTCCTTTACAGTTTAAAGTCTGTATGTACAAGTGAGGTTGATGGATACTTTTCACAAGCCACTGAAGTCTCTCTCTACCCTGTTCTACTTACCAAGCCATACAGCCTGGTGCCATATAATAACATTCCAGTAATGCTCCCTTGTTGGAGGTCAAACAAGTTTTAGCTGGTAATTATAAGTAAAATTTGCAATGTAAAATTAATTACTCTGAATCACGGCTTAAAGATAATTGTCTTAATTTGTTGCAGTCTGAATTATCAGTGAGATGGCTGTTGTGGCAGACAGGGGGCAGCATTAGACAGTATTGCTCCCTGTATGGTGGCTGCTGTGGCCAGCACATGCAATGCTTTGTAACTGAGGGCTGCAGCAAAAACTTCGACTACCTGGGCAAGCTAGGGCAGCCCTGTTTTTCCGTTGCTATATTTTTTAAATTACTTTGTTACTTAGGGAAGAATAGTTACTGATATGTTTGCATCAGATTCTCATAATAGCACCATATTTTTCCTTTGGCCAGCGAGAGCCCGTGTGAATAACTGGCTGCAGATTCTGGTGGTGTGGTTTCAGGTGGGCAGGCCTGGTGTGTAGCTGTGTTTTCTTTCTGTGGTGAGATCAGGTTGTCCTTTGCCAGGTGCCTTTCACTGTCTGTCTCCACTCTCCTCCTCCTCCTCCACCTCTCACCTTCATTCTCTCTGTGGTGGGCGTTAGTTTGTTGTTTCTCTGATGCTGCTTTAACCTCTGACTGCAGCCTCTTCATTACTAGTGTTTATGCCTCTCCTTTCCTCCCTTTACCCCCCTATTCATCGGCTGGCCAGCCGGTCAGTCAAATCCCTGTAGTCCGGCTGGTCAAACATAGATATTACACTCTGTAATAACACTGGCCACCCGCTCTGACCCCAGCCTGCTATCCTGGCCATAGCTTCTCTTCATAAGGATAGGCATTGAACAGTGTGGTGTGGGATTTACGATAGAAAGACAAAGGATGGACTGTGCCACTCATTTATTATTGTTCTTTTATTTTTTTTTCTCAGTTTGTTTGTACTGCGAATTGCTTTGCTGTGCCAGGCCCAGCACAAATAAAATCTAATTTCTTTGAGAGAGTGATGACTTAGACAGAATATTTACTGTAGCCTTGATAAAGGGATAAATTCAGATTTAAATATAATAATTTCTGCAGCGTGTGTGTGTGTGCTCTCAGGCACTCAAATACAAATACATGTACAGATGCAAAATGTAGTAATATTAGAGTATTAAGGTGAATGCGACCAGGCAAAGTCAGCTCCCGCAGTCCTCTTAGTTTAGTGTTTTGCAGCTGCTTTCCTGCTTTGCCTGACATTGGCTTTGACTTTATGTTTGTAGCGTTATTTAAGTTTCCACCTCCGTGACCAGCAACCCTGCATATGCCCAAAGATCCATCTCTCTTCATTGCTTTTTACAAAGACAGGATTTGACCCGTGTGTGGAGGGATCTTTGCACCACAATTGACAGTTTTCTCAGCATCAGTGTCCAGCCCCGCGGGCCTGAAGGGCAGGATTCTGCTGAACAAATGCACCAGAATCCACGGCTGCCAGCGCTCAGACGCCGACGGGGCTTTGATCAGCTTCGACTGGCGCACATCAGGCTGGCGTTACGGCTTTAAACCAACAACCCACTGGACGGTGTAACACGGCGCTCGGTGGGACAGGCGCTGCTGGCTGCTAACTGTTTAAAAGCACGGAATGTTATTAAGTGATGCAGATACAGCGTCCGCGCATGAATGGGAAAAGAGAAATACTGTTCATTTCAGAGCGTGGGGCTGTTGTTGCTGGGCATTAGCTGTGGCATCTGAAGAATGCTGATAACACTGGCTGTCTTTTTTTATTTTTTTTTCTCTTCTTTCCTTTTGACTCATCTCCTCCTTCGTTCTCTGTCTCCATCCTACATTTTCCTCATGCTGCTGAATGGAAGATACTTTGATGTAGCTCTTTCTTTATTACATTGTATTTACTGTTTAATTAGTTGTGGAAATATGTTCCACTTCCAGAAATATACACATTCTTGAGCTGTCTATAATGTGTTTTGTTTGTATTTTACCTTTTGTAATTTGATTTTATACTTTGAATATACACTAATAAAGTTATCTTCCCTTTATGTTTACAGGTGAAGAGGAACATTTCAGACCTAACCAACATCCCAGTCCGACATCAACAGTGGGAGGGATGGCCTGCATCAGCAACTGATGACTCTGTAAGAAGCACAGGCACACAAAAACACATTAAGAAACTTACTATAACAGTCCTCCAGGAAACATTTCAACATCTATGTTTATTTTTCTTTGCACTTTAAATGCTGCCTAGACAAACTTAACAATAATTAAAAGTCAAGCGTAAATTAAAGCCCACGATTATTGATTTACATTATCTTAATACTTGCAAATTGCAGTGGAAACTGTTCCACACGCTGTAATCCACCCCGAAACCATCTGTCAGAAGCATGAGAGTAAGATGTTGGAGCTAATTAAGATGTCAAAGACTGTTCTCATCCTGTGTCCTCTATCTGTGGACATTAAATCTCACATCATTGAGTCCTGCTGACCTCTCCCGTCCCGGGGTCGTTTTTCCCAGCCATTCACCGTGTGCACAGTCAAGCTGATCAGAAGCAGCCCTCATACAGAACCTTGAGGAACCTCTGACCCCTTTTGTCTCACCCCTTCTTTGACGGCATATGTGTTCCCATGCTAATTGTATGGGATGGTTTATCATGCTACATTGAGGAGCTGTTGTGCACACATTCTTGTGTTAACCCTGAGCTAGTTTTCCTTTTAGATCTATGTGATTGTTGTTTGGTTTTGTGTATTGGTATTGACTTTGTTTCACTTCTTTTCCAAGTTTTATCATACATGTCCCTATGCCAGAACTGACTCTACTGTAGCAACTAGACTACGGATATTCTATTTAGTTTTTTTGGAGGACAACCTATCTTCTATATACTGTGTGGATACAATCTATTCTATATGTCACCGATTATTCATGTTTCAAGGACTCAAAGTGAATGAACAATAACCACACCTGTTTTTATGACTCGAAGCAAAGCTTTTAAGAAGAGCAGTGAAAGCAAATACATTGCACCATTAATGTGCCTAAAAGGGAAAAGGACAAAAGGTTATGCATCCTTTCACTACAGAAGATTGTTTGTTTTATTTTGTTCCATTACAGCTCAGAGCAGGCAATTGTAAAGCCGCTAACCACCAAACAAACCATACTCCTATGATGCAGATTTGTCATTGTTTGCATTATCTTTGTAGACATCTAGTTATGTGATCAGTGAACGGCCTTGGATTGCAACAGAAATACAAATCTTAGGTCTAATCTGAGAGCACATTGTTGACATGTCGCACGAAGACTGACCTCAGTATTGTGCTCATCTGTTATGGCACCAAATGACATACTTTTCCAGTTCGTAACCACAAAATTTAGCTTGTGCGCTATAACTTCATGACTTTTCACACTAATAGAGGAAGAGAGCTAACCACAGACATCTGTTGAAAGTGTGTTTAGGATGTTGGTGTGCCCAGCTGCAGCAGACTTAACTAGGAATTTGTGATTTTACTGTGTAAATAGAAAGGAATGATAACAATTCTTCAACATAATTCTTAATTACTTTTATGAAGTTTGGAATACACAGTACTTCTGACAAAATGTGTTTCCTTTACCTGAATCATTTTGACATCATGAAGCCTTAAAATATTTAATAGTTTATTAAAGCTTTTTTTTTTTTTTTTGCTAAAATCTAAAATATCAATCAAATATAATTTGCAGCTGTCAGGAGTGAGTCATTTAAAAAAAAATCTGTCTACATTTGTGATTTTTATTTCTTTTTTATAGCATTTGGGTGTATTCATCTTCACAAATATGTGACCTAACCAATGCACACTAGTTTGCAGTGCTCCAAGTACCAAGCAAGCCCTACCAATCTCTATGTAATGTTAAGATAAGTAAAGATAAAGTAAAATAATTCCCTCTTTACCTTTTATAGTTTTGTGATAAGTGAACCTTCAGCGTCCTCATCATATCCTCAGCTACCTACGGGGTAGCTGAGAATATGATGGCCAAGGATCATGAATAGATTGCAGCTCATTGTGGCATCATAGGCTCGGTTGGCACCTGGCTAACACACATCTACAGCGTCTGTGTTCCCTGGATGAGGAGATATTAAAAAGCACAGAGACAGAAGTGTAATAATGGCCTCTGCTCTAGCCGCAGCCCTCTTATTGAAACGTCTGAAGGTATTAACAGAGAAAGCCCAGGGCTTGGCTGGCCTAGCAGGCGGGTAGGGAGCCAGTGTTAGTGTCTAGCTCATTAGCCCAGTCTCATCTCCTGTGGTTTGGGCCAATAAACATGGCAGCCAGAGGCCCCAGATTACGTTTAGCTCTGCACACTTGGCCGCTTGCAGTGGAATCGATTACTACTTAATTCTCCTTTGCCTTTAAGTGTGTGATATAACTGTTTGCCTGCTTGCATTTACGTTTGTGTGTGTGTTATGTGTGCATATTTGCATTTGTGTGTTTGCAAATGTGCCTCTTTTATTGAACAAACTGTGGCTAGGGCTGGGTGTCAAACCCAAATTCTGTTTGAGCTCCAGCTGAGCTGTCTGTAGCTTGAAAACATTATATTGAAAATAGCCATTTAATTCTCGGTCAGATTGTTGCCTTACTTCTTTTTTTAGGTCATATATTTCCTGATTTTTATATTTTAAAAAAATATTGTACTGTAAAAAAGTAAAATTCACAACATTGAACATTGATACATTTGATGTTAGGTTTAAATGTTTTTCTTTTGTAGAAAACGCGTCATTAAACTGCATTATTGTAACAGTATCAAAACATTTTTTTAAACAGTAACCAGCACTAACTATAAGAAGTTGACTCAAGCTTGGATGCTGTAGCAGTTCCCAGACAGGGTGTTTGCTGCAGTTGCTGTACAGTCATAAGTTCTGAATGTATTTCTTTTCCAGGCACAAGAAGCACAAATATTTTTTTTATTTTATAGTTCATCTAATTGATCAACTTGTTTAGAGTATCTGCTGTATTTCAACTCTCCGTTGTTCTTGTGTTCTGAGAAAGATATTTGAGTGGTGGCATTGTTTGTTTATGTATTGTTGGAGCGAAGGAAATTACCTTGTTAGAAAGAAATTCTCACCGTTCAGGGGAACTAGTAGTTATGTGTTACGTCACCTTCCCAGATACTGTCCACTCAACGTGTTTCATTGTTTATTATGCTCTGAATTATTCAAGGCCTTGTGGAGAGTTGAAATTGGATCAGGGTGGATAATGCTCATGTAGCACCGAACAACAGATCAGTTTATTCAGTGCACTGTATTATTGTATGTGGTGTTAGATGAAGGAAGGTGAATGAAAAAGGGTAAGTGGCACAAAGTGTAGTTGAAGCAGTTGCAACGTGAGGTGATGCTCATTTCTAGCAGACAGATTGTTGACCTGGATCAAGTACTAGTTTGTTATATTTCTCAGTGTGCCATCATTTTTCAGGAGTACATTTCTTATTTAGGTTCCAGTGTTACAGTTTTTAGTATTTGTCAGAGTAGCCAAGTGGATCAAGTGTAGAAATGTGGGTTTATTTTGTGTGTTTTGTTATAACAATATTGACAATCCTGGAGAAGACGTCAATGTAGATTAAAATAATTACTCCAGTATTATTTTTCAAATACATTGATCTAGCTCTGCCCTTCAAATTCCTCTTGACTCTTGCAGCGTTGACAAAGCTGAACAGTGCTGAACATGATAGCAGAGGTCTTGGCAACAGTTGATTTAAGAGGTCAATAGGACATTAACTTCTTGTGCTGTTTGAAATATGCTGATTGAGCCTCTTCTCCTGCTTCCTCAGTCTCCCTCTCTTTGTCTGTTCCTTCACCTAAATAATACAGCATGGAGAGTTTCCAGACATGCATCATCTCATTGGAGCTGTTTTGATTGGCAGCCTTTCCTCCACACCTGTTGGAGTGATTGACAGCCAGTGGGACATCCTTATTACATCCCCTCATCTCTTCGACCCCCTCCACCACCCATCCTTCTTTCCACCCAGTAATTGCTGACATTTATGCAGTGTTTCATGGTGTTTGCTAATGTATTAATGCTGCAGAGCCTTGGAGGTGCTGTGCCTTGTAGGCCAGCACCTCCCTCCATTTCCCAGCTGGCTTTAATGGAATCCTCCTCTACCTGATAGGGGCCTATGAAGCTGAGGGTTTATTTAGGGGGGAGGCTGGTGGTTTCCTTAGCAACAGGGCTCAGCCGTAAGCTCAGGGAGAGCCCCCCCCCCCCTCCCTTGTGAGATTGGCTGCCTTCAGGTGACATTCAGCACCAAGTTAGTCTGTCTGTTTCTATCTCTTCCAACTGTTTTTTGCATTCTCACATATTACCAAAATGGTTGCATTTATTGGAGGAGGATGTTCTTCATTAGCTCGGGCACCTTTAGACAAAACACCACACTGGATGGAAGAAGCAACACCTTAACAACCATGGTTAAGCATCCCACTGATCCAACAATCATTTTTTGATAACTATGATAGCCTCTGGCTCTGTATTTGTGTTCATATGTGTGTATATGTACGTTACACACACTGTGGATTCTAATTAGGAGAGACATATCTTCAGCAAGGCTCAAAGGTGCCTGAAACAAGGAAACCAACAGGTGTTTAGGGTGGGGCGCACTTTGCTTGTCCTCTTTTTTTTGCCTTCCTTTTCTCCATCAAGTGTTATTCTTTTCTCCTATTTGGACCATTTCTCACCCATACTTGTTCTTCTCCCCATCTCCTTTCCCTTTACGGCCCACTCTCTCACATTTCTGTCGCTGTTCTTTCCTTCCTCCATCAAAGAGAAAGTGGTGTAAGGTGGTACTGTGGTTGCTGTCAGTGCAGCTGTCAGTAGTAATTATCTCACACTCACAGCCAGACACCTAATCCAAACACTGCCTACACTAGAAAAGAAAAAATGAAACACAGAAAGAATGAAGGGAGAGAAAGGAAGAGAAAGAAGGGTAGAGAAGGGAAGAAAGGCTTGAAGAGGGGAGGGAAAGGAGGGAGGGGGGTAAGCGAGAGAGAAAATTCTTTCCCTGTATCGGCCCCTGAATGCTTAGAGCCTCAATGCAAGTGTTAATTAAAAGAATCCAAAAAAGAGGAGCCAGTTCCTTTGTGTGGAGATGTGGGAGAGGGTCATTTGGGGGGGTTAACCTCATCCCCCCACCCTCTGTGCCCTGCGGCACTTCAGCCTTGTTTCCACGTTTTACCACTGAGCCGAGAAGCTGCACTTGTGTACCTCAACATCAGGAGAAGCCATCGGGTCAAAGCCAGGAAGAGGATTGAGAGGCACTCAACTCATTTTTTTCCCTTTTCACCTCCCCTCCTTGCATCCATGTCAGCCCAAACCCTCCAGGCTGTCTTTGACAGGGGAAGTGATCAACTTTATTTATACACTTATTAGGCCCTTAGACGAAAGCCTCTCATTGTGAGAAGTGGGGGTAAAGGGTTTATGGGGATCCTCTCGGCAGCCGCTGTTAAGATTCTCACGTTTGATTGTCACTCGATTGAGGAATAGGCGGCATAGCCTGAGGGCCATGCCTTCACATCCTTGAGGCTCAGACCCTGTATGTCCTGTATGTCTTTGTCTGGTTCAATACGTACAACTCTCTCTCAGTTCTAATTCAACTCTCAAGCTTGGCATCCATAATGACTCAAATGGCTATAGCTTTTCTTCAAGCCACTGTTGTTTTTTTTTTTCTTTCGTGTAACAAAAAGTATTGCTAACTTCCTTTTTATTTTTCCTGTTTGGGGAATGATATTTTTGTGTCATTTCTTTTTAAAGTTATCAGGAAAAATATGAATAACAGAATAATCTAATAAACAGGACCAGAGTACTAAATAAGTTAGAGTTAAGTTACATGAGCAAAGACGAGGCAATTCAGTTAAGTGTTCTTCGTAGGTGTTCCAGGGATACTCAGCTGTCCTTGCTGTGACATTTACACACTTTGTAATTGTCAAGAGTACACTCGCTACTAATTGGTGATACACAAGAAATACAATCTGTTTCTTCTGTTATCTTCGTGTACTCCTCTGGTACTGTCAGGGGTGATGCAGCTATAAGGAAACTCACTGAGAAACAAAAGTCATGTTTTTTGTATGTTTGTCATATTGTCGCTGTTGGCTTGTCCCTTTAGCGGTGATGTCATTCTTGGTTTGTGTAGTTTCAACATTACATGGCAGTCTAGCCGCTGCTTATTTTGAGCAGTTTTCTTTGCTTAAGACAACATGAAGAAGGATATTAGTCATTCTCAAACTGTCAGGGGAGTTATTACATTTCTCATATCTTCTCCTTAGTTACTGAGCTGGTGGGAATTTAAGACACAGTGGTGAATATTATAATCAGTATATCCCCACAATGAACTTTACAGGCTACAATAAATTACAAAATGTATTTTTCTCTCCTGGCGAACAGTGAGATAGAGTTCATTATCTTAGTTAGTATAAATAAATCTATGTGTAAACAATTTAAATTATAATTTCAGATTTTGAATGCCGCAAAGAACAAAGACAAACAACATGGTTGCCCACAGGGCAATAATAAATCATATAAAATAATCACAATCACAGTAACAATGGATATCCTGATACTGTTTATCTTCTTCTTTCCATGGATTCAAAAAACAGACTCGAATGAATGAATTTCTGTTAATCCAGTCAGATAAACACCTGACAAATCAAGGTATTTCATCACATGATACAAAATCAAATTTCAATATTACCATAAAGTAGTCCTGCTCATTAATTTGTAACATTGGCCAAAATGGTCAAATGCACAAGTTTTTAAGAAGATAGATTCTGTGATATAAATGTTAAGGGCAATTTATATCATCTCACGGCATAGCGTGTAGCTCAGCCGCAACTTTCCAAATGTTTTTTGGTGCAAGTATTTTGGTCTTGTGCCTGCAGCTAATTCACTTTTTAGCATTGAAAAAGATAAGGTAGTGTGAAAAGATGGAAAATAATAAACACCAGATATTTTAGTTCTTATCAGTGCCGTACTCACTTGTAAGTCTATGTTGCTGACAAGGTCTAGTGGTTACACTGTTCTCTCCTAGACCAGCATGAGGAACCTATTTTAAAAAGAGACAGAGAGAGAGAAACTCCCTATGGTCTGTGTAGCCCTTTTCAGACTCAATTGGCGTTGCATGTAATCGTGTCCTGATTCAACCATGTCCAGCTGCTCTTTGTGTGTCTTAGCACCTGACAATGGAGCAGATCACAGGACCTCTGCAGGAGACGAGCAGCTTCTCTGCCTCTTATCACACCCTGCCTGCCTGCTCTGCCCTCGGCCTTGTTGTTTAGATGTTCACTCTCCCAGAAATGTTTCTGCATCTGGCTTTTTCCGCTTTGCTCTTAACAATTAGTACGCCAGTGAATATATTGTTGCATTATTGTGACAAGTGTCAGTACATTCAGGCTAGGAGTCATGCTTTGATTGTTTGATTGCACACCGCTTTTTAAAAGCTAGGTGTCTTTAGTTTCACACTACATCCTGGCTTGCCTGTATTGTTGATGTCCCTTGGGGTTTAAGCCACGAGATACCAGCTGTAATGAGTCCCTGCTGAATGCTGACATTTTCAGTCCTGACTTTGGATTTGGAAGCTCATTAGTCAGGTGTTCTCTTACTACAAACCACCATCACACTAACAGCTACTGCAGGTGTACAGAAACCTCATCAAGGTTCTCCCCTGATTAGAGAAATGAGCAGGGCTGTGTTTGAAAGTCACCTCATGATATGGGTCCTAAATTTACAAAGGTACTATGATGTACAACTCAGTTGTGAGTTGTTTTGATTAGAGTTCAATAGTACAGTGAGTAGTACAGTGTGACATTTATCATCACTCACTCCATTAATTACATATGGTCATGTTATGTTTCCTGTTTTTAGATGACGCTAGCTGTCTCTGGGATCAGCTATCCTTGCCATCACCTCAGTGTTTGTCGAAGGTCTTCACCAGCCAATTCCCAGGAGCCCACAGAAGAGGTATATACACACACATTCTTTTCTCCAAGGATCTGTGCTGCGGATTAATTTCTCCCTGGGCGCTGATTATACATGCTAACTCATAAAACATGGTAACGAAATGATTCTGTTAATTACTTCTGTTGAACTAAGTCTTGCAGTTAATTAATAATTTATGTTTACAGTGTGCAGATGTCCATATGGTCAGCGACAGCGAGGGTGATGATTTTGAGGATGCGTCAGAGTTTGGTGTGGACGATTCAGAGATGTTTGGAATGGGCTCCTCCACCTGTCGGAAATCACCTATGAGTACGTACAGTGGAGCAGCTTAATAGTGTTTCATTTGAATTTTTAATTGTAGGTCCAGATATTTTATATTCCACGCATCCAAAGCTTTTTCATAATTGATAATAATTACTTTTGCACATTACAGTGCCAGAGAATAGTGAGAATGAAGCTGATGCCTTACTGCACTTTACTGCCGAATTTTCTTCAAGGTGAGTTGGCATCAGGTGGTTGTTGTATTGATTCATAGGACTGAAATCAAAGATGGCTGGCATGTGACAATGTGTTTATGTATTTTTTATCTGTTCTATGTATCCTTAAGGTATGGAGAGACCCATCCAATGTTCTACATTGGGTCTTTGGAGGCAGCGTCTCAAGAAGCCTTCTATGGCAAAGCCAGAGATGTAAGTAATCTAATTGATTGGTTCTCTGGGCCTCTGAGGAAAGTTTTTGATTTATTTAAATACTGTATCGTGTAACAAAATCCTATTTTTCTTTGTCCCTTTATATTTCAAACACTTTTAATTTTGACTATGTGTAAGATACGAAGTACTGATGTTACCAGTGTTTACTTATCCTTTACACTGATGTCATTCCAACCTAGTCCAGCCTCTGCTCTTTTTTGAGTTTGCTTAAGACAACACAGAGGAGGAACACGGACTAGGCAGGATATTATTCATTCTCTATCTGTCAAGGGAGATACTGTGTTTCTCATATCTTTTCCTTCATTACTGAGCTGATGGGAATTTAAGACACAGTGGTCAGTATTATAATCAGTATATGCCTGGTCTTCTCATCCAGAGGATCTCTAAGTTCATTATTTTAGTTTAGCAAAAGCTCCATGTAAACATATAGGCTACACAAAATGTAAAGATGGAATATAATAGAGTGCGGTACCTTGTGAGGGATTTGGCTCTTGTCAGTAGTCACCAGCCAGCCTACATGATTTTCTCTTTCTATGGAAGATGACACCACATTCCTTCTGACACCTTAGCAGCAGTGCCAGATGCACCAAGATATATTTTATATTTGATTGAGCACTGCGCTGGAGTATGTTTCTGTTTTACGTTGATATTGTGTTACAGAAAACAGGTTCAACTTTTTTGCCAAATACCCCCCTTTTTTTTTTCTTAGTTGGCACCCATGCTGTCCCACGAGTTGCTGTTTGTGTGTTTTTGACAACAGGCTGAATGCAACCTTATGTGGCAAAGCCAGTGATGCATATGGACCTAGACATGTACAGGGAGTAGACAAACGGTATACACACCAAGAGGAAAATAACTTAACTCTGAAGTAACTTAATAATGATTATAAGCATTGCTTTAAATGCAGGACATATTTGACTGAATGCCAATTAGTGGTATTTATAACTACTGAAAGGACCAATCTGAAAAATCACAACAGCATATGTCAAACACAGACAAATTGATCTGAGGAATAAAATACATTTAACCAGCAGTCAAAGTTTTTCGTACAATGTTTGCTGGTATTTGTGTACTCCCTGTGTCATGCTGTGTGGAGAAGGCTTTAAAGCCACATTGATATCATTTCATCAAAACCCTCATCAAATTTTCACCCCGACAGCTGAGGCTTTATTTTTAGCTGTCCACTTTCCCCCCTTGTTTTTTGGCTTTTGTCCTTTTAAGGATGCTTGTATCAACTGACAGCTTGTGTGGATTACAGCCTTATTAGACTGTGAGGACACAGCAAGATGTTAGGGGGGTTCAGATCACCAGGCACACGGAGAGGGAGGGGAGGGTGGAATAGATGACGGTAAGGGCACAAAAAAAAAAAAAAAAAAGAGAGCGTGGTCTGAAAGAAGAGGAGGATGCAAAAAGTGAAAGAGATGAGGAGGCTGAATGAGAAGAAAGAGAGGAATAAAGGCATGAGATGTTATAGGATAAGTTTAAGGGATAGAGAGAGTGTGAAATAAACAGAGATTGAAAAAAAAAAACCTAAAGAGAAGCTTGGCGTCTCGCCTGCTTACCAGCTGATCTCCTCTCCTAAGCCAGCGCAATATGGCCGATGTCTCCCTGGTGTTCACACACTCTGTACTGTACCACTGTGCTCTACCCAGTGCTGGGGCGAAATAGTATTCATTTTCACTGTATTTTGTTTTATTTTGGGTGAGCTTGATTTAGTCTGCCAACTGTGCCGTGGTTAGAATGGCTTTAGGGAAGCTGGGTATGTGCAAAGAATTTTGCATGAAAACAGAAGCTATTTGATCTGTTCTGTATTTGTCCTGTTTTGTCAGAGGCGTCCTAGACAACAGGCCAAAACATGCTGCTTTTGACGGTTTCATTACACAGTAGCATATGTGCACAATTACACTGTCCCTTCTCCCATCTATCCAGCCATCTTTGCTCTTTGCGTCTATTCCAAAAGGAATCTAGTTTTTGTGTCCTCACCGTAGAAAAAGCCAGCTTCATTAAGGGGATATTGAAATAGGGCAGATTTGACTGAAGGGGGACTACTCAGTGGGTTTACAAACAGAGGAATCAGTCTCACTCTCTCAAAGCCTGGGAGAGGCTAATCACTAAGCAAAACACTACATTTGATGAAGTGTTTCTGAAGGTGTGTGTTGGGGGACTGTTGAGATAGACTCAATCCATCCTTAATGAAAATGCTTTGGGCTGCAGAGCTGAGCTGAGCTGAGCTGAACCCTCTTGGGGATCAGTGGTTAGTCAGAGCGTACAGAGAGATAGGCCACCCATCACTAACCACGATCCTCACTAAATCCCCATCAACGCAGTGGTTAATCACTCTAACCCCACTCTCCTCCGCTCTCCACTCCTCTCTCCTGTCTGCCACACACAAAGACGCATCAAAATTCATAGCCTTGCTGGAGAGGGGAGTTCAGGGATTTATCACTGCCAAGTATCCGCTTTAAAACCCAGCAATAGCCTTGCAGAGTCAAGAGGAAAGAGCACTGGTGAATCAGAATGGCATATGGCATATAGATGTATGTATATCTGTCAGATCTAGGGCTGTAAATCAGAAGCAACACTCAGTCATTGTTTGTTGACTGCACCTGAAATGATTACTCTCATGCATAAATACATGGATTAGGAGTTAAATCAATGCAGAGTGTTGGTTGTTATATTATTTGTGATGTCAGTTTTTGCTGCAATGAAATGAACATAATCAACTGTGATATTGATGTTTGAAATGTGTGCTCTGCTCATAGAAAACTCATTGCTGCATACTAAATCAAGTGCTTCCTAAACTGGAGCCACCAGGGATGATTGATTTGGATTCACTTTTGGGGAGCTGCCATGCTGCTGTGCACACACCCTGCAGTGGAAGCCTATGTGCAAATGTCCTGGTTGTTGCGGTTGCAGTCCAGAGTAGAAGAGTAATATACAGAAGACAGCAGACGGGTATAACGAAAATCAAATGTCTGGAGCAGAAGGCGAAAAGCTACTCCCTCAAAATGGATCATCATCTGTTGTTTGGAAGTATTTGGGATTTAGGGAAAGTAATGTTTAGCAAGAACAAATTGTATGCAAAGTGTGCATGAGACTTACATCTTCACCACAAAGCTATACAACTAACTCGTTCAACCACCTGAAGAAACCGCACAAACTGCAGGATGATGAATGAGTGAAGGTCAGGGAAGAATAACGTCGCTAACATTGCCTCACTGAATCCCTGTCGTTGTCCAGCGTCCACTCAGACGTCCATAACAGTGATGTGGTACAACATCTATTCAGTGAAAGTGAAAGCCGTGATCTGAAGTTAATTTTGGAAAAAAGTTTTAGTACAATTATACTGAAGCACAACAGTGCTCTGTTTATTTAAGTGTTAAAATGCAATAAAAATATTTTGTCCCTAAAGTCAGTGAATAATCATGATCTCAATATTGATCCAAATAATCAGGAAGATCATTTTGACCGTCATGGTGTAGCCCAAATCAGAATCCTGCATAGCCTAAAGAAACCTACTTAGCCTTAAGCATGTAATGCAAAGCTGACAGCTGATAAGTTCAATCACACTCACTCACTTTGGAAAGAGTCTAGAATTTGAAGCTGTTTCAGTTAAAAAGAGGTAATGTGCTTTCAGAAGAGTGTGGAGAGCTTCCTGTGTGGTTGGTCATCGATCTGAATGTGTTTTCCCACCGTGCGTTCATGGTCATTAAATCAGTCATTTGAGCTCTTCATTTTGAAGTGTTCGCATTTACGGACTGAGCCTGCCATCTGCAGAGCAATCACTATCTGGACTTCCCTGTCCTTCCTTCTCGCTGTACTTTATTGTACATGTGTCTGTATTTCATTCACTGGTCTCCTTTTACCCTGTTAAACATAGAGTACATTTGATTAAAGGCCTCTAACAAATATCACCCACAGAAAAGGGACCTTTGATTAAACCATTAACTGTCTAGAGTTCCCCCTGAAGTTCCCCCAAAGAGGTGTCAAATCTGAAAAATAATTACAGACTGTGATAATGTCGCATATATATTGTTTATCTGTTAGTGGCAGCGCTTTAAATTCCTGCTGACTGACAGAAAAGATGAAAGAAAGACCTGGATGTATCAGTTATACAGTATGTACGGTGATATGAGACAAGATATCGTAGATAAAAAATCAATATTTTTTTTAACATTAGCTTTCCCCGAAATGCGGAGTGCTTCACAGCTGTGAGTGACTTCATATAGAGTGACATGTAATAGTTAAGGGCTCGTGACGAGAGATTATTATGGATGTATTACATTTCTTTTAGTCATGAAGTAATTCTAATCGTAAGTTATGTTGTAATGAACATTACTTTCTATTAGTAAGTAATGTTCATGTGATGGCCATAGTGGCCATTCCACTATGGAAAATGTTGAGGGCACTTTAATGTATTTTGCATTTTACAGTTGGAGTTTAGACAAAAATAAATATGGTGTACCAGGGAGTAAAGAGTAACTTCATACACACATAATACAGCAAGCCTGCATGAGAAATGTAATTTCTTTACTATTCTACCAGCAGTTTACAGAATGTTGTTTTTGTAAACATTATAGAAAGATAAATGTATTTTTCCTGCATTGCATGGTGAATACCTCATTATGATTGGTTGGATGACTTTTTTTTTAACTCTTAAAAGTTATGGTTTCTCCTGATTGTTGTAGAAATAATTTCTGAAAGTATTAACTATAAAATAACTATTTAAACTGTTTAACTACAGTTAAATTTATTGTAATGTAAAATCAAGAGACGAAGCTTCCATTAACGAGTTAATTTTCCCAAAATACTACTACTGCTTATATTGTACATTGATTCACTTTGAACAGTACAGGTAAAAGTGAAGTCCCTGTGCCTGCTTTATTTCTCTGGCTCATCATAGATTATCCCTTAAAACATATCTAACAATATTGTAACTTTGTACATGCTTTATCAGCAGGAAACAGTACTGATGACTGACTGAAGGTAATTTGAAAAAATGCCACATCTTCTTTAGATATGAGAACTTAATGTTGCTGTTAATGATATTTCTTTTTTTATTAAAATATTGCATCCCATGCTGTTGCTATCAGTGTTTGAACTATAAATATTAATGTTTGAGACTAAATTTCTTAACTACTTTAAGCTAGAGATGCAGTGATTAACTCAATCTCACTATTAACCGCAGTTTAAAATGTCTTTTGTAAACATAAGATCCAGATACATACACGGAGTGTTTCTTTTATTTAAAATCGACAAAGTAGTGGTGAGTTAGTGCAATTTTAGCTTTTAGTGCAATACCCTTGCATACCCTCAAGGGTATAACAGCTACAAAAATGCTCGTCTGTAGTGTTGTGAAATAAATTAATGTATTATAATCATGAAAGCAGGATTTTTCCTCAGATGAAAATCGTGTCACCAAAGTCTATAATCATTGTATTCCTGCTTTAAGCAGACTAATAGGAACTGTTGAAGTATGACTGAGGCAAAAGCTATATACTTGTCTCAGTGCAGGTTGGCTTGACTGTGGTGTTGAATTCATTGGGAGGTAAAGCCACTGTCCGCAGTGCAGTGAATAAAAAAATAAATAAAAAATCTGATTTATTGATCACATATATCAGGGGTGGGGAACCTGTTCCACGAAGGGCCGATGTCGCTGCAGGTTTTTGTTCCAACCAACCAAGAGCACACAGTTTGACCAAGACTGAGATCAGTTGATTAAATGAGTCAAGTCTGGTGTGCTGCTGCTTGGTTGGAAAGAAAACCTGCAGCCACACCGGCCCTTTGTGGAACAGGTTCCCCACCCCTGACATATATACTTACACAGAGGCCTCATTTAGGGGACACCAATACACAATATAAAATATTCAGTTCAGCCAATGAGGTATTGTTTCACTAGAGAAATAGTGGCATTGTAAATGTGGATGAAATTTTTAATTTTTTTAATTAAATGTGATCTGATGAAACTTGAAGGAACATTGATTATACAGTCAGAATGGACTCAAATGCGAACACTGTTCTGCTTCGTCTTTAGTCTCTCCCTCACACACACCTACACACACACACACACACGCACAAAGCAAGCTTAAATTTAGGTGAACAGGTGTGTGGAAGGGGCTATGGGGTCACTATCTAGCTCAGGTTGGACCTAGTAATTTAGCTGAACTGAGGGATTTGCTCCTCCCTGCTAAGACAGGCAATACAAAAGATCTGACTTGAAAGCAGAGAGGGGAACAGAGGGGTATGGACAGTTTAACTAAGATGAAGGAGTTCAGTTTGCCAAAATGCCCACTTTGATTAGTCTTTACACTTGCTCTAATTGAGCATGCATGTGTGTGAGTGCTTCGCTTGTGGTCACCACACAGTTAAGTTTGTGCATCTGCGCATGTGTGTCGAGACGTCAGTGTTTGAGCGTGTATCAGGTTGTTTTTTTTGTTTTTTTTTTCACATTGTAAAACTCTCCCTCCCCTCACACTCATTCCTCTCTCAAGACTGAATTTGCTTGTCTTCTCAGCATGAGTGTTTAATCTTTTCAGGCCGTTGAATCGGTCCAATGAATGAGTCCTCAGCTCCTTCTCTCTAGGAGCCCTGGAGATTATTCTAAAGCACTAATCGTTGAGCAAACACAGCAGTGCTCTCCCATTCCCATTCTACACAGGCCACAGTATAGCACAACTTCTTCTTTCACTTCCCCTCACGTTTTACGCCCTGTGTAGATTTTTTGTTTTTTGGCGTGCGTAGCCTAGATTACTGCTCCTGAGAAACAGACCTTTTGAATCCCCCTTCACCGCCATGGTTAAAAATGCACTAAGCGGAGGCCGAGAGACTTTTTCTTATTTGTTGTTTTATAGCAAGAGAAGTGACATGTAATTTAGAGAGCATTATTTCCAACATTGTCCCCTGGAACCTTTTATGTTTGTGGGTGTGTTTGTTTTTTAATTAGATTGTCAGTAGGGAGAATCTGCCAGGCTTATATGATGGTGTCAATATCCTTGGATTTGGAGCTTCGTCAATATTGTCTGGCCCTGCCGCTACTAACCTGAACAGGCTGCTGGCATTTGGTGTAAAATAAATAGAGTGATTTGTCTGTTTTGTTTTCTCCATATCTTCATCGCCTCCAAGAGAAGTTTTATTTACACCACTCTCCATTTGATTTTGCGTGGTATTTGCTTTTTTGCCAGTTGTGGCTTGCTGTGGTCTGCAGAAGTCATGCTGGCTCTGCACCCAGTGGTCTCTCGTGTTTTATAGTCATGTAATGTGGAAATGTCTCTCTGGTGATGAGACATCCACACGTGGCTGAGGGATCTGAGCACAAGTCTGAGGGCAGTAGATTTTGTTCAGTGTGTCTGTGTTATAGTCATCAAACTTGTAATCCCTTTTTTTCCTAACCTCCAACTCTCTTTTTACTTTTTCTTTTCTGATCCTCTCCGCAGAGAAAGCTGCTGGCCATCTACCTCCACAACGATGACAGTGTCCTCAGCAATGTCTTCTGCTCCCAAATGATGTGTGCTGACTCCATTGTCTCCTATCTGAGCCAGAACTTCATTACATGGGCCTGGGATGTCACTAAAGAAGCGAACAAAGCCAGGTACTAGAGTTGAATTATTTTGAGGTGACTTGCTGGCCCATAGAGCTGCAGGATTTATTAGTTCTGTCATGTTGTATTTTGTTCCCTTATATCAGTGTGTCTGACTGCCTTTACTTCTTTTGTTTTGCATAGAAAGTCTATTTCATGTCTTCAGTGGACATAATAAGAGGTTCAGCTGTATATAATACTGTAAGACCAATAATTCTGCCTTAAAATATTCATTTTTTTAACACTTCTAAGATCTAACATTTGTTGAGAATGTGTCAGGCAGGTTTGGATTCAACTAAAGTAATATTTCACATTTTCAGTTTTCAATTCGTGGTGGTCTAATATTAAATTGCATTGCACTTTTGAGTTTGATATTTTGTCAGACTCTGTTGCTACAACCAGTAGTTTTCAGTGACAATACAAACACTACATACAGGTACAGTACAGTATAACAAAATTTAAATAAATGATTATACATATCTCAGATTGTATTCCCACATTGATTTCGTTGTAAAGTGTTGAACTGATCTTTGAGTCTCATAATCAAGTGAGTGAGAAAACAGTTTTTCATAATCAGAAATTGCAATGATGGCCAAACTTATAACACCCAGCTTTGAAAAATTTGAAAAATAACTTGCCCTTTAAGCACTAAATCAATTCTCTGGACCTACTATAGGTCAAAATCACACTATGTTTAGTATTGCATTTTGCCAACTGTAAAGTTAAGCTGAGCAATAACTGAACCTCTAAGCCCTGACTGCATGCTTAATCCTTATGTTTTATTTATATGTGGCTTACTGTCTGGAGGAGTGGACTGTTTGCATAGTGAGTTGTATCTAATAAGGAGGATATTGAATGTATATGGAGGACAGCAGCTTGATTGTGTGTAGAGGCCTCTGCAAACTGCTAGAATACCGTGTTAAGGAAGCTCTTACCATCTTGTTCTGCTATCACTGTTTTTGATGCTTCTGTTAGAAGAGGTTAATGTTGTTTTAATTAGTGATCTTCTTCAACCTGTTACTTTTTCATTACAGTTTAAAGCGTGCAAAGACTGACTGGAATGCGAGATGTTTGTTTTGTCATCCATGTGGACCGCAAGCTTTTAGAAAATGATCTAAAATGTTAGCGTGGAAGCAACCTTATTTGACACATAAACAGCGTTTTCCAATCTATTCGTGTTAGTTTGGACGTGTCCTTAATTGCTGGCATTCTACTTTCACTCCATCGCTCACACCCTGTATCTCTGTCTTCTCATTCTCTCTTCTACTTCATTCTCTTTTTGAAGCTCGGAGGTTGCATGCTAACAAAAGGCGTTGTGTTTGCATGGTGAGGCCCCTGATTGGGCAATTTTGACTAAGCTGTCTGAATAGAGGGTCAGTGGGAGACGAAGGACTCCCTTGGAGTCCAAACATCTCTATCTTTCCATTTACGCCCAAAGTCCTGGTGCAGCTCCAGCAGGCTGTGTTGCTAACTGACAGGTCTGTGCGACACCTGTTTATTACACAGCTCCTGCTACTAGAATGGAAATTTAGATCTTGATTGTACATTTTGTTTAACAAAATATTAGAAATTAATTAGAAAGTTTAGTCTCCGATGTGTGATAGATGATTGGATTGCCTGCAGGTTCAAGTGTTGAGCTGTGGAGAGGTGGACGTAAAGGTGGACCTGCTGAGCGTTTGATTGGGTTTGCTCATTACCATTCTGCCAGGGGCAAGCCTCAGTTCCCTCCTACTTCCCCTCATCTTTCTGCTACATCTTTTCCTTCTCCTCTCGTCTCCTTCCTGATCCTTCCAACTTTCTTTATTTCCCTTCTCTTTATCCCGCTACCTCAACTCTCTCCCTCTCCCCAGAACCTCTAGAGTTAAGCCTGCCCTCTGGTAGCAGCCATTTAAGAAAGACTCGCACCCTGACCTCACCCCTCCATTATTTCTTTTAAGGAAATTCCCTCCTTCCTTCATTCCACTCTCCTTTCTCTTCGAATGGCCTCCTTTGCTTTTTGCCCCAGCTGAGTCTTTTTATTGCACATTAAAAGGCAGGCAACATCTGGAGCTTTTCATCACACACAGCTAGTCACAGCTTTGCTGCTAACGCATGCATGCACATGTGCACACACGCTTAATCACATACACTGCTTCCCTGCATTCTCACGCTCTCTGGTTGATCCAAAGTGACTGGTGATTGGCATCAATCACACAGGCTGTTAGAAAGGTATCCTGATTTTGTGTGTGTGCGTGTGTGTGTGTGTGTGAGATAAACCTGCTGATATTGGAATGTGCCTGTTGCTTTGCTCTGTATTCTCACAGGCCTCCCAGTTAAACGATTAATTATGCATAAATGCAGTTCTGCTGATTGGATGCCAGTGTAATTGTGACCCATGGGAAATGAATCTGATATGTCACACAGGCTGTACTGTCATTGCACATGACAAATATTGAAACTTTCAGTAGATAAATGTATAAATGATAAATGCTAACATGCAAGCATTTAAAGTAAAGTGACTTTGTTTCTTATACACACCTATACAATGTAAAGCAGTCCGATACAATGAGCCAGCAAAGCAGTAAGTAGGGCTCAACGCTAACTTTTTTAATATTTGCCAGGCTGGCAACCAGACATCAGCTTTTGGTTGAAAATGAAAATATAGTCTTAATAATCATCTTAATAATAAACGTGCCATAAAAGAATAAATAAACTTTATTCCAGTATTCTTTGTAGTTTGTGTTTTACCTGATACTAAGTGTAGTATACTAAGCGGTTCACATCTCCACCCTCAATTCCTGTAGTGCAGCTTTTGTCATAGATCTCTCAAAAATGACATATACCAGTTAAACCTCACTGTCTCTTTCCGACCATAGCAGCAATATGTCCCTATCCCTACTTTTTATGTTAAAAATATGAAGGGCAAGAACTGTTGCCAACTTCTCAAAATAATTTTCTTACTGTCGAGCCCTGAGATGTTCACGTCCTCGTTAATGACCTTTGTGTTGGTGTCTTAACCGCTAAGAGCGGAGGCAAACCAACGTGCGAACCTGTTCCTTACACTTGACTTCTCCTCTTGACATCCTCCTATGTGAAAACATAACAGGTTTAGAGGGAGTACAAATGTCATTTTCAAATCAAAACATGTCCAAGTGTGTTTTGAAACAAAGTGTGTATGACACAGTGAGCTATCGGAGCATCCGGTTCTCATACATACTCCCGTACAGGTGGCTGGCAGAAACATTCCCTGCAGTGCTACTGTACTGACCTGACTCATCAGTTGCTCGGTGGAGCAAATGTCAGGTCTAACCAGTCTACTCGCGTCTTCACGCATCACTTGAAGGTGAACAAATGTGATGTGACAGTCCAGGGAAACATTAACTATTTTAGTTGTCTGGGTGTGCAATGAAAAATGGAGATGGGGTGGAAGACAAATTAGAAGCTGTCAATCACATTAACCATTGGAGCAGAGGCTTAAACTCACGCAGCTCCACGCAGGTGTTTCCTCTACATTTAGTTACCCCTGAAGGATTTTAAAGGCCACAGGTCTGGTACAGAGTAGGCTACATTCTTTACCATGTTATGTTATGGGTGGATGAGACTGTACTGAACTTTTCACCTTAGTTTCTGCTGTTGCTTGACTTCCTGCTGCCCTCCGTGTTGTGTCCATACACAAGTGATTCATATCCTGGTTACAGCTTTGTTAGGTACAGTGGATACAAAGTAGGTTTAGGCTGTGTTTTCTGATTGAGCAGCTTTATGTTGTGATGATTATTTTTACTGTGGTGGACTGACTTCCTTAGTTTTGAGATAGAAACCAAAGCGGGTTGGCTTGTGTTTGATGGGAGATTTAAGATTGGGTTACCCTTCAAGTTAGTGTCCATTGTTCCATGGCCTTTCATTACAGGTTAGAGTTTCTCTGTGGGCTATTGTTATGGTCTGCCTGGGTTGAAGTCTGAACAGGGACAAATGTCAGGACAAAATGATCAGTAGGATTTAGGGTACCCGACTTCTTCATTGCAAGACGTGGGTCACTGAAAGTTCAACATTTCGAGAAAGTTTAATATAACTTTAATATCCCTGAAATATCTTTAAATTCCGTTCTGGTTTGAGCTCAGGTGCTGTAGCTTTCTCACTTTTCTTTGACGTTTCAGTCATATTTTTATTATGTACTGGCACTATTATTACTATAAAAAGTGCCACAATGAGCTCAAGTACTGAATTTCACAGTTTAGGAAGTCTGCAAGTAGTTCCCTCAACTTCGGCTTCATGTTTTAATGAGGTACACCCCCTCTCAGACAGCAGTTGGGCATCTGGTGGGGCAGGTTTGGTTATTAGCAAAACAAAGATATTTATTAATATTAATTAATCATGTGTGACTGCATGTGAGGTACATGCAGTATGCCTGTGTATGTGCAGGTAAGTACAGAGAAAGTGGAAAGCACACAAAGAAAATCAAAGAGCTTAACCACCACCACAATGTACAGTGACTGTATTTTATCACGCAGGAGCACAGAAGGCGAACCTGGGTTTGACTGCAAGGGCGCTGGTCTTTTAACTGATAAAATTCAGCTCATTGATCTTGATAAGTAGCCCCACAGACCAACAAAATAAACACCGGCATCTCCCAAACCACCACACACAGCAACTGTACTTTATCTTTTAACGGATGAAGCACAGTGTATCAATCTCGATGTTGTGGCCGCAAAGACTCACAAAAACAGTAGATCTTTTTCCCGACCTCCTGGACGATGCACAGTAACTGTATTTGATCCAAACTGGTAAAACACAGACTGATCTCGCTGTGGCAGTCGTAAATACTTAACCGTAACAGAAATTATTATACAATCACTGTGGGTGCATTGAAAGCAGAGAAGCCGTGACCACACAGTGAATGAGGCACAACTCCTTAAGTTCCTGTGCGTTTCATCCAGTAAGAAATCCAGATTCAGATTCAAACCAAACTTCACACCTTGGTGTGAGGTTGCAAAGCCTGATGGGGTTTTGGTGCGGCTTCTTTGTTCAGGCTTTTACTCTTACATGTAGGCCTTTCTTTGTTCAGCCACATGGTCCCAACACAGCATATCTTCTGTCTATCTTCTTCCTTTGACCTGCTGTCCCTCCATCCATTCCATTACTTCTCTATTTTACCAGCCAGTTATTAAAGTAGATCTTATTAAAAGGCGGGAGAAAAAGCTAATCTATATTTGCATTCAGTCTATAGCAATTCATTAATATTATGACATTTACAGGGAGCTTGGCGGGGCCCCGGCTGCCTGCTACCCTTTTCCCTCTCTGAAATGTTAATTTAAAAAGTTCTGTCTTTGTAATGGAATAAGAAATCCTCTCTTCCCCTATCAATTCTGGGTGTCTGGTGAGGAATACTAATTCATCTACGCTTCCAATTGAGATAGCATGTCACTCTGATGGAATAAGAAAATGCAGAATTAGTTTTAAAGTCCTTAATGCCATGAGTTCTGTGTATTTCTCTCTACTGCTGCAGTTTGAAAAACTGGAGTATACACCTCCTTTTCCATAAATTTGTGTGTGTACTACTTAAATGCACGTGTATCTATGTGTCTGCTTTATGGTCTATATATCTTTTACAGACTCTGAAATACTGTACGTGTTCAGTAGACCTCATAATCACAGCAGCTATTTTGACATGAAATAGTGTAAACACAGGTTTTACCAATGATACTAATGATACTAATTTAGGTTCCGTTCCATTCAGGTCAAACAGAGTCAGGGTGCTGTCGTGGTGCATGTTGGTTTACTGGAAAGTCTCTGCTGCAGTAAATGGGACAGAAACCTTAATTAGTATCATTGGAAACACTTTCGTTGATCCTACTATTTCATGTCAAAATGGCTGCTGTGAAAAAAGTCTATTCCAAGAAAAAAAGGTCGAGTGATTTAACAGAAAAAAAGAAAATAAATTATTTCTTTGTCTTCCAGACTACTCACCATGTGTACGAGGCACTTTGGCAGTGTGGTGACACAGACTATACGGACATACAAGACAGACCAGTTCCCCCTGCTCCTTATAGTTATGGGCAAACGCACGTCCAATGAAGTTCTAAATGTTATTCAAGGTAATTACAATTTTATTAAAGGCATAATACCATAACATTTACGGATGTATTTGTCTTGCACAAAGATGAAGTTACATACTGATTGTGATTGTTTGATTGTTTTTTTTGTTTTTGTCTTCAGGCAATACGACAGTGGACGAGCTGATGATGAGGTTAATGGGAGCTATGGAGATCTTCACAGCACAACAACAAGAGGACATCAAAGATGAGGTAAGGTTTGAGTACATTCAGGATGCAAATGTCTAACTGATTTTTATACATGTAGAAAATGCTTTGGTATATTTAAGTGACTATCTATGACCTGCGGGACGAGGGGGCGGGGTGACATTCACATGTAATACAGTATGTACAGGAAACCATGCACAGTCTGTTGACTTAAGATTTTTAAAGTTTACTTTTGCAGGCATAAACTCCCACTAATATCTGGAAGCCATGACTTTGTGACTCTGATCATCGAACATTCAATTTCCTTATAAAATCAGGTGTATTCTCCTCAGACCGGGTCCAACTGTTTTCAGGCTGGAATAGGTTTTGTTTTGGACCATGAAGACCTCTTGTAACAATTGAAACCATATTTACCTTAGTTTCCTTGATGTAACCACATTCAAAGGCCCTAGTGGGACAGTTGAACTAATCTTTTACGTCCTGCTTAAGAGATACATGGCAACATGCTGGAACAGATCAGGCGGCATTGTTACACTGTGGCATGCTCGTAATGACAAGCAGAGAATACTTAACCGTTTCACCTCATTTCCCTTTAGTTCTAGTTTAATGTGCTTAACTGCAGGTTTTTAAATAGGTACAGGGCTCAGACTCAACTCCCATTCACTGCAGTGTATAGTTACCACTGTGCTGCTCTGTGTCTGTCTACTCCAATAGAAAGTGGACAAACACCATTGAAGGATACACTCCAAACAAGAATGCGAGGGAACAGTGGTTGTAGGCTTTCATGTCATAGACAGGAATCTGGGATAGTATGACAGGGAGGTAGTTTCACTGTCAAAGACTTTCGCCTGACTCTCTTAACCACTTACTGATAAGTTTACTCAGTGGCATCAAACAAAACAGTGAACACACTGTATTGTGTGATGTTAAACAGACAGGGTTTCAGACAGCTGAGTATTAGAGTACTGCTCCCAAGCATTCTTTGATTTTATTTTAATGACTTATGGGCACAGATTTATACAGAATATACAGCATCTTCATAGGCTAACAAGTGTATTTTTATATATATTATCTTATAATAAGTAATATAAATATTGATGTTCCTCTTTCTAAATATGACACACGTTTTTGTCTCTGCATCAGCTGAGAAATGCTTTGTTATATTCTCTCTTATTCCCACACTTCAGTCTCTAACATTGTCGTGCCTCTTTTTGGCTACTGTATCTATAAATGACACATTAAACAGTCAGTCAGCCACACAGCCTCTCTAACAATGCAAATGTCAATAGGCATAATATTTACAATTATGGGAACCGTGGTTTAAGAATGACAGTTTGACACACACACCCTGGGGGTTAATTTCCTCAGGTGGGTCACAGAGTTTTGAGTGACAGCCTGAGTGTTGTTATGATTATTACAAATGCTTTGGCTTCATTTTGGTTTAATTGTTTTCATTTGACACTCACGCATCAAATTGTCATTAATGACATGAAGTGACAAGAGGTATTCAGAGTATGTCTGTGTGTTGGTTCAGACTGTGACTCTTGAAGTGTACTGTAGATTCACATGTAAGGCTGGGTGTCATGAAATTTCTATTTATTTTTTTTATTTTTTTTTTTTTTACAATTCAAGTACATAGTTGAGTAGTCCAAAATAGATATTTTTCTCAATGGTGTATTTTGATAAATATCTGCACAAGTTTTTAATATAATATAAAAACTGTTGAAATTAGCAAAACATTTAATTTAAATCAGAACCTGGCTGATCACAGAATGAGTAAACAAAAATTTGAGTAACATTTGAATGCCAGCTTTCAGTACATTGAGTACCAAAAGGTATTGACTTTATATATCCATATATCCAAAAAACATTAAATGAAGTCCTCTGTAGTTATCTTGCTGCTGCATGAAACAGTTTTGTTTTGGAAATGATCATAAATGTTTCCTTTCTTACAAACTGATTTGTTTTGTGCTAAGAAAGAACTATTTCTTCTTTTTGTTTTTTTGTCATCTACACAAAATCATTGTGTTTTATTACTGCACTGTGATCACTTCTTTTATATTCATTGCAACAACTGGCTTGAGTCTGTCAGAGAAATACATTTTTGGCATAGCATGTAGTAAGGCTGCCCTGAAACGCTATTAAAGTGTGATTACCCAGGTGTGGTCTGCTAGATGGGAATAGTATGTTGTAAACATAATGTTCCAGTGCGATTACTATTATTATTGTTATTAGTATCAATAACCGCAGGATATTAGACTATCCTGTATTTGACAGGACCTATTCCATCTCCAAGGTGTCAACCTTGACACTATAATAATCACATCTTCACTGCAGCAGCTCTCAGACGTTGGTAAGTTTCCCTCTCCTCCTAGGTCCCTTTGCTCTTTTTTCTTTCCTTTTTTTCACCTCACCTTCCTAAAAACAAACTCAGACACAAGCACAGACATCCACCTAACCCAGACATTCCTCTCTGACAGTGACTTTTGTATCTGTCTGGAAATGGAGCAGCTGGACAGCCACATTGTGCCTTCAACCAACCTTACTGACTCTCCAGTCATTCCTATGGTTGTCTGTGTTTTAGCTTAGTAGTTGGTAACCGGCTGACAACTCACTGTAGGTTTTGTGGTTTGCATCACGGGCCAGTTTCAGATCAGGTAATTTCATATGCATTTCATGTGAAGAGCAGCCAAAACTAACCAATGTTCAGTTTTGGTCAAGGGAACTAAACATATGCATATCCTTTGGTATTGGATGAAACGGACGCACTCAGGGGGAACATGACCCAACATCAAGGAAGAATGCACAGAAAGGACCAGAGCTGAGATTTAATTCTGGACCTCGTTGCTGTGATCTGACACTGAGCCACAGAGCCACAGTGCTGCCCAGAAACAAATGATTAAATATAGAATTAAACTAACTCTCACCTACTTGGTTACAAAATTAAATGGTAAATTTACAAAATAAAAATGCTTTTTGTAACACTTTGCCTTACTTGTTAACTGAGCAAACATTAAATGTGTGACAGTCTGTGTGTTGAGTTTATTAACACCACTATAATGCAGCACATGGCTAGCCAACTTGATGAGTGGCCAAGATATAGATGTGGAAAATCTGTTCCTTTCTTCCCCCAAAGATACAGCAGCAGCAGACGCAGCAGCAGATACACAGTAGATTAACTTTTCACGTCATGCTTCTCGTGCACTTTCGGTCATTCAAAGCAGATGATGCATTTGAAAACACATCACAGCGGTACAAAACGAGTATCAAACGAGCTACTGTGCGACTTGTTTGCGTGACTCAGGGCCAGTCTATTGAACGTAGCCACTTTTGATGCTTTGTCCCTCTCTACCATTCTTTTACAGTTTCCTTTCAATGTTCATCTATTATGCGGGGCAAAAGCACAAATGTATCCTTTGCATTTTCTGATTGAATACAACAATACACACTGTGCTTTTGCTTAGCCACTGCTTAGCTGAACAGTAGCCCTCTGATCGTCACAATAAGCTTACTTTGCCATATCCGGGCTGGCACACAGCATGGGCCTTCAGAAAATAGAAAACTAATGGCTGTGCACTGTTAACACAATGGACACTCGTATTTAGTCCCAGTCTTTATAAAACACTTTGTAGCCACAGCAGGTAGAAAGAGAGGGGCTGCCTGTCCCTTCCCTCTGTACAAACAGGAAGAGAGGGGCAGAGTGAATGAAAGAGAAAGGGACGGTGAAACTGAGATGAGGAAACATAAAAGAGGCTCAGGGTCTGGTAAATGACGGCCCGGTCACAATGAATTCCCCTCTGGTGCAACTCTTTCATACCTGGTGTTTGTACGTAACCACACTTGACATGCTGCATTTTCTTTTGCTTGGTTCTTTCTGGCTCCCACACTCGGCACCTCGGCTTAGATGTTTTGTCCTTGTGTGTCCTTTATGTTGTTAGTTAATGGGCCCCACTTTCTTTCTCCCTCTTCCTACCCAGGACGAGCGTGAGGCAAGAGAGACCGTGAAGAGAGAACAGGACGAAGCCTACCGCTTGTCTTTAGAGGCTGACCGTAAAAAGGTATTTTTAAAAAAAAAAAAGCAAACTGTCTACATGAATCTGTGTGCTCGGAGTTAGTTGTGATATACCAAACAGTACATGTAATTTTTGGGATAGCAAGTACCGCTTCTACTATGATTTTATACATATTTGTGTTGCTATTAAAACTGTAAGTTACAGTGTAGTTACACCTATTGTTTTCAACTTTTATTACTATTAATCACAAAAAGCATAATAATGACATACAGTGACCCGAGGGCTGAAAAACAATTAGTCCATTAGTCAGATTAATCAACTGACAGAAAGTCTTTTGTCAAGTTAAATATCACTTGTTCCAGCTTTTGTCAGAATTTGATAATTTAATTTTGTCATTAGCTTGTGTTCGATTTAGAGACTTAAGTGTCTGATAGTTGTATTCTAATGAAATATCAGTAATAATCATTCAAAGGAAACTTAACAACTTGAAGGAAAATTAGTAACAGTCTTCGGTGTTGCACATCACTTTACTGTTACTTTTCTTTCTTTTTCAGAGAGAAGCCCAAGAGAGAGAAGAGGCTGAGCAGGTTCGCCTGGAACAGATGAGAAAGGAACAGGAGGAGGAGAAGGAGGTGACACATACTCACATTATACCAATTTCCTAAATTAATATTCTGACTTAATCGGTGCAGGGCTGAGCAGTGATATGTTTTTCCATCAAACAGTGATTGCACCATCGTGCTGCCGTTTTATTTATCTGTCACTTCACAATAATGAGTCAATTAGATTGTGGTTTTTGTGAAACCTGCCAGTCAGTGAAGCATGTGTTGTGTGGGTGAACAGGCATACAACCATTTCAGAAGAGTGAAATGTCCTAATTACAGTGAGGCCCATCCCGGTAAATGTCACCTTCCATACACACAGTTATTGTTCTATTTAACTGCTCACCATTGGTATAGCACACAGCCTCGTATTGAAGCCCGAGTGAACAAAAGACTGAGGCAATTCATGTACACCGGCTTGTGCACAAACACACACACACAACCTAAGCAAACACACATTCACTTGAAAACAATTATTGTATGTGAAGAGGGGGTACACACACACACACACACACACACACACACACACACACACAGGCAGACACAGGCAGACACAGGCAGACACACTGTCACGCATGCAGGAAAAACAATAGTTGTCTGTGAGGATGGCACCAATGTGTAATACAGTCTATAGTAATACAGTGTAGTCCTCGCTGATTGTTGTTTACTCAACAGCAGAGAGCCTGAGGGCACTGAGAGGTATTGGGTGACCCGGCTCGCTCAGGTGATTTGTCACTTAAGTTAAATAGACACCAACAAAAGAGTCCCAGGCCGGGCCTTCTTAATTATATCACCGTAGTCCACAAACCAAACTGTGTATGCACGCTTGTGTATTTTAAACAACAATAGCCACTATGGCCTCGTGTTTCCTACTTATATCAGTTTTCTCTACTCAAGCTCAGTGGTTTCCATGGTGTCTCCTGTGCTAACATGCTAGTGTTGTGCTTGTGCTACACTCAAGATATTCATAAATATGAGAGCCAACAACAGCTGCTGGATCTGGACAATGACAACTTAAGCTTCTGTCAAGCAGGACCTAAAATGGATCCCGGGTGCCGTCTTGTTTTATCACGATAAGATTATCTACATTTTCTACAGATACACTGACAAATGGGAGGAAAAAAATTGGGCATTTGACACGACATTGACATTTTGCAGTTATTCTACTAATTGATTGAGCTATTCCTTTTGGTTCTTCATTTTTAATTTTGGATGGAAAAAGAATCCAAACATGTTTTATGAATAAAAACAGTTTAAATACCAGTAATGTAAGAATAAAAAGTGAAAGCGTTGGGGTGTTGGTTAGCTCAGTGGGTAGAGCATCTGCCCCATGTACGAAGGCTCAGTCCTTTCCGCAGCGGCCCAGGGTTCAAATCTGACCTGCGGCCCTTTGCTGCATGTCATTCCCCCCATCTCTCTTTCCCCACATTCCTGTCACTCTTCAGCTGTCTCTGTGCAATAAAGCTTGAAAAAAGCCAAAAAAAGTGAAAGCATTACAACAATACAATATTCTTTAGCTGCTTTTACCATCTTGAGACATCATATTTTCTCCAATAGGTAAAATAGGAGAAATTCATATTTAACGGTGTCTTCATTTATTATTTAAGTAAACAAGTTAACATTTGATTTTTGCATTCATTTCAACAGTTTATGGTGGCAACTGACTTGCTGTGTTACTTTTCAGATTCTTGAATAAAGATCAGTAGATTTTAAGACAGCCAAGTTTCTACTCGATGGAGATATTTGTCTGCTAAAGACATTTTTGCTTTGTTGTTTTACATTAATTATCAATAAATTACATTAATGAATTATCAAAATACAGTGTTGTTGAATTGAATTTTAACTCTTAAAGCTAAGAAGTTGAAGACTCAACCATGTAAGCTGTTGTGCGTTTGATTTTACGATAGTGTTTGTGTTGTTTACAGTTGAGTCAGTTATGAGGTAACTTATGACAGAAACTGCAGACACAACAAAAACATCAGTTGCCACAAGAGAGCGGCCAATGCTAGTGGGAATGCTTTCTCTGTGATTTTGTGCCTTTGTGCAAAGAAGAATGAGATGAAAGTAGGAGCTGGTGAATTGAGGGTGGGGGGTGGTTTGTGCCTGTGTAGGCTGACATTACTATTTACCTCCTTCATGGGGTCTTAGCATACAGTTGTGCGGCTGTCAGGTGCACACCCGTCATCTGTTTGCTTTCTGTGGTTAGCCGAGCCGAGCGGAGCTGGAGAGGCAGATAAATGGACGGATAGATGCTTCTGATTATTTGTGTGGAGCAGCCTGGGCCTGAGGCTCGACTGGACGCGTGTCCTGTGGTTTCTTTAGGGACGCTACCTCTCACTTGTGTGGGTGTTTATGCTTGTGTCTGTGGTTGACTGTATGCATGTCCACCACCACACGCACAGACACACACACAGACACACTCCTTTCTGTTATTTATGTGTGCATGTGTGTAAGTTTGTCCCCGGGGGCCCCTTTAACTCAGTCAGCATCAGCTCTTTTACCTGAGGGAGCTGATGGCGGAGTGGCACGCGTGCTACCCTGCCCACCCGACACCAGAAGCTGCTAATGAGCTACTGTTGTACACTCTTATGAAATATAATTGCATTATGGTGTGTAAATAAAGCCGGGGCGTGTTGTCACAGCATATGCTCCCCGGCTGGCCAAACAGGAACAACAAGCTGGGGGAGGAGGAGGAGGTGAGGGGGCAGGAGCAGAAAGAAGACGAAGGCTCAAGGGAGTGGCTGAAGCGTGGTTTTTGGAGAGCTGATTAGCTTTACTTTGGAAGATGACAGCCGATGGTTGTCTTTGTGTTGATAGTGTTATTAGATTAAGTATCTATAAAATAAGCTCTCAAATCCTGAAACAAGACTTTAAACAATCTGGTGGACACGGAGATATTCAACAGGCAAAATCTCAGATTTCCCAAACATACTGAGCAACAACAAGAAGGCATGAAGCAGTAGGAATACATTTGGCTATTTTTAATGTACCAAAATGCTACTTGGCAACCTTCTGAGCTACGCCATGCTTTAGGGAACAGGGTGAGACACAGGGCAATTAATTTAATAAGGTTCTCAGGACAAGAAGACCTTTCAATTAATGTCAGGGAACAGTGCTGCAATCAACTTCTTGGCTTGTCTTTTTGTTTGGATAGTGTCGTCATCTTCATAACTGCCAGTGTTACTGTCGAATCTCTGGTTTAAAGTCACAATAAACAGAGAGACGGGGCTAATTCATAGTTACACTTTATTGAATCTCAGATTTTTCTTTTTCTTGTATTTCAGAGGACTTCGTATGAACTTCCTGGCTTCCTTCCTCTCTTGCCCTCATCCATTTAATTTTATAAGCATGTGTATTTTACACCACTGTGATTTAAATGTGCAAACAAATAAACAAAAATGTTTATCAGGAGGGCATTTGCCCTCTTTTTTAACACATTCCCTGTTAATTTTGTCATTTTAAATCCCCTCACTGAATTTATTTAATTAATACCTTTTTATTTTGTCTACCTGTCACACTATTACTTGTTGTGGCTATGCTGTCAACAAACTGTAAAATAAATCAAATATATAGAGACTTTGTAACTTTAAAAGGCTTGAAGCATCAGTAATGACAGCTGCACCTCACCAGCACCTGTATGTAAACTCCTCTCTTCACACAACGCTGCATCACTACTATAGCTTGAAAACATTTGTTCTGTACATTAATCCTTCTTTTTTTTTACATTTTCCTGATTGATTTTCATGCTTTAATACACACAGTATGTGTCAATTGTCCAGAATGTTTACAAAAAGGAAAATCACCTTTAAACAGATAACAGAAATCAGGACACGTCTCTAGTGATTATGAAGTGTCTCCATAATCATCAACGTGCTGTACTGACCAAAATACTGGATTTTCTCCACCCCTTCTTGCAGGCAATCCGCTTGTCACTGGAGCAGGCCCTACCGCCAGAGCCCGATGAGGATTCAGGAGAACAAATCAGCAAACTGCGAATCCGCACACCGAGTGGCGAGTTTCTGGAAAGGCGTTTCCTGGGCAGCTGTAAGCTCCAGGTCCTCTTCGACTTTGTGGCCTCCAAGGGATACCCCTTTGAAGAGTTCAAGCTCCTAACCACGTTCCCTCGTAGAAATGTGAGTGTTATATCTTACTCTCATACACAGAAAGCAATTAACCCTCATCAACACATTCTGCTTCTTTTTATGAAAGGGTGTTTAAAAGTTGAATGTTAAATTCACAAGTGGAGAGAGAAAAACTTTTGAATTATCCTGCTGTCCTCATTTTGTGCTGTCTTTTCATAACAGTCTGCCCACATAAACAAGTGCTCAATTCGTTCTTATTGCAGAAGAGTAGCAGCAGGTTATGAAGGGTTCTTGGCCACAGCTCACATCTCTGCTGGAGAGATCCACAGCTGTAATTGGCTTTTCCATTTGGGCCTGGGCTAAACCTTAGGTGATGTGAGTGGAGAGCAGCAGGGACAATACTCTAGTTAAGACAATCTGTTGTGGCTGATTGATGATTTAGTTGTTGTTTTTTTTAATTGTTTGCGTGCTGCAGCAGCACTGTTGTATCACTGCTTTTGTTTACTCGTACCTGTGATGGGGCAAGTTAAGCCAACTATTTATCCATCCACCTGTGCACATGTATTATTCAGTGAATATTAATTAGTATCAGTCTGTTGTGAATACAGTACACGATCGCTGTGTTAAGATACAGTTGTCAGCACTAACAGTGGTATTCTCTATGGCTCTTCTGCTGACGCCCGGCAGCACTCAGTCAGCTAGTGATTAGAGGGCTTGGTCGCCGCACTCTGTGGTAGCAAGCTAATGAGCACTGTTTTAACTACCAGTTTAATTAGCCATGCTGCTGGAAACAAAAATGGGATTTCCATTAATCAAGAGCGGAGTGCATGTGGAGGGGTGGGTGAGTGGGTGGTTGTATAGAGGTGTGTGTGTGTGTGTGTGTGTGTGTGTGTGTGTGTGTGTAGGCTTGCCCAGGCAGTGTGCCATCGTAGTCTTCAGAGACCGCTGGGGCACAAACACCTCAAACTAACACACACATTATCGCGTAGCTCACACTCTTCATTTCGTCACAATCACACACTTCAACACATGCACAAATATTTTCAAGCAAACACATGCCCCGCTCACAACTTTGTCACTTAAAGGATTCACAGTTGTCTCTTTATAATCAAGAGTAAACATGTGTTTGAGACAGAGATAAAGATGTGTCTGCATCGCAGATGAAATTCCGGCAAAAACAGGATGGGAGGATTAGAGGGGTAGAGAAGCGAGAAGAGGATGGTGACTGCAGAACTAGTCGAAAAAGAGAACAGAGAAGACAAAAGCCTAAACAAAGAAAAGATTTAATCAGAGAAACAGTCTGAAAGAGAGAAGGATAGAGAAGACAAGTGGAGAAGATATTAAAAAGAAGAAGATGGGAGATAATTCCAGAAAACAGAAAGGCAAGAGATTTGGGGAGAGAGAGGAGGGAAGCAGCTCAGTGATAGTGCCAGTATGAGGCTGTGAACACAGGCCCCTGTCTAATCCTGCAGCTCTGTGTTGTAATTAAATGAGAGGGAGCATAGAAAGCCTCCATCCCGTCCAGACGCTCTCACTGTTGCTCTGCCAGGATCAGAGGATAGAGGATAGACCACTATTGCATTTGTAATACTGCACAACTGTTGAAACCTTCTTTCCCTTTTCTAGTTTTCAGCAGCTTTGTGCAGTGTCACTCTTTCTTTTAGCTGTTTCCCTCCTCGTCAGCCTCCTTTATTTCATTTCCATTCGTTTGGCTGTGACACAAATCGGTGGATCTACTCAATCCAACTTGAGAAAATTTAATGAAGTTGTGTTGAATATTTTTAGCTAAAACCCACAAACATTATTGACCAAGAGAAAGGGCTACAGTGTGAATCAGTAAGTTTATTCCCTTTTGTAAATTAACTTTGGACAGTTTGAGATAAAAAGTCAGATCAGATGTCTTCGATTCACGGTTTCTCCACCTTCCTGTAGCTTTGCCGATAAGTGTCTATTAGTCTCCAATTTTTTGGACTGAGTCTCTTCCTCAACATTTGGTATCAGTGGCTTATCTCTTCAGCACTACAGCAGGCCTTACACTGGCATCATTTGTACTAGGCTTAGCCGTGCTCAGGGAACTAACCCTTTCTCCGTTTCTATGACTGTCAGCGAGTTTGAGGAAGGAGGGGGAGACTTTTAGTGTTTCAGTTTTCAGCTCTTTCATTCAAGAATTTCCTCCTTTTTCTTTGATACTTGTTGAGCACAAACCACTGTTGAACGGCCTGAGGTCTTCTTCCTTCAGCTCGTCGCGGTGAACATGTTTAGACTGCCTGTATAATAATCGGCAGTCAGTTCTTCCTGCCCGGCCGCTCATAGACACCCAAACACTGTCAAACCAACGTATTAGTTTTCTCACTGTGATACTGTACTCTATTTCACCTTCTCTTAATCCTTCTTCCAGCTCTGTCAGTGAATTGGCCCGAATAATTCTTAGACAAAACCTGAGATGCAGAAAAAATAAACAATGGCACAAAAGAAGCTGTGTATTGTACTGAAATAGATTTTACATCTGTTATTCTGGTGTATTTTGTTTTTCTTGTCCCGCTATCTGAATGAATCGTATTCACAGGAAGAACTACGACGGTTTATTTTAAAAGAAGTTTCACTCAAAGTTGCTTCCTCAGGACTGTTCTTATAATCTCAACATAACACACACACACACACACACACACACGCACACACACACACACACACACACACACACACACAGCGCTTCATAGAGCTGAATGGCATGCTGCTTCATCTCTGAGCATGGATGTGAAATGTTGCCCTTATGTTAGGTCATTTACTCAGGCCAGTATGTCCTCCACCACTTAACAGTGTGTTTAACTGGATGTTTGAGCGTCACTCTGCAGAATAATTCTATGCAGATTTTGACACAAGAAGTTTTTTTTCACAGTTATCTTCGGAAGGATGAAATTTTGTCTGAGCTCGTCTTTAACCTGCGAATGCACAAGCTGATTTTGTGACAATATTCAACTTGCTCAAATGTAACCTTGGGACTCTACACATACTGTTATACTACTTTTTTCATCAAAACATTTATTTATTCATATATTCTGGATTTTTTCAAGGAGGCTAAAGAGTAAATTTTAGCTAGATTTTACTAGATAATTGAGCATTTTTTGAGGAAATTTGAGGAAAAACACAAATTATTATTCAAAGCAGGGTATTTTTTATTGAATGTCTTAAAACTGTGTGTTAACAGCTGAGTTTTATCCTAAAGCTCACAGCCCCTCTCCTTTCCCTCCCTCTGTCTTCCTTTTCCCTCCTCTTTCCTTCTCCTCCTGCCTCTTTACCTCCCTTCTCACACAGTCCCCGTCTCTTGTAATTACATTTTTGTTTTGCTCTCCATGTGCCTTTTCACTTTTTCTCCCGAATCTCTTTTCACTCTTAAGAAAAAATACCCTTTAAAAATGTATTTCTTAAACATAAACTGGTCTGTCTTTGTTTTCTCTTCCCCATTTTTCTGTTTTTCCCCTCAGTCCTACCCCCCGTCCAGTCTGTGCGGTGCATTTCTCCCTTTGAAGTACCGTATTCTGGTCTGTTCTTTTCTGTTCACGCCCCGGCGCTACGTGCTGTCAACGCTCCTGGCAGCAGATAATGATCTCCCACTGCTTTTGTAATTGGCCAAATAAACACTTGACAACACTAGTTTAAAACAGACAAGTTATTTGGTTTTAATTAACATAGTAAGGCCTGTAATGGCTTCATTAAAAATGCGTTATTTCAGCTGCACGTTTGATTATGCTGGAAGCGGACATCTTGAGGGCCTGTGTTTATTTTCCCTTTCTTTTCTTTCACGGCCGAGCGTTGCTTAGTGTCGCCTCGGTATCAGTGTGTTTTATTCATTTGAATCAAGTGATTTACAATTGTGGTATTTATTTTAAACTTCGCGTTAAGTGCTAATTATGTGGTTTTAACCGTTGAAATCTGCTGTTTGATAATGCCAAATACATGGGGTTGATATTAGCTGATTATTTTATGTCATACAATTTTTCATAGGGAAATAAAGACAAAATATCAAAGATTGCCGAGAAGCACCATCTGTCTTTTTAATTGCTTCCAGTTTTAAAATTAGGCTTTTTAATGCTGAGCCTCCAGATCTTTAGATTTTGCCTCAGGCAGGCAGAGTTCAATTCAATTTTTATTCTGTTAATTTGTGTATTTTTCATTAACAGCTGGAAAACCTGTTTTCCCCACAAATGCTTAAATGAAACAAATCTTTTTAAATTAATTTCATCTTTTAAAATTGTCAGACAGTTCCCTAATTCAACTGATTTAATCTATATTAGCTGATAAAATTATATTGACTCAAGGTTAGAAACAAACTGCAAAGCAGAAAGCTAGATTTTGTCTGTCTTATGTATGTATGTATGTATATATGCATGTATGTATGTATGCATGCATGGCTGTGTAGGCACAGGAGGAGAGAATATAGCTTAGGCAGAGCAGAGGAAAAACAACAGCTTTGTTTGTTGACAGATGCCTCCATGCTTATGGTCTGTTAATTGGATAACAATGTAAACAATCACCGATGGCGCCCGTCTCCTGTGTCATTGTGGCATCTTGTTTCCCTGCTTTCTTTTTCAGAGTCAGATGCTGCTCTCCCCCCGTCGTCCCTCCCCGGTGCACTACAAGCACAAACTCTCATCCCGAATTCACTAAGAGCACACACATCCACACACACACGCTTATATGTAGTCTGCAGACACACGTCTACACACACACACACACACACACACACACATGCACACCTGCTCCACCCCAAAGCCTCATTTACTCCTACCTGATGCTGTGGTGTCATAACAGCCTGTCGGGTTCATTAGCATGGCAGCCATTTGCGACGCGCTGCTCCTGAGGTGGGAAAAGGAACGCAGCAGCCCTGTTGGTCGTTTTCCCCACCGTTGGGATAAAATATGTTTGCAGCAAACACACACACGCACACGCACACACACACACACACACACACACGCACACACACACAGACGCACACGATTTTACCTCTTTTCATGGCATCCTGCTCCCCGCTGTGCTATGAGGCAGCTGACGAGGTGAGGGGCATAAGGTTGATGTGGCAGCCCCTCCCTGCCCACACCAGGCTCCTGGGGACCCCGCTGAAAAGTCAAGAGTCTAAATGACACGTTGAAATGAGGACAAGGAGATGAAAGACATGGAGTCAAAGACCGCCGACATTCACATGGTGTGACATTTCCAAACACCCACGGGAGATGGATAGGTTGTCTGATGATGATATGTCCTTCTCACCTTCCCCTAATTTACTTCTTTTTTTCTTCTCTCTCTCTTTTCACGGGGTCGTTGGACAGCCTCTAGTTTTACAAATGTGCAGTTAACATAATGTTTTTCAGGCGCTAACTCAGACTCTTACCATGCAGTTTTTAGATCGTTCAAAATATAGATGAGAGTCAGATTTCTTTAATTCTTTAGAATTTAAAAAATAAAAAGTTAGCAGTGCTCTTTTGATTATGTTCATTTATTAGGATTTGCGCTTGATCTCTTTTTAATACTCGATTGTTACGATACTAATAAGACTTTCGTGTATACGGAAGGTGAAGTTGTGGTTCAGTTCATGGTCAGAGTTCACATTTCATTCCTTACAATCATCCGTCTCAGCCCTCTCACTCTGCTTGTTGTGAGGTCGACCTTTAACCATGCTAGCACGCCCTCCGAACTTCTACAGCAGGTACAGGGAGCTGGTTAATTATCCCACTGTGAGGTTAGAATAGGAGCCCTAATCAGAGGGGCTGACGCAGCAGTCATCAGATAAGCCCTGGACACATCTCAGTGTCACACCACCTCGCCCCTCCAGCCCAGGTGTTAGATTGGCCCGATGTAACACAACCCCTTCGGTGATTAGCTCACATAAGCTAAGAGGCTCACAGTGGTGGTGGGTGTCAGAGCGAGTCGGATTGTCCGGTTTTAAAAAACATAGGTCAGACCCCCTTCATGTCAGCTAACACGATCAACTCCGTAGTGGGTGGCACTGCATTATTCCTCTGCTCGTAGACAATAGCTGTTGTGCACAGTGTTGAACACAGATAAATGTTTCTGTCCTCTACACCGGCAGCTACGTTCCTGTTTGACCTTTGTCACGGCTGACATTAGTGATTATTAACCATCATCAAAGTTCTCCTCGCAATCCCTGCTACTCTCTCACTCACTCACACACACACACACCCTCTCCTGTCCTGTAACCTTCATCAGTTTGTTCTGGAGTGGAGCTGTTTTAAGAAAACAAACCCGATGGTCCTCTTAGGGAAACAAAGCTCTAGCTGCTCAGATTACTGCCTAGATTTTTTTTTGTAAAACATGATGTTAGAATAATACACACCAATAGTACAGCCTCTCTTACAAACACACACACACATTCAAAGAACTACAGCTGTAAAGCTACACTGTTCTCCTGTCTGGATCACAGGGCATGTATGGTGAGACAGTCAGCACAATCAAAAGATTTCAGTAGCGCAGAATGACTGAGGCTTTGTCCACACTAACATGCGTCATTTAGATATTATGGTTGAACTGTAAAATGTTGTCTTGCAGCATTGTTGCTAAGACTGGTGTTTTCTGTTCACTTTGGTTAAGATCTCTTTTCGTATTGGAAAATGGCAGCCCAGTGTGGATGGAAGGCCAAAACCAGAGAAAAATTTAAGACATTATGTCGTGCTGAAACAGTTCGTCAATTGATGGATTAGTCTATTGGCAGAAAATCGTATGCCAATAAATTTGCCGATTGCTTGTTTTTGTTTTTTTAATACCAAACATTTGTTGATTCCAGATTTGTTGGGTCCATTTCCTCACATGTGAGGATTTGCCACTTTTCTCCATTGTAAATTTATTATCTTCGGACTATAAAGAAGATGAAGATGACAGTTTCAGATCTGGGAAGTTGTGACGGTCATTTTGCATGATTCATTTTTTTTACTGAAGGAATGCTCGTTTAATTAAAAAAAAGTATATTTTTATGTCAGATTATTTTTTTTTTTTAAATTAACTTTTTATTGATTCCATTCAGCATTGTCCCATTAGCATTTAACATATCACACATAAGTTTTCCATACAGATCATGCAAATTCTTCACACCAGGGATCATAAACATAAATGGGCAAAAAATTCACAATTAAACACAAAATTCAGTAGACTACAGATGAGTACATTTTTCCCTACCATCCACATTTTCATTCCCCTCTTGTGAAGACCCTTCACTCCTGATGAAGGATAATACCGAACACAATCTTGTGAACATTAAACATTTAAAATGTGTAGCCAGAACCAAGGGGGTCCATAAGATACATTGATAAAGTCTGTTCTCAATGGTGTTACAAAGTCAACCCAGTTATTCCATAAATTCTTCAATTATGTGATTCTAGTCTAACTGAGAAAGTCAACTTTTCCATAATAAAAATATTATTCATCACTTCAACCCAATCCTTCATTTTAGGTACCTCCGTTTTCAGCCACTTCCTGGTGATGGCTTTTTTACCCGCCACTAACATTGTTCTGAATAAATATTTATCCCTTGAATTTTGTATTCTTTGGTTCCCTTTTCCCAAGTACAAAACACCAAATGTAAATGGAAGTTCCACTTTGGTATATGTCAGATTAATTGATGAATAATTGGTAAGCAATGTTGTTGCCGTCTCTTCTCAGATCACCCAGTTGGATCCAGGGTCAACTCTGCTGGAGGCCAAGTTGTTTCCGCAGGAGACACTCTTCTTGGAGGCTAAAGAATAGGAGCTGGCCCTCTGATAGCTGAGAGGACCGACTGACGGACTGAACTGGCTGGACACACACTAGTCACCGAGCATGGGCCCCCACCAGTCTGGGCCTACAGTACACACACACACACAAACACACACACACACACACACACAAACAAACACACACAAACACACAAAACCATCCTCTCAGACGTACATGAACACACTGGCATGCACATCCAGTGACACACAAGTGCAAGTAAGCTTCTCTGCCCTCGGCCTGGTCGTGGCACATGAATGCCTAGTGTACACGTGTTGCACAGAGGAGCAAAGACAGTATCACAAGCACACAGCCAAACATTCACCTCCCCCCAAAACCTCCTCTCTCTCCCTCTCTCCCTCCTCCTTCTCTCTCTCAACTCCTCTCACACACTTCACAACTTCACGTTTCCAACTGCTGTGTCATGGTTTTCTCTCCCAACACAAACATAACACAGTACAAAAAACAGCATTGAGAGACTGAGTAGACAAATCTTTGTCACAGGAAAAAACAAACAAAACAAAAACAACAACATGGACTTGTCCCCCTTGTTTCCACATCCAACACACCAAGGCTGCTTTTTTAGAACATGGTTTTTGTGTTTGAAATTTAAAAAAATGCTAAAAAATGAAATAAAATAAACGGCAAGAAGAAATGTTGCCCGGCAGGAGTCTGGGCTGTCTCATCTCCACCTGTATTTACTCCCTGAACCTTCCCGAAGTCCACTCTCCACCCCCTCCCTGTCCTCCCCTGACCCCACCTCCCAACCCCTGCACCCCTCCGTCCACTGTCTGCTGCGGGGATGAGACATGATGGGTCACCTGCAGCATCTGCAGTCCCCCCTTAGTCTCTCCTCCCCCTGGTTTTAACATCCACTGCTCCACAAGCCAATGGGTTGCTCCGTTTTCAGTTCTTTTTTTGTTTTTCTCTTGATCCTTTTTAAGTTTGATGCTACATTAGTTTTAGTTTGATATACATTATATAAAATATATGAATATGAACATCAATTTGTCTCACCCGGGAATCTGTTGAAATACATCATGACACACACACACACACACCAGTTTTTGAGGATTCTTAAACTTTTAAGGGTTTGTTATGATATAAATCTTTAAGAGAAGATAGATCTTTATATCAAACTTTAAAATCAATTTTAATTTCTTTAGAGATTTCAGATCTGAGGTTTCTTGATTAGCTATGAAATTGTTCTCGAAAAGCATTGTTGGGTTGTCTGGTTTAAACTGGTGAGACAGCAGAAACCAAAGTCTGAGTCACATGAACTAAATCACAAAGACTGTGACTCTGGCTGCCAGAGGTCATGGTGTTCCTTTTGATGTTCAATATGTCTTATTAATATCTGAGCTGTGAGCAACAAAACAAGAGGTTTACACGTCGCAGAATTCGCTGCAGAACTTTGCAGTCTGATTACAAAATGCCCAGTTTAGAAATGCATCTTCACGTCTCTGTTACCGCTGGCAGACCGTTTGCATATTTCTCTTAACAAATGTTTTAATATTCTCACTCACACCTGGTAATATCAGCCACACCGGAGCTAATTTCCTGCCTTCAGCAAAGAGAGATCACGCCGGCTTAGCCCTCCATCTGTAGCAGGGCTCCTTTATCAGCTAAAGGCAAAGTTTGAGAACCCCAGCAGAGCCAACGTCACAAACAAACGGCTTCAGAAAAAAAAAAAGGGACAGGAACTAAATTTGGAGATCTTTACTGAGGTTCAGGTTTGCAGTGGACACTGACAGGAAACATGGGGGGGAGACAGGGAGAAGGATAGCATGCAATATTAGCTATATATTAGCATAACACAGACTGGGGATGTTGTGACAGGGTGTGCATAGTAGACCTCCAAATGTTCCTTTTTTTACGCACGCTAAAGGAATTATTTCAGCTAGGAACAACAATGTATGCATGTGCACGTTTTCTTCTTGGTGAACACATTAAACATGTTCCTGACCGTGTTAGAAAGATGGCAACAAACTGAAGTGAGTAGAAAAAGATAAATAAATAAATCCAGGGACATTTTTTAACTTAAGCCGGAACATGTTTTTGTCTTTTTAGTAGAATTATGGAGACCCTGTGATCTCTCACTTTTCTAGTTGCTGTAGTGTTTGTATTGAACATTGGTTATATATATGGAAACAGCAATTATGAGAATATTTATTTACTTTTAAATTAATTTGTTTTAAATGTTTTAAACATTACACAACTTTACTTCTGGGGGAAAAAGATTATGCTAAATTATTAAATACTTGTGATGATGCAAATCGTTTTAGTTACCTAAATAGAGACAGCTGAAATGTAGTCATTTCTACTTACTAATACTAATAATCTTTACACCGTTCACAGTTAGACTTTTGCTAGTGCAAATAACACTTTACCTGACCTCAAAACTGAATTTTGTCTCTTTAGGGGAACAGTGTAAGGCCCTATTTAATCCAAAAGTAGTTGAAATCTTCTATATGAACTGGTTTTGATTAATTTAGATTAAATAAGTGGAGGAAACCAAGTCTGTTTAAGATGTTTTAAGTTAGTCTAGTTTCAAATGGGAGTTCTGTGAGCTTCAACTTAATCCTTGTGGGTAAAATAGACAATTATCTCCTGAATCTCTGTGAGTGCTGCCGTCAAATCCTCTGGTGTTTATTGTTGGAAAATAGAAGTCTGAAAATGTCTTTTCAGAAAAGTTCCTTCTCAACCATTAACTTATCTCTGGTAATTCAACTGCGACTACTTGTTTGATACACACGGTGAGTGTATCACACAAGCATCCTTGAGTGTGCCTGTCTGTGGTCGTCTTGTTTCTCACGCAAGGAATGAGTCGATCTAATGTGCTCAGCCAGCCACACTTCCCCGGGTTTGACCAGACAGGCACTGACAGAGAGAGAGAGAGAGAGAGAGAGAGAGAGAGAGAGTGACAAAGAAACAGCAGGACTAAATCTCTTGACTTTCTGTCTCTCTTTCTGTTAATTACAAAATATATAGATAGTAATGTTTAAGCATTATTGTGAAACAAGGTATGACAAAATTGTGAAAATATAATTATTTTTAAAAATTTGTATTTACTAGGAAATTAAGTTTTTAATTGCTCTTTGTTGCCTATTGCCTAAAACTCTGTTGATTGACAATATTTAGGTTTTTGGTTTATTTTCCATGAGCCTTGAAAAAACCTAAAAACTTGAAAATGTGGCCTGAATCAACTTCAGCCAAGGAACATACTACAAGTAAGCAAAATGCAGATTTTTATTTTAAAATATAAAAACAATCGTTGGCTTTGACTTAGTCCATGAAATCCATGTATTGTGGCAAATTTGCAGCCTTTTGGGACATCCACTTGGGGAGCCTTCCTGTAGCCGTGGCCTTGACTCTGGCTGGCTCTGGGAATGATGGATGGATGGAGAGGATGAAGCAGCGTTCACTGCAATGGCAGCAGGAAGACATAACAGGTAACGGAGTACAAATTATCCTTCAGTGATCTGATCACTGGCTGACAGAATATCCTGCAAACAATCGTCATTAAAGTATTGTTGTAGTCTTGTGCCAATACTACATCTGCGTTTCTCTATTTCAACCTCCTGATCGAAACATGCAGTTTCAATGTAAAACTGGTTTTGGTATCTCATCTGTCCCCAAAAATATGGCAACATAGAGTCCCTTAAATCTACCAAAAAAGTTAGTTGGGAGTCTTTAAAATTGACCAGCGGGAGTTGGAAATGCTCTACAGGTAAATGTCCGTGGGTGATGTGTGTATTACTGAGATGTAGGGTTGTGTGTGTGTGTTGGCCGTACAGACACGTGCAGCTCGGGGCGAGGGCGAGGTCACAGCAGGGCAGGGAGCTCAGTGAGCGTGAAGTCGGGTGCGTTTATGCAAGAGACAAGACAGGTGCACCTCTGCTTGTCTGTCAGAGTGTGTGTCCTCCTCGAGGGAACAGTGTACATAGTGCAGCTCCTCTCGAGTGTGAGATTACAGTTTCTATCACGCAACTTTTCGAATTTAATGTGCACAGGCATGTTCCTTTGTACCGCTGCAGCTGATGATGGTGATAGGGTCGGAAATGCCATTGAGACATAATGATATTTCTCTCTTATACCTGACTGAACTTGTCATTAGTTGTTTTTTTGTTTCACTGGGAAAAAGGTAATCAGGTTTTTAACTGTGTGAGGGAAAGAAGTATGACAGTTGTGTAACAGGGGTTTGTCAACATGTTAGGTAAGTTTGTACCTTTCAGAAAAGTATTTAAAGCTTGAATTAACAAACATATTAAATATTTGTCATTTCCTTTCACACATTACGACACTACTTAAAAAATGTGACAATTTTTTGACACACTCTGTGTCATCCCCGAGCATAAAACTAATTCAATTTTCCATTTTTTGAAGAAGCTTAAGTGCACGAACATCCTTTAAAATCCTCTCAAAATTTACACCATAATTGGCTTTTTACTTTGACTTGCAACCAATTTTCTTTTATAAAGAAGACCTCACTGTTTGGACTGTCTTTTTTTGGACATATTAGTCAAACTTTGGCTAGATGTCTTAATCAGTGCCTTCTAAGCAGCGCCCCTTAAATCTGACACAGGGGGATGAGAAAGTGTCTGTGTGGTAATGAGCTTACTCTGCCGGCTTCCCCGCCACAGATTCAGTGGTGACAATATCAGGTTGCTGTCTTGATTCTCTGACGACAAAAGAGGAAAGCGGGCCATGATGTTTAACCAGCTCCGCCGGGGTCAAGAATGCAGCCCACTGGCGAGGGAACAAAATTCCTGACACAAGTGATCTCTCCTCCCTCCTTTTGAAGTGGGACCCACTGAGATCTCAGAGTACGGCTTGCTCCCCGAATCACAGGATCTCCGCTCGTATCCCAGACTGGCCTAACCTGGAGGGTCACCCCAAGTTTACTTTCTCAGAGACGGCGGCCCTGCCCAAAGAAACAGAATCTATGCAGCTTAAACTGTTGGGTGGGCACAAAAGGGGGGTCATCTCTTCCCTCTCTGTCTCTCTCTCTGTTCACAGTACTGTTTGTTAATGACACAATAGACGTGGAAAGACTTTGGCTTTTATCTTGGAAGAAAAAACAAAACACATTTTCCTTGCAGACACGTAACCAATCTGATTAAAAAAATCTGGCTTTGAAATGGGTCTAAGGATCCTTTTTTAGGACTTTAACATGTACACTTATTTTAAGAGACCAAATTAAATTCCTTGTACTCCATGGCGCTGTCACAGCCTGTTTCATGAGAAAATAGTCCCAATAGTCCGAATAATACAGTCCTAATTTAATAAAATCAGCAAATAATAATAAAAAAAAGGCTCAAGTTGGAAAAATCATAAATTGATTAAATGATACTGTCTGTTTTAATTACTTGTTTCCATTAAAACATTTTCTTCTTTCTTCTAATATACCTGGAAGAATACAGTGTTGTAGTCAGAGCTGAGCCTGTTGTCTCTGTTCTGCCTGATTCAGGCTCCAGAGGTCAGTGTAGTTTTATGGGGTTAATATGTTTTAATAAAAAACACATGCAGCCCTTAATGAAGTACTATAAGCTTTGATCAGCCATGCAGCAGACCTATAGAGTCTCCCTCGTGCTGTCTGCTGTCAGTGTTAAAAAATAAAATTAGAAAAAAATTCGACTTGATAACTTGTGCAGCCACATTCTCCTGAATCCATCAAACATCAAGCCACTAATTTTGTCTTCATTGGAAGCTGAAATTTTCACACATAATTTTGTCCCAATTAATATTCGTATTTTACTAGAAATTTATATGAAAATTCTGCCATTCATTAGATTTTTTGGTAGTGTGTTTAAGGTTATCTTGATTATAGTGTTGTTTTTAGTGTGAAAATCTAATCAAGGTTTTGTGTAAAACAGATCAACGAATCATTTTTTCAAGTTTGCAGTGTGGTTTAAATGGAAAAAATCATCTCAGATTATAGACTTGCTAGGGTTGCTTTTTAGGGTGCTGCTGCTGCACTGACAGGATCATATAATTAAGTGATAATATCTTTAAAACCATTTGGCAATCAATCAGCATTGTTCATATTTGATGCTGAAGGAAATATTCCTCAAAAAGAAAATGTATTGATTATATTCAATCCATGAATACATTACATTACGTTATTTGGACATTAAAAAATTGTCTTTTAATGTGAACCCAGTACACATTAAACCAGTACACAACCATCCACTGCTGGCTGGACTGGTGCTGACTGTACCAGGGGGCGCTAATGGAGAGAAACTGCATCTCTGCTGTGGCACCAGGTCTCATTAGAGAGAGTTGTTTAAATGTGGCTCCAGCAGTTTGTGAACAAATTCAAAAGCTCCTTTTAAAATAAGTTACAAAACAAATGTCAAATTCTGTAAAGTCATAAAACAAAAAAATGTTTTTCATGTGGAAAAAAAGCAAATACAAATTGTATTTAAATAAATGTGTTTATAAATGCTTATTATCTTTAATTAATCATTCAACTACAGGCAGAAATAACACTAAAATACCTGCACAGCTGTGACCAGTGTGGCCTGTTATTAAATATTGATGCACTAATAAAGTCTGGAACTATTAATAAATGATTAAAACAAATAGGACTTGTTCCTAACTTCTTATTGCATTAACTTCTCTTGCCTATAAACGTGTTATCAGTGCAGCCCTCGGCCTCTGTCGGCTCGTTGCTCAGTTCATTTATAGTAATGTTCCTCACGCAGATCCGCTGCAGAGGTCTTATAAAAACCTGTGGTATTCGGATTATCAGCCGCATGGGATAAAGCAATAAATGGGCCAGTGGGGTCCTGAATGGGTGCAGTGGCGTGAAGGGGAGTAATTACAGCTTCATATTAATTGTGTTTTTTTTTCTCTCTCTCTCTTTCTGAGTGCACATAGACAGACACACACACACATACACATGCATACACACTGAAGCGAAGCGGTGGTGACATCTAGGAGGGCCAAGTCTTTGTGCTGAACACTTCAAGTTTCAAAAACAAGGCCAATTGAAGCGGCGGAGCTCAAAGCCGGCACCATTGTAGGCGAACACATTGAGTTTTGATTGGGGACAATGGTGTTTCTCAAATTTCTAGCAAAAAGAAAGCCATACTCCATCTGTGATCTCAATGAGCGCCTATTCATGAGCTTCCTTCTTTTCTGCGCCATTCGTTGGTGGAGAAAAGGAGGCAGATGTGGAGGGATAGAGCAGGGGAGAGTGCATTTTAATTGGCTGCAGTGTGTAGGTCTGTCTCTGTCTTTTTTTTCCTCTCTCTCTCTCACACACACACACACGCACACACTAGATTTATATGCCACTATAGGGCTTGCAGGAGGGAGAGCTAGAGAGCCCAATAATCTCGCCGTGTTGATGAACACTTGTAGCCCATTCATTAAACAAAGATAATCCCTGCCAACCTACCTCGGGGGCACAAAAACGGTATTTTTTTCTGTGTGTGTGTGTGTGTGTGTGTGTGTGTGTGTGTGTGTGTGTGTGTGTGTGTGTGTGTGTGTTTGTGTGTGTTTGTGTGTGTGTATGAGAGAGAGAGAGAGAGAGAGATTGCCTGAGTGCTGGCCAACAGCTTTGGCTGGCAAAGTAGAGACCCTTCACATCTCTGAAATATTCATACGCCATGGCAGGGTTATCCCCCATTTACAAATAAGTGTTATTCTAGCGGGTGAAGAGTGATGCTTGAGAGACCTCTCTCTGCCTCTTCAGCTCAAGTGTTTGCAGCTCATGGCCTCAACCAGCCAATCCTGCTGAAATTTAGCCGGCATGGCTTGTTTGTCTTTGTGACTTTTGCAAGCCTGGACTGCAGGCTGCAAGCTAACCCACCAGCAGAGGGTCTTTTGAATTTATTCTCCTGATGTATTTAAGTACTTTTACTCAAGTAGGGCTTTGGAGCACTCAGTATTTCCATTTTCATGCAAATTTTTCTACTCAACAGGTGTAGTTACTTTGCTATATTTGGATATAATATTATAAAACATGCTCCACCTCAACCAAAAAATATTAAAACCAACCTTTGCTGCAGTCACAATCCAGTAATATAATACACTATGCTCTCAAAGATGAATCTATAAATGCATAATGAGTACTTTTGATATTATGTTATATTATAACAGGTAACTTTTGTACCTCATACTTGAGGGTTTTTACTTGCTGTAAAATTAAGTTCATGCACTAGGATTAGTATCAGTGTTGATAAAGACCTCATGTGTAATTATTTGATCATAACAGTGTGCACATTATATGATTACAAATCACTATTTTTTGCAAAGCTTTAATTTCTGTTACTGTTGTACATCAGCGTGTAAAAAGCAGGTTATAAACAAAGTGTTTTATGTGTCTCCAGCCTCCGGAGGCTCCCCTGACTCTGCCCTTAAAGGAATGCATTTATCTTGATCCATTTCCCCGGCGCAGTGGAGCTGGTGTGAAGTGGCAGGTTAACAGCCTCTTGTCTTATAAGCCCGGGCCCTACTCGGTGTGCCCGTCAAGCGTGTAAATACTTCTGTGAAAAAAAAAAAAAAAAAAAAAAATCCGTGCGTTTCTTTTCTCCGCGGCCCCTTGTCTAACTGCTACTCTAACCTCTGCCTCTGTGTGATAGAGCCGGCTGCTGCAGCGGGAGAGCGCGGGAGGGGATCCGGGCCCAGCCGGGCTGCAGGCGGGGCAGCGGCAGTGGGAGAGGCCGCTAGAAAGCCGCACCGGGGTGCAGGGGCAGCGGAAACATGCTGCTACATATGTTGGGTCAAGCATGGCCTTTGTTGTGATCTTAAAAGGGTGTTAAAAACTCAATCGTCTGTAGCCTTCCTGAAAGAAATGAAAGCATCGCATAGTTTTTTTGATGCATAGGCCTAATGAAGTGGTTAAAAGAATGTTGGATTTTCTAAGTGCTCACAGTCACTTTTAATTGCGCGGGGGGCCTTTTTAATTGGACCAGGGGGAATAATAGTGAACATAATCCCTATCATAATGCATATATTTTTAAACTTTCCGTTAGGCTCAGCCAAACTAACATGAAATCAGTGATAGTTAATCACAATAAAGTATTAATTCTCTACGATCAAATATAGCTCAATAAACACTTGTCAAGTCCAAGTGATTGTCCCTTAAATTCCACTTTTATCAGCAGTGGAAAAAGCTGATAGGAGCTGATATCAGCTCAAGTTTTCCTGCAGGAACAGTCTTTAACTGTGCTCTTTGTTTAGAGGAGCCAGGCTTTAATGAGGCGAGCGGGCTGTTTTATTTCTCAAATCATTCATCCTGAGGTGAAAGTATATATACGCCTGTAATCTCTCCAGCGAGCGCCGGGCCTTCTCTGCAGTTTGCAACTATCACTTCGGCATGCAGGACGGGTAATTTTCATCCGAGTGAGCTCTTCGCCCATGCGGATAATTACTTTGAATGTCAAAAAGATGTAGTTTTAATATCGTCTCTATTAGCCTGTTGGCTAGGTAATTAAGGTGCAGATGACAGCGGCGAGGGAAACAGATGGCATTTGCTTACAGTGATTCAGAAAGTAAACAATGAGCCTGGGAGGGGGAGAGAAAGAGAGAGAGAGAGAGAGAGAGAGAGAGAGAGAGAGAGAGAGCTGCACACACAGCAGCCATTTCTTCCTTCATCAGCTTCAAGTTGTTGTTCTTCACTAAGACTGTTGTTATCGTCCTCAGAGGGACCGACAATTGTTTTGATTTCCCACAAAAACATCTATAACTTTTTAATCTGAATTCAAATAACCGCAGGAGTTTGTCTCCTGAGTGAACAGGTGAGGGAAGCAGGTGGTTTGCGTTGAGTCGCCCTTTTGTAGCTCTGCGCGTCGTGGACTCGTTAAATCTCCGGAAGCATTACAGTATTATCGTTAGTCAGTTATTAGAAGGCGACGGCAGGACGACACAGCTCCCAGCGCAGAAAACTTCAGTGATAAGACAGAAGAAATTCAATAATAGATCATAAATAAATTCTTTATTTACCACTGGAAATTAATAAATGAAGAATAAAGAAAAAAAGAAGAGAAATTTAGGAAATTACTTCTTCGCGCACAGCTTTCAAATACTGAAACAGAGGAACGAGTTTATTATTTTTTAAATATAGTTTTTATAGTGTCCGAATAAGCAGATTAATTCTAACCTGAAGACTGCAAGAGATGAATTTAATTAGACTTCCGTATATTTGTGGTTAATAATAATAATAATAATAATATTAATAATAATAATAATAATAATAGTAATAAATGTTACGCGTGTGTTTATGTTTAGAATGTGTTTGAGAATAAGATATACAGTAACTTTAATTAAACATAATAACATTTACAAGAACAAACATTTATATCCAATAATCTGTGTGGATATTTTAAAGTAAAATGTTTTGTAAAACAACAAATTAAAAATGTTTTTGTTTTTAGTTAAATTATAAAGATTTGTTCAAACTGCGTTCTTTGTGCAGCACGCCGTGTTTAGACTGATGAGATGGAAAATCGAAAAATGAGCAACAATGTTCTTTTTCCTTTAAGATGTTTAAAAGCGAATAATATTTATATATATATAAATCAGTTTGAGTTGCTGTCACATTAGATTAAAAAAAAAACACAAACAACGAAATAAAGACACAGTTTGGTTTGACATGCTCATTTAATCCACGACTCCATACAACGAAATTCATCCATCCATCTACTATCTGTAACCGCTTATCCTCATCAGGGTCACGGTGAGGCTGAAGCACAACGAAATTCAAATATTAAAAATAATAATATCATAATTTGGATCCAACCTATTGTATAAACGAAGTTTGTGTGTTAAGATTGTTTTTTTCCCGCTCTTAAATAGACTTAATATAATAAATGTTGAATTAAAATTGTCAGATATATTTGGTTACATGTGTAGCGACCACGAGACGAGGTTATAAATTGGACAGGGTTAAACTCTCCGTACTTCTCCTGCAGCCGAGCTCCAGTTAACCATAAAACATCATCGATAGCTTCACTTTCTCAAGTCAATAACTCTCTCTGCAAATATACACTGTTTTTTTTTTCCTGACAGATCAAATTTTCTCTTCTTGAATCAATAAAATAAATGATACTTACCTTCCAGGCTGATGAGCTTACAGGCACGCATCATCTTTATGTTGGGGGAAATATAAACTAGTTTGTAATTAGCAGCATAAACACGTCTGGAACTTCATGTTTAAACTAACAATCATGTCGGCCACATGATACAGATGATTTCTTGAGAAATATTACAGAAAGTTATTGGAAGGGATGAAAATGTTCCTTCATGTTAGGGCTGTTGTTTCATATTATAGTGTCCCTGTTTGTCATCCTATCATACAGCTGCATAGATGGAATAACACAGGCTGTTGTTTTTAATCTATAAAACTCTTTTTTTGGGAATGCACAGCATCGATTTTTAGCTTTCCGGGAACTCCCGGATTCTTAACACTTGATATTTGGAATAAGAACTCAGGTGGACACAGTTGAAAAAAAGAGGCAAGCCAATCAGATTGCTCCTTCCCCCTTTGGCCAATGACAGACGCCACATTGTTGTCAAATTTGTCTAATGAAAACGTAGGAGCAACAATAGAGAGGGGAGAGAGGGATCTGTATCCACTGACAATCTCTGGAGGAAGTTAGTGTCTCAGGCTGCGGCGAGTAACAACCTCGGCTCCTCCTGGACAGTTTAAACTTTCTATCGGGGAGGAATGGTCGCTCCTGTGCGCTCCTGCTCTGCTCGGATTTAAAGTCGACTGTATCTTCACTTTTTTTTTTTTTGCTTCTTCTTCTTCTCCAGACTCCTTCAACACATCCTGGTAGAGTTTCTATCATTTTTCTGCACGATAACCTCGTCAGTAGACAGACATCGTTGACTTCACCTGTTGCCCAGAGATGTTGAGAACCGCTGAGCAGATGTGAGTGGCTCATTAGTTTAACTTAAACAAATCAGTTCAGAGCACAGTTTTCTTGTTTATAGTTTAATCAGGCCTACATCAGTGAGGAACAAGGGCATGGATCTGAGATCGGAGCTCCCCACAGTCTCCTCTGCCTCACAAGTTCACCCAGGAGCGGCAGCAGCGGCCGCAGCAGCCTCCATCCCGGTGTCCATGGCCAGCAGCCTGCTTCGCGGCCCTCCGCTCCTGCTGCGCGCCGCGGACAAGTACCCACGCACCCCGAAGTGTGCCCGCTGCAGGAACCACGGCGTGGTCTCCGCGTTGAAGGGCCACAAGCGCTACTGCCGCTGGAAGGACTGTATGTGCGCCAAGTGCACTCTGATCGCCGAGAGGCAGCGAGTCATGGCGGCTCAAGTGGCGCTGCGGCGGCAGCAGGCGCAGGAGGAGAACGAAGCCCGGGAGCTGCAGCTGCTCTACGGCACGGCGGAGGGACTCGCCCTGGCCGCCGCCAACGGCATCATACCACCGCGTCCGAACTACGAGGTGTTCGGCTCCGTCAGCAGCGAGAGTAACTCAGGTGGGTGGAGCAGATTTACAGCTAGAAAAGCGTAAAATCCTCCAGACTTCAGCTCTAAAATTAACTTTCTAACAGCGTAAGTGCTGCAGTGATAGCCAGAAGAAATTCAGTTAAGAATGGACTTATTAATAAACATCTATAGGCCTAAATATTCAAAGTTATTCTGTCCGTTTAAATTCAACCGTTAAAGGCTTTTGGTGAGCTTATAATGCGGTTAATGAGCAACACAACAGATTGTCTACGGGTGCTTAGAGTAGTGATTTTTGGATGACATTAATATTAACGTGTATTTAAACTGGCCCAGTGACAGCTGTTCATTTCGTGTTAAAATTACTGCCCCTGTGTGATCAATATTTTCTCACTTTTGTCCTCTCTTAATTCACTGACTTCAAGCTCTTATCCTACTGTAACAGTCACACGTTGGCACATTTCATCCCTCATCTTACACGCTGTGATGTTGTGATTGTGTCAACAGATTCAAGTATCCAGAAGTATGAACTCTTTCCAAAAGGCCAGATGTCTGGATCCGCCACCCCTCAGCAGACTGTGGGGAAACCGGCGTCCACCGAGAGTGACTCGGCCCCGGGCATCTCGTCTCCAGACGGCCGGCATGGAGGATCGGGTTCAGAGAATGGAGACAGCGAGTCTTTCATTAACTCGCCGGTTTCCAAGCCTTTAAAAGACGGAGGGGAGACCCCCGGCTCCGTCAGCTCCCTCGGCTCTGATTCCGGCTCTGAGACCGACAAAGACGAACAGGAGCCATCTCCATCCTCTGCGGCCTCCCGGCACATGAACGCCATCGACATCCTGACCCGAGTGTTCCCCAGCCACAAGCGGAGCGTCTTGGAGCTCGTCCTGCAAGGTTGCGGTAAGGACGTGGTGCAGGCCATCGAGCAGATCCTCAACAACAGCGGCGCTCAGGGCTCCAACAAGGCCGGGCCAGATGAGACGTGGACGGCCGAGAGGATGCTCCAAAACGCACAGCAGCCTCCGCCTTCCTCTGCATCCACAACCGCCCCGACGAGGCCCATGTTACCTGGAGCCATGACGCTCAGTAACCGCTCTGCGTTTTCTCCTCTCCAGCCAAACGCCCCGCACTTCGGCGCCGACCCCAGCACCTATCCTCTGGGCACCCACCTGGGACTCAACCCGCTGCGGCTGGCCTACTCTGCGCACAGCCGGGGACTGGCTTTCATGACGCCCTACTCCACCACCGGGTTGATGCCCACCCTGGGCTTCAGACCCCCGATGGACTATGCCTTTAGCGACCTGATAAGGGACAGGACAATGTTGCACAAGGAGCAGGGCTATGCCACCGGCCTGTATGGTCCTTTGGTCAACAACACGCCGGAAAAGCAGTGAGGCTGGTGGACTGACCATAGAGACACATTCCATTGTATTTGTAGCCACAAGTGTTGAATATTCTGGCGAAAATCTGTGATGTGTTTTGGCTACAGGCTTCTGTACATAATAGGATTATCTGGCTTGTAGTCAAATGGTCTGAGAGGAAAAACAAAAAAACTAAACTCACTTATGTGTAATTTTCAAAAATAATTTTATATGTTTGAGTACAAACGTTTGGATGACATCCCCCATGTATGAACCTGATTATTCCATTAATAAAATAACGTGAAGCTGAAAAGATATTTATAGACTCCAAAATAAATCACCATCAAGCTGAGGAAGTAAAAATCAAACTCAGCTGCACACAACTCTAAATATATGTACTTTTATTACTGATTTTTATGTCAATTGTGCAGGATTTAAAATAAAGTAACGAAGAAATGAATTATCAGAGTTATGACTAAAGACCATCAGATTTTTTGGAGTGCATATCTTTTTCAAAATCAAACTTTAAATATGCATTTATCTCTCTCACACATTAAAATATGAAATGAGGCGAAATTAAGTTATTATAACATGTAGCTTACGGATGTTAACCCTATTTCCTGATGTAAAAGTTGAACTAATGATGTGTAAATGCCATCCCCTTTTTTCCTATGTATTATTTCACTTATCTCACCTTTTTTTTTAGTTTGTTTCCAACTGCCTGTATTATATATTGCATTTGGTAATATGAAATGCTATGCTATATTTGACTTTTCATTTATCCGTTAGTCAGCTCAAATATTTTGTGACAAAGTGCTGGATCAAGTCAGTTCCTCTTCAAATGTTACAAGCTGTGCTGTCACATTGTATGAATATACTGGAAATAAATGTTATTTTAAAGAAAGTGGGAAAAGTTTAATTATTTTACGCTGAGATGAAAGAGTCCACGTGTGATACGTTTTAATTTGTGAGGGCGCATCAAAAAAACTCAAAGCGGGTCTCGACGCACTGAAAACCTCCTAAATGTTTCACATATTTCGGCATCTGACAGATAAAAATCTTGTTTCTGAACAAAAAACAAAACAACAGAATCTTTTGAGATAGTAAATCCAGTCCACAAAGGCCTGCTGCTGCCAGTGTTTAATGATAAATCATGATCAATGATTTCATATAATAAAAAATAAATTTGAGACTTAAGTGCACATACAGATAAATAGACAGATCGATAGATTAGTTTTTTCCACAACAATTGCACACATGAATCCACTGACAGCAGCTGTGTCTGTTTTTGTTGAGGTAAATAACAGACAGAATCTGGACTTTAAAAGAAAAAATTAAGGCCGGACAGACAGACAGAGAGGTGGATCTATATCTTGCTTTTCCTCTTCTCCAACAACCCTGATGTTGTGGGTGTAAATATCGACTTTGACAAGAATTAGTAATAAAATATTTGCTTTTTTATTGAGAGCTTTTACACTTTTATAAGAAGCCAGCGGGCCATTTTCAGCTGATAGACACACGAAGGCCATTTTTTTGGGTCCGTATATCCATTTTATTTTTCATTAAATCCAATTATTTGATAAAGTCTAAATTATTAGATTAGATTAACTACCCTACTCATAAATTAGTTGATTGTAAAACTAAAATAGCTCCGGGAAGCGAAAGGACAATCATGTGGAAAAATAAAAAAACAGCCATCAAGTTACAAGATGTAAAACTGGAGCATTTTTATATCAGCAAATCAGTCATTTATGACAAAATTAAACTCGTGCAGGAATTCAAAATTAGTCCAGATTTTCGCGTATTTTTTCATTAGTATGATGTAATCATATAATAATCAATCATCATGTATTAGTATGATTATTTATTTCCACATAACCAAATCTAAAATGTGAACAACCCTGAATAATAGCTATTCAGATAATATTCAGATCTTGATCTTTTTCTTGGTTACAGCAGAGAAGAAACTAAACACCAAACTCATCCTGTATAAATCATCCCCTCTAATAAAATCTTAAAATAACATTATTGTGTAAGTACTGATGTCCGACTGGACGCCATCTACCGCTGGTTATACTGGTGTGCGGATAACACTGTGTTGAGCCTCTGCCAAAACTTTCTCCATCCACTCAGCGTTTTCACCGCCCCCAGACAAAAACAACCATTTCCAAAGAGCAGTGGCGCCACCTGCAGGTCATCTAACGTCAGTACAAGGCAGGTTTTGCAGCAGCCATTGTATCCCAGCTCCAATTAAATGTTAAGCACTGATTGGAACAAAGCGAGCATGAAGCGTGAAACCCAGAGCTGAAAAAAAAAAAAAAAAAAAAAAAAAAACCTGTAGGAGAGGTGAACCAGAGAACCTGGCTTGGAAACACAAACACAGTTTGTAAAATATATCTGCCTCACATATGTAAACACATTAATGCATGACACAATTTTATAATGGGACCAGTTCCAACAATTATGAGTCTTGCAAAATTATTTATGTGGATGTTGGAGTTAAAATAGGCCCATCTTAATATATAAAACACCCTTTAAAGGTCCAGTTTGTAGAATTTAGTGGCATCTAGTGAAGTTGCTCATTGCAACCACATGAATACTACTTGCCTCAACCTAACCTTCCATGTATGAAGGAGGAACTGAGGTGGCTATGAAACTTGCAAAAAATGCTTAAGTTCCTATCTAGATCCAGTGTTTAGTTTGTCTTTTCTGGGCTACTGTAGAAACGTGTGCAGAGGGGGACCTGCGACCTCTGCAGATAAAAAAAGGCTAATCTTAAGGTAATAAAAACATAATATTTCTTATTATCAGGGATTATACACTAATTAAATCACAGTTATGAAGATTTTATTCAATTTCTGCAAACAGATCTTCCTAAATGTTACACACGGGACCTTTAAACTCGTGTTTGCCCTCATGTCTTTATAAATGATGTCAGTGTTGTCATGTTCATGCAGGATCATTTTAAACAGTGTTCACAGCCAATATTGTGCTGGATGTTGTGCTCAGACAGTTGCGTGTAACACAGGCAGCACCACTAGATGACAGTCTTGTCTAACAAATAAGCATCTGCCGACCTGCTATTAAAATATAGTACATGACAGACTCCGGTACACCCTAGACAGGGCTCACAGTGGTACCTTATAGGTGCATGCATTAATGTGTAAAATGCAAAATTTGGAGAATTAAAAACACAACACAAATTCTCGATCTGAACCATCATCTGTACACATCTATATCTATATAGTTTATTGTTTTATTTTTGTTTCAGTTAAATTAATTTGACCTTGGTCTGATAAACAGGACCACATTTTATATTTGTATGTGTGTAAACCTTCAATACACATTTTAGATGCTGGCTTGGATTTTGATTTTCGTGCCACAGATCAGACATTGACCCCTGCTGGACACTTGTGTGTACTGCACTGAGTAAGCGCATCGTAGCCTTCTGCTCAACCTAAACAGGGTTAGACTTGTTGCAGCTTCATTAATCGGCTTTACCAGTGTTTGTCTTTGCTGCACAGTGTCTGTGGTTGAAAGTATTTCCTAAAGGTAAACTGAATTGATTTGGATTGTTTAGCCTTTTTATTTGTAGAACTTTGTAATTTCATCACAGTGCATGTACAGCATATTGTATTATGACAGATATTGACCCCTGTGACCCCAGTGTGTGAAAATCCAAGTAGTAGAGAATGAAGGAAAAGGAGGAGGAGGCAGGAGCATCAGTTTGGAGAGTAACACTGGTCTGGTGCAGTGAATGCACAACTATGTTTTCCATGCTTCTTTCTCTGTGTTCACTAATGAATAATTAGACACTGGCAGATAAATGGCCATAGGCTCCCAGAGCGGTGCAGACAGAGAGAGAGAGAGAGAGAGAGAGAGAGAGAAATCCATTTAGGTTATTACTCCATACATAAAACCCATTTTCATTTTCAGAGCTGCTGTTTGGTTTACTGTCAGAATAACAAATAGATAACGGCAAAACAAACCAACATTGAGATGAAAACAACTGTGCACATTCTGTACTGAATAGAGTCTTGACTCTTACAGCTCAGTACACTCACAGTAAAAGAGATAAATAAGCAAAATAAATGAATACTGTCTTGTTGGACTGCAGTATGCATGCAGACATCGCAACAATGGAGTGTTCAAATAACTACAAACTGCCACTATATACAGGAGCTGAACTCACTGACACTTACAGCTACTGTTTCACGTTAGAAGATAGCTATTTTTGTCATTTAATTAAAACAAATTTAATGACCAATGAGCCTGAGGTCTTTGGGGTCCGAGCAGTTTCCAACTTTGCGCTGTAAGTGAATAGTTTTGAGAACTGTGGTGCTCCCCACCGTCAAATAAAATGTCACAAAGTGTAAAGCAGTGTGTCTGGGGGAAGAAAGGGAGATAAAAGCACAGACAAAAGGCTGAGTGTGTGTGTGTGTGTGTGTGTGAGTGTGTGAGCACTCAGGTGTGGAGTATCGAACGTGGGCTCCTCGCTGTACGCGTTAATAACAAAACACCCTTGGATGATATTGATTCGGGAATCTCATTCCCATCTGTCCTTCGAAGGGTCCCTTCATCATTCTGCCCTTCACCAACCTCACTCCTCCGCATATTGGCCCTTCTTCGTCTTTCTTTCAAATCTTCCTTCCGTCATAAGCGACATCCCTCTAACATCAAAGCAGATACTTCTTTGTTTTCATGTGGTTTGAATGGATCAGCACGGGTTTTCCGACGTGGATACACAGTGTTTCTCATGATCTGGTTTTTGTGCAGGTTTACAAAGGGCCAGTTTGATAAAAAGAAAAATTGGCACATACCTACAGAGTGAAAGTCTATTATTTGATTTTATGTTATTATAAACATGTATTTTGATTTTAAGATAAACACATTTTAATGTTTTGTCCTCAGGGTCTGCAGCTGACAAGATGTGATGGGCCTCTATGTTGTGTGATGTGTCAGAGAGGCAGCAGAGGAAGGAAACCTGTCCACAATTATGAAGCGAGCAAGGATGCGATTGACAACTGCAAAGGAATTCCAGGTAGGCAAATAAGCTCAGCCTGGCAGTAGCCTAAATCTGGCATACCTGGTGCAATGAATGGCATCCTGGAATCTGCAAAACTAAGAGCCAACACAGGCCCAAATAGGTCGAAAACAGGCCGTCACTGCTGCGAACTAGATCTGATCAGTGATGTAGTGCTTGGTATACGGAGTATACAACCTTAATTTTCAGCAGTGGGCACACCCACTTCTAAATCTTCACTGAAGCACATTGTTCAGTAGTGTTTTGCAAGCTGATTTTTTTTCCCCCAAGGAGCTGAATGTATGTTGTGGATGGAGTAAGGAATACTTACACTCAAATGGTGAAATGAAATGTGCAAATACTACTGGCCCATTTTGAAGTGAGCCAAATATGCAGGAGTAGTCTTATGTGTCACTGTTTATTTAACACAGAGATGTTATCCTTTGCTGGATGGTGCACTTTAAATTAATAGTACCACTTCTCCAGGCACCACGACAGCACTGGATCTGACTCTTAGTCAGTAACTCTAAATTCTGGCCAAAACAGGGGTCCATGTCTGCAGTAGAAAAGTGGATATAGCTGTTTGGGGGGCCAAGTTCCCATCATGCACACAGTACACCATAGATGGAAGCTTCATTATATTTTGCCCAGAGACACAGACACCAATCAGTATTCCTATACTGAAACACTGCCTAGCCTCAGGTTGTCTGTATGTCAGCTAATTTGTGGTAATTTGATTAAACACAAATGTATTTATTGGCTATGCACCATTTGTGCATAACATAAACTGAAATGTTTTATGAATTCAGGACCTCTCTAGAAGATTGCATAAAAAATTCAATAATGTACTTTAGCAAATTAGCAAGTAATCAAATGACTAAAAGCCGAATTACACAAAGTGAACCTGATATAGTTGTCCCCTTTGCCTGGTTGGTTGGTTGGTTGATCTACCTGATAGGACACATCCCAGAGAGCCAACACACAACTGCCATCAACCTGACTTGGCTGGCTACCTGGGATATATCTTTTAAAAGCAGAAACCAAATAGTACAAAAAAGGCTGTTATATGTATAACCAAATTGGGACCTTACAAGCTTAGTTTGTCCCACGAGGGCTCCTCGTGTAGCCCACCTTGGCTCCATTATTAGCTCAGCAGACTGTAAAATGATAAAAATTAATAATATACTAATGTTAACAGGCATAAAGAGGGACCAGCAGCAGTTGCCAGTGAGTTATCTGTACCCTGCAAGTATCCAGATGGCCTGTGTGTATTTATAGTGTGTTGGTTAAATCTGCTGCTGTTGGATCCACAAACGCCACAGGCTCCCTCTTTTTGTGTGGCAATTAAACAACACACAGCTGATGCTGGATGAAAAACACATACCTACAAAATGTTTTAAAGGGCGACAAAAATAACACTCATTTTCTGAAAATGTGCAGTGGGGTGGTTTTCACCAAGTTTCACAGCCCCATTGGTCACGAAATCGAGTCAGCACACAAATGTAAAGATCTGATTCAGAAAGAAAAGAGAAGAAAACCCAAGCTGAAGCCACCAGTGTTTTTTCCTCCAATGACAGCAGTGATAATAAAGTAGCAGGTGTGTACAGTGAAATTGGGGAGCGTGCACGTGTTGGGTGGTGTGCGCACGTGGTTAGCACAGAGCTCACAGAGATGCTTCATATGAGTTTTGAGGATAAATGGACGTCAAGCTGTGTCGACACAGCATGAGCACACTTAATCTCCTCAAGTGGAGAGTGTCAGTCAACACTGCTGGGGCAGATAAGGTGTGTTGGAATGTGAAATTATGTGTGTGTGTGTGTGTGTGTGTGTGTGTGTGTGTGTGTGCGTGCGCGCACATTGGGTTGCTTATGACTTCTGTTTGTGTTGTGTGTGCGCATATGTTTTGCTATGTGTGTACAGTATGTATAAGTGTGTGCATGAACTCCTACAGGAGCAGTAGCATGTCTGTCGTGTCAAGTATGATGAGCTCCCAACCTTTCACTGTCATACTAAACCTCTAAACACACACACACACACACACACACACACACACACACACACAAACTGTCATGCAGCATATCATTGTTAAAGTGTAAAACGCTAAATTTAGAGACTTTCTCCAGGAATTGTTTGATCCTCACTCCTACACACAAAGCGCACAATTTTAATGTTTTTCTTTCGTCTTATATTTGTTGTTGTCTGCCAAGTATTAGCGGAGCGTGTGTGTGTGTCTCAGCAGCTTCTCGATAAAATTTCAGCAACATTCGACTGACTGACAGAAGTAGGTCTGTGAGGAAACAGCTCTCCCCTCTCTGGCTCTTTTCCTGGTGAGATCTCCTCCTCAACATCTTCCTCACTGTCATGGAGAGGTTTTTACACTCATCCTCCTCACTCTGTCCTTTCCCAATCACTCTGTTTATCTTTCTTTCGTTCTTTCTTTCTTACAGTGTTTTCAGCCTCCCTGCTCTGAGTGACAGTCATCAAATGAAGATTAAATATCGTCTGTTTCCACTGACAAGCACACACACACACACACACTCATATGTACATACACGTGCTGATAGGAACACACACAGAGACACACATGCTGAAGTACACATGCAAAAACTCTCATACACACACATACATGCATATCGAAACACACACACACACACACACATGCCCCCCTCGGGAAACCTTACACAATTACGGTTAGAATGGGATTCATTCTCAGCCTTCAACAACTCATTAACTGCATATTGCAAATCGTACGTTTCAGCAGAAAGCATTGATGAGGAACAGCGAGAACGGGGGCTTTGGGAGAGGCCGGCATCATTTTAACGTGTGTTCAGAATTTATTAGCATATCGCATATAGTATACTGTATGTATATTACATATGGAAGTGATGGGGAGGAATGGCAGCAGTGCTTTTTTATTCGTTTCTGTAACTGTATAGTCAGACCTGCAGGTCAAATGCTTAGCTTTTTTAATCTTTGTGAAACTCAAACTGGGTAGAGTTTGTTATATTAGTCCAGATAAGCTGTTTAATACAAATACATACAGCATATAGTAAACAGATATACAGTATGGCTATGAAATACACATAGAATCTTTGTTGCCACTTTCTGGTGCTGATTTTCAGCAAACCACACCAATCTAAGAACCAAGTAGGTTAATGTAAATCATAAAAAGCTTTTCCAAAATTCTAAGTCTGCTGAGTGTACTGGCCTGTTTGCAATTTAAATATTTTCTAAAGTACATATTGTCATTCAGTTGTCCTTGGCTTTGCACAACAAATAGATCTCTCGAGACCAGTTAGGGAAGACAAGTGCAGGACCTGAAACAGAAAAGCTAAATGTACCCTCATCTTCTGATCTTCTGTTTATTTCTCCTTGTGGTTTTGTTTGAGAGGTATGGAGTTTCCTTATAGGTTTGTTTGGGGGGGGAGAAGTTTGTGGATTGCGAGCAGAGCAGAAACAGAAAGCCGTGCAGAAGTGCAGCTGTAGCAGGCTTCAGCTGATACGTGACCAGCTCATTAAAGTTTCATTGGCTCTTTGTTTCCCCTTTGGGTTATCCTTCACAGACCAGGTACTCTCACTCACAGGAGCTCAGTCAGTGCCCACGCATCTGTGTATGAGTGTGTATGAGTGTGTGTGTGTGTGTGTCTGTGCAAAGGTTGAGAATATGTGTTTGCCTGTTATGACACACCCTTCTCGGTTGAGCTGTGAAAAAGAACAGAAATGTCGTCTCTCAAGTGGTCTGCTGCCTCTTTTCTCTCTCTTGTACTCACCCCAAACACGCACGTTATAGTCCTTGTATTTCGCAATGTGACACACACACATACACTCACTGCACTGATGAGTCACTGAGCCTCAAATTAGCATATCCTTTAATACCGGTGTTTTAATTGAAGATGGGAGATGGGATAGGTTAACGGCGTTGTTAGCGCAGCTTGGTGGAGCAAGGGAGGGGGTTTGTTCTCCACTAGGTGAAAGAATTAGTGTTGTACAGCTCAGAGGGGACCAAGAAGTGATAGCATACATTACTTTTTACCTGCAACACCCACTCAATGTCAGACCTGACTGAACCTTGAAGATTGCTCTGGGGATTTACATTGGTTTATAACAAAGATCAAGGTCTTAGACACAGGAAAGTGCTCTTCAAGGCAAATAAAAAATAAATGGCTCTGGAATGACAATGTCAGTCGGTCAGTCCACTACTTTGGTCCAGACTCAAATATCTCAATGACTACTTGATGGATTGCCATGAAATTTTGCACAGATTTTCATGATCCCCAGATGGCGTACCCTACTCATTTTTGACTTTTCCTCTAGCACCACCATGAGGTCAACAGTGTTTAGACTTTAAGTGAAATATCTTGACAAAAACTGGCCATGAAATTTGGTACAGACATCTACAGTGATGAATCTAAATGACTTTGGTGTCTTTGGTATTGGCACAAAATCTTAAAGATATTCATTGTTACAGTGTCTGTAATCTCTTAAACTGATATCTGCATCCACGTGGAGAGCAAAAGAGGCGGGATGCATTGGCCAAAATGTAATCTCAGAACCCATCTGCTATCATCTAGCATTAGCTTTAAATTTATCTGCACTTAAATGCACATATCTGTTTATAGCATAGACATCAGCTCTCGCACAGAATCCTGGCAGCTCCTAATTGGACTGCAAACAATGACTGGGGCACAGAGGAGGAAGTCTTGGCCCATATATCCATTATCTGGGTAGCTGCTGGCTACACCCAAAGCCCCGAAACATTGGCTGATGAGTTCTAAGATTGCATGCTCTCGGGACTCTAATGACTTTGGTGACTTTTCCTCCAGTCCTGCCAGACGTTGACATTTGTGCCTTTTAGTGAAATATCTCAATCAGCTGTTAAATAAATTGAACAAACATGAAAAAAACATCAAATATGGTATACAAGTTGACGTACACTTTCCATGTAGTGCCATCATCAAGTCTAAATCACTTTACTATAGTTTATTATGGTCACATCAGCCTCAACTGTAATTTGTTATAAGTGCTAATTAGTAATTAGCATGCTAGCAGGCTAAACTAATGGCCCTTTCAGACACAATGCAATAATTGCACCACTGCTTTCTGAAAGCCATTATTTCCAGTGGCTTGTACCGTGGCATGATGGCTTTTCACTGCACTGAGCAAAGCGTGTCGGAAAGGGCCTTCACACGGTGAACGTGGTAAACATTATACCTGCTTAACATAAGCATGTTAGCATTGTCATTGTGAACATGTTAGCATGCTGAAGTTAATGTTTAGCTCACTGCTGTGCTACAGTACAACCTCACAGAGCTGCTAGCATGGTCTTTGTCTTGTTTATGTATGAGAATCATGACAACATTCATCAGAGAAAACTTGCTTCTGACTAAGTGAGTGAAAATATCCCCAAGTTACAAATGAGGTAACTTGCTTTATGACAAATTGGCAAAAGTAAAACAAAATGTATGGCTCCGTTTTCATAATTACCACAGGGATCAAAGGAAAGATAAACAGTTGCATTCTGGGTTTAAACAAACACGATGAGTACACTGCTGGATAGGCTTCTTTCAGAGCTTCTATCACAGGGCACTTACTTGATTGGGTAATAGTGTGATCAAATTAGGGCGTTGGCAAGCTTGGTGCAACATTCACAAGTGTGTTTGAGAATTCATTTATTGAGCCAAGAGTTATTTTTCTGAGGCAGGTGTTACTACCTAGGTAGATCATTATCAAAGTGTCGACATCCTCTCTGACGCATAAACGCTCAAATGGATGTCAAGTGCAGCACAGACGCTCGGGTAGGTGTTGTTTGTGCCTGTCTTCCAGGATTAGAACGAAAAAACAAACAAACAAACTTCATGCGCGCACACACACACATACAGCACACATATAGATACACACCAACACAGAGTAGAAGAAGGAGACGAGGAGTGATAAATTATGTTGTTTTGGTCTGTGGATCTTTGTAAATTGAATTGAGAAAAGTGAAGATAGCCGGAGAAGTGAGAAGAAGACAGAGACAGAGGAAGAGATGAAGAGGAGAAAAAGAAGGAAACTGGGTCAGGCAGGAGAGTGGGGAGGTGGGGCAGCGGGGAGGACTGAACTGTAGAAACATTGACACCCCCTCCTCCCTCCTCCTCCCCCCTCTAGCGCGTCCACCCCCAGTCTCTGACCAGCAATTACACCTCTCCAAATTATGATCTATACCAGTAGAGTGGACCTGACCACGGATGGAGATAGATGGAGATAGATGGAGATAGATTGAACTCTATCTCCTCCCTCTCCCCTCTCATTCTCTCACGCTCTCTCTCTTTCTCTCTCTCTAAGGTTTGCCGATGGAGACAGATGGCACGGGGCCCCTGGCCTCGGCCCCTGCAGATTGATTATTGATCAGGAGGACAGAGATGGATCGTGGGGGGGGGGAAGAGGACACTGAAGAGTGGGGAGATGCTGTGGAGGGGAGGCGGAGGTGGAGAAGTGGGAGGATTTCAAGAAATTTATGTTTTAAGAGAGGGACTAAAGGATGGCAGGATGGAGAGAGGAAGAAGAGTGTGGAGGAGGTGGAGGAGGGTGAGGATGTGGGCACGACAACGGTTTTCTTTAGCTCAGCCATCACCTTGAGAGGGAGTTATCGACTAAGCTCCAGATTTATAGCCGAAATCTAAAGTGTTTTGGATTCTGTTCAGGATTTCCAAGTTATAGCTCATTCTTTGTCGATGAATGTCCCACGCTCACTTTAAATTGATGTTAATCATTGCTTTGGCTGCACATACTGCATATCTAAAAAGCAAACTTTTTATAAATGAAAAAAAATAACTTTATGTTGAGACTTCGGGGCCGTGCAAGTTGAATTTAAGGGGTCACAGGATTCATTTTGCAGATAAAGAATCATCTAAACTTTCATTTCTCTTGGATAAATGGTAACTAAACAGCACCAAAGTCACACTTAAAATATGTTTTTTTTTCATTGTCTACTTATCAGTATGGGCTAGTTGTGTGTGAGTGGCTGCCCTTGTATTTGTGGGGTGAGTGTTTGTGAGTGTGCTGATGTGTCGGGAAGGTGACGCTCTCCCCTTGCCAGACAGATGGCTATCAGCAAGGCTCCAGTGAGTGAGTGCTGCTTTACAGCGGAGCCAAGAGGTTAAGCTGCAATCTTCACTGTCTCTCTCTTATTTTTTCCCTCAGTCGCTGTACCTTTCATCTTCTATGTGTGTCTGTGCTCATTTATTCCCTTTGCACTCTATGGTATGTGTGAATATCAGTGTGTGTGATAAAGGAACAGAAGGAGCCTGTTGGCTGGTATGTGTGAGTGTGCTGGAGGCAGATACTGGAGGAAATAAACGACATGCAGGCATCTGCCCAGCTCAGAGTTTACATTGGGTACCATCACTGATGGCAATTCCTGACTGTGTGTCCTCCCAAAGTCATTATTTAACCTAAAGTGATTATATTCATCTTTCATCGATTACCAAATTACACATCAACACCAGAGAGCTCCATCATTTTATACAAACCCTGATTTCAACTGTGCTCTTCTCTCTCATTTCTTTGTTCTTCTTCTCTCCTGATTTTGAAGGTGGTTCCACTGCATCCATATGTAGTCCAGCCTCCAGGCTGAGTGGGAGTAGCATCCCAGGAGGAAGCACCATTGTGGTCGTCAGGGATGGGAAGGACTGGATGGATGCAGGATGAAGTTCTGTGTGACTCAGTTTGCCCCTGGAGGCTTTATTTAGCCACTTACAGCCTGAAGGGGAATAGCTAAATTAGGACTTGTGTGTGTACATATCTATTTTTGTGTAAGAAGTTTTGATTACAACACATATGGTGTCTTCAGGAAGCAATTTGTGAGCCCAAACAGGCGCAAGTTTTTGCAATATGATGTCATAACTTTTCCTTTAAAGCAACACAGTGTAGAAACAACTTTGTTAACAGCCAAGCATCAAGCAAGTGCAACAACACAAGACATAGCAGCCAAATAATATTATTTACTAGTCCAACAGCAAGAAGCCCAGCTCGGCATCTGTCTTTCAGTCTTTTATTTCATAAAGCTCTTGCCAATGAACAAAAGTCAGTCTTGGATTTACTCTTGTCCAGTGGCTTCTAGCTTGGTCACTTTCTTACTTCTCTTCCTCCGTCAATGTCACCTTCAGTCTTTTCGCATCTAACATTATGTCTATGCCTAGTTACATTGCACACATGCCCAACTCCTGTTCAGGAAAAACACCAACTTCACTCCCCATCAGCATGCCCCTGGCCTGCACCCATGATCTGAAAACCTCCTCTTCTCGATGGTCCAAAATGTGCCTGTGATACAAACACTAGCACTACCCGTTGCTTTGAACTCACCGCTCGGGCAGCTCGGTTTACAATCTGAGCTGTGATGTTAGCTAATGGCAGCTATAGTTTGCAGCAGTTTACTTTACTGTCCATCAGGAAACTCTGCCAAGAACTGTAAGTTGAGGTGAAGCGGTCGGAGGACATCAGAGGGAAAACCAGAAAACCTTTTCCCCATTAAATATGATCCAGTTTCACCAAAATCCATTACAGTTTTTTTCAGTCGCTAACAAGCGTTTGTCCAACCAGTTGTCACATTTTTAAAACTCTAAACACAATTAGCACAGCATCGGTATTTTGTGGCCATACCATTCACACATTTCATGTCGTTTCCACACAACATGCAGTCAAACACATTTCCTTAACAGACAAGCTATACCTCCCAACAAAATTATGGATTGTTTTTGTATTATTTACGAATGTTAACACACAACATCCCACAAAAGCAAAAACAATATTCCAAACCTTAGATACAGTATAAAAACCTCTGCTTCTGCAATGATATCAGTTCAAAAACAATATATCTCAGCTGATAATAAACAAACAATTGAATAATTGACACACAGCTGATTTATGTTGGGTAAATTGGGCCAACCACAGCTGATTCCAGTCTGGCTTAGACTCAGTGCCAGGGGTTAAAAGGAGGACTTTGAGGAGTGATGTTTTTGGAAACAGAAACAGAAAAAGACAAACATTGTAATGTCTGGACGAGGAAGAGTATAAGCAATGGGCCCAGGGAGAAGAGCAGGCCCAGTGAGAGATGCAGTGAGAGGTGCAGGAGCAGTGAGAGGAGCAGGTGCAGTGAGAGGTGCAGTGAGAGGAGCAGGGCCAGGGAGAAGAGCAGGCCCAAGGAGAGGGCAAGGTAGAGGTGTAAGAATGCGTGGTGGTGGCATTCCAAGGGCTGCAAGAACAGTAGTCAGTGATGAAATTCGTGCCACTATCATTGACCATGTAATCAACCACGGTCTTTCACTAAGAGAGGCTGGTGAAAGAGTGCAGCCCAATTTGAGGCAGTCAACGGTTGCCTCCATTATACGCATCTTTCAACAAACCAACAGGTAAGTATTGCATTTTACATGGATTGTTTCTATTCTCACTTGACATGTCAATAAGGCCATACAGTAATGCATATGTTGATTTTTTTTGTCCCTCTAAAGAATGCAACTTCTTCCTCCCTCTGGGGGAAGAGGAAAGCTCCTCAATAATGAGCAAGAGCTTGCCATTGTAGAAATGGTTGTTGCAAATAATGCAATAAAACTGCATGAAATTCAAACTAGAATTGTGGCGGACCATGAGATATTTGACAATATCGATAGCATCAGCCTCACAACCATTACGCGGACATTGTCCAAACACAGAGTGCGGATGAAGCCGCTCTACACTGTTCCCTTTGAGAGGAACAGTGAGAGAGTCAAGGAGCTACGACGACAATATATCCAGATATAGTACTGTATATTCAATTCAATGTCCAGTTCTATAAGCTTTGCACTTTGCAAGTAGGTAACCTACACAGTAATAGGTTACAGTACAGTATGGTATACAGTAATGAGATTTACATAAACTTTGTTTCAGAGAGTTATGGAATTGGAGGCCAACCAGGCCCCTCATGAATTCATATACATAGATGAGGCAGGATTCAATCTGGCCAAAAGGCGTCGACGTGGACGAAATGTAATTGGAAAAAGGGCCACAGTTGATGTGCCAGGACAGAGAGGGGCAAACATTACCATGTGTGCAGCAATTGCAAATGCAGGATTATTCCTTCACAGATGTCAGGTTGGACCCTACAATACCGAGCGCCTCCTTGCCTTTCTCAATGATCTCCACCAGCGCCTGGTTCCAGAGCAGGATCAGGAGGGTGAAAACATGAGGACCTTTGTAATCACCTGGGACAATGTGGCTTTCCATCATTCGCAAGCAATAACAACATGGTTTGAAGTCCACCCAAGACTGGTACGTCTCTTCCTTCCACCCTATTCACCTTTCCTCAACCCCATAGAGGAGTTCTTTTCTGCATGGAGGTGGAACGTTTATGACCATCAGCCACATGACCAGATGTCCCTCCTTGAAGCCATGGATGCTGGCTGCAGGGACATCACAGTTGATGATTGCCAAGGGTGGATCCGACATACCAAGCGATTTTATCCCAGGTGCATCGCCTTGGATAATATCAGATGCAATGTTGATGAAAACATGTGGCCTAACCCTGAAGATCGCAGAGATAAGATACAGTAATTTTGTGCTTTTTTTAGTTCCCCCCCTTTTTATCTGGGCTTTTTGCTGTTGTTTTTTGTTCAGAATGCTCTTGTGTGTTTCATGGATATTTTGTTCACTGTAAGCAATACTGTAAAACTTTTTCTGTTCTATCATATTGTAAACAGTATTTCTACTGTACCTCCTGTAGTAAACAGTAAAGGAAAAAAAAACTGATCTGCTTTTTACTGGAATGCTTTTGAATGTGAACATTACATATGGACATACAGTTCCCAACCAAGAAATTTAGTGTAAAAACGGTGGATTGCATGTTTTGCATGCAAATACCTGTAAAACTGAAACATAAAAGTCTATGCAGTTTTTGTAATGTCAACAATAGCCAGTATTTTGAAACCAGGTGTACTTTGATTGACTGCATGTACCTTGAAAAGTGAAAACAAGTGTTATTCTTTGACAGAATAATTTCATTCTGAGTCAGATTTCTAGTGTTTTGGTGAAGTTAGTGTGTGCAGAGAAAGATGTGTTCTATTTTGAAATGAAGAGTTAGTATATATTTAACAAAATATGTTTTTGAGAAGAAAATTATCCATTTGGCCAATTGTGTTTTGTAGGTGTGAGTCTGTGTTAAGAGTTTAGAAAAAGTATCTGAAGTATGGGTAAGCGCTTGTTAGCGTTTGAAAAAAACTGTAAATAGTTGGTGGTATGAGTGCTGTAAAGCGTTTTGTACTGTACTCTGGTAATCACAGAAGATCAATAATTATCACCTGACAGTGCAGTTCTCCAGCTCAATAGAGCATTTTAGCATCTTTCAGCTTATTGTTTTGGTTTCCTTATTTTTACTATTCATGCTCAATGCTACCATAACATTTTTTCCCCCAGAACAGGCAGCTGTTTTCAGCAAAAACCCCTTTGAACGCCACCTGCCCAGCACCAAACAGCAGCCAGACACAGTCAGTGACTAGTTGGTGAACATAATGGAATATTTGTAGCTAAAGAGCCAGATATTTCCCTCAGGAGTTGGTGGAGAGCTGGGAAGATGAGTGAATATTGGACTTTAATTCATTAGGTGTCCAGAAACATGACTCCAAATGAATGCTGATGTTGCTCTGTGTCTGCTGGATATATGAAGAAGCACTCTTTGCTAACAAGTTTCACCACACGAATTGATTCATTTCTGCTGCCCCCAAGTGGTCAAAAAAAGTAGTTGAAGCAGGTTTAAAGACTAATTTGAGCTGACAAGAGAAAGACGGTGCCATGTTTCCAAGATGATAACAATAATGGGTAACTGTCTCAACTTTCAACTTTGGTACAGGGTGGTGTCACTGGTGCAAAGTCATATCAATATAAATTCAACATACAAACGTTTCATGGGACTGTGTAATGTGAGTGCATTGATGCTGAAAACTACATATCTGCATTCATACAATATTTAAGATACAATTTTTACACTTATCCACAGCCCATGAAACACAAGTTGGTAGACCAGCTCTTTACAATTTAGCTGAAGTGTGTAATACATCCTGATGTTTAGCAAGTTAGTGTTTACAGCGTTAAAAGGCTGCTTTCAGCCACATTACACATGCACATCTCCAGGATTGGCTGCATGGCAGTGGGGTTAATGAAGTTTCTCTCTGCTACGCCACAGAGGAGAATTATCTAGTGAAGTGAGAGATGGCTGGCTCTCTTTCGGAGTGTCAACAAACAGTGGGGGAGCCCTCAATGAACGACAAGATGTAGCTGGCCATATTTAGCTGCTGTCTCACCAGTATTTGGTGAAAATCACTATAATCAGTCTCACCACACGTGCAAACGAGTGCAGAAAATGAGAGGCAACTTGTGTGCAAACACACATTCATACATAAACATCCACTGAGGCGTTTCACCAGGATGTAGATACACGCCAGCAAATATGCGCAAACATACTCATAAATACATACAAATAACTTAGCTGGCCGGCTTATAAAAAAGTTGCCCATCCCTCAGATCACAGTTAGGGGTGCGTAGATTCTCCACAAGTCACTGCAGTCAATGAAGGATGGAGGGAAATTGTGTAAATTAAGTGAAGAGAAGAAGAGGATGAGAAAGTGCACTGCAGAATACAAGTATAAAAGAAGTGTGAAATATCCTCTGGGCCTCCTGGTGTATCAAAGAGCATGACCAGCTGTGTGTTTACCAGCTTACCACCATCAGCAACACACATGCACACACATGCAAAGTCCTTAGATAATCGCTGAGGAAATCCGTCTGCCATCTTCCATTTAAAATAGATAGAATTTCCATTCTTTTAAATGTATATGGAGATTGAATAATTTCCATGGCAAGAAATTCAGGAATAGACCTATGTGGTGTGTGCATGTGTGTGTGTGTGTATACATAGATATGTGCATGTTATCAGAAGAGTTTGGTGTGAAAGAAATGTTTTATTCACTTTTTCCCTCCCTGATGTTTCTTTCTGAGAAACTGTTTTTTTTTTCTGTTTACTGAGAGACACCAAGCCTGACCTGAATGAGACGACAGAGATAGAGAGAGAGAGAGAGAGAGACACGGTTAACATTTGAATCCAAGCACATCATGATAGACAACATGGAAGAACTGTGGGTGCAGGTTTGTGTGTGTGTATGAATCCATCAGCCAGGAGGTGTGTGTGTGTATAAAACTGCTGTTGTGGATCTGAAATGACACATCCTTTTTAAGTCCTTGCAGGGGGCGGAGAGTGTAGGTTATAGGGATGTGATACGTGTGTGTATGTGTGTGAGTAGGGTCAGAGGGGAGACAAATGTCTTACCCATGTTTGTTGTGTGTTGTGGCATGATGCATTATATATGACTAACTGTTTCTCTGAAAAAGACAAATGCTTTTCTCTTTTCAGGAGAACTGGGGGAGAACACAGCGTGCACACACTGTGAGGAATACAAATAGTGATTCACAAATAAATTCTGTACAAGTGCAGAGTCCTAATGCAAAACTCAAAACAAAACAAAAAAAAATCAGTTTCGCCCTGGAGTTCATCAACCATTTAGATGATCGCTTCGGTAAAAGTGTTTTTTATGTTTTTTCTTTTGTAAACCAAGAACTCGATCATTTATACGTGTCAACGGTAAACAACAAACACAGCAGGATGTATTAAGATGTATTATGTTCTAAGAGCGTATGTAAGAACATATTTGTGAGAGTAAGCATCCCTGTTGTCAAACTGTGATGAATATTTGACATTGAATAACACTGTTCTGTAACTTTTCTTTACAGCAATCGCAGCAAATTGCTGGAGAAGTGTTGCTATTCATCTGCCTTAAAGGTACACTCAATGCCACACTTAATGCTAATACTGTGTTGCACACTGTATTATAGACTGCTTAGCCTTGTGTAGATATAGCTTATACTATTCAAATCTTAATGTAAAACCTCCGTTTTCTCTTTCCCTGCTTTTACAGTCACCTTACCCTCAAACTTCTACTCCTCCACCCTAAAAAGTTGACAGTGATGAATGTCCTTGATAGAAGTATGCAGTGCCTCACACTGTGAGTGGTGTCAATACTGAAACACGGCATGACAAGCCTATCGTCTCAGTCAGAGCATCTTTCTCTCTTTTAGCCGTATGTCTTTCTTTCTCTTTGGCTCTTGCTCTTTTTCCTCTTTCTTTCTCCTCAGTCTACACGCTGCTGCCGTGGAGGGAGAGAGAGGGGGGAAAATGGGAGGCACAGATGCTCCTCTGAATAAGAATTTAGGAAGAGCTCGATATTGACTGTGAGCTGGATGAAAGGGAGGGAGAAGAAAGACTGGAGGAATAAAGAAAAGGGTGAACAGAATAGAAGAAAAGGGGTAAAATAAATTGTGAATAATGTATATTGCCGGCCTCCTAATGCTTTGCTGTTTAATACCGGCCTAAATCCCTCAACTTCTCGTAAAAACTTCAACAATTTCGCAGTCGAGTAATCTTCCGATTTAATAACCTTAAGCTTCCCTAGCTCCATAAATCTGACGTTCTTACGCCTTCCCTCCACAACCTCAGCCTCCCCTCCTCGTCCTCCCTCCTTCCCTCCCTCATTCCAAGCCTCTGTGCATTTTATCTCCATAATAGCACAAAGCGGCGCGAGCTGCCTCGGTGGGAGAGATAAGGGAAATTCCTGCCCGTATTTTAATAGCTTCGCTCAGCTATCTCTTCCTACCAACTCCTCAGGAGCTGCCAGCCAGCGCACTCACCTTGGACGCAGCACCCAGAGGAGAATCCTACAGAAAGGCATGACTGCAGAACGCCTGGTGTGTGTGTGTGTGTGTGTGTGTGTTGGGTGTGATTGTGTGTGTGACAAAGAGAGTGTTGGCGTGTGTGTTTGGGAATGTATGCCTGTAACTGTGTGTGTGTATGTGTGTGTGTGTGTATGTGTATGTGTGCTGTTATGCCAATAAATGCATCTGAATGTGTGCCTATGTATACAGTATATATAAGTGCGTTGTTTAGAAATGTTATTGCTGCAAGCCAGTGTCTAAGTTGCCTTTGATTGCTGACACATTTCAGAGCTAATTAATAATATTTTTACTGTCTTTATTTCTTCATTAGTTCTGTTTTCTCACAAGTTGGAATGGAAAATTCCGTATAAACTGTGCAAAATCCCAGATTATATTCATTATATGAAAATATTATCAAAGGTTAGTATTAAAAAAAAGGAATTTATTTTGATTTGAGATCAAACTGGCATTCAAATCTGCAGCATCATATTCACATATAGTAAATGTTTACCTAACTACAAATGTTCATGGAACATATATTCCTGCAGTGACACTGTTACCACTGAACCAGCTCACTGTTCCTATTTATGTTGAACAAATCTGTGGTCCACAGTGTTTAGTGTGAATGCAGGTAGCATTATGGCTTTTAAGGCCCCTTACACTGTGCAAATCTGGGTAGTCTCACACAAAAGTTGATGATTATGAGAGAGTCATGGTAAAGTCTTCTGTAGTGAGAACAAATCGTGGTTTTATCACTCCACATTGGCCCATTTAGAGCTTCAGAAATTTAGGATCAAACTCAACAAAATTGTGACTGCGCCATGACCCGTTTTTATAAACCAACCAGTCAGAATATGTCATGAAACGATGCAGAATACACTGGCAAGCTAACATAATGGTACTGCTAGAAACCCATTTACTACTGCAAAATCAGCTCTCATGTTTCCCTCCTTTCTCTGACTTCGTAATTCTCCTTTTTATGTAAAATTATGTTTATTGGGTTTTCATTTATTTTAAATAAACATAACATTTACAAAAACCGTCGGTTTGGTAGGTAACTTAACAAGCACAATATTAAATATACATTTTTTAAAATAATACTAATAATATAAAATCTATAATAGATCATAGGTGTACAATCACTTTACTCTTGCTGTGATACGAATAACAAGCTGTCCTTCAGTAACAGAAATCCATCAGAGGCATCTACAAAGTCAGATCATTCATATAATGTAAGAAAAGTGCCTACATCTTATAAATTCCTCAACGTTACCTCTTATTATAGTTTTTTTCTCATGCCAAACTACAATACATCTCCATCGACTAGAAATAGGTTTATCTAAATGAGGGATATCTTTCCATTTTAAACCAATTAACACATTTGGTTTCGACCAGGGGCGGCGCGGTGGTGTCTGCCCGTGTCTACGGGAGTTCTCTCTGGGTACTCCAGCTTCCTCCCACAGTCCAAAGACATGAGCTTAATAAGTTAATTGGTGACTCTAAATTCCCCGTAGGTGTGAACATGAGTGTGAATGTTAGTTTTTGTCTATGTGTCCTGTGATAAGCTGGCAACTTGTCCAGACCATGACCCCCATGAGGATATGTGGTTACAGATAACAATGATGATAATAATGGATGGATGGCTTCGACCAGACAGAAATGAATTAGTTTGTGTTCCCCTACATTTACTTGAAAAACTGTAGGGTTTATATGTAATAAACATATTCTAGCTTCAACAGAAACACTTTGAAGCTTCTGACGAATCATGGCATAAATTTATTCATTAAATTTAATGAAGAACATTTGGGATTAAAATTATGTAATTCAGACCCTCCTTTTCTTTTTTGATGTTGAAAAAGTTTAAATCATAATGGCATGATTTAACAAACATTCCACAATCTAATATAACTCAAAATTCATAACATACAGTCTGACAGTAATAGTGACCAAGTCTATTAGAGCTTTTGTCACACAGTGTGAGATTGAATTAACTCGTAAGAGTGTTGTTATCGCACAGTCTATAAATGCCTCAGCAAGGCAAAAAGCAAGGCCGTGGACGTCAGCATAGTGGATGGTACATAATGCACTCAGCTTTTGTGCAGGAGAGTAGAGTTTGCATGGTGGTATCAGACCTGCAGGTACTCCAGTAAATCAGTGTGTAAGGAAATAATGTAGAACTAGATTTTCAAAAATGTATACATATATACACACTACAGTGACTTCTGGAGTCATTTTTTGTTAGATAAGTAGTGTTCCACAAAAAGACAAATCAGAAGTCACGTAACGTCAGTTTAACAATCTGAAATGAATGGATCTCAGTGCTATAGCTTTGACACTGAAGAGGTTGTTAAATATATATTCATACTTACATGATGGACCACAAGATTATAATTATGAGCCTGTAGGTGTCCAACAGAACAGGAACAGACATGGATTAGAAAATATAACAAAATAAAAACAGAAATTGAGTTGTGGTCTGAGGACACCAGAACAGAAACATCTCAATGTATATCTGTAAACATTGCTTCACATTATCTAATGCTGTATTCACATTGTCAGCATTGTAAAGGCAAGACTATTGAAACTTACTAATGTGCAAGTAACAGATTGTATCACTTGTATCTCATACTGCATAATAATAATATACTTCACATTACATTTTATGCTGCTCCAACATAACTGTCTATTTGATAAAGGCTAAAAAACAAACAATCAATCAAACAAACAAACAAACAAAAAACAATAATAAAAAAAACAAAAAACATGGTTGAATCTTAAAATCAAAAATGTTCCTTGTCACTGCCCATGCCCAATGGTGGTTTGAAGTGTAAACAGCAGCTACTGATACACCCTCTAGCGAGGGGCTTCACTGAGAATCTGTGATATGACGGGAGATTCCAGCTCTTTCTGCACATATGCCCCAACCTACCAGTATGAGTCGCTAGTGCAGTGACAAGAAAAGTATCCCTCAGTGGTTTCACACCTACACTGCTAATTGTCTTTGATGGAGCGCAGAGCCAAACTGCAAGCGCCGGGGAATGATAAAATTTAAGAGTCAAGGACACAGACATCCGTGTTCCTTCATTTTTTTTTTGGTCTTGTGGGCCAAGTCAGGATGAAGGTAAACAGTATTTTGTCCCAACAGGATCAGCTGGTAATGGCATTGTTACCTTCAGGGACCACTTACAGTAAAACCAGCACCTGTTTGGGAGTCCAGGAACTTAAATCAATTTAATGTCTTGTGCTGAGAAATTAAAGAAATCATCAGAGACAAATTGTGTGTTACATTTTAGGCACTGTAGCTGATTATATTATCTCAAGCACCTTACTGTAAGTGTTGAAGGAGACTCAAGATAGAGGGCAAACAGGTGACATCGAACACATGAGCTGCTGTGGGAGTCGAACCTGCAACCACTAGTTCTTTGTACCGTATGATTCATTCAGGGTCTACATGATTAACCACAAATTTGGTTTGAATGCACAAAAGATTAGACATTTTCTATCAAATGCTCAGTGGAAGCCAGTGTTAAAGTACAAGACTGAATAATAGTGCACAGCTGAATGTTCAAAACTGTTAGTGCTTCATGTAGTGCAGGTGATATGGCTTCTATTTACCTATACTGATTAACACTTCAAAGGGAAAATATTTTAAATTTGCTTTTCACTGTCAGGAAATCCTATTACATTGTTTTGATGTGTGTCTGCCAGAAATGAGCTCAACACACAAAAGCCCACATGTTCTAATGACTTTAAATCCATCTGAGTCAATAGCAACTGTGTGTTTAGGAATATTAGCATCTTCTGTTAGGAAAAAAAATCCTGACACAACTATTCCTGACAAAAACTGCTGGATCCTTAGGAAGTGTAAAGGAAAAACAGGCGCAGTTCCATCACACCAGGAAGTGTGGGGCTGCTGCATTTTGATAGGCTGGTTGCCAGCGTGGCAGAGTGACAGAGTGTGGCGCTCACACACTGTGATGACACTGTAGCCCAGCCAGAGATGCCTTGGGATCACTGAAGCACACACACACGCACACACACACACACACATACTTACAAGCATTTTGTGTACATAGTGCGTGTGTGTGTGTAAAAGGAGTGTGACAGTAAAGTGTGTGCCCACATGAATTTGTGTGAAAATGCATTTGTGTATGTGTTCACTAGCAAAGACCACGCCACAACAGTGTGATTTTTAAAGGTTTAATGCAACGAGAAGGAAGTGCTTATATAATAAGGTGGTAAGAGGAAGGGGATCAACATGAGGAAAGACATTGTGGATTTAGGCAGATCTGGGATCTGGGAGTCACCTGAGCTACAGACCCCCAAAAAGATTCAACAGATTTAGATGGAGCTGAAGAGGTATGAGTAGCCTGGATGTAGACAATAAATGTAGAGGCCGAGGTCATAAATGAGTGCCAAGCGTTTTGCTGAAAGTGTGTTCCTGTTTTTCCAAGCCTTTAATTAGTAGGTTGACGTGGGAATGGGAGGCACATGGGAGGTGACACTGGTTGTTGGGAACTAGTTTTAAAAAACAAGGTAGTTAGAAAATCGTCACTGAAAATGGTAGGACTGGTATGGGATGGAATTTGGTGGCCAAGAGTCTGAATTTCTGAAATGAGACGTGGGACAGTGAATCAGCAATGCTGTTATGGTACCTGAGAACATGAGCTATGCAGATAATGAATTTGTGTTGGGTAGATATTAAAGTCTGTGTAAAAGCTATTCTGAGATTTCTTTCAAAATACATTAAATATGTTGGAAAATAGTTGCTGAAAACATGTGAAAAGACTTTGAATGATATATTACTGAAATGTGGAGTTAGAGGTTAAAACAGTTTTTCACCAGTTTTCAGTCCAGGATTTTTTGAGCGGTCCTAAAGGGTGGCTTGATGACACACCGAGGCCACCCTGAGCATACCCCTACACCCCTAGCAGAGAAATAGGGACTGTAGTATAACATTTTATGCATTTATGTAGTAGCAAGTATGATTTCATACACCATTAAAGGAGGGAAGTCCCTGCATTTTGACCAGAACAAGTGTCAGTTGCTTGGCAAAAATTTTACACCAATATGTTAGATTGGATGAAAAATAAAAAATGGGTGTCAACATGTGCAGGGACCTATGACATTGTGATGTGATCTGTGTGTATAAAAGGTGATGTTTTGAGAAGGGAAATCAGTCAATCCATGGGAGACTCAGGCTTTGTTTGTCTGTGAAGATAATAAAAGTTCATCTGCAGCCAACTGATAAATCCTGTGTGCTGTTTGAAGACTGATACAGTTTGACAGATTGGCGTTGAATTTGGACTTGGTCTCCTGATAAGGATCAAGACTCCTTATCTGATCTGATACGTCAGGATTAATTCATCTCGTTCAGAATGTTTCAAAGTTAGTCATGTCATCTGACACGTTTCAGTGGCTTCAAAATTGCTGCTTGACTGCTACCGCGAGTGGGCGTGGCATCGCTAGTGGGCGTGGTGAGAATACTGCTAATTTACTCGATTTTTACACCTAATTTCCTAAACTTGTCAATAATTATAATCATTCAAATTTCAACATTCAAATGATAACACTTTCTTCTTTGGTCTGACAAACTCAGAACACATTTATTCTTACTTTACACAGACTTCAATGTATGTCTGCGCATGACCTGCATGATGGCTGAAAAACAAGTTCATCCTTTGTTTTGAGAGTACTGAACTCTTAGGGCCAAGTTGAAGTGAAGCGTCCACCTCTGTTATAAAAGCCAAAATGAAAGGGTCTGTGTCAGTGTAGAGTTGGATGTCTTCAGGTTGAGTGCTGAAGCCATTGTAGAAGAAGAAGTACCATTCCTTGAAGACAAGAAATGTTGCCTGAGACACATTTCTGTTTTGCATGCATTGTTCTGGATGGCTCTGTTGTGGAGAAATGTTGTGGTTAGGAGGTTGGACAGGAAGGATTGGGTGTGCAGAAAGTAGCACTTGGAAATGGAGCTGAGGTGGTTAAAGTTATTGCACATCGTCCTGCTTCCTTGGTAGACGATTGGCCTTTCTTGTTTGTCAATACCTTTTGGGATGAGAACATTACTGATGGGCATATGTTGATGGGTTTGGGGTTGATGCAAGGGGTGTTGCATGAGGAGAAGGGACGTGAGCGAGGTGGGAAAGTGATGGGAAAGTGCCATGACTGCGTCTGCTCTGGCTGCGTCTGCTCTGGCAGGGTGAATGGGGGCACCGCATAGCTCACAGGAGAGGGATGTACAGGCTGTAGAAATGCATCAGTAAAGTTCAGAGTTCAAGGTGCCCCAGTATGTTCTCTTGAGCTCTAGTTTCTCTGTTTCCCTGGAGGTAAGGAGAACGTAACAGCTGTGAAAGTCTGTTCCTCCAAAATGACTGCAAGATAGCCCATGGTTGGTCTCTAATTCTCTTGGGTGGCTAAAGGAGCTGGGCTAGGTCTACATAATTATCGGAGATATTCTGTTAGTGTAAACTAGGTGGGACGGGAGAAAGGAGATCGAGCGAAGAAGAGGGTAGAGAGATGGGCCACAGTCCAGTCCAGTCCAATGTTGGGTTCCTGTTCAATGTAAAGAGGAGGAAGCACTGTAGTGGATTGCCGGGAACTGTGCGTGGGGGAGGCGGTGGATAAGGAGAGGGTTTGAGCTCACTCCCACAGGTCAACTTCAGCTGTGTATTGTATATGTATGTATAAAGATGTGTATGTACAGTTTGTGCATGTATTGTTATATGTTTGTTTTGTGGTGTGTGCTTCACTGGCCTTGTTCTACATGTATTTTTCAGTGAGTAAGCAAGTGCATGTGTTGCCATTAATATTTTCAATCCATTGAGTTTGTGTGTTCTTATTCCAGTATAACCCCCCACCACACACACACTTCAAACGCAGCTCAAACACCACTTCCTACTTAAATGCGGCACTTTTAGTTGTTTGCCCAGAACTGGTGAGAATTGGAGAGCGAAACCGGAGAAACAGAGAAGCTGGAGAAACAAACACAGATTTGGTGTCTGTTGGGAAGCCAGATTTTAAAGCAAGCAAGTCGCCACTACACACACACACACACACACCTATGACATGCGTAAAGACTGTAAAGACTAAGACGTGTGTGTGTGTGTATATGTGTGTATGTGTGTGTGTGCGTGTCTGTGTGTGTGTGTGTGTGTGTGTGTGTGTGTTTGTGAAACAGTGTGTGTGTGTGTGTGAGTAAGGGGAGTTGCTGTGGGTGGGTTGAGGGTTGGAGACTGAAGAGTGGAAAAGAAAGAAGTAAAAGAAAAAGATGGGGAGCTGGGGAAGGATTAAATGCTGACATTCTGCAGTTTTCAGCACTCAAAAATACACCACCATCTCTTTCTCTCTCTCCCTCTGTCTCTCTGTGGTTTGGCAGAATGCTCTGGCAGTTTTGGGGTAGAGAGGATTTGCCTGTAAGTCACTCAGCTTTTATGTAATAGCCGTTTGCAGTGTTCCAGGGAGGCATCTGTGGAGATGCGACTGAATCGAGAAGGGAGCCGGGCTGCTCCGCCAACTGCAGCTGCTGGGGCTTGTGTCAGGAGGAAGGTCCTCGAGTAAAAAAAAAGACAAAATTTCAAAAGAGGAAGACTGGCTGGGAGCTCATCCTGTGGCTGCAGGCCCAGTCTGTAGCTTTAATGTACACTAGATTGAGGTCTTCACATCTTTCTTGCCTCGTGTCTAGTCAGCAGTCCTGCTCTAAGCCGATGTGATGGGATATGAATAGGTGGATATATGCCTATGTTTGTGTAACCTATTGTAGATGGGATGTAATCCATGGTTCGTTTCAACAGAAGGTCTCCACTGGAGGCCGGCTGGAGTAAAGAAACAGTTGGTATGCTTTAAAGCCTAGATTGTGTGCACCCATATGCAAATAATTACATCATCTATCAAGTTTATCTTTTTGCTTTCAGCTATTTTCTATTGGTGGAAAGATAAAAATATGTGCACTTATTGGAGCTGAGCAGGTCCTGAAACCAAAACCGGTTTAGACTGTTTAGACCTATTTTCATCAGGAGGGTCCTGACCATTTTATCAATTACAAATGCCAAAATCTTTGTTTATACTTTTCTAACATCTAGAAATTAATATTGTCGTGCTCTTTTTTGCTGGTTAACCCTTAAAAGCAACTAAAACGTCAAATCTTTTGGTCAATGTTTGTACTCTTGACTAAAATGTTATAAAAACATAAAAACAGAACAGTTGATCTTTAACAGAATTCCTCTGCACTGTGGTAAAACCTAAATGTATAAGCCAAAGTACTTTTGGATTACATGTGCTCATCATTTCATTGTTACTAAGACAATGATTAAAGAAACATTTTAAATGGTGAAATTAAACCATCCCCATGAATCTTTTTATCAGTTTATCTCCATCTACGTGGTGATCATATTTAACTCCTCTTTCAAGTCGAAAGAGGGTGAGTGTTTCCAGTTTTTGCTCTTTTGAGATGCTAGTTATCTATCACAACATATTACATGCTAAAGTGTGCAGCAGAGTGTCTGTTGAATGTGTAAAGATGTATATTATTGAACTCATGGTTATATGACAAAAAGGCAAATTTCCCCCAAACTTGCGTTCCTCATCTTGTTTGTCCTCAAACACTTCATACACAACTTTGGAGGAGAAATTTTCTCCCAAAGCACTCCTAAGTCTCAGCTTAAAAACTAACAGTCTCACATTGTGTTGCGCAGCTTGCTTTGTCAAAGAAACTGTGCTTCATGTTTCTGCTGTGTTGTTGCAGTGCTGATGTTTGATGGTCCAATTACAGAAAATGGCCAAGAGAGCTGTTTATCCAATATGTTTTCAGAGTAAAGCCAGTGATTAAACAGCCACAAATAATAGTGCATACATTCTGCGTTTTTTGGTTGTGGTTCCTGCTGATATTTGTGTCCATTCTGTCTTGACTTCAAATCAGCTCAGAGGTTGATAAGATCACAGTATGAAGCCTAAAATTTCATTCAGGAGGAGAGCTTTGGTAATCCATGTGCTGTCTTTGAGTGTAATTTACTTGACCGGCAATGTCAAGGAAACTGGAGAGTTTAAAAACATTTGTTTGAAAAGGATATGGTATTCTTTTATTTCTCTTCTGACCCCAAAAGTGAATGTAGCCGGGCTGAACTCCAGAATCCCTCTGACTTGTGCAAATTTAATGTGAACTCAATCATGAGGGATTCTGTCTCTGGGCCCCGGCTAATTACTGGTTAATTACATCCTCAGACACAGGTCATAGTCAAAGCTTGAGCCAAATATTAACATTAGCTCATCTTTGCTGACAGAAACTGAACCCAACTCAGACTTTGGCTACTTTGCTGAACCTCATCAAAAGAGTTTGAGTTGAGCTGTGTTTGGGTTGGTATATGGTGATGAGCATGCCTTTGTGTGTCTGAAACTTTTCACATCGTAAAATATCCTCAAATGATTCCCTCTTCATTATATTCAAAGATTCTCTCTCTGGCCTGAAAACAAGTTACAAATTACAGTATATCTTTCCATTCTGACACAAATAGCGTAACTGAGCATAACAACTACTGCAAATTGTAATATCAATTGATTTACATCTAGATTTGGATATGTTTTGGTTAGACCCATATGGTGCAAATTGATGCATTGATTTTTATTGTGTGTTGTTGCTTTACATCACATTTCTGAAAAGGAATTTTAATGTATTTACCCCTGACCTGTAGATTGATGGTGGCTATTAGTGAACGTGTGAGTTTCAAGAGGGCTTTAAAAGAACATTAATGGAATTAGTTGTTATTTAATCCCAAGAGAACAACATCTGTTGCTGTTTTTGTACTCGAGGAAAAGGTCAAAAATATTTTCACTGTTTTGTTTCTGTGTATAAACTTGCCAGCAAACCTGCACTCTGTCATGCTTACTGGAAGTTTAATTGCAACGGAGGCTCAAGATTTCTGTTAGTTAAAACACACTGTTCTTTTTGTGAGATGTCAAGCTCTGACAGGGTCCACATTTCAGAGGCTCATTTTGTTATTGAGTCTAGTGTGAGTCAATTTGTTGCTGGTTCAACCTTGCGTTCAGTTCAGCTATACAAGCACAGTCTACATGGTTAATAGCTCAGTCGCTGCTTATTTGTGACATTAATCACATTCTTAGTGTCTCTGTGAGTTTTCTAATAAGGTTTCAAACAAAGTACTGTACAGTGTACACTGAGCTGGTAACGGTGCTCTCAGTCACCAGTGAGGGGAGCTCCACCGCTAAAAGCTACAGATTTGGTCAGTGATGATGGTGATTCAGCAGAGTTAGTTCAGTTTGAGGATTATATGTTTGAGATTTGTTTGTTTGTGTGCGGAACACTGACCTGCATACTGTAAATGACTCTGATGTAAATGATACTGTAAATAAGTCACTCATAATAAGTCATTTTATTTAAACCAACTGTATGGATACAACCCAACTCACAGGCTGTAGGAAAAAAACTGTGTACTGTTGGTATTCGAGGATGTCCAAAGTTTAGAACATAACATGAAGGACGCAGTCCAGTCGTCATGACAGTCACGTTAGTGTGGCCTGTGACCTGTCAGTGTAAATAAGATGGATGGCCTGAGGAGAAACTGGGAAAGAATACATATGAAAGCTTATTGTGCACATATGGTCCATTAAGCACTTTCCTGCTTGTTTTTATGGCTGGTTTAATCTTTTTTAATCTGTCAGAAAATCAATTTGTTCACGTCGCTGCCAGGTTGCTGAGCGGAGCACTCCATCACGCATCCATAGACCTTGCCTGCCTGAGCAAGGCATTGTGCTGGATGCTAGTCATCAGAAACTGCTATACAGAGATAAATGAATGCATTGATGGATAGATAGGGGAGGAAAAGATAGAAAGGGACTGAAAAAGAATGAGCAAGTTTATGTGAAAGTGAGTGGAAAGATATATGGACAGACAAACGGCAGACAGACAGATGGTCCTATTTACAGTATCCAGAGAACCGTGAGAATCTCATAAAAAGTATAAAGAACAATATGGCAATGCAAACAAAAGTTTGTGAAGTTTTGTCTCGGAAATTTTTAAAATAATGCAATAAATACTTCAAAGAACTTTTGTCAGTTTTACTCTGTTGGAATTGATCTATTGAAGTCTAATTTGAAATTCACAAAAAAAATTTGCTTTTTTTTGTTGCCTTCTGTTCCAGACATTACATATTTCCATCCAGCACATGGACTATACTATAATGCTAAATGATTTACAGAAATATGCATGCAATAAAGATGGATAAAATCCGTAAAGACCGACTTTTCGGTCATATGAAGTTGAACAATGTAATAGCATCTCTCACAGCCAATAGTCAAAGAATCCATCTGTAAAAGACTTTAAGCTCAGTGAGATAGACAGAGAAAGAAAGAAAGAAAGAAAGAAAGAAAGAAAGAAAGAAAGAAAGAAAGAAAGAAAGATTGAGTTTTGTTTCTAAAATCCTGAATCTAAAAACCCCACAGTGAACCGTGATTATCCTGCATTCAGCAAAAACCAAATAAGTCCTGTAATTCCTCCAAAGGGCCGGGATGCTAAAAGAGCTAATTTGACAGAGCAAGTATAAGAGAGAAAAAGTATTTTCTGTAATAATCTGTGGATTTAGTGGGAGAAAGGGAGGATACCTGGGATAAAGCAGGGGGTTTGGCTGAATCCATTACACCACTGCTATGGGATTATTAACACAGCCAGGAGTCACTGAGGCTGATAAATACCCATATGAAGACATTGCAGGGGCAGTGAAATGTGTCGTTTCTACTCTCGACAGCATGGAAAGGAAGAAAAACCATTAAAATTGCATGCAATTTATTTGTCAGCTTAGAAGAAAAAAAAAGAAAGAAGTCTGTATCTCGTAAAAGTATTTTTTTTTCAAAGCAGGAAGGCTATTTTCCTCTTGAGCTGCTCGGAAAAGGAATATGCCTTATTAGCCTCTGCGACACACAGAGCGTTATTTGGTTATGCAGTGAAGCCTAAAACAGAGTCTGCGTTTAAAGCTGCTTCGTCCCTCCATCTCACTGAGTGATTACCTCTGTCAGGCCTTCAACAGATCACGCAAGATGCACACAAACACACACAAACAGGCAGACACACACACATACACACTCTTTGACAAAGCTGTGCGTGTGCACATGCACACACAGAGCATAAAACACCTGTCCCCTAAAACGCCCGAGAGCTCTCATCCTGCCTCTGCCACACCTCAATGTGCAGTAATTCTGGAAAAGGGCCTCTTTAAGATTCGTGGCCATAAAAGCCAGACGCAGACTGAGCCATTTAATGGTTGCTGTGGGTGCTGGGATGCATCTGCAGCTCAGAGCAAGGAATCATTTTTAGACCATTAGTCTAACACTCAGATCTGTAGACAACAGGAAAAGAGCCGCCTATGAAAATGTGTTTTATTCTTTGTGATGCAAATGTGGTAAATGAAAGGGCGTGGGTGAGCGATACTCAACAAAAGCCATTTCCGGGATGAATGGAAAATGGGGGAAGCTGAAATAACTAACACGGCATCGTTAATGAGTTTTGTTCAGAAGTAGGAAGCAGTTGGCTCACAGTTCCTCTCCAGCCTGTCTCCTCCTTGCTCTTTCCTTGAACACGGCAAAACTCAGGAGGAGGAGGAGGAGGAAATGCAAGCCAGCACTGGTGGACGCTGTTAAACCCTGTCTTAATTAAAAAACATGAAAAGACAACAAAAAAGCAGAGAACCCGAGGATATGCTAGTTTACTGTTCTCCCTGAGCCCTTTCCAAGGACTCTCACTAAATGTTTAATTTCGCTGCAGACAGTGACATTTATCAGTGGGTTTCCAGTGGGGATGCTCAAACAGCCTGCTCCCTGGACAGAGGCATCTTGGCCTGAGGGGGACACAGACGGAAACAGAAATAGAGTGAGACGGAGAGAAAAGAGATGCAGCATCATGACTTTTCTGATTGAAAGAAAGAAACAAACTGACAGATCGAGGGGGGGAAAAAAGACAATATAGTTATACAAGATTTCCAATTTAGTGCACAACATCTTCCCCACATCTATCCATCATGTTTACTGGGATTAAATGAGCAAGACGAGGCAACAGTAGCCTTTCACAGAAACATTTCTCACAAGTAGAGCTGCCTCTTGAGGCTGAGATAAACTCATTGGTTGAGCCTCCATGGTTGAAACTAAAAAAACAAACAAACTGTTTTTAGTCCAAGTAACCAAGGCACTGTTGCCCAGTGATTAAAGTAAAGTGAGGTTCAGAGGAGGCACTTTAAGTAGGTGCTGACTTGTTGCCAGCCAAATTTCAAGGCTGGTTTCTTTTGACTTTTACAGTCACTCCCAGTAAGTGATGTGACATATCATCGATCCGTTTGAGGTCCTGAGGTCACAAACATTGTGTCAAAAACTAAATAGAAAATAAAACTTCCAAGGGCGAAAAGGAGACTACTGTATCTTTATCAGAGTCAAAATGGACAAAGACATTAAGTAACTGTTTGAACAGGATTTCAAATCAGTCGGATAATGAATACAAGGGTGAGAGATGTCATGGTTGATGTGCATCAGGAAAACGACAACACATATATACTGTATGATACATTTACAAAGATAAGTAAGAAGAAAAAGTACTACAAGTTTGACAAATTAGAGGAAATAAGTTCAGTTCTTCATTTAGTTCAAAAGAAGAAGAAGAGTGTAGATCCGATATGCCTCTCTGCAGAGCAGTGAGTTGATAATGGGTGAAATGTTCTTCTATTCCCCTGAACTTTAATGATGCTGCAGAGCCATTGTTAGCCTGTGTTAACAGAGCTCTGTCACCAGAGACTGGAGTTTGTTGCATGTGAGATGAACATTACAAGTTTGGAGCCCTTTGGACTTTCCTGTATTAAAGCAAAACCACAGTCTTTTGTTTACCATAACCACATGATTTGCGTGCCTAAACATAACCGTGAGACAGATTAACAATGCTTTAAGTTGCTATGAGCAGATATTATTGTAGAAAAAAAAGAATTGTTCATGAAGATTTAGTATTAGCATTTTGTGACGTGCCAGATAAAGTGTATTCCTTGATAATGTTTTGAGAACAGTTCTCTGCCGGCAGACTTTGTTAGTTGTTTGTTATTGATGTTACACAACATCTTTATAGGTTTCCATAGAAGTAAGCCTTCATTAGAGAAAAGAAGTGGAAAGTAAATGTGTTTCTGGTGAGAGGAAACTATCATTACCTGTCAGATGGAAGAGCTTGTTCCTTTTGAAACGGAAAATGACTTGTGCTTATTTGCACCCACATAGCCCCCAACTCTTCTGTCTCTCTCTCTCTCTCTCTCCTTACTCTCTCCTCTCTTCCTGGAGGCATACATTTTCTCCTCTCCATTCATATGTCAGTTCCTTCCTCCACAATCCTTCCCGCTGCAGATTTATTCAGGAATACGAAATGAAATCCTCTCGCACTTTTGACTTGTATTAAACGCCTTCATTCAAAATGAGGCTTGTGAAAACGACTTCCGCTGAAGGGGGTGTCAAGGCACAGAGTCTGTTAACAGCAGACTGTACACTCAGCTCAGCCCCTCTCCCTATCGTATGTGATATGACCTGACCTGTAAGACGACGGGGTAAACAAAATAAAGGGGGCAAAGGAGGTTACAGATTAAAGAGGCCGATATTAATCCTCAAGGCCCCTTCAAGATGATAAAAAGAGGCTGGCAGTGAAGCCATTGAAGCAGCACCAGCCCCTCTGTGTCTCTTATGTTCCTCTATTATGGGTCGCATGAACCTTTTCCACCTCTACTCTCGGCATCACTGCAAACTTTGAGCAAGTTCTAAGTTTGATGAGTGTTGAGGCTTTAAAATGAAATGTCTGCAATTTTCTCTCCTCATGGGGGAATTTGCATCAGGCTGAGTGTCCTTCAGAGTAGTCATAGACCAGCGCCCTGCTTCAGAGCCAAATCATGATTAAAGGTACAGTCATCAATCGAGCAGTGTCAGAGCAACAAGATTTCTTTTCCCTGGTATTTACCATCACACCTTTGCTGTTATTTATGATTATTTCTGATCTGATTGGCCATTAGATACAGTGTTTATGCCATTTGATTGACATTGCATTAAAATCAGCCCCAGTGCATTTCTGGAACAGCTGACTGTGACTTTAAGACAAGGTGTGTTTGTGAGACTGATGAATCAGCGTTGCATTCAGCAGCCAAACAGATGTTGTTCCCCTCCTGTTAGCAGAGAAATGCCTACGGTGTCCTGCACGGGACATTTGGCACCCTGATGTCTGCCATTATTCATCGTGAGAGGGTTTACAATAACAAGGGCAGGCAGGGGGCATTTTTTGAGCGCGTTATCCAAAGAAAGATGCGCACATAATGCATGATGTTGCCATGGGGCACGCATGTGGCCCCTGCTCAGCGTGATCTGGCCCGGATAGCTGAACTGAAGCTCGGAGAAAAGAGTGGGAGATTGAGCAAGACAGAGGGAGAGAGAGAGAGAGTATCTGGTCATCAAGTGTTGGGATGCTGATGCATACGTCTGAGGAAGGCCTGTAGGCTGTGGATGTTGTTTTGATATAGAGACCTTTCAAAGTTCTGTGTGGCCTCAGAGAAAGATACAGACAGATGTAAAAGAAACTCCACTGTAGAAAAAACCTTCTTTAAATCTGCTTTTTTTTTTTCAGCTGGTTGCTCAGACAAAGCCAACCGCTGTCTCTGTCGTCTCCACAGCTGTACTCTGTAGCAGAAGCAGCAGGCTCTCACTGCAAAGTGCGCAGGAAAAATTGACTTGGTACTTCCTTTCAATTGATATGGAGGGTAGCCATAGTAATGCGAGGAAAGCGGAGCAATGGACGAAAAGGAAAAGACAGATAGACAGAATGAAAGCATCAGCTCTTTAACAGAGGAGTCCTCCCGTGGGAATATGTAAATACTTTCACTTAAGTGCTTGAACTAAAAGAGCCAGGAGTGAGTGAGAGCGCTATTAGCAGGGAATAGATGCATGCTGGTAAAAACTGTGCACCTAAGCAAGGATTTCCTCCATCAACTTCGCATGTCATTTAATGACACGAAAAGCCATCTGTTATCAAAAATGGGCAGAATAAACATGACTTCATAAAATAAAGTTCAAAATCCAGCCTCATAGCTCATGCACAAGTCACTACTGAAGAACTTAGAGTAACAAATATGGTGCTGCCACTTTTAATGCCACAACTAATATTAAAAGACACTTAAAAGCTGTGTGGTTTGGATTATTTGGTTGGTAGTTTACAGTGTTGATATGCTCAGATAATATGCATGACATTCAGAAAACTATTCTGAATCAGTTGGACTTTGATACCATCATTTTCTTTTGCATCCTCTCTACATTGTTAACTTCTTTTTCCTCATCCTCCGTCCTTGTCAGGGCTGACAGAGCTGTGATGATTCTGCTCAGCATGGGAGGCTTCCTGGTGTTGTCCAATAAAAAAACATCTGAGAAAAGAAGACATTTTTAGGTGTTTCATTAAATTTAGGTTCTACACACCCAAGTAAAATTGCGTCTGTCTATATTTTAATTACTCAGTATGTCTGTTTCCAGCTGTTTATCTGTCTCATTCTGCCTCTGTTTTGTCGGCACTTCTGAAATACGTCTTATTTTTATTTCTACCTCAGTAAATCTGCACCTAATTGTCTGTTTTGAGCTGCAAGTCTTTCTCTCTAGTAGCAGTTTATCTGGTTCTGTAGGTTATCCAATGACTCCTCTGTCTACTAGCTCCTCAGAGTTTCACACCACTCTGTTGCTGCTGTAGCTTGACCTGCTAGAGGTGTTGGTAGTCCAGAAACAGCACCTTATGTGTCAGTTACGCCCCTGAGGAGAGAGGGCCTCTCCACGTAGTGCTGTGGTCTTTCTGCTCATCCGGTTTTCAGTGTGGCTCAGAGCAGCCTTGATCCTGCTCTTTTCAGCAATCTACCCTTCTACGGAGACATCTGGGACATTTCCACGGCAACTTTTGGGACTTAAGAGAGTTTTCCAGTTTTTCCAAGAGGATTAAGAGTTTTTCCAACTACTCTGCCTTGAGCAGAACCTTCATCTCAAGGTTCTTTTTCTCTCAGAGCAGTAAAAGTTTTTCCTCCTCCAAAGTCATGCTTGCACTCTGTATAGTCTATATACTCTAAATCATATGTATTTTACTTTATTAGAAAATAGAGATGCATCAGTTAGAGACCTGGCTTGCACCTATTTATGGTTGTTGGATTACAAATGGAAGCATCTGTTTGTGCTGGTGTGTCAAAATGCTGCATTCCCATTAGCATGTCAGAACTGCTAATGTGATAGGTCACATCTCTGTTAAAGGGTGAAATAATCACTGACTTTCAGGTCTTTTTTCTTGGAAATTCACAGTTTGACCTCATAGACCTGGCATGCCCTCAGGTCCTTCTGGACCATCTCAAGAGAGTATAGTTTTAGTGAATCTTAAGAACCAAAGGAGTCTGCTTGTACAGTCTTAACTGAAATCAACGTTACATTTAGTCATTTAGCTGACACTTTAATCCAAAACGACTTACAAAAAAAGGGATACAATCAAAGTACAGGGCGTCTAGGACATGTTAATGCAGCAATAAGTACTGTGACAGTACTAGAGGGGATAGATTTGGCATGTCCAGTTTTGATAATGCTAAACTTCCTCTAAAGACCAACACAAGTCTAACCCTCACTTTTGTCCTTCACCATGTTTCAAGACCCAAAACTGACATTTTTTCTGTCGTCATTGCTCTTTGACCTGGATTCCCACATCTGACATTACAAAGTTTATTAACCAACATACCATACTGTACTGAGGTATAAAAGAACACACACTTCAGTTTTTATGCATGTGCATGCTCTCAGCTTATCATCACTAAAATGAAACCATCTAGTACTCACTTGGGTAATAATATTTTGTCCAGACTAATAGTTGTTTCCGTCTTTGGGCTACATCTGTCCCAGTTCAACACAAACACACGTTCTCCAAAGTCTACTTCATCTATAATTGAAGTCATTATTGGGACCCTGGAAGGTCAACATCATAGCTTATTAGCTTTCACTCCAACTCCAAGACTTTCTGTCCAGCTGCCTTTAATGTTATGCATGCAAAGCTAAATGTAGCATTAGTCGAGCCCTAGAGAGCAGGGTTTGACATTGATGACTTTGTTAAGGGGAACATATGTTTGAACAGATCGCCCCCTCTATAAATATAGGCTGTATTCAATCCCCATGGCCTGAAGGCTGGCGGCAATGTATGTCTGCATGACATTATACAGAAAGAGAGCAGGGGAGGTAGAAAGTGTGTGTGAGTGAGGGAGAAAGGCAAAATGAGGGGAAAGAGGGCAAACATTCTCAGTGTTTTAACATTTTAGCTCAAGTGGAAAATTATACTTGGTGTATTTTGCTTTGTACTTCATTTTTCCATCCTAAACTATTCATAATTGAGGTGATGCACAAAACGGCATAATGTACACGTCACCTTCCTACATTAATACTCCAGGCAGAAAGACTTTGACTGTCTCACAGCTTTGTGTTAACTTGAACCATTTCTAATTAAAACCCTCATCAAAGTTTGATTTAAAGGTCTATTGATTATTGATTACAACAGAGATATTTGGGAGTACAGACGCAAATTAGCTGTTGACCTAACCTTGGCACATTTACAGACATGTTTTCAAAATGTCAGTGTTGATTAATGTGCACTGTTGCCAGTAAATAAATATTGATTAGCACAAAGGATATCAGAGTCCTATGTACAAAAAAGAAATAGGGTTTAGCAGTACAGCTGAAAGAAACAAACCTGTAACATTCAAACTACCTCCTTCAGACACACAAACATGCACACACACTTGACGATGATGATTATGGTCTTACAAAAGATTCTTCTCGACTGCACTGAGCTCCACCAGGCAATTATAACATTTTTTTTTTTCAGTCGGCACAATGCCCCCTCCATTTTTTCTCATGGATGGTAGTGTTGGTTTGTGAGTTTTGGGTAAATGAAGACCATTTTGCAGTGTGAGCAGATGGTGAGCATTGAAGTGCCTGTTGACAGGTAGCCTATAGCTTGTTGTCTGCGCTGGTGTTATCGCACGCACACACACACAGGCAAAAACACACACCTATGCACACACACTGCAGCAGCTTTGAGCCCTAATTGGTACCCAGAAGGGTTTGATGGAGAGAGAGTGAGAGATAGAGTAAGAGAGATAGAGAGACTGGTATGGAAGAGGAAATGAACATCAAAAACGCAGACCAGCTGGTCAACTACCTCTAAAGCACTGAAGGAAAGAATTCACATTTAATGTAGAATTTTACAGAGTGAAAAAAATGGATAAAATGAAATGAATGATGTAAGCAAACATGTGAATTGTTCTGTGAAGTATTAGTTTGTGCCCCTGAGATATTAAGACAAAAAGCAACAACAGAAGCCTTTTTGTTGACGACAGCTGTCATGGAATCACAGGATATCCGTCTGTTTCTCTGTAGAACTCCTTTTGTGAATGTTTTCTTCAAAGTTATAACTCGCAAATTCATTGTTAATTTAATTTTGTGACATCCTTGGTGATAATTGGATATTGCTGTGGTGTTCCTGCAATGTGTTCCTGTGAAAGTGCTTGTCAGTCAAACAGGAAGGACTACAGTGTCTTTTTTTCTTCTTTATGTTTCTTTATTGCTGCAGAAACAAACCAGTAGTGACTTTACAGATACCACGATGATTGAAATAGGGATAAAGTACAGTCAAGGACAGTCACAGGAACTCATATTGATAAATGGGGTCCAGCATATGTGGCATGAATCTAATTTCCATCTGTTTCAAAAGGGTTTTATAGAATATTCCAGATGGAGTAGCCGGAAGTGTAGTAAACAAAGTATTTGTCAGGCATTGTATAGATCCAGCACCTGGTGAAGGTTGTGCATTGTGTACTAAGACTGTGTTTGTTCTGTAGTGACCTGGGTTCAAATCCAATCCTTTGCTGAATGTCATCCCCTCTTGTTTAAAGTGCATAATTAAAGATTAATAGTTATTAATAACTAGCATTGTTCCCACTTTAGATCCAGCACCCCCAAAAAGTGTAGTGAAATGTTAATAAATGCATATTAAAGTGTGAAATCTTAAACCTAAGCTCTTGTTAAGATGCTTTTGTTAACAATGACACCATAGATGGGATAGTTAGACTTAATAAATGTGTTCGTAATGATCTTATAAACAATTATAACTAACTAACTAACTAACTAACTTTGATACCCATCCCAGGAACATTTCGTAGCTGTTCAGGATGGCAAAAAAGCCTCTACATACACACAGTGATGTGACACAAACGTTATAACATTTTTATTTAATGATGAAGTCTCATTGAGATTTAGATCTCTTTTAAAAGAGAGAGTGATCACAGACATCACTAAATAGAGAAAGTTAGAACTACTTTTGAATTAAGCTGATCTGAGAAGGGCAAATAAAGTTTCTTAACATGTGCTTGACTCATCAGTAACATCAGCATGAGGTGTTAGCGGCAGGTTTGACCTCTGCTTCTGTGTTTACAGCTCAGAATGACTCGTCTGACAAGCACAAACATCTCCACAGCTGACGGTCTCTGTTTTCTGCTGACCTAGCCCCACAGGTTTTTTAGCATGCTGGAAAGCTCTATTTGACCCCTGACTGTTTGCCCTTTGTTAGACTTTACAGTTGTTTGTGTGTTTGTTTTGTGCAATTATACTATGTATGAGTGTATGGACAAAATGACCAGTGTGAAGGTTTGTGCAGAAATATGTGTTTGTGTGTGTTTTTGGGGGGTGAGAGTTTCACAATCCAAGCAGTGGTCACAGGCCAAATGGCGCATGGAGAAGCTTCATCTGCGTAAGTGGCCACTGGGGGCAGTGTTAAGTGTCCTGGAGGGTCTCCAAGGTCATTACAAACACACACACACACACACACACACACACACACACACACACACACATTGAAATTCAGAAATGAGCGCGTGTGTCCTGGAGGGACTATGGGGTCGTTACCCTACTAATGGGGCCATATGGTCACAAAACAAACACAAACTGTTCCTCCTTTCTGCCTGTAATAAGGTCATGAAGATGCTGATCTCATTCAGAGGAGAAACCAGCACAGAACGTGCCAGAAGATGTGGACTGAACTCACCAGGAGAAAGGTCAATAACCTGCAGCACCTCTTTGCATATATCGATTTCAGCGATATTAGAAAGATGGTGGGGCATGGTGCCTCAATACATGATCACTTGATGGTTATGATATATTTCATTCTATGCAATTCATCTGGAATTTTCATATACATAACTATAAACTAAGATTTAGCTACCTGTGGAGGTAAATCTTTGCTTTGGTGTTCACCAGATGTAAGTATACACTGTAAATGGTAAGGGACACAATTTGCATATACTTGTTCAGCAAAGAGACTTCAGCTGTGTCCTAAATCCCTACAACACCTTAATTCTGAGCAGGACTTAAGTATGTAGTGCGTTCACCTTGGAGAAGTAAACGAAGTAGATATACTCAAAGTCAGACTTGGCCAGCAGCAGCTCCATGCACACAAGATGGAAAACATTTAGAAGGAAGTTGCAAAGAAAAGGGTGATCAGCTTCAACCTAGTCATCAGAAACAGGATTACAAAATTTCTGCATATGCTAAACCAGGGGGAAGTATTTGAGAAAGTCAGTAAAGCAACTTTTTATCATGACCCTGCAGTATTTCAGAATAGGGCAGAGAAGCTTGTGGGACCAAGGTCTGACAGAAAAATAAGTTCTCTTACCAAATGATCTGTTGCCTCCTTACCAGTCAAGCTGTAGCAAGAGAATGGTGTATTTACTCAGCATCAGTCGCTTTGCCTGCATATTGCTGTCAACGAAATATAATGTCAAAACATCCATAGCCAGGAGTGGCAAGATCCAGAATCTTTCTGCTTTGGTCTGACAAACTCAAATACATATTTATTCTTACTTTACACGGACTTTAAGGGTAAAACCTGTGTTCCATTACTATAACTCTGTGCAGTGTGACACAGTTTGGAGATTGCATGTTTGTTCATAGTTGTAGTGTTTTCTGTTCAGCCTGTTTGCACAGCTTGTGATGCTTATTATGAACATAATTTCTGTTTTGCATTCAACCCTTCTGTGGGATACTCTTTTTCATAAACTGCAGCTTACACCGTCACATCATCTTGTTGTATTCTGGTGCTCAGTGGTTGGTATGATTGCTCTTTGACAGTCCTGTTATGTGTATTGAGACGCTGAGAGGAGTAATGCTGTTCAAGGTGCTGAAGCAGTGGTTGGCTGCAGTAGATAACAGAGCTAATATCTGTCATCATAGCTCTCTCTGTAGCAATTTCTCATTAGCCCTAACATTTGCAATGGTGTGACTATTGTATCATTTGACAAACAATGCCTGATGCCTGTGTGTACAGTGGGAGTAGTAGACAGTTAGCATGGGCTTAAATCTTTGGTGTGTTAACAACTGTACTTTTCTACTACAGATTAAATAAACAGTAGAAGTAGTAGTAGTAAAACTACTGTATGACACAAACTATTATTTTGTATATTCTATACGCAGTAAATCTGTGGCACAAAGGTATAAAGCATAGTAATTTACCACTATGTACTCCAAATCTACCCACAGTAAATGCATTGATTTATTTATCTTTTAAATGTTGTACATTTTGTTTGCATGTTTGTGTGTAGGAGGGGGACATTTGTCAGTCGAACTGTACTGAGTACCATACTGTGTGAATCCAGGCCTGTGGGCATCTGTTAAAATAATTGCTTAATGTCTTGATTAAATTCGATCAAGTATTCTGAAATAATATTAAACGACCTTTGCTAATGGCTCTTGCAGTGTTTTGATTTTGATTCCATATAGCGGGTAATGATGGATTGACCATTTTGCCCCATGATGACTCTTGAGAGAAGAAAGCGAGGAGAGACGGTGGCTGATAACAGTATGTGTGTGCTGCTCTGATGAACACTTCTAATAGTTTTGTTTATGAGAAAACAACTAAAAGACTGTGAAAGTCCTGAAAAAAGACAGCTGAAATACAGAATCATTTTCTATTATTAAATCGTTATGTTTTTCTTTTTTTACGAGATTTTAAATGTGAGCTACATGCCGTGTCACTGCTTGCTCAAAGCAAAGCATGCGATACATGTGATAAAGGGGATCTCTACTGATTTTTAACATACAGCTCAGTTTATTCCATAATAAGGAGGAGTACTACTCAGCATGTGAACAGTTGTTTCATATCGTCTCTGGCTCTGGCTTTTTCTAAAGTCTGAAAAATAAACCCCAGATTATATAAGAATTATCTGAATTTGGAGAAAACTAAAACTTGTTTACAGTATCAGGCAGAGAGGGTTTAGCAAAAATATCCAGCTTGTTGCATTATGGGAAATGTAGTATTCAGCACTTTTGGAGCTTGACCCATACAAGGGATCTGCTGCATTGATTTTGACCATTCTGTTTTTAATATGTCTCTTCTGAGTGCCCTAGCTTTATGGAAGTGCAATACTACTTTTAAGAGCGCCTGTGTGCCAGCTCATAAACTGTTATGTGTTAAGGTGCTTCAGGGAGTCTTGAAGATGTCTATGGTAAATCTTGCATTGGTTTAGTTTTCTCCTTTTTTGTGGGTTCACTGATTTTATTGTAGACTAAAACACAATTTGATTTACTGATTGTATCACTGTAAAACCTAAGATTAACTTGGTTTTAACCTATTAAATTTCACATGAGCACTGTCTGCAATACAAACTCTGGTTAATATGATTATCTGTGCCACCAATTGATAAATGGACTGCATTTATATAGTGTCTTTGTAGCCTTCTGACCAGTCAAGGTACCTCACACCACATTCACATCTCACACATCAGAAATTTGAGGTTGCCCAAGAATACTTTTTCAGATTGCAGCAGCCAGGAAGCCACAGGTGTCCCATACACTGTTTCTACATACATTTTTCCACATTCTTCTCCATATGTTGGCTTTATATCCTTAGATAATGTAGGACAAGCAATAATTTAATACTTGTGCCTTCATGACAGCACAGACGGATCCTTCAGTTTTGTGATGGTAAATCACCTGTATGCTTCCAGAGAGAATAAGGTAGTGCTTCAGTCTGCTGGGACTGTAGAGTCCTTGTAAGATGAGCATCAAAAGTAAATGACAAAATATAAGTGAACAGAATAACCATCTGAATGAATAATTCATGAGAACACATCAAACTCTATTACTCAAAGAAGAAGAAGATGTGAGAGATTAAAATGGGAAAGTGATACTGGTGAAAATGTTCTTCCTTTCCCTAAGGACTGGAAATATGGTGTCTCTGTCATACATATTGTAGTTTTAATACATTCAGGCTAGTTCAAAAACTTAAGCAGAGATCTGTGAGGTGTAAAGGAAGTTTTATAGTTTGTGATGCTACCATAGTACACTGTCTACATTATGTGTGACCCATAAAAAACATTAGTAAGAGTAAATTGTTCACTTGAGATAAGATGATATGACAAAATCAGCTTTAATACTAAAACTTATTGCTGGTTAATTATCCATCAATGTCTGTTATAGACTGAGACAATGAGAACAGACTGCTTCTTTCTATGTCCGGTTTCTTAAGGTTTATCCAGATTATGAATCACAAAAATATGAATTGTTGCTGATTTATTTGGAGGGTAAATGAGGCATGAGCTGATGTCTGGATATGAATATGTCACACCTGACCACTTGGTGGGGTTGTTAGTCCAGCAATTCTCTGGCAGGTGAAAGGGCAATATAGGTTTTTTGGATGTACCTACCACATAGCAGTTGTCCAGTTTGTGCATATAGTGGTTATAGTTAGAGACTGCTATTAAAGTGCAAATGTGCAAATGAATGTTACCAGTGTTGGGCCACAGCCAACACTCTGACTTTCCCTGTTGAGTTGTTTTGTTGCAACAAATCCCCAGATATGAAAGCCAAATGACACCAGTTCATGTATATTAGGCTATTGCATCAAAGAAACAGCAGCGACATCCTCTCAGGAATAATTATTAAACAGTACTCGATACCATCTGTTTCTCAAAAACAAGGTGAGAACGTCCAAAAAGGACACATGAATACATTTAATATCACAGTCATGGAGATTAGTAGTGATTAATGTGCGGTGACAGTAGATAATCATGTCAATATTTCTTTATTCATATTCATATTTTGTACTGTTCCAGCCCAGGGACAACAAAGTGACTAATCATAATAATGTCATAGGCAGACTTTAATAGATGCATTAGGATTGATATACCCCTGGGGTGAATGGGTTATTGCTCATAAAGCAGAATCATCAGCACTCGCAATTAAATCAGATAGCATTACAGGTTCATTTAAGAGACTTCTAGATAATGCAGGCATAGAGAAAATGGTCAAATACATGGTAATTGCAACAATTTTAGGAGTTTGAGCAAGAATATGTTAAAGAGATTATCAAAGTGGTCTCTATGTGGAGCAGGAGTGGATTTGGTGCCCTGCAACTATTACGACATTTCATCCATTTTAATTAGATTGAGTCTGAGATGAGTGAGGAGACTGACCCTGTCCAAGATGCTTTGCACAACAACAAAACACTATCAAACTCATTGCTCTGTATACTGTATGCTGTCTACTTAAAGGATAAGGCTGGTGGTTTTTTTTTATTGTTGACTAATCCCATTAAAAAAACAAAACCAACAAAATGTTAGTCCATCTCTTAATACTCTTTCTGACTTCTTTGGTCCTTCTGTAGCTCACAGCCCCATGCCTATTTGTTCCCAAGACAAACATCTTTAAAAACAAGTCACTCATATATATACTTTCACCTAAAAGGGGGGTTCATTTCCTAAAAAAAGAAATATTAAACAAACAGGGGTAAATGGTGCATTTGTTAAGGACTATTTTCAGTTGGGGATTAATACACACGCTCTAGTGAGTATTTACAGCAGCAGGACGGCGTATGTGGAATTGACTCAAAATAAACAGTGACAGTGTTCATTGTAATGAAGGAACACGTCATCCATTGCAACAGTGTGGCTCACTGATGTGTGTGTTTTAATTACTGTTGGACAACAATGGAGGTCTGTTGCTCGGAGGAAAAAGCTACAGGCCATTACTTGCATCAATTAATTGCTGCTTGACAATTAGAAAAATATAGAATGTGTTTATTTTAAAATGATTTAGTGTTTTAATCTTATGCATGTTGTCAGACACACACAATAGACTACTAATTACCTTCACACACGTGAACACACACTAAAGGGTCACAAAGTCTGTTATCCCAAAGAGACTCTTCCCTAAGGGGCCTGGGAAAATGGTGTGTCCCATGACGGTCAGGCTGCTGGCCCAAAGCGATAGTTAGCTAGCTAAGAGTGTGTATATCTGTGTGTGGGCAAAGAGAAAGAAGGCAACAGACATAAACGGTTAGGTGGTATGTATTTCCATGTTGTGGTTATGATACGGGGATGTATATGTTGCGATACAGTACTACTGGCACGTGTGTGTGTGTGATCTCCAGCTGCTGTTTCACGGCAGATTAAAGCCTCCTGTGGTCAATTTGCTCTCCCTAATGTCAGGTCCCCTCCAAAGACTGGAATCACCCGTAGCCTAGCAACCGTGGCCACAGCTAAGGGAAGCGCAGCCATGCATGCAAAATTCCACCTTTTTAGGTGTGTGTGTGTGTGTGTGTGCACATGCTTATATATTCTAAAGGAGAGCATGTATGCTTCTGTCCAGTGCTATGTGTGTGAGTGTGTGCGTGTGTGTGTGTGTGTGTATGTGTGTGTGTGTGTATTTTCAACCTTTTGCGATTTAGTATGTTTGAAAGAAAAATGTTGCGTTTCCCCCCCTAATTGTCTTTATCTTCCTCCTTTTGCACTGAAACACCTTCCATCCTATTTTCTCCTCTTTTCCTGTTATTTTTGTTTCTCCCTCATTCCTACAATGTCCACATCCAGCAGGTCTCTCCTGGGAAGCCATCCATAGCTGCTGAGAGGCTGGGCTTGGTGCTTTGTGGCTGGGCAGCAGCAAATGATCTCTGGCCTCCATGGTTTGGATCTCTGCTTTTTGGGACTGAGTTTGTACCATAGCTTGACTTATAGATTGGACTGCTGGACAGCTTGAGGCAAAACGGTGATACATACTCCCCAGATAGCACAATGAATCCGGAATAAGAGAGAACAGGGGAGTAAGGGATTCAGCACTACAACCACAAACCAGCTGGTCACCCGCTTAAATATAAAGCAGATGGGATGTCTTATTTCAAGCAGGATTTGCTCAAACACTGGAGACCTTTCTGTAAGTCTTTTGTTTATCAATGAGAAACACAGAAAAGAAAAGAAACTAAGTGGGTATAAAACAATAAAAGCAGACCAGGTTAGTGTGCTTATATGCAAATTACAATAATCTTATTTGGATAGCATGTTTTTTTTGTTTTGTTTTTTTGTAGAAAAACATGTCTGTATTTCTCAAACTAAGAAACTGAAAATAGAATTCCTTTGGTATCTGTACCAAAACTCAGGTATCATATTGGCACAAGTATCAATAAATTCCCAACAATAACTGGCCCCAGTGGGGAGAGAGGTTAAAGCAACAAACCAACAAGGCAGACACACATAAAAAAAAAAAAAAACCTGAGACAAGCTGAAGATTTGCATCAGCGTACGGAAGAGAGAGAGAGACACAGAGAGAGATGGAGAGAGAGAGAGAGAGAGAGAGAGAGAGAGAGAGAGAGAGAGAGAGAGAGAGAGAGAGAGAGAGGGAGAAGCCTGAGAAGAAAAAACAGGAAGAGGCACATGAGCCAGCAGCAGCACCAGCAGCAGTAGATTACATTAGCAAGGCATGAGGCAGCGAGAAGGTCAGTGAATCAGATATCGGTTCAATATAGCAGCACAACTCGGAGGGCAGGAGCTGAGCTGGTCTGCTATCCAAGCGGATTGCTGAGGAAGCCTTGTCTTTGCGAATGTGTTTAAGGAATTTGACCATGCTGAGAGCGGACAGAAGAGCTGACTCTCGAAAATGGCAGCGCGTCCATTTCATCTGCGAGGGAGGAGGAACTTTGTTGCTGAGTGGATATGTATTAACAACACAGAAGAAGAGCTGCTGTTTTTCCACTGGCTTTTTACATAAAACAAATTACACCTGCATACTGCCTGTGTTTCTTTACATCTACAGTATGTATAGTAATGTTTGCAACATTTTGCTGATTTTGCTCATGAAAAACTATTGAACAGCCGAAATTTGATAGATTACAACATCACAACAAAAGGATACTTACAGTAAATCCTGCACATTTCTGCTGCACTACAATTTGTAAAAATCAATTACCACTACTTCTACCCAAGAGCCGTGCTGTGAATGAATCTAAATTTTGAGTGGCTATTAAGTCTCTCATAGATCATATTGGCTTAGATATGGTCCCTCTAACTTTTAATGGCCGGCACTTACAGTAGATGAGTAGTTCAGCGCTCTTAGCCCATTATACTGTTAGTGGACACAGTGCAATCAGGAGGGTCAAAGATTTTAGTGTGCTCCATTAGTGAAGTGGACTACTCAGTTGGATTCTAATTGACCTGCTGTAAAAGGAGTGGACAAGCTAGATCTCTCCCAGTGAAAAGTTATAATCACTAATCACTATCTGTCATTGGGGGGAAACCATATTACATCTATGGTCTTTTAAGATGTCTAAATCATTCACGAACATGTACATTTGATTAACTAATAATAAGAAGAGATCAGATGAAAGATGAAAGATGTTTGTTGGGATTACAGTGGCACACAAAAGATATATTGAAAAAATCCAGGAGGAAAATATTGTAACATGTATATAATGGATTACTGTAAAGACTATTTCCTTGCAGAAATTGAAAGGAGAAGAAAGAACGAAATGCAGAATACTGGCAATATGAATGTACCAAAAATCCAACCACTGCCAATGAAAAATGGCTTTCGGAGGATTTTACAGAACAAAGTAGTACTACAAAAATGCCTTTAGAGAAAAAGGGAATCTGCAAGAACTTTGTTACACTTCAACTTGCAAGTTTTAAAGTAAGATTTGAAAATATCAGTCTTTTTGAAAGGTAACTCGCAAATCATTTCTCACTGTTCCACTCCTCTGAGCGCCACAAACAAAATTCTCTGGCAGTAGAAAATCTCTTAAACTTCAGCACATAAAATCAAAACGATATCTCCAGGGTCTTTTTTTTTTTTTTTTTTTTGGGTAAACTGACCTTCCACCAGAGTTCACTTGATCAGTTTTAGCCTGCCTCTGCAGATTATAAAGTGTCTGGACCTTTAAATCTCTTGGGATGTTGATGCTCATCAAACTATTCAGTGAGCACTCATGCCCTGCAGATTGGAGCACTGTGACCACTCCAATTGGTTTTGTATTTAGTCACATCTTTTTTGTCCTTTAAGCAGAGCAGTGGGCCTAAACCATGCAAGGAAGACGCACCCTTCCCCAATTTTCTGCTTGTTGAGAACAGAGTGAAGGATGACCATAGAAGTTTTTTCCTCACTTTGCAGAAGGCCACTGTCTACGATGTTAGACCACTTGCAAAAGCACATTAAAGTTTATAAAGAGAATCTACAGCTTTTTACAGCTTTGTGTGATTTCCATGCATTTGGTCATCATTTCAGTTATTATTGAACAGTATTACATTTTATCCACCAGTTTGATTTAAAAGTGGCAAATTAGTCTTAACCAATACCAGTAGTTGTCAAAGCAGGCAGATAAGATTGGGCTCCTTTTAACAGATTATGAAATCAGGTCAAGGAAAGATATTATCATATTATCTCCTTTCATATGACAAGCAGACTACAAGATTAGAAAATAACAGTGCATCACAACATTGTTAAGATTATCATTCCACAGGCGCTACACATCACTGACCCTGCGAGGCAGCTTGGCTCACGACATCACATGAAATCCATCTCGCCAGGCTTCAAGCTACGCTTTTGTGTCCGAACACAGTATGGAGGAATCTCCGTGAGGAATTCCTGGCAGCTACGGCATGAGCTATGTGCGCATTGTGTGTGTGAGAAGTGACTGCTCGCAAACAATGGTGGATGCTAAATGCTGCTACTGTAGCACCAGTTATATCAAAACTAGAGAGTATTTCTTCAGTAAAAGAAGAGCAAAGAAGTGCTGGTTTCCCTTGATGAAAAAAGATGTCCAACTGGCTTCAGTAAGAATTTGAATTTGTTACATGATTCATTGATCTGATTCTCCCGTGATTGACAGTGATAGATGTTCCATTTGATTACCTGGCCTGTATTTTTTAAAAGCACCTGCCCTTTCCAACAACCATCACTACCACTCTGTCAATCTCAAATGCACACATGGGTTACACAAACCAAGTAGGCATATTAGTTTACTTTAAGATCAATGTCGTTACTCATTTTATTTATTTGTTTTCGAGCAATGCACTTCACAAATTCAGTTAGTCGCCTGCAAACATTAAAAATGTTACAAATCTGTAGCTGCATATGTCTGTCTACAATAAAAAACACCCCCATAAAAGCCATGAAGTGTGTCTGTGTGTGTGGCATCCACCTGCTTACAATCTGAAGGAGGTATGCAGACTGGTTAAGAAACAAAAATTCAACAAACTCCTGGCTGTGGTCATATGCAACAGGGTCACCTCTCATACTATTAGATGATGTCTTCTGGAGGGAGACTTTTAACAATGTGTGCCAAATAATTGCAGATGCTACTGAAATTATACCCTGGCCTTATTGGCCATTTGTTCATTTCACTGCACTGCACAGGAAATTGGACAAGCATATCTAGAGGATGTGGTGTGTTGGGGTAACCAGAACATAAGCTTGAGGTTAGCTTTAGTTATTCATGAAACATGAGCAACTTCATTAGTTTGTACAACGTAACTCTGTCTGTCAAAGCTACAGTGGTCTCTTATTATGAGCGTTAATCAAATTTGTTCTCACGAATGTTCTCACGAGGACAGGTCGTGTTCTTTGGCACAAATCAGAAACAAACCTTGAACTTCCACAGACTGAACATTAAACTAAATAAATGAATGAATAAAAAGTCTTACAAAAGAGTCAAATATTCATACTGCATGGGACCTCTGGAAATATGTCACAAAGGACATCCAAACCTTGTAAAATCTCTTATCAGATCCACGTACAGCGTAGCAAATTTTCTCAAGCTTCAGGCAAGACATTACGTCTTTTTCTAAGCTGGCAGTACAGCTAATACATAGGGATCAATGCAGCATTAGCACCTTTACATTCATCACAACTGGCATTGACTTTGGGATACATTTTGAGCCTTGGTCAAATTTCCTGAGAAACCACGGAGCCAGAGTATATTTTACCTATAATCTCCAACAAGCTATGTTTTATGTTTCACGCAGGTAAGGACTATGAAAGGACACATCGGCTACTGTACTGTAGGGATCAAATTTAAGATCTGTGAGAGTTACCTGGGTCATGCTGTCATGTCTCCCCTATCCTGTATCCCATCCTGGACTACTCAGTGTCCTTTAAATAGAAACAATGACAGGAGTGAACTGCTTGCTCTCCTTGGAAAAAAACACCAAGGGGAGTGGAGAGCGGACAGGCAGTTCTCCTTTAAAAGAAATATGCACACGATAGAGGACTGCTTATTTCTCCTCAAAGAAAATACTGCAGGGAGTTGAATTTTTGTCCACCTTTGTCCCTCATCTGTGGGGCAAAGTGATTCAATGTGGTGAACCAGGGGCCTCATTTTTTAAATGTTCTTTGATTTATACTTGAACTTAATCGTAAGTTAATTTCCAACAGTGTGATTACATTTGATGATACTGAGCATAAAAACCTTGCTCACGCAGATTCTAAATTGCTCATTTTACACACCTGTGATATATGCCTTACAATCTGTGATTTTCCCCTTATATAATGCTAGCACAAATCAGCTATAGACATTATTACTTCTTTCTAATTTGACACACTATATATAGAATATCACAACCTGTTTTTTATTCAAAACACCTTGCATCTGGCAATTTAATTCCTCACATCTTTAATCAAGTCTAAACTTTGCGAGACATATCATTTCCACTTTTTAAAAATAACTACTTACAGTATATAGAGTTATAGCCTATAGAAGGTCATGTAGCACCTGAGGTCTAAAACCAAGGCCTTACAAGTCTGACCAGCTTTGATGCTGCTAACAAAATTGCCATAATGTTTTTATGAATGAGCTGACTGTTATGAGATTTGTGAGAGGCTGATATTGGGCCCTGGTCAGTTATTCAAACATACACGTATTCACAAGACTGCAGATACACAGAGCAGCTGTGGAGAAGTGCTAATGAGTTTGTGCTGAGATATTCCACGGCATGTGAAATAGAAACATACGCTTCTGAAAAAAACTGAGACTGTTTTTTTTCTCTCCCGTCCAAGACAAATAACCCCATGGAAAAAGATTATTTCAGGACAGTGCCAATCATTTCCCAAGTGATGATAACAATTTAGAAACCTTTCACAAATTATTTCAAACACACCAACACATAATTTTCCCTAATGAGATATCAGCGAGGATGTTGACAAAATAATGTACCACCCGCACAATTCTGTCTTTGAAGTGAATCGTGAGCACGGCCAACATTGCATGCATGTATATAAAAATAGCTGGACAGAAAAAGCCTTAAATATAAAATCCACATTGGATCTGCAGGCACTTGATTTTTACTTGAATGGGTAGAAGAGTGAGTTTTTGTATGTTCTGTATGTATTCACAAGAGGCATTGTCGACATTTTATTTCATTGAAGGTTGTAGGTGGTTTTGCTTCCTTTCCTCCAGCAGTTTTTGACAGCTGCTGCCATTTCTGGTCAACTCTATCCATATCACAAGCTGTTGTTGTTCTGTTCTGTGGCTGTGCGTTTTGACTCAGTGTATATATATTGAAGTTCCTGTCAGTTCACACTTGAACTCTGAATGTTCTCGTCAAGTGAACCGTAAGGGAAAATAAAACACTTTTTGATCCCCATGGGTTATAAATTCAACAGGAACTGAAGATAAGCTTACAACTAAAATACAGAAACAAGAGAGATAGATATAGATATGGATTAAATAGACGGATAACAAGAGTGTACGTTATTATTAAGTATAAAAGGTGTATTACTAATATTTAAAAAGGAAAACTGTGATTAATTACAACTTGAATTTTTGTTTTAGATTTTGTTTTCTGTGTTCTGGCCATCTATTCTATTGTTTATGATAGGATTATACTCACCAAAGTAATTGCTAAGAGCTCAGAACGTGGTAGCATCGTTAAAATTAGGTCCAAAAGGGCAACAAACACGAGTAATCAGGCAATTGCACAAGTTCTCAACAAGCCCAAAGATTTGATCTGTAGTTTTACCACATGCCTAATAACCACTTCATGCTCAGGAAAATTTGAGTGTGCACAACTAGGGCAAGTACAAAAAGTCAAAGTTGAACCAGTGAGCCGGTCTGGATAATATAAAATAGTAATTTTTGGCAATAATTTTAGAATTTGCCTTTGTTTTATCTTTCATATAAGTTTGGATTTGTTTATAAGTTGTATTATTTTCCATTTTTTTTTATGATGGCACTGCATTCCAAGATATTTGGCACGTCAATTTTATTTGTATATCCCAAAATCACAAGTTTTTCTCAGAGGCTTTACAATCTGTACAGCATACAACAAAGTCTATCCTTAGACCATCTATCCAGGAAAGGAAAAACTCCCCCAGAAACTTTAACCGGAAGCATAATGAATGGGAATGATAGCCTGAGCTACAAAAATAAAACCCAAGTTGTAAGAAACTGGTTTGATATTGTGAGAACTTATTTGCTTTCTTGCAGGGTGAAATTGCTCTCATATCTGTCCATTAAATATTAAGCTACAGCCCGCAGCCTGTTAGCTTATCTTAGACGATAAAAAGGGAAATGCCTCGCTCTTTACTTTTTGGTTTTTGTATGGATTAACCAAATGAAATATAACGTGTTATTGAGTTTAGGATGTGCTGGCAGGCAGATTTTGTTACCTCTGGACAGAGTAAAACTAGCAGTGTCTCTCTGTTTTCCAGTCTTTATTCTAAGCTAAGCTACCCGGCTGCTGGGTAGCTCTGTAGCATCATCTTTGATGCACAGGCATGACTTGTATCAATCTTCTCATCTAACTCTCAGCAAGACTGATTTCCCAAAATGTCGCACAATGCTCACTTAAAAATTGGTTCTACTGTAAAACTCTTCAGCTAACTGATCACAGTGACTCTGAACTACTAAACAAACAACTACTTGGAACTTCAATGAAAGCCAGATTTTCTCCAATGAGGGAAAGGGCCTTAACAGTTTTCAAGGCAAGCGTCTGTGTGATTGTTAAGTTTGTGCGTGTGTGAGTGTGCGTGCCTGCTGATAGGAGCATGTGGCAGACGTTGTCATCCTTCGTGTGTGAATGTGTGTTTGGCGTGCCGGACCATTGTTGGAAAGCGGAGCGAGGATCCTAGAAGCTGTTGGAAGGAGATGATTGGCTTCAGAACACGGTGGCCCCTTTGTGACAGATGGTTGGGTGCTGGGCTTGCACAGGCGAAATCACCCACTCACACATATGTGGGCTCACACAACCTTGCACACACACACACACACACACACACACACACACACACACACACACACACATATTCAGGAAGGAACACAAAATGTTGACACATGCACTGACATAGATGTATGCATTTGAAAGCACGTGCAAAGAGAGTTTATGGTCTTAATCTATATATGTATCTTTGGTAATAACAACAATAAAGGCAATCAGGAACATTGTATATTTTCAAAAGCCTTCAAATACATAAGCACGGAATAATGACACTCAAACAGACAGGAAAATAAATAGACGCAGACTGACAGTAAGACAGATGCACAGACAAACACTCAGGCAGACGGGCACGAATTGGGAAAATGGCATGAAAACAATATGTGCTCTAACCAGTGCCAGTGTTTTGGTTTTGCTCGGGGTTTGCAGCCTTGGGTTGAACACAGTAAAGCTTTGCTGTGTGTCTCTCTGAACAAACAGGAGGGGATCTGGTGCCTGCTGCTTCTGCTAGCCAATACTGCTCTCACTGTCACCGCCACCATCATCACAGCCATCAGCGTCGTAGCAATAAATAACACCACTGTGCTTGCCATAGAAGTGCACACCGTTACCAAAGCCAAAAATCAAACATCCAGACAGAGCAACCACAGGCATGTCTGTTCATAAGGGGCACGGCATATGTACTTATGATCTGGGAAGGTGTCATTTTGAGGTAAAGTGGCTCAGTTAAAAACAAAGTAACCTTGGAGATTACGTCAGTGCAAAAAACAAGGCACAGTCATGGTAGAGCCCACAGAGAACATGTTTGACTTTAGTGACAAGGGCAAAAAAATGAATAAAGAGGGCACAAGTTATGATTTCAAACCATTTTCTAGCATGTGGGGCTGCCTATATATTACTGTATCCAGATTTCTTCACTGCATCTTTTGCTAATGTTATGCTTTGAGCTGTCTGAACATAAACATGAAACTGCTTTAGTCACCATGAGCTATTATTGCAGGGAAAACAAATGAAATGCATTGTCAGAGATCATTTTTCATTTTGCAAATGTTCATTTAAAACATTCAACCTAATCCAGGTACTGTTACATTTGTTTAAAATAATTTTACTATTGCAAATTAGAACTATGTAAATGTATTTTCTAGGTGACAGGGATGCTTTACAAGATGCCTCTCGGGACAGAGTTTGAAGCCCCAAGCTCACAAGCCCATATAACCTGGATAGGGAAACTCCAAAATCCCTCCAGTATTTTTGGTAGAGAAAAAAGATGGTCCACTGCCCACATTCATTCCTCTTTCTTCATCTTAAGTTGACATTTGGTTGGAGACTCCTTTCCAGTACCCTTGCATAAGCCATACCTGGGAGGCTGAGCAGTGTGAAGTTGGAACTCACTCTTGGGTCCTTTTCTTTCTGACCTGCAAGTCCATGGGCACTGCCCTTGGCCTACACACAATACTGTATCAGCCAGGACTGACCAACAGTCTTTTAAACACCTGAGGCTAAATCTCATCTACTCCCGCTGGCTTGTATTTACAGGAACCTCCTCCAAAGAGAAGAGAAAGTCTTCGCCAAGACCTCCAGCTCTGCTTCCTCCACAGATTATGTGTGGTGTCAGTTACAATCAGAGATTCCTAAACATGGCTTACCTCCTGTTCTGTCAACCACCCAGCTACAGTGTATAGTATAACCACTTGAGGTCAGCAGTTCTGCTCCCCTAGTGAGAGAAACATGCCCTGTCAAATATTATTGAAATAATATAAGCATACAGGGAAATATTAGGAATAAGGAAAAGCCCTGCATTTAAAATCTTACTACAAAGAGTTTTTAACTGGTTATGAAACAGTCTTGGTTTAATATTGATGTCCACAGAAGCAAACAAGATAATCAGTGAGAAGATGAACTATTTCTGTATAGTTATTCTTAATGCCTCTGGGTCGAATTTGGTCCTGTTTCCCCTCGAAATCAATGAAACAGGGCTGTGGATGCACTACCACTTTAGTCCACATGGGCTGCCAGAATCAACAAAACATGGAAATTTCTTTTAGATAAATAAAAGTGTATAAGAATGATTATCAAAATAAGCTTAGAGTACAAGTTCATATAATAAAATGTAAATTATATGAAACTGCTCAGATTGTAAATATGATGCATCAGCATGTAAGCAGCATTTCAGTTTTAGTTGGTTGAAGTGGACTTAATTTGAACTACTTTATATAAAGATAGGAAGGTACCCCTGGTTACTCAGAAGCCTCCAAAAAGTCACAGAGGTTGTGAGCTGATTAATAGGAGCAGAGAGATAATGAAGTAGGTTCTGCTAAACAAATGTTTTAATCTTTTGGTAAACTACTGTAAGTAATATTTCGCTTTATTTTATTGGCTTTGAACAGTTTACATGCAAAGTAAAAAGGTTCAGAGGGAAAATTCATCTGAAATCTGACAACCAATTGGGTTTTTTTATTTTTTTTTACCTTATTTGACAAGAAAGCTGAAAACAGCCAAAAAGGCACAGAGAGAGATAGGTGACGACTCACAGCAAAGTACCACAGGCCAGAGTCAAACTTAGATTGCTGCAGCAAGGACTTAGCCTTTCATACATTGAGCCACTAGGGTGCCCCACAGACACTGTTTTTACTTAATCTATTCATCTAGGAATGCACTTTAGCCAAAAAGGGTTACTGAGCAGTGGTTTGTGCCACCATAGTCTGTAAAATACCACTTTAACCCAGGTGTTCCTTCTTATTTCACTTTTGCACTAATGTTCTTCTGTCTGCTTTACAGTCAGTGAGCTTGCTATCAGGTGTTACTTAAGCCTGTTTGCCAATCTCCATCTCTGCTGAAAACAATATGGCTCCTCTTTGCTCAGTAAAGTAGCCAATGTGTCATCATCTAATCTTTGCAGCCACTGCCATCAGCGCCATTATCACAGCCATCATCGTTACAGAAAAACAACACTGCGTTTGCCAGAACAATCAACAACTCCCCACAAACAATACCTTTGTATTTGCACACTGCCAGCAACTGCAATCATCATTACTGATCTGGAATCTGTTGTAATTTTTTCCACAACAGTCACAGACATCTCAGCTGTGAAAGCTGTTTGTTATTGTCACAGTTGACGCTGTCGAAAGGATGCTAGGAGAGCCAACATCACGGTCTTCACATCCACATAAGTTTTTGTCATGGCCAAAATTCACAGCAAAACATTAAAGCCCATCCACGGCAGCTATGGTCTGCAGTGAGCTGGTCGTGTCTAGTGACACTGAGAGAGAACGAACATGAGCAGGAAAGAGTTGAGGATGTCATTACTACTTTCAGCGTCTGTCCTGGCAGTTTGCTACATTGGGAAACCACACTGTGACTGGAGAATGCCCTCTTGATGACAAGAATCTTCCCAGATGAAGTGCCCTTGAGAAAGACATTGAATCCCCAGCAGCTCCAGGCAGCAGGAGAGCTGTTCTGCAACTGTGAGTCTGTTCCCTGACTTCCCTTTGGAACGGAGTGAAAAAAGATTGTCTCAACCGGGTGTTATTGTGTAAATAAAACAACAAAAACAACGGAAACTTGAAATAAAAAGTAACAACAGAATTTGTGGCAAAACTAAGATTGAAATAAAATTGTCACCTGCATGCAAATTAATAACTATGTGAAATGTCTTGAATACTTGTCTTGAGTATGTGCGCAGGGTGAAGGATAACATCGAGCAGGGAATGTTTACAGCATGTCTAATTTGTAAACGGTGTTATCGTATAGATCAGCATCTATGCATCTCATTTGTTTTTAATTCAAACCGTTCTACCTTAGTCCTCAGATCAAACACACACTGGTTTAGTCTTAGCACATTAAAAGGGTCACTTTGTGTGAGGGAGGAGGGTTGGTGCATCAAACCAAACTGAGAAAGACATAGATGTTCCCTCGAGACAACGTACATTATTTACACACCATCTGCTGGTCCAGTCATCAGCGGATGAAGTCCTGTCCTGTTTGTCTCTGCTGCATAATGTACAAAACAGCTTAGTTAATTTGACGGTTTGTGCATGCAAATGAGGAGCGTAAGGAAGGCTGGTCGAGGTTTGTTACATTGGTATTCAACTCTTAGGTCAGTATTTGAATCTTCAATCAGTATACATTCTCCAACTTTATATTTTAAATTATGATATGATTACAATACATATTTATAATCTTGTCTTAGTCTTGTTTCATCTTTCACACACAGAGCTCACTCTCACTAACAAAATCATTCTGCGCACACACATTTTTCTTAAAGTCTGTACCTGGATGAACCTAAAATTATATCACGCTTACTTCCAACTTTGCAAGACATGGAAACAAAAATACTGTGTATATACAGTATGTGTATGGAAATTTTGGTCATAATGATGCAGCTGTTTGTTGCTGCTTTAGAAAGAAGCTTTTCCTTTAGCTGTCCTCTTCAGGTCTCTCTCACCTATTTACTATATCTTTAGAGGGTATGGAGTTATTTTTTTAATTTTAGCTGACTACAATTACCAGTTAATTCACAGTGTTAAATAGCTTGACGATGCAGTATCTTTAATTCAGTGCCATGAAATCACAAAGTTTCCATAGTTAAGGTGCTGTGAAATAAATTATGTTAACACTGAAAAGTTCTGCAAATGTTAATACACAAAAACATTCAGGTCTAACATTTACAACTGACCGTATATATGTAGTGTGTAAAGATTTAGTGGCATCAGTGAGGGTGCAGATTCCAACCTATGGAATACCCCTCACCTCACCCTCCAGTTCCAAGCATGTAGGAGAAATTGCGGTTGCTCATGAAAAACATGAAAGGCCCTGTCTACAGCCAGTGTTTGGGTTGTCCGTCCTGGGCTACTGTAGAAACATGACAGTGCAACATAGTGGACCTACTGTGTGTCTGTAGATATAAAAGGGTCATTTTAAGGTAATTTTATTCTTATTTTCTGGTCAATACACTAATGTCAACATACTTATCACTTATGGAATATTATATTCCTAAATGTTACACATTGGACCTTTAAGGCAAATATGATAATACTGCCTAAACAAATAATTCTGCTACATAACAATAACTTAAAAACTAACATTTGTGGCTAATTGCACATTAGTTTTATTTAATTTATTATGGTGAGTGAGGCACTTCTGAAAGACATTTTTCATAAATTCCTCCTCATGATATATCATAATATTTTAAAGTCAAAGAGGATTACGGAACACTTTTTAATAAATGCTGAACTTTTCCTCATTTTTATGACGCAGCAGGATAGACCACAGCATGGGTGCTTTCTCTGCATTGACACGAACACTCTTACCCGGCTTGAAGTTTGGTATGCCCCCTGCCGTGACTCCTCCAGGGTACTTGAGTGTCATGTCTGGGAATGAGTCACTCTTTTCAGCTACGTTCAGCAGAAGCATGTGTATAGAAAAATGTATACGTGAATATCTTTTCAAAGCTTTCATCATCACAAACAGGGCATTGATTGGAAGCTTTGAGTACCAACTCTTCTCTCAAATTGGTTTGCTTCAGTAAATTCTGCATGTGGTTCCTGCATTCATTGCTAAGGATCTCAATATAGCATCACATTTGTGAATCGTGCATTACTGTGATGCCATGACGGACGTCACAACATGGCGACAGATTGTGTGTTCAAGAAAATGCTGCCCCTGAGCGAGAACAGTGTGATCCCATGGTGCTGGAAATGTTGCATTGAAATTAAGAGACTTCACAGGGGAGCAGATTGCAAGCAGAGCCCTCAGGGACTGAAACTTCCTGAATGGGTTCCAGTGCTTTATTAGGCCCTTGTGAGTGTCACTTGTTCTCCAAGGAAATACCAGCGCCGACAGTGCCATCACTGTTCATACAACTCATGTCGAAAAAGCCTGTTAAACCGAGAGATACAAATCTGCCAGTTTCCTGGTCTGAGGTAGGAGAAACCTGAGTGTGATTTATAATCTACCGCAGGGAGAATCTGACAATTCTCACATGAGAAGTTCACTCACCTTCATCTAAGTTTTCTTTTGTACTCTCTTAGTCTTTGTCACTCATTTTTATGTTATAGTGGGTGTTAGTTGAATGTTTTTCCATTCCAGCTTGCCAATTGTGGAAGAAGAGTGACCGTGCCAGTCTTTGTTGGTTGAGTTGAGAATGTTTAGAAGTAAGAAAGAGGTTAAAAGGTTTCCAATGTATGTTGCGAGAACTGATATTTTTAAGTACCTACACGTGTGAAGAAAACTCCTGCCTGAAAAACACGAATGCTTCATGAAATGTCAGTCCGTCAAAACTCTGTTGACTGACAGTTCAATTATAATGTCATGAAATAAAACACATACATTTTCAAATGAATCTGTAAAAGTCAATCTTTTTCTCATGAGTCCATAACTGACTTCCACAGCCAATGCTATAATTTTAATATGTTTGGTTATTGAAAACATGGTTATTGTTAAGGCACTCTCAATAAATTCATCAAAAGGCTTTATGACACAACAACGTTCAGTCATTCAGTTACTGTTGTATATCACATCAGTTTCTGATTTTGTTGCTGACAAAAAGATACAAATCTTACAGTATGGGATTTGTATGAGTCTGCTTTCGGTTAAGAACGTTTGAGGTGTTGACCCGACTGGAGATCAGCTATTCCACTGAGATTCTCTATAAAAACAGGCAGAGATGCTACAGTACACAGAAATCCTTCATAAATCATGAATAATTTTAAAACTGAATCCATTTCACAGAATTAAGGAAAAGAGTGTACCCGTGAAAGCTATTATAGATTTCACTATATGTGGCCTGTTAGTTTATCATTGGTGATTATTCCCAGGATCCCACCATGACAGAGACCTTATTTTTCAAATTAAAGACACCACGTTTCAAAGACACTGAAACTAGAGCTGAAATATGTTTCGCTGACGGCGATAATACAGTGACAAAACTAGGCTTCATTACAGCCAGAACTGTTAGGAGGTGGAAAAGAAAGGCTGCTGTAATCTTGATGTCTTAACTGTGCAGTAATCAGAAGAAGATACAACACAACACGGATTGGTTTCAAAGACTCAAATAAATGGCACACATTATACACGGCAACATAACACATAAAACAAACTTAATAATTACACCAACCGTCCAATCAGTGTGATCAGTGTGTTAATGCCAAAACAGAAAATGAAGTGGACTGCGCACTCAACTGAGTGCAGCTCAGTTAATAAATAACATGCAGTGAGGCTGAGAGTCTTTTGATTAGGCAGTGTGAAATCTCTAAAGTGGACAAAGGGGTGAGGAGAGGTATCCCATTAATGTCAAAGTGTGTATCAAGGAGAGCTAGAGGGCAACAACAGCTCCCCCACTGCACAGATTTGACTACGGAAGATTTGTCAAAGACAAGTAGCTCCTTATGAAATAATATGCTTCCGACTGTGAAGCTCATGCTTGTCATTTGGCAGAACTGCCTTCTACATCACAGCGCGGCAGGATGCTGACATTCACACCATGGAGCGAGTGTGATCAGCTCTCACCCAGGCAGATGAAAAGTGGTTTATATAGAAACTGAGAGGCAGTATCATATGGTTGCACCTGGTGACAGACTATGGTGAGAAGTGAGCCATATTAAACCCAACAACTCACTGTTAACGAGAGCGCTTCTACTTCCTTTGGCGTTGAAACATCGTGTTTGCTTTAGATATTTTTAGTCGTTTTCATGCCACATTTTATTTTATCCACGTCTGAGTCACAGCAGAGTAAAAGAGAAAACACCACTTTAAAGTTGAAATCATCAGCAGTTGTTTTTTTGAACTAGCTATGTCTTTCAGCTCCCAAGGAGCCAGTTCAAAGGGGACGCTGACTCATGTCCTCCCCATCTACTTTGGCCTCGATGAGAGTGGAGGGTCATTAACTTGCTAACAACGGGAGAGGAAAGACAAGAGTGTCTGGACACATCACAGTCTAACAACCGTCATCTCCTCCACAACTGCTGTAATGCTCTCTAGTGTGATTTTGCTCACAGACGTGAAGCTGGGCACCCCATCATTGGACATTACTGAGTACATAACATTGTTATCGATGGCCAGATGTGATCTGCAGCAGGGAGTATTTCTCTTTCCTCTGAGGCTTTGTTCTTGGCCCCTTTGCTTCAGGTGTTTTCTGGGTGGATTGATGAAGGTTGCATTGTGCAGAGGAAAGATCAGAGATTAAAAAAAGCACATATTAACCACAGATATTCCGACTCAGCCAGAGGAAGCATCGTGCCACTGACGTCTTGGGTACTCTGGTGAAGATACAGGGGGCAGTGTTATCTCACTGATGTAGCTACACCTGATTCGTCTCTGCTGTCCTATAGAGGCCCCTCAGAGGGCTGACTGAGATCAGCACTGCGTTTTATGTCTGCAGTGTTACTGCCTCATAGTCGTGACTGTCCCTCAGTAGCTGAAAGGTCACAGTGAACGCAGATGAAATCTGTGATTTACTGTTGCGTTTACTGCATTTTGTTATATTGTGTTAGGGGAGGTTAAGAACTATACTACGACAGCAACTATTATCAGTGTAATCTTTTTGATTACTCTGGTAAGTTTTTGTATTCATTGATTATTTTATTTTATAAAATTATATTAATTATAAAGAAATATTCAAATTTCAATGATAAAAAATGCAAAAGACAGCATATAGACACATTTAAAGTACGGAAACTATCAACTTTCTCCCTAATTAATCTATTATTGAAATTCCAGTCAATTTTCTGTCTCATTAGTTGACTAAACGATTAAAATTTACAATATACAAATCTCTAATTTACAGTTCTGAATATGCATATGAGTTAAATAACGTTTATACCTTGTTGAATTCCCTTATTAAGTCTAACCCACGTCAAAGGAGAGAGGTAGATAAAGATTTTTAAACATATCAAAAAGATGTTCGTTATAATATGCCGTGCAAAGAGTGTGAAATATTTGACTGCTCATCCATCACAACAAGAAACATCCAAGCTCTTAACACCTCATTTTATTGTCCCAACATTCAAAAGTACAAATAATTCAAACACAACAGTTTTATGAAAAAGAAAAAACAAACATTTACAGCAAGATTTTTATTTTGTTTCCAGTTTCAGAAATGACCTAAACTAGCAAGGATAACATGAAGTCATTCATCGCAGTAATTGGATTAATAATAAGAATAAGAATACTAAGAATAATAGCAATAATAATCATAATAATCATCATTGATAATTGTTAAGTAATAACATAAGCAGGAGAGAGTAGAGAGAGCCGCGGCCATGGGGCCCTGTGAACATTTTTTCGTCTTTTTTGTCTTTAAAGATTTCGTTTATAGATTTTTCAGATAGTAAACAAACACGTCTCAGGAGGAAAATGAAAACTGACAAGAAGAGCCTAGTTCCTCTGTTCACCTTCCCTCCTCCACTACTGGCTGCGTTGTTCCTACTGGCAGGCTGCCACTATAAGGCGCTACAGGGGATGGTGTGAGCCATAGGGGTTGGGCATAGAGCGAGGTGACGCAGCCCCATGTTTCAAACACCCTGACATGCACACACTTTCACACACAAACACACACTGTCACACACACGCACACACACACACCAACCACACGTGCTCTCTCTGCCACACATGCGCGCGCGCACATGCACTCAGGGAGACACACACACATATACTTTTGTATATATGTGCACGAAACAACCAAATGCACAATCACACACACATAATCACAAACACTTAACATATGTATATACTGTACATACGCACATTTGGATTCCACGCTAACAAACATATGAGGACAAACGCACAACACGCTCACAGTTACATAAAGGAACATGCATACAAACATGCACACATGCGCGCACACACACTCACATGTGCACACAGGGTCTAGGCGGAACACAGGCACGCATCGTAAGAGTTCAAAAGTCATACAGTGTAGGAAATTAGTTCACACATCAGAACAACATTCTACTGGGGTCGTTGCATAATTCAAGCTCCCAACGGCGGCGGGGAGCATGAAGGGGTCTGGTTGGTTGGTGGGCGGGTGGGTGGGTTGGTTGGTTTGTTGCCGTTATGACGTTAGAAAACTATGTGATTGGATGGCGCAGATGATGACTGGATAAGAATGATGATATAAGATGACCCGGCCTGTCAGATGACTGAGGTGTGAGAGAGAAGGATGTACTTATGCGAGCATGCGTCTGAGTGTTTAAAATGCTCTCCACACACCTCCTTCATGTTTTCAAGTCTTAACAACAAACAAAAAAAATCCAATTCCGTATATTTATACTTCTGGAACCATTCCCTTACCTTTCACCTTTCAAAATATATAATATATATCATATTAGAGTATATAAAATATAGAATCGGTACAATCCCTTTTCATACCTCCAGAGTACTTCTTAAGTATAGCAACAACTGCTGTAAATAACAGTTGGTGTGCAATGGTAACAATTTCTCATTTTTAAAGATTTGTTGGTATGTCATTTGAAAACATGATGAATATTTTTAAAAATAAGTTTTGACTCTTAAGTGATTTTGACCGATTTAGTCCAGTGCAATGAATGACCCTCAAACAACAATGGGCATTTGTTCCTTTTTAAAATTTATCTGCCCAAGCCTCCAAAGAGCTGAATGTTATATAAAATGTTTTACTGAAAACTGAAAACTATGCTTTCAGACCCACATTTTTGCATAAGGTTTCATCACAAAGCGGTAGTAAGTGGAGGGAGGGTGTGGACGGAGTGGCTTTTTAGAACTACACAAACTTATCACAGGTTATATTGAACCAGAACGACTGTTTATAACATTCTATTAAGACTAAACTTTATTGAAAAAGATCTAAAGATTTCATTTTAACAAGACAAGAAAAAAGCAATAGCAAATTTAACTATTAACTAGGTTATGCATAGCGAGTAACTGTTTCTAGTAATAAGGGAAGAGCGTCCCCCAACCCTCCAGACATTTTTTTCAGTTTTCTTGACTTTTGATTTTTTTATATTGTAATTTTGATATATTGGTACAAAGCACAAACGTACTAAAAGTTCTCTCAGTGCAGTGGACTACTGGAAGAGCCTCTCCACTAGTCGCTTTGTTCCCTTTTGCTCAGAAACGCCCCCTCCCTGTACCAGAATCACGCAAATACACAGACAATGAAACAAATAAATACATAAATACACAGATAAATTAATTGATTAATCAATAAATATATAATAAATACAAATAAATAGAAAAATAAATAGTTTAAAAAATAGATAAGTAAATAAACTGCTAAACAAATACAGTTATATTCTAAGCTTTTGTTCGGTTTCTTTTGCCGCGGTAGCTAACTGAAAGTTAATCCAAATCTTTTTTTTTTTCTCCACAAGCAACATGACAACAATTGAACAGTTTCCTCACAAGTTTTTCTAAGTAACTGAACCACCACTTCATAATAAGTTGTCATATGAAAAAGACAAGCTCAAACAAAAGAACAGTGACAACTCATATAGTACAGTAGATATTGTAAAACAAATGTAGACTATATATGTATATATATATCATCTATTTGTACACAGCAAATAAAGACACAGTTGTCATAGATCCTTTTTAAGGAAACAAATATCTAGACTAACGGAACTAGCTAATCATCATTTAGTTTTGACAAACGTTTCACGCTCAGCAAGTAACCTAAAAGTCAGCAAGCCAAACAAAAAAATACAAAATAAAAATTTGTTCAGTGATTCTTACACGGCCCAAATTCGTTGATCTGGTTATTCAGCAAAGAAATAGTCTCACCAGATTTTTGGGCCAACAATAAACAAATAACTATAAACAAAGAACAGCAGCTCAAGTCAATGCCAACATCGAAGTATTTTTTTTCTTTAAACAACACATAGAACAACAAACTTGGATATTTAAGATATGTGAATAATGTAGTATAGCACCTACTGTTGATCGCTAAAAGGAAGTTCTTTTCAAATGTAAGTTCACAAACGCAGAGCGAAGAAAATGATATAGATAATGTATAGTATGCTCTCTAAATGGATAGATGTGTATATATCTATTTACTGATATCCCATATTGACTGATGACAAAAACAGGAAAAACAAGTGGACAAAGGGTCTTCTTGCTTTGGGCTCTGGACTATAAGGATGGTTAGGCCTTAGAAAGACCCCTCTCCCTTCCCTTTTGGGTATCGCTGTTGAATAATTACGCACTAGTACACATGTGAAAAATTACCAAAATCACCTGCCTCAGTTTGCATCCCTTTTCACAAAACCTTCCATCTACAAAATCACTGCCAACTTGGAGTCCCCAAAAAACAAACAACCTTTGATCCTATAAAGTACCACGGCAGAACGACAAGACAAGGTGGTGCCCCCTCCCTCCCGCCCCGGCCCCCCCTAGTTAGCCAGTCAAAATATTTTTCTCTTTTTTCAAATCCAGATTCTTGTAAAAATTCTTCAATAATTATTATTTTAATTATCATTTATAAAAATAGATCTTCTTTCTCTTTATTTTTATCTTTTTCTAAACGCATTTTTTTCAAGCAAAGAGATCTTCTCTTTGGCAACAGTGTTATTTTTTTTTTTTTCTTAAATTACTGAACGTGTCATCAGGAAAGCTAACCCATCCCCTCCCTCACCCCATCTCCCTGAACCCCTGTGAGGAAAGACATTATGTTTTGTTTGCGATACAAAACAAAAACAATGTTAGAAATTCTTTTTTTCTACATCAGAGTTACTGGGATTGTGGAATCCCATCTATAATCGATAAGGGGAAGTTTTTGATACACACTAAAAATGAATGAATGGTTCACCAATTTAAAAAAGAGCCCCCTCCCTTTCACCGACAGGGAGGTATATAATACTAACGACAGTGGATCCGGATTTACAAAAGAAAAACAAATCCTGAATCAAGACAGAGAAAAGGTTTCAATCTAAAAAGGACATTCTCTTCTCTGAAATAAGGGGATACAGGGATTTGCTACTGTTTACACAGAAGAGAAAAAATCATTTTAACAACCACAACAAACAGAATATACAACAAAGAGAAGCCTGCATTATCACAGGAGCTTCCAAAAACTCATGAACATTTTCATCATTTCATTTTTGTAATACTTAGGCAACATTGGCTTATAGGTCCAAAGTTATAATATAAGCCATTTCTAGTTCAATTTGTTTGATGGTTTGTCGGTTGCTTTGTGTTCCGGTTGGAGTTTGAGTTTGCTGCGTTGGATGGCTGTAGTAGGGTGGTAGTAGTGACTGAAGGGGCTAAGGGACGGGTGGAGGTGAAGAGGGGGGATGGGGAGGGGGTGTTTGGGGGCAATTTTGGAGCAGACAAAGTCGCGGGGTAACTGCTTCTATCTGTTAAAGTTCAGGACTTGTGTGTCTTGTTAGTCTTGAAGGAGACTTGCAAGACGCGGTCGCCCAACCTGTAGCCGTTGAGACTGGCGATGGCCATGGCTGCCTCGTCGTAATTCGTCATGGTGACGAAGCCGAAGCCTTTGCACTTGTTGGTGTTGAAGTCACGGATCACCTTGACATTGTTGACTGCGCCGAAGGGCCCAAACAGCTGCCAGAGCACACTCTCATCCGAATCTGGGGACAGGTTGTACACAAAGATGCACCAACCGGTGCCCGTGTGCCCGGGGATGTTCATGCCGACTAGGCTGGTCATGCTGTCAATAGTGATGGGGGAAAACCTGAGAGGAGAGGCAGAGTGGGGAAAATGGAGGGAGAGCAGAAAGAAGGGAAGAGAGAGAAGAGCAAGTTTTAATTGAACAGATTAAGGCATACAGTGAAACTCAATGTCTGACATGAAATGGCCATAAACTGGTGAAAAACCTATCTCCATCTTCTTTTTTGAGAGGCAACATTTTTAAATAGAATCCTCCTTGCAAATCTAAAAACTTGCCATAACGCTGACCTGCATAATACGCTACTATCTACAGCCATATTACAAAAAATAGCTTAAAAACATCTGTAAATGTTTATCGATCAAACCACAAAAAATGATCTGCAAGCCAAATACACATATTCACTAGAATTAGAATATGTATGGATATTTACTGTATGTGTGTGTGCGTGTTTATGTCTAAATGCATGACTAACTATGTGTATCTGCATAGCTACTACTAGATTCTCCCTGAGCAACTCAATTCTGAAAGGCCTCCTGTCACGGATGATGACAGTGCTGCGTGCCGGGCTATATTTGCTGAAGGAGATGCAGGCGAAGGTTCTCTCTTTGTGTCCTTAAGTGGCTCCTTTAGGAGCTAAATTGCAGGAAGTTGTTGAATTAAACCGTTGCTAGAAATCCATCAAAGATCATGCACCAGTCTGCTAAATCTGTTCTCATTCGCCTCATAATCTTCTCCTTTTTTCTTGTGATGCAAGAGATTTGAATCCTCAGTTGACTTCACTTAATTGCCTTTCCGCTCAAAGGAAAGGGAAAGGAGAAAAAAAATATCCCCACTTTTAAATAAAAGGTAAATGAGATAAAAAGGTTCATTTCTTATGCCACCTCTCTCCAAGACACGACTATAGGCATTATTGGGCGTGCTTTAATTGAGATTTCCGCTTTGCTGCAGCTGTCTCAGAGGATGCTGCTTTCTTAAGGAAAGGGAGGGAGGGAAGAGGGAGCAAACTAAATGGAAAATGGAAGCACTTTACAGCCCAGTGGCATTAAGGTACAAAGTGTATTCCTCCCACTCCTCCCGCAGTCTGCAGGGTGTTCTGTTCTGTTCTATTCCAGAGCTCGTGGCACTGATCGATAGCACTGCTTGCTGCTCGAGGCCCCCAACCCTCTCTCTCAAGCGACTATATATGGCCGGCAATCACTACGACCTTCCTGCATGACTTTGGTCATGCAGAGTTTGCTTCTGGCCATTGCAGTTGCTGTTGCTGTGGACGCTAATACAAACGCCCAGGGTGGTTAGCTCATCGACGGCTAGGTCTCTCTGCACTGATTAGACTTCTTTTGATTAAATGTTCTAGTATAAGATAAACAGATTATATTTCTGTATCTATCTCTATGATTAAGACAATACCCGTGAAAAGATTATAGTATTATAAATCTATATGATTGAGACACAAGGGATTTTTCATAATCACCACAGGGTTGCTGCAGTAGCAATCTGTATCATAATGGGCTCTAAATCATTTGTCTCATATCTCAACATGGCCTCAATGTCTTGTTGAAGTGATTTAAAATTTTTCTCCAACGTCAAGCAGGTGGAATCTTAACGGGCCTCTTCACGCCGAGGCCTTGTCTGACATGCTCGGCTGCTTTCAGGCCTTTCCTGCTGGGCTTAGAAAAAAAAACAAAAAAAAAAAACTTGGGTGGTGATTTGTATGCAAAAGCTGGAGTATGTGAAAGAGGTTTGTGAGAGTGTGACGGTTTTGGAGGCTAGCTAACACTGCCACTGCGAGGATGTCGAGGTGAATGCGCCTATATGTGTGTGTGTCTGTGTGTAAATGTGCATGCGAGTGTACCCATCAGAGCGGGACCGAAACACTAACCAATGTTACAGACGAGACCAGGGGTTGCATAGCAACAGTGTAGCTGACCAGATATCTATTCTGTACTTTCTAAAGCCACCATCTCCAGCTCTCAACACCTTTCTCCTGTTTTCTTTTTAAATAATAACCTCTGATCACTGAAAAGCACTTCTGACTTGAAACACTTTTTTCACCTTAAAATTATGTTAAGACTCAGACTCAGAGGGCACAGTGCTTATTGGGTATGGGAGGCACTACAGGAAGATTTCCCTCAAGCTAAAACTTCATCTCCGTTTGAGTTGCTAAGCTGACTTCAGATGGTGTCCCCTGTGCTTGCAACATGCAAGATGCCACCGTCAGCACATGAAACATCTATCACCACAGTGGCTGCTGCTCTGGGTTATGTAATTCCTATGGTAGCGAGAAAGCAAAATGAAACATGGAGGCGAAAAGGAAGGAATTCGAGCAGAGCAGTGCCGAGCAAAGCTGGAGCTGTCTGCAGTGAAACAGCATTTCCTGTTTCCAGCAGGGATCCAGGTTCATCCAGCCTCATCCCAAGTGCTCGCTGAACATTACCTAATCTCAGCTGGTCAAGTCAAGAAATTAAGGCAATATATAATTTTGTCATGGCTTCTGCTGCACAGATGTAAATTAATCGACGATCAACGATTGTGGATATACTTGATAGTGGATGTATACAGGTTTTATTCTAATGATGAAGTGACAAATTTAAAGTTTCTAAAGAGAAACTGTTCCCAAGCTATAGCTGTGAGTGACAAGGCAGGAGAACCTGAATCCGGTAGAAAAAAACACACCTAGAAATTAGGAGCTTTACACCAGAGAACAAAATCCATTCAGTACACAGAAACAACCCAAAACAATCCAAACAACACCAGCACTTGTCATAATCAAAACAAAGCAAATTCATCACCACTGAAAACAAAGACTGATTGTTTTCTGTTTTTTTTTTTTTAATACCTTAACTTGTTGGTAGGGATTTAAAACCAACTCAAGCTTACGAGGGAAAAAAATAAACAAATCAAAGAACCAAAAATGCAGTTGACCTTGAACGAATTGTCAAACGCAAAGTGACTGCAAAAATACAGGGAAACATAAACTAAAAAAAGAACAGAAAAAAGGATATTGAAAAATCATTGAGTCAACATGGACATCTGGCATTGGGTGAAGTTTTTAATTACCTCTTTACGCCATAGGCCATATTAAGCAAATTGTCCAGCCTGTAAAGAGAAGGAGGGTTCTGGGGTTAATGGTGGGCAGATGGTCGACTCACTCAATGGAACTAATGTTAAGTCCCTGTAGGAACTGCATGGTCCTCCTCACTCAAGAACAAACAAACCCATCTATAGTTGGCCCATTACACTGAGGAGCCCCACCAGAAAATGCTATCATCACTTAATAAAGCTACAGTACCATCAGTATGGTCGGCACTTGCTCGGTCAGTCACTGCACCTCTTCAGCGTAGCTCTGCACCGGCTAATGCCAGAGCAGAGTGTTACAGGCACATTGACATTACTGAAGGTGTGGCCATTTATTTGTTATACAAGACTAAAGCAGTGGACTGGTCACAGTTCAGTATTACAGTCACATAAAGAGGACTAATAGCGGCGGGGTTGGCGCATAGCATGGCACTCGGCTATACTAGGATGCTAGGCTAGCCATAGTGCTACGCAATGGAAAATCATCGCCTTTTTTAGCGTGCAGTAAATTGAACGTCGATATCCATACCGCCATATTGATGGTTTATTAGAAGATGGACGTTAATAATAATAATTAAAAAAAAATATTTTCATAAACTATGCTCTAATTTGTGTTAACTCAACTGAGAGAACACCTGAGATGACAGGAATGGTCCAGAGTTCTGTCAGTGTAATGGTTTGGCATTTGAATAATGGTGAGCGAGAGAGGTGATGATGATTAGTATGTTTTCTATGAGGTGGACCAACAAAAACAACAACAACTGAAGATTAAACTAGCCATGAAATTGTGAATGTCTGTCTTTGTGGTCGGGGTCAACCTGTTAAGTGCTAACAGGTCAGGTGGAATGGCTGAGTGTTAGTCAGAGAGTGTCCTCTGCCTAGGGTTAGTTTTGGGAAATGTTGTGGTTTCATAATAAGTTCAGCCCTGTGTGCTACAGCCATTGCAGTCAGCCACAGTAAACCGCAGTTTTATTGTAAGTGTGTGTGTGATTTAAGAGCCAGACTTCAGAAACCTGTGGGCTGTACGAAATGATGGCCCTCTTGGATAGATGCAGTCTGCTTGGTGACTCAATGACCTTCATTCCTCACTTGGGTCTGGCCTGTCTCATGTCTTATTAACTCCTCTGGCCTAATGGACAGGGCCCACGGCTTATTGAGCAACAGCTGGCCAGCGACGCCTCGTTCCTCTTGAAAACACCACAAACTCTGTGACTTTGACTCGACTATCAGGGTTGTTTCTTTCAATCAACAAGGATTTGCTTTCTTGCAACAAAACTTCTATATAATATTTATCAAAAGCTGAGCATTAAAATCGTATTGAAAATTGTATTGTACACAAAATAACCCAGGTAACCACTCTACAATTACACCATTTAAAAGCAACACTATTATTTTCTTATTTGATATACGCACAACTTCATTATTATTTGATTGCAATTAAGAAAGCAATTAAGCTTTAAGGCTTGCAATAAATAACCTGTATAATTATAATAATCATAATACTATTTATATTGATCATTTGAATTTACATTGCATGTTAGCAATAACACATCAGTAATCTTCTAATCAGGGACAATTTAACACCGCAACGCTAGGTAATTGTAGTACTTTATAAATCCTGTGGAACTCTGGGTAGTGAGGCTCGGGACTGAAGAGCACTGTTATAACCTGTGTTTTAAAATATTATTTTAATGCTCTAATACTTTGCTCACATTGACATTTTTAAAATTGAACTGTTTAGGATGCATTCAAATGTTTTTAACGTGGATATAATGTCATATTGTGACACATGCTGACATTTAAACATAAGCTGAGTAAATTTACATAACCTTTTCACATTTTAAGTAAACGTTTTGACTATATTGCAAGGACTACTTATGATCTAGGTTCAACATGTGTCAGTGCTGTAGCACTTTTCTCACTTAACATTATCAGAAAGTATGAAAGCAACCCTGAAGCAAAGAAAAAAAAAGTACAGAAAAGGATATATGGAATCATTAAAGCAGTAATTAGCCCATTACGTGGGAAGGGAACAAGCAGGCTGCTTTGTGGGTAAATGAGTCAATTGGAGAGGATGCTCAGAGGAGAGGCGCTCCAGGCCCAGGGAGCACGAAGACATCTGCTGGCCGCCGGGCCATTGGGCCACAACAAAACAACCTGCTGCTAACACGCTCTCTCTCTCCTTCCCCCAGTACCTCTCTCTCTCTCTCTCTCTCTCTCTCACACACACATGTACGAATGCACACTGATGCACACTCACCACGCAAACACTCGTGCAGCTTTTCACACTGCCTCTCCAAGCTTGATATAAACAATAGGGCTTTTGTGCTTTCTCTCAATGCATGTTAATGGAGGAATGGGCGTTTTTGTCTTTTCTTCTTTGAAACAAAAATCTTTTCAATTAAAATTGGCTCCTGCCCTGGATATAATAAGGCTAATTTGCTAATTAGTACCATTAGTTAACGACAGAGGATCGGAAACGAGCCGGGATCTCGGGCTTGGTGTATTGTGTTTGCGTCGATTATGTTTGCTGTCTTGGAGAGGGACCATACAAGCACATTATACGTTAACTTGTGTTCAACAGGCCCATGTGATTTAGTCACACAGGATAGATGTAATTATAACTGCAGCAGGATTGTACTGTATGTAAAGTATGTAGAACAGGAACAGGAGTATCAATTTTACAGTTTCATTCTCAGTGCTAATTATTTGATTTAGTTTCAGGCATAGTAAAACATTTTTGCTTCATTATTTTTATTTTTTTTGAATACATTTTAACTTTAAACATACTAATATTATACATCTTAACTTTATTTCATTTTTAGAAGTTGTATTAGGGAAAACAATGTAATTTTGCACTGTTGTCCATAAAAGATTTTTAAAAAAAAGGGAAACTGTGCACAGTTCTAACTTTTAAAGTGTGTAGGTTTTAGTGGAGGGCTTTGGAGCAGAGAGCAAGAGCACAGGGACACAGTGAGGAAGTGTCCTGTGGTTGTGAGTTGTGATGAGAAGCGACAGCTCTCCTGCGGAGCCTGTAAATTGGCTTGGCGTATCACAGACACACAGCCACGCTACATCGCTCAGGTGTCACACCAGGGAAGCCGCTCCAGAAGAAAAATACCTTCCAAGCTCTGACTTTGATGGAGAGTAAACAGCACGACCGGCTTAGTGTTATTGAAAGAGAGAGGAAATTGTATAAGCACATATTCTGTCTCCAATTCTGAAACACTCTTGTCGGATCGGATGATGGAGCGTAATGTCATATGATTACTTGTTTTTTGTAGTTGAGGTGACCTCGAGGAGTAAGCTCTAACCATCTGTAGGTGTCGTTTATCATTTAAATTAAAGAAAGATTGTTTGTTTGTGTCATTAGTGAGTGACAGGAAATGACCAGGTTGGATGCCGCATATACAGTATGTCAGTCATATACTGTATATGATGTTAAGTGATAGCTTGTTGTGCAGATTATTGACCTGGGCAAAAATATCTTTTTTTAATGACTTCAGACAGCTTCAGGTGCTTCACATGTACTCAGCTTAATGAAGTTGAAACAAGGTTAAAACCCAAATCCTTAAATTAATTTGGGTATTGTTTGTTTTAATTTGCCCATTGCTCATGTTATTTAAGACATCTGTCTCTCTTACATAACTTCCATTTCTATACAGTATTTAATACAGTAGTATGTCTTGTATTATCTTGTTAAATATATATTTTATATTAGTAATGTGTCTCAAGTCAAACTACAAAAATGTACTGCAACATTATGGTTCATTGCATCAATATCCAGAATTTGGGTTTTGCAGCAAGAAAGACAATGAAGTGCATATTTGTCGCTAAACATTTATATTATCTATAGCCAAATATATGTTTTTGCCCAGGCCTCACAGGGAATATTCTGGGAAGTGTTGGCTCGATGGCAGCATGATGAAATGAGGGGAAATACGTAGTTGTGAACGACAGAACCCCACAGTCTCTTATGAACAGTTCCTCTCTGATCTGGGTGGACCCACACAGAGCACTCACAAGGCCTGTTTTATTGACACCTGCACCAGGTGCACAACTCACATCTGTTGTTCAAAAGGGGGACGTATTTGCTGGAATAAATGTTCACAGGAGAAAAGTTGCATCATTGTTGATACACAGACGTGGCTCTATGACTCACGCTCTCAATGTGTAGGCGTTACATCCCCTGTTCGAACAGTGTAAATTGCATTTGGTGCAAATGTTTTCCAAATCAGGCCTGTTGTTTAGAACAGACGGGTTTCCTTGATTAAATGCATTTATGGTCACATAAACCAGGAATAATTGCTAGCAAGTTTGAGACTGATGACTGATGGCATTAAAGGTCTCATATCCACATATGAAATAGCAGTCCCGTTCATCATTTAATGATGTCAAACACAGTGATAGTGCAGAAGTTTTTCAAATGTTAATCACACTATCAATCATACCACATTAGAAGACATGTTTCAGAATACATGAAATATAATTTATGGGTATAAACTTCTACATTTGTAAAGTTTGAGGATAAATAGATAAGACTTCCTTGCCATTATTTTTAACTTGACTTGAACATATTAACCTGGAGATCCCCAACCTTTTGAGCAGATGGCCACAGTGACCCCATTCTTACTCTTTTTTTTTCTAATGTCGAGGGCACTTTGTGTTTCATTTTGTTACATCATCGTGTCTCTGGAATAGAGCTGTGAAGCGAGAGGAGCTGCTCACTCAGAATCCCCATTATAATCCACTGGTTAATGCCAGAATGCTATACGTTTATGTCATGCCATCAGTTTTAAGTAGTTTAACTTTGTTGCTCAGAAATCATGTTTTTTTTTTGTCACTTGACTCTCCAAACACTACAATGCCCATGAGATTCGGCTGCTGTTGCTATGGAGAAGAAGCCAGAAGCCAATCAAGAGTGTAAATCAGAGTGGTAGCGAATTCAAAACACTTCCTTGTCACAGCTGTGAACAAGACAACGTTATGGTTGCCAAATGGTTACAATTGCTCCGAAATTTACCAAGAATTCGAAAGTTAAGTCATTTAATTGCTCAGCAGCGCAATCTTGAGTTGCCACTTGCTGTTATTAAGGCACATGACAAAATTTTGAGCTCTGTGAATACTTCTGACCAAAATGCAGCATGGGAGCCATAGTTTAATTCTCGCCTTATGTTTGTATAATGTATATAAGCTGGAGAAAATGGGCCTTTGACTTCTGGAAAATCCTCCCACTTTGCAGCTCTATGACAAATTTTAATTTTTCAGTGGGGTCACCATATGAATACGAAAAAACCTTAGGGTGGGTCAGCTCACAAGGTTGGGAATCTTTGCATTGCTATGCACCTTAAAAATCACATACCAATACAAATGCTGTGAAAACACTACCCAAACCCTTTTCCCACCCTATACTGTCTCTTCTCCTCCATGACCATCTCCATTCCCCGCCCCAACACTCACCTGAACCTCTGAGCCTGGTGGTGAAGGGGACCTGGGTATCGGCGATTGGGGGACTGGTAGAGTTGTGACAGAAGGGCTTGACTGGTCTTCTGGCTGGGGTTGTTGGCGAACTTGACCGTGATGGGCTCTGCGGCACCTGATGGCTTCTGTCCATTCAGGCCCTTGATGGCCTCCTCAGCCTCTATCCTCTTATCAAAGCGGATGAAGCCCACACCTCGGGAGCCACCTGCGGGGCCAGCAGATCACAAACAAACAGAGGCCCCTTTTACTTCACAGGGTTTAGACAAAACAGCTGTGATCAATGCATTCCTGCTATGTGTTTGGCTAATTTTTGTGTTTTTCCCACTATGACAACGTTAAACACTATATTCCCAAGTAGTCTTTATATATTTGTGCATGGCACAGACACATTTTGACTACATTTTTGTCCACAGGAATTACAGGTGACAGTGGGTTTCACAAAGCGGGCATAACTAAACACAAAAAAGCTGTAAAAGCAAAAAAAAAAAAAAAAAAAACACAGCTTGATAAAATAATTATCAGCAAACTTCATTGAGATAAAATAAGCTTAGCTAACTCTAAATGTGGCAGTAAGCATTCAAAATGTTCTTATTATTCTAAGTTCACCCATCTTGCCCATCCACCCCACCCTCCTGTGAAAATAAATCTGGTGTGCTGCACACAAAGATTTACAGTAGGTTTGGAAAAAAGATGCAAGACAGAGATGAATAGTATAAAAGTAACACACACACACACACACACACACACACACACACCAGCTGTAGACTGAGCATGTCGGGCTGTATTGTGGCATTGACCCTGTGTGCTTAAAGCCTAACAGTCCATTCTTCGTTCATGCTAACTCCAGCCACAGTCAGCCGTACACACACTCTTTATGCATTGTTCTCAGTGACATTTGAGCCATTACCTTGGAGATATTTTTTGACTGCCACCTGAGAGGAACATTTAGAGATGTGGCTTCCTGGGAGGTCCTTTATTGGTGTCTGTGAATGCTGTGTGTGTGTTTTACTGACTGTATATATATGTATATATATATGTGTGTGTGTGTGTACACGTGCACTGGTATCTATTAATGGATGCTGTGCCTTGTTTTAATGAGGCTGCCTAGATGGCCCAGAGGATGCTCGCTCAGTGACAGCAGCACTCTGCCGAAGAGACTATTTACATAATACTGTGTGTGCACACAGGCATGTCTGTGTGACTGAGACTGAATAAAAGAGAGGCAGCCAGAAAGAAGGGAATTTTGTGTTTGAGCATCATTGTGTGCAGTCTCTTTCTCACACATAAAAAAACCTCCTTATTGTTATTCCACATTTTTGTACATGCCATCCCTCACCCATCTCTTTTTTATACTTCCTGTTGGCTTGTCTCATGGTACTTGCTCTCTTGAATTCTTATTCCGAGAAGCACCTTGACCGTCTCACTCCCCCTTTTGTTCTCGTTTTCTCTCCAGGACACAGGCAGCACAAGGTTATTTACTTTGCAGCCAAGCTGCACAAATAAAAGCCACTCTTTGATGCAAATCAAATCATTGATGAAAAATCTCTGTATGTGTCCTTATAAGTCTCATATTGGACATAAAATCAAGAGAATTTCAGGTCAAGCTTGTTATTTTGTTTTTGTTTTTTAAAAAAAAATAAAATTAAAATCTGGAAGTTTACTGCTGCTATTTGTAATATTTAACAAATGGTTGTTCTAAAGAATTGGATTTAAAAATTATATAATACTTAAATATGGCTGGAAGTCAGATTTTAGAAGTACAATTTACAGTACAAACACTGTAGTACCTTTTTTTTTCACTCACTTAGAGGGACTAAGAAGCTCATTTGCACATTCTCCTCAATTTTCTCGCCTCCTTCCAATACTGGAAGCATTTTCCTAGCTGTCAACACTGCAAAAGGACCTAATTTACTCTAAGCTGTGGTGATCAGTGTCCTCTTGCAGCAGTAAACAACTTCTGGTTGCAGTAGGGACATAAATCCCATGTGAAAATTATTTAAATCAATCTTTTCCTCTTTTATAAAAATTGGTAAACCCCCTCCCCCCCGAAAACAACGACTGTATGTTTTGTTAGGTGTGTAATCAACAAGGTTCTGACACAAAGAAACAATCTCAATTCACAGTATTAACTGACCACACACACACACTGCCATGCACAGACCTGAAATTTCCCTTCTGCCTGTTAGTTGATCTCATTAACTCCTTTTCAGTGTAAATTATTGTTTTATTAAAATTTCTTACACTTCTGGCTCCCTGTCCCCTGACATCCTTTCACAATTTCCCCTTCCTCACCTTCCTCTTGTGCCAGCTCTGTACCTGTACATTTTAATTAGCTTGTCAGAAGCAGAAAAATAACAATTCTAATGGGATCTACGCAGTGCAAACAACAACCGTTTCTGTTCCTGCAGTTTTCTTCATTTATTACTGTGGTTGTCATGCATGTGCTGTATGTGAGGTAAACTGTGGGTCACCACGCTCTCTATGGGCAGAGCTATAGCCAGTGACTGTGATTGGTTATGGACGTTAGTTAAGGAAGAGTACAGCATTGCTTATTCACTTCCTCCGCTGAGACAAGAGAGAGGCGAGAAGAGAGGACTGTATTTGTCCTTTTAATCCTCACAGTTGTTTGGCCTTGAGCTGCTCCTGAGCTTGTTCTGGCTGAAGGGCCCCTAGACATATGTTCGGCATACTGATAAAGGCATTGCACACACACACGCATGTATGGACACACGCACACACTTAGGCGATGCCTTGAAGAGGTCCTACTGAGAATGAAGTGTGAAGAGGGGAGTAGATTTGTCCATCATCATTTGCAATCATCTGTGACAGCTTTCAGAGCGTATGTGTGCTGTGTGTGTATGTCAGAAAGACTGAACATATCTACATGTGTTCTTTTGTTTGCTTAAGTGTAAACCAGCTACTCTTGTCCTTGAGTTTCTACAATAGTGAAGTAAGTCTACAGTTGAAGGTGGTATTGAGAAACACTCATTCAGTATCACTAGAGAAGAGGATCTGATCAATGTGCAGGAAAAATATCTAATGGTGGTGTTAAATGTGAACAAAGTTTGTGACGATGCACAAGCAGGCAGCACTGATATTCCTGCTGATTTGATTTGACCACCAACTGTTTCCTTTGTTTGTGGTGTTTCGCTTATACAGAGAAAAAAAGTGTCTTTACAAATATTTACTCAAGTTTACTTATAATGATTCCCCTGTAGGGACAAGCTGGTAATGCATATTAGTAGGATAAACAAAGCTGAACTTGAAGTGAGATTAAAAATGCGTTTGAAGTTTGATTTTCGTGATAGTTCCTCACATTTCTGCTACTGCTTAATGTATTTTTGTGTCTTGAGGTTCACTAGACAACACATTAGTATCAAATACTCCATAACTGTATTTTTATTGCAAGCGTTCGTTGCGGGATCACATCAAATCATTGATACTGATACAATGTAAAACTGGAAGATGAGCAGGATTGTGTATTGTGTTTACTCTTTTAGATTTCAAGCATTAGTTTGTTAGGATATGGTTAATATTGTTGAAATCTTTTTAGCAAAAATAAAATATACTAGTAAGACTCTCAAACTGTCTCACTTTCCTACCTACCCTCAGCCTTAAGCTGATGTGTTCCCACTGATGACAAAGAGTATACCTTGGCTCATGGATATTTTTAAAGGTTAATAGTGTTTTTTGTGCACTATTTTCAGTTGGGGATAAATGTATTTTTGGTGAACTCAAAATAAGTTACAGTGTTCATGGTCATGGTAATGGAGGAACAAGTGTAACGGCGTGGCTCATTGTGTTTTTATTAGTTGGACAACAATGAAGGTTTATAGCACAGAGGGAAGCTTTGGCTACATTTTCATGGGTTTGTTCAAAATAAGAAAAAACAACCATATTCTTAAATATTATCCAGGTATTTATCTAAGAGAAAACTACTTACAGATGATATTAATGGACTAGTTTTAAATAACAAATCTGCACCATGAATCCACACTGTCACGGTGTATTCAGCTGTTCATTACCTTTGTTGTGCCACATTAACTTATTAAACCTTGAAGAGTTTATTTTTCTCCTGCCAAACATTATAACAAAAACTAACTTGCAATCTATGAAGCAAGCTGCCAGTCTAGGGAGTCCAACCTAATGACTGTCCTTTCAACCAGCCCCAGAAGCCTAGGCTACTTATCAACGGCCAGCCAGCCATACAGACAACATTAGAGCACAATGTACTTACCAAGGTACAGCAATCTGTCTTTCTCACTCTCTCTCTCTCTCTCTCTCTCTCTCTCTTTCTGCTCTCCCTCTCCTCCACAGTAATCAACGGAGGCTTATGTAACTCTCTCTACCTGTGCTTATCTCTCTCTAACACACACCGACAGGCACATTGGCTGCCTTACTAATAACACGCTACCTCATTCCGGGGAGGGGGAAACAGAGGGAGAGAGGGGAGGGGATGAGGAGTGAGTGCCGAAGGTGGGGACGGGGAAGGCAGGAATGAAAGGCAGAAAAGGAAAGAGTGGGAACGAGGAGTGAGGAAGGAAAGGACAAAAGGAGAGAAGGTGAGAGAGGAGAATGTTAGGAGGTGACAGTAAAAGGATGATGATGAAAGGAAACCGTGCTATTCTTGCTTGCTCTTGCCCAAACAAAGCTGCTCTTTCTCTAAAACCCACTATCATTTCCCCCAACACTGACTGACTGACAGAGAGAAATGACTGCTCCTCTGAGAGACCAGAAGAGCAGAGAGGGGTGAGAAACCTGACTGCTAGGTAATGAAAGACACACACTTTCTTTTTCAGTTTCATGCAGCTAGTGCACTGTATCCTTGTAAGCAGGCCCATACACTCACCGAGACAGACACATACGCTGATGCCCGCATGCGTAAGCGAAATCTTAAAATGTTTTTAGATACTCCGCCGCTTCATCTCCCATTCTTTTATCTTTTACTTGAGGAGCTATAATGTGCCAACTGTAACAAACCATTCGACTTGCCTTTCCAAAAGATTTATAATATGGCAGAGGCAGAAAGAAACACTCTTCCTGCTGTCTTCTAATTATGTCGAAAAAATGCAATGTCCTTGTTTTAAGTAACATTAGTGTGCCTGGGTACAGATGGCGTTTGAAAAAGCCGCAAGAGAAGAGACGAAGAGACTTTGAAGAGTGGAGGTGCCCTGTGCTTTAGCCTTTGTCAGAGCAGCGCTTCAACCATCTGTCTGATGTGTGTGCGCGCATGTATCGATGAGCATATCTGTATGTGGTTGTGTGTGCATGCGTGTCGACTGCTGCAGAGACAGTACGCACTCCAAACATTACGGGAGAACAAAAAAAAACTAAAGGCAGAGAGACGAGAGATGATAGTACGAGTCAAGGGTGCAGTCATGCCACCTAGAGGGTGCACCTCTCCGCTCGTATTACCTTGACTGTTCTGTTCTCTACTACTGAACAGGCAGAGAACAGGGATTCAGTGTGATGTCAGTCTGAAGGGGAACATTCATTATTCAAGTCAAGAGAGGAGAGAATGTACCAACTCTACAGAGAAAGGGTAATTCCTTTGAGAAAATACAGTGCAAACATGAATGGTCTGAATACAAGAAGACACCAAAAACCAAACTGTAGAACCATGCAGGTTTGTGAGGGCTCCATTTTTATGGCATTGGAAAGACAAGCACAAGCAGCTCTAAGTAGTCACATTTCCATGACCTTGAAATGCGTGTTGTTTTGGTACTTTTGTACTCAACACAGCAGGTATGGCACAAAGGTAGAAGGAGAGGCAAAAAGAGACGAGAGTTTCATGCAAATGAGGCAGCAAGGTGAGATGTTGGTGTTTTGGCTTTTGGTTTTTGAAAATTGGCTTGAATAGGGCAGTGAGTGTAAGAGAGCTTGATTTTCACAGTCACATAACACACATGATTTTTGAGTTGGTCGTTTTGGTAAATTCACCAGAAATGCTTGACAAAAATGCAGAGCTACATTACAGGACTGAATAAACTGAACAATTTTGATTATATTCCAACCAAAAGTCACATTTAAATCAACATAAATATGTCCAATGTCATGTGATACAGAGAACGCTAGTAAAGCAGCCCATATTGCAGATTACTGAATGACTTTTACGACCCACATTGGTTTTTGGTAGTATGAAATCTTTCCCTTCCATTGAATAAATCATGACAGCCATCTAAAAGCAGCACGATTAATATAGGGGTCCAATCTGTTGCCTCTAACTTGAAAAAAGCCACACAAGGCACAGTCTTATTATGCACTTTAACGCATACTATGCATCTTGAGCAACCAACAGCAGGCTGCTGCAGAATATCTTCACAAATGTGTACACACAACACGCACACTAATCACAAACCAGTTAGTTATAACTTCCTGGGGACACTTTAGACTCTCTCCAATCTGTTTGTGTCTCTCTTACTTTTCTCATCTGAAAATACTGAATTAGAAGGGGCAACAGCTGCGTGTTTTCTGGCTTTCATTCTAAGTTATTTGGCAAACGGGTCTTTCAGTTACAACTAACATAGCTTTGGTTAAATTTTACGAGGTTGAGTCACGAAGAAAGTAATCTTCAGACAATTTTGGCAGCAGTGCCATTATTGTTGCATGTAAACATAATCAAATTTTTATAGCCTCCAACAGAGTCAGTAAATGCTCCCAACAGTTCTTGTGTTGATCACAGAGTCCAAATAAAAATGTATAACATTATGAACACCAAACGCAACATGACTGGACTGTCAATAGCTCCATAAGCATAAACTTAACTTTAAAAGGCACATCATGTGCTTTTTGGAAGCATATTTGTAATGCAGGGTGCCCGGCACTGAACTTCTCAAACAATGAAATGTGTTTTTTTTGTCTTGGAAGAGCGAGAGAGAGTTTTTTCTGAGTTCCAAAACAGAATACAGCTTGGCAGTAAATAATATCTGAAAAGCTTTCAAATATGGATGCCTTATATCAGCAAAAATTCAAGGTAACTCAAGATTCATTTAATGCCATTTTGATCAGGACCTATTTGTTTATCACACAACTTTAGCTCAATGCCAGATATCTATTCATTCAGCGTGCAAAATGATTTTGTTCTTAGTCATCTTGGTATTCATCGTCTTGAGCTGTATGATCAACACAAGCGACTTGTTACCATGGGAATCTTTCCCATTTCTACCCTTCATCCCACATGAAGGAAACTCAGCATCAGCCTTTTCACAGCCAGTCCTTACACACACACTGAGCTGAAATTTAGTTTCACATCAGAGCCAGCATTTGTAGAAACCAAGTATGTGGATCAATTATATTTGCAGTCATTGATCAGGTAAGCATTGACCTCTGCTCACACAGGTCCGGGATAGAAAACTAGGAATAGCCAACTATTGATCCAAAGTTGTCTCTGATATACTATCGGTTTCAGATTGAGGCTAGTTTAAACTGGCTGTCAGAGCACAAGATCATGGCCTGGTTGCCTTCCCTGGCGGTTAGAAGGAAAGGAAGGAGGGGGAATCCGACCTGCACTATTTGCACTGATAAAGAGACAAAATATGCTTATCCTTTCCGAAGGAATCGATAGACAGAGGAAGGGAGAGAAGAGGGCAAGGGGACAGAGGCAGAGATGGAGCGATATCCTTGTCAAGTTGATGTTGTGTTCGCTCTCTGAGTCTCTGGGGCAAGTTGACAACTTTAGTAGATTGTGTTTCAGCTGCCTCGGACTGTGAATGATGGTCACAGTGATGTTTTTAAAGTTTTTTCTTGTCTTTATGAACAGAAGAGTGACTGCAGGGTGCATCCTGTTGATGAGGAGGTCATTTAGAGAACAGACTTCATGTTCCCAATTTAGCAGAGCAGGGGCTGGGGATCATCAGCCCATCTGCCAATGGTCACTCGAGAACATCCGTTACTTCAACAACTTTATGTATCATTGCTGTCGCTATGTATTTCAGTCTGTGCATTGCTCCTCTCCACAGCCCACTCTATTTCTGTGGACAGAGTTTGGGTGTGTCTCAAGTAGAGAGAGTGAATCACTGGGTAAATTGTTTCCCACTTTTCTCCTATCAATGGAATTATTGGATATTCTGGTCAAAACTTCTCTCACCTGAAAACACCAGAGGAGAGGGAAACGGGGCTGCGCGCTTGTGCGACTTTGTCAAAATGGACGCACACTGTTACTGTAAGGTGAGTTCACTGACCAACAAGCTGGATGGACTTCAGCTGCTGTTGGGGTAAGAACAGCGACTTTTCGTCATCTTCTGTTTTATGCTTCACGGAGACGTGGCTGTGTAGATCAATACTGGACTGTGCGCTAGAGCTGGCAGGCTTCCAACATCTTCAGAGAGGATCGTGACACAGAACTTCCAAGCAAAACAAAAGGTGGAGGGATCTGTTTTTATACAAAGAGTGGTTAGTGTGATGTTGTCACAGTGATCCAGCAGCACTGTTCTCTTAAACTGGAATTCTTTTTCATAAACTATCCACCTTTTTACTCTGCCTGTGAGTTCTTTTCATTCATTCTAGTCTGTGTTTACATCCCACTGCAGGAGGCATCAGCTCCCTAAACATAAAGGCACAACTTCCTATAGTAGCTGAAGAAGTTCAACCTGCCAAAAACAATGACGGTGAACTTCTACACCTCCATCATTGAGTCCATCCTCACCTCCATCATCATTTGGTATCATCATCTGCTGCCACAGCCGAGGACAAGGGCAGACTGCAGTGTATTATTCATTCCGCTGAGAAGGTGATTGACTGCAATCTCCTGTCTTTTCAAAACCTGTACTCCTACAGAAAAGATTGTGGCACTTGAGTCACTATCCTCTGACAGGACCAAAACCTCATGCCACAAGAACAGTTCTTTCTGGAGCTGGCCTCATCAACAAGGCCCGGGGCCCTCTCTGACACTGACTTCCACCCCCCACCCTAGGCCTACACGTTACACTAACATTAGGTCTACCGACTCAATGCGTATTTCTGATTCTGAAGTTTTTAAAAAGACATAAATAAACTGCACTGCAAAAATAATTGCATTTCCTTGTGTTCTTCTTTTTCAGAGACATCATGAGACAGACTACCTGGACAGTGCACAACTTTTTGGACCACAAACCAGCTTGACACACACCACCAATCTGTCCGTCTCCCTTTATCTCCATCTTTCTCTGCCTCTCCTTTCTTGTTCTGTACTTACATTTTTGGCAGTCACAGGAGAGTTTTAATTTGCAGCCCATTTCTCTCTTAATGGCAGCGAGTGTGTGGGTGTGTGTGTATCTCTTGTGTGCGTATGCCTGTACAGTAACGGAGAGAAGAAAAAGATGATTCAATGATGCCAGCATACTACTCTCAGGGCCCTTCTAAAGTCCTCCATGTTTTTAATCACCAGCAACTCTAACATCTAATTGATCATTAACATTTCTCCTGCTCATCCTTATCCCTCTGGGGACACCTTGCAGTACATCTCTCTCCACATTATTATCATTTGTGTGTGTGTGTGTGCATACATGTGTGGATCTTTGTATGTTTCAGTTTTAATGCAGGTAGGTAATAGATAGTGTTGTAGTCAGGAAAGCAATTGTTGTAGTTGAGGGTGTTCGCAAGCTAACACCTCGTGCACTTTGTATAAAAGAGTTTACTGACCAGTGATAAATTTTACATTCTACAGGAGAAAAACTGTGTGTCTGGTCATGAAACCATGTTGTCAGACATATGTATTGCCACTGGTCTGTGAACATGGAACTACTAGCTACTAATACTATAATACTATAGCTAGATACTAGGTATAATGTATATAACAAATACACTGCAGTATTAGCATGTTGTTAAGTGTGTTATGGCTGGAAAGTGACATCACAATTTTGTGGCTCGTGTAATGCCATTAAAGAGAGGAATGTGTGAAGATTTGTTTAACCTTTTGGTATTAGCTGTAAGTCACAGGATGTGAAAGGAAGGTTTTGTGAAATAATTTTCTCAATTGAGCATTTCCCTTTGATCTGCGTGTTTATAGTATTCCAAACACCTCACACACGGCAGGCAAGAATGAACACATGGTAAATACATCAAAACCAGCACCAACTGTGTTGAGATTTGTTTTATTCATGGTATATGGCCTGGGTTGGGAAACTAAAAAACATCAGAGATGTGCACGTGACTGTTGTTAAACAGATATGTTTTCTGTCGCCTTGCTGTCTGTTGTGTGTCTATGTTCCTTTGTAGGGAGTCCCCTGGGTCTAGGAAGCATGGTGGCATGACAGGTCTGTTAGTAAAAACAGATCAGCAGGAGATGAGCCCACTGTGTCTAAATGTGTGCTGATGAGGGTAGGAATGGCCCCACATTTTTTCCTCACCTCTCCCTTCCGCTGTCCCCCTCCTTAGCTTTCCCTTTGCTTCCTCCCTCTTCTCATTTCCTCTCCTTCCCACGTCTTTGCTCAACCACGCTTTCTGTGACTTGCTTTTCTTTCCATTTTCTCTGCCGCCTCGTTCCCCCCTTGTCTGCGCTCCCCTCTGTCTCCTTTTCTCCTCTCCCTTCCTGTGCTTTCCTCTCTCCTCTCACCCTCTCTCTCCTCATCTGCTCAGTGTGTACAGACAGGCGTGCACTTCACCGCCAGCAGTGATTTATTCTGCTTAGGCAAATGAGTGTGGCTTACAGCATGCTGCTCCCTTTCTGCTTCATCAGTACACACTGCACATAACACTGGAGCAGGTTGCAGCCTGTAGGCACACACACAACCCCTGAAATGGATCTAAGAGACACGCTGGAGGGGTTCTTCTGCAATACAATGGGCTGATGTGATTCATTCCTGTGTTTTGGATGTAGTGGAATGTGTAATTGAGCATGTATATTACACAGCTTGTGGCTCTCATGTAATCATTGTTTTACCACGGCGCTCACAGCTGGGGCCATGGTCAGAAAAATCGTCCATTGAGGTCACTCACTCACTGACTACGTAATGATTGGACAATAAGGCTGGGAGATTAAAATCAATAAATTGTGATATTAATTAGAATACTTTCCAGATACTGGTACAATTATATCAAGATATGACAAATGCATATAAAATTAAACGATATAGATTATAGATTGAACTATTGTAATAACTTAATTATATCATACCTTTAAAAAACTAAGTTATGAAGTGCTTTACAATTCAAACGTGTAATAAAAGCAATGAGCTCCAGAACTTGGTTGCACTGATAGTTTTTCAAACTAATGCATGATAATATCACAATAATATTTCACAGAAACTATATTATAACTACATTATAATATTGCTGTATCTCATGTGTGACAGTAGGAAAGTCACTGCAGTTTCTCACTTCAATGTTTTATTTTCAGTATGTCATTTCTTGTCAATGATTTCAATGCATACTCTCTGCTTTCACTGTCAAGGTGAAAGAAGGAAGGTATGGTTCAGTGCTCTGTATAAATCAATCACATTTAGTGTGAATATGACTGACACATGGTGCTTAAATAAACTGGAGACCTATGTACACTTCAGTTTACTATTTTACAGTTTCAACAGAGACAAGTGCACAGAAATGTCTCACTTCCAGCTGCCATGTTTGTTTGGCTGTAGAAAATGTGTTGCTACTTGAGCAACGGGTAAAAATTGTTCAGCGCACAACATATTTACTGATACTTCCTGGCTGGGTTTTATTTATCCTTACTTAGATCTGTGAATCAAATGTAAGTATTCATATACAAATTTAACAACAGTGATGAATTAAGAGGCACAAATTGGACCTAATATTACTCTATTCAAATATTCACATGACCGCACAGCACATGCAAAAGACAGACATTTAACAAGCCATCATTGTTCATAATATGTATAAAATAATCTGTGTCCTCAGGAATCTTTATTTAACTGAATCAGGGACAAACAGTGTATTGATGTAAACACAGAGAATGCATGTGTGTGCTTTGTGTCTGGCTGATCATGTGTATCTGTGTGAAAGAGAGAGGAGGCGCTGCCCCATGGATACCTGTGACCTGGTCGACGAGGATGCGGGAGGTGATGATGCGTCCGTACTGGGAGAAGAGCTGCTCGAGCTCCTTCTGGGTCATAGTCTTGGGCAGGCCGCTCACATACAGATTGGCGTCACGGATGGAGGCTGAGCTGGGTCGCGCATATGACACCTGTGGGAACAGACACAGAGTCTTACAGTAGGGCTTGGATAAATAAATTGGGGCTTCAGTACTTTATTACTCATTAATGTCCTAGGGGGGTTTAAATCTAAACAAGATTAAAGTGTGAGAGGGAAAGTGATTGTATGTGTGAGTGTCTGTGTATGTTTTGAATGGGTAGGGGTGTGGGTCATTGGATCCACAGGGAGAAAATGTGACTCTATTTTCTTGGTACACCTTACCGTAGGGATTATCGTTGTCAGGAAAAGATTTAGCTGCTTAGAACACTGGAGAGATAACACTTGAGTCGTTTGCTCAGGGAGGCAGAGGAAACTTTGTTCCCTTGAGTAGAAACCACAGGTGTTTTACTTTGAAAGGACAGCTCAGGTAGCCAGGGGAACAGGATTAATAGTATTAGGACTTTTACAAAAAAAAAGTCTTTTCATTCACACTATTGATTTCAAGCACTGCTCCGAGTTAAATGTGAATGAATAAAGGTAAAAGTTAATATGTTGTGCTGCAGTCGCCTTTTTAATTAACACATTAGCAATGAGCAAGTTACCAAATGCCTTTAAGATTTTCACCAAGTGCCATTTAGCCTTGCGAAACTTGAAGAGTGGATTTCAGTTTTAATAAACAGCTATAGAGTATGTGTAAAACAATTAACTTACTTTCTTCTGCAGAGCATCTGCATAAGATTAGCTTTACAACTATGCTGTTTGGTACTGCATTTCTCCTGATTTATCTTACATACCGTGTGCTGTAAATGCACAACACACAAACACATAAATTCATTACATGCCTGTCCTTGCCACACACTTCTGATCGAAAATCTCACAGTAGAGATAAAAAAAACTTCTCATGTTCTCATGTTAATATTGACCCACACATTTTCACCCAGTTCATCCAGCACGTCTTTTAACATACATGCATACACATACACACACACACACACACACACACACACACTCAATGCTATTTTCGAGTCATTCACATTTTCCTACCTGAAATATACTGTGTATGAATGTCACCTCTAATGGTGCAAATGGCGAGAACTGAATAACTGTACTGTGCAGCTCCGAGCAGTAGCTCTCTACCAGTGAACTTTCACTTGTCAAACGTTGTCCCCAACATCCTCGTGTGTAGACCTGATTTTGCTTCAGCAAAAGTTGCGTAAATCCCATTACTACTGCTGCTGACGGGAGCAGCTTTCCCTTGCAGTACTTTCATTACCTCTGACATGTGGAGACATAAGCCATCAAATAAGGTTAAAGTCAGGCAAATATGGTGGATATGCAGTCATATCCTTGAGCAACAGCATGGAAATCCTGCTGAACTCTAACTGTGGGAGAATGGGATTGGGAACAGCTGGCATTCCCCATGTTTCACTTTTCTTTCACACATCTTCCTCTCTGGCCTCTCTGCTCAGCTCCTCTGTCTTCCTCTTCCTCTCTGCATCTTTCTTCTTTTCGCTGCCTGGGTCTTTTCCTTCTGCTTCCTTCCTGCATGCTGCCTCACTAAACCTTTTTCTCTCTTCCAGATTTTTCCTCTTTTTGCTCCTCTTTTCTTCTCCATGCAGCTCTCCCTCATTTTCTCTCCTTGTCAGCCAACTCCAGATGTCTAATCCATCAACACCTCCTCAAGCTGTGAGCGGAATTGTGTACAAGTGTGGTGCATGTGTGAACCAGTGTGTTTGTATGTGTGTGTGTGTGAGTGCATGCACAGGAAAGTTGGAAAAAGAGTGTGAGATTATGTGCATGCATGTCACTGTGAGCTCCTCTCACCTTTGGCATGCTGCTTCCCCTCACGCCTCAGTAAGAAAGCAACATCGCTGACAAAATCTGAGGTGTCATGGTGGAGGAAACTGCAGCAGCGAAACCAACTCAAACTCACTACAGAGAGACACATTGCCTGAGAGCATGCGAATCTCTGGGCCAAGAGTTTCCTCACAAGTGTAGTGGCAGAGAGTGGGAAGGGTGTGACATGAAAGAGCGCCAAACTTAATTTTAGAATTACTGTGCTGCCTTTTAATTTACCTTGTTACCTTTAGGGTATTTCAGTCTGTTGTAGAGAGAGAAAGCAAGGAAAGAGGGTAGTGGGAGGGAGGAAATGAAGTGTGAAAGAGCGATAGCGTCAGACAGAGATGCAGAGTTGTCGTCTGTCATTATGAAGACCGCCTTTATCTCAGGAACAACTTCAGGCAACCTCTTGTATGATGAGAGCAAAAATCTGTGAACTCAAACTGCTACACTTAATAAAGACCTCATGAATTCACACTTCATAAATGACCTTCAACTTTTCTAGTCTTTATACTGAAAAAGCCGGTTTTCACTTAAATCTCCATGTTGGCTGACCTGCTTTGTATTGTGGAGTGTAAGAGCAGTACACCAGTAATGCACGCCCAGTCTTTATCTTTTGGCTCATCCAAACACTTGAAATCATTACTACACGTGAGCTCTACCTTGCTGAAATTGTAGGCCGCAATGACCGAATCATATATGTGCCCCCGTGGACAACACACACAAACACAGACACTGACACTGACACCCTTCATAAACGTGTCAAACCACAGACCGCAACGCAAACAAACCAAAATGTAGACACACACACACACACACACACACACACACACACACACACACACACACACACACACACACGGCATAAGAGCTGGGATGATGTGCTGAACCAAGGCCAGGTCAGGAAGCGAGGAATGGAGAAATTCCCAGAGGAATTCCCCATTCACAACAACAGGCTAATCCCATCCTATTAGATTAGATTAGATTACATGAGATCAGATTAGATCAGATGACAGAAAGTGAGAATCCAGGGATTACCACAGAGCAACAGATTACTACCCAGCTTAAAAGCAACAATATATCAGATGGCACACAGCACAGGGGGCGAGAGTAGAGGAAATAAAAGAGGAGAAAACACGATCAGGGGGAAGATTGATAGGTTATGTGTTATATATGCTTGTAAGGTTTAATTTTTAGTCTTCAAAACATGTTTGGAGGAGGGAGAGCACAGTGCTGGCACTGATTTATCTGCTGTGCCTCTGTGACAACCACCAGCATGCCTGCACATTAGTCATGCCATTAAAATGCAATAACAGAGCCCTCAATTATTTTGGAAAACATGCGATGACTGACGTGTTTCTTCCCTTTCACTAAGAGATATATAAATATATATAATTTCACCTTTAGATGTCGACATTTAGAAAGTAATTAGCATATCAGCCATAGTCACAAGCTTTTTAATGTGCCTCTTTGATTTTGATGGTCTTTTTATTTCTGAGCCTCATGCATGTTAATCTCATCCTGCCCTCCAGCTCGTTCACTAACAGCATGACTATCTAAAAGGGCTTTGAGGGAGGGAGAAGAAAGCAGCAAGAAAGTTTAGGATGACCTCCAGTAATCTTGCAGTAATACTTTTTAAATATTTGGTTGTTGTATTTGGACTGAACTACTCTGGTGTGTTGTAATTAGACTTGTTTAGCTGGGCAATGTGTCAGTTACCTTGATCGTTTTGGTCTGAAGTCTGAGTCCATTTAACGTGTTGATGGCTTTCTCTGCGTCCTTTGGATCGATGTAGTTGACAAAGCCATAGCCCAGACTCTGTCCTGAAATGCCAGAAAGAGAGAAAGAAAAGCTTTTAAAATGTTATCGTGGTTCAATGACTCTGTTTCTTCAATTTGCTCACTGACAACAAGGAAACACCTTAATCTATACTCATCACCCATGCTTAAGATTTGAGGGGTGACGGAGAGACCCCTCATTGTTAGAAGAAGAGGATAAACACTTTGCAGGTTTAAACTTAGAATATAAGTTATATGGTGGCATATTTAATACTTACCAATAAATCTACTCTCCCTTCTATACATGGATTCTTGTATCATGTTTTTGAAATTGTTGATAGTTGATAGATAGAGGAAAAAAAGGTTACATTTACACTACTCTGATTTGTTGACCAGAGTTTGATCCCTGTACCTTTGTTCCTCCTAAAACTGAAAATGACACAGAGCCCTTGCTCCCATACATAGACACCCTTTTGGATGTCATACATCTTTTTCTTGCAAAAACAACATCTATTCACTTCTCGTCACGACTGACAAGATCACAGTGACTTTTGCCCGGAGCACCAAGAATCTTGGTGTGACTTTTGTCAACCATGTGTCATGTAATGCCTGCTTGGTTGCCACAACCCTGCAGATTTGTGCTCTACAGCATATGATGACGGGGACAGCCTCTTTCCAGGTCCTTGTACCCTTTAAGGGACTATTTTCACTTAATTAAAGCTTAAAAAGATCAGCAAATAACCATTGATCAAATAAGAGTAGAAAAAAGGTACCATTTAACAGGTAAAAAAAAAAAACATACACTACCTGTCATGTCATAGTAATGATCATATTGAATAGGGAATGTGTCTACACTCTGATCCTTGCACCTCTCATTATTAATTGCTTGTTATATTAGCGATCTCTGAGCTTGAGGGAATTTATTCTACTGATGCACTCATTTGAAGTTTGAGGCTTCAACGACAGAATGTCTAGAATATGTCATAAATTAAACTTAAATTCTCCCTGAATGCCCCAGCAAATAAAATATCACAATAAGTACAAACAACATATTTGTTACTGTCTTTGCAGCTGTGCAAAGAGAGAGAAAAAAATACCACCCCCATTTCCCTCTAAGCTCAAAGTGTCTTAGATAGCAGACTCCCTTTGAGTGTGAAGCAGGCCTGACATCTCCCAGTGTTTCCCCGACAGATCAAGCCTTTCAACAGGCGTAGGACTTTAAGAGGAAGCCTCCAGCCATCAGGGCCTTCAGTTGGCTAGTTTTCAACAAACAGCCCCTATCCACTAACACCACACACACACACAAGCACAAAGAATCCCAGTCAGTTTAAGAGGAGCGGCATGCACATATTCACGCTAATGGGAACAGACAGCGGTTAGTCAGAGACAAAGTGAATCACAAAATATGGAGCATGGCTGTTTCACAAAATAAATACATTTGGGCTATGGATATCACAGCGCAGAACAGCTCGGCAGTGAGCAGTGGAGGGGCCAGGAGGGACTTGTAGTCCTTACATCAAACAGCTGATGATTTTCTCTTCTTCTCTCCTCTCCTCCCTTTTCTCCTCTGGATTAACTGTGGATTATCAGACGCTCTCTATTGTTAATTAAAAACCAGCCATCCTAAAGAGACTACTGCTATTTATAACTAACCCTCCTCTCTTCCTGCTCCTTCTCCTCTCTGACTCTCAGCTGACATCAGGTGTTAGGTTTGCCAGGTTAAATATAACTTACATAAACAGTTTTTGCAGCTTCTCATTATTAAACACTGTACAGACAAAAGAGACCACATATAACAAAGAAAAAGAGAGCAGGGGGCAAAAGTAATTCATTGAATGAGTTAAAATAAGACATAAAAGTTGCTTCAGCTTGCCAAAAAAGAAAGATGGCCCATGAAATGGCATTCAAAATTACCCAGTTGTGTACACTATGCAGATAAATTAAGTATTTCCCCCCAAATAATTATGTTAATAATTATTAATAATAATTAAATTAAAACTATAACTGATCATAGGTGCACGCATTTAATTCACACTGACACTTGAAATACCAGATGGGTGCAACAGCTGAGAGCCTGCTGCTTGTAATGCTCCTCTCCAGTGTTCACCATCTCTCCCACCCTCGCTTCCCACTTTCCCATCACCTTCCTCACCTCTATCCCTCATCTTCAACAAGAAATGTGAGGTTCGACAAGCGCAGCTACCAGAAGGTTAGCTGAAAATGAAGTGTGCCGGCGAAGAGCACTCATGCAGGGCAATCGAGATGGGCTGGCTGGTGCTTAATGGTACCAAGACTCTTAGAACTCATGGAGTAGTCCATGCGGCCAAATAGGGCCAAACCCGGCAGCCATGGATGCTGTCGCTGTGTCACAGGGGGTGGCCTCAGTGTAGTGTGTGTGTTGGCGTGCATCCAAGTGTGGGCATGCACATGAGTCAGCAATGCATTAGTCTTGCAACTAATGTAATAATGTATTTGCTTTGTTTACAGGCCTGAGGAATGTGGTATTTAGCTACATTTAAATGATGTGTTTACATAAGTTCGTGTGTATGCACTTTCACTGAGTGTGTATGTCGTATGCATGGGGAGTTTATGCTTGTATCTACAATATCTGCCTCCCCCACTCTCTACTTCACTCCCTCTTTGGCAAGGCTGAGGGCCTCCGGGTCTGGAGGGAAGAGGGTGGGAGCGAGGCTCTCTGACTCACATCAGTCCCCAGGTGAGTTGGGAGATGAGGGGGAGACAGAGGGAGACATCTGCCTGCAGCATCAGGAAAACTCCAGGAGGGGATTCCACCATCATTTCCAGCCTGCTACAGAGTAGCAAACAGCAGGGAGCCACCAGCAAACTGCATGACTGCCTGAGGTCTGCAAGGATGGGCGGGGGACGCAACGCCAACGCACCACACAGATGTACACACATGTGCACGCACACGCAAGTAAACGTATAATCACTCAATCGCAGAGGCACATAGAAACAAACAGAAGCAGTAAAGTATGTCCTCGCAGCAGGACAGTGAGGAATGGAGTGGTTAGCAGCTAACCAGTAAATGCATGATTGTTGGTGTGTGTGGAGGGGGCTATTGTGGTTCCTAAACCGTTTAGTGAATGTCAACACTGGAAATGTGAAGAACACTGGCTATTTCCATTCTTTATCTTATGTATGCATATGCAGTCACATAGGCAAGGGTACTATTATCAGCAGTTTTCCATCTGCAACAAAATGCATGCGGTGGCAGCAGGCAGGCAGTGTGTGGTTGGCTTCAGCCTGTCACAACACCTGCCCTGTTCACCTCAATACTCCCCAGCAGGATCAGCACTGCATGCTACCTGCATTTGGATCACACCATCACAGTGCCCTGCTCTGTTCCGGCTCAACACACCGCGGTTAAGCACAGTTTAGACGCAGTTTAAAATGGCTCAGCGTCATTTAACCTAGCATGATGTCTTATTGGAATTCAAGGATAAAGCCAGCTCAGGCTGCTTCTGCATTACTCGACCACCAGACAAGATGTTTGACCATAAAATAAAGATGAAAGAAAATGTGATATTGTTAAAGCAATTTGTAAATTCTATCCACACACACTTAATTTACTTCTTCAAGACTAAGTTGTACTGTAAAAGGAATTTTCAATGTCATGTCATCTATTAAAGTTGCTTAATGTATGTGCAATTCTTACCTTTGTGTCACAGGAATCAATCCTTTAAAAAGAGTTTCAAAAAAACACAAATAGATACACAGAGATTTGGCCCCTGTTTTTTGTAATCACAGAAAAATAACTTGAGAAAGTACTGCATCTGAGGCAATATGGAGAAGCTATTAAAATGCATGATAAATGGCCTCTAATGGGATTGTAACTAACAGAAAAATCAGCCTTGTGCTGATCAATTACCTTAATGGATACATTAACTTATATATTTTAATTGTCAATTAAAACCAAGAACCCAAATGATGCATTGCTCTTCATAATGGCCTTTTAATGAGGTTAGATATTCATTTGCCTTTGATTCGTCAGCTGCTTACAGTGCCAGTTGTGCATATTCTACAACGACTCGAAAATGCTCGGCAGCAATGAAAAGGGGCTTCTTAATAAAAATTATGTAAATTTAATGATAGCAGAGCTCTTGTAATAAAGAATATCCCCAATGGGATCGATGTGAAGTACATAAATCTAACAATCTATGCATTTGTGCATCTGCCAACAGATGTCATTACATATTGTATAGGTTTAGGTAACACTATAGTACTGCATAGCTTTGTCATATAGTGTCACATCCGCTTTCAACAAACTAACCACATTGGGCGTGGGAGTGAGGAGGTGGGGGCTAATTTGGAGTCACCCTACTCTTTTGGCAGGCCATTTATACAATCTGACATACATTGTATAGGGAGGTGGGCCTGTTTTTCAGTGGTAAAATCACTGCTATTTCTAGCGAGAAGCTCTTTGGTGCGTTAGCGAGGTGTTATGACTAAGCCATTATTTGCTTCCTGAGGAGCAGCAGGTTGCCCAATGTGTGAGATGAGAAAATGAGTGTACTTCGAACGGGTATCCTGCCTGCTGGCCCCAATATGTAATTTCACCTTTTCTTTCCCAATTCAGTACACACACACATTCACACACGCTGGATAAGGAAAATTCACACAACATACCTATGTAAAAATTACCTATAGGTGCAAAAATAAGCACAAACAAAAGCAAAATACATGTATGCATGCCTACACTGAATGTACAGGCATATAATTGAGTTAAACATATTCATGTACGGTGAGGCACATAGCAAAGCAAGCAATCATATGCTGCAAGGTAGACATGGTAAGAGACTCTAGTTGCATATTGCCTGTGATTATTTTGTGCCTTTTTGTTGTATTATGTGACTAAGAGCCCTGTACTGCAGACATGAAAGCATCTTCATCTCCTGCTATCATCAGGCAAGGCTCACAGAACGCACTATAGACTCTTTGATCTAGAGTGGTAGCTACCAAATGAAACACATAGCAGCGAGAAACCTCTATTTCACTATGTACCTCCCTGCAATTTATGGCTCCTAATTCTATTCTGGGAGCAGTGTTAAGTTCAAAGTTTCAAAAAGTTAATTTGAACTGCTGACACTGTGTTGTCACAACACATTTTCTAATGTTTTACTTGGAGTCGAGGCATTCTGTAGTGGTGATACTGCCAACTAATTTTAAATTATTCACTTGTTTGTCTCACTTCCTCTGTGTCTATGTTTTATACATTTTCATCAAATAAGAACTTTGTTTAGTTTTGAAATGGAAAAAGCTTTGAAAGAATTTAAAGCGATCTACAAAAATGAAACATCTCATTAAAAAAATATTATCTTTGTGAAGGGACCTTTGATAAGGTTATGTAGAAAATATTTCTAGTTGTTCCCACACCCTGTCAGGGTGATGTCTGCAACTGTCAATCAGAAGTCATGGGTGGACAAAATCATCAAAAGGGGTGAGGGGGAGTTGCAGCTAGCAGGGATCATCAGTGCTGCGAGGCAGTGATACTAACACACCTTGAGAGGTCCAGCTCCTTCTCCCCAGAAACAGGCAAATCCGTTTGGTCAGTCTTGAATTTAGCGACATTTTAAGTTGAGGCAGAGGGGAGAAAAAAACATTTCACATTGTCAAAATAAATGTGTCACAGTCACTGCTTCCATCCTCTCCCATCTGACGTTTTGCCCCTTGCTCCAGCAGCAACTTGAGGTAGTGCTATTTTTGATGGGCCAGCGCTCCCCAACATTCGAAAAGGTGCCCCGTCACCAACTTCATGTCAAAATACACTTCACTTACCTTATACAGGGTCAACTCCATAGTGTAGAAGGAGTTGAGTGAGTTTGCAAAAAGATAACACAAAGAAGAAAAGCCTACAGTGCAAATACTAGCAGTACAGTTGGACCATATCATGTGGCATATACTCAGCCTGTTTAAATAACTAAATTCATAAAGAGCCACATCCCCCGCACACATGCATCTACTGTAGATCCCTCTCCCACTCACTCATTCAACACATCTTTCCCTCCTGGGTTGCCAAGGTAGCAGCCACTGTTGCAGTCAGGAGGCTCCCACTCTCAGCTCCCAAGGCCCTGCTTCCACCAACACACATGCATAGACACACTTGCCCACGTAGAGACTCAGGGACAAACACACACACTCACGTAAACCACCCCCTCATGGTGGCTCCCTGAGCCTTGGGGCCAGTGGACTGCAGCCTGCAGTGTGTGGGCTGGTTGGCTGTGCAGCTGAGAAATAGAAGGAAAGCTGACAGACAGAGAAGCCCCTTTAAGTCTTGGATAACCCTGTTACGTCAGGATTGCGGTGCTTACTCTGCTGCACCTGCTTGGACCCAGCACAGAGAGATTGGGCCCACAAGCCCTCAGCCGTCCACCCTCAGCCTTGCAGCACACATGCTGGGGACAAAGGAAACGTCTGGCTCCGTCCTGCCCAGGTACAGTGCACTCAAGAGTAGAGAGTTGGAGGGTGAGGAACCAACCCTGAGGCACAGTCGGCCTCTGGATCTGAGGCTGACACAGGGGACAATCACAGGCTCTGTGTTCCATGTAAAGCGCACTCAGTGGAATGAGAGGGGACAGAGGCAGTCTGAAGCCAGGGTCACAGGAGAGGTTCAGCCAAGTTCAGCCAAGCAAGCTCTCAGGACATCCAATTCTGGGTCCTAAGCAGCGGGAAGAGGAGATTGAGGGGTGTGCTAACAGGGGAGGGACAGGACATTCTCTGGGCCTGGGACTCTGAAACTTTAATGTGTGTCTGTCTGCTTGTGTCTGCACTTCTGAGCCTGGCAGCTCTCTTAATACCTGGCTTTGGAGATGTCAAATCCTTTTTTCATCTCTTTCCCTGTCAGATTTGTTCACGCTATCTTCAGCCTTCAGCCCATTTCAGGTACAGATAAATGCAGCCTGGATTGGAGATATGAATGCTGCGCCAGATCTCCCTCCGCATGATTTCAGTAAGGATTTAAAAAGTATGTATGGCTTGTCACCAGACAGAACGAACAACATTGCATTTGTGTTGTTTAGGTGTTTTGGAAGGTGTAAATGGGTCTCATCATACAATCAAACAGAGAGATAATAGCGAGTTTTGTTCCTATCACTCTAGTAATGATGTGAAAAACAGCTCGGCTTGCAATCTGAAATACAAAGAGAATCAGCTTTGCTCCTGAGCGTGTTGTCAATGTATATTTCAGCAGCAACAAAGAGCTGTGGGTAAACTGAGGTTTATATGGTGAATATTTGATCTGCTCCCTGTTAGACTGACAGACCTTGTGCAGGAGCTAAGCTCCACCCGTCTGTCCTTGCAGATCAGAGTCAGATGCATATTTTATGTCTGCAATATTTGTGGGTGCACTTAATGTTCCATAACAGAAATGGAACGACAATGAAACTAATGGATGTGCACTGCTTGAACCACAGGCTCGTGTGTGAAAAGCAAGCCAAATCCAGCAAACCTGGGATGATTTTTGCACCGATGGTATATGATTAAGGTGTACCTGTCCTTATGTAAGAATTGGGTTTGAAGCAAGCTTTCGCATGGTACTGATGCTGCCGTCTGTCATAGGTGGTCTGGCTTGAACTACTTCACAGCTGACATCACAGTCCATCTATTTTTCATAGCCAACATCTGCTTGGCTTGCTACATTGTCACTATGATTTGCATCAGCTCCCCAGATTGCATGTATAAAACCAACACATGGAAGGTGACTAGAGTAGTGTGCACAAAAGGCGTCAGTCAGTGTGCTTTGGGATGATGTCTTTACAGGGTTTGATGTAGAGATCAGAATTATTTCATCTGAACAAACAGGAAAAAAATGCTGCTCCCATTATTAAAAGCTGGGTAAAGTTTGCTGTTGAAAACTGGCAATCAGCAAATGCTGTGACCGCCTGAGGACAAAGGTAATGCAGGCAGCCAGAACAGGGCAGCAGCTGGTAAACATGGTGAACTATTTAATTAACAAGCAAGTAAAATACCATATATCTCTACAGAGTACTGAGCTTTTAGCTACTGTACCTGTACTGTGTTATTGGCGCAACAAGACAATGCAAAAAATGGTTGACCATAGAAATATTAAATCCCCTCAACCTCTCCGCTCAAATGCAATCAATTCTAGTTCCAGCATGAAAAGCCATTTTCTTCTGCTCCGTGTCATTATGAAAACAAATGCATTCATTTTCAAGCAGAAATGCAGCTGATGCAGAAAAATTATCCCGGAAAATGACTTACTGACAAGGATCAGTCAATTCCATTTCTCTCTGTGTGCATGGGCATGTGTGGATGCTATGAGTGCTGAGTCAGTACGTTGTTAGGTCCACATTCATTTTTCCTGGCTCTCCATAAGAATATGTCTTAGTAAGGAGTGGTTGCTTTTATTCTCAAGATTGTGAGCTTTCAGACCAGCGACTTTCCACTTAAATAGATGTTTTGCTGCCTTTAAAAAGAAGAAAAAATGAACTAAGATTGCTGTAAGTGGAAACATGTACAGTGCACAGTGTCTCAAAGCAACGATGCCCTTGTCATAAGCATTTGTATATGTAGCGTTCGCGCTCCTCTGTAGAGGACGAATATAAAAGCCATTACAGTACACACACTTAATTCAAACAACAAACTGCTTAAGATATCTTCTCTTTAAGAGTACACAGGCAGATGGGAAATTCACAGGTGGAAGCCTGAGGCTTATGTGCAAGCATGTGTGGGCTGCAGCTAGGTGCGTGTGAGCTAGCCTTAAATAAAAGATTAACCTGCATGTCCCTGCCGTGTTATGAGAGCACCAGGCAGAGGTAGTTGTGCAAGCAGGCAGGCAGGAATGTAGGCAAGCAGGCAAGCGTGTGGGGAGCAAGAAAGACACCCAGAGGTGGCTTTTCTACCAGCTGAAGTCAGTCAGGGTGACAGACGGAGCTAGAGTGTCTACGCATTGCCCATTGCACCCGCCCGAGCTTCATGCCGCTCTGGCATCATTTGAGCTGACAATAGCAAGTCCAAAGGAAGCTGAGAGGATGCTGAGGACCTGTCTATCTCGCCTACCTTTCAGAGGCTCATGTGCTCACACCTTGTCAGCACAAGGTGGTCAAACCGCAAACACTGATGGGAAACATACATCTTGAGATGCAAGCAAGCAAATACTGCCATATGGTTGTGAAAGTGAGTGCATTTGTCTGTATTATAATAGTAGTAAAGCTGACACAAAAATATCATACACTGGTGTACACTTGCTTGTGGCGTGTATATCTAAAGACTGCTCGAATCAGTGAATTCATTGGCATAGCATTTCTATCTTGTAATGATAAAATATTGAAACTATTATCTGAGTAGATGTCAAACCTTAATTTTCAGTTAGTGAATTTATTTAAATTTTTAAACTTTGTTCTATACTCCTCATACTCTTCACACTGCATAATAGAATACGAAGACCTTAACATCCCCATCAATATGAATAATATGTAGCTAGCTACAGCACTCACTAACTATCCTCAAGAATACTTCCACACTGAAAATTCAGCATAGTAAAAAATATCCATCCCCAACCTTGACTTACTATTTTTCTTACATCGATGTACAGATGTATATAAAAGACAACAAAGATGTACATATCAACCTGAAAAAATTGTTTTCTTTTTACCATCTTTAAATTTTCCCCCCGCCCTCTTGCAAACCTGGCTTAGTCTGTTAATGATTTGGATGACTGTTAGAGAGAATAAAGCCTCTTGGCATTCCCTGCTAGAAGAGGGGATCTGTGCTTTGTTAGCCTAAAAGTTTGCACGAGGAAATTGCACCCATGGGAGAGCAAAAACAGGCATACACCACAGGGGGAGATGGAGGAAGGGCAGGATTTATTTATAGCTGTATGCGTTGATGCTAAGTCATCAGAGAGACCTTGTAGTGCAGAGCAGAGAAGTACCTCAAATTGTTTAGAAGTGAGCGAACAAACATTTCTACCTCTCTGACATTCCCCATTTAGGGCCTGAACAGGTTTACAGCAATTCTGTTCTTTTTTTTTTTAAACTCTCTCCAAATATCTGCTGTTAGCTTGGTTCCTCACTGCTGCTCGGTAAATCACACTTGAGGGGAAAATCGGGTGGAGAGAGAACATGGTGATGGTGATGATGATAGCATGTGGTATCCCAGTGTTATTTTTGTTCACACCGTCCTCCATTATCCTGGTGTATCTGACTCTCAGGCTCCATTTTGCGGCCCATTACAGAGGAAGAGGAAGATGGTCCTAAAGAGGAATTGTAGAGCTGCAGAATATGCTTCAAAGAACGAGAGAACAGGAGGAGGCAGGAATGGCTGGGCTAGTGGCCGTCTCTGGTTTACAGTTAAAACGGTCGTCCCTATTGGCCTTTCAGTTAATCTATTACAGGAAATCTAATTCTGTGATTATATTCGCATAAATATCTGTGTACGTGTATGTTTACTCTACTTACTCTCCTGCCTGCTATCTGAGAATGGCTTGGTGATCTAGACAGCCTGCCTGCCTGGTGCTCTTTAATGAGATTATCAGGAGAAGAGTGTCAGTAAGTAGGATCTAAAATGAAAGCCATTATGGAACATTATCACAGAGCTGCACCACCCCAACCCCCCCCCGATCCATCTGCTGTATGGCCACCCACACAGCCACTACGCCCAGATTACATCCATGATTAGCACCGCGAAGTGCTGCTTAATTTAAACACCTCTGGAGAACATGTGGCACTTTGCTGCATTGCTGAGTCACAGCGCTTGAACACACACAGAGGGCAGAAACGGATTTCTTCGAGTGGAAGACAATGCATGCGATGACTCCTCTCAAACTCCTGAATTGTCTGGAAGGTTACTGTGGACTAGGGTACACATATGCGAACTATTCATTTAATCATATTAGATGCTTTACATGTGTATCCACATTCAGCGCACAGCGTATGGCCAGACTGTTGTATCTACACCTACCCTTTGATCTTTCAGCAGTATGCAAACAGTCATGTAAGCTGTCTGCTTTATTACATCTGTCTCTCCCAGCAACTATTTTATTATTCTTATCATTTTATTGTTAGTTGACTATAAATTCAAATATGAAATATGATTTACATTTAGATGACCGAAACTCTTAAAAAATATGTAGTTTGTTGAGAATTTACAACTAATTCTAAATTATTATACTTTAAAAGAAGGATATTGTTGTGAACAGGACGTTCAGTCGTGGCTCAGACCAGTTTAAACCACCAGAATAGAAAGCATCTAAATCCCTTCTCGCTCTAGAGGAGCTCAGTATAGTAACTCACCTTGTTTGTTTCCCTTTTCTCTTTCCCTTGGAGGAATTGCCTTTGGGGACCGCCAAATCATCATGCAGTATACTACATTATATCCTAATTTATCCCTGCTTCTACTTTGCAGCTGCTTCGTATTATATTGTCATTGAAAACCTTTTGACTTCACTTTAGGTCACTTTTAGTGAAATACGTGCTCCTGTATGAGCTGGGAAATCCAACAAAATTTTCAGATTTTGATATTTTTTACAAAAACCTATTGGATACACCTCAGATCATATGAAAGCTAAGCAGCTAAGCTATTTTCTTTTAATGATATTTTGTGAAACATAAGCAGCGATATCCCAGTACAACATAAGCAGGCTCCATTTTGTACCTGTGATCTTGTCGCGAACCAGCTTGCAGGACTCTATCTCGCCGATGCTACCAAACAGGCTACGGAATTCCTCCTGGGTCATGTTCTGGGGCAGGTAGTTGACAATGAGGTTGGTCTTGCTGTCGTCATTTGTTGGGCCAGTCTGCATGGGCGAGGGGCAGCCGCGGCTGTTGGTGGTCGGCCCGTTGGCTGTGGTGCCTCCTCCGCTGGGGCCATTTGTCACTGGAGCCTCCATGTTACTGATGATCTGGAGCAGGGCAAAGAGGAGGAGGAAAGAGGGAGAGGCGAAAAGAGGAACCATAGAGAGAGAGAGAGAGAGAGAGAGAGAGAGAGAGAGAGAGAGAGAGAGGCAGGGAGGAAAAGGAGAAAGATGGCATTCATTAGCAATGGCTTCTGTACTGTATTTAGTAATATGGAACACTGAATATGTAGCACGACATAGCAGAGTCTGACAAAGTGGTTATTTTCAAACCTAATTTTCTAAAAAGCCTGACTTTTGTTGCATTAAGTCAAATCAACAGTATGGTTGAAAGGGGCTTTTAAAGGCCTATTTCCAGATACTGAAAACAGGTTTTAAACATGCTTTGAACATACAGTATATCACTGTTTTAGAACTATCATACAATTAATTCTTGCAGCGATTCAAATGTTACACTGGTAGACTAGAACAATGAAATTTCACAAGGTTTCTCTCAGTTTCAAATAAGGAAGTTTTACCAGATTTGGATTGGTTATTGCAGGCAATCTTTCAAATTGGTGAGTGGGATGGCTTTATATCAATTTTGTGTTTACAGGACTTTGCATCAATGTGATGAAATATGTTGATTTTTAGGGATGACAGTAGTCAGTAACAGTAGGTTTATATTTTTGGTGGAAACTGGTGAAAAACAAATTGTCTCTCGATGTCACGATGTCTGTTTAGCACGCATCTTCCACATTTAATCAAAACATTACTAAACCGTCATATGGAATCACAAACTAAACATATAGTGTACACACTGTACATATTGCACATCTCTAAACATTGAGAACTACAACACACAGTAGACACAGAAAGGATAAACAGCTAATAAAGACAGTAAGGGGTGTCTCCAAATGACTCTCTGATAGCTGCTGAGGTTTGTGGGAAGGGGCAGTAACAGGAGTAGCCCTCCAACTTACTATCTGACTGCTGATGCTGCTGCTGTGACAGTAAGAAATTTGCGTTTTCATATCTGGTTTTGCAGAGCATGTCACGATCAAAGTGTTCAAAAAGGAACTGTGAGCTCGGTGTAAGTGTGAGGAAAAAAAAACAGCAAAAAAGGTGAGAAGGAGTGAGAGTCAAAAGTCGGAGGAGGAGGGAGGCAGGTTGCACTTTGCTTTTCTACCAGAGCACTCTGATACATATTTAATACAAATGCTTATTCTGAGCGAACATGATTCTCCAACGAAGGCAATGTGTGAAGTGAAATTATTCATGAATTTGCATAAAAACATTTGTTTGATCAAATTAATGGCTTTTGTTGCTTATATGTGTGAGTATGTGTTTGAGGGGGGTGTCAGTGTTTTGCAAATGGAGAGAGAAGAGACAACTAAATCGAATTGCTAAATGGTAGGAAGATAAAACAGAAAAAAAGAAGATAAATGGACTCTAACAAAGGGATAGAGAGCATCATCTTGTCTTGTCTGATGCTTGACCAGACCAGGAGACAGTAAACTGACAGACTGTTTCATTAGGTTGTTGTTTTATCTCTTGAATGTCCTGCCGTGTCCATGCGCACTAATGATAGATCTTGTGGTTCCTTGTCATGCCCATTTGAGCACAAACTCACGAGTTTCCATCATACTGCTGCACAAGCACTGCAATGACCTAACATGCTGAAACCCAAATTAAGGTGCAAATATTCTTTAATCTGATTCAATCAAATTTTTAAAGTCATCACTCAGATCTCTCCCTTTCCTCTGTTCAACCATTCAGCTCTCGGTCTATTTTTAACTATTCTTAAGTACGCGCAGACAGGCTGCACTTGGAAGCAGGGCTTTAGCAAGGGAGGAACGGCACACAAGTCTTATTTCACTCTATTTCTGGATTATCAAAAAGACAGGACCTGTGTTCTAATAATACAGCTCAAAGCTGAATTGAAAAAAATTCCCAGTATGTCCAGAAATAGTTCTCAAAACCATTTTAGACATTTACAATGCGTGTACTTCTTGACTTTAATGAGTTTGTCTCTCTATCTCTGTGTAGCGGTAAGCAGAGGTGATCATAAATGACACAGGCAAACAAATGATAATGATAACAGTATCATAAAATAATGTTATTTATTTAGAATAGTAAGTATTATTATTTTCTGTTGAAGACTGTCGAGAAGACAGTTTGCTGGTTCACCATCAGAAGGATGACTAAAAAAAAAGTCAAACCATGTTCAGTTAATTTTAATGAGATGCTCAGAACAGCTAGAAAAGCCTGTGGTCTTTATCCAAGTACTTAAAACTATACCAACAAAGTAGGAAAATATCTATCTTTTCTCTGGCTTTAGGAAAACCTTTCACAAAAGGCTGTATTTCATAATATTTAGCATTCTTCTTTTTTACTTTAAGTGTTTGGGAGCAAAATGTCAGTTTCGAATCTGTTTCCATCCTCGCATACTACACACACACACACACACGCACGCACTTGCACGCACGCTTCTCGTGCATTTTCACTCTGCAGTGAGTGGAAAAGCACAAACTCAAACACACACTCGTACACACACACACACACATACAGAGAGAAAGAGAGAGAGAGAGAGAGAGAGAGAGAGAGAGAGAGAGAGAGAGAGAGAGAGAGAGAGAGAGAACAATGGCCCAAGCTCACAACGGAAAACAAACAGACAGGGAGATGTCTAAAAGCTCTCAAGATGAGAGCTGAATGCAAATTGTTCTTTTGACAGTATCCTTTCCTGCTCACTCACAACTCTACCACAACAGAGATACAGAGACAGACTGAGAAAGACGGAGGGGAAGAGAGAGAGGGGGTTGGGGGAGCGGAGAAGGAGGAGAGAATAGTATCGAGCCATAACAGAGTTGATTGGAGAGGGCCTTATTAAATCTGTTTACATTCCCTGCTGGGCTCCATTCTGTCAGAGAGACTTTAAACTCCATGGGACGCTTTCTGAGGAGTTTTTACACCAAAATGGCTGCCTCTAATTAACAGGGACCTGCCGAGTCCCAGTGGCCAATTATATTCCTCTCCTCATCCCTGCCCACCAGCATTTGAGCTGCTCAGCAGTCCACTTCATGTTGGTTGTGACCACTCTGGCTGCCCCTGCTCTCCCACTGTGGAGCCTAGCGCTGCGGACAGAACCCACTGCATGTCCTGTTGACTTGGTACAACCCACCGCCCTGTCATGCTCTCAGCCTCAAGATGCAGCTTATAAAGTTATAATTCTACTCATGTAGGAGGCAGAGCCAGCAGTGGGCTTCTAGCTAAAAGTGACACATGCAGACAGTGTGCAACTGTTGGGAACAAAAACATGTGAGATGGTCTTGGAAAGAATGTAGAATAAATGATTACTATTAGAATTTATCCGTTAGATAAATTAATTTGCCTTGACTCAAACAATGCTCAAGCTACAGTTGCTCTGAAGCAAAGTGCAATTAATTTCTAATGAGTAGCAGTGGGGTCAGTTCAGGAGAAAGGGGGACAAAAAATATAATGTGTATGCAAAGAATTAGAGGTCCATCAGAGAAAGGTGCAGCTTTGCATGTGTGAAAGAAGTCTTAACAGCACAACTGATCTGTAACAGATGTAGTATAAATAGTTAAACATCAATAAAACATTTTGACATTTGTAATATTTACTGGCTTTCTCAAATATTTACAGTGGATGAACACGTCAGCAGATGAACAATTCACTCATCTCTGCACGACTACCTCTACCCTTGCAACCCCACAGTCCTCCCTCTCGCCCTTCGTCTATTGCCCCATCAGTCAATCTCTGCTCCGGTTCCAACTGTCCCAGTCAGCAGCATCACCGACCACAGCGTATTTATGTAAACACAGTACAATATCAGATCATATCACTTCATGGGTGTGTAAAATGGCTGGGCCATCCATTTGGCAGCAGTAGTCTCCTTACCATCTTTGGCTGTGTCAGCAATCCCTTCTCTGCCCAGCCCTGGAGCTGTGGGAGCTCTGCCTGACGCCACTGTGTCTCTGTCGACCCCTATGGAGCGGAGCACAGGGAGGGAGGGACGCACAGCCCACCGTCAACATCATACACTCACTTTACAAGGTTAGGGTTGTTGTGGGATTTGGGGAGTGGAGGGTTTGGAGTGATGGGGGAAAAATGGCAGCTCACTAGAAAAATACAGTTACATCTTTTACAGTCATTTTGCCAGTAAAACTAAAACAAAGACAGGTGGCTCAAGATTTTGGCTAGTATGAGGGGTTCAGAGGGTTTGTCATTAGGGAAAAATAATTTGGGGTGATGATTAATATTTGGAAAACTGTAAGATTCAAATTGTTGAAACATTGCTGAACTGTTGAAATATTGCTTCATGCCAAAAACTGATTTGCTAAGATAGAAAAATTGGTTAAAAATATTATTTTTCAGTTGTTTCAATCATTTGAGTGGACTGAATAAAACTGCATGTGTGTGTTGAAGCCGGCAGATTGGTGTGGTGACTGCAATGACCTTGGCAGAGTTTATAATGAGGGTTTCCCTCTTGCTCTCTGTGGGTAAACAAGCCTGTGGTTGAAGAGACAGAAATGCCACAAATGAGCAGGAAGTCTGTTCACTAGCTCTCCAGAGCAGGGGGCTTAAATGCCTGCAGCTATCTATGGAAGCTACAAGCAGCCAATTTAGTAGGAGAGGAGGAAGAGAGGAGGGATGACCTCTGCCTTCATTTACTCCTTCAGAGAGATGAAGAGAGGGAGTGAGGGATCAGATGGGAAGAGGGAGAAAAGGCGAGGGCTGAGTAATGGGGAAGACACTTCCAATACTTCAAAGAAAGGGAGAGACAGAGGTGGGGGAGGAGAGAGAGAGTCTGTACATGTTCTGTTGTCAATGTGTCTTGTAAACTTAGGCAGGAATGCATAATAGAGGTCTAAATGAGAGTGAACTGTCAACTTGAAAGGCAAAAAGAAGATACAGAGGAGCAGAGAGGTCAGGGTAGAAAAGAGGACAAGGAATACTGTTTCTACTAGTTGACAGGTAATGGAGAATATTGAGATATTTTGGGGATGACCCTAAAGAAATATCAAGTTGAGCCACCTTTGTTTTAGTCTGGTGAGGGACAAAGCGTTACTGTAGAATAACGGTTGTGTAAAATAGAGAAACACTTTTTATTTTGTAAATCTGACAGGGAGAAATTGGTTAGAAGCTGTTTAAATTTCAAATCTACTAAATGTTAACATTTTCAAGCTAGTAGCTTTGTTACATCTACCTCATGCAGGTGTTATAAAGCCAGTGAGGTGGATCTATAATTACTTGAAAGACTGGAGTGGACAGTGCCAGGGATAGCTACACCCCTGGGACTAGGGTGCCCACGCTAGCTACAGTTTGCCGCATACAGTAAAGCTGACCAGCATTTATCTCATCAAGATGGCAGAGGAAAACATACTGTATAGCCTGGTGTTTAATATACAGTTGAAAAGCTAACCTGAAAAAAGAAAATGTTAGGCAGAGGTGAAACATCAAAAGCATTTTTCACCCATTCTGTAAAGCCGTCTTTTTAACATACTCTGTCAGTGCGGCAGGATATGGTGTGTCGCAGCAAGCAGACAGTGTTATCGTAGCATGTAGAAATGTGGTGATAAAAATGTAAGAAGCAGCAAGCAGATGCATATGAGTCTCCATTTCAACAGCCAACGTATAGTGCAAGAGAGCATAATGTCGGCAAAAAAAGGAATATTACATTTCTCAGAAGTGCCGTTTAAGTCCCTGCATCCCATTTTCAAAACACTGCTCAGTACTCAATATTCAATGCTCAACCATTCGATAAAGCAAACACAGGCATAACACACACACACACACACACACACACACACACACACACAATTTTATCTTTCTTCATATTCTCGCTGTCCTTGGGTTTATCACATGAACACACATATGTGTGTCTTCTGATAAAATCTCAAATAACACTGGAATAAGGGTGCAATGCAATTACATTCACCAACCATTGAGATGAAAAACCGCTCATGGATACATTTTCAATTATTCAGGGAATACATTTCAGTCGGAGCTCAGTTGCTGGGAAAACTTATTATATAATCAATACACTCTATAACGCCATTAATATTTGATGCCACAAAAGTGCTTCCTGTCTCCTTGGGCTCTTGGCCAATGGTGTCTGGGTACTGCAGTCAAACAGGACGAGCTTTAGCCGCCTACAGCAAGGAAGGGGAGTAAACATTTGTTTTCCAGTTGAAAATACCAGTCGCACACAGCTTTCTTTTAGATTTACTGTATATGAAAGTTTTACAAGTCTTTCTTCCATACTTTGCGCAAACATAATGTCTTAAATGTCATTATTAGATGACCAAGGCGTTTCTTTCTTTCTTTCCTGTCCTTTTCACCTTCGTCACTCCTCTGGTACTTTTACACCATAAAACTACCACTTTATATTGCTGGCCTGGTGCAGGATTCCCTCCCCCTTCTCTTACAGAGCTTGGACAATCAATTTACCCTGACTTGGCCAGGATAGGATGTAGAGACTGCAGAGTAGACAGTATGCTGCAGGATCTTGCCACTGATAGACACATTGCTTGGCAGCGACAAAATGGAACCAGCATGCAACCATCTGACTTGTTAGACTTTGCCTAACCATCTTGCTTCAGATATTATTTGTGATTTCCTTATTCCTTATGGTCTAATCTTCTTTTATTTTTGAACATTATTAAGCTTGTTAAAATAAGAAAATAGGATGACGTAAAATGATAATAATAAACATCCAAATATACTGACAATTTGTGTTGTGTCCCCTTCTCGCTACCACAAAGTGGCAATACCTGATACTGCTAAGCTCAGACTGAAACTCTCTCTCAGTCCCCCAAAGTGATACTGAATTGGAGTTCCTATCAAACTGACTGAGACACAAAGAGATTAATACGACTTTACTATCTCAGCTTCTCGGCCAGTCAAGTTCCCTGTAATGCTCTCTGTGCTATTGATTTTTATTTTTCTCTCTCCTCTCCCTTTCTGCGTGGCCGTCTCTCTCTCTCACCATCTCTCCTCCTCCACCAGCATCTGCCAAGCTCTGAAACGTCCTGCAGGTCAGACGGATGCTGGGCCGGATCAATCAGGGAAAGTAATCTGGGACGCCTCATACACGCAAGCACACACACACACATACACATAGACGTATCACAGATACTCACCGACACACACCCCTCCTCTGTTGCACTCTGGCCTGCCTGCCTCCAGTCTCATCGATCTGCATCTACTTTACCAAATGGATTCTTCTCTTCTTCTATCCTCCTCCACCTCTTTTCTCTCTGTGTGACTCAGAATAATAAATGTTCCAGACCGCGCTCAAGACGTGTACGTTAGCAATTTTTCATTTAACTTTGGCTTGACTTTTTTCCATCCTTCTTCTTTCCCTTTTGTGATGTTTCAGTCTTTCAGTGAGATCGATGCAGCTTTCCCACACACTCCCTCACGGCCTCTGGGTAATCGGCACATACTTGCGTAAGGCCAGAAGTCAGGAGATGACAGGATATGGCCTATTTCTGAGGGGTATGTCAGACAGTATATAATGATCTCAAGATTTCTATTTCACAGACAATTATAGAATGAATCTAGGCAGACGTATTTTCAAATGTTAAATCTGACATATTGTTTCACTTTTTTTTGCAGGATAGAGTCTGGCACAACAAAGGTTTCACCACATTTTGCATTTAAATGTTCACAACCGAAGGGGACCATGATGTAACCCTCTATTCAGATTTACTTGGCTTAATTATTAATATCTAAAAACTTTTCTCAAAACTATTTCTATTTCATGCTGCATTGTGGGCAGTCAAAAGACAGAACATCATTCAAGGACAACGACTGAGGCCCTGCAGTGCTCCATACATAGTCACTTTCTCTCTCACACACACTACACATACACAGACAAAACACACACACACACACACACACACACACACAATACAGTTTCCTTTGCTGAGCCAAACTGTAGGCGGAACTGGAGCCATTTGTCCACTGGCTGAATCCCAACTCTGCACCAACGCATGCAGAAAATTGGTGAGCATCTTGACTCTGGAGATGACACTTCAATTTGTGCAGCTCCAGTGACTGGTGCTCTGCAGTTCCTCCCTTGTGGGGGTGTGAGATCAGCTGGACACCTGCCTAGCTGTTTGGCTGAAGCCTGGAGCACGGGGACTGGGCCTTGGAATTGAAGGCCTGGCCTTGCCTGTCAGCCCAAGTCCCTGTCCCTCAGCCCTAGCCCTAGCCTGGCCTCTCAGGTCCTCATCAGAGTTCCCCTAGTTTCACTCCTGTGCCAAGAACAGTCCCTCGCTCGATGCCCCTGACCCCCATTTCTCTATCCATTCCTCAGCTGCAAGTCAGTGCCTCGCCATCATCGCAGTAGCAGTCTTCCCTGCATCAGCTTCAAATCCCCATCAACAGCTTGCCAGCCTTTGTTCCAGTTCTAGCTGCTGGAGCCAGTATCTCTGCTCCCAGCTCAGTCAAATCAGCAAGATGTCTTTGCTGTGCATCACTGTCTGTCCTGCTGTAATCCCTGGGTGTGACGGATGGGAGTGATCACTGTCGAGGCCCTCAGCTAGGACATTTTGGTGGATTAAAGAGGCTAAATCATCATCTCATCCCCTACATGGGATTCTATCCTTAATTAAATGTCATTAATGTGGCTAAAGGTCTTAGTGGAGATGATATCTATCCTACATGTGGGGCCTACTCAGTACGTATTAATGGTAAGCACAAAAGACACATTGTGAGTAAGAAAAAAGGGGTAAAAACAAAGCAGGAGAGACAGAAGGAGACCTGTCAGCCTACAGTAGGCCTATATCACGCCTGTTATTTAACATGACATAAAAGGTTGATCCTTCCCACTAGGGCCTGTCCTTTTTCTCTCTCTGTCTTCCTTTTTCATAACACAAAAATCACATTTGCCACGACTATGTTAAGATCTAACGTGGTTACTTTAACCCACTGTGACTGTTCTTGGAATAAATGTAAGTGACACTTCAACAGAGTCTACAGCACTGCGATGACAAAAAAAGAAAACTGCACTACTCTGGACTGAATTTAAGAGAGTAGCTTGTGTTTTTATGCAGTGCTCATTTCCATGTTGATCTTAAGTTGCTTTTAGCTGGGCTGGGACACAGGATAGAGGACGCAGAAACAGACAGTGAGAGCAGAGAGAGCAGGCAAGCTGATCCATCTGAGTCAGCACCATGTGTCATGAGCGAGGACACCACCTCCACAAGTAGCTGGCAAGTGAATGCGGCCACGCACCTGTGCAGGCAACCAGCCATTTTAGTGAAGCTGCCTCCTATCTTTAGAAAAATACACTAAAATACACCGGTGCATACATAAACAAACATGCGCAAACATGCAGAAATGCACACAGATTCACTCAACTCCCCTGCCCAACTACTCAGCGTTACTGAGCCCATCTGCATGTATCGGGTCAGAAAATAAGCAATTCAGCAGTGTCATGCAACTAGAAAACAACAGAACATTCCTTGCTTTCTCAAGGTAATAGTCATGCTTGTTATATGTATGAAAAAGGCATTTAAGAACAAGATAACTGGCTAAAGTAACTTTCCCAAAAGGGGTCTCTAAGAATATTTTTCCTGAGCAACAGAATAAGAAAACTATAAACTCCTCTGAATGAACTCAATTTTCTACATAATTCACAGTAGGACTTCTAATTAAAATTGGTTTGAGGCTAGAAGTGGTGATATTGGCTTTGTTGAACAGGTATTTAAAAAGCTATAAACAGCCTGGAGGTATACGATAAGAACAAAACCTACAGCACAGCACTTACACTGAGAACAAGGGAGAGAGAGGGAGCAGAGGCAGAGCTCTTCCTAATCTAATCACTGTTTCCCCCATCAGCTGCATCTCAGACACAGCCTGCTTGTGTCTGTATGTGTGTGTGTGTGTGTGTGTGTGAGAGAGAGAGAAAGAGAGTGTGTTACGTGTCTGCCTTGCAGCAAAGGCATAGAGCTAAATCACATAGACACCAACCGACCGTTGTACTCGAGAATTCATTCCACAGCCTTGGGTACTGTGTGAGGGTGTGGCTGAGTGTATGTTTGTGTGTGTGTGTGTGTGTGTGCCTAGCTAATCTGGTTATTGATTTGGCTCTAAATCGGAGCTCATATAATCAAATAGCTGCAAGGGAAAAGGACAGCCGTCCGTCATCTGTCTTAATGAGTAAACAGTTTGATGGAGGCAATGAATAACTCAGAACTACATGTAGACGTAGAAGAGGTTCCTAGATCACTGATAGACAGGCGAGCTAAGATGTCTATGTCTATCCTCTGGCAAATCTCTTGACAACCTTCCTCCTATGCTGTGTGACATCATGAAACACCAAATTATTTCATTCGTACTTAAACTACAGCCATCCTCTACTTTTTGGTCCCTGGTACTGTAATAGTCTGGTGTCATTTGAATATTCAGCCACATTAATCACTTGCTTGGAAACGTTCCCTTTGTGAATATGCTGTCATTGCAACAGCAAACTGTTTCAGTCACTTTATAAATGCTCTAAAGTTGCTTTGTAAAAGTCATTACACAATCAATTTGAGTTTGAGAATTTATAGTGAGCCCATCTCCTGTTAAAATCTAATCTCAGTGTAACTTGATGTGAGAGTGGTGCAATTTGGAAACGGCTTCTACTGCAGCAGGAAGAGTGTAGAGTGAGACACAAAAGCCTAAACGTATAGTATCACAGCTAACAGACGAGGCCTGCGGCACACCAGCTAAACCATTAAGTGTGGCGTGCATTCAAACGAGCAGATTAATCCTCCCTACTGCTGTACAGTGCAGAGTAATTGAAAATGCCCACATGAGACTATCTCTGCTCCGATACTCTGTGAATGTGCCAGGGAGGCAACATATAGGCGGCGGTGGCTGATTGCCATAGAAAATTCTGCAATGCCGCTGTTGTCTGACATGTGCCGAGAGCCATGAAATAGCACACATTCATCTCGCTACTGTTACCATGTTCTCGCTCCCCTTCTTTTCTCTTTCTGATTTTTTTCTCCTCTCTCCCTCCCATTATAAACTTGACAGGTGCGGTTCATGCCTGCTGCTGACGTTTATTAGTCTTGATAAGCTTCGGATATCACATTCCCTCCATTTCCATCTAATTATGCTGCGTAGGAAGGACAGCATTCCTGTCGATTGAAAGGGAATCCATATTCCTGGGACAAATGTGTCCATTATCAGAATACTATCTCAAACTGCCACTTGGTTTGCCTGGTTGGCTATCTCTGGTCTCGTATCTGCTACATCAAAAAGGCAAACCTCTGACTGACAAGAGAAAATAGTCAGGTATTATTTACAGTACCTCCACGCCAAACAACAACAATGCCTCGCTTTTCTAATAATTTACGAGGAAATGGCTTTTCCTTTTCCAGCATTATGATCTTTATGTACAACAGCCCTGATCTTTATGAGTCATCGGCCACAACTGACTTGCAGATGGACCTTCCATATCCCCTCTCCTGCCGCGGTGGGATTTTCCAGGGTCTTGGTATATTGCATAAGATCAGCCCTCTTTTGTCTCCGTGTTGGTGTTACTATTGATGAGATAAGGCATGTGTGATTCTTGTGTTTGTAGGCCCTAATGTGTCTATTACCGACCACAATGGTGCCATTTTGTAGCATGTTCAGTTGCATGTTCAATCTATAATTCATCTGGCTACAGAAATATATAAATGTTTAATATGTCAGAGGCGGTGAGGCCTGTCGAAAGCTTGACCTTGAAACGTCCTTTAAACATTACACAGCAACAGCACTGGGGCCAGTTAAGCTGCCAAAGCCAAACAACAGGCAACGAGCACACACTCTCTCTCTCTCTCACACACACACACACACACACGGCCTGTCTGCCTGCTGATGCTTTCCGCTGCTTTCTGTTCCCTTTTTTCCTGGGATGCAAAATGCAGATGAGACGAGTCAGACGCTTGTGCACAGTCTCAGGAGGAACTGCCACTCAAATCCAAACATCTGTATGAATACCAAAACACACAGGGTACAGTGGAGGATGAGAGAAAGAGAGGGAGGAAGGAAGGGAGAGAGAAAACCATGGAGAGAGAGGATCGAGAAAGAATGAGCGGTAAAGTAGCTAAGAAAGCCAGTGGTTCTCTCTCCTTCTGTATCTTTGACTGAACAAAGAGCTATATACACATGAATACCTCTTTCCTCCCACTGTATTTTCCATCGGGATATTTATTCTAAAAAGCAGCGATGCACAACAAGGGCTCGGTCCTGTGTTTGCTAGTGGGCTGAGGCGCTAACACTCCCCAGCTGATTATGTGTCTGTCTGTAGCAGTTTGAGCTGCTGCCAAAGGAATTAGGTCTAGTATTTGTGAATGCTGCTCCCCTCACAGCAGAATGCCTTGCCATGCCTCTCAGATTTCTAGCTTTTTAAAAGGAGAGGGGAAAAAAAATCATTTTAAATAAATGAAGGAAATCGCTGTGGAAGCCTATTAAATTTTCAACGTGACCGTTTTGTGAGTCTTCATGTGTGTTTAGGCTTCACACAAAAGGAATATTTAAAAACCAAAGCGTGCTAATTGGGACAGAGATTGTTACAGCAGCTTCTTATTCAAACAGGCTTTTGGCTCATTAACTGCTTCCATCCAGCTTTTGTTTAAAGGAAAGTGGAAAAGACATTTATAGACAATAAATATTTTGCGATATTTGTGCAGACACTGTACCACCAAAATACTGATAGACTGCATAATGACCTCACACAAAATATACCAAAGCAGTGGCAGAACCTCTTACCTCAAGTGTAAGGGCAAAAAGAAAAATGACTTCAGCTACGAATCTTCTTTCAAATCTTTATTTTGTAATAGCAGTTATATTTTTAACCTAGTACATCAATTAAACTATAGATTGGGTCTATCATATTAATATTCAGGGGTATATACATATTTTGTATGTGAATAATTGACTTTCTTATTACTACTGTACTTTTGCAGGTGTAAGAAATGTTTAATTATAGCATGAATTTAAACTAGTTTAAACAGTATATTATTGTGGATACACAAGTGTGTATCCAGGAAAAGACTGCATGCTCTTTTTTTATTGGGTTCACAGGTTGAGTATCATACTGTTGTGAGTTTACACATATTCAGGAAAAACCCTTCAGTATTGTGAGTTCCAAACGAAGATGATCAAACTAAATATCATAGACGTCTTTTTATATTGTATTTCTGGCTAAACACATCACTATCACCTCTATATAAAGAATCCTACTCTAAACCTCATTATGATCTAGGGTCAAAGTTAATTCAGTAAACATGTAATCACAGCTGATTGACTAGTGTTTGTGTGTCTCAGCTCCGGTCAAACCTTTAGTACACGCCTGGTAATTTACTTAAAGCTGGAGAGGCGGCATGTAAGGTAAGATACACACCTAAAACACATGCACACACGCCACGCTGTATGTGTACCCACACGGATATTAATTAACAACTACATAAATGACCTATACCACGAATACATGAACACCAACGTACAATGTGACTCTTTGGCATTATACCATTCTGTAGTTAATTACTGTGGATGTGATGAACTGTAGCACAACCTCTGAATGTGAAAAACAACAGCACAACCACAACTACGCACACAAAACACAAAGCATAAGGACGCTAAAGGTCCTCTACTTGCTAGTGTTTACCTTTTGTCCATCTACAAAGGCTATTTTATGAAAGTCACTGATACTACATGCTGAAAAACAATGCACAACCAGCAAGCCAAACCCAAAACGTATTCATTTCTACCATAAAGTCAATCAAATTAGCCGTACATCATTTTAAATAGTCTTTGTACAAGCAGATAAGCACACTGGGCCCAGAATGCCAGCCTAAAGGAAGTAAAAAGAGCATGCTTAGATTTTATTCTGTAATGAATATCAGAGCACTGGTCTGGGCAGCCTGCCTCAGTTTGTTCGCTGTTAGTTTATTACAAGAGGTCTCAAATGGTCAAGGGATGATCTAGTTATATTTCACAGCAACTAAATGTTATAAAATTGGAGTAACTTATAAATGAGAAGAAAACAGGAAAAGTTTCTGTGCTAATTATGGCATATTTACATTTTGTAGTTTTTGATTTTCATGACTGCAGATAATCAGAAAGATAAAATATCTGTGTACTTAGCGTGAGGTTAAGATATTTCTTCTTGCACCATGCCAAACTATTTAGTTTATCTATAGAAATGCAGGAAAGAAGATTAAGAGGTAATTGTCTCAATGTCTGTATCACTTCTCCTTCTGTCTCTCACTCTATCTATTTGCTTGGTGTTTAATCAGGCTCTAGTTAACCATGTCACTCCGCATCTGAACACATGTCAGTCGCCCCCCTGACATACACACTCGCTCACACAACAACACACGCAGAACATAAATGATGAAATACAAAACACTAGGGCTGCAACTGACGATGAATTTCATTATTGATGAATCTGTCAATAATCTTCTTGATTAGTTCATTAGTTGTTTGGTCCATAATGTGAGAAAATGGTGAAAAATATTGATAAGTGATTCCCAGAGCACAAGGTGATGTCCTCAAAACATCTTTGTCCACAACCTAAAGATATTCAGTGTTATGTCACACGGGAGCAAAGAAACCAGAAAATATTTACACTTGAGGTGCTGAATTCGGATATTTTATTCTTAAAAATAACTAAATTATCAAAATAATTGGAAGTTATAGTTTACAACTGATTGACTAATTGCTGCAACTCCACAAAACACAGCACAGGCTATCATGAAATGTGATTGATGTTCTATTGCCCTGTGACTTTTTACTTTCGTTTTTATTTGCAACCTCGTCACGCATCATTTCTGATCACCTTCTTTGTTCCTCAGGCCTATAATGATCCCAGGACTACATATCCGAGCACCCATCCTTATCTTATGTTGTCTGATCTTCAGTTACATTTAAATCACTAAGCACACACTCGGTCTGTGCACTGTAGCTAATAAATTCCTCACACACCCCACCCTATTAGCATTGATGTGTAACCTTGGAGCTCATGGTGTTCTGCCTGAGGGTAATAGAGCCACTGTGTGTTTGTGTGTATGTGTGAGTGAGTGAGTGTGTGCGTCAAACGATGGCCCGTCTCTAGCCCACGTCCCCCACTGGTTCCCATCAGGAGGCTTCCTGGTGCACACTCATACCTAATACCTCCAATACTGATGAACATTCGACTTTTTCACTCCTTCTCTCACTGTTCCTTTTGATTCTCCTGTCATGTCCATTTCTTTCATCTTGCGTGCATAATAATACTAGCCCTATCTGTAGATCCAGTTTAAATAATATACACTCTTTCTCTGGGTTAGCACCCGTCTTATCACATCGTAAGCACATACACTAAGCTGCTAGCTGTGTCCAGGGAGACAGCATACCATATAGCGTCGCTAGCCTGGTCACCAAACAAGGGAGTCGCCTTCGTTTCAATTAGCATTTTGATTGCATCTAATAGAAAGAAGTCAGCATGCAAACAAAAATGTACTAACCGGAAAATAAATAATGTTTCCACTTTCTTTATGCAAATATAAAAGTAAGTCCACATTGTGGATGGTATGGGGAACCGTTTTGAAAACAGATGCATGCATTGAGATTACAAAATAATAGTATAGTCAGAATAGTGACGCAGCATCAGCAATGAAATAAAAGTCTGTCTTATATGACGGGTGAAAATGACAGGAGGAAAAAATATGGCCGCCAGTTTTGTTAGTCAAGCTCTCACTCTGTCGCTTGGACGTGATGGATGAATGGATAAATGCAGGCAAAGTTAAAGTGAGTCTCGGGAAGCTGAGCAAAGCAGATGACTTGAAAAGCCTATTATATTTTCTCTCATACCAACACCTATTCACACAGCCAAACATATAATTACAAAAACACAGGCATATTCACACACACTCATGCGAGCATTGGGCTTAAAACTTGCACAGCATTACAATCAATTGTAATCCGGGCATGTGTGTAACTCCAACACACCTACTCCATCTTTCTCCAGCTCTGGCACAACACATGGACAGCACAAACTCACACTGTGTACACAGGCAGCATGACGGATAACACGTCTACTCATATAATCAACGAGGACTACTTTGCACACATGAATATAGAATCCATAAAGGTGCAGTATCCCCCACCATGTTACAGTACATTTAGCGTCAAAAATGTGCATTCCATTTCTGCTGCAGCACTATACGCAGGTAAATATTTCAGAATGGTGCAAAGGCAGGAAAAGGGGGGGACACCTACAGCCCTGGCTTCAACATAAAATGGGTGCTGTTCCCCGATTTAACCCTTCCCTCTCTCCGTTCCTCTCCCCATCCTTCCTTACCTCTACTCCTGCCTCCACACCTCTCCTAATAGCATGATATCTGGCTCCGTCCCTCCATCTGTCCCCCTCCGTTTCCTGCCCACAAACCTCGCCGATCTAACCCCCTGCTGCATCCTTCTTCCCTCCATGAACGAACTTCACGTTCTGCACAACAAATAGTTCAATAGTAACACTGCAATGCCTGCGCTTAAGGAGTGTAATATATACTGACTGTGGGTGATGGTTTATCTACAACTACAGCCTGCTCTAGCCACTATAGGCTGCCTAAAATGAAACGATGGTTAACAATGTACAGTGGAGTATAGTGGCAGGCTGCCTGTAGCCTTCTTCCTTACCATCTTAAACCCATTCCACTCCATTTGGGAGACGCCGGCCGTTGTCTCACGCTCTCTCTCTCCTCACACAACAGCAACGCCTCAGCAAAGAAAATCCCCTACTCTCTCTCTCTTCCTGTCTTAGGCTCCTCTGACACTGTCTCCTTCTTTTTCTCTCTCCCTCTCACTGCCTCTGCCTCTCTTCCTGTTTCTGCCTGAGTCTTAGCAGCGATCAGAGAGCAGCATACTAGAGGCGTACGGAGTAAGCATCGCCTTCTTCCACAGATGCTGAGAGGAGAATGGTGAGCCTGGATGAGAGAGTGCCGGGCTGCAGCAAGCCTCCCTCCCACCGCCCTCCCTCCTTCCCATCGCCACCCGCCCAGTCGCCTGCTCAGCTGGAAGGTCAGAGCCCGCCCACTACCCCCTCCCAACCTCTGTTTTAGAGTCTGTGATTGGCTTCTTGTCTTGCCTGTCAGCCCTCAGCCTCACCTCCCCCTCCCTCAGTGTTAACACCTTCGCTCTCTGGCTGGCTCTGAGCCCTCTTCGGCACACGCCAGCCTCAGCCTGGTTTGGCAGAGAAAAGGCTCTCTGAATCCCAGCAAAGCAATCAATCGCTGCTGAGGTCTGTGCTTGAGTGAGCCGAGCAGAGCAGAGCGGAGCAGAGCTCTAGGAGAGTGATTGCAGCCTCAGGCACTATGGTAATAGGATGCCTGTGCAGCACTGTGTATATAAATTAGCTATTACTGGGTGCATGTTAAAATCCCCTGTACATTTACAGTACATGACTGTGTATACAGACCATCTCATTCTCTCTTATTCCCTGTCTCTCTCTATCTCTTATGTGCAAAACACACACTTTTACTCACACATACAGAACAGATTACAGCTTTTGTCTTACAAAATAATAACTGGGGTCTTTTAGAAATTGTAAATCAGACTTTTGTTTTTTTTTCTCCTTAAATACTACAAATACTACATATTTTTAGATAAAAAACACAGGATTTGACATTCTATGTTGATAAATTATACATCTGTTGGGGTTTAAATCTAATATCAGAGCAGATGCAGGCACACAAACGCTTGGGCATACCTGTTCATACAGGTGTAGCTGACACTTTTTTAGTTATTTTCTGTAGTGATATCAAAAGGAACAAAGGAGGGAAGGAAGGAAAGGAAAGTGTTGGCGGCTGTAGGCAAAACAAATCAGTACGACGCTACCTGTCTGCCTGCTGCGGCACGCTGTATGTTTACACTCAAATAAAGTGAAGCTGGTTGCGGAATGTAAGCACAATAAAGGAAGATGCGTTAAATAAATCGACGTCCTATGATATCTACTCACCATGACCATTCTTGTGTAAGGCTGTTGTTGTTACGGACGGTAACGGTAGTTTGAGCGGACAAACCGTAGCCTAAAAGCCGGTGAAGTCAGCGGGGAGAATCGGGTGGAGTAGCGGCAGCGTGCTGGAGGAGGATGAATGAACCGACGTGGTGGTTTGGTGTAAGTGAGTCTCGCGGAGCCAGAAACTAAACAGAGCGAGCAGGGTGAGTGTGGAAGACCTGCAAACCCTCTACCGGTCCCAGAAAAAAACACTCTCGTTCGTTAAAAAAGGAAATAAACTAAGACAAAACAACGCGGCGAGAAAAGACAATCCACTGAAAGAAAAAGATTGGTAGAAAACACCGCTCTACCTTTCCCCAAAAAGCCATTTATGGCACGTCCAGTCACCTCGCGCGCCGTCTCCCATTGGCTGGGGAGGTGCCGACGGGGCGGTGCGCTCTCGGATGCGAGTGGAGGAGGCAGGCTCGTGTGGTCCACGACGTGTGGAGTAGGGAAGCATCATGCGGAGAGGCAGATGCTAAAGCACGTAATTACCCCTCACCTGATGATGTTCATGGTAATAACTCTGCGTACAACCGGTCTACGCTTTAAGTCGTGCCTGTAGTTTGTAACCGCCTTCATATACGTGCCTTCTTTTGTCATTAAGCTCGTATAGAAAAAAACAGACAGGTTATCTGCATTGTTGCTGCAGTGTTTGAGTGTTTACACCCTGTTGTTAAGCCATGTGTGGACCTCTCCTCCTCTGCTGAAAAACAACAGCAGTAGAAATGCTTTTTTATTTTGAGCAGAAGAATTTTGTTAAGGGTGGTAACAGGACACAAAACGGTCTATTGTTTGGTGGAGTAATCACAGACCATTTAATAAAATGCTTAATAGAATGATGTTAAATAAGGGCTTACATATTCCTTAATATATTATAATCGTCACCACAGTTTAGAAATAATAAATATTTATAAAAGGCAAATTCTCAATACCCCCAGCAGCAAACCTGCCTCAGGTTTGTCCAGCTGGCCCCTATCTCTGGCAGACAAGAAGAGGGAGCTCTTGCCTCCTTTAACAGAGTTGCCTGGCAGGCAGGAGTGCTTGGATGTATATACATTTACATACACACACACACACACACACACACACACACACACACATATTCAGAATGCACGTAATGAAAATGTATGTTGGCCAACACCATAGTTGATAAGCGCCCATAAGCATATTCATGCATACACAAAATATACACTTATGTGCACACTGTCTCACACACTGAAGCACCTTATGCTGTAGATATATATGTAGTCTCAGGTAACTGAGTTCTTACATTGGGAATATCTTTATGTTTCCAGACAAAAGATCAAAACATCATCAGTTTCCCATTATATGAGCGTACTGATTCCTTTGTGTTCAGCACAGCATTAAGCAGCAGTCTACAAGTCAGCTCTTATTCACATGCTGGTTTGTTTCAATTAGCATTCAGCTGTGCGAGGCCTGGCAGAGCTAATGCAACTAGTAGAGATCCATTAAGCTCAAAGAGATTTCTCCTGCTCCAACCACCTCAAAATCTATCCTGATGCAGATTCACATATTATTTACACAGTCCTTTGGCAAGTGGCTATAATATGTCACTAAAAGGTTTGACAAAATATCATAATATATAATCTGAATGACAGTCAACAATTGATCAATCTAATAATTCTGATTATTGATTGATGTCACCTTGAGGAATTGCGATGGTCACAATTTTTGTAAACTAAATGAGTCATCAAATAATAATAATAATAATAATAATAATAATAATAATTGGGAAAAGGATGAAAGTGGGGGAATGAAATTTTGTCACCTCTAAGCACTTGAGCATAGCAGCAAACTGATATCCAGGTCTCCAGCAAACCATCTACTACAAACGTCTAGTATGAATTGTTAGGATCTGAATACTGGAGAGAAATGATACCCTGTCTAACTCACTAAAGGTCCTGCTGTGTACACATAATCTGCTGTAAACCCACAGTGTGGACGTATGTACATATGTACTTTACACTTGCATTTACAAGTACGCATATTTTCACAAATGTAAATTGTGAATTTCAACCACACGCTCAAGTAACAACACAAGTGAGCTTCCAAATGAACACTAAAAAATGCTGTTAGGAAAGAGAAAAATCAGGATGAAGGCAAAGTGTTCGAAATGATCGGGCCAGTTCTGGCAGACAAAAAAAGGAGCAGTGAACTGAAGCTCCCCAGTCTCTCCACTTCACCCCTGACCTCTCCACCTGTCTGGTTAGCTACAGCTAGATAGCTAGCGGAACCATGTGTCTGACATACTAATGAGAACCCTCACCACGCCTTCAATTAAGACTGAGCAGTACATGTGCACACACACACAGAGGGGGAGATGGGATGAACAAGCTCACTATTGTCTCAGATAGAATAGAATACGCTGGCACTCACAGTCTGGAGATATGTACCGATCATACTGTATATGACACAACAGACAGAGAGAGAGTAATGTAGGATGAGACACAAATAGAAGTGCATCTTTGTCTATTTTCCTTTATGTGCCTTCATATCTTTTTCTACCAAAGAGCAGAAAATTTGCAACTGAATAGTACAGGCAACAAACGCACAGCTTCCTGTCCATCTTTTATCCTCCTGCTCTGACCTTTGAATTTAATAAAGGTTTTGAGTTGGACCCAAGAAAAAAACATTCTCCACCTCACTGCCTCTAATATTTTCCTCCCAACCATGTTTTTATTGTGACTTTTTAATTCCCCACGGTAAAGAATGGAAAGTCAGATCAATGACAATAACTGCATCACAAATCACATCTGTTTTTTGGCTTTGTATGCAGTCAACTTATAACTGGGGATGTTTAAAGGCAGGTTAATGTGGGGTGGAAATAGAGGGTGATCATTTTCTTATTTCATAAAGGACAGTGTTTTGAGGTTGTTTTCTCCCTCTGTAATATGATCCAAATAACCTTTTCTCTAAATGAGAATGTGATTTGAAAGTGAAAATAGTCTCTCACAGTTGACTTGCTTGCCGTGTCATTTCACTAAATTGCTTTACAGGACCATGGTTTTATAAAGCAATGAAAGTGACTGCCACTACTCAGTAAATTAGCTATAAACACAATCTGCTCGTTGCAGTGTGTTGTGTGTGTCTGTGTGCGGGGATATGATATACAGACACATACCAAAGATGGAACCATGTTGCTAGCATGTCCTAGTTAAGGGTACACAACGTGCATTATAATATTGTGTATGGACAGATGGAGGGAGTGGTTGAGATATTCCATCAAGGGCATCCATGCTGAGACACTTTACAGTCTGGATTTTAGAGGTATTGCAGTGAAACTTATTACCATGAGGATTTGGCTTTTCCATTCAGTTTATGTCTGTCTGTGAATAAAATGCAATAAAGCACTGAATAAATGTAAAAATGTCAAATAAGTAATTAAGTGTAATGCCTAAAAAAATGCTACTCTTTCTTAATGGCATTCCCAGTTTGTCAGACTTTGCACAAAAAAAAAGTGCATAGCGTTGATTGGATGCATTATTTGGCCTTTTAGATGATGACTGATGCTAAATTGTTTTTGAGGAGGTAAATGATATTTCTTTCCTCTTGTAAAGTTTTGAAAGTTAAAAAGCTTTTGTGGCTTTAGCCCAGAAGGACTAGCCATACTGTCAGCAATGTGAAACCCCATCTCACTGATTGGCTCTGGCTCACGTCCATAAACACACACCCTTATGCGCAAACTGAATCTATACATTGGCAAACACTTCCGCACGCAGGCATACATACACAGACAAAAACATGTTTTGGTTCATGAAGTGACACTGTTACTGCCGCGGGACTGCTGGACCCCAGAAATGTGCTTCAGCCTGCACGTCCAGCCTGCTAATTCGGAAAGCAGAGAGCTGGCTAATTGTCATGAACTCCTCCTGCCCTCCATTTTGCCCTGCTTCTCCACCCTAAACCCCTCCTAGTAACAGGCCTTAATGGATTAACTGCAGGCTGGTGTTGTCCCTCTTAGTCGCTCTTGGACAAAGTCACGATGCTATATCTCTGCCACGCCCTGAAGAATGAAAAAATGTTTTTGGTTGAATCCCCTAGTTTGAACAGTTGAATACATGGCACAGTACTGTACATACAGAATATACTCTGGTAGCAGCCAACACATAGTATTTTGATAACAAGTGTGAAAGGGCAGGCACAGTACGCAGTACGCAGTATAGCAAGTTTGAATATGCAGCGCGCAGACGGTGATAATTGTGGGTGCTCTCGGTTTGGGTCTTGTTAACTGTCAGACGCAGTGATTCAACACCTGTCTTATGTTTCACTCTGCATAATAAGACTTCTATTTAAGGGAAGAGAAGCGAAGATGCCAGCAGAGGTGTTACCTCGAAGTGCGGGAAGAAAATACCTTGATTATTAACAAGAGACGGAAAACTTGTGGTTTTTGGCAAAACTGATCTTCGCTATTGCTAGTCAGGTTCAGAGCAAATGTACGCATTGAATGCGTCAAAGGGCGGAAAACACAATCTGAGGCTGAATTACCTCTCTTCCACTGTACGACAGCAACACTGTACTTGACAATGAAAACAACAATGAGGACAACTTGTCAAGCCCAGTTGATTTCAATTCAAAATATCACAGCAGTCTATGCAGTAAAACAGCCTAATACATTTAATAGCCCACAAGACACTCCTCAGTATGCCGTGGCTTACTTAGGCTCTTTTTGATTTGCCCTTGAAGGATAGATTTAGTTGCTCTATTGAAGTTCTGGCAGTAGTAGCATCTTGCTGTGCTACTCAGACTGATGATCGCCTTTTTCCTGGCAGGTGTCCACCCTCTGCCGGTAACAATCAACAAATGAGAGTCATAGTCTCCCTGCCCAGCGACAAACTCAGCATCACCAGACACCAGACAGCTATTAACACAATGCGGCTGTATCCGGACAACAACGGGCAGTTTGCGTTCAGTTGACTTTTGTTGTTTGCTCTCAGTGTTAAGACCAGGAGCTTTATTTTCATAAATCAATTGAACACGTGGCTTGGATACTGATTTTTGGTCATTTCATGGTCAGAGGCGCACGCTGCACATTGCTGTTGCACGTTCAATCAAATCACCTCTATTCTGTGTCTTCAAAAGCGAGGTGCTCAGTGCCACAGAGCTCGAATAATTCAATAATAGAGGGGAGCAGTTGGGAGTAGTTCTGCCACAAAAACTGCTCCGAAGAGGAAGCTGATGTCCTTAAGCAGGAGGAGCAGAATCACCACAATGACACCTTATTTAAACCACGGAGAGCAAATGATGTTAAATTATCTTGGGAGAACAGTCAAGTTCACAGCCAGTCACTGAAATACTAAATGATTGCAGATGAGAAGAAAAGTCTGTGTACACTGAAAGAAAATCCCAATTCACCAGGGCAAAGCCAACACAGAGCCCTAGAAGGCATTTAGAGAGCAAAAACCATTGTCTACAATGATACAATCGCCCACATTTTATCTTCAAATCATCCTGACCCTGAAAATCTGTCCTTTGGATTTGTAGCAAAATCTCTGTCTGCATGATTCCCATAGTAAGGGTTAAATATCCTAATTATCCAAAGCCTGAAATCCTAAATTTCGGCAAAAAAAGATCCAATCATTTTCTCATTATTTCAAAGCCATGGCTATTCATTCATTCACACATTTTTGAGACTCTCTGCTGTTAAAATAACAAAAAGGGGTTAAAACATGCTGAGATCATGACTGATAACGGTGAAGTAGTTACTGACTAACAGCTCAGTGCTTTGAATTCAGTGTTCCTGCTTTTGATTTAATAAAAAAATAGACATTTTGCTTCATAAAAGATTTCTTGGAAAAACTTACAAATCCAACATGGCCCCGCGAATCTAAATATATGTGAATTGATGGAAGCACTTAAGAAAAGTGGATCCCCTAAATGGCATATGTTTAAATACAGACTATATTAAACACATGTATTTTGGACAAATTTAACTAATCTAGTTGAAGCTTTCCTCCTACATCCTCTTTCCTCCGTATCAGTGGGCATGATACACAGTCAGCTTAACCCCTGCCTGTGTCACTCTCCCTGGTAGAAACTCCTCAGATCAAAAATGAATTCTTCATGCTGATCCCGGAACAAGGCTGTGCTGCATTTGTCACAGCCACTTTCTTCCACTTTAACTCAAAGCTGTTTGGTATGGCTGGAGCTTTGCACACTGCAGAGATGTGACAGGGGGCTGTTTGAGAGCTCAGGCTGAGCACTCTGTCTCTATCTGTGGAATAGGGAGTGAACTGCCAGTTCAATCGCTATGTAAACTCTGCAGAAACGTACTCCTCTTTTGTAGATTAAATTTAAAATTATACCTCAGTGAGTGCCTTTTCTCTGTTTTGATTAATTATTGTTTTGTCCTGAGAAAGCAACAGAAAACATTAAAGAAAACACATTCAATCCACACTTTTTAAAAAAAGAAGAAATTTAAGTAAATCAGAACACATTTACTTAATCTAACTCCTTTTTAATGGAAGAGATAATGATGGGTCTCTGAGGCTGTAGCCTAACACAAATGAGAGGTTTGTGGAGGTGCCCAGAGAGGCTTAGCTATGCATTGGCTGTTGAGTCTGGCATGTGTTCTGGCACTGAGAGTGTATTCTCAACAGGACTCTGGTGGATTAGTGTCCATTTGGACAACAGAGTGGTCCGCAGCTTGGGGTGACATTCAACTTCAACAGGCTAGCAGCTCACGCACTGATCATGAAGTTTAGTCTCGCTATTAATTGCCATTGATGTATGATACGCAATCGAATTATATTTGGAATCTGAAGGCTCAAAGATGGGCATGATGACTAGGATAGGAAAACCTGTTTTATTTTCTGTTGTTCTTCTGTCTTCTAGTCTAGACCCGATCACGCTGTATGTGTTAAATGAAGCGGTGGCCGTTCTGCAGTGTGGTGGGTCAGTGGATCATGGGGTATAGAGGTGGGCTTTGGGGCTGCGGGGATGTCAGCCCTTTTTGCGTTTGATCCCGGTCGGGGTACATCCATGCTCACAGGGCGACTGCTGTGGTCCATCTGGTGGAGGCTTTAATCACAACCCACCCTCTACCCCCCCTACAAACACACTTACACACACACTACATCACATCACACAAAGCACACAGAGCTTCCCACTTGGGATTCTTTAGACTGCTGCTCACTTTCAGGCCTTTTTATTTCCATTACTTATTTTAGTCATTTCTGCAGTCACGTATCTCCCTGCAGAAATGAGTCCTGTTTTCTTCTTTTACAGAGTCTCCTTCTCAGACCTCAGGTGGAAAAATGTGAGTCGCTGAAACACCACCTGCCACCTGTAATGACGTTTAAAACCTCATCAAAACCCCCCACGCTATCAGATCTCTATAAATGGCTGCACAACTGGCTTTTGATGAGGAATAACCTTTTAGAAATGAGACGCATCCAGAGTCTTTCACAGGGCTGGCCTACGGTACTGTGGACCAAAACATGTGCAGGCTGCACAAATCCAGCTCTCCAAATGTCACTTCATGCTTAACCGCCCATTCTCATGCTTGAAGAAAAGCAAGTGGGCAATGCACAACAAGAAAAACTCCACCGGGTTTCAGTTTAAATGCCTACATGCTTAGAGTCATGTTTCAATTATTTTGTGTTGTTGAAACATGTAGCCGATTGAAGAGAAGAAGGAATTCTGTAAACTAGAAATAATTTTCCACCATTAAATAACAAGATGTGTACAAAAAAGTCATGTTATGAGTGTACTATGTATAATGTTACATTAAATTAAGCCAAGACAAGCCAAGATAAATGAAATAATACAAACAAACCACCTACGGAAGTAAATTATTTACAAAATATGTATGTACTGTAAATTAGCTTACTTTACAGTCACTAATGTACAGCTCAAGACAGACTCAACGCTGCTGTTAGAATACATTCATTATTAATGGGAGTAAAGGATTAGCAGATAATGATGATGCTGTTGTTGCAGTCCCCTGGGTTCTGTAGAGGAAACACTTACTGTAAGCCTCCCCTTGGACAAAAATAACTGTAGTATTTTCATCCGTTTCCAGTATCTTATCTTGATTTAGCTTGATCTTCATGAACATCTGATCAATTAAAAAAAATCTATCACGCCTCTAAAACTACTTTCTATACATACAGTACACACAGGCCCCAACTATTAGATTCCTCCCAGTGGAACCATTGGCTAGCTACTGTAACTTGAATGGTCACTCCTCCTCGGCACTAATGCACCAGTCAGCCATACATCATTTATTCATGGTGACAGCAGATACTTTGCCTCATCCCAGGCAATTAGCGAATCAATAAAAAAGCATTGGCTTTGAAACTATCAATTCTGAGAGGACAAAAAATAGTGTTGTTCATCAACATGCCAGGGTCCCAGACGCAGACAATCACTCAAGTATCTGCAGCGTTTGTCAGCTCAGCATCAACGGGCGCTGAGCTGTCAACAATAAAGCACATTTCCTCACATCTCTGCTCTTAAAACGACTACCAGATATTGTCTGGTCAGGAGTCCTCACCTATAAAATGGGTGTCTCTTCCATATTATATCTCAAATTGTGGTCTACAAAGGTCATAATCTATAAATGTCGTTTTTGCAAAGAGACGATTTAATGTTCTTTCTGTCAGAAGATTTTGTCTGCATTATGCATTTGTGTGCATTGTGAAGGAGATGACTGAGCTGAAGCCATCGGAGTGAGATTATCACAGACGCAGGCAGGTCAGTAAACGGCTTGCACTGGCTTGTGCTGGCTAATACCTCTTTTGTCAAAGTTTAGAAGGCTGACATATCTACAGTACAATTCGATATCACTGTCAGTTTTATAATTAATTCAGTAAATCTGCATGATCCAATACACACCTCAGGCTGCTCTTTCAAGAGAACATTATGTCAACCTAAAATTATCAGATTTAGCCAAAATCCTCTGGATTTGACTTCACTGTCAAACAGTAGCTGAGGGGTTTTTCTGTTTTTCCATAGTAATCATTAATGTTTGTTTGCAAATAACAAAATATAAAGAACTCACATTTGAAAACATAATACTACTTTTCTCTCCAGCCTTGTCTGTTTCATTATTCTCTCTCTATTTATCCTTCTAAGCCGAATGAAACAGCTGCAACGGGATGTGAAAACATTGTCCGAGAGAGGCAACGAATTTGTCTCTGAAATTAAATGCTTTCCTTCACCAAGCAAAAAAAGCAAACCTTTTTTGAATTAAAGAAGAAAAATAAACGCCAGGAAGTGAGATTATTTTGTTTATTCAACCTATTGAACTGTACAAATGTAGCCATTGACTTGAGGCAAATCCTCGGAGGAATTCACAAGACAAAAACCATTACTACATAAACTGTTATGTGTGTAGGCATGGCTGACGTTTACATGACTGTGTTGTCTATTTTTCCATTTTTATTACCCCAAGGCCCTTGTCCGTATTATTTGGCATACTGGATATTGTTTCCATATATTATTGGTCACTTTTAAGATTTTGTTTATTTTTCTAACATTATAATATCAAACATCAAAGATTGCTCGTTTTATTGCTGTGTTTACAAATATCATCTTTCAAAACTTTATAATTGCTTAGACTCAGTTATGTTAATCCAGGAACTAAAAGAGCTGTCAATCAGTGTGGGAATAATAACAGGTTAAAATCTTCTGCTTTGGTTTTTGATGGTGTGAGCAACCCCTTTGTTTACGTTTGGATTATGGGTAGTGCTCTTTGCCCACCTCTATAATAATTACTCAGTGTTTTTTTTTTGTTGAAGTGACATGATCAGTTTGTTTCCACAGCAGTTCACAGATTCTACTCAGAAACTCTGGGACCTGCCACCGCCATTATACAGATAAAATTACAGGTTATTACTTCCAGGCCAAAGTACTTGAACACGGAAAGGTGACCTTTGGATGGGCGTGGGCACTCGTGTTGCTGCAGCAGCATATTCAGTTGTTAGACTATTGTTTATGGATCACATCTCCAGCCTTTTTTATGATTCATCTATAGAGTGGATGGATATGAAAAATAGGTAATGATCAAAAACATGGGAGTGTGTGATGAAATATACGCTAAAAGGCACCCTGCAGATGCGCTAAATTGCCTGGTTGGGTGTGCACAAAAAAAAAACACAAAACAAAACTCAGAGAGAGAGATGGAGACAGTGAGTAGAAAGAGAGAGAGTTCACTTAGCTGTACAGTGTGTGTGTGTGTTGTGTGTGTGCATGAGCCTGCAGACACCTGCTCCATTCTGCAGTGATGGCTCCCAGCGGGACACAGGCTCAGCTGCTGATCTCTAGGCCCTCCCTGCAGCACTGGTGGCCAGCACACACACACACACACACATACATATAAGCACATACACAGACACACACACATGCGCAAACACACACACACAGCTCTTCCAACAAATCTGAACCCTTCAGGCCCCCCTTGCAGTGTCTCTCAGCCTCTCTGTGTTCCCCGTAACTGACACACCACATGTGCTCATATCAAGTGCAAACATGACATGATGTACACACACCCACGCGCATAAAGCTGCACAGTCTGTGTTCGTGTGATGTTGAATGTAAATTCTATGACACGGTGTGGTCATAACCCGCTCAGTCGGATACATGCTACAGTGATGATATCTCTGACGACTATCATCTTTTTTTCTACTACCCAATAGCTAAAGAACTTTACTCGACATGACGCTAAAACCTCCACATTATGTGATGCTGTAATCGCAGTTACAAAGGAAAAGGATGAAACATAATAGATATAAAGTATATTTTGTATATGTCTTGTTTGCACTTTTGAATCCATAAAATAGTTATGCTTCATGTTAGTAAAATATGACACAACCACATTTGTTTTTGTCAGTCCTGCATTAATCAACCACCATTGTACCTGAGGCATATTGTATTTTGTGTTCATGCTATATTTTGCACATATCTCCATCTGTCTGTCTCTCTGACTATGAGCGTCTTTTTTCCCCTGATGTTGTTCGGCAGGGTTGTGGAGCATAAATGAACTAATTTCCTGGATATAGAGAACACTGCAATCAAGGAAAGGGGAAGTGCAGCAAACGGCAGATGGAAGGAGCTAATCATTGTTATGAAATAGAGATGACCTCTAACTATCTCCTGGCTGCTAATGTACCGTAGCAACACACGTTTGCCAGCTTCAGTGTCATGTGGCCTTTCTCTGCTTCTTCCTGCTCTGCCTGTTTGTTGTTGTGGTGATGATGAACCTCTTCAGGCAGGTCTGAAATGCAACCCGCTTTTTTTTTTCCTTTCTTTTTTTAAATGTTTAAACAGAAAAGATTGGAGTTGTCAAACAAAGCCTAGTGTCACATAGAGAACGGCAGCTGCCTGCAGTGGGTAATCAGCGGAGCTTTCTACAAATTAACAGCATTCAGCTCTGAAGCACGGCGCACTGCAGGTTTTTAGATGTGGGCTTTTGAAAATTAGATCTCAGTGACTGAAATACGGAATAATTTACAGTTCAGCTTTTGCTTGTGTTTTTAAAAAATATATATATTCTTTTATTTGATCCACTTTGTGTAAGGTGACATGGCTGAGATTGCCTGGTCATCCTAACGCTGTAAACCGATATTGCGGACGCTCATTTTGAACAGAGAAATATTGGTCTAAATTTCATTAATTGCGTACTGAATCCCTTCTCCGTGTGCCTGTGTTCTGATGGGCTCAGAATTTAATTCTTTGAATGCTCTTTTAAACGTACTGTCCCACAGCTTCAAAGATGCTCAACTGAGAACATGCACACACACACAAACAAAAACACACAGAGGCCAGACATGCAGCACCAACACACATCCACATGCTCCAAACAACCTGAACACAGTGTTTTCAGGAAAAGTAATACTCAACTTTGTGTGTTGGAAGACAAAACCATTTATCTATTTATTCATTTATCAAAGCAGTGGTGCATTAAATGGAAATAAACTGTAATGTCTATATTTTGAACAGTAATAATATATAACAGAGTGATTAATAGATAAACAAACTGTATGTTACATAAAATTGAATCGCTCTTTCTCCATTTTCTATACACGGAGCAATGTCTTGCTGCTGGTATAGGACTGCATTTCTGTTTCATATCACCGTAAGTAATAAACGCGATGCTGCTTTTGAAGCTTTACAAACCAAAGCCACCAGAATCTTCCAGCACATTTATCTAATGTATGCAAATGATCTTGCTGTGCTTAATGAAGGCACCATTAATCACTATAACGACGGTCTTTTTTAACCAGGGTAATCATGCGCACGCACACATATACACAAGCACATTTTCAAAACGCATACACACACATGTGCGCTTATACACACGCTCACCCACACACACACACACACACACACACACACACGCATAGAGGAATATGCCTCATCACTATCAACACATTGATGAGAAATGTGGGAAATTCACAAAAATAAACCATTACTAAACCATTTAACAGAAATGTAACTATGTATGATTAGGACCTCCCTAGTCAGTTAATGATAACTACATTTTGAATTCATTTTGCCCCCATACACTTTTTGTGTTTGTTAAATTTGATGTAACTACTCATCAGGTCATCTGTCTGGTTAAGTAATTCCCTCATATTCTGTTATTCAATCTAATAAGATGCCGATAAGATGCATCAAAATATGTTAACATGTCAATCATATGTGCATTAGAAATTCAGCTAATTAGTTCCACTAGTTTCAACAAATAATTTATGGTCCAGCAGCTTCATGCAAACAGCAGATAACACTGTTGTGAGTCTAAATGGGCAGTGGAAAACACAGTAATTTTTGTGCTGAATAATAACAACAAAACACTGGACAGACGTCTTTGAACTTGTGTGAGGATTCAAAGCGACTGAAAAACATTTTTGAAGACCAACTCCTAACGGACGTATTTCACCGCTTATCCTCGCCGTACATTTGCATACAGTTGACGGAAACCCCTGGGTACAGTCAGCAGCATGACAGTGGGTTATGAAGGCTTCCGGGAGGCTCTGGGGTGTGGATCTGAGCCAGTTTGAAGGGGAGCCGAACCAATGAAGAGCCCACAGCGGATTAGACACCCACAGCTTCATGTCGCTTTAATGCGGCGAGTCAGGGATTTTCTTACAACGCTTTTGCCTAAACGCTCAGGGTTTTCTCATGCCCCCTTTTCTCTCTCATTCACTTCCCCTTGAAGTAATCTTTTCTATGTAAATGGCAGAATAATGTTTGCTCCAGTGCAAAATCTACAGCATTCCTGCTTCCCCTGTTAATGTGACTTGTCAGATGTTTACTGGAGTTGAATTAGACTGATAGCTATGATCAAATGTCATTTGAAATCTGTCATCTTATATAACTGTATAGTACGTCTAAGGTTGTTGAAAATAATCTTTCCTGTTCGAGCATGATATATAGAGTTCAAAATGCTAGAATTGTAGGTGTACTGCTAAGGCCTATTTATTAATTTACTATGGAAGTTAATTCATAATCAAGATGCAAATGCAAACATTAATACAAATACCGCAGATGCTGACAGAATTCACAAAATACAGCAAACACAGAATATATTACCCACAGAAACACACACTCACTCACACATGCATGCGCACACACAAACACCTCAAATTCCCTTGATAACAGTCTGACTGGCAGAGGCTAAAGACAGAGTAGGCGTCCGTAATTGAACAAACATAACAATGTAAATATTTACTAATACTATCCATTGGGGATACAGGCAGAATCCCACAATTGATTTGCTCTCTTTCTGCTCTTTTGCTCTTTAACTCACACACACACACAGATTCACACATACATAGTACCACTCTCTACTTTTTTCCTCGGTTCCTTGTCTTGCCATATTGCCTCCCTGTGTTCATTAAAGAGATGGAGATATATTGGTCTGTCTATCCTCTTACCAGGGGTGACCTGTAGCCCATCTGGGCTGGCGATGACGGGAGATCCCTGGGAAATAGCGGCGAGCGCGTCTCGGGGACGGAGCCCACGCCACTGGCTGCTAGTCCCGAGAGCTGCCCGTACCTCGCCATCATCTTGAGATGCTGCTCATAGAACACACACACTCATACACAGACACAGGAGGAGAGAGGGGAGGAGGAGAGAGAGAGAGAGAGAGAGAGAGAGAGAAACAGAGAGGGAAAAAAGAGAGAAAGAGGGAAGGGGTGTGAGAGTAGGGAAGGAGAACAGATAACAGCAGGTAGGAAGGACGGTGAGAATGGGAAAGGACAGAAGAGGGAGTGGGGGTGGGAAGGGGTGGAGGGGGTGGGTGGGGGACACATGAAGAAAGAGGACGTAGAGGGGGATTACAGAACACTTTGCTCTCACACAAATGCATGTGTGAACGCACACACATACAGGCGTACACGTTCGCACTTGCAGACATACTGTACGTGCACATGAAGGCACACATACAATTTTAGCCCCAGGTGGGCAATTTCACAAGCAAGCCTATGTTGGATGGGTCTGATAGCTACCTTGGTTTTGTTACAATAGGGGGATATAAAGTCTAGGCACTAGCTCTCCATTTATTATTACAAGCCAGGTTGAGTGTGAGAAGCGTAGCAGTCCCTTTTTCTCTGTACCGACTATTGTACCCAGAAAATATAATAGCTGCTGTTATCAATCATCCCCTCTGTCTTCTGGCTATGAGCATACAGAAGTGTATAGACACGCACATGCACGGACATACAATAACACACATGACAGAATGGTTGGCAGCAGACACACACAGGTGAGGTGTGGAGAAAGAATCCAAATCTCTTTACCTCATTGCTCAACAAAGCGGCGTTGAGTGTTCGGCTTATTTCGAACATGTTCAGATTCGGTGCTCTTTTTGTTCGTTCTGTCCTTTTATTTTCAGATTCTCTTCAGTTCTTTGCTCCCCCTTTTTTCTTGTCTACGGTTGGGGAGTCAGTCCCGGGAACACAAAAAAGGAAAGAAAGAAAAAAATGAAATCAATTGAAAAAAAGAGGGGGATAAAAAAATCCTCTTTAAATTTCTGATTTTGGAGTTGTGATTTTTCAGCGCTCTGTTTGTTCTTGTTGATGCACCTCTGCTGGCTGTGGCTGTAGTAGTGGCGTTTGTGCCCAGGGTCTCCGCACACGTCTAAGGAGTCAATATGCTGTTTTTTTTAAATCTCCCCAGAGTCAGCACATTAAAACAGGCAGTCAGGCAGTCGGTGGGTCGGTGGGTCGGGCTGGCGGGCTGGCTGGCTCCCTTATCTGTCCCCCGCACACTGGCTCACACAATACGCTCCGATCCTCACACTGCTCGCTAGCAGATTAGCCTGTCCCACAACATAGCACTTAGTTTAAACTCCCCTCCCTTTTGCTCTCTCTCTCTCCTCGCTCTCTCTCTGTATCACTCCCTCTGGCTCTCTCCTTTGCTCTCCCTCCCTTTCTCACTCCATCTCTCTCTCTGCATCACTCTCTCTCTCTCCCCCCCATTGCTCACGCATTGATGCAGCTACAGTTCGCCGTGCTACCACAAGGTGGGAAGACTGTTCTAGCAACAGCGACACCATCGCCGCCACATCCCTTCCTCTCCGTGCCACTCCTATCTTTTACAATTTCCTCTCTTCTCTTCTTTTCGTGCGTGTCTGTAACACACAGCGATTGATGGTGAAGGCACGTTTGCACTCATAGTAGCTCTGACTCCCTTTCCAGATCAAACACACAAGCAGGGATAAACAGATCTATTAGGGCTGGGAGGAATAATATTGTCCTGTTATCTAATTTGGCTCTTACGAAAAACAGATTGTGGATTCAAGCGTGGAAAATGACTATCAAAGACTTTAGGGAAGGGAATATTTCAGCACTTCCCTGGAGGTGTTTTTTTTTTACTGGTACAGGTAAAGTAATGGAATGTAATAAAAGCTGTACACTATCAAGAGACCTCAGAAGAGTGGAAATGAATGGTACCTCTTAGTAAAAGGCAGCAGAGGGAAAAAAAGTGAGGGTTGGGCTGATGTGAGCATCAAGGTCAGGTGGTTGTCCTTTTCCTCAGCAGGGTGTGGCACAGAGATGACGAAGCAGCTAGTCACAGGCATGGCAGGAGATCCCGACTACGGAACAAATAAACAAGGGGAAAAAAAAAAAAAAAGATTAGAGAGACTTGTGCCAAGGAAATGATTCACCATATTCTTGGTTTTAGTCAATAACACCTGAGAGATTTCCAAGTATGACTCACAGTATACTGTGGCTTCATCACGTGGATGCAAAAAAAGATAAAATGTTTAATAAATTGAAGCCTCAGGTTTTAGAGAAAATACCAGCATCATTTTCATAAAATATTTTTTGAGTGATTGGTATTTCCATCATCTTCACTAACTAATGTTCGTGGCTCCAAATGATTTATTTCCAGTGCTTTGAATGTGCTTTTTGCTGCCTTGGATCAAATTGGGGAGAGCGGCCAGTTAATAGCAGCCTATTGACACTGGACCATCTGTTTATGTGGACACTGTCCAGCATAGCAGAGAGGGAGGGAGAAAGGGACAGAGAGACAGAGGAAGTGACAGATAAAGAGAGAGGAGAGGGTGACGGTTAACAGATGAGCGAAGGGGTGACGGCAAGGTACAAAGCAGAGGAAGTGTTGGCAAAGTGTTAGTTTTAACGGTTTATGTAAAACAGGAAAACAAAAAAATATGTAGAGAGACTCACACTTGGATGTGGCATATCATATTGTTTACATGTTTTAAATTAGCACATTTTCTCTTTACATTTTCATCAGTAGCAGGGTATGTGAAATTATCATCAACGACATCTCTGTGTTATGGCACTGTTACAGGGCCTTGGCTTCAATTCCATTTTTTTTCCTTCAGAAAAAGGCTGCTAGCCACATCCCTGTTCTGTAAAGCCCACGGTCTCTGGGGATAGCTGGTCCAGCAGAGCCTGGGGGGGAGCTGTCAGTTGAATCATCCAGAGTGAGGGCTGATTCCTCAGTCAGCTGCCTCTCAAGCCTTCCTCTCTGACCAAGCCTCTCTCCCCTGAGCCCCCTGATTGCTGTCACCATAGTGATTCTCTGTGTACTGCCGGATGGTCTCTGCAACCCCCACCAGAGCCCCCCACAGCACACCCTGCCTCTCACAACCACCCGCCGCCAACTTGCTGCCACTTGTGTTTTGATTTTTGCATGACTTCCTCCTTCATTGATGATGGACTTTATGTGTGGAAGGCCTTAGCTGGCCAGAGTAAAAAGGGTTTCCCTGTTCTTGCTGGAATACAAATACAAGAACATAGATTTGCTCCCTGAGTGCATACACACACACACACACTGAGCTTCAGGTTGGAAACATAAACATGTCTTCTTTTTTTTTTTCCTTCTTTCAGTTATGCTACTGAGCTACAAGCACTGACTTTATTTATTTGATCATTTTACAGTTTAAAAGAAGAAGTGAGAATGAAAACTAAGGCTTAAAAATACCTTTGCTGTGCCAAAGCGACTGTCTCCCCAAGGGGTTTCTGGTATGTTCTGCATGGGATTGTGATGGTGCGGTGTGTCCTACAGTCAATAGCCACCCACGCTTAAAATAGCCATTTCTTAATGTTACTGTAGATTCTGTACTAAATGATGACAGGGATGTCTACATGTGAAGAACATTCATATGTTCAGAAATCATTATAGGTCAAAAATGTTTTGATAAGCATGCAAGAATACACTCTCCTGAGAGATAATTAAAACTTGAGATACCACAGTGTGGACTGTTCTTCACTTTCATGTTCTTCTGTTTTCCAGTGATGGATGTGTTCATTAAATCATTTCTGCACTTTGCAAACATCATGACAGGAAACATGCTGCATGCATGTAGAGTGGTACTTGGACAGAGAAAAGAGGGGTTATTGTTGAAAGTGTTGCTATTTTTTTCTCCTGCTTGAGACGTGTTTTAAAGGAGGACACACCGATGTAGAATATAAAGCTTTAAAAGAAAAGGAAAGCCGTCAAGAAAAAAGGTCTTAATGTGATTCAGTGGAAGTTATATATTACATCTAATTTTTTGTAATTAGTAAATTTAAATATGTATATTTTTAGAAAATTTCACATCCTTAACAATATCACATTTTTGGAAGGAAAAGTTAAAAATTACCGTATCTGACAGCTGTTGTGATATTATATACACTCAACAAAAATAATAAACACACTTTTGTTTTTGCTGACCATTTTTGTGAGGTGAAGTAAAAGACGTTTTCTATGATGATAATTCATTTTTCTCTCAAATGTTGTTCACAAATTTGTTAAAATCAATATTGGTGAGAGATACATCGTCTAAAATGTGCAGTTGTGTCGCACAACAAAATACTACAGGGAACACGTATTTGGCATGCTGACTGTGGGAATGTTCAGAGCTGTTGTCCATTAACTGAATGTTCACTTCACTACCATAAACAACCAGTCATTTCCAAGAATTTGGCAGTACATCCGATCAGTCACACAATCGCAGACCATGTGTAACCACGCCACCCCAGGACCTCCACATCCGGCTTCTTCACCTGCAAGTTTGTCTGAGACCAGCCACCCAGACAGCTGGTGCAACAGCTGGTTTGCACAAACAAAGAATTCCTGCTCAAACTGTCAGAAACAGACTCAGGGAAGCTCATCTTAATGTCCTCACCAGGGTCTTTACCGGGCTGCAGTTCGTCATCATAACCGAATTAAGTGGTCTAATGCTCGCATTCGATGGCGTCTGGCACTTTGGAGATTTGCTGGTAATTTGAATGCACAGGGATACTGTGACGAGATCCTGAGGTCCATTGTCATGCCATTCATCTGCTGCAATAGCCTCATGTTGCAGCATGATAATACACAGCCCTATGTTGTAAGATTCGTTGCACAGCAGGCTTTTTGACTTGTCACGGCAGCAAAAACACAGTTGGACTTAAGCAACAGTAATGACAGCTCGGTCCCATTAAAAGTCCCAGTAAGAGTGACAGTAAAGCAGCATGCACAATAGCAGAACCTCTCCTAAGTGGAACACAGGTACCATTAAGACACATGCGAGTGTCCTGCCATGACAAGTCAAAATGTCTGCTGTGCAACAAGTCCATCCCTGTAAGCTGAAACAACCCAATTCCTCACCAGACATGTGAGTACCCATTGAGAATGTTTGGGATGTTCTGGATTGGCATTGCTGCCAATATCCAGCAACTTCGCACAGCCATTGAAGGGAAGTGGGCCAACATTCTGCAGGCCGTAATCAACAATCAACTCAAGTCTATGCAAAGGAGACGTGTTACACTGCATGAGGCAAATGGTGGTTACACCAGGCATTTGACTGGTTTTCTGCCATAGTTCAGTGCCTAATAAAAGTATTTTTTCTGAAGATGAAGCACATTTTAGAGTCAGGCCTTTTAATGTGACCAGTCCAAGGCACACCTGTGCAATAGTCACATAGTTTAATCAGCATCCTGATATGCCACACCTGATAAAAAGTGCTCACTAACATAGGTATGAACAAATTTGTGGACAGAATTTGAGAGGAGTAAACCTTTTGTGTACATAGAAGATCTTTTACCTACATTTGTGAAAAATGGGGGCAAAAACAAAAGTTTTGCATTTATATTTATTGAGTGTAATTTTAGTTCTAACTGCAATAATATCACGAGTAATGGTCTTAGTCAATTTCTTTCATAAGCCAACAACCAAGTGTGAGTTTCAGCCAACAGATCAGCTTACAAACAGTATCTCAAGTGCAACTTTGGCAGAGACAGGCCAGGATGTTGCGGTAAATTCAACTCCTCCTATGTAGTCTCTCTATTTGATAAGAGCTGAGAAACAAGGGAAACATGTGGCGTATCTAATTCATTCTTCTCGTGCTCCATAATTCAATTTCAATCTCCCTCTTGAAAATGAATGATTGTACCACCATAGAGCTCTTTAATTGGCATAGTGTTAAAGGAACGACATAGCATGGAGGACAGCTATTCAATTTTCAATTTTAACGAAATATTACACAGCAGCTCTGTATTCTCTTCCTGTCATCTGAGAAATAATCAGTCCGACCTATCTACTCAGCGGCCTGTTGATGCTTGCCATCAAATACAGATCACACACAGAGAGAAAAATCATTGCCCTCTCCCTGGTCTTATTCATTTGGTCCTGTTACACACAGCTTATAACCTGAAAATTAGCAGCAGCCTCTATGCCTCTTGCTCCAGGAGTTGTGCGGCTGCTCATTTGATGTACTTAATCAGGTGCAGCCTTTGTAATGGGAAAGGAATAGGGCCAGGCTTGATTGGCCTTGATGACATCTATGCTCCAATTGTCTAGAAAACCTCCAGCTTTAATCAATCTACAGGATAATTCAGAATCTCTGGCTGCTACGTGCAATGATTGATTTTACTTCTTTGAAAATACCATAAAAAATGCAGGTATGGGTGCAATAAACTGAGCAGTGTACAATATACTGACTTAGAGTTTACAGACCGCGTCAAAAGTATACTATGTTGCATTGGGATATGAAGTTTTTCAACAACAACAACCTTATAACTATCAAATCAGTACATTTTGTAAACGTTTCAGAGCTTTATCTTTGAGACACAAGTTCTCCTGAGCCACACTGACAGCTTGAGACTAGGACTTAGCAGTGGGCTACCTGAAATAACTGATCAGCACTTCTGAGTTGCAAGTTTTTGCTGTTTTGCTCGCTGCATTTAATGTTTTGTGCACTTAGATCTAAGTGCATAAGTCATCAATATCAAATCGATATCAGCGTCTGCTGTTATTCTGGTATTTTAGTGCACATGATTCCACAACGCACATGAACGTGGCTCAGCGTACCTCTTTGCACTGCACATAAACTGATGTCTGCAGCGGTGTGCTGCTGATGGAGATGACAGCGCCTCTCTTCCCGCTTCCTCCCGCTCCGTTACCGTGGCAACACTCAGAGAGCGTCGGCTCCTGTGTACCAGAAAGGAAAGGAAGATGGAGGAGAACACTGTTAGAGACGTCGACACTGGTGTGTAAAATACGAGCCTTACCTGGCTTCCCCGTTCATTGTTATACAAGCGATTCAAGCGGGTGACGCACAGTTAGCTGACAGATACTGGCTGCATGTTTCGAGCTCGCTGTGTGTCTTTATACTGACGCTAACGTAAAGTGTGCTAACCTTCTAGCTAGCAGGTGCAGGGATGTAAACAAGTCATGTCACAAGCTTGTCATGAGGTAGCTTTGCTGCTAAAGACGTTAGCCAGCCATATAACAGACTGTACGCGAGTATTGTCCTCACCTAAGGACTTCAGGAGACTGCTGGGCTTGTTAACGTTAACTAGTTGGCCTTACGAGCGAGCAGTAGTGCAGGTGTTTCGGCTAAGAGTGTAGCTAGCTGTGTTACACAGGTTAGTGTGGGACAGCTCCTTCAGTGAACTGCTGTGCAGCTAATTAGCTCTGTGTCAGTATCTGAAGTACTTGGTGTTTGTCCCTTACCCTCATAAATTACAGACATAATCCGCGAATAAATACCAACAACAACACCGTATTGTACTGTATGAATAAAGATTTGAACAATAATATCTAAGATATTTAGATTAAATGCTGAAACCTTGACTCAGTTAAAGCCGTGTACAATATACTTAGGTTGAGAAAAACACAACACGTGTTCATCTAGTATTCACGATAATCCAAACTCTACTGTGGTTATGCCTCTAATGTCGGAATAAAAACGTACTTGGTCTTTAATAATAATATACTTACAGATTCACGTGATTAAAGTGCAGGTACCCTGCACCTTTACTGTCGACGCACTGTTTCTGCCAGGTGTAATTAGTGAAGGTCATTATTCAGGTGTTTACAAAGTGCCAAAATAAAATAGAAAAGATGTCCACTCTTAAGTGCAAATGTAATCTGTGCTGCAAGCAAAAAAATAAAGATTTCTTTCAACTTTCATGTGCTTTGTTATTCATTTGTAATACTACATTTTTCACTGCAGATCAACTGTTTGTTGTTTAACGCTGACAAAACACACCACTATAAAAATGTGATGTATACATCACTATTGCTTAGGAGCAACATTTCAGTTTTGAATAATTTGTATTTTCTTTTTATCTTTTTTATTTTTAGCCATCATTTCATCTAGTGGTGGCGTAAGGTCCTGTATGTGCATATGTTTTACTTTAAGGTTGACAATCTAGGATTCTATTTATTCTGTATGAGAAAGTCATGTATGTATTATATCTACAGGCTAAGGGCTTACATCCTTCAAAATGAAATGAGAAAAATGTTATGTCACGCATTTTTACACAACACTTTATTCAAAGGTGTAATGAGACTCATCTTATAACTTCATATTGGACTTGTTCTTTAGGCAGTGAAGCTGGAGGAGAGGATGCTTTGGTGGGGAACGTGAACAAACTGATGGTGAGCCCACCAGGTTACTCAGGAGCTCCACGAAGAGGACATCTGGTTTTTGATGCTTGCTTTGAGAGTGGTGAGTAGCAAACTTGAAAAACACCACATTACTAAACTAAGGTCTGAGTTAAAGCTAAGATTTTTTTTATATTGCTCTCTTTGTTTTGGTGACATTCTTATTTAACGTTAAGTGTCACTGCTATGGTCAGTGATGCTTTTTGTGTGGGCCCGCCCATTCCAACACAACAAACACACACACACACACAGACACACAAAATAAGTGGATAGTTGTTGGATGTTGGATTTTATAGATCAGTCTTCGTCTTGTCAGTCACAAAATCAAATCAAAACAATAACAAATCATTTAACTTAACTACAGACATTTCCAAGCATGTTTGAAAACTTGAAAAAATAAACCTAAAAATGACAATATCGACCCAAATGTCCTGGGAAACACTGAATTTTTCATGTAACATTAGCAGTATGATCACTTTATTACATGTTGAATGTATTGTATGTGTATGTGACCCAATGCAAATACACCTAAAAACCAGTCTCATGTACCTTCCAGTGCAACTAAGACTGAAACCCTAACTGTTCCTTCAGTCAGACTGGTATTTTCACACATTACCTGTAATTTAGATTTAGTTTTGCATCATCTCTGTGTTCTCATATTACAAAAACTGCACTCACAAATCCATCCCATCCTATCAGTAGCTCATACAGAAGCTCTGACACACTCCTGGATTATTTTAATGCCACCCACTCCAGCCTGAAGTTTCGACCAAACACCTCCACTTTGTTCCAAATACCACTGCTAGAATTCTCATTACAGGTAGATCAAACAAATTTGACCGCAGTACACAAGTCAAGCCTCATTGCTTTGGCTTTCTATTCAAACTTGTGCTGACACCGAGGTCCTTTTTTTGAATTTTAAATCTTTGCATAGATTAGCACCATCTTATTTATCCAACCTTATCAGTCTGCATGTTCCAGTCCACAATCTCTGTTCATTAGATGTGGCATATTTATATAGTCTGAGAATACACAAGAAATAAGTTGAAGTAGAGCTTTCTCACACTCTGCTTTGTATGTTTGACAGGCTTTTCTAGTTTCTTTAGCCATCAGGACTGTGAACCCCTTTAACATTTTTTAATCTAGATGCAACTACTAATGCTACTAATAAAAGCGTTGTCTTTAATAGAAGAAATTCAAATGAAAGTAATATATATTGAAACAAAAAAAACAATTACAGCTGAAGCAGGTTTACATAATTATCTGCAAGACCAATAAGACTATTAGACTGTTCTAGCAGAAGGCAAAAGCAGAAGTTGTCTATGTGATTGCCTGAGTTTTAGGATATAGAAACCAACTGTGAGTATCAAGACCATGACATATTTTGGCAACAGCATTATCAGGCACAAGTTCATATAAAGATTTATAGACAAGTGCTAGGATCTTAAAATCTTTACTACTGTGTGAATAACTACAAGTCAGCACAGGGACTTGAGAGCAGGTGTTGCTTGAGCCGCTTTCTTTTGATTTTTATATCATGCTGCTGCAGTACGTGCTTGTTCACACGTATACTTAATGTATATACTGCATGTGTCTGTACCTGGGCATGTAGATGTATAGTGCAGGATATAGTGACAGTGTTTATTTACTCATTGTCAGTATATATATGGATGTACTCTATCAGTGCATTATGTAGTATTCTGTATTTCACATTTAAGATAGTTCATAAAAGGCTATTTTTTATTGTTTGTCCATATATTTCCTTTCAGCTTTTTAAATAGATCTTCTTCCTGTGTTATTTCTTCAGTGATCAGCAACCAACCATTCAACTTTACCATCCCTAGAGCCGCACACACAGCATAGCTAAAAAGAGAAATATTAAGTGTACTTGAAAGAGTGATGGACCTGTTACCTTCACCATCACTTTTGTTGGAGCTAGGCATACAGTAAGATAAAGTTAATATGCTCCAGTGTCATTTGTTAATGACCTTTGTTTGTCAGTTTTTCTGACAGCTGAATGGCCCGACAATGAAAATAAAGCACTTTCTCAGCACAAGGTCAGTTGGTGAGACCCACACACAGCACCCGCTCAAGCACACAAGTAGGCAGAGTAAATCAGGGAATCAGTGAGTCTCTCTGGGACTGAATCTCTGTGTGGAGATTAGGTTCAGATGGCACTCAGATTTCATATTTCCACAGACAAGCCCATTTTTTTCTCCCTGCAGACTGAGATGAGCTTTAACTTCACCCTGTTTACTTTCTGATGTCTGGCCTTGGTGTCGTTGTCAGTGTTGTTCTCCAAAGTAGATTCTGACAATCCATTTTCTCTGATACACTTGCATGCAAATACGTTTTCTTACAGTTGTCACGTCCTCTACATATTGCTAATTAATTCACAAGAGGTAAACCAATCTTGCATGGGCATACATTATATACAGTAAGGATAAATCAGCAACAAGGGAACCTAAACAAACAGTTTTGCACACAGTAGACAAGAGGCATGTGAAGGTGAGTGCATATATATAGTACCGGTGTGTAAAGATCTAAACATATTACATTAGGATTGTGCTGAGATATCAGTGTGTTGATCGCCCTTTTTATAAATTTGCCTTTTTCCCCAGATGACATGGCCAGAGGAGCTCAGACATTGATTAATGGGCGCTGAGCTCCCACACTGAGATCAGCTAACATACCAGTGTCTCTGGCTCCGGATGTATCTCCTGAATGATTTATGGAATTGATATTAATCTCTTTCCAGTAAATGCATTACTAAAGTTAGAATGGGGGGATGAATTGATGTTTGCCAGCTAATGTCAAATTAATGCCCTGTTGCTGTTTCGTTTAAGCTTTACCGATTTTGTCCACCTTACTTTAAAACGAGCCTCGATATTAGTTTAAAATAGTTCTTTCACTTTTTTAAATTACTGCAGACCTGTTCATTGAAGTTATTATTTATTAAAGTAATCTGCACATTCAATCAACATCATCGTTTTACCATAGTATGATGAAATGCACTACTTCTGTAAAACAAACAGAGTGACAGTGTTATCCTTTAACGTAATTTTACTGAAAAATATTCTGTTTAGGATATTAAAATATTCAATATGTTTAACTGACAATAAAAGGCTTACTATAAAAGCTTACCATAAAATTCAATCAATGTGTTCTTATTCAGTGGAGGCAATTGCATTTGGATATATAATTTCTAAACAACATTGGTGTTAAATGTTAAGTGTTAAGCTAAATAGAGTATTTGCCATTTCCAAGACCGCTAAAAAAATCGGATGTATTTTGTATAACAGAAAATAGTAGCACTAGGTCGGATCACTCATTAAGTCTTGCTGTACAGTAAGTTGATTTTAGACAAGATTGTAAACAACATACAATTTTGAGGTTCCACTAATCAGGAGCATGTCATATTGTATCTACAGTAAATTTAGTGCCTATATTCACACTTAATAAGACAGTGTGCATACCTCACTGAGTATTAGTAAGGCTTATAAAATGAACTCCTGTTTCTCATACATTCAGTCTGCTATCTGTGATACTAGTGACAAGAAGGAAATTGGAGACTAGGATGTAAGCCACTGCCACATGTATTGAATGTTGGAAAGGCATGTATATTTCTCAAAGCTATTGAAGTGGTCTTTCATGACAGCATATGTCTCTTCTTCTGCTCAAACCAGACCGAATGGCTGAAACACAGTATTTCAAGCAGACGTTTTAATTTGAAATTTATGCAGACCTATAACTCAGAGAGGTTTTGTGTGCCCTTTTTGCTTCCTTTGGTCGACAGCTATCTGAATCCCGTGCACATTTTCATAAAGCACAGGTTTTATTTTGTTGTGTTAGTACAGCACAGAATAAAATCTAATTGGTTTATTAAAATAGACACTGGTTATATAAGCTGTTTGCCAAAGGTATAAAACCTCATTTACATTTAGATGAGGCTTAATTCACTTTGTTGTCAGCCCTATGCTGATCAAGTCAGTGATGGCCTACAGATTTACATACAGTAGGTGTCTCAGCCAACAGGTTCTCTGACACTGAGTTATTCTAAACCATTAAAAGCCTTTTCCTGTTTCTGCTTAAAGTTAACATACAGTATGATGATGACCCAGACTATGTACTGTTTTGTACAGTATAACTTCAACATTATGACTATTTACTTATAATTGCAAACCTTACTGATTGCTTTAGTTGACTGTGTAAAGAGCAATATGCAAATTTTCATTAAACCCCCACATGCAAATAGAGTTTTACTTGGTGAGATCATCTTTTTATGCTACTTAGTACAATGCAAAATCATGGTAGAGAATAGAAGATTTTGTTAATCTGTAAACATTAAGTCTTGGCCTATTGTTGTGTATTGTGTCAAGAGGCAGAGATTCACGAAAGTGATAAGAGAAGCCTAATTGTTTTTTAGAGTAAAATCCAAATGACATTCTTATCTTGTCTTGTCACATTTGTTTCGTCACACACTCACAACTGTTGACTTTTTCAGCTAAGTACCAAATTCTTTTGTGAGTGCATCCTCACAACGTCGCTGACTATAGTACCATCTGTCTCTACAAAGGATGACACTGACAGTGCGGGCATATTGTTTTACTGCACCTTTGGACCGTGCACCAGATGTAATTAAGCACTCATTGATTAGTTAGGCTGCTGTCTGCTGACAATGACTTGCATGGTCAAAGAAATTCCCCAGGGGTGACAAGTGTTTAATGGGGTCCATTGATAAGCACAACTCATAGACTCATCTGGCTTTACAATCAATTCACTCGATACAACTTATGTGGCAGACTAGAGAACAGATATGCACATACTGTACTGTTATTTCTTAGTGGTAATGGGACCTGAACAGTCAAGGCCTTTTGGAACTTAGGTGTTACAAGTTACTAACCTTATGTATCCTGTCACAGGTTGTTTAACCGAGAGAATATGGCTTTAAATGAGTAAGTAAATAAATAAGCATGGAAAAACTGTGATATATTTTAGGAATATTCAGAGGGCTGTGATACTGTGATTTTACAGTATGACAATATATCTGGGTGAACAATATTCATAAATGCTCAGGTTAATAATGTTTTATCTAAACTACTCATTTCAACATTACTCCTGAAGGAACATGGCAATCTTTTCTCACACTTCCTCAGGTGGCTTATGTAGTTTAAATAGTTTTGTATGAGATTTGTCTATCTTCTGTTGTACAAAAATGTTTTCTGTTTGAAGATTATTCTGTTCGGAGATGATTGTGGACATTGCTGTAAATTAATTGACACTGTATAAACTATTAATTTAAAGGATTGAACACTCGCCACTGGCCCAGATGATCAACAGAGATGAGTCAAAAAGTAGGGCAGTGCCTGTGTTTATGCTTCATGACAACACTTTTCTTTAAATTAAGGTTTCCACCTCTGACATTATAGAACTTAAGGAATCTCTCAAGCACTTCATGGATTTGCTTTGCAGATTTTAAATCACCCCTCAGTAATGATAATTGATGAGGAAATATTTTCTCTTGTCGACATAAAGTAAAAAAACAAAACAAAAAAAGGCTGCCAGGAGATGAGTAATGAGGATTAATGTTGAAGAAAATATTTCCACTGTTCACTGATGATGAAGGTTTTATTGTTTTCCCCCGTTTTGTTTTTTCCCTCATAATTTCCTTTTTCCTTCCTTTCAACACTGAACAGTGTATTTAATCTGTCCGGCCTTATCTTCTCCCAGAAATTGTCATGTTGCACAGTCCCTCTAAAGAATGACTGATTAGAGTCATAGCTAAAGCAACATTTACAGAGCAAAGAAAGAGAGAGATAGAAAACACAGAGAGATGGTGGATAAGAGTAAAAGAAAGTAGAAGAAGAAGAAAAGAATAATATGAACACAGGCTGGTGGCTGGTGTTCTGGAGCTGGTGGAGGCAGAACGCAGTCAAGCTTGTCAGAAGATATTTATATACTCCAGAGTGCCCCATGAATCAAGATAGTTGAGTTTCCATTGATTAAAGAAGAGGGAAACGTTCAACAATCAAGCTAGATGCTTAGAATGAGTGGTTTGGAGAGGCCTGAGCTTGCCGCAGTATACAGCTCTCTGCCTCGCCTCCTTTTCTGACAGCCCAGAAGGAGATGAAAGCCCAAGGATGGAAATACATTTTTTCAATGCCATTTATTCAACATGAACATAATTTAGAAAATTCTGTGACACTTACCTCCCCACACATGAAGATGGCATTCAGTATTGTGCATTGTGTAGTCCTATGACTTTCTGATTGTGTGATTTTTGACTTTTAGTTTTTAGCAGTAGTTTTTTTGTAGAGCTCACCAACCTTAGATTGCTCTGACTCTTATGGGCTTTCCAAAAGAAGATCCATTCGCCTGAGTGGGAGGGAGCACTCCTGACATCTGATGTATTGAGAGGCACTCCCAGTCTCTCTGTCTCTCTTACATGTCCTTGGCAGTGGAGAAGCTTCACTGCTCAAATCACTAAATGGCCTCTCCAGTTTCCCTTTTAGCAGTTTTCGCTCCTCTCTCTTTCTTTTAAGTCAGGAGTAGAGTATGGAGATAAATTTGAGTTGTCTAGGCACTGTTGGCAAGACCATTGCATTTGATTTATGCTATTTATTGGCCATTTGTATCCATAAGAGATTACTCTTTATTATTATTGTGTTTTTTATTTTCGTCGTGTCCTATCTCAGGTTTCTTCAGGCATATTTTGTCAGTTTTATTTCCCTTTTTGTGCCATATCATGCTTTGTGAGTTGGAATGTGTTATATTGGCTTGACCCTGGGGGAAGCTTCCCAACAGGGGTGCTGCCAAACACAAAAACTTAGATGCAGTGTCTTTAAAATTAAATTTGAATGTTTTTTTATATATATATTAAAAATGATCACAATCTTGTATGTGAAAGTGGTTGCTCACACTCAAGTCTGTAGTTCCTATTAGCTCTAAAGAGTGCTTAGAGTATCTTATCATTATTTAGAGTGTAATTACTGGACTTACCTACAGGTAGACACACACACAAATCCAGCTGAATGCTATGTTACTCTGTATCTGCTGAATGTGTAAAAACGCAACAGTTTGGTTCGTCTTATTAACTTAAAAGATCAGTGTCAGTGTTGTGTCGCAGCTCATTTTTGCTGCTTCCCAGTGGCCAAGATTTCAGTTATTGCAGGGTTAATGAATTAATATACAACTATTTCTAGTTTGTTATTTCTTCTCTATCTTGACTGAGCAGAACAAACACTCCAAAGGTAGTCAACCTGAGAATCATAATAACAACAGACAACAACCATCTGCCTTTATCACATGGGTTCGTGGGGGCTTGACAGAGTGTTTTTCCATGCGAGGTGAGAAGTGATATCTGTAGGATTTCATGAAATGCTGAGCAAATAAAATGAGAGCGATAATCCTGTCTGACATTCGGGCCTGTTGCATATGGTCACGTCTAATCACTGAGTGAACACATTGGCTCAGTTGCACTGGTTAGAGATGCCTCCTCTGCCAGGAAGTAGTACAATCAACCTCAGTGTTTTGTAAGTTAATTGTTGATGCCTCTGATATGAGTTATACATAGGAGACCCAGCCAGCACCTCATCTTCTCAAAATGTCACCAAATGCTAGCAGCGGCAAGCTGTTTTGTAAATTTTGAGTAATGAAAGGATTTGATTATCAACTGTATACACAGTGTGGCGGTGAGATTTGGAAAGGTTGAGGGGAAGAATACTGGATATTATAAGAAATAGCCTGTTTGTAACATAAAAATTGGCATTGTTGTTACTTCATCCGCTCTGAAGGATGTGGTGTGACACAAACAGGTTTAACTTTGTTGCTGTTTTTAAATTCCAGCCTTAGGCTATTTTGTGTTCTAAATGTACTTATTCATTGGCTCAGGGCCTGCCTCTAGCATCGTGATACAAGTGTGTCGTAAGTGAAAATTACTAGATTAGATTTCTGCATTGCAGAAGTGGTGCTCGCGCACAGGGCTCCAGTGATTCATCCAGTAATTCATTTCCAAGCAATTCCTGACGCCATAAACACAGTTTCAGAACAGACGCCTCATTTTTCATCCCAGGCAAGACTGTACGGGTTGGGAAAATGGCGAGGATTTGTAATGCTTTACCAGTTCATGTTTTTCAAGCTGCCTGTGTTTATTCTGCTGATTTATTTAGAAAACCTCTCAGTGAGATGAGCCTCATTGATGTGCCAGGGTTTGTTTGATAACACAAATTCATGTACAGAATATGCTTATACAGTGAAGGGTGAAATACTGACAGGAGCAGAATTTTGATAGAATACATTTTGGTCTGAATCCAGGCAGCTATCTTGTAGGTCTACTGCTCAAAGTAAACAGTATTGAAATTCACTCCTCGGGGGCAAATGCTGTTATCAGGATTTTCTGTGGATATTTCAAACAGCTCTTAATAGTGAACATGTTGGAATGTGCTCAAGTTTTTAGAGTAACTAAAATGGTATCTATTCTTCATTTTCATTTTCCACACAAGAGGTTCATATATTGTTCAGACTTTATTTAAATATATAGTGTTTACTTTAAGCATTAATATAGAACTTGTTGATTTTTGCAAAAGAAGAGTAACCTGGACTGTAATGTAGTGACGAAGCGCTCATGTAGGCAAGAATGCGCTCAAATCTTTAGTACAAACAATTTAAAATCGCTTTAAAAATGTTTCTTTGAAAAAGTGCTGAAGATACAAGTGAAATTGTAGATAAAAACTGAACTTAAAGTCCGTGTAAAGGCAGTTCTGAGATTTCTTTCAAAATACATTAATTATGTTGGGAAATAGTTGTGGAAAACGTGAAAAGACTAGAGAACAATAAAAGAACAATATATTTCTGAAAATGTGGAGGTTTAAACAGTTTTTCACCAGTTTTCAGTCCAGGACTTTTTGGGCGGTCCTAAAGGGTGGCTCGATGACACACTGAGGCCACCCTGAGCAAACCCCTGCACCGCTGGCAGAGAGATAGAGATTAATTCATCTTGCTCAGAGTGTTTCAAAGTTAGTCATGTCATTTCCTGAAGTCAACTGACATGTCACTTCAAAATCGCTACTTGACTGCTCCCACGAGTGGGCGTGGCTTCAGCTCATTCAGCGGACACGCCCCCACAGTCCTGGAGCTGAGAATACTGCTCAATTTTACCTGATTTTGACACCTAATTTCATAAACTTGTCGATATTTTTAAACATTCATTCATTTGGCTGAGTGGTTAATAACACTTTCTTCTTTGGTCTGGCAAACTCAGAACACATATTTATTCTTACTTTACACAGACTTTAACCTAATATAAATGCCCAAAACCTGCATTACATAAATCCTTAGGGACATTATATTCACTCTCTTTTAGCTTTTTTTTTAATCTTTTGATCTTTCATGCAGTGCTGTGGAAAATTAGTTCTTCTCTACTAAATGTTTCACTGTGTTCGCCAGCTAGTTGCTACCATTGTCAGTCTGTTATTTGTTGCTGGGCAGGTAGCATACAGAAGATTTATTTTAAAGCTTTTTTTCTTCTGAAAACAGCCGCCTGTGTCTGGAAACACTGCTCATGAAAGCTGTTTGAGTAGGCCAGAAAACCAAAACAAATGGATGGACTTGTATTTAGAAAGCGCTTTACTGGTCTACTGACCACTCAAAGAGCTTTACAACATTTGTCACATTCACCCATTCATACACTGGTGGCAGAGGCTGCCATACAAGGTGCCAAATGCTCATGAGCAGTCTGTCCTATCAGTCTGTGTGTTTTAACTTTTGTCTTGTAAGAATTTTTTGGATTGATGTGAATTAAGATTTAGGTGTTTATCAAATTTGGATTAATTAGGTAACTTTGGCACAGTGTAGTGAAGCATTATACAAGACGGATGTGCTTTCCTGCAGGAGTAAGAAGTAGACATGGGAGAAATATTGAAACATACTGGTGTAACAGACTTTATACATCAAACATGTCTTTGAGAAAAAACATAAGACAAAATAAACATTTGCTAAACAGTCATTTCTGTGATACAGCATGAAAACTGAAAATATCTTGTTAAACAAGTTTGACTTTAATAACTCCACTCCTTTGACTGTATAACTGTTGATTACTGAGACTGTCTCCCAGTGCTTTAGTTTCTTGAGGACACTGTCCACTCTTATTCTTATCATGGATTTCACCACAATGTAATGCCAAGATGTTTGGATGTAAATATGTTTGGAGCCCTTCCTTTCTAAATGAAGTCATTCCAGTTATCTTTGCATCATGAAATTGGCATCAGTTGGAACCTCCTGCTGTGATGAAGAAACTTCATCCCAAAAACCTCCCTGTGCTCTTCTTCTCTGATGAATTATGTCTTAATTCAATTACTAAATTATGTCTCTTAATCTCCCATATCCGATGGAATAAAAAGGGATTAGCATGTCATAGGATGGATTTGCTTTTATGGTATATTCTCGAGAAAAAAAAAGAAGAAGGAATTTAATTTTGTACTTTGTCATATACATATATTTATTGCTCCGTATCTTAATTTCTCTTAATTGCCCAATGGTTTGGTGCAGTGCCTGGCAAAACGATTGATGAAAAACTTGTTGATCTTCTGCCAAGCCTTTTGAATGGCATTCAGTACTGCCTTTTCCTGCTTTTGCATTTTTTTTCTTTCTGAAAAGCTGGCATTGCATTGACTGTAGCAGCACTTAGGGTAATTCCCTAGATTGAAAAGCTGTTCCACAATGAGAGATTTCCTCTGCAGTGCTCCTAAATGTTGAAAAACCCACCCTGGGATTTACAGACATCCTCTCTCCTGATATTCCCAACTCCTGGATTCACTCTTGTCACTTCACCTGTCGGCCCGTTAAATATACACCAATCTGATTAGCGCACACAATACTGGACTGGTCAAGCAAATAAATACAGAAAAGGACCACTGGCAAAGTAAATTGCAAGACGGACTTATAGATGGAAAACAAGTGTTTTACCAGTGGACTCTCCTTAGAACAAATACTGCTGTCTTCAGGTCAAGAGCCATTTACCGCTGTACTGGATTAACTCTTCTCATTTGAGAAACTGCTGTCTAATTTGGGGTGATTTGTTTGCTCTTGAAAGGCAGGATATAGGCACTGGAAAGAAAAATGGTCTCGGTTAGAAGAATACACTTGCTTTTTGTCTAGTCCTCCTACATTTTAAATGGCCGACGTTTTCTGTTCTTCCTTGATTTTTTTCCTTGCTGACCTATCGGTTATTGGCAAGTGATTTTTTGTCTCCCTTGTTCCTCTTCTTTTCTTGCATCGGCTCCCTGTGTTCCTGAACTCATTACAGAGCAATCAGCCCCAGGCGTTGAAGTGTGCACCCAGAGGGAGCAATAACTGTAAATAAACACTACTGCAGGCTCTCCGATAACATGTTACCAAGATGATAACAGCCCTTCTTAGCAGGCCTGTTGACCTTCTCCTTGCCTTAGGCTTGCCAAGGACTCCTCAGCTCCCTACGCTTTTATCTCCAAAGTCTCCTCCACCACTGGAGCTGCAGGAAAAATTACTACTGAGCAGTGCAGGAAAGCAAGGAGGGAGTTACACCAAGAGAATATATAGAATAAGAGAAAAAAGATGAGAGCCGGTGCTTGAAGAAGATGACACAAAACAAGATAGAACAACAAAGAGTCGACCTGGGCAGTTGTCCCTCTGCCAGTACTGCCACCGTCTCTGTGTGTCCACAGCCTTTGTAGGGCTCAATATAATTAACTTGTTTAAAGATAGCATGAAATTGGAACAGACTTGCATTTACTCAGTGGCCACCAACACACAGGACACACCGAAAGATAAAGAAGAAGAGGGAGAAAGTGACAGACAGACGGGTAGACAGAAAGAAAGTGACAGAGGGAGGGTGAAAACTGAGGGATGGCAGTGCCCAAATTCTGATAAAAACATCATCCGACCATCCAAGCTACCGTTTTAGGCTTGAGAAACAGATGAAAGTAAAGATTGCAATTCCTCATGGTTCACTCCCCAATGCTAATGCAGAGTGTCTGACAGTAGCATGTCCAGAGCTGTGGGGCTGAGGCACTGTCTGGATGAGATTGATAATACAATTAAGCCAGTCCCAGTATGAATGCATCACTATGACCCATTACTACACCAACCGCTTCAGATGGAGCATACCAGTCTAGCTCCAGGGCATTTTGGACGGAAAAAAATACAATTATAAAAGGCTCGCAAGAAAATGTGTTCTCTTTAGAATGTGCAGGCAGGCCTGTACATCATCAGATATGTGTGGGCTGCCTGCATATCTCACTGCTGTCCCCGGGCCCAGCTTTCTTCATCTATATTGAAACGAGGAGCTCGCTGGAGCATAGCTGGACTCATAACAATATGATTTTTTTCCCTTATTGTCCCCTCTTATTGTCCGCTCTTATGCTGGTTTTGTTGTATATTAATTATATTATTTTCACCAAAATTTCTACATAATGTTTACAAATACACACGCACTTATTGAGTGTGTGTTTGTCTATACAAGACATCAGACAAGACTGTTTTAAATATTACATTTAAATACGCATCGTTATCTTGAATACAACTACAGATTTCTCTGGGTTTGAACACTGTGGGAAAGATTTCAGATACTGTAAGTACACAACTCAATCAAATGCAGTATAATACATAGGTCTAGTACTTTTTTTTTAGAAATTTTAATGTGGAAATGTTGCATATAACACCTCTAAAATAACACGGTAATGTTATGGTTTGTTGCGGAGCTGTGTCTCTAAGAGAATCACTACTTGTTCCATGGGGATAGGTCTAATTGCTGGTGAAAGTGTAAGTGCTTGCATACTTTATCATCAACAGAAAATTATGTTTTGAGTAATAAAAACTCAATTTGTGGTATTTCTTGTCTTTGTTGGCCCCGATCTTCGACAGATCAATTACTGAATAGTATACATCACTATCTGTTTCATGTTATCCCCGTTTGGGACTGTGTCATTTACTTCCTGGCCTAACAGAGCTTGCAGCTCTGCCAAACTATCTCCATACCCCTGACATCTTTATTCACAGAAGCTCTACAGTTATCTCTCTTGTCTAACTATGTGACTTATGATACCAGAACAATAGCCTTTAACTCAACCTACCTTGCAGTGCCTTCATTTGGGAAATGGGCTGTTCTTTCCTAACCTTGTAAACTTGTTGTATTCGATCATGAAATCATGCGATCACGCAAGAATCCATCTTGCCAGGCTTCAATCTATGTGTTTGTGTTTAAGCACAGTGTATAGGGACCAATCAGCATCCTTTAAGGAACTACTAGCAGCTCTGGCATAAACTATGACCATGGATTCATGCTCGTCTGTTGTTCCCTGTTGGTGGAGTGTGCTACCAGTTACTATCAGATCATCAGGCATCAGGCATCCCTCTATCTACCTTTAAAAAACTCCTGAACACCCAGCTCTTCAGAGAGTACCTCCTCTCCTAGCACTATCAACAACTGGACAAGCTAAATCTATCCCCCTCTAGAACTATCACTTGATTTTAAGCGAGTAATACTTCATGCTGCACTAACATGTTCTTGTCGCACTTTACCTTGATTGTTTCCATTTTTTGTAAGTTGCTTTGGATAAAAGCATCTGCTAAAGGACTAAATGTTATGTAATGTAAATGTGTGATTGTTGGCTCAGAAAAAATGGTGGCTGCTAAGGAGGTGTGAAGGCTTTTCATGATGAGAAACATGTTTTCGCTCTTCTGTGACTGGCTCTGGTAAGGCCACGATCACACGTAAGTGTATGCGGAAAAGTAACCATTGCCATTGCCACCTTGTCAAAGTTCACCAAAGTTAAACTCCACACAAAGCAGAGATGCAAAACTGCTTTGTTACTGGAAGTGAAGGTTTTATTCGCCCCTTTGCTCACATAAAATGGAAATTAAGTGTTTGACTATGTTATATGGTTTGTTGATCTGATTTGTTGAGGTTCGCCTATGACAGATGGTGATGGGTCATCCAATCACCATTCAAACCAATGGATGCTCAGCCACTCATATTTACCATAGAGATGTGAGAATGGTATAAATATTCTCATCTAACTCTCTGCATATTTTTCAAAATGTCAAACTATTCCTTCATATTAACTTGAAAAAAAAAATCTGAACCCATCCTTTGAACTATTTTAAAAGATATACTGCACTTTAGTATACCTGTTAGGTAGTTAGATTGTGGAAACTTGGAGGTGACCTCTTTAATCTCGCCTGCAGATGAAGTGATAAGGCATCAGGGGAGAAGGCAGATTTAAGAAGTCATGAGGCAGGAGATTGATGTTGCCTCGGTGACAACTTGCCTTTAGATGAGGGGGAGAGAGAGACAGTGAGAGGGAGACAGAGGAAAAAACAGACATTTAGCTTCAGGTCTAAACTGAGACCCCCTCACTATGGCTGCCGCTGCTGCTGGCTGGAATCAATTCTATCTTTATCAGTCCCCCTCTTCTGTGTCCAGGAATCCTCCTCACACCGCAGAGCAGCCGGGGGGAAAACTGATGTGTTTTCCAATAATGAAATGGAACACAGCAAAAAATAAGTTTAAAAGGTGCCTGGCTGGTCTCCCTCAGCAGAACAGCACTCTTTTAATCTCTAGTCTGGTGTTTAAACACAGTTGTAGCCTTGCTTCTGCCAGTCAAAAGAAATTGAATGCATTATCATCTGTGTGTGTGTGTGTGGGTGTGTATGTGAAGATTAGGGGGGCTGGCTTGAGTTCGGGAGGTCATCTTTAAATTATGGTATTACTTGTATATAATCCAGAAGTAATGTGCAAGTGTAAGTGATTGTTTTGGACAATACTGAATACACCACACGTATCTAGAAATGCAAAACTAATTTCTCAAAGAAACTATAATTTTTACACGATGAGTCATTCCTTATATTACGGAGAATTTATGGGATTAAACTTGAGTGTGAAAATGTGTAAGATTTAGGACATGACAGCCCACGTGTCTGCTAAGTAGGAAGCACTGTAACCACACAGTCTATTTCATTTTGAAACAACTGCCTATTACCATTCTAATGGCTGGTTGTGTGAGTGAGTTCCACCTCAGGCCTGAGGCAGGCAGGCCTGCTGCTGCTGTACGATGATCCATCTGCATGGCAGAAACCATCCATCCAGTGGATAGCTACAGGCTGCAGGCCGGCCCATTGTGTGGGCTGAGCACTGTGACTGCTCCCTCTTGTACCTCCATAATGGGATTACATTAGCCAGGTTCTTCTGCTCCCTCTCCAGCTCGCTCTTTTTCTGTCGCTCTCATATACACACACACATACAAACACACAGTCTGTGAGCCCGTGTGTGAATGACTGACTGTCCACTTGGCCACCTCATGTTTGCACCCTGTTTACTTGCCTATGGCCCTGTGTAATGATGCAGGTTTCATCCTCATTTTAGACAAACATTTTTGTTTTCAACATAAACGTGATTTCTCTTTCTTGAAAAATATTTCGCCTTTTGCTTTTTTGTTTCATTTGTTTTCATGGGTGCATGAGAGAGTTAGAGAAAGAGAAACAGAAGGAGCGTAAAAATCAGAGAAAGACAGTCACAGATAGAGAGAGACAGTGGGTTTTGTTCAGGGTTTTCCTCTAGGAGAGGCTGCCATGTGTAAAATCTTGTTCAGAACCAGCATTTTTGTTTTGTTGGGCTGCACCAGCAGGGCTAAGCTGTTCGTTGAAAACCAATTTGTTAATGTCTAAACGCTGTGAGAGTTTTCCCTCAAGGACAAAGATTGATATTCAACATAACATGCCAAGACACCACTGAAGAAGAATATGGAGAGCGATGATTCTCGAGAGGAATTATGCAAGAGATCTCAAGGACTAGAAATTGTGTCTTTTTTCGTCTTTCTCATCTTCTCCCAGTCTGTAGTTCATTAACTTTGCTTACACTAATACAGTCTGTCTGTTCGATAGAGAACCAAAAATCATTCTCGACAAATCTGGTGTACTGTGCATTGCTTTTCGACATCACACAGACTCATCATAACTTATCTCTGCTTTATGTAGTTTATCTTTAATGCTTTCAGAGGGCATTTCAGAAAAATCACTTGGCCGTTTATGTTAGTTAAATACTAAATGATATGGGATTGATTAAAAGGGTCATGCTACCAGCCCACCAAAGCGTTTGAATCTGGAGGTAGCCACCATAAAATTAAAACGGGGATCAATGGCGTGTCATATCCCTGCTGCTCCGCGGGCTGAACATGTAATTCTAACACTGAGGCTGCAGCCATCTCTCACGTCAGGCCCTCAAGTATCAGGCTCAATAACCCAGCCGCCCATAGCTGCTGTCTATTGCTACCCATGCTACAGTATTCACAAGCAGAAGCCAACATACTGTATATTAATTTGCTGTCTATCTTTTGGCTCCTCTACAGAAGTTTGGCCAGTAACATTAGTAACATGATTGTATGCATCTTAGTTTCTTTGCTGTTGTTTTTTTGTCAATTGTAGATACACAATTAGATATTTGAAGGAATTCTGAATTAAAAATCAATCAATTGAAAATAATCAGCAAAACATAAAAGACAGTTTGTGTACTAATGAAAAGCGTGAGTGTGAGGATCTTTTGCTAATGTTGCTCAGCTCTGTTAATCTGCCTACAGATCTCTGTGTATTGAAGCGACCTCCATGCAGCAGTGTTTATTTATTTTCTCTCACCCCAAAGAAACCATTCATATCAAAGAATCATGATAATTTATTCAAATATTAAAATTTATTGTGTCTCCCTCTGAAGACATTTAATATAATTTGTTTATTGTGAATTCAAATATATAGTTCCACCTTGCACACGCACACTGTTTCTTTGCTAATGGTTGTGCACATCAGTATTCACTGTCTCAGACAGCCAGAGGGCCTCACACAGAACCTCTAGTTGTCTTTTGTCACACTTTCCTTAAAGAGTTCTGTTGTGGATTAATTCTTGTGAGGTGACAAAGACAAACACAGTATTTCAGCTTCATTTACACCCAGTTCATTCTTTTTTTTCATTGTATGAATAATACTCAGTTGTGCTGCGTACCCAGCTAGCAGGCGTTGCACATTTTTTTCTATTTCCTTTTGTAATTACTGTGATGTTTTGTAAACTCTTTCCATCTGAAGTAATGATAGCAAATCCCCTGATTTGTGAAAGTGCACTGAAAACAAAGGAAATTGCAGAAACAGTTTTTGTTTCTGTTTTGTTTCTGACAGCATTTGTAGCAACATGTCAAGCCTTCCTCTGGCTTAACGGCATACAGCAGTTTCAGTCATAGTGTAACTGCAAAACAGAAAGATTGATTACCATCATTTACAATTTATTCCCGCTGACTCTGTAGGGAAGTTCTAATGATTTTTACAGTGGAGATAAACAAATCAATTTATTTATTTGTGACAAGTTTGAAAGCATTTACCTACTTTAAATATTTCTCTAAAAATATTTCAGGAATAAGTAGTAATGTTTTCTTTAAATATTACTTTTATTTGTCATAAAAGTAATATTTGAGGAATACTTTATGCAGCACTCAATAACCTAAGTAAAATGGTGACAGAGACATCCCATTGTAAAACATGACTCTCACTCTCTCTAATTACTAATGAGAGGCTAAGGTCATAATCCTGGTTTTAACAATCCAATATAACGTTACTACAAAAGTATTAATTAGCCTGTTCAGTTACAGAGCATGTTATGCGAAACAAAAATGCTTAGGTTGTTCTGTAAGCAAGCTTGCATTAAGATTTGTTGTATTAAGTGCGCTTAACTAAGGCGACGAAGGCTCAGGCTAGCTAGACTTGTTTCACCTTGAAAAAAAACACACTTTGTTGACAGCAAACAGTGCCAAACTCACTCACGCCAGAGTGCATTGATCAGTAAACAGTTCACAGTCCAACATAAAATAAAAAACAGATGATTAACATCAGTCTATATGGCCCAAGACGACTCCCACACCTGCTCTACATCATTTTTCTCTCTCTGTCTCCTTTCTCTCTTCAACGAGCTTCTTTCTCGCATGCTTACCCAGAAGTCAACAGCAAATGAAACTCCCTCAGATCATTAATTATTTAAAGTAACTGAGACATATTATCTTATATAGGCTTTTTAAAGTACTGCACAAGTCTTGACACATCTAAAACAACAACAAAAATATACAGTAACTATGAATTACTGAATTACCATCTGAACAAAGTATGGAATGATAAATCTTTTTGCATGAAGCATTTCCATAACTCTAATGCAAAGTAACATCAGCAGAGGAGTTACACAGCTTATCAATAATTGGCAACAATCAGTTTAAGATAAGAGTAAAAAGCAAATAAAATAACTGACGTGATCAGATTATTACAAAAATAATGACGGTTCCTTCAAAGACCTGGTTGTGCTTTCATCACTGAATAGCGTTAATAGACTCTGATTGGAGGGATGACCTTTGGAGGCCATTATCAGCTTGGTCTAATAGGCTGCATTTGGCAGTGTCAGCTCTGTGAATAGCTGTGATGTTGGTATGAGAGATGATCGATTCAATGACACATCTGTCTGTAACAGGTGCTGCAATCCTGTCCATCTCCTCTTTTTGTCAACACTTGCTAGCTGCAGCTGGGTTTGGTTCAACCCTCTGCCTGCTCTTGGCTTTATCTGCTTTCAATGGCTCAGGATTGCATTTTCCAACCAGCCAAAAAGCTAGTCCCTGCCTGCCCACCTGCCACCTCTTACTGTAGCTAGCCAGCCACTGTGCAAAAACAAACTGGGGCTGGATGGTAACTCAGTCATTAACTCAATCATCTCTGTCTTTGTAATCATATCACAACAAAGTTCTCATATCAAGATATTGTTGTCATGGCAGTTAAAATTCATCATTATAAATCGTAAATACTTCCGTTTTTTTGTTGGATATGTTGCAAATGTTATCAGATATATTAATTTTGTCATTTACTGTACTGCGTTTAAACATTCCTCATGTTACATGTACTATATTGGACAAGTGATAAATGCACATTATTGTTTGAAAATGATTGTTTCTATTATTTTGTTCACCACATTTATATCAGTGAGGTTAGGCTAAATAACAGAAACACCTCACTGTATAATCCAGTACAGTTTAACAGCGCTATATCCTACAGTTAAATGAACACCTCTCTAAATCTGTTTGAACAAAAACTGCACATGATAACTTCATGAAGGGAGGATTTATTGTAGAACTGTTTTATTAGACTGCATAGTTTTAGCTAGGTGTACTCAATAAACTGGCAACTGAGTGCATTTCAGCATAGCTCAGCCACTCCCTAATCAGTCAGAATAGTGGTCTGCAGAGAGGTTGTTTTATTTTCTCCAGGCACCAGTGTGCTGGAATGAAATGCCACTCACCATTAGTCCGCTAGTTGTATAATGTGTTGGTGAATGGGCATCAAATGTAAATACGGATCAGTCAGCGGCTTATTCTTACACCATAATCTCTTGCAATTTTATTCTCGCTGCTTGTGTGTTATTGTTGCATGCCTTGTAAATGTTAGAAATATCACTTTAAATATAACAATTTAAACTGAAATACTGGTCTTGTTTATGTTTCAGAACACCTTTTAGTTTTCTGCAGTCCCATATAAACTAATGATAGCACTTCTGTGGGTAGCTTCAGTGGAGCAGAGCAAAGTGTGTGTGTGTGTGTTTGTTGCAAGCTGACTAGTGGATTTGCTCTGTCCGATGGCAGAAGGAGAGGGATCTACTTTGACAGTGTGGTAGTTAGCCCATCTGTCTATAATCAGCTGTGTCTGCGTGTGCATGCTGCTGCTATGGTGCTACTTGCCAACAGGTGGTCAACAGGACCCTGATGTAGAGTTGTGAGGCACACTGAGCCTTGCGGTCTACCTTCTGTAGTTTGCCAACGAACTTAACTCTTAAACAGCTGCTGCTTTATACAGCATCTCAGTTCAGCATTTAAAATGACAGAGTTCTCTGGTCTTGTGTATTGAGTTCATTCTTGTCTCTTGTATTTGGTGAAAATAAGCTGTCACTGTGTGATTTTTCTGTGCAGCTGCAGCAAGAAGATTAACACAGTCTCCTCACTTTATTCTCCATCTTTGTGCTCTGACAATCATTACATTGTGAGTCTCCACTACATGTGTGTCAACGTATAAATCAGTAGATACAGACAAAAGCTATATTTGGAATGCTTGTCATGTAATCATGTACCACCCAGTCATCTTATAGACAGCTATGAGAGTTGGAAGCGGGGAAGTAGGTCCCATTGGATTAATTATACTTCCACTGATCATCTGGATCTTTTAGCTGTGGATAGTATACTGTGTGTCCGATATGGATGGTTGGAACAACCCTGTCTGTTGGTCTTTCTGGTTACTGCTTACTTATCAGTGTAGTAAAACGGGCAGATATACAGTGATAGACCAGCGAGGAAATCACTAAGACAGTGAAGCATTAGTAGACACTTGACTTTGACTCATTGATTTAACACATCTGTCTTTGAAAGCTTCAATTTGAAATGAGGCTGTGCTATAAAATCATTTTGACTTTTGATTGCCTGTCTGTCTGTTTGTAATGTTCTCTGTGACCAATGTTCAATGTGAGTCCACTGACTGTGAACTTTCAGGAATGCAGAAGACGTTATCTTCTGTGATCATGCGTTGTGGACTGCTCACTTCTACTTAATGCTAATGTAAGCTGTTTCTCTGCAGGGAACCTTGGCCGTGTTGACTACATCAGTGAGTTTGAGTTTGACCTCTTCATCAGGCCTGACACCTGCAACCCCCGCTTCAGAGTCTGGTTCAACTTCACAGTGGAGAACGTCCGTGAGACACAGGTCAGCATGCTAAGGTCTTATATACGGTATCCGTTCTTCTCAGCTCTATGCCATATTTCATAACCCACACAGACTTAAATTGGTGCAATCATAATAACTAACAAGTGCAGTGAATCCTCACTATACTGCAGGACTCAAAAGCACTTTCCTTCTGCCATGGGTGTGGCCTTCCTGATAATGGTGTGTTATGAGTAAAACATGTGTTGTGCAAGTTTGAGAAACACATTCATGGCTGCAACAAACAAATCCAACCAATATATAAATGGTTTACACTTCACCTCTGGATAAGAAGCAGAGTTAAGGTTGGTCAGTACTGTATAAGAAATAAAAGTCAGCATTCATTTCTTTAATAAATGTGTTTATGTTGATGTTATACTGACACTTTCAAAAATCCCCCAAATTATGGTTGTATGGTGTCATACATCTAGTATTACATATATAGAGTCAATATTTAGTCAGTTTATGGCCTATAAATGTATCATGAGATGCTGCCTTCACAAAAATACATTTATGAAAATAATAATTTGTAATGATCTGCTTGACATTTTTTAAAATTGATTTTTAATTCATTTGGCTACCTTAGAAACAAAGTTAATTATAATATTTGAGCCAATTTGAAGAAACTTATTTTCAAACTTATTTTGTGTTCCCTCTGAACATTATTGTTCAGGAGCAGTGCGCTCAGGGTTTTTACAAGTTACTGCATTTCAACAAGGCTATGGTGAGCAGAATAAGATGTTACCCGCATGAAATATTACTATGTTTAGGTTTATGGGTTCATAATGTCAGTAGTCAAGAGTCATACACATACAGACTGTCACAATACCCCTGAATGCCCTCTGACACATCTCAGCGCTTTGGGAATGTGTGCCCTTTACACCATCAAAGTTGTTTCTCCTCTAAACTGAGGCAGTCTTCTGTTTCCTACCTCACTTCTTGTCACAGCCTCTGAGCTTGATTCTGCCACTAGCAAGCTCTGAGCTCCGTGATTGGCTGACAGAGGTGGTCACATGCCACAGAGATACACTGTGGGTGGCTTCAGGGGGCTGGATGCTGGTTTTACCATTTAACTTTACAGAATAAGAAGAAGGTAAACGTGACATAATTTGGCATTTAAGTTTGACTGCTACTAGGTAATTTGTGTGCATACGAGCTTGTCAAGCTTGGATATGAAGCAAACAGAAAGAGAGAGATAAAGTTTACAGAAAGGCAGGCTGAAGACAGCCAAATATAACAAAGACGGAGGAAGTATGGTAGAAAGAGGGAGGGAGAAAGATTGACAAAGACGATAGTAAGAAAGAAGCAAATAGGGAGCAAAAAAAAAATGAAAAGGGAAAAAAAACCCTGCGAGGATGAATCCACAGCATGCTGTTGCTGTTGTCTTCCTGTAGAGTGTCCAGCCCAGCCTATCTGAGGCTATCAGGCCTATCAGCCCATCTCCCCGCAGTGCTGTAGTCAGCACTAATCACATTTTATGGCTCTGAGATGAATGGGAGGCCTCGGCTTGGAGCCGGATCGATCCCAGGGCCAGATAGACCAGCACCAGCAGCCTGCAGCCTGGGCCAACAGGATATTTGCTGTTGTGGCAAAATGACAGAGAAAAGTATGAGAGAGAGACAGAGAGAAAGTGACTATGGAGGGGAATACGACACAATAAACGGCAAGAGATTGATATAAAGATTGAATATCATATATATATGAACGCAATATGTACAGTGGCGCCTGCGAGAGCATGCTTACAGATGACAAAAACAGGTGAACAACCATTTCCATTGCACACTTCCACGCTCTTTCTCTATAGGCCCCCTCACAAGCTTCTTTCATAGAAATCTGTTTCTTATCTGTCCAATTTCCTTCTTCAAAGAGGCCTTGTGTGAATTTAATCTACTCCTGTAGAAGGTGTTGTGGTTAAGTGCTGCCTGTGCATTTTGCCAAGGTGTGTGTGTGTGTGTCTGTGTGTGTGTGTACACAGACATGATTAGATTGTGTCTGTGCGCCTGGAATCATCAGAACTCACATAAATCTTTAGTTTACATCCTAATGCTTGTAATATTGTTATGATTTGAAACAAAAAAATAATACAGTGAAATTAAACAAAGAATAATAGTATGAGTAAATAAACCAACTAAGTGTAGCTATGTGGGGAGAGGCTGTGCTATAGAGATATCAGTGGGTTCCAGGGGAGAACTGGGCTGTTGGAGTGTTTCATCCAGCTAAGCCTTGCTAACTCTCAGCCTGAGCCAGGGGAATGGGGAACAGTAAAAGCCCGTGATATTGGAAGTGAGATGGCCATTTTGAAGGAATGTAAGCTGGTGAAACAGATTTGGTCTGCCTCAATCAGCTTAGCAGCTTTGTGGAAATTGGCTTCACCGTAGCACCAGTTATGATGGATGGCTGGATGGATGGATGAATGTCTCTTTTTTGTATATCCTTTCTTTTTTTGTGTTTTTTTTGAACCGCTCACTTACCTCAAAAAAAGCCCAGAGCAATTCTGGTTGCGTTGGTTGCAATGACCAGGACCATGTGACATAATTTTCGGTTTTGCATCTTTTTTATTTTTTTTATTTTAGGAAAATGTGGAAAATGTCTGGCAGAAAATACTCTACTGGACCACAGGGAGACAAAGATCTGGTGGCTCAGTGCAACTTTGGTGTCAATTCTGACATGAAAGTGCACCCATACACCACATTTATGTGACTCAGTTTTGATGACATAACGACCTACTTGCATAAGTTACTTACTTTGTTATGACCTGTGAAAATGTTACATAAACATATTAGAAACAAACAAGACTATTTCTGGTGTATGAATATGTATATATATTTTTTATTTTATTAGTCACAACTATTGGCCTCCTCAACTAACACCATCATCAGGTCAAAGCTGAATTTTGCTGTTTGACTAAATGTCTGCAAAACTAATGGCATTATTATCAGCAAACATTTGGATTGACTGTACTGCCTGAGTAAGGATTGGCACTGTTGACTTGGTTGGTTTGCATTGGTAATATTTCCTTCATTGAACAGTTTAGAATATAGGGTGAAACAGGTGAAGAGGAGAAAGAAAAAGATAAAATAATAGTAAGTCAGAATAAAACTGTAACAGCAGGGATGAAAATGAGTTGTTTGTTTACAGTGATCATATATGGAGACATATTTAGCAATAAGTTCAAACATATTCAATGCATTTTGGAGGGCGAGGACAGAAAATCTTTTCATGTCTTATTTACTTTAAATAAAAATTCAAGAACTCAATAACAATAAAAAAAAGTTATGCGTCCTATGTCCAAACAGAGCGAATTTCAATTTGACATGTAAGTTCTAGCTAGCACTATTTCATTTTATCTTCCGCCTATGTTATGACCAGAAACCAGTGGATGAGTTGATATGACACCCCATTGGGTAAGTTGATATGCCATTCCATTCTGCTGTAGGGGTGTGCTTGATGTCAGGCTCCGTGAAGGGCACGGCTGTGAGCTATTATCATAGAGCCTTCAGGGAGCCATTCATAGAAGACAGGCAGTAAAACCTTGCGCCGAGCGCCTTCAACTCCTCCAACTGCTGCAGGGGTGATTTGTAAGCCTCACTTGTCCAGGGAAAGCACAGTGCAGGGCGGTTACTCTCCATAATCAGGAAAGAGGACGAACTGAAGCAGAATAGGCCATGTGTTACCTAGAATCCCAGAAGAGCCATCATCACTTTACTGTCTCAGACAATGCTCACCTATTTAAATTCATCATCAGTGATGTTATGCAATTTGTCGTGGGGGATAAGTTGGATGGCACATTAAGTTAAACATTAAACAGGATGTTAAAACTATCACGGAACCATTATGGATCATGTCTTGGTGACGCTAATCAACCAGTCCCATTTTTATGCAGCTACTGTTTTTCACAGTGTGTGACTGGGCTAGAACCAGCTCCATAAATGAGTACAATATTATATCTCAGATATCACATGCCTAATTGTGTTTAAAAGGCCTTCAAACATCCTCTACAATGTGTCATTTTCTAAATGTGTAATTTACTTATCATTTTGAAAGATACATCATTAATATTCTGAGGTCTTGTGCTAAGGCAGAGAAAAAATAATTAAGTAAAGGAGAATGAGTGAGAGACAGAGAGAAAGATGGAAAGATAGGGAGAGAGCAGTGCAAAAGCAGGGTAATGGATGTGATGCACATTGATTTTTTTTTCCATCCAGAAGACACAGAAGCAGGAAGAGAGGGTTTAGGAGGAGGAGGAAAGGCAGTGGTGTATTTACGATAAATGACTAGTTCATGTAAGCAATAAATTTCCCTCACATCCTAAACAGAGCATGTTGGCGGCAGTTCTCAGAAGTCGGCTGCTGGTTCTGGTGTGCAACATCAATGCCAGGCTTTATAATAGAGGGTCTTATCTGAGCTCACTGCTTCATCAGTTCTGGATAATGTTCTGGTGTAGAGGGCCTGTCTCATGTCTGTGTGGATCAACACACTGAACTTCACCCCTAGAAGTGTGCAGGGACACTCTTCTCCCCCATATGTCTATTCCACCTCTGTCTCATCCGTCTTTCCCTCCGTACTCCTTCCATCTCTCCACCTTCATGTCTGTGTTGTGATGTCCTTCAGCAGTAACAGAGGGAGAAGGGGACAGGCAGGTCTCCAGTGAACACCATTGGATGATTGTGGGGCTAATCATTGCTGGCGTAGTGTGGCCGTGAGCATGCACTGCAGACAGCTGGTTGGTGGCAGTTTCTCAGTAGGACCACACTGGGCCTGCCTATGGGAGGGCTTGCTGAATATATAGCTCTAGGATTAGACTCCCACTCATCCATAGGCACTTTTATCAGGTCTACACACACTGTCAACAACATACACAGGCAAGCAAGGGCTGATGCACAAAGATGCACACTGTCAAACTCTCTCTCTCTTTCTCTCTCTCTCTCTCTCTTTCTCTCCCTCTCTCTCTCTCTCTCTCACACACACACACACACACTCACACACACACACTCACTTACATACTTCAACAGGTCTGCTTGTCTCTCCTTGCCCTGTCTGTCTGAAAGAGTCCACACACTGGCTGGCCATGTCATTTTTAGTCTTTTGCATTGCCTTTTCTTTTCCTTCTGCCTCTGCAGCATATGGCACAAGGTAGATAGGCATGTATCCTTTGCTTGTGGTCTTCTTCTTCTTTGGAAGTTCATTTTTTAAGCTTCCCCTCTCTACAGCCTCAAAAGGAGAGACATTGGCTTCTATGTGACTCTGCCAAAGGGATTATTTCACTTCAAACACAGCACATAGGCCTAGAAAGTTTAGGATCCTAGTTTCAAACCTCAGAAAGAAGTTGAGGAAAGACTTGTGTGGTTTTGAAAGGCATACAAGACATCAGACAGCTGTGTCAGGGAGCGTAGGGTATCGTAAGTGACCTTGTTCTGTTAAGGCGAACTAAGGCATCCTTCCTTATTGTCAAGGCTGATGCTCCCCAGATCACTTCATAATGACATGGACAAAAGGATATGACAACAGCACAGAATGAATTTTCAAATCGTCTCCCTGATAGCAAAATGAGTTTTCCCTGGGTTATCTCTGCTGACGCAAGGTTCCTTATCAAAATTCATTGCCTTATTTTTAGCTTGATTCACTTTAAAAAGAAGGCACAGAGCTTCAGGGTATGTTTTGAAATAAAACAGACACTTTTTATTACACATTTGGATTCACTTTATTCAAAAATCAGAGACTCTTAGCTCACAGTTTCCAGGGACTTAAAAATAGAATATATACATCTACAGTTTTTCCTCTAGATCTGTCACAATTATGATTTTTCAGTAATCTTTTGACAAATTACAAAAGTAAAACAAATCTATGGTCGATTCAGCTAAAGTTTGGCACCTCTTTTTGTTTGTGTGTGATATGTCATGCAACAGCTTGTAGTTGGTGACATGTTTGGCATGGGAACATCTGTAGATGGGTCTGTGTGTGCCCATCAGGAGAGTCATCAGCGGTCCATCCAGTCGGAGCCCAGCAGTATGGCAGAGTACGATGCTGGAAAAGTGAACCCTAGGCGCTAATTTTGCGAATCAAGGCGCAAAGTGCAAAGAGCAGTCAAGTGCGTAAGAGAGTGTTGGTAAACTATGGTATTTTCGTGGCTGCAGGTGGATAACTCACCTCAGGGCACACATGGAAATGGAGATTAGAAAAAGATCTATTCTAAAAATGTGGTCCACATGTGGTGTTTTATGCTTAAAAAGTTGCTACAGCTGGCGAGCAAATCCAATCAATCTTAAAATCTGAAATCCGTCGCAGTGACACTCCCTTTACTATGACTCTTACTGTGACTCACCTACAGTCAGTCACCAAAGAAAAAACCCAGGGCACGTTAGAAAAATACCAGAATGAAAATGGAGCTGTCTGTCCCTGCCTCTAGTCATTATTACAACACCTGCTTAGATCAGATTAATCAATGTATAAACATACCCTTAAAGACCTAATAAATTAACCTCCGACTGTACACACAAGCACAAACACTCGCACATAAATGGAACTCATTCATTAGGATTATATTAAAAAGCCCAAATGCCTTGCTGTTTAAAATGCGGTGTGTCTTTTGATAGTTTTGAATTGGAGGCTGGTGGTGGCGGGGTGCCAGCAGGCCTTTTGCAGTCCTTGAAAAGAGAGAGAGAGAGAGAGAGAGCAGGGTTGCAAGCCACAGCATGGAGTAAAAAGAAAAGGGCTAGGGCAGCGAATGCAGGCAGAAAAGAAGGTAGGAAGAGAGAGTAAAAGAGGAGTGAGGTAAAATGTTCTTTTGGGAGATGGCTGGCCCTTGAGAAAAAGGATGTTATTATATGGACACCAACATTTCTTTTACCTGTAATACTGGCACAGCTAAACAGACCAATTTTTAGTGTTTATTAATTTAGTATAGCTGATTTATGTTTTCTGTAACGGGCTGCAATTTACCTAAATTTTGTTTTGTCGCGTGTGTGTGAATATCAATCCTACCAATCGTACATTTGTGACAACTCATCTCAGGCCAAAAAGTCAAAGAAAGACAACAAGAGGGAGAAAGTGGTGCACAGTGGTGAGCATGGGGAAAGGAGAAAAGTATCGCTGAGGTTTCAGGGGGAGGCATGGTATGGTGGCTTGGTAAGGGCCTTGTGGAGCTGCTGTGCATCTGCATGAAATGATGAGCCTGGTGTCAGGACATGGATCATCCTTTTACACCGAGTAATGAATACAGATTGCACACCGGATAGAGAGGCTCTGCAATCTGCTGCACCACAAATGAAACAACTGCCGTTCTAATCAAATAGTCTTTTCATGCCAGCACAGCCCTCAACTTGGTCTAAATTCAATTCCAGATTCACAGATTTGTGGGTTGGGGGTTGGAGAGACGCAGGAGGCAAGGGGGAGTTATAAATGTTGTAATTAGAGTATTGTTTAATGTGTACGTGTGTAGATGCGTGTGATGTGTGTGTGTATGTTGGTGTGGTCGTGTGGTGGTGGTGGTGGGAGTGGAGGGCTCCCTGGCATCATGTTGTCGTTAACCACTTGGTTATTTTAGATAGCAGTTGGAGGAATGGGTCCAATCACAGCAAACACACACACACACACACACACACACACACACACATACACACACACAAACACACTCAAATGCACACATTTAGCTAATTATGCCAACTAGTGGCTTGGGAGAACACGTTCTCTGTATTCTGTATTTAGGGAACAGCGAGGAGCTTTGAAGGAGAGCCGCAGTGCCTCTTTGATGCTGCTTTTGTTTTTTTGTTTGTGTGGTTTAATAATTTAATCAAGCCAAACGTCCTCCTTCTCTCTGTAACTGTCTGTTGGTGGAGGCTAATTACTCTGCAGATTGTTCTCCTGGTGCTAGAGATGTGAGTTTAGATCCAGAGGGGGGAAGGGGGGTGCTGATGGTTGTAATTTAACAGTGTGCTGATGGGCTAAGCTGTCTGTCGACTGCTGTTTTATTGTTTTGGGAGGCTGCTGACGAGCTACTATTCTAATATGCGCCATCTGATGAGAACGCCTGCAATGTTGTAGTACATTATCTATCTATCTATCTATCTATCTATCTATCTATCTATCTATCTATCTATCTATCTATCTATCTATCTATCTATCTATCTATCTATCTATCTATCTATCTATCTATCTATCTATCTATCTATCTATCTATCTATCATTCATTTGCCAAAGTTCAATAATTACCAGCATCACAAGTGTGTGTAAGATTGCTAAGATCAGCTTATTGCTTGCTAAGTTTCAAAACTATGAGCAGAATATTAAAAGAGGAGTATCAAAGTTTGCTGAGAGAAAACAAATATAGAGTGAGATTAGATAAGATAAGTGGTAGCAAGTATTATTGTTATACAAATACACCATGGTAGTGAGAAAAGAACACCCATTAAACTGGTGAAATTCTTTCTGATTTATTGCTCTTGATAACATTGTTTTTAAATCTTCACAGAATGGTATGAGCTGTATTTTTCATAGTTTGTGTTTGAGACACTTCTACAATAAATGGAGAATCTACCGTTCGCAATCGCTGACAGGCTGGCAGTGTTTGTGGCATCACTACTGTAGCATCGCAGAGCCTACGGTACCGCTCAGGCTGGAGGCTCCATTTCAACGTACTCTATGGTGACTGACTCACCACATCAATGAAAAGATCAGAGCTTCAGCTTTCATTTAGTGTTCAAAGTGCTAAAACAACTCTTTCTGTTGCTAATAAAATTTTGATAAGATGTGATATTCACTAGGGATTACAGGGTAGTTAGACCAGAAAAAAACACACCTTTAACTATTTCTATGATCTATGTCTCACTGAGGGCTAAGTGCCTATCTGAGCTTCTTTCTCTATGTCAAACAGTATTGCTCGTTCCAGTTCCCTGTTGCTGTCTTTAGTCAGCAATAACAACAACTGACCGTTCTGCTATAGTCTCGAAGATTTCATCCCCCATCTAGAGCCAGGCCAAACCGTGTAACTGATTAGATTTCAATGCTGCTGGCTCTAATTAGTGTTCACGTAATCAAATCAACAGACAGACTAGATTAGTACGTACAACTCTTCTGTGTAATGTTTCACACAGTACAAGGGATAAATACATCCTCATCAGAAATGAAATGTGCATGAAGTTATAGTGGAGTATGTATGAGCAGGTGCTATCCATGTACAGTATTGGGGCTAGATGCATTGTAACCCTTGCCTGGAATTACAGCTGCTGAGTTAATGTAGGTAGGTTAAATTCTTGTAATATTTTTTTTGTCCTTCTTTCGCTACAGGCTGCAAATGTTTGGCACTGTATTTTAGGTTTTTGCCAGTTGTTTGTTGTTTGATATTTAAATGATTGTACATGTCGCTGGATAGAATGCAACAGCCTTTGAATCTGAAGAGGAAAAAAAACAAAAATCTGTAGTTATTGAATAGACATTTGCATCTTTTTGTACTGTAATGCTCTTTATTCATGCCTAATCCAAAATGCTGTTAACTGGTTACAATTCCAAGTCCAAGAAGTCCAGAACTCTGCAGCAAGATGACTCATGAAGACCTCATATTGCTCCCACATCACCTCAGTTCTGATTTCACTTGACAACCTTTTTGTTAAATTTAGGATTCAATTCAAGGTCCTCTTCCTGACTTATAATGCTTTAAATAATCTTGTTTAAAACTCCAACTCATACTGGGAGTGAGGTGTCAAGACCAGACAAGACCTGTCTCTTTTCTAAGTGTTTTTGTGATTGAGTCGTGTTGACCATTTTTGATCTGGGATGCGTCAAACTGCCTTTGTTATCATCACTGTGCTATGCTCTCCTGTTGTAGTGTATTGTGTTTGTGTCTTTTTGTTGCAAATCTATTAGAGATTTTGTACCGCATCGGTGTTGCTCACTGTTGTTTTTGAATGTGTGAGGCCGACAGCCAAAAAACAGGGAGTGGTGACGTGTTGGCTCTTGAAGGATGCTTCAGTGCTGATTTGATGTTGTGGTTTTTTGGAGGGAGACACTTTCAGACTGTGCTCACACCCCATGTGGTTAGGTCAAACCAGTTGGGCTAATTTACTCTATGCGCTGTCAGTGACACTGGGTGGGGGGGCTAGCTGCTGGTGGTATGCCGGCCCAAAGAGCATGCTGTGAGGAGAGACATTTATAGCCTCTCTAGCAGCAAGTGCGTACATGCTCAGTCACTAATACACTCATATAGTATGTTATAATGTGTTGGCCTTGGAGCTAGAGTACAGTATGTCTGTGTGTGTGTGTGCATCTGTGTGTGTATGTGTGATGGGTTGTGGCTCATGCAGAGCTCTATCTCCTGACAGCACCTGGGGTAGGTGGTGTCAGCACTGTGCACCACCATAAATCAAGACTGTGGTCGTGTGTGTGTTTGTGTGTGTGTGTGTGTGTGTTCTGTCCATCTTTCGTGCCTGCAGGTAGATATTCAGAAGCTGAATTTCAATAAAACAAAACAGCGATTATTCAGGCTGGTTGGCTCAAGTGTGTGTGTGTGTCTGTGTGTGTCAGTGTGTGTGTCAGAGCCCCTGGGGGAACCTACTTCCTGTTCTGTGATTCCTTGGTCACATCTGCTATGAATGCTTCATGTCTCACTGATGGTAACCCGCTATGGGTGGGCACACAAGGGCACACCAGCCCATAGACTTCTCCCACACACACACACACACACACACACACACTCACACACACACACACATACACACACACACACACACACACGTTTGCACAATAGCAAAATAGCATCAGCATCCGGTTAGGTGAAAAATGTCCACGAGATGAGTACAGAACTCTGTTCATCATTGTTCCATTCTAAGAATTATTATTTTTATCAGTACAAATGCATTTTATTAATTTAACTGCAATTAAGATCAAGGTTTGCTCCAACATGTCCAGCAGCAGTTGTTCTGCGTTTTTATTGCACAAATAAGAAACACCAAAAACTGATTTAAAAGAGACTTTGTGGAATAACAATTACATGATTAGTGCAATGTGTCTGTGGGTTAGAGAATTCACAAGGTAAATATAACCTATATTAAAGAAGTCAGTATGATTATGATGGTTGGTTGGTTTTGTGTTTACAACTAAGCCAGCTTAAGACAGAGAATACCTGAGGTCACTCTAGACTGGTCAGAATAGGTTGGGGATGAGTTATTTTTGACACAAAAACTGCTTCTTATTTGTATTGACACTTTCTGTGGAGGGATTCCTGCACTTTTGAGTTAAAGCAATTTCATGGTGAGCCTAAATATTTCCAAGTAGAAGCAGGTGGAACAAAATCGACTTTTGTAACAAAAGATAAAGTACCTTTTTTGTGGGTGCGAGGCTGATCTGCACTGGTATGTAAGCAGGGCGCTATACAGTGAATGCTTGGCTCTACTCTTTCTACCCTGTCAAAGATGCCCAGACAATTTAGGCAAAGTAAACTTTATAGGGACTCTAAAGCACGATTCAGTTTGGGGGTCACAGTGTGATAGAGACACCTTACTGCTTTGTTCAGCCTGCATGTGTGATATTTCCACTATGGCAGCAGCTCTACTAGAGAGTTTTTGAGAGTAAACAGATGTTGTTTGTCTTTCTGATGTTGAGATTTAGCATCTCTAGGGATGCAGCGGACCTGTGCTTTCCTGTAAGCTCACAAAGGAATCAGAGATGGAAATAGCTCAAACAGATGAACACTGTTCACAGCACAGGGTTTTTTTTTTTTACACTGCAGTGTTCATGGACAATATGGTCTTGTGGTTGTATCTCTTATTGAAATACAATACGTATGGTTGAAAGAATGGTCTCTTATCTTATCTTGAGTGGGATAGAGACATATCATTTTCACTTATCACTATATGCTCCATTTACAGTCTGTTTTACAGATTTTAAATTTTTTAAATTTTTAAAAAAATGTGTCCTTTGATTTTCTTCTTTAGCTTACTTCACTTTAATGTCTGTAAATGAACCATTAAATTGCATGAGTTACTACAAAAAACCCTTGAAATTAATTTAAGATGAACAAATAATCCATTATTCAATTATTCATGTCAGCCATTATGTCGTGATTGTTAAAATGGCTCAGGTATTAATGGATTATAATGACTAGCAAATATATTGTCTGAGGATAAACCCACCCATACTGTGGCACCAAAGCTCAATGTGTAAAGATAGCTTTATATGATGAATTTCATTATTCTTTCTGATACAACAGGGATGCCTGTATGGATGATAGCCGGTGAGGTACATAAATAGCAAGAAATGGCATGTTTCCCTCCGCTTTAATTGTCCTATCATTGTTAGCCAACACAGAACTCCGACAGCCTATCTGTGCTGTCAAACCCTGAATCCCCAAGGAAAACTTGCCTCTGTGGCTACTGGATCTGGCAAACATACATCAGTACATTCAAATGAAAAGCCTGAACTGTCGAGCACCAAAGGAATGAGGGAATAAAATGAAATGGGGGAAGACATAGATAAAAAAGACAGAGAGGAGTGGAAGTTTGTGTATAATGAGCAGTTGGAATGTGAGGATTGCTGAATTAATCAGACTGCTAGAGCTCATACAAAGTAGGCAGAATGCTTTTCATGTGACAAATGTGTAATTAAGAATGATTTTATAACCCCCCCTCCACATACACACACCCCTCTTGATGGACTAGAGGTGGGCGGGAGGAACAAAGAATTTTTGTGCTTCCCTGCGTGTGTGTGTGTGTGTTTTAGAGAGAGAGAGAGAGAGAGAGAGAGAGAGAGAGAGAGAGAGAGAGAGAGAGAATGTGTACAAGTATGAGAGTGAGATGAGATGGAGGCTTTAATTACAGTCCTATTAGAATAACACCAGCCCCCATCACTCATTGATACTGACTGATAGGATGGGATGTTTTCATTTTGGCGTCTAGCCTTTTTTTGTCTTTTAGATTTGACACCATATTTTTTCAGCCAGAACATGTGGATTTTAAAGACTGTTTTTTTCCCCCAGCCCACACAAGATATTTATTTTGACTCCTCATTTTATCAGCAGCAGCAGAGATGGCTGATCACTAGCTTTGGATGGCCTGCCTACAAATTTAGTTTTACTCACTGTGGTCTGGCAAGGTTCAGTTGGCATTTCTTCTGATTTCAGGAATTTGGATGCGGTGTGGGCCAAAATGACTTTGCAGGCAGCTGCACCCTTAAGGCTCACTGTTTTCGGGGTGGCTTTTTACACCTTTATTTTAGAAGGGAACAGGCAGACATAGAGAGGAAACTTCGAGGAGAGAGAGAGAGGAAGAGACTTTTTGATTAACAACCTTTGGTCCAATCTGAAGACAAACGCGTGCAGTTTCAACAATATGTCTCAGTTTTTCCACATTCAGTCAGTCTACTCAAGTACAAGTACATTATGAAAACATTTACATTGAATAAGCCAGCCATACTATGTTGACCACAAAAAGTATTCATTGTTTTTTCAGCGAACTGTATTCTGGTCAGGGTGGAAAAGTCTCTGAAGCAGCATTTTACATGAAGTAGGCCATTCTGGTTTAACTTGCTTCTGAAACCTGGCATTGCACAGTGCTCCAACGAGAGAGTTGAAAATGTCATTCGTTATTGTGGTGTCTGTCTTGGCACCAACTCAAAGGAACTCCTCTGAGATAGTCAAAGTCTCATCACCACCACTAATAAATGTGGCCAGTGGAACAACATCTGTAATGCCGGTGCTCTCATCCATTGCAGCTGAAAATGCAGCAAATTACTGAATGTTGTGCTTAATTGTGACTCCAAATCTCCACCAAGATCCAAAATCCTATCTGCCACAGAGTTTCTTGTCAGGCTGATGTTGGCAAAAGCTTGACGCTTGTCAGGACACACAATTTCTACAGCTTTTATCAACACTGACGCTGATGCTATTTTGGTAGCAACAAGGTAGCTAGCTTTCAGTGTCACTGAGCCGCAGCTATGACTAAAAGCAGACTGCTGTTTCACCAAACGTGCCAACAATTTATTCATCTGTTCTCAGTTGTCTTTGCAAGCTGTTGTCTTTTTCACCATGTTGAGTCTAATAGTGGCATCATATTTTATAGTGAGCACTGAGAGGTGCTTTGAACACAAAAAAACACACTGCCTTCCAATTTACCTTGGTGAATCAAAGGCAACTGGAAGCACTGATACTCTCTGTCCACTGCTCTCCTTTTTTTTTTTTTTTTTATACCAAAGACAGTTTCCATGGGCTGCTCCTGCATGAACTGTACACTCAAACACTTTTTAGGCCAAAATGCAGAACTTATGCTTTTCAATTGCATAGAACATTCCCATCCATTTGAATTACATAGGTTTAATATAACTTAACTAATAAACCTAATGTGAAGGAAGTAATATGATTTATGTAATAGTAATAAGCTCAATGTGCTTCCACTACACAGTATTGTAGTAGTAGCCAGGTTTATGCATTCAATATTAATAAAGCCAATTTGTTTCCCCAAACCCAACAGCGAAAATGAATGCAGTCATTTTGAGTTTATTAGTACCACACTGTTTTGTCGTGTGTGTATTAGCACGTCTTTATCCGTGTATGTTGGGCTCTGTGGGCCACGGTATTAAATTCTCTGTAAAGAAAATGTTGAATCAATTCTCACAGAACTTTAATTGATTCAGCCCTTTCAGTTTATTTCATCATCTTTTCATTCAACCTTGATATTTGTCAATAATAACGCAAATGTATATATTCTCTAGTATTGGTGATTCTCTGACAAAACAAGAAGGTCATTGTGGAATCAAAAGTTGATTTATTCATCATCAAAAATATACAAAATATGGTATATCTGGTTGGGATGCCACAGTTGTTCGCAGTGGTAGCAGGGCTATCTCCCGTGGTTGGGGGTTTTATACAAGGAAGTATCCCTTTTGCAGGAATGCCCTGATTACATTTGCACAGTTACACACATTCATACCTGGAAGCTGCCCAGTAAAACCACAGTCTCTGATCACCGATCTGTTGGGGTTAAGGGCCTTTCTCAAGGGCACCTCGCTGGTGTCAAGCCCCCTCCCAGATTGAGCCTGCTGGGGATTTGACCGTCGACCTCCAAGTTACAAGCTTGGTTTTCTAGCCTTTGAACCACCCCTGTGTTGCATGAGTATAATAAACTTTATGCGGTTTAAACTGGCAGGATAAGTTGGTTAAGATCTTTCACTTTAAAAATGTTAATATTGGTATAATTAACTGTAAAGTGTATTAAAGTTCTTTGACTTTCTTTCACAGTCTGATGTGCTTCCACATGAAAAAGGATGATGAATTGTGACTTAACATCATAGATAAGTTCAGTTTTAAAATAGGATAGAAAAAAAGGAGGACGACAAAGATATTATTATTTTGCACTGGGACAGAGGAAGGGCATTTTCTTGTTTGTTGGACCTTTGAGCCTATAGAAATGTTGGGTTGCATTTTGTCTTTGTAATGAACTTCGACTTCGCTCTGACTATACTGCAATTAGGAATTAATTAGCTTGTAACATGTATCCTGGCAAATTACATTATTACCAGGAAATTGTACATTCAAACTATTCTCTGGAAGTCTTATTTTTTCCATATCTGTTGTGAAAAAATCATGTATGCATGTGTTTATGTGTGGGGTGGGTAGGTGGGTGCGTGAGTTGCTGTTGCAGTAGAGCCCTGGCTGTCCGTCATCAACTCAACTGCATTAACCTCGGCCTCTGTGCCTGCAGGGCTCACCACTTCCATTTCTCTGCAACAAATACAGGTCCTGGCCCAGGGCATCCTGGCAGCCAGCATAGTTAATGACTTATTTACTGTTTAATGGCTGTATACCGCACCACAACAACAATTAATGAGAAAAAGCCACATTCACAAGCAGTGGGGGAGCCAGGTGGTGGAGGTTATTTTCTCCTTCTAACTTTATCTGAGCTCTGCCTTCTGCACTACCCTGATAAACTCCTGCACACCTTACCTGGAGACAGACAGGCTGACAGCTGCGGGGACAGCTACTTTTACAGACTCCAGGGGAAATAAAATACATATACCTTGGATTGACCTTATTTTCAACAAAATCTTATTCTGTTTTAATCTACTCTATTGTATCCTGCTCTAAAGTTAGTGATCTTGCTCACTGTGTATTCCTCCATGTTGTGTTGTCAAACTTGCCAATGACAAAGGTGAAGCATCTTTTTTTCTCCAAAACACCGTCCTATCCTCATGTTTTTCACCTGGTTTGTTTCCCCTCTTTCCCACAATCCTCTGTCTTTTTTGTCGTCCCCCTTTGTTCTCTCCAGCTCTCTTTAGCCTTGTGAATACCATCGCTCAAGCAGTGAGCTGTTGCAGGCACTTTGTTGCTGACCATGGTGCTGAAAGCCTCCTGCCTTCCAATTGCCAGAGTGTTCATTTCATGGTTCATATACCCTGTTCTCCATTTGTCAGAGTGCCGTTAGCCCCCACGCTTATTTCTTTAACCCCTTCCTTTACAAATAATAACAAATCAAATGCACATTTGTTTTACCTCACAGTCGCAGCACTTCTGCCACTGTCAGGCTTTCAATTAAGTCGGTGGCATGTGTTATGTGTGGGTTGAGTTGGGTGCAGAACATGTTGCATGGAGTTTTCAGGTTGACTTTTTGTTCTGTCCTTTTGTGCTGCTGTGTTGTTTTCTGAATCCTGATTATGTTTCACTTTTAACTTTGTTCTTTCTTGTTTGTGGAGTGTGAGCCATGAAAAAAAAAAAAAAAAAGACAGCATGATACAAGGCAACGTGCCATATTTAAGCCCCCCTTCTTGTGAACATGCTTGTTCAGTCATTTCCCCATACTAAATCACCACAGTCATCATAGCATATGTAAGCTTGTGTACTGCCTCCATCTGGCCACATTAGGTTTCCAATTTCCATGAGAACCGCCTCCACATATACGGATGTTTTAAAAGAAAAAGAAAAAAAACAGAACAACAGCTCTAATGCTAAGGAGTCTTGACTATATGCCATTAAGCACTTGATGTTCCTTTTTCATGGTGCTGTGCTCTTTTAAATGTGAAAGTAGCATGACACTATTTGACTTGTGGTAGCAGCATACCCGCAGACATGAACATTTTGAAGTGAATGTCATCATGTTTTACTGGTAGTCTGTTGTTTACAGATATATGCTTGCAGATTTGCAATTTATTTTGAAAGCATAGTTTTTGTCCACCTTTATTTAGAGTTACTGCTATACTGGCACTAACTGTGATCTATTTGCTTTTAGATTAGCATTAATAAGCACATCAGCTCTCTGACATGACTTGCCTCACAGGCATAGAATATGGCTGTTGTATATGTACTTAAAATATTGGCTTGCTGACCTTTCATTCAGGAAGCTCTAGATGCAGAGTGTTTTATTCATTAAACATATAAAATAAGAAATATTAATATTCTTTCACTGAACGTGTAGTTACACCTTCACAGCTAGTTGATTCTCTTTCGCTCTCTATTTCATTCTCTTCGTTGTCCTTCATTTAGAGGGCCGCCTGTTTTGGTTCCAAATTGTCCTTCATGCCAAGCTGGATTTGTGAGCGGTGCTATGCCAGACGCTAAGTAAATGTGTTTTTCAATCTATCTGCTCCCCAACCATCCCACTCTCGTCCGTCTCCCTCTGCCTCTGGACTCCCTCCAGTCCCCTGTGTTTTTAGGACAATCTCTGTGTCTCCTCATCTCTTGCCTTTCCTGCTTGCCTTCCTACCTGGCTGGCCATTGCCAGTGCCATCATTTCCCCCAGGTCTCGATAAATAACCCTGCACCTCTCTGGCCCTCAGCTCTACTGGCTGTTGTTGGAGCACATTTGTTAAAATATCACCTTCTGTAGAGGGGAAATTGATACTGCTGCATTGTGCTCTGGGCAATAGAGGTTTGTGTTGAGTTAAAATGCCACAACACAGACAGTTGCAGGAAAGTTCAGAATTTCAACCAAAAAAGAAAAACAACTCAGTTGTTCTTTCTATCAACGTGTTAAAAAAAAAAAAAAAAAAAAAAAGAGCAGCTGCCAGTAAAAGCTGTAACGAAATGTTGGGTCAGACAGTTAATTACGTAATAGACACAGACACAAAAATAAACAACAAGATAATATTTGTTAAAAATCCATTAAATAAAGTGACACACTTAATTCACACAGCCCCACTGCTCCCCTCTAGGAGCTGTTTTTATATAGAAATGGAGATAAAATGGTGCCTTTTTAAATACACACAAAAGAGTCCCACATCACTGTAGCTAGCTAGTTGGGCTCTGAAAAAAAAAAGGAACTTCATTAAAATATGAAAAACTGTTTAGTCTCTTTGGTTCTACTCCATTGCTCCAAAAACAGGCCAATGATCAGATAAGACATCCCCAGATGACCAGGTAAGAGGAAGAAGCAGAAAGTTCCTCTCTGAAATCTGCCATTATCCAGATGGCACCATTAGCGATTAAGCCAGAACATTTCTCCCCTCTTATAATTGATTCCATAGGCTATTAGGCAGGTTGGCACAAGGCTAGGTCCACTGGTGCACACTCCAGATGTTCTCTTTGTGTGTGTGTGCGTGTGTGTGTGTGTGTGTGTGTGTGTGTGTGTGCAGTAAGTGGGAGGAGGGGAGATAGTTTGGCTGTTGTTATGGGTGCTTGTGGTGGGTCCAGGGCTGCCTACAGATGGACATAGGGTTGGATGGGTGCTGGGAATAAGTCACATTCAATTATATCAACGTCTCTATCAGTCTGTCTGTTTTCAGTCTCTCTCTTTCCTTATGTCTCTATCTCCCTGTCTGTCTGTCTCTCTCTCTCTCTCTCTCTCTCTCTCTCTCTCTAGCCTTGGGGGAAGAAAGATTAAAGTGTTCTGTTTTCTGTGCAAGATCTTTGTCTCTGCTTTTTGGCTTTATCAGAAGATTAAATTATCTCTCATCCGTTGTCTGTCTCTTAGTGTGTGTAAGCAAAGTGATGTTTGGCAGACGTTATTAAGTGCTGCTGCTATTATTAAACTCCAAATATTGCTGAGCAACTTAATACCAAATTTATTTGTTTGCAAAACTTTTTTTATTTGCTGTACTTAGAATACACTAAGAGTATATAAGTGGTATGCTATCATTTTACATCAAACGTGAAACATTCTTGATTAAGAATGGATTTTAGAGACCCACAAAGCAGAAAATGAATCTGTTCATTTGCCATATTTATAGTAACATACCAGTGTTATTAACAGCTTCGTCGTTCCACAACCCCAAAGTCTACACAGCTTTCCACTGGGCCTCAGAGAAAAGAAGAAGGAGAGGCTGCTTTCCAGAACTAACACTCTAGCAGGCATGAAAAGGCTTTTTTAAAAGTGTTTGTATTACATTACAGAATGTACTTTCAGTAATCCCTTTATAGCTAAAAAAAGAGCTAAAAAGCCATTAATTATTCATCTCCCCATGGCTGGTGGTAAAGAGGAGAGGCGCTCTAGGGTTTCCATCAGCTATTAGTAAACAAATCAATGCTGCAGGCTGAGCTCCTTGTCAGTACAGAGCCATCTGCCCTTTACCATGACTTTCAGCTGAAAGCCAGAAATGGACCAACATGACATATGATACTGCCTCCTGAGGATAAAAAAAGGCATGTAGAAAGGAAAATTAAAGTTTGTTAAGGGAAGGGGGGGGGTCTCATCAGGTTATTGAGTTTAGAAAACTTATGCAGGAATCTTAATGCAAAACTGTCCCTCTGCGAGAGCAACACTTAATTTATTCATGACATCAATCTAATTTGTGAGAACAGTTGTAGTTACATTACTACCCCAGCTGGGTTGGTTCGACACATTATGTCTTTGTGAGCAGAGACTCCCGAATTTGTTACAACCCACCCAACAATAGGTATTTGATGTAATCAAACAGCACAGTTTGAAGCCCCTAATCCAATTTCTTTGGCAAGATACATTGTAATTTGGTATCACCGTAATTATGAACTGAATTGTGAACTGTCTGTAAGGGAATTGAATTAGTCGGCAGAAGAAGAGTAATATGATTGGGAACTGGGAGAAATCAATACAGCGCTGCTCGTCATCTCAACGTTGACCTGAATCCTGCCTGAATGTGGATCTTTGGGGGATTCAGCTTAATTCAATCTGGTGGAGCTAACACGCTCCCTGTCCCCTCCACATGGTTGACAACAGCTCTGTCTTGATTTAGACTGCCGGGCAGGAGCCCTGCTGGTGGAAGCATAGCTCCGAGGAAAGTAGCAGCAGCTTGATCTTATCCATCTGATTGTATGAAATACGTGTAGACATATAAGCCCACATACAACACCTCAAACCAACCGCACGTACATCAGTTACGTGTCACTATTATCAAGACAGAGATAAACATACTGTTGAAAGTAGTAGTAGTTCCATGTGACAAAGTTTTGAATAATAAAGACTGCTTAAACAGCTGTCTGATGACCACTACACACTACATCACTGCATTTGACAAACAGCGCCTCCATACACCCTCAGCTGTGTTGACAAATGGTTCAACGGTGGAGTGTATAGAGATTTTCATCCTCATGGGTGCAGCCCACAGGTGATAGCTCCACCCTCATGGACGTAGTAGAGAAGAGAGATGGTGGATGTCACAACTGCAGCAACCGCTACTGCGGTTCACTGTTTGATGGATGAAGCTGGACCTCGTGGGGGAGTGCTGAGTGAAAACATAATTGTTTGATTGGCTGATAACTCCAGCATCATAAGCCATTTATCTTGTAACTTTCTGACTTTTATTTTCTATTCTACAGGTATTTTTCAAACGTTTTAAAAAAATCTTGTATTGTTGATTATAAGGCCTCTGTCCTTCTCTCTGTATTTTCCGTCTTTGAAAAGCTCCACTAGCTGATATTAACCTGTTAGGGATACAGATCTAGTGAGAAAAAAGTCTGCCATTCAGCTGTCTTTGTTTAAGGGAAAATAGCTTGCGTATTGTGTTGTTCTATTGATCGCTTGACATTCCAATACGTTCTACAGCACTCTCCATGGACCCTGATAAGAACTTGATAGCTAGCTAGAGGTGCTCTCCTATTATAGGAGCAGATGGTTTCTTACCATTATTTTATCTTTACAGATAAGATTAAAAAAGCCCAGCTTACACTGCACATAGGTAATCAGAGCTGAGAGGAAAGAGCACCTCTAATGCCAAGGAGAGCCCAATGTCAAGAAAATCAATGTCTACCCCCTCCCAAAATCAACCCCCCTTTTTTTTTTGTCCTCCTCCCTGCACAGTTCATTTAGATAAAAGCATTGAGTGAAATCAAAGCAGGTGTCACATGGGTGCAAAACGTTTCATTATTTTGTTTTATTCATGTTAATTCATGTAATTCAGTCTGGACAAACACATCTAGCCTGTGTAATACTGGAACATTCTTTTAATCCAGAAGTGTCTTTTATGTGAGTGAGTCCTATTTGATTGTGCACATTGTGTTGTCTGTGAGGGAAGCTCGTAAAGGTTATACAACCCACTGAAAGGCTATCTCATTCGCCAGCAACAGAGGGGAGCATGTCCCTGGAGTCAGGTGTTGAATGGACTTGGGAAACAAATAGCTCTTCCTGTCTTGTTATTGGGGATGCACTGATAATGTGGGCTGGTTCATGCTGAAGGATGATTACTGGGGTGTCTTTTAACAGACTTCCTCGCGATGATCAGCCGTTATGATTATGCATAATCATTGTACTGCATCAGCATTGTGACCAGCACCTCACCCTTTAGCTGCATCACCTGCTGCACCCTGATTCAGCGAGCTCCGTCTGTGTTGACACCTACTTAATTCCCATGGGTTATTGCAGATCCCTACACTTAAGTGTGTATGTGTGTGAATGCATGTGTGCGGAGGGGAAGCTGAGGGAAATCATTGCTAGCCTGGGAGAAGGGAAAAAGCTATTCAACAGGGGCGCCCACGGTGGCAAAGCCATTTCCAATAATGTCCTCTTTCTGCAACAACAATTGTGTTTAACCCCAATGGCTTCAGCTGCCCACTATTTGTCATCCCACCTCTTTCTCTATCGCCTCCCTCAATGCCTCCACATACACAGGCAGTAGCAGTGAAAGTGTGGTTCATGACTGCATGGTGCATACATCGCCTGACTCATACCGCTGCTCCTGTTTGAGGAAACAACACGAAAATGGTTGAACCACCTGCTCTTTGGTACAGTATAACTGCTGTGTCTATTTTACGCCGTTCAAAGCATTTGATTTGGACTCAGTGAGGTTTGGTGATCAGAAAAACAGTCTCAGATGAGTTCAGAGTCAGTTTTTGTAATATGGAGGATCAGGCTTTACTGATACTGTAACTTTATTTTTCCCAACTGTACTGGGTTTCTTCTTATTACGCCATCGATGCAAGAAGTCCTGTTATCTGTGTGTCCATCCATATTGCTTTCTTTTATTTCTTTTACCACATCTTTCTTTTCCCCTGCACCGCTCGCTAATCTCGCATCCACCCCCACTCTCTTCCCCATGTCCCTGTGCTGGCGAGCTGCGTGTAGAGGTGATTTATCTGTGGCACTCACGGAGGTCCCAATGCAGTGGCACACACACACATACCTACACGCAAACACGCGCACAGACATATGAAACACACACAGGTAAGACTGCAGCTGTGATATATTTTAATTACAGTTTTAGTCGGTAGTAATTAAGGTTTCATATCTAGAGGGACAGCTCAATACCCATCCCCCAACACACACATACATGCATATGTGCACATACACCCATGCACACACTGACACACATACTGAAAACACACCCCATTTTATGTCTTTGTTCTTGACATCTGTGACTTTTGTCCCTCTGTTTTGTTTTACTGGCAAGAAAATTTCAAAAATTTTTAGCACAACAGTGTTGGATCTGCAAATCATCACATATTTTTTTAAGGCCGAAAATTAAATGGTGCTTCAAAAATGAATCACAAGGACTGGGTATCATTTGAAATTCTTTGATATGATACCTAAGTTTTAATACAGATGCCAACACAATTTCTTTGATACCTTACTTTGCTGAGTATACTTTTGAAATCCATCAATGTTTAATATGGCTGCAACACATAGTCGTACAAAAATGTCTCATTAATAAAATTATGATTCCAGTTTTGTAGTATCAGATAAAAAGTAAACAAGACTTAGAATGTGAACAAACATTTGTTGCCAGCTTAGAGTACTTGGCAATCTATACTCATGTTATGAACAAAATTTGGTTGGCGCTCAGTAAGTATTCAATACCCAAACATATTTATTATGTTATGAGATATAGCCTCTAACTATAGCTGGGTAACAGCGTTCACAATCTAGCATCACAAGCAACAGCCCCCCCTCCCCTTTTTTGTGGCGCAACAGGGGTTTTGAATAAGATATGTGGGACTAAAGGAACCGTGGTGAGAAGGAGGGGACTGCAAAAGGATGAGAAGGTGATTTGTGCAGAAACAGATAGGCTTTACACTGTAAGCTGCGTTGAAGAGCAGATTTGGAAGCTGTAAGACAGTGCTGTGTTGTCGTCGAGTGCTGACAGGGGCGGCGAGCTGAAAGTGCTCCGAGGATTGAAGAAAAAGGAATGTGTCTTAGAGTGTGTGTGTGTGTGTGTGCGTGTGTACGCGCACGTGCAGGGTGATGTGCGCTTTGGTGTGTGCGCATGTGTTTGAGAATGTGTATGTATGGCACAGATGGAAAGACTTCTCAGGGATTACTGTGTAACTGGAAGAGGAGAGAGGTGGTAATTGCATTTTAATTACAGTGTTGATGGTTTTGCGCTCTGCCAGATGGAAGGTTCTTTACTGATATAAGCACAAAATAAATCAGCCCTCTGGAAAATAAATCAGCCCTTAGGTGACTAGTTACCTGCCGAACTGAGTCCCTAACCTTGTCTCGAGTCACAGGTGATGATGATTAGTTTAGGCTAGTTGATATCCAACCTAGACCTCTCATATGGCCCTTTGTGCTCTTGTAATGATGGATATCTGTGGTCTTATAACTTCCAACATAATCTACAGTAGTTCACATTTCACTTTTTAATAACACACGCTAGCAGACTTTCCAGGTGTTGTTTGGATAACTACAAGATGCAGAGATTCCTATCCAAAATATATTATGTCACAAGTGTTTCATATCTGCTTGTCTGTCATAAAATTTCATAAGCATTCACACATTTTTGTCTCTGCTGTCAACAGTACCAGCTTAGTAATGCTTCTTTTGACTGATAAAGGCTTGTTTTGTGATTCCCTTGCAACTTTCTGGGGGCTCCATGTTTATACTTTAATAATAGTGCCAAGACATTTTGCTTTCACTAGCACACTAGCACTGGATGAGCTCCCACAGCGGCTTTATGAGAGTGACCTTTGGAGGCTTGCTCATTGAGATCGGTGTGCCAGTCCTGAACTCAAGCTCTCACCTTCCGAGCTTAATGAACCAAATATGGCTGTGATAAAATAGCAAGAGTCAGCAATTTTAGAAGTCATTCTTACTATCAGAGTCATTTGTTTTTTTAATTTGGACTTTTTACCATAAAGCAACACTGATACTGCATTTTCATATTATTGTATGATGGTGTAATGAGCATGTGAAAGCTTACAGTTGAACACAGTTAAAGTTGACTTACATAATAGTCACAAACCATCAAGAGGTGTTGTTGTTGTATGACAAATCAAAATCTTAATTATAATGGTCAAAATATGTAAAACATCTAACACTTGAATAAATCAGGGCAACACCGGGCATGTAGTTTGAGGTCAGATGAAAGAGGAAGCAGAAAATTTTGGTCAACTTTGGTTTTCCTGATCAAGGTGAATCCTCCAGCTGTGTGCTTTGTGACAAGATGACCCTCGCAGGGCTGTGAGTCTGACACGACCGACAGTCCTGTGGCTTTTTGACCCGTGGCTGTTCCTTACTCTCTCACTCTCTCTTTCTCTCTCTCTCTCTCTGTTTCTCTGTGCCTCTCTCCCTCACTTTTGCTTCTTTGCTCTTTACAAACTGTCTGAGGGAGATAAGGCAGGCCTGATAAGCTGACTTCCGTCAAAATGCTCCCCCATCTGTGCGGACCTGTACCTCAGAGGAGAAAATGTATTTATATATCATATGCTCACATGCCTGCTCCAGGCATGATAGCAACCTAATGGGTTTATGATGCAGGGGAAGAAAGCACCTGCTGTCTTTACCTGTCAGACTAATATTAAAAATTGCAACAAACCCTAGAAAGTACAATTGGGGGTGGGGAGGCATTGAGGTGGCTTTACCAGCCTATGCAGCAGCACTGGTGGCCATTTCTTCTTACCTCAATTGGCTCAAAAAGGTCATTTTAATCTTAACACCAGAGTTTTTCAATCATTAACTTACATATTAAACCTGCAGCTACTTTTAACCTTTCAATTAACTTTGCTCATAAGTACCTCCTTTGGTGGCTGGCTTGACTGTGGCTACATGTGTATGTGTATGCATGCATATGACAGGTAGCGGTAAGTTGGCATATTTAATGGTGTTGGTGTATGGGTCATTTTAATAAATTTACCAATTATAGCAGCGTTCATTTTAATCTAGACCACAGCCAAAATCATTGCTGTTGTGATATGTTTTTGAGCACATTACAGTTATGCGCTTCACCCAGTGTAGAAACCATCTAGGGTAATTTGCTGAGAAATTACCTGTGTTGCTTGTAATATAGGCGAAGCGGCACAATTTAAAAACACAATGACACATCAGACAAAATGTTCTCAGACTTAAATCCACTGACTGTACAAATTTTCAGGGCTTAGAAAAGGCAGTAATAAACCTTGCTGGCGCAGAATTATTTTCTCTAAGTGTGCATCCATTTATTCTTCACTGTTGTGAATTAGTTAAACCAGTGTTATAGTGGCAAAATAATGTTCTGACATAATAGATAAAGAGAGGAAGATATACACCATTGCATCCAGAACATGTTTTAATAAGAAAAAACAGCACAAATGTGACGATTTTTCTGTATTGGATTTATTTTCACCTCACCAGCAACTATGATCCTCAAATGAAATATATATTTGTTTATATGTTGGTTATTTTACAAAACGTGTGTCTTAAATCAAAAGTCTTCCTTCTATATTATTGTCATGTGGCAGGGAGAGCGTGTATTTAGTGGGATTAGAGCTGCTGGTCTATTTGTGTGGTGTCTGCTAACACACGTAGCTCAGTCTAATCTGTTTACTATTGACTGCAAGTCCAATAATCCCTTTATGGTAGAGAGGAAACATTACATGGAATGCTGCTGCAGCAGCATGGGGAGGGACTAACCAGATGTTGGTGGAATACTAGCTATCTTTGGAAACAGCTGGGTCAGATGTAGTTGTAGTTGAAAAGTATTCAGTGTCTATGATGAGATTAAGGAAAACAAGAATAATCACATAATAAGAAATGTTTTTTACTGTTAACTGATGCACACTGACAAGGGTTTTTGCTGTGACTGTTCTATTCAGCTGTTCTTATGTAATTTTCTGTGTCTGGGTAACCCTGTGTAAACTTATCATGAGTCAATAGTCAATATGGAACTTACATGCTATTTATATGAAGGCATGATGAGGTAGAGGTATCCTGATATAGAGAATAACAGATGAGCCAGAGGTGATGATTCCCAAGATGCAAAATAAAAGTAATCTCTAATGAGTTCATTGTTTTCCTGTATTAAAAGACTTCAGATAATCCGCCTTAACCCATATGTTGTATCATAACCCAGCCTACAAGCTGTGACAAAAATATGAAAATATTTAACTATTCTAATAAACAAAATCAGTTGAACTTCAGATCTAGAGTGTGTTAGTCAGTGATATCGCTGGTGTTCATGTGGAGTGTAGGATGGTGTTTTGTGGAGTAAGAAATGAAACAATGGCTAAGCAAAGCAAAAGGATGCAGGCGCTGGCAGGGAAGAGAGCGAGTCACACTGAAAGCTGAGACTTTTATATTTTGTAAAGTGCTGGGCCTAGGTGCTCCGGATCTGGCTCCTTTTGGCACCTCAAAAGACATGACACAGACACAATAACTATCACAGCACAGACACACACAAGCAGACTTTGCAGAGGCTGTCACAGTTGGCTATTTATGTCTGTGGTATTTCCTCATGAGGAACAGGCATTTAACTAAAAATTTGGAGTGATAAGTGCTATAAAATAGGTGGAGAAGGAGTGTAATGAGGAAAGTCGTATTTATGATGAACATGTTTCATATTTATTATATGGTTACTTACTAAACTTGTTTTCATAGTGTAGTTTGTAACACACACAATTTGGTGGGAGTAAGTGTGATTAGGTGTGTTGACCTTAAATAGAGGGCAGTCGAATCCTCAGCATTCAGAGTACCTTGTGTGGATCATGGAATACTGAGGCTTTTCATCGTCAGTCAAAGACCCTCTCGACAGAATAATCCAATTTGTCTTCAATACCACATACCATTATAAATAATGCAGTTAATATATCTTGTGTTGGTTTAAGATGTCATTGTCATCCCATCCAGTGGCGTGGACAGTTTTAATTTGAAAATCATAAAAAAAAAAAAAAAAAGTTTCATAAAACTTTGATCAACAGAAGACGATCATCAATGAAATATTGCATGTGACCAAAGGGCAAACAATTATAAAATCTGCTTTCATTATTGGGTAATATGGTGTGATGGTTTGATGAGAAACTCACTTTTTAAAACCCAGTATGTGTGTTTTGCAGTGAGCATGCTGAGGTTAACTAACTACAGTTCACCGCCTGCTATGTTCTGACTTGCTTTTGAACAGTACAGTGGGTTGGCTACACATGAAGCTGTATGGAGCTTTGAGACAAAGCAGCATTCATTATGAGTAAAATGGCTCCTCGCAGACACGTTAGTATTTGATATTTTACAAAATGATGTGTTCACGTACTCTTTTCCTCTTCCTCTTTTGCCGTCTTTTTGACGCTTTCCATGTTATACACACCGACACACTATATACACACTCTTTTGTGTGCACACACAAAACACACTTGCATCCCTTGTCTCTGATGTGCCAGCGGTTGTTGATAATGAGATTCCTACAGGATGGGAAACTCCAGGGAGACTGACTGACGGCCCACTTTAAACACTGCAGTCTCCCTCTCCCTTTTCTGTCCTCTGAGACACAGAGGATGAAACGAGAATGGGAAGGAGAATAAAAACACACTGTATCACATATGGACACTCACACGCACACGTTTAAAAAAAAAAAGGGGAAAAAAAGTAAGAAATATGTGGGGTCTTGTGGATTTGCTGGAAAACATCGGGGTGAGTGTGTGAGTGTCGGGACTTTTAGAAAACATTGATTTGTTGAGATCTATTGAGAGAGGTTATGATATTTAGAAGTGTGGTTACAGCAGTGTTACTGATGTAATAATGTACGGGTGTGTCTGAATAGCGTCAGAGCACATTCATGTATGCATGTTTATTTGGACATTTAGATGCATGCCTCTGTTCACATGTGTATACATCTGTCTGGATGTGTCTGATCTATTGTGTCTGCAGTGGGGCCCCAGTGAGGAAGAGGATAATTACGTGCCTTTTACTGTCATGTCAGGTTGTCTCCTCATGGTTATGCACAGGCTTCCTGAGGGCTCAGAGGCACTTTAACGCATACAGTATATCTCTCACATACACAGGTTTGATGAAGTACCTGGTGCCACAGAGGACAAACAGAACTAATTTCCTGTCACTGCCTTCGGACCTCGTCTCTATTCTCATTTCCTCCTTTCGTTCAGAATACAATAATGCCACTTTATGGTGAATCCAGAGAGGCGTTTTGTTGCTTAATGTATTTTTGCTTACAGGTTCTTTGCAGAGGGTGGCACTCATCCAACTTTCAACAAGGCAGCAAAATTTACAGATTGTTTGGACTAAATTGCCTATCTACTGTAAGTAGGAGTAGCATGTGCGTGCTCTGGACGAGGACCAAAATACATCTAAGCAGCTTAAATGTATGCGATATCAGCTCAGATTGTTTTTGTGGTTTATCTCCAACAAGGCAAATTATTTATAACTCTTTCGAATCTGACTTTAGAAACAAATCCACAGCTATAGTATAGCTTCTATTTTATGTTTTCTAGATTGCATTATTTCCATGTTTTCTTTCCAGTGGTCAGAAAGAAAATGACATAGAAAGTCTCCTTCTAAAGGCAGTCTATTTTTAAAGTTGGTATTTCCTCTGAGATATAATTTTCTTTTGAATGAAATTACAATGAGCGTTTGAGCTCAGTACAAGCTGTGTGCCATGGTAAATTTGAAGAGCTACTATTCTTGCTAGCCAGGTCTTCTCAATAGGGACATCAGATGCCAAACATACAATTCAACTCATTGTCTGATTCTACGTATGTACTGAAGAGTTGTCTAACTTTATTCCTGTAGGCAGACCCCAAAGCTCTCTGTCAGTCCAGGCCTCACAAGACAAGGGAGTTAGGGTGAAATAAGATGATTGGCTGATTGGTGTTTTCCTCAGTTTTAAGTCATATTCCCAGTGCGAAGTGTGCAGTCTAAAGTAATAATCCTGTCTAAATGGAAAACATGGCTTGGTCATAATCCAGCTGCCTCTCTTTTCCCTGAGTGTCTTCGTTAAACAATCTACCACGGTAATGAAGTGCTAATCTGCTCAGCTCTTTACACAAAGCATCTGCATGTCTCCTAGAGGCAGAACAGGTACACAACGGAATGCACTTTCCTTTGTTTGCTTGTTGCATTTCAAGAGAAAAGTGCGCTCGAATGCACAAGGCAGGAGTAGAAGCAGCTGTAATGTAATCACAAACCATAGAGAAGTTTGACAGCCATACAGTTTGAATTAGAAAGTAAACCGCTGTTTGACATTTGCACATAGTGTAAGCTCAGTTAAAGAAAGACCTGCTCCCTTGCCCATGTCTGCTGTAGTCATATTTTAGGCCAGTGTCAGCCTGTAAACCCTGATAACATTGCCTACTTTTTAATAGAACATTCTATCTATCAACAGCTTTTCCAATCATGTTCCCGGAGCAACACATACATTTCATATTCGGCTGCTGTGCACTGTAATCTGTGGCATTAGCGGTCTAACTATATTAATCCATTTGCACTTTCCCCTGTTGATTAGAGTGTATGTGAAATGTGACGGTGGTTGGCTGGTATAGGGCAGCAGTTGCCTGAGGTGGCAGAGAGCGTGAGGTTTCATACCCAGCCACGTCCACATTCAGATCATGATTTATTACCCCCTTAGCACACACACACTCACTGGCAAACACACTCACACTTGTGCGTAACCACACCTTTAGCAACAAAGATATAAGCTAAAACACACGCATACGTACACATACACGCGCAATTTCTGGCATTTAGGTAATGTACAAAAACAGCAATGGCTGGAGCCGAGCATGACACCAGTGAGTGTGCAATGCATGAATTTATATGCTCAAATGTGACATGCTGTCACATGTGGGCATTTGTGTGTACACTGTCATTAATCACAATCTGAATGTGTGTATTCATGTATGAGTGAACTTCAGTTTACGATATGAAGTGAGATTTTAATGTTTTTTTTCCCCTCGTCGAGCAACCTAAGCTGCCATATATGGATCTGCTGTCTAAAAGTGCAGCACGGTATACTCGAGCGCTTTATGACAGTAGAGCTCTGAAACAGATCAAAATATTTTGCTGATGAGGAAAACAAACAGAATGGAAATAAGGAAGTTATTAAATTGTGACATTCCGCAAAGAAGCTTGCCTCATTTTTTACAGCTTCATGTCTGAGCACAGATTGTGTGCATTATAAGTGTGTCTGCTGGCATCAGTTTGAGTGTGTGTGTGTGTGTGTGTGTGTGTGTGCATGTCTGTGTAAGCAGCGAGTGTTCATGAGTGTGCCAATGTCACTGTGCACACTTTAATATCCCAGCAGAAAAATAGAACATGGCTGATAAGAGAGCAGAGACAACAGCGGAAAGAGATCAGAAATCCCATACAGTGGAGAGCACTAGTCCATTGCAAGTGTGGCAGAGGTCACAGTCAATTTCAAAAGGAGCAGGTCTTGTATATTAGAATCTGGAGAGATGGGAGACCCTCTTGCTCTCTATCATAGAGGGCCCGTGCCAGAGCAGGGCCAGATGTGATCAACATGGACCTTGTGGAAATCCCTACTGAACTGAACTGTCTTATTGAGGGGCTGCATGAACAATAGCAGCAGAACATGCAGACCAATGTCTGGGGTTTCTTTCATTTTCCTTCTCATAATCTTACTATAACTGTTGTTATCCAAACCTTAGCATTACATCGAACAGGTGTAATAACATAAAGCACTGCTATATAGCAAATATAATACTGTATTTTTCTCAACTCGTCAAACCAGCGAAGCAGTGTATACATGGAGATGGATCCCTGAGCACAGAGAGGGCCAAAAAATGTTATTTCAGAAGAAACTGCCTGTATCATGTTCAGTGTAATGAAAGAATATATCTCTCAATGCATCTGTATGATTCTTTAATGTGTTTTTAATAGTTTTCAGATAACAGTGGAGTTCTTTGGCTAAAGGACTAAGCTACGCTATATTAGTCTGTGTCTACACAGATGATACTTGTTATAGTCTGGTGATTTCTCTGTTGGTTTGGATCTTTTGAGGATATTTTTAACGTAAGACAACACTGGAACTATCTTTTAATATTCTTGAATTATTCAGTCAGGTATGCCAGTTCTGACAATGTTAAAGATAACGATATCCAACATGCCCTACATTAGAAAGTTGACAGCTGTCCAGTCTGGCTGGTTGAACTGATTTCACTGACAGGACAAGCTACTTCACAGCCTCAAATCAGAGTAATCAAACCTGGGTTACAGAATTATTTTGGGTGGTCAAGATTTGGTCCTGTTCTTTTTCAGGCAATGTGAGGTGTCTATTGGATCATTTCCAAGGCTCGGATAAACATCATCATCATCTCTTCAGGTTAAACCACCATGAAAACAATTTACAGTTACAACAATAAAAGTGTTTTACTGAAGAAAAGTCAAGGTGAGGTACAAGACAATGGAGATATCAAACCACCAAGATTAGGATTGTGTTGTCCACGCTGCTAAGTTAGAGGTTGAGCTGTGTGAATACTTTGAACAGTATCAACTCAGCAAATGTTACGTATTGTTTGGTCCTTCATTGCAAGTCCTTCTTATAGACACGGATGCTGGTAAAGAGTGTTATTTAGGGCCATTAGCAAAAATGCACTAATGGAAAAACTTGATTTGACTCTCAGAAAAACATGAATGATACTTTGTGTTTCTACGTTGATGTATATCCATGGATCATTTTACAGAAAATGTTCCTTTGTATGTAATTTTCAGATGTTACCTGGATGTTGCTTCAGTCCTATGAGTGTTCATGCTGCTTGCACCTCTTTTGAGCATGCGTTTGGCAACAGTTGGATACAAGCAGTTTTCTACAAGCAGGAATTTTTTGAGGGGTTGGGGGATGGGGTGTTTTTTGCGGCCTGACAGATCTTCTTGTGGGCGATGCATTAGTCATGGTGCCTCATGGACTGGCTGCCAATTTGCTCTTGGCTCCAGCTCCGGCTTATCCACCTATGTGCAGTTATTTGCTTTGGTATCACTTATGAATTATTACATGTAGTTGACAGAGCTCATATTTCTTTAGGTTGTCTTTGTGAATTGGTAAGTCTTTTGGTGCACGCACTATGGTGCTCTCATGCCATTGGTTGCCACGAGACTGAAAATATAATCACTGATTTGCACATTGATTTAGCGGCATAGTCACCGTACCATATGTTGTGCCTGGTATTTCTTGCTTCATGCTCACTGAAAATTCAGGTGTTTTCAGTAGAAGGAGATTTATAGCTGACTTGGTTTGTCACTTGCATTCTTGGTGGTAACTGACATGCCTTGCTTAGCAACCCACTGGACTGATAATTGACTTGGCAGTAAGCATCGGTTTGCTAAGCCAGGCATGTGAGTTTACTAGCCTAGGAATACTTCCCAACATTCTGACACTCAGGGAGTAGATCATTTGAAGGCTTTGACAGAGACATAGACAGAAAGTAAAAATACACATCTATTGTACTGTAACTGTAACTGCTCCTCTTCTCATACTCTTTTGTTGATTAAACCACCACTTGTCTAAGTTCAACCTCCCTCTGTAATCACAGTCTTTTCCCCTTGTATGTTACCCACAGTAAACATGCTCTGGAGAGTCGCCTCTGAAGCTGAGTGGCTACTTGACACTTGCGGGAGCAGGTGTTTGACATTGTGACGACCGCAAATCTAAATCCAAAGTCACCATACCCCACAGTAGTGAGAGTGCTACCTAGCTGTCAGTCAGTACTGTGGTGCAGGCAGGCTAGCAGTCAGTGGTAATTGATGTGAGTAGAGTTGACATCCCGGGCAGAGCGCTTCAGGTTGGTCTCCGACTGGGACCGAGCAGCCCATCATTGCCAGTTATTAAGCAGCTTGCGCTCTGCTGCACTCACTCAGAGGGGAACAGCCTGTCTCTGGGTGTTTACATATGAATGTGTGTATGTGAGGGGGTGGGACAGTGGGGTGGTTGGCATGTACAGTGCATGTATGTGCGTTTGTGTGTGTGTGTGTGTGTTGGCAGGAGAGGGGCAAGCCAGAGCACTAGGCCTGAATAGTTTCTTGGAGCAAAATAATTGAACCAGCTGAGATCAGATCAGAGCACAGGGCCGTCAGCTGTGCTTAGGCTTACTCTTAAGTCAAAGCAGCATTCTTTTTACCCCGTTTAGAGCAATCAATAGTTTGTAACTGCTGCGTATCTGCTTTTTATCTTTATGATACTTGACAGACACTTGGCTCTGGTCAAGTTGTAAGGTTACAAAATGTTTACAGAACTAGGATGCTCCAGACTTCAGGCTTGATTGGCTCCGTCTACAATTTGTGTCTCTGCTGTTCTGGCTGGCTTGTTGGCCAGTTGGCCCACTTGTTAGCTGACTTGATATTGTTGGCTTGTGTGCTATACGCTGCTCTGTTAATGTCCTGATAAAGCTATCTGTGCTCTGCAATGTGCGGAGACATCTGTCCTCTGCCGAGCCTGTGTTGCTGCACTTTAACTGCATTTATTTTACAGCTTTTAAAACTAATGCATTCACTCAGAGGAGAAAAAGTCTGTCTCTGGATGTTAACATATGTATTGGTTCGGGGCCTGCTGTGATCATTACAGTTGCATGAGTATGAAACTTATTTCAGTTCAACTTTTTAAATTACTTTTACTTTCTATGATGTTTCAGCGTTCACATTATTTTCATGTTTTCTTGAGCTATTAACTACTTACTGTACTGTATTTTTCTTTTAAAGTTGTATTTTGGCATCTTAATGTTTAGTGTTAATTACAGTGTCAGTTTTATTTCAATTTAGGTACAAGGGTAAGAATAAACCTCATTCTTTTACACTTTGGCATGCAGCAGGAATTAGTACACTTAATTGAAAGTATTTCACATAATCCCTGATTCAACAAGCAATCAGCAGTGCTACTGTCTCTCTCTCTCTCTCTCCTTTCTGTTTACTCTGAACACCACCACACCTTTATCAAAGAAAAGTGCTTCAGTTTGTTGACTGCTTTTTCCCCACGCATGCTAGATCTGCTAGTTTTTATTTTCAGCCTCTCTTTGTGTCATCTCGAAGCTTGTCGATTTTAGTACATCTTGAGTATAATTAGATTTTTTGTCTGTTGGTAAAGATAAATACACCTTTCTGTAATTGTCCCATGACATTTTTCTCAGGTTTTGCAACCACTAATTTGGTGGCTTGCATCTGTGATTTCAAATGTGCAAGCAGCATTAGCACAGGTTGGATTTAGTACAGTGTCTAGGATTTAGTGACATCTGGCAGTGTAGTTGCCAATCGCAACCTGCTTACCTGACCCTCTCCTTCTTCGGGAAATGCATGCATAATGTGAAAGGCTCTATCTAGGGCCAGTGTTTGTCCATTCTGGGCTACTGTAGAAACATGGCAGATTCCATGAAAGAGAACCTGCATAGAAAACATATAAAAGCTCATTCAAGGTAACAAAAGAATAACAATTCTTATTTTCAATTATGTACGATTGAAAATGTTATTTATTATATTATATATATATTAAATTTCTGCCATATTCTGTAAATAGATCCTCCTTACGAACTGGACATTTAAATTTAGAAATAGTATAAATATAAACAAAGAATACCATTTATTATTCTTTTGTCCATTCCAGTCCAGTACCACGTAACTACTTCTCTTTTTTTCCATCTCACACTTGGAGAGCACTGTCTTTCCCTGTCTGAATGCTAGGAGTTGCATCTCTTCATTGAAATACATGGAGTGTCTTTCCAAAGCAACACGTCCCAGTGTGAAAGCTGCCATAAATAGCAGGAGTTATCACAAGTGCTGCAGAAGAATTTCCCGTCATTTGTTTAAACAGTTTATTACGTTGCACGTCTTAGCTTCAGTTCAAAACTGCCAAAAAGAGTCAGTTGTTAGATGTTGAGTTAACTGCAGAAAAGAGCTGCTTTTTTTTAATGTCAGCTTCGGGCAGCTTTAGTATTAAGTGAATTTACTAAATATTATCTTAAGATAAAAATCGGGACAGATTTTAACGTGAGGGTAAGTCTTTAAATGAACAAAGCACACTGGATCTATTCTCAGCATGTAGTTTGAAATGTTAGTTTTGTCTCTGCCTTGTTGGTTTACAGAGAAAGGGGCAGGACTGAAGTGCTGTGACCAGCTGCAGGAATCCAGTAAAATGTTTTTACTTCACATTTCTAACTAAACCTATATAATCCAGTTTATATGTATTCTGTGGTCTGTATTTCTTTCAAGCCTACATTAACACACGGAACCTCACAGAACTGTCCATGGTCCTGAAAGTTCAGCAGCCCCCCCTCTCCGTCATTGCTTAATAACAAGTGCTTTCCCTGTGTTGCTCTCCATACCCACGGCAGATCACAATCCTAACCTTATGAATATTAACACAGGCTTTACCATACTGTGGGGAAACCCGGGAAACCTTCATGAATATTGATGAGTGGTCCCTCATGAGCCTCTGAAAATCCAGCATTGGTTTGGTGCCCTATATTCAAAACCCCCTCTTGTGTCAGTGGGCTACGTGAACCTTGCATAACGACGGTCTATTCATGAGGTTTATGACAGCAGGTGGGAAAAGCCACTTAATGCTTCCGGACTTTGTACAGTAGATTAGATGGTTTTAATATTCAGGTGCAGTCCTGGCTTGACTGTGCCCTTTCAGCAGTCCAAGGTGCTGAAATGCAGACCCTAACTTGCCTTCCAGGGTAATGGCGGGCACCCCCTGATGAATATTGCGATGGTCTTTCCCATTGTAAATCACAGCACACTTAGTGAATATTAATGCTGGCACCTCTATTAGCTTGAGGAAATATGCATGGCTGTTCCAGTGCTCTGAGGCACCCCAAAGAGTCAGTGAGTAATATGAACTGCTCCTAACACCTGTCCACATGGCTCCTCTATTTATGTGGTGAGATTAGAGGATCACCCTGTGCCCTGTCGCCTAAATCTATATCAAATAAGCACAGAGAATATGTCATCATTTTTACAGTGGTAGAACTAGTACGGACTAAAAATAGCACTATAAAAGGGCATGTACACATACGTACACAAACAGTGCATCTGGTGCTGACAGATCCAGTGGCTCATCTGGGCCTGTTGGAGTGTGAAGAGCCACCTCTCTCTCGCAGAAAGACACACAGGCTGCTGTGGTCTGGGTCCTGGCTGTGGATCCCAGACGCTGCTCCAAATCCTGTCAGTCAGCCTCTGCTGTCCTCCATGGTTGAGAGAGGCAGGACAGCAGAGCAGATTTCTCTGTGTTTTTCTACACTGGCGAAGGCAGCGCCTGCCAACACACATCAGCACAGCCGCACCTGAAGGCAGTTGACTCCCTTTTCATTACTGCAAGCTGAACAGCCTTTTCTTTTTTTTTTTTTTGGAGGGATATATTTTGTGTGTGTGCGTGTGTTTGTACGATTGGAAAACAGGCTGTTATCACAGGAGACAAATTCAGATAGATGATCTATGGTTTTGCAAAAGTGTTTCATAAACCAGAAAGATGTTTTTACAGTAGCTTATATATTGGCAACATGCAGAGGTGTTATCATGTTATCAATATAAACTAAAAAAAAGATATTATATTTTATATTATGATATATTATTATATTATTATGTATTATACAGTAAATTACTACCTGTTATACAGAAAACAATGATTATACAAAGGAAGTACAGACATACAGTAATATCAGTTGTTACCGTAATGTTCTCATAAGATGAAAAGTAATGGATGGTGATTGTTTCTTTATTAGCCTGGATTCCAGTAGCAGGGCTATCGCTACTTTTTTTTGTACACAAGGAGGGTTTCTCTTCATGCCTAATTATTTCCCTTCTCCACAGGAGGTATGGAGAAAACATTGAAGACTGTCAGAGATGTATCCCTTTCTATTTCTGTCTTTTGTTTTGTCACTTTTTCTGTCTGTTTGACTTTCTTGTCTCTCCATCTCTCTCCCACACTTTTCTTCTGTGCTCTGTGAGTAGCCCAGCACTCTAAGGAAATCAACTTTTCTGTCAGAGTTTAGATAAATATAAAAACCACAATGCGACCCCAACAAAAGGAGAGACTCCTTGTAATGGTACCTCTGTGGGTTTTTTTTTTTCTCGCTCTCACTCTTACTCTCTATCGCTTTCCTCCTCACTGTCCTTTCGATCCGTAATTGGAAATTTCCTCTGCTTAGCCCTGAGTGAGGGACAATGCGGCATCCATGTTCTGTGGAGCATGGTCGAGAGAAATAGAGCATTGTCTCATGTAGGCGAGGCAAGCATGGTCTGGGGACTTATCTAAATTGAATATCTGTCTTGTTTTTTAGACTTATAATGAGAGTGACACAGTGAGCATGGGGGTCTTTCGCACCACTGACAGCCCTCCTTCCTTTGAAAAGTTGACAGATAACATGGAATAGGATACATGAAAGCACATGCTCTGTAGAACAACCCCCCTCCCATCCCCACCCAATACTGTATTATTACAGAAAACAACGTTCACAACCAATTACTGGAGAAGAATTCCTGCTCAGGCTACTTTATTGAGAGTGGGGTTTTGTATAATGTGGTTGGGCAGCCAGGCAGATATAGGTGCCTTCAAAATATTACATCTATCTTGGGTTGGTGACCTTCAGTGTAAATGCTAAAATTCTGTTGGACAATCCATGACAGAACTGCCTACCTCCCATATTGCCATTATTCAGGAGAGACTTTCTTTCCTCTTTACCAAAAATAAAAAAGCTATTTGAGTTTTTTCTCAGCTCTACCCCAGTAATGACTTGTTGTTAGTCGTGGTGTTTTTTATTGGCCATGCATCTTTCTAAGTTCCCATACCTCACCAAAGACACAATGACAGTGCAGTACTAATAGCACTTTTTCTTGATCTTGTTTGGGCCGGCTGCTTTATCCTCCAGCCGGTGAGACAGCACAGCAAAGATCGTTATTAAATTGGCTCGTTCCTTTAACCTTGGCTTCTGATAATGTCGTCTTTTAGAGGAAATTAAAGTTGGTTGTGAAAGCAATTGAGATATGAGAAGAATGGCTCCGGCTAGCAGGTAGAGCTCTTACTGTATCAGCCTTTTTTTTTTCTGTCACCATGATAAAACACATAGTGGTCATTTGTTTTCTTTGTCCATATCATATCACAGCATCACCCAGGATAAAGAAAGTTTCTTATGAAATATTATTCCATCTCAAAGTATGCCTCATGGGCATGCTTACTGCCCTCTCTCGCTCTCCGGGGAAAAAGGGGACGTTTGAGCTGCAATGAAAATATCGATGTAAAGAAAACATGTCAGTCCAGAACAAGAGCCTGTGTATAATGAGCAGGCAGATGGTCTTAAGGAGAATACTAAGCAATGGTGATGACAGACAGGCTGACAGGCTGGCACAGACCCTGCCACTCAGGAGACCAGGGGAGAGGCCAGGGCAGTTTCTATCACTGTCAATGCCCCTCACTCTCTCTCTCTCTTTGTGTCTGTCTTTCTCTCTCACATTTGTCTCTTCCTCTTTCACATCTTCCTCTCACAATAAACATCCTCCCTTGTTGTTTTGTTTCATGATCTTGAAGGAGTATCTTCATACACGATGTAAACAGAGCCAGTGTTTGATATGTGATGTGACCTTTCACGGGTTCCATCCAAATTTCATCCCTTATTAAATAAAAACGATTCTTACTTCATGGATAGCTGTAACAAATTCCACATTCAGGGCAAACACGAGCACTGCTCTTAAACTGTGAGTTTAAACATTTAGGAGGTTGTTTTCATGTATTTCCCTCCTAAGCACCACCCCGTTCATCTTCCTCCTCAACAAAATGAGAACTAGTGGAAGATAAACGCACAAAGTGTGTTCACATGACTTCTTGCTAATGAGGTTGTTAATTAACACTAGCTGGAGTAGAGAACGTGAGAAGTTGTGCTTGGAATAGATGTGCAAGGTCTTGCAAGTATCTCTTTTGCAGTGCTACATGTGCAAGCTTGCTGTGGATGTTATCTGTTTAAATTTGAAGAGATGAAGCTGAAATGGTTGAATGTTTACAGAACAACCGAGTCAACTTTGAAACAAAATGACTGTGTTCTGTAGCCACACACACACACACATTCAGTCACACTAAAATAAAGGCAACCCAATTCCTTGTTCTGCTGCGGTTCTTATTTCTCAAGGTCGTCTATCTGGGCAGAAGAATAGGAGAACGCCAGCCCTTATATCTCTGATGGTGGACTAATACGATGGAGCAGAGTCATGCAGAGTGGAGCAGAGCTATATTTAGGACACTTTGGTTCCGGTGACCATGGCTCTTAGATCCACTACAGCCCCTCAGAGCATTCACTTTTGTTCAGCCTCTGGAGGTACAAGAGCTCACTGTTACCCTTCAGGGAGGTATTAAACTGATGGATACTGCATTTCAATGAGTCACACACTCTTAATCCTACATTTATTTGATGAAACGCAGTAACAGAGCAGTAAGATTCTGTACTTTATGTTTCGGTGGCCTGATTGTGCTTACTTTGCTTTGCTGTCTGTCATTAATTATATATTTTGTGTTTACTCCAGAGCCCTGTTGAATAATTCTGCCTGTTTAACCTTTTTTATTCATTCCCTCCCCTCTTGAAGAGGTGAATTTCCTCCCGCTCGGCTGTTTTTATGTATAGAACTTTCTACGTGGGGTCTGAGATCTTTTTGACATTTGCTGATAGTGTCTAGCAGACAAATAAGTATGTGTTTATAAATGTGTTCAAATGTGCGTATCCTCCTATAGGTTTGTCTTTCACTTTACTTCCTCCTGAGTTCTTGTTTCTGCTAACCAGCCCTCTGTGAAGGTCATCAGTAGAATTGGAAAGTGCACTTTGCAGAGTCAAACAGATGCACGGTACAGATAGCACATTGTTTATCTAATCTTGTATCAGCGCTGTAACGAAGTACAAACAAAGTCCTCTCACAATCAGATGAGAGCTCAGAAGCTTTTTACACTGTCAAGGACTTGATATATCTGCCCTGGAAGTTGTTTATGGGGTTGGATTTTGGCGATTGCAGCAAATGCTCACAGTAACTTTGGACATATTTACATACAGAAGTTAAAATGCATATTCTGATATAGATATAGAGCCTCTCCTCTCCTCTCCTTTCCTCTCCTCTCCATCCGATTTCCACCCTTCTTAAGCAAATGAGAGCTTCAGAAATTGACTGCTTACCGAGGCCCCTGAGTGATTGTGTGCTAGGCCGGAGCTGGAGCCGAGGACCAGGCGCTCTGTGGGTTGAATAATGATGGCAGCACATTGACTGAGGTCTTAAATTAAGGGTACTTATCTTAATTGAACATCTGAAATAATGTTTTATTTACAACAAAGGGAAGGTGCTGGAGAAATGAAGCAGTCTGCTCTGCACGAGTGCTGACTGCCTTTTTGCTCTCTGCTCCGCTGGGGTTGGTTAAGCTCCAGTTGCTGCGGTATACATTTCTGATGAGCTACTCATGGCTTTGATGTGGCACTCAGGAATGTGAAGGTCATTATATCGTTATGACTGCGGTTCAAAGGTCATGCCTCCTCATTACCCGGCATAGGTTTGACAAAATGACTCTAGGTTTGCTTTCATTTTTTATTTCTTTTTTGTATCATATCTTCAGTGCACACATATAATTGTTATGATTCAGTTAAAGTTTTACCTTTTTAACAGGAAGTTATTTTTATATCATTTTATATTATCATTCACACAATTTTTATGTCACGTTTAACGCAGAACGAAAAAAAATGGTGTACAATTGGCTCTTTGTTAAATATTTAATCTTCTCTGTCTACAATCAATACATAAATGTTTTAGATAACTTTTGAATTACCTGCATTAATAATATGGACTGTGTGTGTCAGGTCTATAGTAATATATCAGTGCAACACATGATTAGCACAAACCACCACAGTACGAGTTTATAGGGAGTGTCTTGTGTGTGTGTGTGTGTGTGTGTGTCAGAAAGTACAGTAGCTCTCAGAAACTTGATTATAACGACGAGGTTTTTCCCACAGCATTAATCAGTCGTATTGTTACAGCAGTTGTAGTGATTGGCTCCCCATCAGAGTGATTATGCTAATTTCAGCCAACCAAATGTCACGTCCAGCCCCCAGCACACCTTCCCTGCACTCCCAAAGGCAACGTGGCTGCTGTGATTGAGATAGCTGATATTTGACTGAGCGCCAGCATACCTTCTTCTGATCACTTCTGTGATTACATGAAATTACTAGTTCTGAGGAAGAATGGCTGAAGATAGCATTTAGCCAGCAGGAGTGAAAGAGAGGCAGGCTGGGAGAATTGATTGAGATTTTCAGCAATTACGCTTCATTCTTTGTGCAAAACATAGAACATATTGGATTTTGCGACTCTAGGTATGGTGGAGCATTTGAACAAGACTATTGATAACTTATGTAATAGCAATTTTATGGTGACATTAATGGTGTGTATGAAATGATACGGGAGCCTATTTAAACTTTAACTCTGAGACCTCATGAGTTCTTTTGTTAGAGGAAAAATCGAGTGCAAGACTGCGACACGGCTGCACAGAGTACTATTAAAAAGATCCTAAGAGGTACTGTGGTACATGTGGTGGAGGTCACCACCCACGTCTTTTAAACAAAAACCCATTTTTTTGTACATTCTGAAAAGAATAACTTATAGTTTGCAGGTATGTATATATAGAATATATTAAACATGGTCCTCTTTGTGTGTTTGTGCGCTTGTGTATGTATGTGTATTTTTCAAGTTATGCAAATGTTCACAGTGTATTCGCTATAAATACCATTTTTGTCGAAGTGCACATTTGTGTGTTTAAATGTGTGTGTGTGTGTGTGTACCTGTATGTGTGTGAGTGTATGGCTCCTCTCCAGTCATGTGTGCCATCTGCTACCTCTGCAGGTGGCGCCACCCAGGGCTGATGTTGTTGATGCATCATCACACCCTGCTCCATCACCTGTCCCACGCTATTACCACACAACACACTGACTAATGAACCTATTGGATGCTTCTTCTCTTGTGAGTCCCTCCGCGCGCGCGCGTGTGTGTGTGTATGTGTGTGTAAATGCCCAAGTCTACAGTATGAGTGGGTGCAGTAGACAGTATGTTTGAAGGGCTCATTTATCTTTACCTTGTCATTATTTATTGTTCATACCAACCACAGGTCATGACTTCTACAGTGTTGCTTTATTGGTAGTGTTCTTCTCCCCATTGTCTGTCTTTGTCTACATCAAACAGAACAATTAGAAGTGCTTCTAGCCAATGTTCTCTTTTATCTTTAGAACTATATGAACGCTACTCCTCCACAGGGAGCGATCATATATAATAGATGGCTTCCCTGTCGCTACTATTTAGCCTTGAGAGCCCAAGTTCCACATCTGACTTGAAGATCAATGCTGGACTCTGTCTGTGTGCTGTCAGTCAAAACTGTGGCCTTCCAGGCCTGCCTGTGCCCTGTGGAGCGACTAGCTGCTTATCTGACCACTTAGCCATTAGGAGGTTGTTAAGAAGAGAGAAGTTAAACCACCCAAGGACCCCCAGAGAGTTCCTTCTTCTTCCAAAATGTGCCCTTGCTCCCTCTTGTGTCTTTCCTCATACTCTAAATTTATCTTACATTTACATTCACAACCTCATCACACTATCCTTTTTCCACTTTTACTAACTACAAACTACATTTACCTCTTCCACCTCTAATTTCTCTCATATTTCTCCTCTCCTCTCCTCTCCTCTCCTCTCCTCTCCTCTCCTCTCTTCAGACAAAGCCTTGCTCAAGGGCACATTGACAGCAGTTGTTAAAGAAGAGAACAGTGGTTGTTTTATTCCCTCTCTCAGCTTTTTCCAGCCAGTCGCAGCATTTGAACCAGTAACCTTCCAGTATCACATCCAGTCGTGCATGCACATGTCATTAAAAGCATTTCTGAAAAAAAAACTCTTTGGGGCAGTTTTGGCTTCAGTATGATTTAAATTCCAACCTCAGGGCCATTCAGCAGACACTCAGAGCTCCAGAGTGCTTAACACCAGGAAGTTAGTTCCAAACCACTTCTCCTAATTAACCTCAAATAAGTCCAGTGTTAATGTTGCAGAGATGCTCACTTTTCGTGGTTGTGTGGGCAAAGGAGTTTGTCTCTCTGTATGAGTGTGTGCGGTGCGTGTGCAAGTGGAGAGAGAAAAAAAAAAAGAGGCTTCTGTCAGGCTGAAATGCAATTTGGAGCTTGATACATTCTCTCTACTTGTACCACACTCTCTCCTTCTCTGTATCTATACTTTTCGCTTTCTCTATTCTTCCCTTACTTGTCCTGCTATGCCAACACCACCTCCCGCCATTTATCGCTCTCACTGACAAATGGTTAGATCCTCGGCTGTTTGTCTGACTCCAGATGAATATTCCTTCAATCTTTTGTCAGCTCAGGCTATAAAGCTGCCTCTTTAGGCTGTCTCAGCTAATGAACAAGCACATGCAAGCTGAACACACACATGTATGCCACTCTTTCTCATATACACACTTACAAACACACACACACACACACACACAGTCAGTAACTCAAGCGTTTCAACTTTCATAGCTTTCTCCCTGTTACCACCACCTCAGCATTTTTAAAAAACTTTTGTTTTATTCACCCTATGTAGAAATTAGATTACAATGTAAATCTACAGTGATGTCCTACATTGGTTTATGGACAAGTTATTACTCATTATAGATGTTTCCATCTTGGTTTTGTGGAGCCAGAAACTGCCAAAAATTGAGAGTGTGGAGCTGATAGGGGACATACTGTTGGTTGGTTTTCACTCAGTTTTAAAGCTGGAAAAAATGGCGGCCTGCCTATTCACACACCTTCTTGTATTCCAGCTTAACAATACACTAAAATATGTTTCAGGAAAGGAGATAAATTGGCAACGCACTAGCAAAATCTTGATCCTCTTCTCTTAATCAGTACTGTTTAATAGTTTTACAGGTTGATCTGAGTTTCGTGAGCCCAGTATGTTGCACTAGACGGGTGAAAGCATACCTTACTTTATTGTCTATTTTAATCTAAATGGGACCATCACTTACAAAATGAACATCATGCTGTATGGAAGAAGACTTGAAACTAGACATTGAGACCATAAACTAGTAAGGCTATTTTTCCATAAGACTCCATACAATGGGATACTGTTGTTGCAGCCAATTGAGCTGCCCCCTATTGGCCATAATGCAGTTTAAGACATGTTGGCTTTACATCATCATGTACATATAGGGCTGGGCAATTCATTGGATTTTACTTTCAATTATGATTTTGGCTTCCAATGATTATGAAAACAAGATTGAAATTAAATGAATAATGGCACATTCATCATTTTATTTCCATCTTGTTTTGCATTCCATTTGGCACGCTTTTCCTTTACAAAGCCAGCAAGTAATCTTCTGATTTTTGATATAATCGAGCAGCCCTACTACAACAAAAACATTTTAAAAAGTGACATAATTTACTCAGAATCAATTGAAAGAGGTTTTTATGTTTTGATTTTTTTCCCACTTCAATTAAATAATACAATATTTGGCCAACCATGTGAACAGGGTGTGAGTAATTCAGAGCTCATGTATACATAATAAGTAAAAACAAAACAAATTCTAGAAATATTATTTGCAGTGCAAATGTTCACTTGTACTTTTTTATCATTACTTTTAATATATGTGTTTTCTTCCCACTTTTCTCTCTTGTAACATCTACTGCATTACTGAAAACATATTGTTCTCAATTGAGCTGTTATTGAGCTGTTCTCAAAACCCAAGGACTCGTTTACTGTAAACGGTAGTGATTGGTGTCTTCTGGCAGCAGGAAACACAACAACTGTTAGGTTTGTGGGGATTTTTTTTTTGTCGAACTCTATTAAAAACACAAAACAATGAGCCTTAATTATACATGACATTAATGAAGTTGTGACTTGTTGTGAAGTCATCAATTGCAATGTTATACCATAATGAATTACCATAAATTCACAGTGGATATCAGTGCATATTTACTGTGTTGTCCTTTAAGTCATATACCAAATGATATAACTACTTTGTAAAAGGCCTCCAAATCAAATATTGTGTGGTAGTGGCATCACATTTAAAGAAAACCTGTTGTACTCTGGTGTACATCCATAGGCTTTTATAACAGTTAGTGCATTTTACTCGTGTCTCAGTCCTGAGGCAACTATTTCTTGATCTTGGCTTACAATACTATTCTAATATCTTGAAATCAAATTATTTGTGTCGTTTGAACGTGAGTGGGCTGATTGAGTGAACTCAAAACCTGAAGCGGGTCATAAACAACTACAGTAACAATAAAAATATCAAGAACAAGGTAGAGGGTACAAAGGTACAGATAAGGGACAAACAATGTTGTTTTCCTCCCAGTTGATTTATTTGTTTTCCATTCCATCCGTCTACCCGCTGTGCTCTCAGCCGCTTTACATAATGTTGATTTCTACGGTCCAAATAGACTGCTATGATGAATTTCTCAGGGCTTTTATTTGCCTACGATAGATAGCATACAACAGAGAAAAAAAAACTTTTTGTTTCATTGTCTCTTCTCCTGTTTTTTTCCGTGTTTCTTCTTTTTTATTCAAACTGTGGCCATTTAATTCAGTAGGCTGCTACTGTAACTTGTAGTCATTGAGCTTACTGTATACCATTGTGTGCTGCCTTCAGCACTTTCCATCCTGGCACATTCCTGGCAGCCTGAGTGCTGGACTACTGCCTCACATCATCACAACTTCCTACACCCCTCGTAATGTTAATTATCTTATCGAGCACAGAAATCTCCCAATGATTAATGTAAGATATGTGCTTTACTAAGGGTGGAGAGTGAGGAGCCGAGGGGGGGGTTGGAGAAGTGGGAGGAAGGATATAATTATTACTGATAAGTATCGATCCCTCATCTCTGCCCCTCTGTTTGCCCTCCTCACCCTCCCCGCCCTTCCCTGCCTATTGAGTTACGGGTCTGCAGTGCCTAAGTAATTTGTAATGGGCATTCACTGTGGCAGTGCAGAAATCCTATTTTGTGATGGCCAGCTAATGTGATCAGGAGCATTTTAAGCTGTTTTTTTGGTGCTCTGAAATTACATCTGTTCCTCAGAGGGCTCTCTCTCTCTTTGTCTCTCTCACTCTCTCTCTCTCAGTGATCTGATTAGATGGGCAAACTGCACCGGCTGGTTGGGCTTCCTTCCTGTATGACACCCACACACACACACACACACACATACAGTATATATATACAGACACACACACCAACCTTGATACGACCATCTTGTCCCGAATGTTCTGTGACCCATCTGCCATCTCCGCCCCTCTTTCTATCTCCCTGTCTGTCCATCTTTCAGTCCCTCTCAGTCTCAGTGAGTCATTGCGGTTGGAGAAATTAGCAGACTCAGTCAAACTGCTCATCTCAACTATCCTGCAGCAACAAGAACAGACTGCCATGCCAAGATGAAGTAAACATTAAAGCGCAGAGGTTATCTTCTTTTGCAGTGGCACTCATACACTGATGTAGCGGAGTGTAAAGCTGCCTTTTTGGGGGTGCCATGAATAGTAATGCGGTAAGCTCAAACTGTGAGTCATAGTATGTAGTAATAAACTCAGAAACACAATTGCCTTACAGTAATCAGTGGCCTCAACTTGAATTCGTGTGACTGACATCAGTATTGAAGGGGACCTCCACCAATTGTACACATCAAAGGTCTTCAGGTCTTGAAGTGATGGCACTTGAGGCAATGACGTCGTCAAGGTAGCCCACTACTAGCATAGCATAACTGAATCTCCCACCAAATCGTCTGCGAGTTAAGTTGCACTGTGGGTAATTTCACCACTTTCTCGCGTTCTATTTGGATGTACGTAGCTGTCAGGCAAAGATTTTGAGTCCTATTCTTTGAGAATTTTTGCAGAGATTTGGGGGAATGGCAGTAAACTTGTTTTTTTGTCATCATGGGAAACTGCTGAGTCAGTTTTGGTTCAACATTATTAGTCAGCTGTTTGCTGGAATATCATTCATATGATTTGCGGCCTGCTTTATCAGTGAAGTTGAAATCTTCTTCTCTGCACATTGTTATTTTTAAGGCTAATACTTGCTGTATATCTATAACATTACCACTGTTAATGTCTTGGTTATATTTTCAGTTAGTTATTTAATCACACTCTGTTGTGCAGCAGTGGACTGGACCATGCCAACATATTTCACTGTTGCACTAAGCAAATGTTATTCTTTCTGCATCATTTGAATAGTTGTGAGTGTCCATGTAATGAAAATTCATCTGCCCACATTTAATAGGGTCCCCTTTTTCATGACCCTTCAGACTATGTGTGGAAAGTGTACGCACCATCTGCACGTGTGAGGACACGTTCACATGTGCAGAAGTAGCAGTATAAACAAACACATGCAATGTATATACGGACTTTGGGAGGAAAATATTTTTTAGATTTTGAACCAAGACAGGTTTCAGCAATTTCAAACAATGTGCTGCATGTTTTAATTCAGTTTTGGGAGAGTGAAGAAAAAGATGAAGAATGACATGCATCAAAGGCCTTTGGCCAGATGCAAACTGGGAACGTGGTGTTCATGGTTGGTTCTTAACCTCGGGGTCTAAAAGGTGCCCCAGCCTACATGATTAATTGAACTTTGCTGCATGCTGGATTTACTAGAATTAGAGCCTTGCATTATTTAGTCAAACATTAATATTTTGGATTTTAGAGAACAAATTTTTTAATTTATGTTTGGAAAAAAACAGTGCCTGTCATTGTTAACCTTCCTATAGTTGTATATTATGTAAATATGCAGGACAAAATGGTAGGTACTTACGATTCATTTGCATTTTCTAATAGCCTCGTGGTTTTTGAGTATGATAAATCCTTCATAAACTCTGCAGTATTTTAAAGATCAAGATCTTAATGTATGCATTGCTTCCATAGTAGTCTGCACTGCCTGGAGATGTTTATAATGGTAATGAATCAGTTCATCAGTGGTTCCACAGCCAGAGGACTCCCCTCTGGAGGTAAAAAAAAAAAAAAAGGTTTTACAGATGCACAGACATTAAAGTCCCAGCTTAGATAGTCAGTGAGCAGCCTGAGCAGAAGATTGTTAGAACAAACATCCACTTACAGCTCACGCTCCCCTCTGCCTCTGTCTGAGCAGCAGCCCAGCCCAGTGCCAGAGTACTGTCAGAAAACTGTGCTGTCGTCAGGAAACATATTTATTTCCTTTCTGCCCGCCTGCCTGCCAATCCCCACGGAGCTGTTTAGTGTGAAGGCAGAGATTTGACAGAGTGGAGGCAGAGAGAGAGAGAGAGAGACTGAGGGCTTTTGCACATTTATGTGTTAGAATCAAAGTGCTTTGTGTGAAATGGGGAGTTGGTGTGTTACTGTGTGTGTTAGAGAGAGTGTGTCTTTCTGTGTTCATGTGCCTGTGTACATGTGTACGTGTGTGTTATAGTGTGGCAGTGATAGTTGGCAGCAGGTCTGTGTCTTGCTGTGTGGTGGCTCTGGGGTGCGGCTCACACGAGGGTTGGAGGGAGGGATGGGAAGAGGAGGAGGAGGTGGGGGGAGGGTGACAGCCGAACGCTCGCCCTTGGGCTCCCCAGACGCCTCACCGCTGAGGAGGAGGGTGTGGTATGTGTGTGTGTGTGCATGTGTGTGTGTGTAAGAGAGACTGAGAAAGCGGGGGCACACACATACACATCTGTGTGTCTCTAAACGCTCAGATTCTGCTGATCCAGCAGCCTCCGCTCAGCTCCCCCTCCGTCCTCCTCCCCCCTCTCTCTCCTCCGCTCCCCTGCTCTTTATGGCAGAGCACGCAGGTCACCTTCTCAGTTGCTGAATTTAATACTCAGCTGGAGAGAGGCAGGGGCAAAAAAAGGAGTGGAGGACTGGCAGAAAAGTGAGCGGTTGGAATTTTCCTTCCTTTTTAGAGTGGATTTTTGAGATCAGTTCAGAGACAGATTGTAAGGACCTGCATACAGCACAACACATGAGCATCTGCCTGAGTGGATAACTGTCCCGCAGTACAAAGACACACACAGGGACACACACACACACACACACACACACACACACACTGTGCACACTGTGGCTCTGGTGGTTGATTAGCAGTCGGGTCACCTTTCTCCAGCTGTGAGTGTGGTTCATTTAGATGAGAGTGATAAAACAGGGAACACACTGTAGCTGCGGGCACACAGCCGATAGCAGCGGTGGCCACCACACAAGGAACACATCACTGACTGCTCAACACAACCAACTTTCTGCTAGACAGTCATTGTCCTCTACTGTATAAAATGTTGAGGAAAAAAATCTACCAGATCTTTTTGTCATTTGAGATGATAAGATCCTGCCTCTTATCATTTCAGCGAGTGAAATCTTTTTGTCCAACTAGACAAGCCCGACTTACCCAATATGGCAGCAGCACGGCGGGTAACAAATAATAATCAGAACTGGTGAAAAATTCACCAATAGGGCTCGAGAGAAGCATCCGTCCATTTGTCATATGTTTGTATGTAGGCTACAACTTTAAACAGAGACGGTACTGCACAGTTCTGTGAATTACTTTGCTTATGTAAGCCTCTTTCTTCGTACCGCTGTATGTGTGAGGAGCTGATTTACGGTGTGTAATGCTGTGACTGATGTTATGGGCCAATGAATTGTGGAGGATGGTCTCAGCAGACCTGCCTGCCTGAAGCACAGACCACAGGACACACGCACAGAGGGTCTCCGTACATCCTTGGGAGCCTGGAATCCTGTAATGTAGCTTTTACAATAATGAAAAAGTCCTTGAAAATGACTACATCGGGTAGCTTTTTTTGTCCCTTAAACACTGCAGCTGAAATTGGGGCTCAGTGATTAAATTTCACTGTTCAGAGCAATAAAGGTGAAAGTGTCTGGGTGGTTTTGCAGTTAGACTTTGCAACTTGCTGAATACTAAGAAAAGGTGACCCCAGGCTATTTTGTGAAACAACTCAATACAGTCAGATTAAGAAAAAAATTAAATTATCTATATTGTATTTTATATAATTAGGAGTTTCATCATATTTCCCTTTAGTGATTTAGGACTAAACTTCAATTTATATTTGTATATATATATTGTGATAACTCTAAGAAAGTGGGCTAGAAAAAAACAGAAGGTAGAGTAGTTTGTGTGAGTCTGTAGCAGATACGCAGACAGACATTTTGTCTCATGTCCCACAATTAAAAGTAGACAGACAGAGATGAGTTTTTTTCAGCTATGGGCTCCTTCCACATGGGGGCATGCCTTGTCCGAAGTGTGCCCTGGCTACTCACTACTATATACGTGTATGATGACAATATAGGATTGTTTGTGTGTAGGTGTGTGTGTGTGTGTATGTGTGTGTGTGTAGTAGTAGAGTTTGTTTGTTTGTGTCTTTGGTGGGGGTGAAGCTTCTGTCTTCACCTGGCTGGCAGAATGCCTCCTGTTCAATCTCAGCTCTGTCAAACTCACTTACCTTCCACCACTAACAACAGATGTCTGGCTAGCACAACCTGCACCTTAGGTTGTTGTTTGTGCCCTCAGGTATCGCGTACACACACACACACTCACACACGCACACTTATATATCTACACATACCGATGCACAGAGCTAGTTGTGTTAGCAGTCTGTCAGTCAACATCAGTAGCTAGCACCTTTATTACAGCAGGCAATAAGTCAGTGTAGGGGTGTGAATGGAGGGAGATTTTGATGGAGTCAAAGACAGTGGACAGGACAACCCTCACAAGAAAACGGAGGTGCAAAGAGCTGACGTTCAGCCTTGTTTGTTTCACAGTAGTGGACTGTGTATATCCTTTGTGTACACAACTGTTCTTATATAACATAGCAACATATTTGAATTAACAAGACTGCAATGTCTGGAGGTTGAAGATTAAATGCTTGACTATCATTGTTTTGGTGAGTTGCTAGTATTCTTTACATGTCAAGGACACTCATACCAGCTTTTTATGTTTTATGTTTATAATTTGGACACAATTTTTTATAGGACTTTGTCCCAAAAGCCCCGCTTCAAAAAAACAAAAACAAAACAAAAACCTCCAGGGCTGTTTGCCAAAAGAGTTTCTTTTCTTGTTGGTGGATGACGCTTTCCCCTTTAAAAGTCATTATATTCCCAATACAAGTTGTAATTGTTGTTCAGTCATTGTCAGTAGCTGGTTTGCCTGTGTAGCTCCTCATGTTTGTGACCCACTTTTGATGGGTCTGCTGCTTTGTTGGTGCCTGGGTCCTGCTGTGGGATATTGTGATGGTCTGCCCTCAGCACTATTAGCAACTGAGCACTGATGCGATGCCTCTGTCTCTCTACTGCTCTGCCAGTAGTGTTTGTTTTCGGCTTTTGGTGAGTCTACTCTCGGTGTGTTACTGCACTGCAGCTGGCAGGACACCTTGAATGGTTCTTTGGAGAACATGACATTTATTCTTTTGGTCTCTGCTTCTGTGGTGTGACTCATTAGTCTGGCTGAGCCTTTGTTTAGCAGTCTCCAGGGCCTTAGTTATGTCCCAGCTACCATAACTTGAGTACTTCTTCTGTCTGCACAGTGTGTCTAATGTGTGCAGTTGATGTCAAATAACATGACGGCTGGCTGGAGTATGTTGCCTGCATGTGTTCATGTTTTTCACACCTATGTTTGCCTTAAATAATTTGTATCCTTTCCACAATCTTTATCTTTGTCTGTAGGCCTACTGTTGCTCGCTGTGTTGACACCATTGGGGGTTACCACATATGTTTTGCACTCTGAACCTCCTTATTCCCCCAGTCGATATCCTACTCTGACCCCACTGACTCACTTGTAACCCCCAAATGCCCGACTGATTTCATCCTTGTCCAGCACCACATAGGACTTTAAACCTAAAATTGTCTATTATAAATGTCCTTTATTGCTTTGAGTGTGTGTGAATTTAGTGTGTAAACATTTTTAGGATACACATATATATTGTATATATACAATTACAACACACATTTAAATGTTTTCAAGCCAAAATAAGTGGTTTAGATACTTAAGTTGAACTGGACATGTTTAAATGCCTCTAAGAGCCACCAATAATGTGTATAGAAAGTTGTCCTTGCCAAATACAATTAAAATAATGGATGCATAGCCTCCTAATGCTTCTACAATAAACTATACTTTGTATTTCACATAATAACTGATAACTTGTGTTTAACCCAACTATCAACCAACATTTTACACTCACATCACACGTTATGAACTACTATTTTATCTGGGGTTATGTCTACACTGATATAGTCCACATCCTACATGTTCAAATGCACTGTTTACTGTGTGAATGTGTTGAAGATCTTTCATTTGATATGGCTAGACTGGGTGGCAGGCTTCTGTTAAACAGTAAAAAACAAAGTGCACATTACTGTTTTTGCCAAATAACCTCTGGCTAACATCCCTGGCAGAAGACCAAAACACAGAGATACACACACACACATGCGCGCTCATGCACAAACTCACTCATAGACTCACATCATTACAGTAGTGTGGAATAAGTACTGAAACATCAATAGCTCCCCCTGTGGCAACTTGAAAATTGCTGCTGTTGGAATCTGTCCTCACTGCTTGGAGCTGAAGTACAGTGTGAGCAGCAGAACGCTGAACTCTTAACTGATGAAATTATACAGTAGAGGCCTAAGAATCAGATTTACAGTAACAAAGAATATCTTTGTAGGAAGTATTTTTTTTGGACTCTGATAGAAATTACACTGTGTTGACTCATCTCGGCTCAGTGCTGATAATTACAGCGTGGTTTCTTTTACTTCGGGAGTTTGCAGTAACCGTACTGTCAGACATTTGCTTTGTGTTTTTCCCCCAGACTGTTTGATTTATGAGCCCGGTTGGCTGATTGTCATGGGGTTCTTTTTCCACCGCTCCACTAATTAATTCTGCATTATTTTCAGACAGACAGCTCTGCCCTTAAATGCATGAAACCGCTATGTTCTTTATGGCTAACTCCACCAGAGGCAGAATTTATTAGTCTATCTTCCGCTTGATTCTTGGTGTCCTGCCTTGCCCGTCCCCTGTCACCCCTCCTCTCACAGCCGCCACTCTGATTACTACTAAGTCCTTTTATTTCACACAGAGTCTTCTCCAAATGACTTCTGTGCATGTGTGTGCGTGTCGATTTGTGTTTATACACTCATATGATGTGGTATATTTGTGGTATTTGTTTGAGAAGGTTATCTATGGATTAGGTGAAATTAAATGCATAAATGAATAAAATTACTGCCATGAAACTGCACAGATTTTCAGCGACACACCTTCCATGGATGGAAAGTGATACAAAATGACTGCGTGTAAGGAAAGTGTGTGAAGATGAGCCATGTGAGAGTCTGTGTGTACGTGAGTGTGTCTTTTCATTTGGTATTAGATTCTGGGACAGTGCTACAGAGATGACCAAATATAGATTGCGGTCATTTCCTCTTAAACAAATCATTTCTGTGTGTTAACATGTCCATTAACCCCGGCCAGAAAAATCATTAATTTTTCTTCAGTGAACACATTAGTCATCAAGTCGACTCTTGTCGCTGTCTGTTGGCACTGCAGCTCCGTAGATACAGGCTCTGAGACACAGAGACAGGCCTCTCCATCACTGGACAGACGGAGACGGTGGTGCTGCAGCACGCTCAGTCAAAGTGAAACAACCAACACATGAGCCCATATAAACACACACACACACACACAACGCATACAGGCATGGCTACCATCCGAGTGCACAAACACACACACACACACACACAAAGACATACACACAGCTTGTTCTGTCGCCAGGCTTATCAAGAGTTTTATTGTGCCTCACAATACTGGGTAATTAGGTGTCCTCTGCTCTGCCTGCCTCTCTCACTAACGGTAGAGAAATAGACCTGTCACTATTTGGGCACTCGAAGATTCAACAAATGCTAAGCAGTAATGGCTTGCTTTGTATCCCTGTAATGCATTGCATTGGCAGCAGGGACACTTAAAAAGGAGACACTGTCTTTTTTCCACATTCGCCGCCTCTTTCTCTCTTTCATTTGACTTCTACCTCCGGCGGCTGAGTGAAACTTAAGAATTGCAAATTCAGGATACTGGATGGTACTAGTCAATTAGCTTTTTGTCTTCCTGGAGCTTATTCTGTGGGTGAGCAACACCATAGGACTCATCTTCAATGTGTATGCTGAGACTGCATATCTAAAAAAGAAAAAAAAAATAGATTAATCCTTTTAATTTACTGTTTTTCTTTTCTCTTTTTTTACTTCTTGAATGAAAGTCAATGGCATTACTTTTCATCGAAACATACAGTAGCTTGTCTCAGGTGGTGTCTACTGTAGGTCACTTTGCGAGAGGAGAGGATAGATAAAGAGGAGATGGGGAACAGTGGAGGACAGTGAAGAGCATTACAGAGGAGAAAAGATGAGAGGAGACACCAGAGGAGAAATGAGGAAAGACAAGGACATAAAATCGGAGAGAATATATGAGATGAGAATAGAGGAGAATAAAGGACAATGGAGATGGGAGAGGAGAAGAGAGAGTTTGTGGCCTGTGGTTAATCCCTGTTTTACTGATTTGGCAGTTACATGGCTGCTGAGACCAGCATACTGCCAAACCCAAGCCTCCAGTCTCCTCCCTACACCCTCAATCTTCATCTAAAACAATTATTCATTCCATTCATTCGTTGTCTTGACCTGCTTATTCCAGTTCAGGGACACAGGGGTAGTTGGACCACAGCCTATCCCAACATAAATTGGGCAGAAGGCGGGCCAGTCCTTCACATGGCCAACAAACATCTTTTCCACAAATGCTGTGCTCGTCCTGTGATTAAGCCGCTGAAATAACTCTTCATGTAATATCCTCTCATTAACATTAGCAGCAGTCAAGGACGGTGCATGGACGTCAGGGGTAAAACATATGTGAATCTATCAGCAGAGAACAGAGGATTTGCAGTTAAGTAGCTGGGCCGTGAATGGGCTGGCTATGACTTGCATCAGGGAGCTCATTCCACAGACAGCACACTGCATGATAGCGTGGGGTCATACTGAGCTGTCATGGACCAGTGATCTATTTCTCTACCTGTCAACCCCTCAGAGAGACTGAGACAAGAGAGGATAGCCTTTCCCTCACCTCTCTCTCTCTCTCTCTCTCTCTCTGTCTCTCTCTCTCTCTCTCTCTCTCTCACTCTCTCTCCCCTCTCCTCCCTTTCTCTCTCTCTCTTTCCCAGCTCCCCACCACTGAATGTTATGACAGGAGGCAAACTGCTGTCTTTAGCAAAGATATGCCTGCAAAAACAGCTAACTTTTAAATGCAGAAAGTGAGACATGAATTTCTATTAGTTTATTTTAGGAAGACCAATGTATAAGACAATATGTGATAAATAAAGTTGTAAGTAATGATCTCACTAAACACAAGACATACGTTCCAACAAATCTTCAGAATGAAACAACAAAATATGTTCTTTGTAACGTCTGTCCAGAACGATACATGTATCAGCTGGGTGGCATAATCGTCAGTTCCTTCCAATTTTTTTTTTTTTTTTACAAATCCTCATTGTAATTGTAACACAGCTATGGTTAAGTTGTGGTTAGCTTTAGGTCTAGTGTATGGGAATCAAGAGTTCATGTCTGGGTTAGATTAAGTAGTTTTGGGGACCTTCATCATTGTGATTACAACAACAACTACCTGGTCAAGGTATGGGAATGATTGAGGCTACCAGCATTGACTGTTGGGAGGAAACAGGAATCAAACTGTATCAGAGTCCAACATTTTGTTTTTTTCTATAATTCCTACACTAAACTTTGTTACTTAAATGTGAACATTAGGCATTCATTTGCAATGACAGTATAAAGAATGGACAGAGCCTGAGTGACGTCACCCGTAGGTTTCCGAAGCGCTGTTTTGAAGCTGAAAATATGCGGTCCATCGTGCAGTTACGATGCCTTACCGTGAAGTATATAATCTCATGTACTTACCCCAGGATTCTTTCTGACCTATCATGACTTTTTTAATAGCATTAACAGCTCTGTTTTAAATATTTAGTGTCACAGTTTGTCAATATGAAATACTGAAATATGAAATAATGAAATACTGAATTCATGTTGGTAATTTCTCCACTGGTTCAAAATCCCATGAATGGGTGTTCAAAGGCTGCCATCGCTTGAGTGTAGTTCCATCAAAGAGAGAGAGGCCAGTTTGAATGCGCCAAGGCCTCTGCCTGCTGGATAAATAGGGCTGTTCTGTAGTAGATAATGGCTATGAGTCACATATTATATTTATCCAACTCAATAAAGCAGGAGCAGGCAGAGAGATTACTCTGCCCTGAGTCAAGGAGATAATGATATCTGGCTGGTAGCTGGCCCAGAACAGGCTCCAGACAGACCAAGAGGCAATGAGACCGACAAAAAGTGCTGCTAAAGGAGTTGTATGTGGATGCTGTTAGCATGAGACTTCTGTGGCCTTCCTAAGCCAAGGACTGCTTGTGTCAGCCCTCCGCTGTGCCATGAAAGTCACCTTCCCTCTTTCCTTGCACCCATACTTCTGCTCCTCTACTCTTCTACCTCCCTTGTCTCCCCCATAGGAACACAACATCCCACTTCATGCTCTCTAGCTCCTCCACAAGGACCAGGCTGGATTTGTGGGACTGTACTGTTTCTCCATATCTGTGCATTACACAATGTCTATACGGTCTGTGTAGGGAAAGCAGCACGTTAGCAGAGCAGCAGTAGCAGCTTCAGTCCTTTATTCAGGGTCTATACAGTAGGCCTTCAGGCACAGTATTGCGTATAGGTCATCTGCATTGTGGCATTGTTTAGAGTCCAACACAATTACTGCATTTATATGCATGAAATGGAACAAATTAGACTTAAAGTGTAAAAACACAAGCTGTTATGTGGCCTGGGTAGACAGCTGTATTGATTAAAATAGAAGCAGATCTGTTCTGTCAGACACATGTGACACAAACAACTGAAAAACATGTCTGAAATGCCTCCTATGCAGATGAGTCATTAGTGTGTTTTCATACACATGTATTAGTTTTGAAGTGTGACAGCTCAATGTTTTGAGAAATACACTTATTCACTTAAGTGAGTTAAATGAATCCGTATGACTTGAGTATGAAACCAAAGCTAGGCAGTGATTAGTTTAGCTTAGCATAAAGTTTAACAGCACAGACACGTGTAATTAACGTGTCTGTTTGGGTACTGATTAAAAAAAAACACATACAGTGTGGTAATTAGTGAGCTTTAGTGGTGTTGATGCATATTTTTGTACTTTTGAGTGAAACAAGATAGCTCTTTCTTCGTGCTTCTTTTTTTACTATTCGAGCTAAACACATCACCCATCGCTCTAACAGTCATGTCTGTGTGTCAGGTACAGAGGTATCGATTTTATCATCCAACTCAAAGAAAGTGCACCTCCCAAAATGTTGAATCATTCCTCAAGTGATTGAACAAAAATTGTACAAGACAAACTACAGACCTTAGATGGATAGTCCTTCATGTAAGACGATGTTTGTCAGAGGATATTCAGCATTATCAAATCCTAATTTCTGTCTTGATGCCCAGAATGATATTTTGGCTTTTCATGATTTTCATGTCAATTCATGCCAAAAAATGTTTTTTAAAATAAGACTTTCCAAATGAGGTCAGGTCAGTAATCTAATGTGGACACTGAAATCATCAGCGGGGGGTCCAATGTGGCTCTTTTATAATCTTGCTAAAGTGGTGATCTTTAAAATACCCCTGGTACAGACAAAACAACATCCATCCTCTGGTGTACAGCAGGCCTCGAATAGATTAAACTGTAAACAAGATCTTGTTATTTGTCTCATATTTTCCAACATGGAATAATCACCATTGCTCTAGTGATTACTTTGATATTTTTTCTGTGAATAAAAGCTCAAAAGAGGAAGACTAATTTGCAACAAAGCAGTGCAAATATCCTCAGAGGTACAAGCTCTGCTGCAAAGACAGCTCACTCAGCCAGGGAGAGAGACACTTGAAGCACACTTTGTTTCACTTTGTCTCCTGCACGCCTCTTCTTGGTCATAAAGCTCTCCATTTAACCAACTCCATCCCAGAGTCCATTCCAATTTCTACCTCTTTGAACGTGACAAGTGATAAGGATGGATTATTGTGAGAGGCGAGAATTCCTCAGGATAATCCTTCACAGACAAAACACTCTGACATCTCGGCTTGTTTTTTTTTTCTTTCTTTTTTCTTTTACTACTCTCAAAGTGCTATGGTTTGTCGTGGCACGTGGCGTGTTTGACTTTTCTAAATTTGTTTTAATCAAGGCATTATGGAGACGTGATTTGAGTATCTTTGGTTCAAAGGCAGCAGTGTCTGTGTGCTCTGTCTGAAGTCCCAGCCCCCTCCTCTGCTCTGTCTGATTGCCGTAAAAATGTCCGTGTGATTACATGAGCTCTGATTGGGATGCTGCGGCTCTGTAAAAGTGTCAGTCTCCGCAGAACAATGCAACAGGACAATTTACTTTGCCTTAAACAAGTGTTATCACTGGCCATTCCCCTTACTTGTGCTCTCCCCAAGAGGAAACAATCAAGTTGATAGTGTGAGTGAGTGAGAGGGAGAGAGATAGTGAGTGAGACAAACAAAATAAAGCTGTGTCCCAGTTATATACGACAATAATTCTAACTGGGTTTAATACATAGTGACCAAATTACAGAAGGTATCAAATCTATCAGTAGACACATTCAATTGTAGTATTTTATCAAGTTCAATTAAAATAAATTGCAGTTGGTGAAGAGACTAACCAAGTAAAGTCTTAGATGATTGGGAGAACATAATTATTCAGTAATCATTTGTTACTTCAAATGTTAAAGTATGTTATTATCCATAACTACAACTGACTAAATATCTATAACATATTATCTAGAATTAGCTATATGTTACATTAGTATACTTATATTGTTAAATACAGTTTGTGATTTGGTACTGTGGCTTCTGATGTCACGTCTGTGCAGAGAGAGGGTTTGTTTGGCGTATGTGAACAACAAAATCTTTTATATTGTATAATTGTATTTTTATGGCCTGTGTCTGTATTCCTGTTCACAGAATTCTGCATTTTCCTCTGCTAAAATTTAAATATGAACTGTGTTAAGCTCCATAACAACATTTGCGGAATGAGATTTTTACCACTGTGAGATTATTAAATAAATGTTGCTGTAGTAATGAGAAACCCTCTGCTACATGTCGCTCTCTGTTGGTGATAAACTAAGGTAAGGAGAGGGAGCAGGTTTAGTCATTTGGGCAGAGCTCAGCAAAATATGAATATTTGTCATAATTGGTTATCGTAACGCTGTATAAAACTGTGACAAATCATTGCAGTTGTCAGAAGAATAGATTTTCGTCAGGTTCTACTCCGTAAATGTAAAACTGGATGCAAGTGATTTCCTTTTCACAGGTACAAAAAACTAAAAAGGTTGTAAGGCTGGAAAAAAAAGTTGATACATTGAAAAATTAATTGTGGTGTAACTTTTCTTGAGGACATTGTGGTTTAAATGACAGCTACAGCTCCACAGTAAATCTCTAATCCTTAAACTTCAGATGATAAATGTGTACTATTGTTGAGGTTCAATCGAAGGACGTCTCCACATTTCAGCCATATTGAGAAATTTGTTTGTTTTCTGTGGGAGCCTGTGGGCCCAGAAAAGTGGCCTCTGGTCTATTTCAAGAAGTTGACATGGGGTTTACTTCTAATTGTAGTGTAGTCTGTTGGAGTCCTCACAAAATGTAAAAGTTGAGTAACGGGAAGTGTTGAAGGTATAACATTGACCTTGTGGTGCCAAAGCGTGCGCCAATTACAGGGTAAAAATGCATCTGTAGTAAAAGCCTGTCAAACAAGTAAAGCAACTTTCATCGCTGTTCACATTGCACTGTTGCACTGCAAACCCTTCACACAATTTTCATTAATATTCTTTATAATGAAAACGTGTGTACAAAAAGTATGTATGTGATGTGGTAATGTAGATTAGATTGGACTTGAGAATAACTGAAAGCCCAATAGGCTCTGTGCTCTTCTGTAAATACAGACCATTCATTATTATTCATTCGTCTTCACACTGTTTATATATATCTTTTCCCTTGCCTCTATTCAAATTTAAGTAGCTACCACAGTCATTGGCAAAACTTGCTGCTGCCTTCCAAGCACTGCAAAAGCTGACTGAGTTTGCCTCTTAGAAGACCTTCCTTCTTCTCTCTGAGGAGTTTGCAGTAGCTCTCAAAGATCCTTTCTCTTTAATTCAATTTCAGATATGTTCCTTCCCCTGAGAAGCCCTCTGAACCTCCCATCAAAATGTTTTGAGAGGAAGGAGAGGAAAAGTGTGTAAGGAATCAAAGATGCCTGAGATGTTGCCCACCACTCTGTTTCTCAGGTCTGCTGTCCTGCTCCAGGCTACCAGCTACAGTAACAGACCCTACTGTCACTGGATCAGTCACTCTCCCTTACGCTCTTTCTGCTCTTCTCTCTTTCTCTTAGTTTGGAGCAGGTGGTTATTAGGTCTGAGCCTACTCCCACCCCTCTCTCAAAACCATTTCCCCCTCCTTCAGTGTTTGTGCTAAGTGGGGACCTTGCACCCTCCCACCAGTCAATCCGCTTCACTGAGGTCCCTCCAGGCTTCTTTTGAAGGTGCTTTCATTTAATCATTTCTTTAAAAAGATTTTTTTTTTCAGGGCAGTACGAGGTCACAGATCACATCAGAGCTGCTTTCCGACTCAGTGACCATTTAATCAAGCCGAGGTCCATTTCGCCACCGCTCTTTTCAGACCACCTTTTCTTCCTGGGGCTCAGGGGTGAAGCCCATGGCCTCGGCCCTCCGAATCCCATTCCTACCAAAGCTTTAGAGGTGGACTGGGTGACTTACACCAATTCTCAGGGATTTAGAGCTTGACTGAGTGTCCCGTATAGCCTCGTTGCCTCACCTGAAATACTTGCTTGAAAGGCCTGCCCCTGACCCTATCAGATACAGTCCTACACCAAATGTTCTGTCTTACGTCAGTATTTTGAAGTACTCGTGGTCTCAGTTGATTGATATATATTGATATCTTTGTTGGCAGAGCCCAATCAAGGTTTTTCAATGGACTGATCTTAAACTCTGCCCTTAGATACTGCTGCTAGTTCAGACAACTGTCATTCAACAACTCAGCTGCGTTCATTCAGACGACTAGGATTTAGTTTTTGGAATTCATGTAAAATATTGTCAAAGCTAAGCAAAAATGAAAAAGCAATTGTTCCATCAATACAAAAAGGAGAAGACCATTCTCCTTTGAGACTGAGTTTTGAATTTTTTGACTTTGATAATGTTGCTTTTGCACTCCAGATAAAATGATACATAGCTGGGCTGATATTACTGGTCAAAAGTAGCTTTTGACAGACCCTCTATGTCTACAGGGGTGTTCTATAAGTAACAAAATTTGCAGTACAAAATTAACAGACACTTTCTATATTTGAAGCTATTTAAAATCACATCACTAATACATAGTGTGTCCTCTAGACAACAAATGATAATAACTCTGGTTGTACTGGTTATTCATTCAGCCCCACAAAGAGAGCTCATGAGCTAAAAAAAACAGCTAAAAACAGCCATAGAGAATGAGTCGAGCTGCTGGAAGACACACCATTGAGCAAACAATTTGAATGATGACTTGACAGTCCTGGTTTAACAACTAAATGGTCTATTTTCTGTCTTGTATAATTCAGATAATGTAGAAGAAATCTGAGTTTTCCAGAACAGATGACATTTGTTTTGTATTTTTTTGTTTTGTTTTTTTTCAGATTAGAAATATGAAACAAAAGTTAGTGACAGCTCAATAAATGGTGCATTTGTCAAATCAGCTGTTGGAAAGGAATACAATATCATATCCTGTTAGAATATGATTGTAGCTGCATGCTTTGAACATCAACGAGAACAGGCTGGAATCTTAGTGTATTTTAGCTTGAAGGATTGAAGCATAGTGTAGAAGGTAAGGTTCACCTCTGACAGGCTTCAGGGTTTATTTTTTCAACTTCTAAAAGAAAATTAGTGACCATTCTGTTTTTTATGTCCAAAATTTTTTAAATGTGTAGCTGGTAAGAGGTTTTCCTGAAAAGGAATTGTTTTTGCAGAATATATTCATGATGTTACCTTCCTGCGATTTGAATCAGGTGTTTCTGTTAAATCACTAATTTGTGAATTCAGAAATTAAATATTTGTTTACCCAAATTTCAAATACACACCTATCGAATTATGTGTTTAAAGCACTGTGAAATTGTTTTCTTTGCTAATAGTATTATCATTCTTACTATGTCATGGAACAAGAGTGTTCATAAATGTACGTTAAATTCAATTAACTTTGTTTGCTTCCCTAGTTTCATAATCCTCAGCGAGACACATTTGTATGCTGAATGTTGAAATGCATTCTGAGCCCACACTGATACTCCTTGTATCAGTGTGGCACTGACTTGTATCATAGACAACGTTGACAAACGCAAAATATGAACAGAAAGTAGGTCTTTACGTCTATGTCATAGGTCTCTGTTTAGAAATGTTCCCCAGGCAGCCTGAACTATTTCCATAATATTAACTTTGTCTTGCACAACACTAATAGGCCTACAGAGTGTATAAGTCACCATAATGAGTGAGTGTGGAGCTTACAGTTTCCCTAATGTAACAAATACCTGTACTACATTTAATTTGTGAACTGTTAGTGATAAATTCCCACGTCCTGGAGTCATTGTGTAGTTGCAAACTGATGCTTGTATTTGTAATATTTTGTAAACCAGTCTTTTTGATATATCGATCTTCGTGGTAGAGGATCACAGAATACATAAACAAACTGGCATACTTAGGAAATGTAGACACTCTGTGTGTATTCCTAGCATCAGGTTCACACTGAAGATGGTTGGGAAAATGGGCCCACTGTGATGACTTTTGGTTTAGGATCACAGACTTCTCAATAGTTATTACCTCTCACACAGTTGCCAAGTTTGCACGCATGTTGGTTGTCAGACAGTTGACAGCTATTGGTGTTTATTGGTGATAGTGTTTCAAAGTACAGCTTCAACAGCCAACGCATCAGTCAGTCTTTGTCTTTGAGGTCAGCTTGGTCTGTCAGGGCCCCAAGCTTCAAGTTTCTCATTCTCTGACAGATCAGCTGTCAAACTTGTCACTTCCTGTTACTTTCCTTAATTTCCGTCACCTGGTGTGAACTGAATGTAGCTCAACTCAGCTCAACTCAACTCAACTCAACTCAACTGACCCTTACCATTGGCTTTGTTGCGGAGTTGACCCTACTAAACTCTTACTTCGAAATCAAGCTTTTAGAACTGACTCAGCTGCATATAATAACATAAGTTTTTGGCTTGTCATGAGACAGCCAGGGTTACACATCAAACAAACTTTGTGAAATTGTGCTTCATCTCTCAATTCTTGCTTTTAGGATGCTTTTTTATGGGGGAAAGTTCGAACTCAGGGAGCCAACCCTTGCGACCTCTCTCTGTTCTGAAATTTCCTCAGCCAGTGTACAGTCGGAGTAATCCTGAATTATAGCAATTAGCTGTAAGAAGCTTTATCTGTTTACCAGGCTATACCTAACACTGAAAGTATTTATTTGTTTTAATGTATGCTGTGTGCTTTATTATTTGGATCTGTGTTAGTCTATCTGGCATGTGTGCTGGTGGTGCTTTATTGATCTGTTTTGCTGCGAATCGATGATGGGTGTGGTGTTTTCCATGCTTATCAGACTGTAATCAGTCAACTGAAGGAAAACTATCACTTTTTGTTACGTGTGATGTTCCAAAGGTTACTCCACACATTAAATCCACCATGCATTCAATAGATAGTGGACACCTTTTTTTGTCTTTCTCTTTCTTTTCATTCCTCTCCGTGTCCTGGAGTGATGATACATTTCCTTGTAGAAATAGCCACAGTACTGTTCCACTGAACCATTAGGAGGCCCAAACCATTGTTCATCCTGTGACTCTGAGCCATCATCCTGTTACTTCTCCTTTCCTTACCTTCTTCTTGTGCTCCTCCGTGGTGTAGTGTGGCAGCAGATGCAGCAGTGTTGTCGATTTTGATCCTTTTTCATCATTTGCAGACACAGAAACAGACTGGGGGCTGTTTCCAGTCAGACAGAAAGCACAGCAGCTAAAATAAAATGCTATGCCACGTTTTAACGGTCTCTCTTCGAAGGAAGCATGTAAGTATGTGTGCTTGTGTGTGTGTATGTGTGTGCACCCGTGCATGTTGATGAGCTGGAGGTAGAGAAGATTGCTTTTTTACAGCCTCTCAATCACAAAGAGCCAACAAAAAGGTACACACAGAAGACACGGTAGACCATCTCTGGGAGTTACAGACATTGGCTATTGGGCAGTCATGCAGCTAGTGGTTGAAGGAGGCCAGAAAAATATCCCCTGGATTAAGTCTTTTACAAAGGAGTTTAATATGGGGGCAGAAAACAGATGTGTGGACCCAACAGCAAAACAGTGTTCCTTGAGACAGACTAATTCCTTTCTGTATGATTTATGGATTTAAACTGCATCTGTTAGGTTCATCCAAATCCAACGTCCTCTGTGTTCCCCTGTCATGATGATGGCCATGTCAGCTTTTTGATTTGTGCTCTTCCGCTCACAACAAGTTGTAAACATGTCTAGGTATAAATAATCTCATAACGCTAACAGGAACAAGGACACGCAGTGTCATTGATGTGAAGCACCTGAAACCATACACAACCCACACAATCCAGCTGCCGATTTGCTGCACAAGCAGAACCTGCGGCTGTAGACTTGTCCATGACACCACATGCAGTCAAAGAGTGTTTTCTTTATCAGTGTTTTGTGTGTGTGTGTGTGTGTGTTTGAGGTTTTGCAGTATAGCGTACAGTTTGAATCGGCCCAACTGGTCATCATTGAAATCATTTAGTGAACTGGAAATTCATTATTTTCTACTGAATATTGGAAAGAATGCAGAGTTAAGGTTAATAATCATTTGTCTGACTTACACAGGCCTGAAAACGTTTGATGTTAAAGGAAAAGTTCAACATTTTAGGAAATATGCTTATTCGCTTTCTTTCTATTAGCATATATGAGAAGCACCTCTAAGTCATAGTTTAATCTGTATGTTTTCAACACATAATTCAACACTCTAACAGTGGTTTAGGTGCCAGACTATTTCTTTTCTGGGACCAGTAACTTCATGGAGTCTACCCTTTTCCCCTGACAACTCTTGGCAGGAGAACTGTATTTCTATTTGAGTATTTAATACACTGAAGGATAGTGTGATACAATGATATTCATTTTCATTACTTATTTTATTTTAGCTAACAGTTGGCGTTTTTAGGTGATAAATATGTCTTCATCACAGCAGAGGTAGTACTGATAAAATAATTTGTTGTAACATCAAGGGGATTTAATTTCAAAGTTTTTTACAGCTACTGTCAGGCCATCAGATATATGAAAAAACCTTTGGTTACTAATCTGCAAGAAAAGCATGCAGGTTTTCCTGAACCCGAATGAATGACTTTCCTCTGTCACTCTGCTGCCCTGCTGTGCCACTCACTTGTAGATTGGTTTGGCCATCCTGCATAGGTCTTCTCATGTGAATTACATACACTGAAAATAAGAATCATTATGCTTTTGTTAACTTAGAATGAGCCTTATATGTATAGACACAGACTTCCATCGATTCCGCCATGTTGGACAGTACAAACACTGGCTCTAGATAAGACCTTTAACATTTTTCACACGTTGCGCTCCCACTGTGCTTGCTCTCACACACTTGGGAGGGCAGGGTCACGCGACAGGACTTCACTAGATAGTACTAAATCCTACACACTGGTCCAGCTCACATTACATAAATCCTGAAGCTCGGTTACCAATCAAAAATGACAACTTGTGACGTTTCTAAGACACGCGTTCAGACCTAAAACCAGTAGCTGCAACCACAATAACAACAAAAAAACACACACATTGCCTGCAGGTGGTGTTAGTGTCAAAAGCTGCTTTTGTTGCTGTCTTTTTCTGGAGATGGCGACATTGACATGTCGACATCTGCAAGTCTAGACTGATGCCACACAAATTTACAAGCATAGAACTCGTCTGATCATGACAGCTCACCCTTTTGGACAATCTGCAGCAAACATGAGTTCATCATAGCTAAAAACATGTTGGATCTGACAACATGTACACTGTACTCATGTCAGTCTTCTGAAGAAAGAGAAGAAAGTGGAGGAGTGTGTTGTGGAGTACAGGAAGTGATTGATATTCTACTGGGGCATCTGCCATTCACAACATTCATACTGAATTCAGTTTCTCAGCACTATGTGTTTATCCAGCATGGCTTCGGGGTTAGTGCCCTCGTAGACCCACCTCCACATGTTTAACACTGACCCACAAGATTGCTTCCTGCTGACACAGCACAACTGTCAGCGATGAGCCTTGGTGTCCTTCAACCTCCATCCTCTCTAATGTAGCTGCTGTGAACACACACACAAACACTTACACACAGCCTTCATCCCCTTTTGACCTCATGTTTTGTTCTCTGTTTTCCGCAAGACTTCAAATTAGTCTGAATGTGTTATATCAGAGTGTGTCAGACTGAAGGCCTGTGGCAGCAGTGCCAAGAGAAGAGACTGAGAATATGGGCTGCCAGTAGTGCTGGACTCTCATTAACCTCCCTACCTCCTCCTCTCTTCTCCAAGTCTCCTTCATCAGCTCATCCAGGCCTGAAGTGACACATGGGCCTCTAGAGTGTCAGTAGCGATAAAGATGCCGCCACTTCAACATTTTAATTGGAACTTCTGCTGTTGATGTGTGAACAGCTGTAGGACGGAGAAGGGCAGATCTATCATCCCTGCCCTCCACAGACCGCCTGAGGTCAAATGGCAGCAGTTACTGTGGCAGGAAAACCCCCAAAGCTCCTGTTTATTTATGATTTTATTGCTCCACCCCTCTCTCTGCACCGTCCTGCTCACACATCTGCATATTCACGTCTGGTTGTAAAATGACAGAAGAAGAAGGAGCGAGAGAGAGAGAGAGAGCGAGCATCTGAAGAGTATAGGGCTGATCTAGCCAAGTGAAATGACCAGCAAGGACGTATTTATAGACTCGATGCAGGATTCACACCCTGCATCACATTAGTCGATACAAACGCACACACACAGACAAACACACACACACACACACACCCCGGCACACACTCACATACACTTCTGTGAATCCTCTTCTCTCCCTGCAGACACAAATCCATTATTCATTTCAAAATGACTCATTTTTCGCCCTGTGGCTCCTGGCAGTAGTGCGGCGCCTGACCAAGGGGGGTGCTTTTTCTAATTAATGCAGATTGTGCAAGAAAACAAAAATAACATATTTACTCTGACAACTGATACTACAGGAGTGCAGGCGTGAAACATTGCAGGGGGCAAAATCTGTTTGACCTATTACAACAGGGCACACTCACGACTGTTTTGAGAAGATATCCTCACTCTTTTAAAGCTTATGCTTTATATTTGTGTAGCTGTGTTTTATTTTACAATAGATGTAAATCCAAAGTCTGCATCGTGTTCTAAAGCAAGCTTAAGATCAGACTGGCATCTGAAGCCTGTGGCTGTAATTCATCTGAAGCTGTGCACTACCTTCTCTATATCTGAGCCGTGTCACTCAACAGGAGTATAGACCTGATAGGTACAAAGCTAACAAGGCCCATATAAGCAAAAGCTAAGCATCACACTATGTCTAAGCACAGGCAAGAAAACAAGAATTCTCCTCAAGCTGTCCTCCTGAGATGTGATCTGATTTTAATGAGCCCAGCAAATGTCAATGAAAGCAATGCACATGTGTTTACCTCTTACACTGTATAAACTATGTAGTGTGCTGACAGATAGGACCAGAGATTATTATTGAGTCGGGATCACATACAGTACATGCATGCATGCACACTCCTACATACAGACAGACAGACACACACACTCACAGGTATCATTATTATATGCAGCCCAAGAGCGAGGTGGGGCCACATCTTCTAATCCAAATATTTGATAAGGCGAGACACAGTGCTGCTTTGCATGCTATTAGATGGCAATCTAAATAACATTTACATGTCATTTATGTCTATTTCCTTCTTTTTGAAGAGTGGTGTCAGCACTGTGTGCATATTTAAGTTGATACTTATTCCACTAGCCAGCATGGTTCCTTTCCTAGATTTGCAAATGGATGCAAATATGGGTTTCCTCCCCAGACACTTTTTGAAAGGTAGTGGTTATCAGAAATGGTTATGAGACACAGTATTTGATAATTCATGGATATAATTCATAGATATGATGTTGTAGTTGAAATGGGTCTTTGGTCAAGGAAATTTCACTAGGCGGGATGTTTTTTTCTCTAACCTTGGTATCATGTCATGACATTTTTATCGGCTTGAAAGTACATGAACATGATATGTATTTATGGCACCAATGTTTTGCAGCAGACTGGTTTTATTTTTCTATGGTGTAGATAATGTTGACAACTTGTAAGCAAGTGACAAAATTGTAGCGTACTCCATATGTGTGTGGCTCCTTGTGCTGTATATTCATTGCAGAAAAGAGAAGAAAAGGTAGTTCTTCAATACAACTTTATTTATGAGGCACAGCCTTGAAAAATACCCGTCATTTAGTACAAGTGAGAATAATAATGAAACTGTTTAATTGCATTAACATGATGCCTCTGAACAATCATTACCAAAAATGGTTGCGATAATAAAGCAATTACTATTTTGAGACAGCAATTAGCCCAGCACCTTTCTTCCGTGCCATAATTACCACCAGCACGAGCAACCTGGATGAATGTTCATCTGTTGGAAGCCTGTGAAGGAGCTAGAAGCAATGGAGAAGATGAAGATGGGCAGGATAGGCTGTCAAAGACCTGGCGTATCACTCTGTGGACGCTATTCCCCTCTGACATATCCACAATAACCCTCAAGAGGAGCGATTGCTTCCCTCTGCTCGCACACAAATTTCAATGTTGTTTTGCACACATCTCTCCATTATGAAAGCTTTTTTTGGTAACGGAGGAGATGTTGAAATAGAGGGAGTGAGATGGAAGGAGCGAGGCAGGCATGGATGGAGGAAGGGAGGGAAGAATGAGAAAGAGAGATTGGTTTTCATGCCTGGTAGTCAGCGAGCCTGTAAATCTCCCAGGAGCGTAGTGGAAGACAGCAGAAGGTTGATAGTCATCCATCACTTGTGACAACCCCACTGCTCTGGAAGGGCCTGACAGCACAGCCCTGCCTGCGAGAGAGGGGGGAAAGAGAGAGAGAGAGAGAGAGGGAGATTGGGGGAAAAAAAAACAAGAAGAAAGATAAATAGAAAGAGATGCTGCCTGCAGAATGAGCAAATTAACTCTTCCATGTTTAAAGCAGAAGGCGAAGGGGGGGGAAGAAGGTGAGAAGACAAATGTGTGGAGGGAAGGGGAAGGAGGGAAGAGGAGAAGTGCAGCAGTTGGCTGTTACTGCTGCTCTGTTCATCCCTCACTGAGTGCCTGTGGCAGCAGCAGTGCTGCTGCTGAGGGAGTGGAGGTGGACTGGCTGGAACTAGCTCTATCCTCAGATCAAGAACATATGGCTCGTAATCTGGAAAAGGGAAAACTTGTTTTCTTCACGTTCTCTTGTTCTACTTTTTCTAGTCCTATTTTCACTCTATCTCTCTCTGCGTATACCGAATCACATGGGTAAATTACTGAGAATTACCCTTAAATTTTCATTTGTTCTAATACAGTACTGTGTTACTATGGCAGGCTGTGAAAATATGTCCATGTCAGTTTCAGAAATGCATCACGTTTCTCTTTTTATATAACATGTTCATACAACCCTGTCTCCTAGAAATTACTTTCATTTACTACTAATTAGCAACAGCAAATTAACTTTGAAAGAAACACGATGCCATTTGGATTGAATTTTTCTTATCAACATATTGCAGAAATGTATTTGCAAAAGGTCCACTGACAATGAATTTTGCTTTGCTGTGTTGCAATACAATATCCACTTGCAATTATGTTCAAGCACTCACTCGGTTAAGGTTAGGAAAACATTGTGATCTTGTTTCAGTACTGAAAAATAGAGTGAAACGTCTTCCCTCCCAGTAAAATTTATTCATATCATATAGATAATTTGAGCTGATCAACTTAGTTTTGAATCAGTACCTTTAGTATTTAATCATGTCACTTGTGAAAAAACAATGTTAGTTGTCTGAAACAGATGTTATTTAAATGTGGCAGATACATATTTTAGCAACATTTAGGTAAATAATATCAGATTGGACTCGGGAGATACCCAGAAAAACTTGATCGTGAAATCCCTACTAACCACTAGTTATTATGGTTTGCTAAGTGACAAAATAAAAGAGTGAATAAAAGTAGTTCTGTTTAGTGTCAGCTGGACATAAGTTTCATACTTATCCATCCATGGCTGTGAAGGATGGTGTGGTCAGAGTGGTAATAAAAAAGGGAACTGCATGTTGGAAGTACATAGGGTCTTATTGCCAGGGAGCTGTCCAGACACTGATAATTAAACTGACTAGTCCCTAGACATCTGACAATTTGTTGCTTCTGACCATGATACACCCTACAAATATCGACACACACATTGCTGACGAAAACACACACTAAGACAGACACTGACAAATCACTATGTGAGTGTGTGATCTTATTATAGTGCCACCATGTTTCTATAGCATGTGGAGTATATGGCTTGGTAATTAAATGAAGCCAATAAAAGACTTCTGTAGAGGTGAACTAATGTTTATCTCTGGGCTTTCACAGCTAGTTTATTGTGTTAGCTGTAAAAAAAATCATCCTTAATACAGAAGGTTAATGTTTTTTTGTTCAGTGTTTATTTGTGTGGGTATGTATCTGTGCATGTGTGTGTCTGTGTGTGACCTCCATCAGTGTCTGGAGGGTATTGGCTGTTGCTGTCACTCGGTGCGAAAGAAGCCCTAATTAAAGAAGTTCCAGTTGTACATCGCTTTACAATGGAAGGGGAGAGATTGCCTTTCAACTCACTGCCCAATACAGAAACTTCCTCCTCCGCTGGTTGAATAAAAGAGTCTGATACAAAAAGCCGTGAATGCCGAAACCAAACAAAAGCTCTTTAAAAGACTGTCACCGTGCTATCTGATATCTCCTGGAACAGCACTGCTTTGAATAAATCTTTTTCAGTGAAGGAGGGAGAAGGAAATTAAAAGCTGACATTTAAAAGGCTGCTGCTGGGACTCGTGGCCCCCAGGATCAATAGCTAGGTATCTCACAACTTCCCCCGCATATTAGCTCACTTTTCCACGGGGCATCTCAGACTAAGTACAAACAAACTACTGTAGGAATATTACTGTGTTGTTTTGTCAGTTTAACTTCTCGTGTGAGTGACTTGGGCAAGTAGCAGAGGGGTGAAGGGTATAGTGTTTATCTCTGTGTGTGTTTATATACCTGTAATGTGTTTAAAGGGTCCTATCATCATCTTCCTTGTGTCAGCACCTTGAGTTGACATTGGTCATTGGGGACCTAGACTGTCAGCAACAACATCACACTGAAGAAAAAAGGAGAAGGTAGAAAAGAGAGCAGGAATAGTAAGGTGTGTGTGCGTCCATGGGGTGCTTGTGTTTGTGACATTGCTGACATTTAGCTGTACTGGATGACATTGTCAGCATGTGACTTTGTGAACAGTCTGTCAGGTTACGTATAGCAGACTTAACTCAAGGTCATGCATGTGCTCCCGAAGGAGTGCCTGTACCCCTATCTCCCTGACGCACACGTGTCCCACCCTACACATATGAGACCATGACCTCCGTCCTCTCCCATAGGGGCTCAGGCTGTCCCTCAGTGTTCCCCTGTCATACTGCTTTCCCCACCTATTGCTCGCTTGTGACCTTCCTCACTGTCACCGGGCTTTACAGGAGCTTAGCCACAGCTGAGCTGCCCTGCTTGTGCAGGCCTTCGCTATAGTGGCCCGCTGGGGAGTCACCAGAACCGTCTGAAAAGACTTCCTGATTTTTAGTGAGTTCTAAAATAAACAACTAGAAACATTTTATGTAAGTTAGGCAATTATACTCCATATTATCCATATTATTTTGACTTTTGTTTTGTACAGCTTAAAGTTGTTACAGTTGTCCCTGAGCCTGGCTAGCCTTAAAAACTAAAGTTTATTACAGCCATTGGTTCTATTAGTTATGATAACACTGTACTCACCAAAGTACTTGCTAAAATCTCAGAATGTATTAAAGTAGATAATAAAAATGGGTCTAAGGATGCCCGACAGTCACACAATCATGCAAGTTACAAACAAGATGACACTGTTGGCTGATTGTCTAAATTTAAATTTAAAGGTAAGTAGCGTAAGCGCTCCTGTGAGTCGTGAGTGCGCAACAGCAAGTGTAATAAGTCTGTCTGTAAGCTGTGATGGATGTTTACAGCAGACACATTGGTTATAACTTACTGTTTGCCAATGACCTGATCTATTAAAAGTAAAGTACCTAAGTTGTAATAAACCATAGTTTTCCAACCAGAGCGCAGCTGGCGCCCACGTTGGCTTAGATACCAGAAAAGTATTAACTTAGGTGACAGCTGCCTACGAGGATTGGTATCTGCCAATGACACATTTGGTTTTAAATGTCACCTGCCAGGAAGTGATATCTGTCAGTGGAACATAGTGTCATGCTAGCTATGTAAGTTGCATAACTGCATTATGTTAATACAATTGAACAGCTGTGACACACACCAGTACTTACTGTTCAATTTGCACGGAAACATTGAGATATGTTCCTGCAGTCAGGAAGCCTTAAAACCACATTCTTGAAATGCCTTTAGTATACCATTTATTGCCATTGTTCCTTCTCTTTTTTCATTATAATTTACCCTTAGTATTAAAAAAATAAATGTATTCATATCCAGTTTCTCAATTCATTTTTCAGAATGATTTGTAGAATGCTGCATAATGCACCCCAGACATCGCTGCACTGGTTCAAGTTAGTTTGCAAACATTTCCCACATCATGCTACGTAATACTGCCTAATTAGTCATCACCTAACTACTATATGATTACTATATTATTCCACATGAATCTATGCATGTATCTATGCGCTGTAAACAGCAATTTTCACAGTTTGACATATGATGTACATGCGGGGAAATGCTCATTGTGAATTATATGAAGATCAGTGATTGCTTGAGAGTTTAATATAATAATGATAATTTTGCTCTGCAATAAAGCAACAGTTGCTCTGATTCTAAAATCTGGAGCTAGATTCATTGTTTGGTGTGATGCTATTCACACAAAATCTGCACAAATTAAAAAAAAAAAAAAATGTTCATAAAGATGTCTCTATTAATTGTGTCTGTGTTATTCCCCATAACAGTAATTATCTGTGATTGTATTGTATGTAATTGTCAGTTGTTAAAAACAAATTAAACTCTTCACATTTGCGAAGCTGAAACCATGAAATATTTTTGCACGAAAAATAACTGAAATGATTATAAAAAATAGTTGCCAATTAATTTTCTGTTAATTAACTAATCATATCAGCTTTACTTGTATAAACTGTTAGGTAGATTAATTCATAACAAAACATCACATTCTATAAACCCTTCATTGATTGTAGTGACATAAAAAACTACAATTATTCCCTGTGATGTACTGTAGTGGAAGTAGACTCAAGTAAAGTACAAATACCAGTATGGTACTTGAATAAATGTACTTCCTTGGTACATTCCACCACTGCTGCACATGTGTGCTTGTGCTGGACTTTGGATGTGTGTGTGTGTGTGTGTGTGTGTGTGTGTGTCTGTGCATGTGTGTTCATGTGTGTTGTGCTCCTGGTGCTGTCAGGTAGTCCCCAGTACTGTGGGTAGTTGGCACACTGTGCGTCAGTGATCAGACTGATCAAAGACAACAAGAGAGGAACAGGCAGAGCTGCCAGCAGCTATCAGCCTGCCTGTCTCTGATGGCTGTGGACAGGACTCACAGATCTGCTCTGCTTGCTTGTGTTATGCTGTGAGGAAATCACAGTGTTAGCCAAGGTGATTCAGTGAACCACAGTTTAGTGATGAGCACTGGTAACCTCACCTGATTCGTAATGGGATGATTTGTCTCAGCTACATTGTTGTTGTTGTTTCATTGAGACCACTAGGCAACATTTCTAGTGCAGTGTTGTGGGACTAATAATATTTCTGTGATGAACTGATTTTAAAGTAGAAAAATCTCATTCTTGCTCTGGTCTCAGCCTGGGGTCAGTAACAAGAGTCCCTGAAGCAGTTACTGTATCTTGCCCCATTAGCACAGTGGATTCTTGCCAGAACAATGATAGGACGATCTATAGGCTACCTGCAGTAACCACATAAATGCACTCTCTTTTTATATTATGATCTGCATGTACATCTTGATATTTCTGCAGAATGTGTGTACATAATTATGTTAGTAAAAAACAGTGAAACAGACCTATAGTTTCCCTTTCACATTGAAGAAATATATGATACTCTTAAATCTATCATAAAGTCAAACTCAGTTCCACTTAGCTGCAATCTGTCTGGTAAAAAGAACACTACTTAGGTATTCAAGGCCATCGATACTTTTAGTTAACAAACCTGCAAGTGTTTTATTTTTATGGTTTCAGAACGTAATCTTCCCAGCAGCAACACCTTTTTCATTCTGGAGACATTATTATTTTTCATCATTCATAATAAAGTGTGCTCAGCCATCACCATCAAAAGGACAAAGTGTTCATTCGCTCGGTAGAGGTCTTGGACTACACATTTAGAATGGTTTCTTTAATAATTTATCCAGTCTTCTTCCAGGAAGCAACGCTATCTGGCCACACGCTGGATCGATGGAGATCAAAAGACAGTGTTTGGTCCTAAATGCAATCCTATCCTGAAGTGGCACCAGGAAGGCTATTTTAGTGCTAAGCTCTGTGGCTGGCTGACTGGCTGGTCTGTTTAAAGTTTAACAAAGAGGTTAGGGTTAGAAATGTGCCATTTAGACACCTCAGTGATGTTAAATGTGACATCTGTGCTTACTTTAACCCTGATGTATATGTGTACATGTGACCTTGCGCTTAGTGTAATGTGTTACAAAAGGAAAACTACTACTTTTAAGCAAAGTTTTATTCGTCGATTTTGATTTTCTTGGCTTTGCAAGAAGTATTTCTTGAGTCATTGGTTTTGATCAACTACCTCATTAAGTCCCTGCAGATAAATTATAGTTATCTGCTGCTGTGAGAGAGTAAAAATCTTACTTATTGCACCATTAAGGTTCATTTGAGTTTTGCATGTTGTAAGATTCTGTCAGCCAAACGAGGTTCAACTGTTGTAATATGCACAAACTGCCTTTATGCAAGTTTCTTCTTATGAAAACCGCTCATATGGAGTTATCATTCCCAGAAACGTAATAGTTTTATTTAGTCTCGGATGCAATATTTAAGGACGTCTTTTGTCATCTGTGTGCTGTATTTGTGTGCGTGTGCATGTGTGTGTTGTGACACCACAGAGACACCTGTTCCAGTCTGTAATTCAGCAGTGATGGGGACGGCGGAGGGCTTTGACACGCTCCGTCGACATGACAGCTCAGACAGCATGGATGTTAATCTCTTCTAACTGCTCCCAGCCTAATTAAATCTTCCAGGGCAGCACACATGTGCAGACACATGCGCACACACGCACACACACACACACACACACACACACACACACACACACACACACACACACACACACACACATGTTCTAAATTGGTCCTGGTTGTGCGCAAGTTTCAACGATCTGGAGAATTGGCCCCACAGCAGTTTGTTTGATTTTAATTCTCTGAAATATGTGTCTGTGTGTGTGTGTGTGTGTGTGTGTGTGTGTGTGAGAGAGAGAGAGAGAGAGAGAGAGAGAAGCATGTTTATTGGTCAAGTATACTGAAAGAATTTAACTAGTCAGTAGTTCACAATGTTTGTACATGCAGTGCTAATCGTCATGCAGGAACAGCAACGTCACTGTTCTTGTTTCACATTAAAAAAATCGCATCACTTTCTCTGGCGTGTACATGTCTGTCAGCTAACAGTACTATATAAACCTAGAGGTATGCGCACAGTAGGACATGCACCACATTGGTTAAAGGTTTAATCTACTGAAAGGAAAGGACCTTATACGTTCCCCAAACAGCTGTGTGACTTCTGGTCAAACTTATCAATTATTCTAACTCAGAACTATGAAGTAACTACATTTTAAGATGTATTTTGGTGTCCTTTTATCCTTGACCAGATGAAAAAATATATACCAAACAGGCAAAACAACATACACATGAGGGTTTAGGTAATTTTGAAGCTTCTGTCAAACAAAGCCCCACAACTCGATCTGTGCTTGCCTTTGTGATAAGAGGTGGTCTTAGCAAATGGAAACACAAGCACAATTTCATGCAAAAATGAATACCAAAAATTGCAGCGATCATGTTGATCTGTGTAAACACGACTTCAGCTGCATCACTCCAAACAACCGTGACACAGTGGGTTAGTTTGGAGCCATTAAAATACAGAAGAGATGCAAGAGCAAAGAAAAAAGGCCTCTTGACAAAAATGGCATACGCATAGAATCCATAGTACGTTTAGTTTAGTGACAGAGTAAACATTCGGAAATGTGTGTGTGAGTTGAAAGAGACTGTATAATGCTTAGAAACGGAGGATGTTAAAATATGTACAAAACTGTAGAATGCAATAGTTGTCAGTTTCCAGGATGAGACCTAACACTACAGACTGTTACTACAACAGTGAGCAGATACTACTCAAAAGGACACTCTTGTATCTTGGCATATTTGTCTTCCCATGCTGGTCTACTTGTTAGTGCATTAGTATCTTGCTTTTGAGCTCCTCAAAGTTCTTCTTGTTAAAGACTGACTTTGTGATCTGCTGTTTAATCACAGGACAAAAAAAAAAAATCTCTTTTTAATCTGTTTAGCTTCAATGAAATCAGAGAGACACAGGGGGAGACTAAGACTTCTACATGTGCCTCCCTACCTACCAGCCCACCTGTCTGTGTCCTCTACATCTGTCCACTTTTCCAGTAGAGCCCAGTTTATTTTCCTCAGTAAGTTTCTGTTTCCCAGCCACATTTATCAGTGTTGTGTAATTATCTTCTGTCTCTTTGTGTCACTCCCTGCTGTATGTCTCTATCTAGCTACAGTCCTTTTTTCTCTGCTTGACTGTCTCCCACCCTTGTATTGTGTATCATTCTATCTGCAACTGAGCCTTCTTTTTCTTCGTCCGAGCCTGTGTCTCTGTCATCTGTCCAGTCTCGGCTCCCTCTGAGTTAAACAGGCCGAACAAATAGATTACAAACAGTGGATAGAGTGAAGCTAAGGAGGAAGACAATCTGAATTTGTTGTGGATAAAGAATGAGGAAGGAGGCTGTGCAGTCAAAGAAAGCCAGTGGAGTCAGAGTAAGGCTGTATTTGCCTGAGGGGAAAAGGCTGAAAAGTAGCTCTCGCAACAGATGTGCGGGGCAGTAAAGTGTAATTGAAATGCCAGCAGCAATGGTCTTATCTCCCTGCTACAGGAGCCTGCTGCCAGTCTCAACATCAGTTAGATGTCATTTTACCTAAGTCTGAATCAGCTTGCCACAATCCGCAATCCCCATTCCTCTGATGCTAGGCAGGAAAAAAAAAGAAGAAATGGATGAGGGGGAGGAAAGGGAGAAAGAAAAGGAGGGTGGGGAGTCTGTAATAGGATTTCAGTAGCACCCAGTTAACTTCCACCACCTGGACTTAGTTGGTAATTTGATATGCCCCATCAATAGGATTCATTTACCTCACCGCAGTATTACCATCGCCATTCATTTGACTTTTTAGAAAATATATTTATTCATTTCTCTCTCCACACTTTCCCACTCCTCCTGATCCTAATCATGCATATTGGTGGCTGGAGGAAGGGGAGGGGCTGTTCCACAATATTTTAGCTAAGAAAGAAAGTCCTTGGGTCCAGTGGAGGTAGAAAAGCAGACACCACGGCTGTCCTCTGTGCTTCAGGCGAAGCTTAATGTTTTGGGCCAGGCAGCATCCCTCCGGGGAGAACCGTAATGTCCTACCAGATTAGAGCATGGCACTCCTCGGAGCTGCTGCCTTTTATCGGGAACTTTGTTACTGCAACATGGGATCATCTGCGGGACATTAAAGCTGCCTTATCTTGTCACTGTCATGTTAATATGTAGTGATTTTGAGTGTTGGTTATATCCACGGTGGCAACTTTTACTTCTCTCTGAGCTTCATCCGCAGTTATATTTTACAGTCACTCCCAAGTCACATGAGACGGGAAACGATTGTAAAGTCAGTTTGTAGCTTTTAAATCAAATATATTTATACTGCATAAGGCTTTATGTGTTATGCCACTTATTCATATTCAGTGTCAAATTGTTTTCTTATCACTTCAGTTCACATTTTGTTTGATTTTAACTACCATGACCAAATATTAAAGGTGCCCTGTGGGAGTTTCTTGTAAACAATGTTATGTTTACATTCAGTGTTAGGCATTCTTTGTATCCTTTTTAAAATTTTGATTGTTTACATACGTTTGCTAGCACACAGCATTCTCTTTCACTGGCTTTGTTAGTGCATTGTTGCATTTCTTTGCATATTACCACGACTAACTGTTGTTCAGAGTGATAGTATGAAACCAGTTCATCATGCTAATAGTTGTGAAAATGTCCACTGGATTTTGATTTTTGGTGGCTTTAATCTCCTTTTAATATTTTTCAATGTTTTTCAGAGAGTCATTTTCAATGTGGTCAACTTCTCCAAGACCAAGAGCCTGTACAGAGATGGCATGTCTCCTGTAGTGAAGTCTACTAGCAGGCCAAAATGGTAAGTGTGCAATAAAAATATTAGCACCAGTTCTGCAAGCATTGTTTTATAGGTAAACGTAAATTCTGTTTAGTAATGCAGTTTAATCTGTAGATATTAGTCCACGTTGTGGTCCGTAGAATTTAAATCCCTCTGCAACTTTAAACAACTTTTATTCTCTGTCCAACAGTACACATTTCCTTTCCCTAATACACACACACACACACACACACACACACACCCTAAAGACTGATACTTTATATTTCCAGAGTGGATGCGTCTGGGCGCATTAGCATGTGATCCATTGGTTGCCAGTATGACGGCTGTCTGATGTAATAACGCTTGACTGATGGATGCAGAGATATGTGTGTGTGTGTGTGAGTGTGTGTGTGCGTGCGAATGAATAGGTGTGGCAGCAGGGAATGGGTCTGGTGCAGTGGGGTTGGCCGCTGCGTCTGCCAAGCAGGCTGGTGTATCCAGTGGGGCGAGGAGGGAGAACAGGGTAGCGTGATGAAGTGTTGCCGTCCAAGAGGAGCCCTGACATCTGTCATCAGTTGATGGAGGGCATCCGCAGAAAAGCCAGGCATCTGCCACCCTGAGCTGTCTGCTTCTGCTAGTGTAGCACCCGCACCGACCATACCGTAGCACCGCGGTCGCAGGCTAATGGGAAGAGACAATGGGCACGACACCGTAGACAGGAAAGATGAACTGCTGTCGACGATACAGCACAGCGTAACATGATGCAGCTCAGCTCGGCTGCCTCGCTCCCCCTGTTTTGACTCTATGGTGTAGTTGCAACTTTGCACTCAGAGTTTCTCTGTTGTGCTTGTGGAGATGTGGCTTTTTCATGGTTCCAGCCACTACTATCCTCTCATCCTGCTAACCATTTATTTACAGTGAAGCTGGCAGGTGCTTGCTTTAAAATTGGTTTTATTTCTCAGGTAAGTGTTGTAACACTGTCAGTTAAGTTACTGTGTAGACAGTAAAGCAAAGGTGTAATCCCCATTTCTGTACATGTGATAAGAGTCTCATGCACTCATAATTTAACTGGCATTTTGTAGCCGGTAATTATTGTCCCAGGTCATGAAAAATGTCACTTCCTGAATGGTATTGACTTCTCATTTGACATAATCTTGAATGTTTTAGGTATTAATCTGAGTAGCAGCCTTGTTGGGTCATTTAGGTCCCAAAGCTTTTCTTAATACGCTAATCATGCAACCCTGGCCATGTTTATGTTTCAATAAGCTCTCATAAATAGGTTTTTAAGTGACAGACACAGCTGGAGGTAACGTTGCTGAGGCCCGACTCCAATTACCTCCCCAGGCTAATACTGTTTTAACCGCTCCTCTCAGCACTGTGCCATCTAAGAGGCATCATGTCTCATGCACTCGCAGAGCCATTTTCAACTGTCTGGGGCTTCCAAGACCGCAGTTGACATTGTTTGTGTCCACACAAAGTGGTCAAGATGCTTTTAACACAACCTCCTCTATTTGACTTTCCACGAACACAACAAAGCACAGACAGCTCCTAAAGTAGCAATCTTCTTTTTGACAGTTACAGATATGGAATAAATAAAAAGGCAGAGCGTGGAGAGCTTCGCCTGTCTGATCCAAACTCACACAGGACAGGATCAAGAAGGTACAGAGCGAGGGAGAGATAGAAAATGAGAGAGAGAGGGAGGGAGAGGGGGAGTCGCAGAGAAACAGACGGAAAGAGGTTGTAGGAAGAAAAACACAAAGTACAAGAAAGAGAGATTACTAAGACAGCTAGACAGGGAGGAGAGAACGAGAGAGAGTGAGCGGGAAAAGATTGCTCCCCCACCACCCACCACCCCACGTCTGTATTTATCAAAGCAATCGTTAGTATTAGCCCAGGAGTTGAAGCCTTTATCTCCCCGTGCAGGTGCCTTATGTCCTGGGGCCCCAGCATCGTTTGGTGCTGGAGGCTGCGGGCCTTGGCTGGCCTCGGCTAAGCTGGGTGTCTCAGTGAGAGACAACTGGCAGATTACAGTCCTGCAGGACGTTCGCCGCTGCAGGTGGAAGGATCTGTCCTCTATCCTTTTTTCCTTCCATCCCCTCTCTCCATGACTCCTCCATCCAGGAGACATCAGAGCTGACAGATGCTTGGATTTACTTTCATGTGGTATTTGAACACAGCTACAGGTTCCATGTTTGATAAGTAATAAATGATTGATAAACTAATTTGCTTTTGAAGTGTGTGACAGATTAGCAATAGATTTTATTCTGTGAGCGCACAGATTCCTGAAAAGTTAATCGAACACGTGATGAGGAGAAAAAACAGGTACATGTTATGCAATGTACAGTATGTGGAGCTTCTTATTATATTATTTGTGCTTGTTTGTGTTGCGAATAACATTTCTGGAATAGCAAAGTAACGATTTATTATTTTATGGACTTGAGCTCATGAGCTTGAGCTCATGGAGCTACATGTGTGTAGTTGAAAACCTGTTTCATCTTACAAACGTTAGCATCATATTCATTACTAACTGTGGATTCCAGAGATATTAAATATCCTAAATTAAATTGGCTCATGTGATTGGTAATTGACTTAAAGTTCAAAGTAAAAAAAATGCTAAAGAAGTGAGTCTTTATGAGACAGAGGACAGAGAGTAAACCATATTTTCTTGAACTCATCTGTCGGAGACAACAGCCCCCTTGGTGCTACTAGGTGCCAACCAAACTCCCCGTGGCCTGCTAGATGTTAGACTGCTAGAGCAAAGAATTGCCCAGCATCCTTATTTTCCGAGATAAGCTAATTAGAAAGTCAGAGAGCGTGGTATAATGCAGCTGTTGGAGGCCGGAATGCCATGGGGTGGGGTAATGGCCAGGATGGCTGCATGAGACTGATTGCATCAACCAACAGATGCTTCATACGGAGTCCCGTGTGGAGTAGAGTAAAAGGAGAGGGCACAGTATGACAGCAGAAGATATAAAAGAACATTTTTTTTTTTATTATTATCAATTAATCTGAAGATTGTTTTTGATCAATGTTCAAAGCCCAAGGTGACATCTTCAGATGGCTTGCTTTGTCCGACCAAAAGCCCAAAAATTAAATAGAGAAAACAGCATATTATCACCTGGAAGTAGACGGTGTTTGGTGTTTTTGTTGAAAATAATACGGAAATGTTTAATTGTTGATCAACTGACTGATTTATTGACTAATATTTTCAGTTCTCCCACATGTTTGATTTAAAATACAGCGCTGTCTGTGCAACACGAAGACCAGAATGCAATTAAGTAATTTTACAGCAACATCCTCATTGATATATTTACTTTATGTGCAAGCCTTGATCTAACTAAAAGACCATTCAAACACAATTTACATGTAATTCTATTATTGTTACTCTAACCTCACACTCTAAAATACAGGTCTTTCTAGCTCATTAGATTCGTGATCTATAATATACTGGAAATGTTCTGATATGCGGTGCCTCTTTTAATTAACTTTCCACTTCTTCGTCAGTCAGTAGGTGTGTGGATAAAAATAGCTACACCTCTAACTGAGCTAACAGATGAACAGTCAGAGTTGGAGGAAATGGGTTGCCAAACATTGCTGCTAAAGTTAGAACCAGCCAACCTTGATCAAGGGTAAATGCTTTTTCCTCAGTTTTTTATGAGGCAACAAAAAAAATAAAAATGAAAAAAAAAAGAAAAGAAAAATCCCACAAAAACAGAAGAGTGCTTTTTGAGCAGGTCAGCTCCGAGTCAGTCAGACAGACAGATAGTCGACAGTCAGTCAGTCAGTCAGTCAGTCAGTCAGGGCAATTTTGCTTTTTCTACTAAAATCCTTCCTGTAAGCGTGTGATGCAACAGCATAGGGAAATTCTATTTTGGAGATGTCTGCCTCTCCATCGGAGTGCATGTTCACAGTAATTGTTCTGTCAATCAGAACAGCTCTGGCCTGCCTGCTTCCCTTGCCACTTGTTAAGCCCTAGCAGAGGGCGAAGGGTGAGGAGAGGTGAGGCAGGGTGAGGGAAAGAGAAAGGCTTCTTTCACTGCCCTGTGTGTCTCTCCATGCTCACCTTTGTCTTTCTTTCTTTAGGGTTTTTTTTCCCCCTGAAAACTCACTTCCTGTCTGTTTGTCCTGTCACCGTTTTACTTATTTTACAAGTTTTTATATCTTGCTTTGTTTTGGTACTGCTTGCTTTCCTCTATCTTTTCTGTCATTCAGATGATTGTGCCCTGCTATGCTGATATTTATGCTCTCCAGTGTGTTGCTGAACTTTAAGGCAGAAACTGGTCTTTAAATTTCAGTTCACAAGTCTCAGGCTCCCATTTTATTGATACAAATCTTTATGAATTTGGTGTTTTGATATTATGCAGTGATTTCACTATTAGAATATAAGAATTATATATACATATACAACATATACATATGTATTTATATGCATATACAAACAAGGAAATAGCTCTTGCCATTTCCTTCTTCTAACCGCTGCACTACAGAGCCAGGTCATCTAGGTCCATAAGCAGAGAGAGTGTGTGACGAGGGAGATGGCCTCTCTCTTGAGGACAGAGTGTCAGGCAGCAAACTGAAGACAGACAGACTGTAAAGGTTGTGTGAGGACCTCTGTGACTCCTCCCTACGTTCAGCATGTCCGCGCTCTCCTCTTCCCTCGCTTCCCCTGCCGCTGAGCCACTTTGTCCAATTAACCATGTGGCATGCCTTTTAATAATAGACCTTTTAATTGTCGACAAATGAAGAGTGATGTAAAATAGCTAATAGCTTGCGCTAATTATTAGGGGAATTGAACGCTTGTTAATTAAGGGCAAACAGGACAAGGACCGGCTCGGGTAATTTGAGCAATAAAAGCGAGACTAACAATTCATTTCCAAACAGACTCGCTTCATAAAAACATCATACGACCTCCGGTTTTCAGCCCTCATCCTGGCTTTTACTACTGCGCCATCATATCGCCTGACCTGTATCAAGCACACATGCACACATGCATAGTGCCACACACATGTCAGTAGTAGACAAAGGAAATGTAAAGAGGAATATCTTGGCTTCCTACATGAGACAAGACGAATCACAGCTATATGATGTCTCTAGAATGTAATAACGAAGATTATTTTGTACAACGAGAGTCTCAGTGGTATCATGCAATGTCTGAGTTGCTTGTTGAGTATTAAAACACAATGTATTGAACAAATAAATTCCCTATGTAGTAGTTGTCTTATATTGCAACCAATTCACTGTTTAGTACGAGAGTGTCACACCTATTTCCCTCTTTGCTCATCTCCCTGTGGTCATACTTGTTCGACTCGAGGCTAGAGGAAAGAAATGGATTATCTGCCATGGCTTTATACAGTCACTGTCTTCCTCAAGAGAGCGGAGTAGCTTTGCTGCCTTTTCACATCCATGTTTTTCAACTTTGTGATGTTTTACTGTAACGTAATTTTTATTACACATACACTGTGCCTGTGGCCTTTTTGTCTTTGTGGTTGCTTGTGTGTTTAATACAATACAATTTACAACATAGACCATGTTCTGTACCGTTTCCCTGCGCTCAAGCCCATTTTTGGAGTGGGAACCATAGCAATCATTCGACAGACAGTCTATGGGTTTCATATAAGATTCTTAGATTAAAAAAATGTTATATACGATGTTCCCTCTCCGTCAACATTGTCTGTGCGATAAGGGAGACGGACAGAATCTTTTAATAAAAACCAAGCGCAGGAGAAAGCGAAAGGAGCGCGTGCGTGCTCGCACACACACACACATATACCTAATTATCTGTCACCAGTTCGGCCGCCAAGAGGAAATGGAGTGATGTATGAATCTGAGTGAATATTTGGAAGAAGAAAAAGCGAACACCTGATGTAATGTAGCTGTGAAAGTCACTTGGTAACTCTAGCCAAAATCTGGAGTGATGTTCATCTTCCGGGGCGATTACTTTCCCTTTCCACCTCACTCCAGTTGTCTTTAAAGACTTGAAAGAGGAAAGTGATCACAAAGCTCTGTTTTATTAGATGAAATGGCACCTTTCTCCATTTCCACTTTCCTGCTCCATCTGGGAGTCTTTATTCTTCTGGGTAGGACAGACCAGAGGGGGAGTCGAGAGAGGGAGAGAGGAAAAGAGAATGAGAGAGCGGGGGGAAGCGCCAATCAGAACAATCAATGGCACGTGCAGCTTCCTTGTTCACAGAAACTCATTAGCATGCCGCCAAAGGAAGTGAAAGAGGATTATGTGGGAGAAATAATGGGACAAAATGTAACAAATAGATTAATAATCTTCTAGATGAGGATAAGGAGTGTGTGTGTGCGCTGCATTTGTCCACAGCGGCACGTGTTTGTGCACAGTTCGCTGCGGAGAAAAGGGTAAAAAAAGAAAAAAAAAAAGAAAGGTGAACAAGTGAGGGGGATTGCGACAGAGAGGCAACTTGCTTCTGGCTATCCATTCAACCCACAAATGACTTACCTGGACAGTTTTATGTTTGCCTGGAGGAGAATTAAAAAGGCACTTCATTTCCACTTTTACAGGCTGGGTACGCATGTCAGCGCAGCCCTCCCTGAAAGCGCTCTAATCTAAATGCTTTTGTCAGGGGAGATTTGGTAGATTGCAGCAGGCAGAGGTACAAATTGGTTGTGTCATCTTATAATGAACTAGGTGAGGCGTTGCAGTTTTTCTGCAGCCAGCAGTCCCCTGATTACTGTACTGTAAGTCAGCGGCTGCTTTTAGTATTGTAGGCGGAAGACCTCACCTTCACCCCTCTCTGTTCATCTCATGAACGTTGTAAAATGTTTTGTCGCTGTGAGCCCAGTCCAGTGTGATAGGATTTACATTGGATATAGAGCAGTCAAGCCTGCATGGTGTGCAGAATACTGTGAGGAGGTTTTGGGTGTTGATGCTTGGCTATAGGCTGTTTGAAGCTTATTGGATGTGCTCAGCACGATGGAGAGTTGACCCCCTGACTCCAACTAAAGGATTATGGATATCTCAGCGATTCCACAAAGCTGCTGTCAGGTGTTTATGGGACATATTAGGACACTCTGTAGGACTGGTTGATATCTGCATTCTGCCCAAGACAGAAGTCTGTGTGTGTCATACGCTGTAATGAATTCAGATGGCTCAGCTCAGTCAACAGCGATGTGGTGCAGGTTCCAGCTCCACAGATGCTTCAGCACGGCCAGTATCTGCAGCTGGCAGGCCCACAAAACAGTTCTCCTCTCTCTTTTGAAAATGGATCCCTCTCGTCCCGTAATTGCATTCGCCTCTTCCTCAGTGACTGTCTTGTTCTGCTCTCATTGATACATAAACTCCCTCTGTGTAGATACACGTCGGCATGAGTCAGACAGGCACACACACACGCGCAACCTCCATTAGCTCTCAACGGTCCCTTGTCTTAGCTAGCTGTCATTTGAACATATACCTCTATTACTTTGTCCACACATTTAAATATTGGCTTTCACCATGTGTTTTTTGTGCGTCAAGACACTTTTATGGATGTGTTGCTTATATGAGCTTGAATGCATCTAGGTGTCAGAGATGTGAGCACTGAAACGGAGTGGAGTTTGGTGAATTTGATTCTTTCAAACTCACGCCTGAGATTTAATTACTAGCATTAAAGTTACAAGAGGAAAAGATGGAGAAAAAGGTAGAAAGATGACAAGTTGATTACCAAGCGTGCCCAGTCAATTGTCCACATAATATGCATCAACATCAACATCTGTGATGACTCCTCCGCTCCAGGTGTCCTTGTCTTGTTTGCTGGACACACAGTAATGGATTGGTGCTCAGTGCACCATATTATTCTTTAGGTATCCATTGTATACCTCCAACTGCCAGAGGAGGAAGTATTTGGCTATAGAATATTCCAAGTAGCCATCAATTGTCTCCTCATCACATGTAACAGGGGTTAAAGCGGGATTTGGCAGGTGGGGGAACCCTAAGATCCAGTGTAGTGGTGCAGGGGGCAAGGACGGTGGCCTACTTCAAAATAACTCAAACTGATTTGCACTGTGAGCTCCGGTGGACTTGTTTTCTTTGTGGGCAGGCAATGTGATCAGCTGACCAACTTTTAAACTCCCATTTTTTGACATATTTTCTGGATCCCCTCGGTCCAAAGGGGGCCCAACCAAATCGCCCCTTCTGTTGCTACAATTAGAATGGAAGAGTGATGCATGTTGAGTGTGGTGCGTGGTGAGTGAGTGTCTTGATGGCATCAGCTGATGCAACACAAAAAATGACTTTGCTTGCCGTTATTAGCATGCAGGTGCCAATCAGATTTGTTTACTCATCGATCAAAGGTGGGCGAAACATTGTTCCAGATTGTAACGACCTACTTTAACCTGTATTTCGCATCAAACTGTGTATAATCCTTGTGTTGTTAGAGTGGCTTGTTGTGCTGACGTTTCCAGTTGTTTCCCCAATAATTTAAATCATCTGAGTGAGCCACAGTTGAATTGTCAGCCTTTCAGTCAATTCGTAAAATGGCCATTTAAAAAAAAAAAAAATCCTAGCATCACTGTCCACTACACAATACAGGATAAAAGCTTAAGCTGACAGCACAAAGCACAGTTCACCAGCTAAGCTATTGTTTTCCTATAGAGAGTGCACTGCCACCCAGCCAGGCGGTGTCTGTGTGTGTGTGTGTGTGTGTGTGTGTGTGTGTTTTTGCCTGGGTGGCGCTGGGTGTGTGCACACAGTTTCCTCTGTGAATGTGTGCATCTGTTTGTACTCGCTTGTGTTTGTGTTTGTCAGCATGTTTGTTGACGACACTGTAGGACATCAGGGTGGGATTGCTCTGAATGTGAGGAAACAGCTCATCTGAATATAGATGGGTCCCATCTGGAGCCAGTTGGCTTTGGCCCTTGATAATTTTGTAAGCAGCTAAGCATCTGGGGCCCGCTAATGAAACTAAAGGCAGAGGAAAAGGCCCTGGGCTAGCACAGACTGCCTATAGCTGTCATGAATGGAGGGAGGGGGGTATGAATGAGAAAGAGTGGAGGAATGGATAGAAGGAGACGTGAGCCAGGAGGAAAGAGTGTGTTGAGAATATCGGAGGTCTTAAACCCCCCCCCCCTAGATGGCTCCTTTGAGAGAACAGGCAAGAAAGCCAAGTAGGCCATTAGAAAACTGAGCCATAAAATGAAGACAGTGGTGTCTTTATTGTGGCCCATTAACTTGGATGTTCATGCGGAGATAGCTGCACTATGTGCCACTGTAATGAGCAATATAACGATGCCACAGCATAGAATGATGCACTGTTAAAAAACACTCTGGTTAAGTAGAATTATGTTAACTACTATCAGCTTTTGAGAGCAGTTCAGACTCTAATAGCTTACCTGAATTTTGTGCCTGGCCTACAAGTAACTCTCAACAGATTCTTTCCTCGTCTGTCACCTTTCATCAGTTTCTTTCACTGTCGTCTGCGTGAAACAGGACAAAATGAAGGAGAGAGGTTTTCATCTTCTTTAAAAGAAAGTGAATGAAGGAGGAGGTTTAAGATGCTGTTAACACATTGTTGCATTTGTCCATAATGTGTTTCTTGGCACTAGGACTTCCCGAACTGTTATCTATATGTTTTTCCACACCTGCTCCCGCCACTTGCTTCACATCCTCTTGCCTTACCTCCAATAATGTGGATGACCCTGAGCAACTGTACTGTCCACAGCGGTTACTGCTTGTGGTTTGCTTAGGGAACGGAAAGCCATAGGCTCTTTTTCTTAAACTTTATTATTATAGCTCCTTTATTCCTCCCTCAGCCTGATTTCCCAGTGGAAATGAAATGAAAAAGCAATTGGTTCTCCTTTTTATTACTGTCATCTTTGTTTTCTGTCCCAGAGAGTAAGATTGCCTGATCTCAGAGAGTTGCACTTTTACCCCCCATCTGAAGTCACAAGGAAGAAAAACAATAACAGGGAAAATAACAATCAGCATCATAAAAAAATGACCTGTCAAAATGAGCGTGTCTGAAACTGGAGGGCCGCCAGCTCGCCGACACCCACCAGTTGTTTATGACGGGATGAGTCAGTCAGTGTCTGACGGTGGCCTTCACAATCTGCCAACTCCCACAGTCCAGGAAAAGATGTTTTAGGGGAGATTAGGATCACAGGCAGTGGGGGGGGAGAACGATGTGGAGAGAGGAGGCAAAGTTGCAGGGAGGAGGGAGAAGAGTTGTAGGTGAGAAAAACGAATAGAGGAGAGGGGATAGCCACAAAAAAAGTGGGGATTAAGGAAGAGGTGGGGGAGGAGGAAGGAGGAGGACTCCCCTGAGGTTCCTACTAACCCCACAGAGACATGCTGACGGGGGATCAGACTCCTCATGCACAGCGCCTCAAATCATTTATTCATCGGCTTCATTAAGAGAGAATTACAAGCCTGCTTAAAGACCCCCAGGTCACTCACTGTTCCCAGTCATCACTATTCTTAATGAAAGCCTCCAGTGTGTCCTAACTGTCAGCTGTTTATGGGTGGTAATATTGTGGATTTTGAGGAACAATTACTGTCATCTAACGGACAACTTTGCAGCATTTAACTCAGTCATATTCTGCTACTGCATTGTGTCATTTACCATTTATCAGTTCAGCAGCTGGATGTATACAGTAGCACTGCTAATCAGATGTAATGACATAGGATGATTTATGCAGATTTTGCATCATTCTCGTAATGAAATGCCGGTGATTTTGAAACAGCAGACAGTAACCTTCATTAAGAGCCAGTGTCAGTATCTCCTGCCTATCTCATCTAACTTCAGTTAGCAGACAGTGCAGCACAACAGTGATTGTCCTCTGGACCTTCACACGTGTAATTATAACCGAGGAAGATAATTAAGGAGGCGGAGAGGAAGACAGATCTCGTCATTTAGTGAACAATGCCGTCCAATCTCACTCATGTATATTCTACTTCCTGAATTATCAGCTGACATGTTGGCGCAATCAGCCAGAAAGCGTCTTGCTCGGTTTGAAAGCCATGAATGTCAACACACAAACCTCTAATTTAGTTAAGATCCACAAGTTGATGACACCTGAATATGCATGGAGCTAAGGGCGGGATATTCATGCTGCTGTTGTCTCTGATAAATCTCACCTACTGGTCATCAGTCGGCCTGTCAGAAAGCATTGTGATTGAAATATTTCTCAGTAATTTGGCGAGATGATATAGTATATAAAAAACAACAAACTATAATGACTAGACATCTGCACTGGCTAAAATAAAGTGTATCTGTTCTGTAAAATGGCGTACTGCAGGTTTGACAGGAAGAAACATTTCTATAACAACAGCATTTAAGCTGTAAATAAATAAATAAAAATGAGCAATTTACCGAAATTTGTCAAACTCAAATTAAATTAGTACATTAACAAGACTAAGAGTCTACGTCCACACTAACGGCTCTGTGACGCTGCACTTTGAGCAAAAATTCTACCGGTCATTCCTCCCTACAGACTTCGATGCACGTCCAGGAAATCAGCGTCCGTCTCGGACAGTAAGGTCCCTCTGTTTACTTAGGATGATTATGTGACATGATTTCGATACCTGAACTGTCTTGTTGTAGCCTCCCACAGTGCTGTTGTAGTTAACGTCTTTGTAAACTTTATGAGGGAAAAAATAGAGTCACCACGACCTGGCAAATCCTTCCTACTGCCACTTCGGTGCACTCCCTGCCAGGAAATAACATCTGCCTCCTGCAGTGAAAACCGGGTAGGTCGGTGTCTTCCACGATGGTGGAGATATGGTGGAGGAAAAAAATGTGTATTTCTGGTTATTGATGACAACTTAAATGATCTATAATACAAAGCTAATGCTTTATCTTCCATTTTTTGATACACTAGGAGTAATTTTGAAATGAAATATAGTGAAATATAGAACGGATCTTCTGGGCTCTAAGCTGTCTCCATCTTTCAAATGCAGTCTCCAGTATTTACCCGTGTTTTATCACATTTCTGGTTCCTGGTTTCTGGTTTCTTGCTTGCCTCCATGGCTGTAGCACGCTGTGTTTGCATTAAATCGAATTGTTGAATAAAAATTGTAAAAGGAGAACATACTAGCTGCAGTATTGTTGTCAAGAAGCCAGTATTTCAATTTAGCATGTTTCCTCAATCTCTTATGACATATTCCTGTTTACCGTCCTAATTTAGGCCGTTAGTATGCTAAGCATATAACACTTGCTAGGCTAAGGGGAATGTCATCAGCTTCGCAGGTATTTGGTCATAAACCAAAGTTGGACAAATTAAATGATGGTGCCGGTTCACCAAAATTAATACATTTTATCCTGAAGGGAGCATAAATGCCAAAATGGCAAATTTCATGTCAGTGTATCCAATTTTTTAGATATTTCACTCAAAACCACAAATCAAATGTGGACCTCTTGGTGGGGCGACAGGGGAAGTCTGAGGATCATTAATGTTAAAATGATTAACTGTCTGATTAGCTGTCTGAATGTCTACACAAATCTTCTTACAAACCCATCAAATAGTTGTTGAAATATTTCAGTCTCATACGAGAAAGAAGTCCCATACAGAATGACTTCTCAAAAACATATTTTCAATCATTCAATTTCTTAAAACTAAATTCAGATGGAGGTCTGTTCAGTGCTTACCTTTTCCCGAGTGGAAACTTTGCCTAAACATCATTTGAAGGAATATTCTCTACAAGCAGTAATCTCTGGGCTTGTGTGTGCTAGAAGCACACTAGTAGGTTTGTAGTAGAAAAAAGAGATGGAGACAGAGATTGAGTCTATAGAGTCAAGGCACAGGGACCCAGTCATGCTTTCTGTTCAGCCGCCTGTAAAAATGAATGAATATATAAATAGAAATGTTTTTTGATGCATTCAGTGGGCAGGTTGTAGTTTGAATTTGTTATGGTTTCTGATGTGAGACTGGGATTTGAATATTGAAATGCACATACACATAAGCCCACACACACACACACACACACACACACACACACACACACTTAGTCACTACTCTTTTGGGAAATAGCACTAAAGACCCCATCTCCACCTCTCCTTAAGGATATGTGAGGTCATGTCCCCAGGTCTCCCTCTGGGCTGATAATGGGCAGATGGCTGTTGTTAAAACTGAGCTGATTTGCATTTGATCAGCACTTTGAATATATCTCAGCTATGTGTCTTTATATGTTGACTTTTATATTTTGTCTTTGCAGATCAGCATACAATAGTTGTACATCAGCATACATTCACATTTCACTATGCGCGCGTGTGTGTGTGTGTGTGTGTGTGTGTGTGTGTTTGTTTGTACGGAGTGGGTCTTCGCTCTAGCCTGGCACTTCCCCAGCTCCCCTGGCCAGACCGGCAGCTGGCAGGCAGAGATTGCCCACTCATCAAGCCACTTTATCACTGGGCCCACAGAGTTCAAGGGGGCTGTCAAAGACCAAACTGAGGAGCCTCCTCACTCCTTTAATACCAGCACACTCTTACTCCACTGGTGTCGAGTGGCCAAACTTGGCCAGTTAGCCCTTGAAAAGAGTGGTTGCGTGAGTGAAGTACCACAGATAGTTTGACAAAGGCTTAAATAAAGAACAAGAGCTAATGTGTTTGGCAGTAAGGCACACAGCTCTACATTTTTCAGTGCATTTGGGATGTCTTGGCTGGGCAATGTGCCCCCTTCTAGTCGGAAAAACACAGTGTTTGGAATTTTGCTGCTGACAGACACAAACATGGCAAACTCACACTTTCTTGCCAAGAGCAGCCTTCAATCCTCCACTAAATTATTAACCAACAGAAAATACTGGCTGTCACCTTGTTTTAGTGGTTGGTGTTTTGAGATGCTCCAGCAGTCTCGTTTTGATTTATAAGATTTGGATTGCTTTTTTTTTTTCTAAACTTCTATATCGAACAAGCAGTTACAGTGGAAGATAATGTCTTGCTCAAGAACGGACTCCACTTGTGTGTGACCCTAAGGTCTCACAGTGGGGTTACTCGGTTACCATGGACTGAGCTTTAATCATGCACTTCTTTGCACTTCTACACAGCAAAGCAACTCCAGAATTGTTTTCACTCTGGTCTTAGTAGTGACCATTCCTGATCTCCTTTCTCTGTCTCACCCTCCCTAACACACTCCCTCCCTCCTTTGTCCTACTTAGCCAGCTACTGCAAAATCACTTATCTTCACCTTGCTTCCTCTGTCTCCTGCTAATACACATTAGCAGCCAGCAGCCATATGTAATAGGGCTGCGCGTGCCCCTGCTGGTATAATGGCTTCTCTGACACTTCTCCCATTAAATTTGGTCAGGCAGCACTGCACAGGAACCCTCTGCACACTCTAAAATATTGTTATATAACTACCATAAACAAGCTGGCCAGTGTCAGTGACTTTGGGAATAGCTGGTAGACTATTTTTGGTTTTCTTTGGTTTGTTGTACTTTTTTTTTTTTTCCCTAGGTTTAATTTCTTATGACGTTTTATTTTTCTCCTCTCCTCTCCTCTCTGACTTTGCTGCCTTTGGCTATAAACCTTTTTACCAACATAATAAGGGATGCATAGCTACATTATAAATCTCATTAGATTACAATGTGACTAAGTGGACATGCCTGCTATATCTAATGGGCCTGTTTGCAATCTTTCATATCTCCACAGCACCACATACAGTAACCAGATAGCATCGGCTGCTCCTTCCTCTGTGTGTGGTGAAACCCAGGCCAAGTCCCAGATAACGTGATCATCAGCGGCATCCTTAACTGTTACTGTGACAAACGAGAGCTCTGATCCCGCCCGATAAGCGACGTATTCATTTGTTTAATTAAAACAGCTTGTCTCATCGTGGCGAGGGGTCATTTTAGAGAATGTTAGAATTAAAGCAGGTAATTAAGTAAAGCTCCAGATAAGAAACCCCACAGAGGTGGCTGCTTCTGCCAGTAGGGAAGGCAAACTTAATCTATCCCCTCTGCAATCCCACAAGGTCGTTCACTTTATTAAAGTCTGATGCCACTACCACTGCCCACCAGTGTGATGAAATATTTTATGTACTTGTTGGGAAGGAGGGGAAAGCGGGAGGAACAAAGGAGGGTGACTAGAGCAGCCAACAAGACAGGGTAAAGTCTATAATACTACTATACAAAATTTAAGGCAATTAAAGACTGCTTGTTATCTTGTCTATGAGAACAGGAGAAGAACTTGTACAGCAACGAGCACCTTGACAAAGATATTTGTTTGGCCAATGGAGTGTGGCGTTAATTATCACAAGCTGATTAAAGGCACCGAGCGGGAATGGATGTCGTTTGTCTTGCCAGCCTTAGACTACGGCAGCCAGCCAGGGTCATTATTTTAGGGGCCTTTCTGGGCTATTTTTAGAATAGGGGCTGGGTTCCCAAATTTTTCCCAGCACACAGATTTGCTTTCTTTTACACTGAGTCAGTATTATAGTGGAATATCATAAGATAACAAGTCAAATTTCCTGTCACAGTGATGAGGATAGAAACGTGATGCTTCTGATTTCGCCACCAGTTGTGCCGTCTCCATGCTAAGAATATAAAAAACTGTTTTCAAGATGAACTAATATAGTTGAGCACTTACACTCAGCCATATACATGCATATTTGTGGATATGAGTTAAAAAAGGTGACACCTCTATTAACCTAGCTAATAAACACTATGGAAAATATTATAATTTGTTCATAAATGTAATAATATAAAATAAACAGCTGATGTTGGCTATTGCATGAGGTGTCTATGGAAGTCAATTTATAAATTCTAGAGATGTTCAGTCCCATTTCATCTCTGCAACATAGTGTATATTGGCTTTTGCATTGCTTAGTGTGGCTACATTGGAAGCACTGCCTGTCCACACAGAGTTGTGTGGTTTAGATGGAGACAGCCCATGGTGGGTGGTCAAGTAAATAGCAACCATTGCTGTAAAGTAAACACAGTGGAATAAATATTTTCCCCTGGAAATATAGTGGAGTGGAAGTATAAAGTACATACAATTGAGATACTGACAAGTTTGAAGTTCAGTACTCAGATAAAGTTACTTTCCACCACTGGGTGCTTGTCTAGGGGAGTTAGTCAGATCAGGAAAGAATATGTTTTGTCTCCATATTTAACAGCTAAACCATCTCTGCTCTGTATTTGTCAGGTCTACAAGTCTGTTATACATCCCCCTCTTGTTCTCTCTTTCTGTCTTTCCTTCTTTCCCCTTCCTACTCACCCATGAACACGCAACCCCCCTACACACACACACACACACACACACACACACACACACACACACACACTAATACAAACCCTCCGCACAAGCCCTCTCAAGGCCAGGAAAACATATATGCCCATTTTCCTATTTGATTGTGTGTCAGCGTGGGGAGGAAGGGGGACAGGTGTGATGCATAAAATGACCCTGCGACTCCATCACGCGCACGACAGCTTTATGGTGAGGAGGTGTTTCAATCACGCTACTGCCCTGGAAGGCATCAATCAATATACACACGCGCACACACGCACACACCAGCACACCATTACATGTTAACACATTCACATCATGATGACAGGAAAAGGGCAGCAGAGCAGGTCTAGTATAAGTGCAAACTTTGCCGCAGGCACAAAATACTAAACTTTACCTGAGATATAGGATTTTATTTAAAGTTTTGACTTGGTTAATTATTGGAGGAGTTCCTGGGGCTGCAAATATTCATAAAACTACATGGAAAGTTGCATTTGCCACAGAGATACACAATAATGTTAGAAAAAGGTAAGCTAAAAATAGACTTTTTGAAAACTACCTTTTACCCTTCCCAGCTCTCGCAATCATCTCAACTGAAAATGTGAACTATGCAGTGTGTAACTTTTTAACATTAAGGTAACAATTATGAAATAACTAGTCTATCATTAGCCTGTCTTAAACCCTGTAATTAGTAGCCTAATTCAGTCCTTTGTCCCTGAGTGGCTTTTCAGTGAACCTGTTTTTAAGTTGACAGCACATTACTGAGTATAGCTTCCAGTGAACAGAACTGTTCTTCCATTGTGCAGGAGAAAGCAGGCCACGGGCCATAACTGCATGACTTGTTTGTATCTGTAAAATCATAAGTGTTGAAAGTTGCTTGCAAACCAAATAACTGTACCAGTGTTTTCCCATAGAAGTGTCTGTATACATGGAAGGTAAGTGCTACATACCCACCGTAGCATGATGGCATGTTACGGTGGGTACGTCTATGAGGACTAATGCTAGCTCATCCTCACTGGAAGACTGCTGACTTGCTCATGGTTCTGGAGGGAGAGTTGGAGATCACCAAAGTCAGTATAAATTATCATCTACCATCTCCATATAAGTCTGGACCAAAGCAGTAGACTTGCCGACATTGCTGTCTCCAGTGCCACGCTGCTAGCATTGCTAAAAGTGTTTAGACAAGACTAATCCACTGTTGGGAACAATTTATTCTCTGTGCCTTTCTGTTGTGGAGAAATATAAAGGTCATGTCCAGCATCAAGAGTTTCAGGGGTTGCCATTAATGTTACTGTATTTCTTTCTTTCCTCTTCAAAAAGCAATCCATTATTAACTAGTTTAGCACAGAAAATTCAAAAACAACAACAACAACGATCAAAGCAACGAGGAGTGAAAGACCAGTTAAATTAGACCAAAAACGCAGTTAACAACATCATTGAGTTAGACGTGTTAGGGCAGGAACTTGACCCACTGTGGAGAAGATGGGTGGGAGTATTAATAGTGTATATGTCTCAAAGGAAAAAGAGACATGTTTGAGTTTTAAACTGAAATTTGTCTTTTGCAGCACAAACATTCTTGTACACACTCTTTCGTTATATAAATCAGTGTTATGTACAGCATTTGAAACAGCACCGTGGTCCAGTGACTAAGGAGACCTTCAGCTGCAAAGCTTCTGTTGTCAGGTGTTCACTTTGCTGTATTGTCCTTGAGCAAGACCATGAATCCCTACAGCCTCGTGGGTGCTTGTCTGCAGGTGACCCTGCACTTTCTCGGTGCAAATGAAAACATTTCTTTCACCTTGGGGCATTTTTACAAAACAAAAGAAAAAGGAGAATAAATGCTCCATCATGACCATTTGTCATTACATTGTTTGAATATTTGGACTTGGTTGAATTGACCCTAACCCTGGATGTTATAAAACTTTCTTTCGTATCTTAGAGCCGCTTATTTCTGACGAGGGGAAGAGCAGAGAATGGTTGTAAAAAGTCAGAGTAGCCTCACTGTGTGGCTGCGGCATCCGCGGGGACACGCCTATACAGCTTCCTTTCCGCCACTGCGATGAAACACAGAGGCCGTTTACGTATTTGTGTGTGCGCGTGTGGTAAAGTGTGAGAGAGAAAGAGATGGAGACAGAGAGGAGGGGTCGGCATCATACATGCATGTGAGTGTGTGTGTTTTTGTGTGTGTTGTGAGGGGTTAAATGAAAGTCAGCGTGCACACATGGGGCATCATAAGCAGACAATGAAAAATGAGAGTGGAGAAGCTGTACAGCTAGTTTCCCTGTGGGAACAGCTACAAGCAGGCGTACGTACCTTTGGTGATAATCGTTTTGTGTGTGTGTGTGTGTGTGTTTCAGTGTCTGTGAGTGTGTGTGAGAAAGCAAAATGAAAACTGGGGAACAAACGTAACAAACGCAAGTTTTAACTTACTGTGTCTGTGTGTGTGGGGGGGGGGATGGGGTGCTATATTCACATTAACCCTTTCACTTCTCAGAGGCACCCATTTGATTAAAGAAGGAACCAATTTCTTGTGAATCTCATCTTCAAAGAGTATCATTTCAGCCTCTGCCCTTGTGCGTTTTTTTTTTATTAAGCCACCACCTTCGATAGGTTCTGTGCTGAAATGAGCCTTGAACTAATATTGTGGTTAAACACACATATTTCAGAGCAGCGCTGTGCTGGTGTGTCCTGAGGAAAGCCCTTATGGTGACTTGAAGTTGTCAGTCACAGATCATGTTTGTCTTTTTGTCTGGCTGCTTCTTGTTTGATTTCCCTCCATGTCTGGAGGAGCAGTTACTGAGGTCAGTGGTTGGCTTCACTGTTTTTTCGTTTATGCTGAAGGACCCATCTTTATGGAATACGTGTATGATAAGGATTGGCTGTTTCCTCGCCCTACACAGAATATGACATTCAATTCTTCTTTTACTTTTGTATCTCTTGCTTGATCTTTATTTTTAACCAACTTTTTTACAGCTTGGCCATACCACAATATGTTATGTTCTTCTGGATCTTTGAAAAAGAAGACACAATACTGGGTTTTGCAGTTGTTGTTTTGAAGGATTTTTTTTTTTGCTCTTTTGCCCTTGAAAGGAAATGAAAGGGAGGCAGACAACAAACTATTTTCCCCCATCTTCTCTCTTAACCTCCTCTCTTACTTCACACATACTGTATAAGCGCAGAGCACCGCAGAGCTTTTTGTCTAATTGAAAGTAGCACATCAGTAGCACATCAACATGACAGCTGTAGTTCTGCGTCAGTGTCTCCACTGGATCTGCGCTGCCACCATATTGCTGTGTGCTCACAAGCGTTTTGACAATTCTCACAGCCCAATATACAGCTGTGTACTGATGTGCACATGTTGGAAGAAAAACAGACTTAGTTGGAGCTGTTACACAGCTGCAGACAGCTGCATTGATCAAAATAAAAATAACTGAGAGAAGTAGTGGGGGGCTCATACACCAGGCACAAAGGTCTCAGAAGTCATTTAGGTTTTTACATCCTATAGGTGGGAACAGTCAATTCACTTATGAGGAATTAGTATCTGTTTCTGTGGAGGATAGAGTAGGTATGCGCGTTCATTTAATTAAATAAAAAGTTTTGTTTGCTTTTCCTAATTACAGCAGCACCTTACTATCATTGCCCTTTTGTGTTTTGTGTGTCAGCATATTTACACAGCTTCAGTGTTTCTTGTAGTGATGTTAATTTGCACCTACAATATGTGCTGGCTTCTAATTAGCATTTACAATCTTTGACCAAATTCACATTTTAAGTCTCGGAGTGGTTAAAACCTTCAGGCCACCGTGTAACGTGTCTTAACATATTCCTCAGTGTGTGTTTTGTGTCATTGTTATCCAACAGAGCAGCACAACATCCTCCACCTTATTTTACTGTGATACTATCTGCATCGTCGACGAGCCGCAATTAGATTACTTGTTATCATGGTAAGGATGTGAAAAACAATCAGCGTTTAGAATTACAATGATCAATCTTTCAAATTAATCCAAACTGACAAAAAAGGTGCAGCTTCTTTTGAAGAGAGGCCAGATCCAGCTGCTCCACCGTTAAGTGAACACAAATAGAGCTGTTCTCAGGACTATGTGGGCGTTTGTTTGACTGACACCTCCTTCATAGTTTAGCACCTGTTACGGAGGAACAATTTACGGCTTTGTGGTTTTGTGTTTTTAAAGAGCAACGTCACATAAAATATGTATGATTTCTGCACTCACCTCTGTAGGTTTACAGGTTCAAGTTTGTTGTACTTCTGATCACACCCACTGTGATGTAGCATTGTACTATAGTACAGCACAAACAGGATTATTAGCCTCAGTTACTATACTATTATACTATACTATACTATACTATACTATAACTATAGTTTCTTATATGGAGTTTTGGTCACATCAGCAAAGACAGCTTCACAAAACTTCAAACTGGAAACAGATTGAATCAATCAAAACTTAGATGGGGGATGGAAAAAATTACATACATAACATTATGCTAAAAATATTAGCAACAAATGTACTTTCTCTGACATATTGTTCATTGCTTTATACATAATGTGTATACCTAAAATGTATGTAATTATCCACCTGCTTCATCTGTAGTAGTTGTGTCATACAGGACAGGCCTCAGTATTATTGTTGCCACTGGTCCAGTCTCATTCCCCCATCCAGCAGCAGTAAGGAATAACATATAACTGTCTAGTTGGTCTGTTCTTATCTCATGTCAGTCCAAACAGCGCTCTCCTGACAAGTGGTATTTGACTCAGTCAGAAACTGACACGCACGGAGAGGGAGAGAGACAGAGAGGATGTAGGAAGAGAAAGAAACAAGAGAGCCGTGAGAGGCAGAAAGCGAGACAGGGCATTCCACAGCACCAGGTTGTGAAACACTGCCAATCTTTTTGTCTGATAGAATAATCAGCATGCCCTCGACAGGAGAGTGAAAATTGCCATTCACGCACAAAAACATGGGATGGATAGTCAATTATTCGCTGGGTTTGTTTTTCTCTCTGTGCCGCCCATTTGCATACTGTTCCTATGAGAAGGTGCTTTTGATGTAGTTAGACAGTTCTGGTCAGTATGATATTATGTGAATGTGTCTTATTAGCGCGCTGTGTGTGCAGACAGGGAAAAGGTCATAATGTTTCTTTGTTCCCATAGCTCTTTTTCCTCAATTAAAGCTAATCACCGGAGCCTAACATTGATCCAGCCTCTCAGCTTTTCTCGTGCCTGAATTCTGATTATCTCTACGAGTGTGTGTACGTTTATATGTATGTAAGTATCATATGTGGGAAAGAGAGAGAGAGAGAACAAGTGCAGCAACGCAAAGACAGGACGAATCATGTTCATACATGCGCCCGTGTGACAATGTGTGTAAATGTAAATGCCATTCTGTGATCTCCCGCACATCGAATGATTTACCTCTCTGGTGTAATGGAGCAATTTCTCTCCTTTTTTTTCTCTATTCCCCATCTCTCATTTTCCTCCTCTTTCAATCTGCAGTAAAATATTCTCCCGTTTAGCTCTGTGACAAGTCATCTGTCACTCAGAACAGCAAGGGAACATGCTCTTCTGATGGACAGGGCCCAATATATGTGTGTGTGTATATGTGTGCAGGTAAGTACGCTGTGAATGATGAGGTCATTATTGTTAATCTGCTGATTGGTAACATCATTAACTGACACCTAACTGGTGATTGCGTTGGTGCAAATACAAAGTTGCAGTAAGCAAGAGATTGACTACTTTCAGGAAGTTGAAGAAATGCTTTCATGAACAGAATATTTATTTTCTGTCAGATTGTGAGCCACGCATATTGACAAGAAATTGACATGTCTTGCGCTATGCTACCCATCCATCCTCTTCCCAATAGCAGTCGGACTCTTTCGTTCTCACTTTCGTGTCTCTATAGAGTTGTTTCTATTTGTTTAGCCTTGCCAGATATTGAATTTTTAAGAATAAACTTTGGGAAGGGAAATGATTTTCTGGAGCCATGTACGGTAGGAAGAGACATTATTCTATTCTCCTGTTCTCTTAAGATTAAATGTTATGATAGAACATCGCAGAGCTATCTGTGACACATTCTGTTCAGATATAATGGCTATAAGTGCTCATCATGTCTTCATTCAGAGCAAAGCAGACAAGCAGAGGTTGCCTGTTCTGTGACACACATTGACTAAAATTCACTCTTAAATGATGTTGCTGCCACGGAGGAAAATATATGTTCTCATACCTTTTGTAAAAACACTTTCATCATAGTTTACTGTTTTGTTAATCTAATAAATGATACTTTGGCATAACGGGTCAATAAAAAGCAGCTTCTCTGCCCAGAAAGCCATTTCATATTTGGCAAACCGTACAGTGGGAACAAGACAGCATATTAGATGGTTTAAATGTGCAGTAGATAAAATGCTATGCTGTGTCATCTATCCATAGTTTGTCTTGTTGTCATGTAGAGTTATATTTTAAAGTACCAGTCTGTAGGATCTAGTGGCATTTAGCAGTATAGTTCCTGATTGCAGCCCCCTCAGCCCAACATGAAAGGTCCTAGCCCATGTTTAATTTGTCCGCCTCAGCTATTGTAGACACATGCAGGTTCAGCATGCTCCATGGAGAAGGACCCACAGTGTCTGTAGATATAAAAGGTTCATTCTAAGGTAACAAAAAACATAATGATCCTGATTATCAGGTGATTATATACTAATGAAAACAATATTATGCACATTATAATCCATTTCTGACATATTCTACCAACCCTAGATCTCACACACTGGACCTTTAAATATGAGGCCGGTGTTATTCAAAATTTTTGCTATTGTCAACAAATCAAATAAAGACCCCAACTAATAGTATGTTAACAAAAAATAATAAAACAGCTGGATGTTGTAGTTTATCGTGATTGGTAGTCAAACAGGAGTAAATAGTGCATTTGGTGGGGACTTTTTTCAGCTGCAGATACATCTGATGCTCTAGTGAGTATTTCTAGTGAGTACTTAAGGCATGTGGGATCGGCTCAAAATAAACTACGGTGCCAGCGTTCATTGTAATGAAGCAACATGTCACCCCGTACAGCAGTGCAGCATATTGATGTGTTTTTAATAGTTTTGGGACAACAATGGAGCTCTATGACACAGAGGAATAAACTGTATCAGGCTTCAGATTGCTGATTTGGGTCTTTTCATGTGATTTATTAAGAACGGTATAGAATATCTCCAGCGTTGTCAGGGTGTTTGTGTTTTTACCCTTCCACATACTGTATGTTTATGGGGTTTATAAAATTTTAGTCTCTTGTCCTGCAGGCGAATGTCATGCCTGGTTTGCTTATTTTTTCTCCTAAACTGGTCATACTTTGTTTTTAAATGAAACTATAAAATACAACTTACTATATCATGGTGTATTTTCATGCTTATTTTCTCTATTTATATCTCTGACGTTCATCAGGTACAGGCTTTTTGAGAGCCGTAAAGCCATGAAGGGCAGTGCAGCTCCGGGTGCTGCAGCCACAGGCTCTCTTCTGTAATAGCCTGTAATTCCTTCTGTCCAGTATAATCACCACCACAGTCTGACAGCACACACACACACGTACAAACACACACATATACTGACACCTATATATACGGTGTGTGAGTGAAAGAGAGTGAGAGGAGAAAGGCTTTCATCCAGGGTCATATTCACATCGAGGAGGTCGCGGTCATTCCTGCAACAGCTGTCCCTCTGTTTGCAGACCTGTGTGTCAGTGCACAGTGTACATTGACCGGGGGCCTCTGCACACCTGTTGAGACTGAAGTTGAGAAGAGAAGACGAAGAAGAAGAATTATTTAGGCAAAGGTCAGGAGAGTTCAGCAGTTACACTAATCCAGGTGTGTGTTTGTCTCCCAGGCTCTGAGGCAACATGTGGTCCTCATCTCCCACATAAGCCACAAGAAAATGTGTGTGTGTGTGTGTGCGTGTGTGTGTTTGGGTGGGAGAGCTGAATGGTACAGGTGCCAGACTTTTCCCCTACAGCCCCGTGGCGGCCGGAGAAGTTAATTGGCAGCATCTGGCTGTCTGAGAGCCCAAGTGCCCCCCTCTCTTTCCACCCCACCCTGTTCCTTCTCCTCCCTCCTTCCCTCCAGCCCTCACCTCCTGTGGGTGCTGCTACCCCTGGCACACACATGGTGACACCAGTCTGGCTGCAAGCTGTGAACGTGGAGTGTGTGTGTGTGTGTGCGCGTGTGTGTGTGTGTGTGTGAATGTGATATACTGGGGAGTATGGAGGCAGACAGGGCAGCCAGGCCCCCAGCTGCCACTGCCGTGCCAAGGGAAATGTGGGCAGACAGGCTGGCATCTTTGTGCCAAGGCCAGCAGGGCCCTCAGGGAGGAAGGGACACAGAGGAGGGATAGATCGAGACGGGAAGGGAGGGGGGCAGAGGGACAGATAGAGATTTTGGATGAGTACAATTTCACTGATCTTGTGACAGACACAACATGGGGTTTGCGTGCTGATCGCGCTACAAGCAACATGTGGTGTGGCGACACCACTGTGGCCTCAGAATTACCTCATGTCTGTCGGGGCATCTACCGACAAATGTATTAATCACGCTGTGATTGTGATTCAGTCTTCTCACTCTTTAATGAGGAAAACAACATTTGCTGTTTACAGCTTGAAACTTTGACATTTGTCATAATTTCTCACATTTTGTAGATTAAAAATTATTCACTTGATAACATATCATTGTAGCTTTAGGAACATGAAAGGTCATCTCGCCTCAGAATGAATATATCCATTCAGCTGTTGAAATACAGTAAACAGGGTACAGTGAGGCCAAAGTACATCCTCATACATGTGGTTCAAGAACTACAGTAGTGTGCATAGCTACAGAAACATAGTATTACGTTTGCATCTTACCTTGAGCACATGGTACGTGGTTTAAGAGGCATTATCACACAAAAAATAATTTGTGCAGATAGAGTACTACAGTAATTTGTTTAGAAATAGAAACAGTAGTTGTCTTATTACTTGTGATATGAGTAGTAGCACAGTAGGAGGAGGTGTACAAATTTGTAAAAAAAAATTGTAAAAAGGTGTAAAATGACTTTTTATAGTCTGATGCAAAGGTTGGAGTCTTGTCCAGCAGAGAAAAGGGTTTAACACAAAGAATATTTGCACAAATAGAGTATTATGTGCTTAATAAATCTATTCATAACATTCATAACCTCCCCAAGTTTTACTTACTAGCTCTCCATCTTAGATCTCTGCTCTGTGAGCCCTAAAGTTCGTACTACAGTCGTGCCACCAGAACATCCCATTCCCCTGCTCGTATCACATGACTCTAAACTCTCCGTCCTCTTTTCCGACGTGCAGCTCAGCACAGCAGTTCACCTCACATTCAAAATGCACTCATGCAACCAAAACACTTCATACACATCTCAGATTCAACTGTTGTAACCAAACACTGACTGAATGTTTGTCTGCCAACAGTAACACACTGAATTTTTTTTGAAGATAGGCTGTAATCGACTCTGTCACTGGAAGTGAAACGCCAATCGTCCCAACAGTTACAAAATGTTCTGCCTTGCCTAGCACAAATCTTTTATAGAGGTCACCAAAGAATGAAAGTAGATGCTCAGTGTGCCCAATTAGAGTGTCTACATTTTTATGTATGTGTATTTTTAATTTCTTTTTAGTTACGTTCTAGCATTGGAATTAGAAGAATGCAAGCTCAGAGTTGATCTGTTCTGGCAGACGTGTCTGGCCTCCCTTCCATTCAGACAGATCTCCAGCTGACCTGGCCTGGGCAAGCATTTATCTAATAAGGGGCGGGTGTGATACTATGACTGGGCAGAGGAGCACGGTCTTATTGTGGCATTTTTCTAAACAATCAAGACGGCTGCTGATGTGAAACTCTTTATGTTGAATCTGTTATCACGTCAGTATTAAAAGAAGTGGACAGTTAAAGTTACGTTAAGCTTTTGTTGATAAGAAAGATGTGTCTGCTGTACTCCCAACGGGATTTGGTAAAGTAAATGTATCTAATACGCCACGCTACAGGTTTTTTGTTGCTTTGATTGGTTGTAGGTTGTAACCATTTTGGACTATGCTCATTGATAACACAACTGAAAATGAACAGAGATTCTGGCAATGTCAGGCTTATTATGTTCATGTACATTTAAGAGTTTTGACAGTTGTGCTGTATGTAAACAAAGCAAAGTTTTGGTGGCGGTTGAGTTTGACTGAGTGAGAAAACAGTTTATGATATTGAAAGATGTGGTGATTGAATGCATTTTGTGTGAAAGCAGCAAAAATTAATCTAGAGTTTAGTTCACCTTGGCTTCTGTTGTATGACTATGTGAGTGAACTCAATGTGTGAGTGTAGAGAAATGTGAACTCTAAGTCAGGTGCAGTTGTTTTTTATATATATTTTTATTCATTTTTCCTATAAAAATAAATATTTGCTGTAGAAAGGGGTGAAACCTTTGAACATATGCCCAACCGCCTGTGAATGAGTCGAGGAATTCTGAAGCCTCTAAGTATTTCTGTTCTTTATTTGTTTCTTGCTACCTGCCCACTTTACGTATCATGTTGCTCTCTTTACGTTGATCTAATCTACATATTATAGAGATTTTTGCTAACTCATTTGTTAACATCTATTGCAAAAAGGTCGGGACAACATCCACTGTCCATATTTCTCAGGTTGTCAGTTATTTTATACTTTACCGTGTTTTCTGCTGTTATAAACAAGCTTTATGAACCACAGCTACACAAATGAATATAGATGTTTTTAGATATTGTCAGAAGTTTAAAATACAATAACAATTTTGAAATTAATTTAGTTCAGTACAGAAATGTATGGTATCATAATAACATGATAGGACCCTTGTGATATGTGAAGTTATTGCTTTTTTTTTTTTTTTTTATAAACCTAAGTGGGGCAAATTAACCATTATTGCAAAATCAGCAACACTGATTGTGACTCAAGGATGTATTTATAATTTATTTTGCCCGCCATTGCATTATTCAATGCCGTTGGTTATTTTCCACAACAGCAAGTCATTCTGATCAGTGTAATTGACTGCAGGAGGTGAGCTCATCTCTATGTGGAATTTAATAAAAAGTGATTTCAGAATGTGTCATGTGTGTTGCGTTGCCCTCCACTGAGTAAATTTCCAGAGTGAATGATCTCATCACTCTGTGTGACCTTATTCTTCCTCAAACACACACACACACACACACACACACACACACACACAATGAGAATACAGGAGTGGTGATGCCATGTTTGATCTTAGATCACTTGTCCTACTGTTACTAGCTTGACTCATTGTGCCAGTCAGATACAGTGAGATCAGTTGTATAGACAGTTATGACTGTATTTGCTAAAACAAGTCATGTAGTAGTATAATTATAACAGTATACTACTATATATATATATATATATATATATATATATATATATATATATATATATATATATATATATATATATATATATATATATATATATATATATATATATAGCTAGAATATAGTGCAGTGGCTGCAGTGTTTCAGACTGAAAGAAAAAGTGAAAGCATGAAATGGGAGGAAAAACAAAAGAAAGAAGAGTCAGTGGGCTTGGTCAGGCCTGATGATTCCCTGTGCTGTGCCATAGAGAACATCACTAATGGACTAATGGACTGGACAAATAGAGTTACATGTACTGTATGATCACATGATCACTTCCCCACTGTGCCAAACATATGCACATCATATACCTTGGTAGTGGTGTGTGTGTGCGTGTGTATCTGTTGTCTTTGTCTGTGCAAGTGTCTGGTCTCTTGGAACATTATTATTATGACTTTGTCTGGCGCCGGTCTGTCTGTACGGTCCACGCTCATAGACACACACACACACAGATAATGTGATGGGAGTATAATGTTGCACTCTGGGAAATGCTGCATCACACAATTATAGACGGATGGTCTCTTCTCTCTCCTCTTAAACACACACACTCAAGCCCACTCCTCCCACTGGCTTACACACCACCACCACCACCCACCAGGGGCTTAACGCTGACATCATCATTTTATTATTTGTGTGTGTGTGTGTGTGTGCATGTCTAATTTTTTCATTATGGTTGCTTGTGTGTATTTTGTCCGTACCCCCCATTATTCTAGACGAATGTGCACCTGCCCTGTTGCCCCATAGGGGACCAGTGGCGCCACAGTGGCGAGGGCACAGTGATCATCTGCTTTCTGCTAATTGCCCTGCTGCCCCACAAGACGCGGGGGAGCTAGCTACTTGCAGGCGCAGCGTGCTCAATCTAGCTGAGACCCCTCTGGGATATATATGGGGTCCCTTTTTTTTACCGCAATGGAGGAGTGATTTGGAAAAAGCTTACAGTATGGTCCAAGAAGCAGCGTATCTGAGAGATGGCACTGTCAGTGTGCCTTGCTCTCTCTCTTGGTCTATACAGTAATATATCTTGTCCATCTAACTATGAAGTTATAGATATCATATAGCCTATAATTGTCAGATAAATATGTGTGTTTGTAATTTATTCTCCTCTTACAACCAAGCTGCATAATTTGGCTGGCGATTTTCCCCTCAAGAGTCACATTTCTGTTTGTGTAGTGTGCTACTTGTTGCAAAGACACATCTCACAGAGCACAGCGGTCATTGTGCGCTGCAATGTTACAGTTGAATTTTTTAAAAAAGTCGAGCCTCTTTCTATCTTTCTCTCTCTCTCTCTCTCTCTCTACTTTTACCTCTCAACAGGTCACCTCTCACTCCAAGGTGTGGCCCTCTACTGGTCCATCCAGGCACTTTCACACTGCTCAGTAGTGAATTTCTCACATTGATAACAACCTGTAGATTTAATTTTAAGTTTGTTTTATTTGTCTGCGCATATAAGAATATAAGCATTTTCTAAATTACTGAAACATATTGTGCAGTTGTGATTAAAACACCCAGAAGAGCTTCTTAAATCAGATTCCCAACAAATATTAAGATGACAAATAAAGACTGCTTTGGGGACTTATTGATGAAAGAAAGAATGAAATGAAATAATAAACTTTATATTTTTTCTTCATTGCCACTACCTCAGGGTACATGAGTTAGAATAGCTACTGTAAATCCTCCTGTGTTTTCATCTCTGGGTGCCACCTCAGGGGGGGTAACCTTATCCCCTGTAAATGTATGGGTGGAACAGATTAGATAGGTTTGAGAATAGCTATGATGGCCACACAGTAATATCTGCATTGCAGACATTTACATGATAATAATTTGGTCACCCTGACGGTGGTTGCAACAATAGGGTGTGTTTCCATTTCTAGATCATCAACGTGACAAATAACAGAAGGGTGCGGGTCAGAGGCAAAGAGTCCTGAGAGTATTTCCGTGACAATTAAATATCTATTTTTAAAATAGTTTAAAAAATAAAATCACGGGCACGAGGTATAAGGTGTGTTTTCATCTAGACAGTAAATTAGACTGAGAGGTAGAGGACGATGTGGTGAGAGGGTGACATGAAAAATGTGTTTTTACACACAAGGACAGACAAACACACAGACCAACAGACATACACAGATAATAACAAAAACAGCCACACACAGCCACTCCCTCTGTATTAAACATATCAGCAGAACAAACTGGGTTACTCCTATAAACAGCAAACGTGTTTTATTTAGATGAGACTGAGATTTATGGCTGCTTTCAGCATTTTATGGAAATAACTTCACGTTTTATGTCCGCTGCATAATCTTAACTCAGGTGAAGCGCTGTGATTGTGATCTGATATTGACCAACTTGATACGGCCAACACCTTGAATTATATTTAAATCTAGAAGCTGCCAAACCTGGGATTAGTTCTCTAGATTAGGCAGTAAACAACATATATATGTGAATATCAGAGCAAACACTGAAAAGTTGAGATGTAATAGCTTTTCTACAATGCCTCTGACAGTAAGTGGTTTAACAGGCCACCTGATGAGAGTTCACCTTCTGGGTGTTTGGTGCAGCCATCAGGTGAGAGTGTCTTATTCTGTCATGTTTCAGCCTCATCAGAGGGCTGTTTCTGACCTGAGAAGGCTGTAAACTGCCTGTTGTCTCCACGGGTGCGCGACTCTCAGTTCTCTTGTTATAGGAAAGTACGTAATTCACAAGTGCAATTTCTTCCTGCAAAACCTCACTACTGCCAGCCACAAGACCCTACCAGTAGCATTAATCCCGGCTATTTCACATCATCAGCTGTGGTTGTAATGTGTGTCTTCTTGACTTTATGCTTGCACACACACACACACACACTGCTGTGGAAAGTTACGATCAACCTCTAAAAATGAAGTCTCTCCTCAGCACTGTCACACTTGTGAGAGGCCACATCAGAATCCATGACTACCCTCTGCTTCTTCACCGGTCGTTTAAGTCAGTCCCCATCGAAGGACACGTTCTCGTAAAGCCTCAGTCTAATAAATATACTGTACCGCCACATACAATATACAGCAAGCACACCAAATTACAAAGCAAGCACAGGTTGCCTAGTAACAGTGTCTTCAGAAAGCTTTGTTGTAACTTGATTTGCATCCAAAAAAGATAGATGGATGCCTCAAGAATATATATCCCATCATGTTTGCACACACAGGCACACACACTCATGTACTCACTTCCCCACACATGAATATACATAGCCACACGTTTGACACTTCTCAGATGATTCGGAAGCTGTTTTCTGCTTGACTTGGTATGCAAAACAAGAACACGAGGCCGTGTTTTTAAAACAATGAGCCTATCTAACATCTGGCATCATTTTAGAGTGCCAGGAAATATTGCCTATTCAATTATTGGCATACTAACACAGAGGGAGTAAAGAAATATGTCATTCAATGTGAAATGTTTGGCAAACGGACTAACTATATGCCTTAAATGAGCTGGTGGGGTGCCGTGGAGCTTGACAGCTGTACGGGCATGTTGGAAGACGTTTAACCTTCATAACAGTTGACAGCATGAACGTTTGACAAGCTGAAAGAGACAACAGTGAGATAGAAAATAAAATGGGAGTGGATGAGTGTGTGCGTCCAGGCCTCGTGAGTTTTGTCCTGTATGTTTTTGCCTTTGTCTGAGAGAGTGCTCGGAGCAGCAGTGATTGGCGTGTCCTCTACGCTTGATTGATTTGAAAATATAGACAAGATGTCGCCCGTATGAAAACTACCAATTTATAAGCCTTCATCTCGAAACTTCAGAGAGACGTCGCTGCCATCAAAATCAGAGCGGGAGTTTGTAGCTACCAATGGTTCAGAAGTAGAAAAGCCTCAGCAAGCAAAGTGACACCTCGCTAAAGGCTGCCTGCTAGCTCTATGAAACCTTCTCCCTTTTCATTCTCCCCTTGTCTCTTTTTTCATCCCTTTCTTCTGACTTTGTCTCTTTACTTGTCTCTTTCTTTATTTGTCACCCTTTGTCTAGTGTTGCAGTCTCTCTGTTTCTTTTTGCTCTGCGTCTTTCTCTTTATTCTGTAAAGCTGTGATGAGACGCTCTGGCAGTTAACTTGTCCCACAGCTCGCTGTCAAAGGAATGACCTTGATGTTGCTCACATACAGTTTGAGTTTGCTGCTTCGTTTCAGTCTGTGTCTCTTTGCATATTCCTGTTTGTGTATGTGTGTGTGTGTGTGTGTGTGTGTGTGTGTGTGTGTGTGTGTGTGTGTGTGTTTTTCTGTGTCTCTGTAATCACTGAATTGTAAAACCATGTGTGAGTGCGTTATCATCCAGGGGAAGCTTCTCCATTTTTTCCCTTATCCCACGCAGTGATAATTCTGTTTGGGAACGACGGCACTGTACCACGTCAAGAGATGGGCAGGGGAGAGGCACAGGGAGGTACCATTTAGATAAAACAAATTGCCGGCTGCCGAGCAGGAGCTGCCACAGCCTAGGAGAAGAAGAAAAAAACCAAAGGGACTGTGTGCATTAGTGTGCATGTGCTGAAGATTTTCTGCATTTTTATATTTGTGTGCGTGACTGTGGTACCTAAAGCAGGTACAGCCTCTTCCTTTAGGCCTTCCAGACAGTCTTATTTCCATAAGAAGTCACAGAGCTATTTTCTCTTGGCCTATAACTATAATGCTGCGATGGGACAAGCAGCAGTAATTAAAATCAATAGCCAGGACTTTTCCAGTCTCCGGCAAGGTCACACGCTGCCCAGTAGAGAGAAAGAAAAGGAGAAACAGAGATGTGGGATTGCATGGATGGGCAGAGCCAAACAGGGAAATATGTAAAGAGGTGAGGTGTCATCTTATTTTAATTAACCTGCACCTTGGAGGGCTGGCACCACAGTAATGCACCAGTGTGTACGTGTGTGTGTGTGTGGGTTTGGTTGTGTGTAAATGCATCTGTCACATGGAGGTTTATTTTGTCCTTGCCGGTCACTTTTATTCACAGAATGCTGTACTTCAAATCCATGCGGTCTATGCAGAGGAATAATAGATTAAGCATTTTTCTTGTTTTTTTTTTTTTTGTTTTTTTTTTTTTTGTCTTTCTTTGTCCAGCTTCACAGTCTATAAAACAAGGCTGGTAAGCTGGCTCCAGTGGGAAGGCTGGGTGTGGTATAGCTAGCCACTGGCTGCATTAGTATTCTGCTGAGATAGCCACATGCAGATACATTCCCCTTTCTCCTCCTCTGAAGGAATAATCAGCCTTGCCTTTCTCTCCCTTCTTCCCCTCTGTCTGAGAGAGGCCGAGTGATTTAGCTTTTTGTTTTACTAGCTACCTGCAGGGACATCTTCTAGTATTTGAAAATGCATGCAAGTGTGGTCACTATGCATTTCTATGCAAGTCTGTCGCCAAACCAGATGTATTAGATGTCTGAGCAAACACATAAAACTCTCATGTGTCTCCTTCCTGTCCTCCCTTTTCAGAGGTGAGTCACAGAGAGAGAAGTTCACTCCATCAGAGTTAGCGCATTATCAGTTCCTGTTCCTATCACAGCCCAGATAGCATCTTCATCTGATCTGTTGCCAGAGACGCTAGCTCAGTAGCCAGTCACGCCATCACACAGCTGCTACGCTGCTAGCCGCCACCCCTTCCCATATATCTCCGTATCAGGCCCAGATCTGCCATCACCCTGCTCTCTTATCTTCTCCTTATCTCCTTATTCCACCTTCTTTTCTGCTCCCAACATCCAAAACCCACCAGTCACTCGTTGTCCTCATCTTCCTCTTCTTCCTTTTATCCTCCTCCCTCAGAGCGTCTGCCAGAGCTCCTATGGCAGCGCCGTTGTTCCCCAAGTTTGGTCTTATTCACGTAAACTGTCAAGGCAGAGTCAGTGAGTGACAGGACAAGACAGGAGAGATTTGGAGAAAGAAGGGGAAAAGGAAAGATGGAGAAAGAGAGGCAAATACAATCACTCGCATGCATACAACATCCTCCTGATGTGTCTCATTGGTAAGGGCTAAATGAGGAAAGAGAGGAAGACAAAGATAGACAGGCGAAGAGTGCGAAAAGAAAACATGTCGAGTAAGCAGCGAAGTTCTGTAGACTGCAGCAGTACTGTCCCGTGCCCCATCGATCGACCACTAGGTGCATGGATCAGTCAGCTTTATTTCAGCCTGGGCCAAGCAGGCAACATACAACACGCAATTCAGCAAAGTACACAACCACAGCGTACAACAAAGAAAGCATAAAAGACACAACACTAAACACACAGCACATTACAAACACCACAAAACAAGAAATATGATATACATATTCATATATACATATATATATGATACAGAGATTAGATGCTTACCCTTCCCTCGTTCTATGTAATTGTTTCTAAATTGCTCACTACAACCTGAGGAAACAGTTTTTATACTTTTCACTTAGAGCGCAATTCTAAATTACACATAATGCAAAACACCACAGACAGTGCAATGGCGTCATCGACGTCATAAAATCTCTTGTGTTCACTTGGAAATTGGTGCCTTTTTAAAATGCAAACCTAAAAACTACTAAAAATACTCACAGGCACAAACTGTGATTCCAAATTCTCCAGTCGCTTTATAAACTGGGGTTTAATGTGAGCTGTCCTGTTTTTGGGAGATGAATGTGTGGAAAGCTACGAGGAAGAAAAGAACAAGGACAGAAAATGAATGACATACAAGTCAGTTTGGTCAACCGTGATGCCGGAACATCACCAGTGTTTTCCCTTTCATTCTTCATTTTGTGTGAGTGATCTTGTCTGCTGTTTTATCATTCGGCGCGTGACATTTTTGTTGCTTACTTACAGCGGCTGTGCCTTTTAGTTTTGATGGAAAACAGACATTATTTTCAGATTTGCCTGAAAGAAGTTGAATAAGATGCTAAACAACCTTGAGTTCTGAAAGAGAGTGATATTTAAGATCTGAAGTAGTTAAGTCAATTTGCCTTTAATTTATCAAGTTAGTTGACAATTTATCACTCTTTGTAATTTAATTTCATTGTTGTTCACATTCATTTTCTTTCTAAATCTATCAGTTATATTTTGTCATGTTTGTGCTTCCTGAGTTTGCCCTCAGTAATAAATAGCGGTTGTGGTGTTTATATGACAAATGATGAATAACAAAGTGTTGATTAATGATCAGAAATTGTTGTTTGTCTTAAATCAACAAAAAAATCATCAGTTTTACGTGTTGGTTTGTTTTAACATTAACCTCTCATAAGTTCAGAACCTCTCAGACTTCCCAAACAGCCAGAGTGCCAGGTGATTTCTCCTTTCTTCCCTCAGTGCTTGTATTCCTTTGCCAGCTGAACTCAACATCTCTGGAAGATGACAAACTGACAAGTTGATGCAACTTCTGCGTTATGATTTCTCAACTCTCTCTGTGTATAACTCACGACTCACTGTTTCCTTGTCTATCTTCACACTCTCTGCACTTTTTTCCTTCTCTTGCACAATTGTTGTGTTCTCATTGTCCTCATAAGATCACCTGATGCAGTTCTAACCTGTCTGGACCTCACAGCCTTAAATTAAAACATGTGTCCTGTAAATGACCTCTCTAATTTGTTTGTCTTTTGCTGTTGCAGGCAGAGGCTTCCAGCCAAAAATGTGTACTACTACCGCTGCCCTGACCACCGACGCAACTATGTCATGTCCTTTGCCTTCTGTTTTGACCGAGAGGATGACGTATACCAGTTTGCTTACTGCTACCCCTACACCTACTCCAGACTGCAGCACTACCTGGCCAGCCTGGAGCGCAGGAACCTGCCCTACCTGCAGAGGGAGCAACTAGGACTCAGTGTGGTGAGTTAGGAGGTGGCGCTTTGAGAGCTTCAAGAGCTTTTGAAGAGAGGTGGAGAATAAAGTGTGTGTGGTAGTGGAGCAGAGAAGTCGAATGGCGGTGAAGATTAGGGATGGAAGGGTTGTAAAGGTGTAGCGTGGGTGTGCATTCAGAATAAGGAGACTCAGATTGGTAACTTAGGTGTGCCTGCTGGTCATAACTTCAGCCTCTCATGTTATTATTAGGATTGTTGCACTCTGAGATGACGGACTGTAAGCCTCTGGGTGTGTGTGTGTGTGTGTGTGTGTGTGTGTGTGTGTGTGTGTGTGTGTGTGTGTGTGCTTGTGTGTGTAAATGACTCTGTGTGTAATCAGCAGAGCTCTCACCTCGGCAGTAGGAGCTAGTGTATCATACACGCTGCCTCCAGTCTTGTCTGCTCTTATCAAATAATTGTAGGAAAAAACTCATTAGAAATGCTTGAGAGATTACGACTTTTTCTTCTGTCCTCAAACATTTGTCAGAGGAAAGCTTGCTGCAAGGGGAGCACCATGAAAGTACAGGTATTTGTAAGGAGCACCTGACCATAAAATACAGAAAATTTAGAAACCATGGCATGAAACAGCTCATGGCACAGTTAAAAAAACAAGAGTAATGCCTCTATAAATAAAAGTTCTGGTGGCACAGTAATAATGACAACATAGGATTTCAGATTCAAATTGTGTTTTTTCTAAAGCTGCAAATTCAATACTGAGAAGAAGAGAAATCAGATGCAGATTCTCCATCCATCCATCCATCCATCCATCCATCCATCCATCCAAAGGATTATGGCTTGTATCGTGAGTGATCTACAGAGTTTGGTGTATCGATCCCTGGGGTTGTAAGCAGGACAATAGTCATTTACTATCAGCACTCGCAGTCCTTTTCTCACTGCTGTTGTTAATTCCTTATACGACTGTTGTCAATAGAAAGTGAAATGAATAAAAAATCAGCATGGAAAACATCACCGCATAGTAAAATATAAAATGGATCCATGGTTCAAAGACCAGGAAGTTAAGGTTCAGTGTGTCTCACTAATCTTCTCTCTCCATCTGTACTACGGCTGTGTTGTGTATAACACAGTGTAAATACTAAGCTTTACAATTCTGCCTGTGCGACTCACTACTTTTGCTTTATTTTTAAGCCACATCATTTGTCTGAGCAAGACAGAGGGGAACAGAGAGGACAGACTCGCTCGGTTTGGCTCAAAGAGTCAGTATTAGTATTCATAGTCATAGAGAGGTTTTATGGCCGTATTTTTCTCTTTATGTTCTCTGGGCCTGGGTGGCAGACAGCCTAGCCCCAACCCTCTCATATCTCTTTCTCTGTCTGCTCCCTCTCTTGCTGTCACCGTCTCCCCCCTCTCTATCTCATGCGCATACGCAACTCCAGGCACACACACACACACATACACAGAGGTCAGAGGGGAAGGGATAAGAAGGGACGAGAAGAGCTTTCTGGCTGCATCAAAGTTTAAAGAAGGATTGCTGCCGTTTCAAAGAGTCTTTGCAGGGACACCACAATAGCTTTAACCTTCTAATGGGTACAGTTATCTCATAAGGATGGAAATAAGAGCCAGGGCCATTTGCACTGGCATTCTTCTATCTTGCTGACTAATTTGTTTTCTGTAATTTATTCCTCTGAACAAAATCTCTGCCATCCAGCCTGCACTGGTAGACTCAGATACTATAAAAAAGGTTGACTCTTTTAATTTTTACCTCCAGTTCTCTCCATCTTTAAGAATGCGATAGTGTTTACTGATTTATAAGTCAGGCATTTTTTATTATCTTACTCAAACCAAGATTCACTAAAGCAGAGGGAATTGGATTTAATGTGTAAATTTCGAGATTGAATTCACTTCAGCTATGTTGCATTGTAAGAAGTCGCTTAAATTGAGATAGGAAGATAGAGGAACAGAAACAGGGAGAGAGATGTAACAGTTCTGGGATGAATGAAAAGGGCAAGCCACGAGGATCTGAATATAATTTTCAGATCAGCCTCTCAATTCTCAAATCTTTCACTTACACTCAAACTGCCAATTAAGACTTTACAATAAGAGTGAAATTCATCTGTCCAAGGTTTTCATGTCTACATATCACAGTGGGTAGATGGTAGATTAGATGGAATATCAGGATGGGGATGCACAGCTATTGGTCCCAGTAAAGCCTGAACCCCACCTAGATTGTCCACCATTAAAGTGTGTCTAGCCCTGAGAATCTGCATGAACAATAACATCCTTCCCTTGGTCCCTTTTTTACAACAATACTAAGCACTGTGTTTGGTTCCTGCCTTAATTTTGAAATGCATATTAGCAAGGTCGTCCAATCTTGTTTTTATCATCAAAGGAATACTGACAAAATCTGTTCATTTCTTAGCTGACTCCATCGTACATGCTTTCATTTCCTCATGTGTAGATTACAGTATTGGCTGTCTTGACATAAATCAGAAAACAATTCAGAGACTCCACACTTGATACTAGCAAAAACCAATAAAAGAGAAACGTTACTTCACTTACAATGCAATTATAATACAATGTATTTACATGGTCTACCAATTCAAAGATTTTACTTTAAGATTTACTAATTAACTTTAAAGAGCTTTATGGCATAGACCCACACTGTAGTATATCTCTGAATTACTGTGCCTGCATGTAGTCTGAGGTCCTCAGGCAAGAACCTGTTGGCTGTTCCCATGTCAATGTGACTAAAGACGACTAAGCGTTTTCTGTTAGGGCATCTCAACTCTGCAATGACCTGCCTGACGATCTCAGATTTGCAAAGTTAGTATCCTTTTTAAAATCACTTCCTAAAGGAATCATTTGACATTTTAGGAAATATGCTTGTTTTTTGCTGGCAGAGAGTTAAATTAGAAGACACCACTCCCAAATCTGTCTGTTAAATATAAGGCTACCAACAGCCAGACTGGAAACAGGGGGGAAGCTAGCCTGGCTCAGTCCACTGGTTACAAAATCCACCTACCACTACCTCTAAGGCAAACTAATTAACCCTTTGTGTCTCGTTTGTTACAAAAAGAACAATATATATTTTACAAGGGGTTACATATTTTACAAGCAACTGCTCCCAGCCAAGAAATAGTCCAGCACAACTATTTCTTGGCTGGGAGCAGTTGCAAGGCAGTGGAGACACCAGGAAGTTACTGCTCCCAGCAATAAGATATAGTCTGGCACATAAACCCCAGTAAAATGGCAAATTGACGACTTTGTGCAGGTTAAACAAACAAGATATACTACATGATATGTATTAACCTGTAGAGGTTCTAGTAGGAGGATTTGATTACCTTTGGAAAGAGCCGGGCTAGTTGTTTCCAATCTTTGTCCTAAGCTAAGCTAACTGGCTGCTGGCTGCAGGTTCATATTTAACAAATTCATGAAAAGGCTTTTTATAACATTATTTAATTTTAATTTGGTTATTTTTTGTCATGTGTGTATTTATGTGTGTATGCAGATTGTTAAGTGTGTCATACATATGTAAAAATTTATGTTTGCATGTGTGAATTGATTATTTTGGTTGTTAGCTACCCACAACGCCTAAACACACAGGTCCTTCAAATGAATATATACACTTGTACGTACTGTAGATGTACTGTACAAAACATCACCCACAAAGTCAAATACCAGAAAAATTTCTCTTATTCCCCAGAGGAGAGGGGTTTGAATTCCTGCTCTGCTGGGTTCATGGCCCTGCGTCTGTTCCTCTGGTCCCTGTCTGTCTGAACATTTTCTTTTGTAGACTATCCTGACAGTATCTGAGTAAACCTCTCTCTCTTTCTTCCCCTGAGGCGTCCATGTCCACAGAGACACAGAGAAAGAGACAACATGCGTTTACCCTGCTACAATACTAACAAGCCTCCTGGAGAAGATGCCTACTTCTTCCTTCTTTAAAACAATTTCCCCACTTCTTGTATGGTCTTCATGTGTCCCCCGGCCATCTGGATATGAAAGTGCCTTATTTGCTCACCTTGCCTGTTGACAAAGCGTTTTTATTTTTTCTCACCAGTAGACAGTGTCTGCCCGGGAGTTGCAGAGGCAGCAGTTTGAGTTTTCCTTCTCCCGGCCCTGCTGGGGAGGGTGGGGCTATGACACTATTAGTCACCTCTGACACAGCACAGCCTCTGCCTGTAGACCAGATGGAAGGAAAGTGTAAATGAAAGACCTCAGGGTGGTAGAGTGGACTGGCCATTGACCAGCCTTAAGGTTGTCTGAGAGCTAGTTTGCATGCGACCTGAATCCTTGTTTGCTATTATGCTGTGATTCACATCAAGTAAAACTATTGATCTCAGAATCACAGTGCAGGGATGTCACATCCACTCAGTTCTTTTTTTATTTCTGAAATCTCACAAATCAAAGCAAGATTATGATAGATGGCTTGTGTTGTGCTGAAGAGAGGCAGCGGTCACTGTCAGCTGCAGTGACTTAACATTACTTAGGCTGTTGTGATTGAATTTTAGACCTAATCCTGTCTGCTATCAGTGTTCAGGTACCATGTCTGGGTGTCTGCACAGTAGGAGTGGAGTCTCGGAGAACAGGGTTTTTTTTTTTCGTGTCTGGAGCAAGAGGAGGGGAGTGGAGTGGGCACTGCAGCTATATCTGCCTGGCTGCCTCTCTCTCCCCTTATCTCTGTGTTTGTACACTGTGTGCCAAGATCCAATCAATAGCCACTCCAGCCGTGGAGAGAGGAGAAGGTCAGCAGCCACACTGGAGGAGCCGCGCTCGACAAACTGATGGAAACACGGAAAACATAGGAAACACACCACAGGCAAAGCACATTTCTTCTCTCGTGTAAAGAGAGATTCATGTGATTTCTGTCTTTCAAGGACTTGCAACACTGTTAAACATTCCTAACTTTGTTGGGAGTCAATTTAGGCTTGAAACTTTAATATTAATATATTAGAGGATAGTTTAAAAGCAGCGTTGCAAGTCCTTGGGAAGACAGGAATCACAATTATAGTCATGGGCCTGGACAAGAAGAATGGTTATGACATGAGTCTTTCATCATCACTTTTTGTATTTCATCAGTTTTGACTTTGTATCACAGCCTCACAGCCTAGATTGATATAAATATATGATAAATAATAACTGAGCTGTCTAACAGTGAATTTTCACTTCTGTGTGGAACCATCCATATCTTCTCAGCGAAGGTTTTCCACATCCATACATTGTCATCAAGTAATGTAACAGCATCCATTGTGACCAAGTGCCAGTTTTAATTACAGTTACTAATTAATGCCAACTTTCTGTGAAAGCGGACTCTGAGAGCCGCGTTCTTGACACTGGAGCTATTCTGTGAATGGCTGTGTGATTGGTTTGTAATGAAGAGAGCCCTCCAACTACTGACTGCCTCTTTCAAAGGCCAACACCTGAATAGCCAATCAGCACTTTATCATGTGGATGAGGTGATACTGCAAAGTGAAAACCACATAAGAGATGTGAACATCCACTTTGTATTTTAGTAGTGAAAGAAGAGTCCGGACTGGTTTGGTGTGTTTGCTGGTAAGACCGAAACTGATCCAATCATACAGTTTATATGGAAACAGAAAATACTGCATTCTCTACTGTTTCAATCTCTTTAACTACAGTGCCACAGATGGGGCAGGCGATTAGAAATGCGCGCCATATATTCCCCCAAACATCGATAGTTTTGTAGCTTTGTTAGCATATATTTAAGACGAACACAAGCACTTCACCAGTCAAGCAAGCTGGCACCACTCAAGTAAGTAAACTACTTTCCCCAAGCTGAGAAGTAAACAGCTCAAGATAACAGTTTTTTTTTTCCTTTAGTGACAGACTGTTCACGAATGCATTAGCTGTGGCCTAAATATCAAACAGGAAAAAAACATATTTTAAAAAGGAAAATGCAAAAGAAAAAGACAACTTAAAGAATGCAGCTGTATGAGTGTGAATCTGAATTTCACTCCATACTTTTTTACTTCCCCAACTAAGTTCTAATGAAGTTTTCCTTTGTGTTTTTGTCTTCCGTTTGTTGTTGACTTTATGGGTCCTTGCATTACCTCTTTGCCACTTCTTTTCCCCTGTTTTTGCATTTGTCATAATTTACTCTCCGTTGGCCTCAGGAAGTTTTGTATTTTCCTTGGCAGCAGCTAACAGGTATGTGAATGAAAGAGCTAGACTCTTTATCGTCTAATAATATGTTAATCACTGCCTACAGCATCTCAGCGTCAGAACTCTGAGGAAAATTCCTCAAAGATGGAAAGGTCATCATTGTATCATTGCAGGTTTCTTGGCAACAATTCTTGTTTTTATACTGCTTTGTCTTCCACTTCATTAGTGACTGACCCTTATTCTATCAAACACTTCTTACCAACATGGCAGTATCTGTTGTCCAGCACAAGTATCTGAAAGAAAGACTGAGCAGTGACTGTCCTCTGGCCCCAGACAGTTGACTAAGAAGTCTGGTCCCCCAGGAGCAGAAGATAAGCAGGTTTATGATCTATGTCCTTATGTTATAGTTCTGTATGGCCTCTTATCTTTAACCAATGGTTCCCAAAGGAAACTCGATGCTTTATTAGGCATCCCTACCCATGCATCTCTCCCATCTCTCTGGTGATCAAGAACGTGGTAATGAGGGAGAGGTGGTGGGTGAGTGCTTTCGACATGGTTGTTGCTGCAGATATGGTGTCTGTGCAGGTGCTGTGTTTACCTTTACAGTTTTACACAGTGCAAACAACTTTGTGTGGACAAAATATGGGAGATAAATAGATTAAAGTATCACAGGCGAAGCTCTTGGAATTTGATGGTGTGATGTTCACACAGCGCTGACCCCTTGTTGATCCTCATTATAATGTTGGCACAAAAACACACAGATTTTGGGTTACCCAGACAGAGATAATATTTATTTTGGAAATTGGAACTTATTCACACCTTAATGGCTTGGTGCTTTGTGTCTTTTTCTCTCTCCCTCTGTCTCTCTCATTCTCTTGTCTCTCCCATGTTTCAGTGAATAGGAATTAAGATAATGAAAAGTTCTTTGAAATGGCTAATGTCTACGAGGCTACAGTGCTGTGAACCGGAGTTTTGTGAATAGTTGAGGACCTGGTTTATGAAATTAAGGAGAAAGAAGAATGTAATATCAAACTGAGGCTGTGCAGCAGTCAGCAGTCACATCTCTCTCTCTTTTTGCTTGCTCTTCGTCTTGTTGTGTCTCCCACCTCTTTGGCTTCAGAGGCAAATCTATTCCCATCCTCGCAGCTGCATTACAGCCGTCTATCTGCCCTCCTCTGCCAATGGATATTTACTCTGCCGGCTTCCTAGATGACGCTCAGGATGGAGCACTGAGCAGGGAGCACTCACTCTGTCTCATTTGGGTGTCAGGACTCAGTTCCCCAGGGGGACACAAAGAGGGAACAAAACAGATAGAATTCAAGGCTTTTAATAAATCAGAATACACCTTTCTGACAGTGTAATTGCTTTTCATTGCCCGGCCCAAATTTACTAGCAAGCAGGAAAAAGAAGGCAAAGAGGGGAGACAACAAGAGAAAGAAAAAGACAGAGAGAGGAGAGTAACGCAGAGCGGGCTGTACAGTAGATCATTTGTTTGGGGGAAAAGAATGAAAATTAATGAAAAGAGAGTTGCTCGCCCTCCAAAGGCAGCCAAGCTTGAAATTCACTTTGAGGGAAACTTAATTTGTTGTAAATGGGCAAAAAACATATTACTGCGCAGCGCGTAGAGGAGCTGCACGGTGTGTCCGTCTGCTGCGTCTGTCTATCGGCATGTGTTTGTGGCAGATGAGGACGCTATGCTCTGAATAGCTCAGCTGAGAGGAGGGAAACACAGGAGCCTGTTAATAACTCCAGTAACAGCATTCTCTTTCTACATGACTGCTCTCCAGCACTCCCTTCTAGCACGTCTGAATACAACTCCAGGATGTGGAGGAGAACTTGTCAAAAGTTACTTGTAAGGAATAAAGTTTGGCCTGCTCACTTCAGGTGTGTGCATATGTTTGTATGTGTGTGTAAGCAACACATGTAAAATAAAAATGAGTGGAATCATGGAAAGAAATACAAAATACAAACTCAAAAAAATTCAGGAAAAAAAAGCACTTTTTCTTGGCTGAGGTGGAAAAGCTGGTGCATCATTGAAAGGAAAATGCGACGTGGAGCTATAAAAACAGACTTAATAAATCATGACATACTTGAAGCATGCGACTTAAATGTCCGCTGAAGCTTCCACTAAGGTAATCTCTATGAACAGATATCAACATATGAATGCAGAATCTCGAGGCAAGAGACACGATTTTGGTTTTCATTTGTGGTCCGTGTAGTTTTGACCAATTATGTGTATCATCAAGAGCAAAAGAGGAAGAGGCAGAGTGCAGAAATGCAATCTCAGATGTCATTGGCTATTGTCTGACGACGAATTAGCTTTTTTTAACATTTTTCTGGGTAGCTAGGTGAAGTTTAATAATAACAAACATGGACAATGCTAGTTTTGACACTGAGGTCTCACAGGTATGATCCTGCTAGGAGTCCAAGGGAGTCCAAGAGATCGGAAACAGAGGCGACTTAGGAAGAATAATGAACAGCGACAAGAGATTGAGCTGAGGTGTGAGAAGAACCTGTACTGTGCTGATGTCTTAGTGAGTGACTAGGGTTAGCTAACAACACATAATGATGTGTTGTTTCACTTCAGGATGTCGTAAAGTCCAAATCACATCAGGCAGTAACAAAAGCAGAAGCGATCATCTAGTTCTGGCAACAGTCATGACACTTATCCACAAATGGAGCTGGCGTGAAGGGCTCAGCTTGCTTGGATTAACGATATCTTTATTATCCTCAAAGGGCAATTTGCTGTACAGCCAGCAGTAACTACCACATGACCATCAGCCAGCTGTAAACAATAAATACAATACAAAGATCACCTGATACTCTAGGTCAGTCATATGTCGCATTTCATTACATAATGCTACATTACATTATTAGAGAGAGAGACCTAAAGTTTAAAGTCAGTAAAAATTTCAACCTTAAGTTGTGTGTGTGCATTTGTAGTGTACAACACAGTCTGTGCACGTAAGAATGTGTTGCTGCAAGCTAATTTGTATGTTGCATGTATATTGGTTGGTATTTCTGCAGGGTTAGATTACTGTTGAATCATAGATACAGAGAATTGATCCAACCCAATATGTTTAGTGATAAGCTTAAAGCCGAAAGCCAAGGATGACTGACAGGTCATGGTTAAACGGTATGATTGCAGACTTGCTGCAGTTTTATCCTCGCCTACAGTTATAGACCTCAGCACTCAACAATTGTGTGTGATAGGAATTCTCTATGAAGTAGACCAGACGTCACATGATATCAAATCCTTGACCTGAGCCTGTACTTTTAGCTCTCAGCCTCCATTTCCTCAAGAGGTTGAGAGAGTATGAACACTTTATGCTCTCACATGCCAAGTTTGTATCAGAAGTCCTCGATCTCAATGCGCAGGACTAACTGATGTCCTCTATCATGCCTAGAAGAGTCGAGATGTATACGTGGTTTAATACGGTACATTAGCTACATCGCTTGGGTGGAGCGTTTGCGCATGAGATGTTTAATTACAGTCAAGGCAGGAAATGTCAATTTACTACATATTTGCGCGAGAAATCAGATCTTTCATGTGATATTTCCAACCGTCTTCAGGCCTTTGCTACTCTCTCCAGTCTATTGGCCTCTCACCCATCCTTGGGCAAGGGCTCTGACTCTTCACCCTACCCCAGGCTCAGCCCTTCTGATCCGGGCCAGCAGCTCGGCACGCCTGGGGGGCCTGGAGAACCCCGATAACAAACAGCTTTAGCCAAGCAACTGGCCTCCCCCACGCCTACACAGGTATTTACCTACAGCAAACAAACACCTTGCTCTCATTCCAGACAGTTTTTTTTTCTGTTTCTTCACCATCCCACTCCCCAGCGCAGAAAATATATTTTCCTTTTTTTCTTTTCATTCTATCCTTTTTTTTTTTTTTTTTTTTTTTTACCTGAAGTGTGAAGGGGAAAAAAATGAAGGAAGTGACGGGTCCCATTTTTCCTCCACTTTTCTATTCTCTCTCACCTCTCGTTTTCTTGCTCACCCACTGCTGCCCAGCCCCAGCCTGTGTGTGTATGTGTGCGTGTGTTTCTCCCCCATGGTTGAACGTCAGCCTAAGTGTGAGAGAGATGGATGCCAGAGTCTCTTTCTCTCTCCTAAGGCGCCATGTCTCTCCTCTCTCCTCTGCCGGGCTCGTCTGCACCTGCATATTGTGATATAGTGCCTCTGTTCAGCCATTCGATTGCCTTTAACAGGACTGGGGCACACTGACCAAATTGAAAGGGATTGCGGCCTGCTTTTCATCAGAGTCACAGCAGAGCAGGGTGCAGGGTCCATAGGGCACGAGGGGGTATGGAGGAGGTATGCGGGGGTCTCTTTTAATGTTGCACTTTCTCTCTCACGAGTTCTCCCTCTTGTACTCTTTCTCTCCATCTTGTGTGTCTCATTGTTTGATGCCATCTGATGGCAGTGGAAACATTTTGCAGGAAATGAGTTATTCTGTTTCCCGTCAATCCATTTCCATGCTGGAGTTCCTATTGATAGTGAGAGAGAAAGAAAATCACCAGCAGTCTCAAAGAAAAATGTCTTCATTTTCCATTTGTTTGCCTCATACTTTTGAGGCATGTCATATACATGTGCCTTCTCTTTTCAAGTTTGCCTCGTCAATTCTTTTGTGGAAGACAGAATTTGAAAGGACACATCTCTGTAATGAAAAAAATCTCCTCTGTGTGCACTTTAATGAGTTAGCATCAGTTGCACATATATTTTCAGCCTGTTATGTCAGAGGAGTGGCAGGCTGACATGCAAATATGAGGCCATGCCGGTGAAAGAATGCCTGGGAAATTAAGCTTATTCCAATACAGTAAAGCTGATATTAGAAATAAAATTGATAAAGCTGAAATGCTAATCATGTAACAAGGAATTTACTGAATCCCATTAATACCCATTAGTGTTTTCTTTATAAATAAATTTACATTTATACAACTTCCTTTTGTTTGTTATATCACCTGTATTCTACCTGCTGCTGTCATGGCCCAATTTCAGCTTCATCTAATATGATCATATGAAATCTGTGTCTTAGCTTCCCACATCTTTCTGCTTAAAAAGTTAACAGTGGCAGGACTCACGCTTTTGTTAGACAACTCAAAATAATCTATTATTTCTGTCTCATCATTTGAAGTTCACGTCAGCCCACTTGTCCATCATGAAGCAGAAGAAAATGAAAATCACCACACTGTTTAGGGTAATACATCAACAGTATCCAGACAGATTACTGGCGCCAGTTACACAGGCTAGTGCCTGCATGCTAAGTTTCAAAGAAAATACTTGACTCCAGTGACTGATGGCTTCAAATAGCAGTGGATATGTGCATGACTGATGGAGACGAGACTTCTTACCTCGTCCTATCCTCCCTCCCTCCTTCTTCCTCCTCTATCCTTGGTTGCTGTGGAAACTGGCGGGTAGATTTGAGGTCCCTGTCACCTATTGTTCCCTTGAAGTTGTTAAACTTTAGTGCCCACATGACAGTCTCACAGGGACTTGTGAGTGCATGTAAAGAGAACCCATGCGTGCAAGCACACCCATACTTACAGGGACGCATACATGTGTACATCAAGTCATACGCTCTTACACACCCACACACACTGACGGTGTCTTGAGAGAAATCTGCGATCTATTTAGTGTCTTGACCTCAATGTTCAGTGCTTTTTCTCTATTGACTTAAGGAATGGCAAAGGGAAAAGGAGGACCAGGGGTGAGTGAGGACAATAGAGAGGGCACTTGAAAAGGCAGTAACCTTTTCCTGCTTGGTGTGTGTCCGATAGAGGCTCCCCGTAGTATGCCATTGTGGAGCTGTCAAACTGCCTCCCTATGAATTCAGAGTGACGCTCGAGAGGTACATAACGCCTTGTCTAGGGCTCCTCCAGTGTCCATCTTCATTCATGGATCAATAGTAGTCTTTATTTTGGATCCCTTCTCTTTTCTCCTTCTTCTTCTCTCTCTCTTTCCCTCCATTCATCTTTGACAGGGCAGCCCTAAATGTCTGCTTTAACTAGCTGCTCACAGCCCTCCTCAAAACACATTTACATACACATCAATCACGCTGTCAAAGGTAAAGGCATGACGCCGTGTAAAAACCAGAATTGGATTATGGCCTTGTCTCATCCCTGACACTGACTGCTTGGCTGGCTGGCTGACTAGACTGTTGATGCACAAGTTAAACAGCCTGAATTGTTATTGGCTGGTGTTTTTCTCATAGTGCTTAGTGTTCTGCATGAAGCGTACAGATTGCGATACCAAAAGGAATTTTTCTCTTTTACAGTGAACTACCTACAAGTGTCTAACTTTGCTTGTAAAAAGTAGTTTTCATCAGACTACTGTTGTTTTGATTATGAAGTGAGTAGTCTGTTTTGTATTGAGTAAAGAGTATCGATACTTTTGACAACCTTACATACAAATGTACCAACATGATTACATTGTCCATCAATGCTTTACATAACTGTTACAAATTACTGTTACATAGATGATTCAGATGAATGTTTTCTGAAAACATTGCTACATATGCTAAAATATTTATCTGCAAAACATTGTAATTTGGGTAAAAATAACACTGAAATGACATGTTTACTGACAGTATGAAGTAAGACACAAACTGTGGTCTTCCATATAAAACGCTCACTTTGTTGACCCAGCCATTCACCCCAAGCCTATCATTTAAAGGCTTTGCAGCACTAATAACACAATAACCACCTTTGCTTTTTGGAGACAACACTTATAGTTTGCATAGATACAAGAGGAAGGACCATGTTTTCGGGTAAACATAGATTGTTTGAGGCATTTAAGCAAACATGTTTCTCATGTGGTCTCCATTATACCTACCAGTCATTACAATGCACTACTCAATATTGGTTAATAATAAAAAGGGTAAATTAACCAGCATGTGGCCCACTGAAAATGTTCATAAAAAAATGTAAAGGTCCTCTGAAGTTAAGTTCAAACGGTAGAGCCTGAGGTTGAGGGTGAGGAAAATAAGTTGAGGTAGGAATGGGTTGATGCAGGAAAAAGCCCTCTGTGGCCAGGCCTTGGAGACAGCAACGTGTATCACCAGGCCCATCATCACGGCTCATTTGAGTGTTTGATCCTCGCAAAGGCGCTCACTCGCCGACACAGAGTTCATACCACCCAAGGGTGGTGTCTCCGTAGCTTCTATTGGCAAACACAGTATGGTGAAAAAGAGGAGGCTTAACCCCTGAGGTATTGCCATCTGCTGGTGTGAAGCCCCCTTATTGCTTCTTTGAAACGCTGGTAATTAACAAATACTACACAGTACTGTAAATGCTATTTTTGCACTAATGTGTGGGCAGAGTAAAAAACATCATAGGATCTCCAGCCTGTTAATTAGAGTATATTTATGGCAATTAAAGCAGCCTGAGAGAGACCAACTGAAAGAATTCTTAATGTCTGACCCTGAGATATGTATCATTTAACACGTGCTACTGTGAATACCAACACTATCCTCGGTTCAAATTATATTTCTAACAACTGTAGCTGGTTTCAAGTGGCCCACGGCTCTGCTGTTTTTACAACTAAGAGGGAATGTAGCTTTAAAGTCAATCAGCAAGTGGAAATGGACTTAATATGGCGTCATAGAAAGTTGGCGGTTTTACGCTGTTGTGACTGTTAAATGCTTATCTGCCCTATGTTTGGATTCTGTTCGCTGCATTATGCTACTGTCTCACGGCAGGGAGTTTGACCACGAATATTTCACTATCCAATTACCAGGTGAAATTGGCTGTTTAATTTTACAGCCCCAATGAAGGCGCTCTTTCAGAATGATGGCCATTCATTTAGCCCCCTAACACTACCCCAGGCAGCCTGCTCATCTGAGAAAACTTTCCGTGTGTGTGTATGTGTGTGTGTGTGTGTACATCTGTCTGTGTAGACGTGTGCTTGCAAAGTGCACTGAAAAAAAGCACTGAAGAAATATAAATCAAGCAAGGTGATGATAACTTTGGCGTTGACACTGTGATCCATCGACTTGCCTCCGCACTGACTGTTTTCATTTTAGCCAGCAGCAGGCTGCGACTGAGAGGCTTTCTACCAAAATATAATTGTTTAGGAGTAATGAGCTGGAAAAAAGGACAGAGAAAAGGCAAAAAGCAAGAGAGAAAGAGAGAGAGGGCTTGGAGAGCAACTATTAGATTGAAAGAAACAAGATTTTACGCACTACAGTAAACATGACTGACAAAACAAGCTGCAATTTGAAAGGCCGCATGTAATTATGTCCTCCCTGTTTCCACTACCTGTGTCTATCTGTGCAGTCCTCCTTTATGACTGCAATTAACAAATAACTCATATTGAGATTGTGTGGACATACTGTATAATATCACTGATCCGCATTTTACAGTACATCCTTTTTGTTTACAATTTTGTTTACTTCCTCTGGTATATACAGTATGTCCTGTAAAAAGAGCACTAAAGAGTAACATCACACTAGATCTTGTATGGAGGAAAATCATTGCTGTACTGACCTTGATAGTTCGAAAGCCTGTTGAGCTTCTGACCACAGCTAGGTGTGGTTAGGTGTGGTCTGTGTTACCTAGAGCTGCAACTAATTATTATTTTCTCTGTCAAAGAATCTGCTCGTTATATTCTCAAATAATCCATTTTTATTTCTTTAAAATATCAAAAAAAAAAAAACAGTGAAACATGTTCATCCCAGCTTCCCAGAGTTCAAACTGACGTCTTGTTTTGTCCAACTAATGGTCCAAAATCTAAAAATATTCTGTTTACTGACACTGGAAAAACTGGAATTGGCAAATGTTTGGAAATGCTGCTGGGAAGTGATTAAAACAAGTTGCCAGTTCATTTTCTATTGATTGACTAATCTTTGCAGCTCTAGTTTTAGCCACACCCGTCTGTGATGTTGCTGGGTCTGGAAACAACATGTTGTCATGACTAATTGACAGCACGAGTGTGACAGTTTACTTTTTTATTGTGTTGTCCCGATATTTCCCCCAGCCAAGAGCATTCTGATAATCCATCCGAGACAAGTACTTTTCTGTCACTTCGTGTTTAGTAGAAATTTTGTAATTATCCTGCAACCGAATTTTATTAAATAGATGTCTTTATTAGCACAAATCAGTTCCATACCACAGGATTTGTAAAGTAACTGGCTTAAGTTCACCTTTTTGTAGTTTAGTGTTTACTCCATTCATGTTTTGATCAACAGTAGGTCTGCAGTCAAGATCTTCCTGAGATAGCCAGAGGAGAAAAGGACGAGTAAGCCGGAGGAAAATCCTTATCTGACGTGGAAGGCACAGGACATTATAGGAATGTATATATATATATATATATATATATATATATATATGTGTGTGTGTGTGTGTGTGTGTGTGTGTGTGTGTGTGTGTGTGTGTGTGTGTGTGTGTGCACGTGTGAACATACAGTATGTTTTCACATTTCACGTTTTTTTTTATCTAAATAGCCCTGTAGCAGGATTTTTTTTGTAAATTAGATGGCTCCAACATGACTTTGGGGGTGAGCAAGGGCAAGGAAGAGTTACCAGGTTGGGCAGATAACATTGATTTTGATCAAGACAGAGGAAAGAGAAATACAGAGAGAGAGAGGGAGAAAGAGAGAGCGACGGTGGAGGAACAGGAGCAGGCTGTCTGCAAGACATCAAACTTTCCACTCTTCCTCAGATCAAAATTACCACCTTAGATGGGAATGAGAATTTTAATTAGAACTCGGGGCTATCTCATCTCAGAGTGTGTATGGAGCTAAAAGACTAATTCCCACCACATACTCCCACATCCCCCACCCCTACCTTCACAGGCCACTTTGTCCGTTATTTAATAGGCTCTTTGTTATCTATCTACTTGGGTTTGCCAGGTACTTAGAGCCCCTCCATTGGAATATTAGGTATTCTGATGAGGCAGGCAGCTGTGTGCTCCACGCAGATGGTGCCTGCTGTAATCAGCACTCTCAAAAGAATGGCTCTCATATCTCCCCCAAACTTATCCTTTTTATGATTACAAAACACAGAGCCGCAAATTGTTATGAACAAGATAGATATATTTACTGGCAGCATAAAATGCAGTGGCGCCCAACAATTCAATCCCTTTCAGTTTGATTCGTATTGCTGAGTGCACTCTCTTAGATGAGGACATTTGGTAATAGGGACCATGAATAGCATTCAAATTCGCCCTCTCCAAATCGGGTATTATGTGATAGAGCTGGTAGAAATAGAGACCTTGTAGAAATGCTGTACAGTGTATTCAATCTGTTTGTCAAGGTGGTCAAGGACGGTGTCATAACCTTAGAACAGGCCGGGCTTCGGTTGAAGAAATCAATTGGGTTAGAAACAAATGATGAATATCAGAACAACCATAAAAATGTTTAACTGTGTTAATTGCCACTTCAAAACATACAAGTGGAGAATCAGACACTATTGCTGGTGTCAGTGATGCAAGATTTAAAATAAAACAAAAAACATATGGCTTGAATTTTCTGTTTAGACTAACTCCAGATTTCATTCACACCTTATAATCAGGATGCATATATACTACCCTCATGCAAATGAAAACACTGTTTTAGTAATAGAATAGTAGTAATAGAAAATAATAATAAGGAGGTTATACCACTGCGCATGTATGTACAGCGAAGATGTGGAGTAGATTAAACAAAGATAGTAGGTAAATTAAGGTGTAGAACCTTCTTACTACAACACATTTTATGGATGCCATGATGTATTCTCCACTTTGCGAAATCCCACTCTATTTGTATGTGTGCATTTGAGTATTTCCAGCATTGTAGAGAATAGGGCAGTAAGCGTTGTCAGGTGTAGGCTGGGACCTTATCAATGAAGCGGCTCAGCCTGTAATTAGTGCTATAATCACCTCCCTAATTCAACCACTGCTCAGCGTCTCACCCAGCTCGCTGCTCCTCTCCCAGCCCTCCCCTTTCCCTGCCTCTCGTACTTTGTTTGCAAACAAACACTCCTCTCTCTCGCACTGCCTCCATCTCTTTCCTGATCTTACTTTTTTTTTGGTTGTTGTTATTTCTCTCTTTATTTCATTCCTTTCTCCTTCCATCTCTTTCTTTTTCCCAACCCAACACCTCTGTCCTTCACCCATGTGGATCTCAAGGCAAATGAGTGAATTCTTCTCATTAGCAGTGCATTGGGCCAACGTGCCCAGAGGGAGACAGAGCGATCTTAGCAGTGAACAGCTCAGCAGAGCTCTGAGGGGTCAATGAGCTAGTTAAGGACTGATGTTTGATACTAGACTGTTAGGCGGGGGGTAGGGAGGTTTATAGTTTCCTTCATTTGTGCAAAGACGATTTACTACGTATGTATGGGCAAGAGGGGATGTGTGCACACACACACAAACCCCTTAAGGGACTACATTCAATGGTATTAATGACTTTATTTTTGTAGCACTTTGGCAAATAAAGTTATGAAATTCTTAACAGGCAAAATAAAGTACTTAACAGTGCCATTAACACCAAAAGAGAGACTTTTTCTCTATCCACTCACTTCACAGAACTTCTTCAGTAGAGCACATTCCTAACAGTCCTTAGTTAGTATCGTTATACAAAAAGACCTTAATGCCATAACTCAGAGCCCTGTGCTTCACTCTTTTTAAAGCTTTTCTGAATCATTTTTAAATTTGCAATAATGTCACAATGCCTGAGGCATGCTGTGGTGCAAAGACCAGATGGGGTATGGATTCTTTTTTGGGGATTTTTAATAGTGGCACAGCCAAAGAAGAACTCCGCAAAGTAAAAATAACATACTGTACTCCTAAGTGGGAAAGACTAACCACATAAGACTAACCAAAAGTAGATATGCTAAAAACTAAAAGGAAAATACTTCTGTTAAAAAATGAACCAGACGTAAGATGTCATTGCCTGTCATGAAAGCTCTTACCAGCCTGTAGACTGAGTCAATATACACAGTGGCCAGGATGTTAATGTGTCCTGAAATGTATTCAAATTCATCATATTTAGATTTTTGTATATTTAAATTGAATTTCTAACGTTGTAGTATATTCACACTTCTGCATCTCGCAGACAAATCCATCAGCCTCCTCTCAGGCTAAGCCAGACTTGACTTTCCTTCCAGCCCATTATGTACATCATGTCTGTGAGTGTGTTGCTTTTAAAAGGGAGAGCACCTGATTTGTTTTTCCATTGTTGAATCCCACCCAACTGCACCTGATAATAATATTCCATCCATCCATCCATCCGTTTTCCATAACCGTGGGGGTGCTGGAGCTTATCCCAGCTGACAATGGGTGGGAGGCGGGCTGACACAAAGAGACAAATAACCATCACAACACTCATATCCACACCTATGGGCAATTTAAAGTCACCAATTAACCAATTAACCTGCATCATGTCTTTGGACTGTGGGAGTGGTCAGAACACCCAGAGAGAGCCCACACAGACACGGGGAGAACATGCAGACATCACACAGAAAGGCCCCAGGAACCTTCTTCTGTGCACCACCCTCCCACCCTGAAAATATTATTATGATTTTGAAATATCATTTTTCATTGAACTATATATTGTTGGTCTCCTGGCTCCTTTTTTGGTTGATTAATTACATTCTTCTTGGCATTTATTCCCATCAAACACATTTCTAGATAATATGCCCCATCATAGTCTGGCCTGTGGCCTGCTGTTGGAACTGCAGTAGTTACATTTGGCCAAATCTATTTAACATGTATTGTTGTATGTCAAATTTAGCAGATATTACTGTATTTTAATGAGGCTCTATTAATGGAATAAGACAGATGCTACTCTGTGTGTGTGTCTGCTTGTTTGTGCCAGTGTGTGTGCATGCATGTTTGGATACGTACGGTTGTGTTTATCTGTGTTGGAGCGAAATCAGGAGGAAGTACAGCTGTCTATCTGTGTCTGTGTATGACTGCCAAAAAAAGCCTGGGGAGATGTATAGTGCGCGCACATACACACATATACACACCATAATGCAGCCACCGTGGGGCAACTTGGCATGTAGCCTTTCTTGCACTGTTCTGTAATGTGATTTGTCCTGACTATTGATACCCCAAAACGCCCTGCTCCCCCTCTCACAACCCTCTTGTTAGCCCCCACCCACCCCACTTCACCCCCACTTCCAATTTCCACACTAACCCAATTAGCATCTCGTCAATAATGCTCAGCATTTCATTTTGCTGCTTTAATTAACAAATTCAATTTGCTAGAAACTGCTGTGAAAACAAATTAAAAGCACGGCAAATTAAAAGCCCTCAGTTCCAGCGGATATAGCTAAGGTGATTACAGATGCGTCAAACGACTGTTTTCTTGTTTGTTTTATCTCAAGAGAGTAAAAGAGACTCCTGAGAGGAGAGCAGACCTTGAGGTGCCAGGGCACTATAAGATGTGGAACTGCAAGGGAGGGAAAATTAGGCCCGACAAGATGGAGGTGTGGAGAGGCTGTTGTTGGTGCACCATTTTCCACAGGGAGGCACCAACCCCATTAACAATAAGGTTTCTTTCACAGTGGATAAACACGTTATAAAGTACACACATTTACATGCATTGTTCAAAATTACCAAATCAAACACTCTTTTTTGTACAGATAATGTTTTAAGCATAAACAATTCCAGATAATGTTACAATAAGCTATTAATAAGTAATAAATAATTAGCTGAAACATATTACTTAAAGGTCTCATATTGTAGAAACTAAGATTTTCATTTTTTAAATTAAAGCAGGTCTAGCTGCTGTATAAATACAGTGATACAATAAAATGCTCAATCCATTGAGAAATGGAGTCCATATTCAGAAACTGTGCCTTTAAACCAAGTGGCAACCCCTGTGGCTGTGAAGTGAAGCCAATGTGGACGTGCCAACAACTGCAGTTCATCAAATGTCCACTTGAGGCTGGCTACAGGACGGGTCAATCTCCATAAGCCCCCATATTAAAATTTCCAACTTCACAGCAGAAATAAACATGTTTACAGCCTGGTACAAAAAACTGTTTTGGTCTCGATAGCTAATTTCGACGTTCATAACAACTGTACTCAGTGTCAATTTCTATTTAACTCACCCATTTAAATTATATTAAGGCTGAAAGTCATGCATAATTAAAAGGTGGGTGTCATTATAGGCAGCTTGTTTGAGCACTCTGGCATCATTCAGCCCGCCTCTGGTCCACCAGCAATCTAAATCTTTGCCTTTGCCCATTTTTAGATTTAGAGAGGCAGGACTGTTAACGTCAACATGCCGCTTCAGAACGGCTTTTCAGAAACCTGTGGGTGACGTCATGGATACAACGTCCATTCTTTATACTGTCTGTGCTTTAAATGAGCCATCAGGACTTTTGCACCAGATGTGACCCTTTTTTCATTGACAGGTCGCTCTAGTGATGGAGCAGTCAGAAGTATCAACATGTAAACGAGTGATGAGGGACATTTCTATATCTATTGGCAGAGGAAATTGGGCTTAGGCTCGGGCACATTCATCCAGTCCCACAATGACTGAGATTTATGAAGCAGAACCAAGCATACACACACTGCTTTATAAATTTGACGAAAATAATGTGTATGCATACACAAGTTTTAGCTGTGAAATTGTATGCATCTGGCCTCTGGTCGTAAAAAAGTGAACCAGCTATTCTTTCTGGATGTTGGGTTCTGTCAGTGCTGTATCATGTCATCAATTATGTAACATTCATAGACACATTCTCAGTGTGCAGCCAAGGAGTTGAGTGTTTGTTGGCGCATAAGATTTCATGTCTGCTATTTGCTGATGACTAATACCTCAACTGTTGTCTGGTTGGCTTCAGTGTGATTTCCAGTGAGTATTTGGGAAGCTGATTGGGAGGCAACTGGAATGGTAGCAACAAGTCTGTGTTTCTCTCCAAGAAACACTATATAGCCCCTCTTTGGGTTCAATGTGAGTTGCTACCCAACAGGCAGATTGATGCAATGTCTGATTAGTCATGCAGGCTGTCATTATACAAAAGGATCTGAGCCTGAAGGTGAAGTCCTGATTAACCAGTCATTTAACGTTTCAGCGTTCTTCTGTAGTCTCAAGCCTTAGATCATGACCAAAAGAGCAAGAAGCAGAAATTAGCTGTCTTCATGTTGAGGCAGAGACAGTGAGAGACATTCAGAGGGTGCTTTACCGTTTGGGATGGTTCAAGCAGCTGATCAGGTTACTGCACTAAAGCCTCCCTTGAAGGTAATCCAGATATATCTAACTTGGTAGACCCCAGGACAGACACAGCCTGGGAAAGCTCTAGGATCCCAGGGAGGAGCTAGATGATGTGGCTGCACAGAATGTCTTTATTTAGTTTTCTCCAAACTAGATGTTTGAAGTGGTAAAAAATGATGGATGAACACGTTTCTCAACAAGTAGACTTAAAAGTGAAAATAATATTTTGTAATGATTTTAAAATGTCAGTTATGATGTTAGTACATTATTTGTCGGTGCTTTTATTTCATTACATGAAAACCCTCATGAAGTAATAATCTTAGTAAATGTCATGAGATCTTTATCCAGCAATTTATTTTGTGTTTTTTAACTTTTGAATGTGCTGCTTTTATTTTGTATATACTGTATCTTCTCCTCTATGTCATTCTGTCTGCCTGCTTGCTTTTCTTGTCTGAATGAAACTGATAGCTCGGTTGTTTGGCCGCCTCAGGAAACACACAGGCCTCAAGATTCCCAGCAATCAGCAGAAAGGCAATGCCACATATTAGATCTCATTCTGTCTGCTATCCCTGTCTCGCTGTATTTTGACACAGACAGGTTATACAGGAGTAGACCAGACGTGCTCCACAACAGCGCAACTCAACCTCTTGACCAGCCCAGTTCACAAACACACACACACACACACACACACTCATACGGCTAATGGAACTGGCTATAAGCCAGGTACCTGTGATGGTCAATGCCGCTTTGTTTAGCTCTGGTGTTAAATTGATTTTTAGGTTCCAAGTCACAAGGCATTGGCAGCAAGCTGACCCTCTTCTGACAGAGAGAGCAAGAACAAGGCATAAAGGCATACTATACAGCATAACTTTCTCTCACTCATCCACTGACACACTCAGTGCTGCTTGTGAGCACAGTTTCCTGTGACTTTGACCGTTCTTTGATGACATCCCGCTCCATCGTCTTTTCATTTTGCCATTTCGTATCCCGCTATGTGTCCCTGCTTATCATCCTCCGTGTTTTTCTCAGTTTCACTCTCATTCTACTCTGTGATCAGAAGTTACCAGACACCAAACAGTGCATCCATCTGGTCCACACGTCAGCATCTGGAGAGGGTGCTGGCTGCTTTGACATGGGGGAAGAGACGCACACATCTCTCACATCTCAGATTAATTGTTTGTGTGTGTGTATGGGTTGTTTTTGTTTGCTGTATTTGTGTTTCAGTGTGTCTCCCTCAAACTCCTTTTCCCCTCGCTTTCTCTCTACTCCGCTAGCAGCTAATTATTGTCCCGCTTAATTACCAGTAACACAGCAGTCCAGCCTGCTTCAGCTTTAAAGAACTATTCAGCACTCAATTCCAATACCTGATTGAACTCAGCTAAATGGAAAAGTTGTGCTGGAGAAAACGCTTTAGTCACACAACATTTTGTTTCATTTCTTTTCTAATATGTCTCTCACTGTCTGGTTACTTGAAGATAACAGACATTTGAATTTGTTTTGGGGATATCATGAAAAAATAAAAATAGCAGGTTTTGAAATGGAAAAAGGCAGCAAGACACGAGACGAGAATTGTTCCACGCCTTGCACACATACACATTCACCACTCTTGTTGGATCCATAAAGGCAATAAACCAATAGGAACATACACGTCTCCTGACCTTCAGCTCCAATTAGGCCCTGAGGAGAGATGGGTGAACTTTTCAACCTTACGTCTTGTCTATTGATACTCCAATAGGGTTTGGCATGAAGACAGGGGGATCGGCAAGTCAATATTCAAGTTCACTGTTGTGCAGGAGCTTAAATTTCAGTTTCAGTCACCAAACTTTGAAAGTTTGTTGATGTGTCTGAAAGGAGCTCCAAGTCCCATATGGAAGAATCTCAGTTCCATTTTCCATCCTATTCTCACAGCTGATTGAAGACCGAAGACAGAAAATGATGGAAATATAAGACGATAAAACCAAGGTGGATTTTCCACTATACTACTGACGCTGTGTTTTCAAAAGATAAAACATTTTAACAGGCTGCACACTGTAATATAATGGAAAGACTGCTCTCTTAAACTTGTTGATCAAGGCCACCGTGGCTTCTATTTTTACTGTGATCCAAGACCAGGAGTGACCAGTATTCAATCACACATTTCTTCCACTGACAATAATCAAAGAGACATCATTTCACGTGAATTGCTCGTCTTGTCTTTTCAAAGATATTTTTTGGGGTCTTTTTCAAGCTTTTATTGTATAGAGACAGCTGAAGAGTGACAGGAATGTGGGGAGAGAGAGATGGGGAATGACATGCAGCAAAGGGCCGCAGGTCGGATTCAAACCCTGGGCCGCTGCAGCAAGGCTTCGTACATGGGGCGGATGCTCTACCAACTGAGCTAATCAACACCCCTCGTCTTGTCTTTTCAAATATACAGTCGATATTTTAGATGAAGAGCAATCCTAAAGCAGCTTCCACCATTTTGGTTAATTGTAAAAAGTCCAAAAAACAGATACGTTGAGTATGATATTTTTTAAATGAGTAATGTTTATCTCCAGTAGCCAGACTCAGTAATGTCGGCTGGTCCTTGATCTCTGCTCAGTAGTTCTGTGGGGTTGCCCCGACTATGTGTCTGCTACTGCGAGGGCATTGATTCAGCGTTCACTGGTAAATACCAGGTCACTACACCTGCACTCCATCAGGCAGGGGTCAATCACAGCCCAATGGGGAAATGATGATAGCACAGAGTCTTTCTGCGTGTGTGTGGGAGTGCGGGCAATTGTGCGTTGAGGTATCAAGTATGCTATCAGTGTCCTCAAAACATTGATTGGTCCCCAGTGTCAAGAAGCTGTTATTGATTATTTGCCAGGTCACAGACGAAACTCTTGGCTCAGCAGGGGCTCTTAGGTTACCCATTTGTGCACACATACCAACACACATGCACAGTCATGCAGTGAAACACACATATCGTTTAACATTTAATACTAACTTTGACAATAACCGATGCTAAGTGACTAATGTTTCTGTTCAGCTGCTTTCTTAGCTGATTGTTTTCAGTGGACACGTGGACTGGTGAATGCTGTGAAGAAGCAGAGAAAAAATGTGTTGGGCGATCGAAGATTGAATAAATTCAGCACACTGGTCCAGTTTATGTCCACTGTAGACTACCTGTTGTTGTGTGCCTTGTATCCAAAGAGACTTTTCATGCCTCCCTAAACCTCACTCACATTATTCTGCTGTAGCCTTCCTCCACAGCTACTTCTGTATCTTTCTGTAGTTTTTCATCACCTGCGGATATGAAAGCCCCTAGCAGGATCTTCAGATGCGGGGTAACTGGAGCTTTTTTTTTGGAAAAACACCACACCCTCATGTTAAACACAGTTGTTTTCAACACAGAATTGTATGTACAGTAACTGGGTTTTGATGCATAAAACTAGTAAGTGCCCTCTGCAGGCGTTCTGAAGACTTACCAGTCAGTTGTTGTCTCTGCGCGATCTTATAGCGCCAGGACATTACTTTTACACTTTTACACTTGTCTACACCTTGTTCAGGGCTTCTCAAAATAAAATAAAAAGATTTGTCCTCCAGTTGGCTCTCATATGTAGTAATACATTTGTCAAAATTGTACACTGTCAGTCAAACATTGATAACAGCCCTGACATTAGTGATGGCCACACCCAAAGACGAATCCTATTCTCAGATTACAAAATAATGGTACATTTTGTTATCATCTAGTTAACAACACTGCATTGGGATAGCACTGGCCAGCTGCAGTGTATTGCCTTCAAACTGGAAGTTTGAGTATTTGAAAAGAAAGAAGTGGGGTACTATCACCGTACAGTCTAGACCCCATGGGGTCCTTCATTCAAAAAAGCAGGCAACTTGACAGACTGCCTATGACAGAAAGATGTGGAAAGGCCGTCTTAGCTGCTCTTTTAATTGGTCTTCATGAATACTTAATGAAATCAAGATGGAATTGAATCATATTTTTTTTACTGCTATGAGAAAAGGCAGTGAATGGCATGTCTGCATGACCATACACATACAGTGTGTGTGTGTGTGTGTGTATGTGTGTGTATGTGTGTGTTTTATTGCATGCTTGCATATTCATGTGTCAGCAGCAGCCTCATGTAATATCTGTACATGCCTGCTGTAGTGCACATTATCAGATTACTGCAGTCCACAGTGTTAGAGGGAGTGCAATAAAGGCAGCAGCAGGGAGGACGGTGTGCAGGTGGCCGTGGATGTCCTCTCCCTCCGCTCAAGAGGAAGCTGCTCTCTGCTCTCAGAGGGAATAAATCTTTTATTTGGTTTGTTGTATTTTTAACCAAGGGCTCCTGGTCACGCAACAAAGCCTTGCTCTCCATCCCCTCTGCTCCCATCTCCTCTCTCCTCCTCTCAGCAACACAACACACATTATCTTACACTATCGTGCAAGTGGAGACAAGATCACATTTCTACTTTGCAAGCAGCCATTTTCCTACAGGAACGATCTCATAGTGATTTTTCCTACTTCTAGTGTTTGCTCATTCTTCTGGCACATCCCACAAATATTAAACTCTAGGTCTAATATTTGTTGTGCTATTCTTTTTCATACAGTATATCAATTAACCACATTATTGTATTGATTATGAAAAAATATTGAAGTATTATATTGAAGTAGTATTATATTTTGCAATTTTAGGAAGACAACCCCTGACCACCTGTATTCCCCTGAAATTATGATTTTAGTCGGCTAGACAGCCACACCCAAACATAACCTAAAAAGCTCATCCCATTAGCTCATTCTTACCTCACCTCCCCTCTGTGTTACCAAGGGACAATGACTAAGATGCAGTTAGACACACAGACTGGGATGTAACAGATGAGTCCAGGCATTGTGTGTGTGTGTGTGGGGTTTTAGCTGTGTGAGCATACACAGAAGTGAAAGTGGTGACTCAGATGAGATGCCAGATGAGGTAGACAGCAGAGATGAAAAGAGAGGACCAGACCAAGATGGAAGATGAGTCAGGCTGTTGACAACGATTCTCTCAATCACAACCCCATCAACCGTCGACCCTTGCCCTGACCTTGGATATCTGATAGGGGGGTGTTTGTGTGTGTGAGTGGGTTTATGGCACCCAGGGGACAGCAGTGGGACTGGATCCAGATGCTTGTTTCCTGTTTGTGACCTCATCAAGAGAGCAGGAGGGTAAAACGAGGATCACAGCACGCAGCAATAATTAATGGACTTAGCAAGCTGTAATGTCACCGTCGTATTCAGACAAAATGCCAGTAATCCAACATAATTAGTATAAGCAATGTTCATCCCATAAAGCAGATATAATCATTACTTTTACAACGGATGACATGACAACTTTTGAATGCTATTGTTGCTAATATCCTGACTGTGTAAATAGGCAACTGTCTGAAAAAAGGTATATGTCAATGTACTAGATCTTGGGCAATGTGTTTAATATAAAAGAACATATTACTACTACTACTACTACTACTAATAATAATAATAATAATAATAATAGTAATAATAAATAAATGTGCATTGTCTGAAGATATTTCCCTGCTGATTGGCTTTGCTAGTTTTCCCATCTCACATCAAATTCTCTCGTAAAAAAGTGAAAACTCTGCACGTAGTTGGATGGTGGCAGTGTAATTTAGCCATATTGGCTTTAAATTAATTTGAAATGAGCCACAAAATGATGGAGGGTTTTAGTTACTCCCCCCTCCCCGATTGCGCCTCTGCCTCTTCTCTCCTTCTACGTCCTCACTCTCTCTTTGCTCTGTGATAACAATCAGCAAATATGAAAAGTAAATTCTGGAGGAAATGTTGGCAAATGGGTTTTGGGTAGATTGTGCATGAATATTTAATTTAGTCATAAAGTAGGGGTTTAGTACATTAATGGCTTTTCCACTGCTGTCACTCCATTTGACCCCTCCATCCCTCCCACCCAGATTAGGATGGTGCATAGTCTGCTATCTGCTCTGCTGATTGGTTCTGTTAATGACCATATTTATACTGATTAGAATATTATAGATTTCTTTGGGGGGGTTGGGGTTGTCAGGCTCATATTAGAAAACTATTAATTAAATAAGATATATAGAAAATAATAATAAGAGAATCTGATAAAGACATTTATAGAGAAAGTGAGTAGTTTGTCTTATAGTCAGAATATCAATTTTACAATGGTTTGAAGTCTTTGCAAAATTGCATCTTTCCACTTAAAAGAAAGATCGAACTTTTTCAGGACCTGCGCTCATAAAACATCCAAGAATAGAAGCATTGATTTGGGCTTCTTGGTCAGCTTACATACCTTGAAAAATAAAACTTAATTATGTTCTCATATAACACTGCAGCTATTTTAAGATGATCCGGGACTCCAGTCCCTTGGTCCGTATCAGTATTGTTTACTGCGCTGCTGGCTGTAGAGCCCCAGAGTCCACACTGGCTGGTTGGCTGGACCACTGTGACAGCTGGAGTGGCCGTCACCTCTGGCTCCCAACTGCTTCCTTGTTTTCTGACCTAATAACACTTTAACTGGCAGGTCCAGTCTAGATTCACCTGTGGTAAACATCTGTGTACCTGAGCCAGACGGCCTTTTGCAAATAATGATTTAACCTTCTTGGAGTTGTATACAAGTATGGCCTACCGCATCAGGTCAGTCCAATTAGTATCCGTTAAGCTGTCAACCATAAAAAAAAAGTATTTTTGAGGCATCCAGATACTAGAAGATACTAAGAATCATTTTATTTCCCTGCATAGCGGACCCCCACCAACCTGGTCGTGAGTTTACAAGAATGAAATCAATCAATCAATCATTTAGTCAATAATAAATACACACTGCAGGTGGTTTAGTCTGCTATAGTGTGTGTTGTGTCATTATAGTAGCGTGAGGGCAGTGGCCTGCCCCTCTGAGGCAACCAGGGTGTGATCCCTCAGCTCTTGGCTGTATTTGATAAAGATTAATTCAATCCTATTTTCTGCCCTGAAATGCTTTTGCTAATGTAATTCTCTCTGTGTCAGATTCCCCGCGCTCTCTTTATGTGTGTGTCTGCCTGTCTCTCTCTCGCTCCCTCCTAAGGAACACTAAGCACCTTATCCATGTAAAGAACTAACAAAAGCAGCAGGAAGAGAGAGTAGTAGTAGTGTGTTGTAATTCTCTACCACACATTCATTATCTGTCTATAAGTACTGGCAGGCTGAACGGCGCTCACGCTTTTCATCAGAGTGTGTGCGTCAGTGCGTGTTTGTGTGTGTATAGAAATGGCTTTCAAAATGTTGTCACGTTTAGAGTTCCTTGCACATATGTGTGTTTCCCTGGTTCCATACATCTACAGTCCTTCATATTCACACAATAATCTTTAATAAGAAAACATTTTAAAAGTAGTCAGTCTACCAGAGTTTCACTTGCAGAGAGCTAAAGAGACAGTAGAGGGTGCTGCGCAATCCAAGAGATAATTTAATCAACCTGTCTGCTAATACTGACTTCCATTTTCCAGGAAGTTTGAAACGGACAGATTGATCTGCTTTTGCTTTTATTACTTACTATTTATTGTTATGTAGTAGTGTTGAACACTTTATATATGTAGCATACAGTATCATCCATAAGAGGTGGAAAACACACAGAAAAAGACATCAAGTAGAACAATCAAAAAGGAAATCTGAAAAATAAATTATTAGGAGACACTCAAAGCAAGTAATGACAATGAATGAATAATAATAAACACAGTAAAAAGCTAGCTGAAAAAGATGTGTTCTGTCGGGATTACTTACTGCTGTGCAGACAGAGTAGGATTTGCTGAAGAAATCTCAATGTAGCGTTTCTACTACACACAAACATATGTGACCTAGTATTTTCTGGTGTAGTTAGGGGTTCTTGTCAAGGCTTTATCCGCTGTACGTCAGCAGTGAAAAGAACAAGAGGTGTAAATGTTTCCCTGCTGCGGCTCATTATATGTCTGACTGTAGAGTGTCACCGGTCTCCACAGGTTGTAGAAGCAGAGCATGTGTGGATGTGAGTGTGAAACTTGTGGGTGGAGGCTGCGTGTTTAAATATCTGGTTGTGGGTGTACGTGCAGTGGTGGACATTTATGATCTCAGCTTGCTCTCTTGTTGCTCTGCGTCTCATGTTGTCACAGTGACCTCTACTGCTTACATGGTCACCAGACCCAGCATCTATACTTCCTCCACCACACATGCGCTACATCCATCATTCTTTACAGGTGACTATGCTGTGCTGGTACACATATTTTACTCAGGGCAAAATTAGCATTAGATTAGCAACATTTCAGTTTCAGCTACGTTACTGGAGCATCTCCCTATGAGGAAAGCATCTGGTTTCTTTCCTGGCTCTTCAATGCTGAAATGACCTTCCCTCGGTGACAGCACAGACAACATTGGCCCTTTTCATTACTTGACTTTATGGAGAAGTATCACCACTACATTATTCTCATCAGCTTGCAATAATGTCCATAAGAAATGGATTCTGTCTGTTTGCCTGACTAGCTTTTAATTAGATTTTTATTCCAAGCTCTTTGCTCTGGCAGATATTTTAGGCTTCATTCACACCTACATTATATAGAATGTTAAATTAAGTCAACATGTATAATCACTACACACGCATGAAAGTGCTTGCATAAATGCATGTAAAACAACATTAATGTGGCATTAATGTGCAGATTTTACATGTCAAAAATCAGTCATAATGAAAAATCAGTTTACGGCAGAGTGATCCAGTGATTACCAAAAACTACTTTGAGTTCATTCTTTTCTAAAAGTCGGCCTCGCAAATGCCCAAAATTTATTGAAATGCTAAACACTAAATCGCTGGTGTATATTATATTCAACAGACAACACAGAATGCACCCTAACATAACCTATAAAGATATTTTCCTTCCTACTTTTAACTCTATCCTGAGCACAAGATTGTAAGAAGAACTGTCAGAGATCTGTGACTCTTGCACGTTGCATCTGCTAAATACTAAAATAAGTGTGTAGTAGTTCCACTTCAGGCATGCTATAAGTGAAGAGAGAAGGAGTACACTTAGAGTCTCTTTGCTTATCCCTCTCAGCAACTGGTTAGTATGGTGCTTGAATATTAATGCCGCCTGGTCCTAAAAGCTGGCTCTGACTGTGACCTAGCAATACTGTGTCTCACTCATGCACATATACACAGACCCTTCGCTAGGATGTGAAGATCTTCTTTCCTGAGGGACTGGTAGATGAGGAGGGCTGAGGTGTTGATTACTGCAGCGCTCAACAGTCAAGAGTGTAGAAAGGCAGCAGGTTAAAGAGAGGGGTAGCCAGCTAGCACCTACTCTAGACTCCTTCTCAGCTGCTGGAGACGTCAAGTGTAAAATTGCACACTCTTTCAAACACACTCCATCAAAACCCATGAGGTCACACATACGCAGAGTGTTGGGGAAACTACTTATAGTTATACAAGCTTGTAGATGCTTCACTAGGTAGAAATTGGTATTTTTGTGATTTAGCTCCCCCAGTTCCAAAACGTAATACCACCGTTGTAAATAGGGACAGTTGTTTTAGTGTTTTAATTTTGTTATAATTACATTACCTATAATCAAAAACTAGCAAATTGACAACTTTGCTAACAACTAAACATCAAGCAAGTGCAACACAAGACACAGCAGCCAGCTAATATTACTTACTAGTCCAACAGTAAGAAGCCCAGCTCTGAGCTCACAGTCTGGGCAGCCCGGCTAATAGACTGAGTTAACATTAGCTAACAGCAACTATAATTGGCAGCAGTTTACTGTCCATCAGGAAGAATTGCAGAGAGTTGAGAGGCAGTGAAAGAGTTGGTGGTGGGTGACTTAGTGCTTAGGTAGGTGATCGTACTAGGAGCAAAGTTACATAGTGAATAAAGAGGCATACGGGGCGCAGAGTGGGAACGACAGAGCCACCATTCTCCTGATTACATAACAATGTAGCAATTATTTAAAATCTGTTATTTTATAGTTAAAAAAAGAGGACAGAAGTCTGTTACTTCTTAACAGAAGTACATTACAACAGAGAAGTGTAGTTTTGTTAAGTGACTTGGAGGAAGAATCTCAAACTGTTTTATAAAAATGATGACACTGCATCTCTGCATCCCTCAACATTAAAATAATTCCACTAAATCAAACAATTTTATGAGGTTATAACTGTTTAAACAGTTACAGCACAGTACAACTCAACTAAGCTACTGCAAACTACTAGTGCTAATGAGCAAATTAAACAAATATGGCATACATTAGATTGATTAATAGACTTTCTGCAGGATAATTACAGATAATTGATGATCATTTTATGACATTTGTCTAACCTTCCTCTCTGTTTTTCTTCCAGCAACAACGGCGTCTAGACCTTTTAACCATTACCAACTCCGGTAAGTCCCTGACATCTTATGACTCCACTTTTGCCAACAGTCCACTTCAACACCACTCCACCACTCATATAGACTGCGATGCTACCAGAGGAAACTCAGTATCAGTGCACTGTCCGTGTTTTTAACTTGGCATGATATTGATTTGACAGAAATGTCAAATCTGTATTTTAACCCACTTCTAGATGCTAAAAGAGTTCCAAGCTGTTTTATGGAAGCTGGTTTCCTACACAAACACACACACGCACATAACTGCACATTTGGGTGATAGGACAAGTGTAACACTGTGCTTGTGCAGCAAAAAAACCCTGAAGCAAAAGCACTGCTCATTTGATGGCTGCTGGTCAGTTACTTGAGCAACTCTTTGTGAGCTAAGGGACACCGTCTTAGGATGTAATGTATTAAATGTCAAAAAACTATTGCCTCGAAGCATTTATAATGGGATAATATGGAACTCATGAATTTCACTTGTAGTCACACAAGTCATTTGGGCAAACGTGCCCCCAAGCGTATGCTCGGTACATGTGCTTGCATCCTTCTATGTGTTTGTGTGTATGGTATGAGCATAGAGGAGACTTTGTCCTCATTTTGAGATTGTTAAGAGATTAGTCAGCAGGTCAGATACTCTTCTGCTCCTACCATGAGGTTTGTTATTTTACACATTTACTTCCATTATTATGTTCTCACATCACATTCAGATGCTTTCAGTTTCTTATTATACTCTTACTGCCAGCCTTTGTGCAACGCCTGATCGCAGTCTGTGTGTGTAGGCGTGTGTTTAACTGTGCTGACAGTATGTACATATGACTGAATAACTGTGTGACTATATGCGCAGGTATTTATGTCTCTCTAAGTGTGTACCTCTTTGTTAGTGTGTGCATAACAGTTGATAAATGTGATGTAATATAGACATCACTGTGCATGTCAATATATTTTTATGCTTTGACATTCAAGCGTTATGCTCATACAGGCACAGACTCCAGAAACACTAACTACACAAACAATACTTTTATAATATAATATTTTCTTTAGAGCTGCAACAATTAGTCAGTTAATTGATTAGTTGATTAAAATTAACTATTTCGTTTTGTGCAGTGTTTGCATTTGGTTGCTCATTGTTTGCTAATCTAATCTTCTCATGAGGATTTACTGCTTATCTTCATCACATATGATAGTAAATTGAAATAGGTGTCTGTTTTGGACAGTTTAAGTACATTACCGTGGAGCCTTTCATTGTGATTGGTGCTGTTCACTACCAGACCGAACTAATACTTTTATAAGAACACTTTATAAATCTACAATAAATCTAAACAGCACCAAAATGCTCATGTACAACACACACACTAATGAAATGTGTTTTATTACTCAACATGAATGGAATGTTGTCTATTAATGTTGTGAGCACACTGTATTACTGCACTGTTCAGGGTTTCATTTTATTTTCAGTATGCATGAGAGGTAAAATATGTTTACAGTTTGTGCAAAGTAGTTTGGATAATGTCCAAAATGCACCTCAAACTCGGAACATGTACCAGTCAGACGCACATATGGTGCTCCAAGTTTGACTGGATGTGGAAACATGTCACAAAGTACTTACACTGTTAGAAATCTATGCCAGTCTCTTACTGTAGAGAGGCAGCTGTGAGAACGAAGGATCCACTGAGATGGAAAGCAATGGAAATTTAAAAAACGGGGGAGGAGAAACAGATGGGGATGGCAAGGAGGATACAGAGACCCATATGTCTAAAGTATCTGGATGATCTAATATGCTTTGATTAGAATAATGCATATCTGAGGCTCATGGAGACCGGGTTAATTTAGCAGGTTTATGTTGCAGCTGTTCCTCAGGCCCTGGGCAGAGGCAAGATTCGCCCCTGGCCTTCACAATTTGACAGAGGGCAACAAGAGAGAGAGAGAGAGAGAGAAAGGGCTGGGAAGAAGGGAAAGAGTGTGAAAAAGACTTCATAGCAACACCTTTTATGGTCAAGTGAGAAACACAAAGACAGGAGGATTGGATATCCTATCACATAAAATTATATGATAACACGTATGCATGTATACTGTCACGGCTGGTGCAAGCAGGGAAACAGGAATACAGTTGATAACGCAGACTCTTGAGGCAGAGCTTGACAGTTCAATGATTTTATTGCAAAAGGCTTATAGGATGGTGAGGCAGGAAAGTGTGAAAACCAGAAAAGAAGTCCAACAAAGGCAAACAAATCCAAAGGACAGCCAGAAAATTCCCAAAGTCCCAAAACATAAAGCAAGGTCCAAAATAGGCAGGTAACAGGTGTCAGGTAAATCAGATGAAGCAGAAAACAAATACAAGACATAAAGCACACAGCAACATAACGTAATAATCGGGCAAGGAACAAAGGAAGAACAAATGGTTTAAATGTCGCTGATGAGGGAATGAGGCGCAGAGGAGGAGGTGGGCCGGGAAATCCAGGTAACTGCAGAACATATGAGGGAAGTAAGAACCGGGTGGAGCAGTCAGGCGATGGAGAAAGGAGGGAAAGTGGAGAGCATCTGGTGGATTAGTAGAGAATACTGAAGGGTTGGAGAGGAGGGAATGCGAGACAGATGGTGATGTGATCAACTAATTGCAACTGAACTAACCTCGGAAAGTGTTTATTTCAAGTTTACAATGACAAGTATGTATTTGGGGGGGGTTTATATTATATCTGTATCACAGCTCTACGCAAAATGATACAAAAGGAAAAGACACAGAAAATATGATTCATTTTTCAGTGGATGATTCATGATTCACCTCATTCAAACATTTAGACCCTTTCACTGTTTTCACCGTCGGTTGTGGGATGTTCTTTTCTTTAATCTTCCATCAGTTTACACATGAACTCTTATGTGAATACTTTGTAAAACCATCAGTGAGTCAGTGCCTTTGGGCCTCACACTGCTTTTCCACCGCTGTTTTGGTACAGTTTTTCTCCTTGCAGATCATCTAAATCAAATTGGTTGCAGAGCGCTAGTTAATTCTCTCTATGTTCCCGGCTTAAGCCACTAAAGAAAGGCTGCTGTATCCACTTCAGTTTGTTGCTGTTTGATTTACGTTGTTGTCTTGGTGACTGGTGGATTTTCAGAGTAATCAGAGTTAATTTGAGCTACAGAGCAGCTTTTCTTCAAGGACATCATTCCCTTAGTCCTGACATGTCTCTCAGTGCTCGGTTCTGATCATTATCATTGTAGCATCATGTTGCCATCACCATGTTTCATGTTTTGGTATTTGAAGATACTTTACCTGTTTTTTGTCTCATTAGAGCAGAGGTCATTTTTCCTAATGCTTTGAATTTGGTAAACTCCAGGTGGGCTGTCAGATGTGTTTTACTGAGATCTGGCTCTTGTCTAGCCATACTCGTGAAGGGGCTGATCAGTGGACTGCTGCAGAGATGTTTGTGTTTTGCTTGGCCCTCACATCTCTTTAGAGAAAATCTGAATCTCTTTTATATCTGTCAGTACTTGGAATAGTCTTGGTGGCTCCAAAGGAAGCTGATTTCACAATACTCTCTGTAGCAGTATCTATACTTTTTTGGGGATCGATAGACTGACAACTCCCACTACCGCTCAATAAGACTCTGCATTTTAAGTAGATATAGGCAAGTAATGACAACACTCCCCTTCACTTACATATCAGCACTTTCTACATGTCTGGGTGTCATTGCTCTTTGCTTCTGGAAGTGGAAGCTGCTCAGGAAACATTGTTAAGTTTCTTACAAACTAACCACCAAAATCAAATGCTACGCTTTAGAATAATGCTCCATTTTATACCGTTTCCTCCATTCAAACACCTGCCTCCTTAGAGGTCTGTGTAGGGCCTCATTATTGGCACAAATTCTAAATTTATAGCAAGAACAAACTTAAATTAAATCTTACACAGCAACAACAACAACAAAAAACCCTGAGAAGTAAAAGTATCTGAATGCTTAGGTTATTTTAATGCTGCGCTCTCTTTTTTTGTTGGTTATCCAGACTTCAGCACTCTAAAATGTCAAAACAAGCTGTTAGACTCAGGTGATAAGAAAATGCCTTGTAAAAATTATACTGTTACTGTGACTATGGCATCCAATTGAATTAATCTTAATAGTTTAAAACTTAATTTTCTTTTAAACTTCTGCGTCTTCCACTTTGATTGAGCTTAAGTCTGTCCCAGTGGACACAGTAGAACTACCCTCCTTCAGGGTTTAGTCTACACTCATGAAGGGGCCCTAGATAGACTGAAATAGCTTTCAATTATTCTCACTGAAAGGTTTCTTCCTCTGACCAGTGTAGAGCTCAGTGTGCTGTGTAAATTATTGCAGGTCATTATTCAGGCTGTTGTTACGTGTGGCCTTGAAGGGAAGTCTATTATATTCTTAACTTGGCAGACATATTTTATCCTGCCCTGCTGCTTATTACTATTCACAGTTGGTGAGCGGACACGCACACACTCAACATGCTGAAGGTTATTATGATGGCTGTATGAAGAGCAGGTGAGGCTTTCAGATGAATGACTCTGATAGGGAAACACAGGCAGGACACCCTCTCCTTCTCCCTTCAGATTAAAGGAGTTTCCGCTCTTACGCTCCCATTCTCTATGTCATCCTCTCACGCGCCTCCCTCTCTGCTGTTAGTGTTTCTCCCCATGCTCGTTTAGACTCCTCTCATTATCTGCTGTTATTATTTTTTGGTGGTTTTATTCTATCACATTGTCTTTGTCCTCTTGTCTCTGCCCCTTTTCGGTTTCTTATTCCCTTCTTCCTCTATCCTTCATTCACCTCTCTTTGTATCGTCTTCATAGCATGGACAGCAGGAGGAATCAGGGTGGGAACGAACTAATAGGCTCAAGTGGCTCCATAACACGCTGTGTGTGAGTGTGTCAGAGAGAGAAAGAGATTTGATAAGGATTCTGCCCCTGCTGCTCTGTTGGCCTCTGTGTCTAATGGCGTTCATTAGCCACTCTGAAGAATGATTCACACTAACACATGTATTCACACATGTAATTGACTGTATATATATGCATTTTACATATAGATCTGTTACACACAGTGGAGAAAAAAAACACACAGCATCTCTTTACTCTCTCTTTCTCATTTCACACACACATGCCCACACGCGGACCCACTCAAACCTCACTCGGCCCTCTTTAATTGGACACTTGAGCAGCGCACGGCTGCATCTGGCTCCTGTTGAACACAGCCTGACATTTCAGACTGCTGACCTTTCCAGCCCCGCCACAACTAAATAATGATTAGTCCTGGCAACTGTTCCACCACAGCAGCAGCCAGGTACGCACACATGCACACGAGCATGTGCAGATACTACACACACACACACACACGCACACACACAGGTGCAAACACCACAAAACACAACAGCAAAAACACCTGCATTGAAGGCTTTGTCTTTTAACAGTGAGAAAATGGGGTGCAGACATTGATTTGAGAGGCCATTGTCATTCTTTTAGCTTATCGATTAGATTGTCCTTTTCCATATCTGCAGTCAGCACCCAATAATGTGTTGTTCTAAATTAACTCTGCTTGCCTCTGTTTAGTTTCTCCTTTCCCCTTTATGCGCTCTCAGCATTACAGTGGAAAAAAGGTCAATCATATTCATGAGATCTGGGCAGATTTGAGAGGATGGTTATGTGTGTGTATGTGTGTGTGTGTGTGTGAACTTGAGCACACACTTTTAGCTTTGTGCACAGATGCGTGCAGCATGCGTGTGTGTGTGTGTGTGTGTGTGTGTGTCTAAAGCAATGAAGCAACGTGGAGATAATAGGCAGTTCTGAGATCTCTCCTCTCACTTTCTTCTTTTTTCACTCTATCACCTTTCTTTGTAACTCCATTTCCCTGCTGTTTCTGTCAGAACAGAAAAGAAATGTTCTTCATTAGAGCCTCTCTTTCTACAGATATTCTTTGTGTTTCCCGCTTTGCTCTCTCCAGACAATAGCATGTACATATCTCTGAGGTCAGAGGTCACTTTTTTCCCCACAGCCAGCTTCAAATGCTGTGTCTGAATCTTTCATTGCGTGAAAATTGAAGTATTTAAATTTAGCACGAGGGCATATATAAAAAAAAAATGATTAAGTATGGAGCTGATGGCTGCAACCATAATGATTTTAGCCTTATTGTTTCCATGGAAACAATCCGGGCAGAGCATATCTTTTTGAATAAAATCAGCTTGCGTTGACAAATTCAAATTTCAACGTATATTTTGAAGAGTCCAGTAGATTGTTCAGAACATAATGCATAGAGTGCACAAACAGCTACATTATACAATCAAAAAGAGCTTGTGCACCAGTGTGCATCAAATTACATAACAAAACTGAAAACACAAATACATTTTCTGGTGGTAGTTGGCACATTATGTTTCTTTATACTATACAAGCAGATTTACTTACACATCACAGTAACTTATATACTCTAGAAGTCAGTAAAGAAATAAATCTAATCTGATTGAAGGAATGTGCTTGGGCTTGTGTGGTAAACAAATGTGTTTACCAGTTACAAAATGACCTACACGCCAGAATTTGGAGGTCAAGCTTTATTTTCTAGAAATAGCCTATACATTTCTGATGTATTCAACACTTTCACCAGTACAGTAGACATGAAATAAGGTTTCTTACCAGCACGGCATTTACAGTTGTTTAAATTGCCAAGAGCAACAACAGTAAATAACACAAACACACCATTAGGAAAATAAGTAGCCGTGGAAATTGGTTTGGCTGTTGATAGCCACTTATTGCAGAAAGCTCAGCCATCGGCAACAAGTTTGTTGTCCGTCTACCAAACTTGGTCAACTAAAACAAGACAAGCGCTGGCCTCATGAAGTCATAAATAAAATCAAGAAGTAAACTTTGTGGAAAAAAAATATAAGATACTGAAGCAAAATTACATTTTTGTTTGCAAAACTGAAAGGAAATACATTTTTTTAGTTCTTATATTGGTTCATGTGCTGGGAGAAATTAAGTTTAAGACTCCTTGCTTTCCAGGAAGCATCAGCATTAATAGTGACTTTTTTTCCATTTGCATAACATGTGTCAGAAAATGGGGATTACTTCGAACTAAGTTGTCTGCAGTGTGAGTGTGGGGTCAACTGAGTTTTCTCTAATTTACACATTGCACCAGCCTGGCCTTCTCTCAGTCAGTTAATAGCTTCTATTTCTTCAGATGAAAGTCTCTGGGCAGCCATCCAAACAATATAGTGATATATCATGTATTTATGTCTTTGTTGTGCTGGTACTATTGTTTTGACTATGATGTATTTTTCTTGGTCCTCTTGCAAATTGCACTCATGGAGTTCTGTCATATTGGTGTAGTAAGAGTCTCACTCCCGCCTCTAAATGCTTGCTTCATGAAACACAGGGAGATTATTTAAACTCTTTGTGGTAGTACCATTACAGATTGACTTTGAAGAAAACTCATTTGTGTCAGAACATTAATCTTTCTTTCTTTATTCTTGCAGATAAATGAAATTTTAACCCCTCATGTCCACCAGTCTCTTTTTGTTCAACTGTACAGACTTTCATCAGCCAGTTTTTATCTGCTAGACCAATCCCCCTTTGGGTTGAGCTGAAACATAAGAAACCTATATTCATTCATTAAGCTTTCATTTCATCTTCATTTACTTCCATCTTTATATAACTGCACATCTTAGAGTTAAGCAACAAAGATCTAGCCAACAAAACATGTGCAGTCCTGTGTGTGCACTGATCTTTTAGTACCTTTTAGCCACACTCACTGTATCTCTCTGAAATACTTATCATTTTTTAAAATAAAGAAAAGTCTTTAAACTGCATTTTCTTCTCCAATTGGTAACACTGCACCAGGCCTTCTTTAATTGGTGAAAATAAATTAGCCAGTGGCAGCAGGAACCATTCAGTTTCTAAGTCAAGAAGGCTTTGCTTTTTGAGCTCTTGTGCTGTCGATAAGCATTGAGCATTCTTGGTACCCTGACCCCCAGTGCTTTCAGAGACCATGTGGTTCTATCCAGCCTGACTTGATCCAGGGAAGGTGTAAAAGTCTGAAACAACCTGTATGCAACATTCTGCTTAATATCCAGGCCTGTGGTACATACCTGAGCTGATAGAAATCTCTGGGTGGCTCGATCACTGCGTGGTTGAATGGCTTTCAGGCTGGCAGAGCTGCAGAGATTTGTTTTGAGTGGAGCACAAGACCATGCACCTTGAGGGAGGAAGAGAGGGAGGGAGAGAAAACAGAGAAGAACATTATTTATAAAAAATACTATCAGGCCTTTGTGTAAATGAGCAGCTGTGAAAACAACACTTCCTATTATTGCCCTAATTATATCCTTTCTCTGTGAATTTGCATATTTTATCTCCCTCCTCTTCATTATGGGGGACTATGCTTCCATTTTGATGTGTTAAAAAAACACATAAAACAAATACAGAAGGAGATGAAGGATGGGAGGGAGGGAAGGAGGGAGAGAGGGAGGGAGGGAGAGGGGCACGCGGGCCGCCTCATATTGAGTATTTTCCAGTTGATTTTGTTGAAGGCTTCTCAGCAGCGTAGCTAAATAAGCAGCAGCATGCTAATGAATGGAGAACGGGTGTGATAATTTACCAGACAAAGAATGAAGGACTGTGAGAGATAGGAACCAGAAAGAGAAGGGGAGGGAAGGGACGAGGGGGCAGCACGATATTTCAAATATTTAGAAAATATTTGTCATCAAACAATTATTTAAAACCTGTCTCTTGCCTACATGCCTGAAGGTTATTTTTTTTTTGTCAAGCCTATATTGCTAATGTTTAGAGTAAATATTCTCTGTGTCGCCAATACGGTAATTTCACACACTGTTCACACAGTCAACCATGTGTTTCATGTTTTTGCATGCAGAAAAGAAGAGAGAGAGATAGGGAGAGAGCGCTAAACTCAGAGGACAGTAAATGACAACAGAGAAGCGTAGACGCTGTCTGTCCTCTTTCTAAAGGGGCGATGTGACGAAGGCAGTAAACAGGCTGTGAACAGGCTGTGGGCTCTGAGATTATTTCTTTGTCACCAGCAGAGCCACCAGTGTTGCTGAGCACTGCTGTGGAGCAAATCCTCCTAGAGAGGACTGATTGGATTTTTGTTCCAGGGAGCCTTTTGTGTTAGCAGCATAGGGACTAGATAATAGAGGTTGATGCCACTCTGTCTCTGTGTTATGGCTGGTGGATTGAGTTTTTGGACTCTGTGTGTGTGTGTGTGTGTGTGTGTGTGTGTGTAGCCAGGACCCTCTCTCTAAACAACCGCTATATAACTGTTATTTAAAACCTTGTGCATCCTCTTTGCTTTGGAGCCTGTAGGATGCTAAATATCAGAACATCTGGCAGGTCTGCTAACAGTATGCATACCTGTTACTAATAGTCAGGCTTTGCAGCTAAGATAAATTGTTAATATGACAACCCGTCACTCTGCTAAATTGTTCATATGAGAATATTCTGTGCAGGTGTACGTACTTTTCCAGGAGATACTCACTGCCAGTGGTCAAGGTCATTGTCAGCCTTCTCTCAGTCTGTGCCTCAGTCCTTCTGTCAGATCTACGTGTGGAGCATGTATGCCCAGTGGGTGTGTATGTAGAGAACTGTATGTATAAATAAAAATTGTAATACATTATTGATTTCCGTAGAAAAATTCTACTTTTAATTGCCCTGCTTTCACTGGCGGGTCGGACGTCGGGTTCAGCTACAGGACGACAGGCTCAGTCTTTTCTCCAGGATACTTCAACACAGCAGCACGCTTGAACCCGAGTGCTTTAAATTCAGGAAATTCTCCTACTCATTACGCCACCCTGCTGTCCTATGTGTGTGTGTGTGACTTTGCACTGACCTCTATTGGAGACTAAGGAATGATACTGATTTTCACAGGCCAGTCACAGTCAACAAGCCAGTTAGAGCATACAACAGGGAGGATGGTCAGGAAGTGAGTTTTCAAGAACTATCAGCCCTTGACGATAATTTTACTGCAGCTTTACAGGTATTGATCAATCAAAACCTCTGAAGAGTCGTCACTTAATTTATAGGAAAGTAAAAATTGCACTTATTGCACCTTAACATCCTCGGCTTAGTCTCTCTTTTAGTCTCTCTTAGTGGTGGCAGCTCAGTAAGAAAAGAGATGGACGGTTGTCATGCAGCAACTGATCACCAAATTCGTCTTGACTGTTTTCTACACCAAAGAACTAAATGTGTCTCAACAGTGAGAGATGGATTTTATCCTGCATCTGGATGGCAGAGTAGATACATAACAGGTGACATACTTTTTCACTGTCGGTGTTTGTCCTGGCAAAACATGGGTTGTGAGATCTTTCAATGTGGAGTGTGGAAATGCATTTAGACAGATTACTGGCAGGTAAACACGAAATTACGCCAATGTAAGTGATTGCGGACAAATTATTGTGTGGGTCAGCATCATTTTAGCTTAAGCAGATAAAACTGTCTTTGCATTTTGTTTGCATTTTGTTAGATTTGCTCGCTAAGATAAAAAGGAGATTTGGATATGAATAAAAACATGAAATAGAAAGAGGATTCAATGGAAAAAGACTCTGTGGCATAAACACATTTTATTGTACTTTGGAGACTCACAACTCTTTCAACAGAAATTAAAACAAGAGTAATAAAAGAGCAGCAATAATGGCAGAAAAAATAAAGTAATAAGACGGCTGCTGGGTTTTGATGTGCTTTTTCAGACGCAGCAGCTGCACCAACATTTTGTATTAAGCTCCAAATCAATCTTAACCTCCTCCAAGTGTACAGTAAGCTGCAGAAATGATGCTGTGGAGGGATTTGAGATCTGTGACCTTGCCTGTCCTTGACTGGTGTGTTTGAGTGTGTGTGTGTGGGTGGGTGGAGGTCTGTGTCTGGCTGGTCGGTGGTTAAGTAAAAGCAGCTAGTTGTCAAAGCACTTTGCCCCTCAACATGCCCCTGTCCCCCCGTCTGACCCAACACCACGGGTCCCCCCCCGTTTCCCTAGCGAGAAGCGAGCTGTTGGTTGGCCTGGGTTTTATCTGCTTATTTTATCTGTCAGATACTGTGCACCTGCGAGCCTGGCTGCCCCTCTGCATGACGGGAGACTGTGGTCGCTCGTCCAATCCCAGTGGCTCCCTGCTGTCAGCCACAGCAGCAATGAGAAGTTCTCTGGCTGCCTCTGTCTCTGTCTGACAGCCGCCCTGGAGGAGAGGGTAAGAGAAGCAAAGGGAAGAGAAGGAAAAGGGGGGAGAAATACCATTAAGATGAGCTGTATTCCCACAGACCAAAGCCTGCCCACCAGCCATGTGCTGCGGCTCACCTGGCTGCCAGATAAGTGGAGATTAGAGGAGAGGAGACGGTGGTAAAGGTATTAGAGGCATAAAAAAAATTGTCTCTGAAACCCGGGGACAGCCTTGATACTTTTAGGATTTCTTGTGTCGTGTCTGACATTTGATGCCGATGAATAAAGGACACAGAGACAGACAGACAGTCCACGCTGGTCTTACACAAATGGGGCAATCTTTGTACTTTTATATATTTCCGCTTATTTGTTCCCTGTAGTCTATTGTTCGACTTTGGCTGTGGCCACTGTATGAATTACAGTTTTAAGAGTTCCCTATCTAGTTAGCTGAGGATAACAGTCTGGTGACACTGGCAAGATCAATACAGGGCCGCAGTAGGAGGTGGAGCGGCCCTAATGAACTGAATTGACTGGTGCTGAAATATGATCAGTATTTCTCTGTTGGTCATTATGTTCCTTATGAGGAAGATCAATGTCTCCTGGGTGGATCACTGAGTATACACAGCATGATGGCAGGGCCAGCGCTGATACCGTTCTAAATACTTAATGAAGGATTTATTCACAATAAGGTTTGCCTCTGTGTGTGTGTGTGTGTGTGTGTGTGTGTGTGTGTGTGTCTCTTTCAGTCAAAGGTCTGTTTTCAGGCCCTGCGGCATTAGTAACTGATGTGCTCGTATGAGGCTGTGCTGTTCATTTCATGGGCTATCACTTTTTAAATTGGTGAATGCCTTCTTCATGGTTGATTAGTAATTCATGCGGAGCTAATTAAGAGGCATAATAAGAGAAAGACTGGTGAGATGCCTCCAACCAAAATAGGAAAACGGTTTTACCCCGGACTGTAAACAGTTGTGATTGATCGTGGCAGCGTCTTGCCCACAAAAGGCATTCATGCTTTTCTGAATCCGTCATCTCGGAAGCAGAACCCATCTCTTCATTTTGCTCCGTGCTCTCCTGATCTTAGAGCATCTTTCCAGAAAGTTGCTTTAATGATCCCTCCATTCCGGCTGTCTAATGCCTGGCATCGTGATTGTACTGGGTTTGTTGTCTGTATGCTGCTGCTGCTCAGGCTGGCGCTCACCCCTGCCAACCATCATCACGCACACACCTGTACCAGCATCTGTCCGCCCAGCAGATTGGCACAGGTGCTGCCTTTAGATTGGCTGTGGACGTGCCGTTAAGTTAATGTACACACCTCGTAAACATTTTTCAGCTAAATTGCAAGACACCCCTAGTTCTGTTTTTCTCTATATGTTTGTCTGTCACATAGACAACATTTACACACACACACACTTATCAGAAGCATAAAGTTCCTCTATTTTATCTGTTTGTCTGTGAGTCAGTGGGACCTTTTTATGATTCCCGACGCAACACTGCTATGATGACGTGTGTACCCGCAGTCTAATTCCATCATCAGCATCATTACTGCTATTATCCCGTGTCTCCCTTTAATGCAGGCTAATGGATGACCAATAAAGATAGATGAGCCTGGCAGTGTGGAGCTAATAGGCAGGACATGATGTCTGGCTTCTGTCCTGACTTGAGTCTTTACCCAATCAACTGCCCTCAGAGATAAAAACATAGCTAAAATATGATCGAGATTTATTTCCTCACCTTTTTAATGACTGTATCAGTGTATCTTCAGATAATTAGCATGCCAATAGTCAACTCAGAATGGATTTTGTGTGCTTGAGTAACTATATTTGAAAAGAGCTGATTGGATTTATTCAATAAATATCAGATGTGCTTTTAATTCTCACAATGGTGAGAAGCCAACACACAAAAGAATAGGCGCCCAGCTTTTAACTGATACTTTGTTTTATGGAACAATATATATACATGTATACAATAAATATATAGAAATAAAGATATATGTATATGCATGTATGGATATATATATAGGTATATAACATATATATATATATATATATATATATATATAGAGAGAGAGAGACACTGTAATATGGAGGTCAGATAGATGCCAATCCTGCGCAGTCTTTACACACCCATAAGAGTCTAATTACAACCCCATCTCCAAAAAAAGTTGGCATGCTGTCTAAAATGTAAATAGAAACAAAATGTGATGATTTGCAAAACATTTAAACCCCACATTTAATTTGAAATAGCACAAAGACAACTTATCAAATGTTGAAACAGAGAAATCCATTTTGAATTTCAAATTACCACTCTGCTGCATCACCTCTCCTTTTAACAACACTCTGTAAGTGTCTGCGATCTGAGCAGACCATCTGCTGTAATCTTAAAAAGTGGATTTTTTTCCTGTTCTTTGTTTTATGTTTCATAATGCACCAAACATTTTGAATAGGTGACAAGACTGCAGGCCAGCCAGTTTAGCACCCAGACTCTTTTACTACAGAGTCATGCTGTTGTAATACGTACAGAATGGGGTTTGGCATTTTGTGTTGATATACGGTGGTTTTTGGGAGTGTTTCACAGCCCTGTTTGAGAGCCCAATCACGGCCAACCAATATTGGTTTTCGACCTTGTCCCTTCAGAGATTTCCTCTGATTCTCTTTTTCTCTTTTAACGATATAATATACTGTAGACCACGAATCCCCAGATTATTTGCAACTTTACGGTGAGAAACGATATTCTTTAAAGTCTGTGTAAAGGCAATTCTGAGATTTCTTTCAAAATACATTCAATATGTTGGAAAATAGTTGCTGAAAACATGTGAAAAGACGATATATTACTGAAATGTGGAGTTAGAGGTTAAAACAGTTTTTCACCAGTTTTCAGTCCAGGATTTTTTGGGCGGTCCTAAAGGGTGGCTCGATGACACACTGAGGCCACCCTGAGCAAACCCCTGCACCCCCAGAAGAGAGATAGAGATTAATTAATCAGAGTGTTTCAAAGTTAGTCATGTCATTTTCTGAACTCATCTGACACGTTTCAGTCGCTTCAAAATTGCTGCTTGACTTCTCCTGTGAGTGGGTGTGGCTTCAATGCATACAGCGGACACACCCCCACAGTCCTGGAGCTGAGAATACTGCTCATTTTTAACTTGTCGATATTTTTAATCATTCAAATTTGGCTGAGTGGTTAATAAGACTTTCTCCTTTGGTCTGACAAAGTCAGAAATGTTACAGTGATATATTCAGAGGGATTTCCTTGGAAAATATGAAAACTGCCATTTTCAGAAATGTTTGGAGAACTCAACTTTATTGTGTCTCAATTGTGTCTAGGCAGACTTTTATCTGTGCTGCAACTTAAGGAGAAAGTTGAACTTATTTACATGCCGGACTTTTAAATGGAGTGGTGCCCCCCTTAAAACACTGGCCACTTCAAACAGACAGAAAGCTCCAGAAACTGAGCAGCCTCATGTTGACAAGCCAAGCCTTGAGGACAGGAGAGCCATTGAACAGAAGCTTAGATTAGCAGTAATCCTCTGTTCGACTTGTTGAGGAGCTGCTCAAATCTCTTGTCTATCACTCTCGCTCCTGTTATAGTTTGTGGAGCTCTGCCAAAGTATCAGTGCATAGATGTATATGAAATGAGCGTGGCTCAGCCTGAAAAGAAGCTTGTAATTATTCATTAAAAAATGCTGAATTTAACTTGTGTAAAAATATATAAATGTTAATTCAACTTAGTGCTTCTTCACAGAAAATTGAAGCGAACTTGTCTTCTCAGTCAATAGCACATCTGTGCAATGTAAACACTCAGACAAACAGACAGCTCCAGTAACTGAAAAAAAATGTCTGCCATTATCTTCTGAGCATTATTGTCATCGCTTTGTTTGTTTGTTTGTTTTCAAATTCTCTTGTATACATCTGACAGACTCTGAGACCGGTCACATAGCACGGTGAACAAACATGGGGAAGCTGGCATTTGAAACAAGCCTAATCATAACTAACTAAATGCCTGAAACTATGAAACGAAATATCAGAGAGAGAAAAAAAGGCTCCATATAGTTCTGCATCAGTTACTTTTCAATTACAGCAGCCGAAGCAGAACGAAATTGTTAGTGTCATTTATCGACTGTGGTGCTCTCCATTAGAGTAACAACTGAAAGAAATCCATCCTGTTGTATAACCACCTGGCTGTCTTACAATAACAAAGAGTTCATTTCTGTCAGGTGGCCTTAAGTCTTTTCTGTTGTGATACAAGGAACAGATGAGAAGTGTACACCAGGAAACACATGAAAGCACACAGAGACCAATGAAATCTGTCCAGGCAGGTAATCATCTTGGTGGCTTTTCTCACTGTAGTTACCTGAAATAATTCCCTGAGAAGACAGAGTGAGAAGTAATGGCCATCTCAACTGATGAAGGTAATGATGCAGGACGACTTAAATGTCTAATCACTTAAAGCAATGTTTAAAACATACAAACAAACATTTTTAATTAGTATTAGATGTTTTTTAATCTCGTTTTTATTTGACATAAGTTAAAATATTTTTAATAATATAAATAAAGTGTAAGAGGAAAGAAAAAACTTCATATATTTCTGACACAAAAACATCTAAACTGTTTCTGAACACTTCTGTATCTCAACATCTCCTCACAGCAAAGTTAATGTCATGTCTATTACTTATGCCTTGATGATCTACCGTGGTGGTGATGTGGACCAGGCAAGAGTAGCCGAGCGCAGACACCATCCCCAACCAACCCCCCTCTATGTGTGTATATTTTTTTAATACTTTGTGAGGAAAAAACTGTCAACCATATCCAAAGTGCAGGACCAAAGAGAAGTAAATAATGTATGCTTTTGTTAGATTCTTTGAAGACGATATGTGCTACGCGTTACCCGTTTCAAATGTCGAAGATTTCAGACCTCTGCACAAAACAGATTTTGATAATCAGAAGGTGTATCTGGTTCACAGAACTGAAGAGAATGGCAGCGCAGGCCAGCCGTGCGAAGCACAGATCCTTGCCCTTGCAGGTAAGTTGCCCTCTTTAAACGCGTTAGCTTGTCTCTTTTTAACGCTGATTTTTCTCCGTGTGACCAAGTAACGGCGATGTGCGCGAAACTCGGCAGTGTGTCAAAGCAAAGTCCTTTTGTCCGATCTGTCAAGACGCGATCAGCTGGAATCTGACACTGATAGCCACAACAACGTCCTCGGCTGTGGCTAGCCATATATGCTAGTTAGATATGCTAAGATAAGTTTGGTGGTTACTCACACCTTGTCGCCGATGCTTTACAGATTTTTTACACCCAGTGTGTCGTGTTGCAAGAGTTATCTCTCTTGTTTCGACAGAGTAGAGCTGCTTGTTTCGTTAAATACGTGGCATGCAGTTAGCCAGTCACAACGGTTGTTTACAACATGTAGCTAACGCTTGTTAGCTCGGTGTGTATTCGTTCCGCGTTAGCATGTTAGCGCCGACGCGCTAGTTAACTGCGTGCGGACGCACGGTTGTCATTACATTATAAACACATGTGACAGCCCGTGGTTGACATGCTATCATTTTTGTGTGTGTGTTTTGTAAATGTAGCCGAGACGCTCGAGCCAGCCCCGACAGCTTTTAAGTGTTGGGCTCTGCGGTTAGCTTTGTTAGCTTGGCTTATCTGTTGGTCTGTGCCTCAAGAGGAGACGCGGTGCTGCAGTCAACGCCGTGTCTTAGACAACATGTAGACACGTCTCCGTCACTGCCATGCCAGCGTCGTGGCTGTTTCATGACAGCGCGTCACGTTAATGTGTCGAAATGTGCGAGTGACATGATTTGCTTAACGTTAGCTTCAGTTTAATGTTTGCTCACGGTCATTTTCTATGCTCGATCTTTAACTAGCTACATCACTAATCCCCCCACCCCACCCCCTGAATGCGAGCTGTCTGTCTGGTGCTCGGTCAGATCCAGTCTCAGGGGCGGTTATGTTTGAAGGTCTGCACAGCCAGGACGATTTGTATCGCAGTCTGCTGTAAATCTTACATTTTAGTGCTAGTCTAAGAACTTTGATCGAGCAGTATGGAGAGACAAAACGCCCTCGGCCTGAGTTTGACAAATGGATGAACGCAGTCTGTAGGTACTTATGTATTATGAAAATCCATCTAACTTTTTTTTTTTAGAAACTTTATGAGATTCTTCCTGCTTTTATGTCTACACTTTACAGATACAGTAGAAGAATTTGAAGACAGTATAATGCAAAAGAAGATGAAAATTCCCAAGATGTCCATCAAGAATTCAGGAAACTCTATTGAGAACAATTTTGGAGAGGAGAGAATGCCACTCAGGCATAAAAAGGTAGGCTTGCACACATTAGACAGTATTTATGTTATTGCATTTAAACTGGCAACACACTGGGGAGTGTGCCTATACTTATAGTGACACCAGTGTCATGTCATACAGTCACACTACTGCCCCTTGATTAAATGACACTTGTCTAGTGCCAGTGCCATTAAGATAACATTTTATGATTCTCTAATAACAATATAAAATCAGCCACGTTTGCACCTGCATGTGCAAAGTTGAAGTTCAATTATTTATTAACCCTTAAGTTACTTATTCTGACAGTGGTGTGCAAAGTGAGGTCTGTAAATCATGTTACACAAGTTTATTTCAACACTTTGCAAGTGTGGGCGCATGTGTGGCTGCATGTGTTATGCCGATGCACACACAGCATCGGTCTTATGTTTAAACATATCTATTGATGCCACTATGTCACATATTCATAAACTTGGCTGACACCCAAAATCCCCCCCACGCTATTTTTACCATATGCTGGATTAACACAAATTCAGCACTCTGGACAGCTGCCCTTTCACAGACAAATCCTCTGAGCGGCTCATCAAAGAACTCGGTGACTCCTCTCCTCCCAGTTCCTATTGAGATCTACGCAGTCAAAACAAACTGTTTGCAGTCTGTCTGTCATGTCATTTTTTTTAGATTGATGTGTGTTGTCCTATTGAGATCCACACAGTCAAAACAAACTGTTTGCAGTCTGCCTTTCATGTAATCTTTTGATTGATGTGTGAGTTTTTATCTGTTCTGCTTTTTAAGTGTTGAACAGAATTACATTTATTCACAAGTGCACTTTGTTACTAATGCAGCATTTATGAAATTATGTAAAATATGTTATCAAGCCTGCCTCCAAACGCATGGTTTATTTATATCGTGTTCATTTTACAATTTAAAATTCATTTCATTAGTTCCCTAAGTTGACAGTTCTTATTTCCATCAGGCCCTGTCTCAGGACCATGGACGCCCCCTTTCCAACTCCTCTAAGAGCCTGGCAGCAGTAGTGGCTCGCCTGGAGAGAAATGCAGCCAGCTCCTGCATGGAAGGCGAAGAAGACCTGGATGAGGACAGGCTAGCCGAGGAGGGAGAGGATGCAGACGACGAAGATGAAGATATGGAGGCAGAGCATCAGCAACATCATCACCAGCAGCAACAACAGCATTTGGAGGTGGACACGGATTGTGTGTCTGGGGTAGCTGCAGCCGTGGTTCCTAGAGTCCTGTACGAGGAGCTGGTTCATAGCTATAGGCAACAGGAGGAGGAGATGAGGAGGCTGCAACAGGAGCTGGAGAGGACCCGCAGGCAGCTGGTGCAGCAGGCCAAGAAGCTGAAGGAATATGGCAGCTTGCTGACAGAAGTCAAAGAACTGAGGGACTTCAACAGGAGGCTGCAAGACGTGCTTCTCATGAGACTGGGCAGTGGTGAGGCATCAGGAGCAAGCACACACAGCTGCTTATGCCAGACATTTATTAGTAATCTTTAAGAGATTGTCTACAAAGTCTGATCAGTTTGTATTGAGAATGAATATCCAAGTAGATGGTAAACTGTAATTCAGAGCCACAGCAGTATTATTCTGAGAAACTCAGTAACATCTATACAGCCATAAAGGAGGAGTAGGAAGGCAAGTGTGTGGACACATTATAATCCTAGTGTTTATGTATGTCTACACAAAAAGCACTAATTCTACCCCCTCTGTCCTGAAAATGACCACTTTTTAAGTACACTGTTAAATGCCAAACATAATAGTTTTGCCATCAAACCTGGAAAAATATAGGAAGATACAAATGGAATATTGATACATAACGTGTGAACATGTGCCATTTAAATTCAGTGTCTTTCTACTGAAATTAAGATGCACATGAAGTTATAAATAGAACTAAGGTAGATTCATTTTGAGTTTGGGTGTTTTAATTTGGCTTGTATCTGCACTAGTGATGAGCGTGACCATCGTAGATCAGAAGAAGGTTGTGTGTTCACATCTGTCAAAGAACTGATGCAACAGATAGAAACCCACCGGCTTACTCGTAAGTTGCTCTAAATAGAAGATGCATCAGCATTTCTAAAAGTAGAATAACTTGTTCACTCGTCTGGAGTTTGATTATTGTATACTATATAACTCCACATAGTGGCGTAAAGTAGATCAATTTTGCTAGTCTGAATTTATGCCAGGTTTACAGTATATTGTATTTCAGATACACTATCCCAACAGTCCCACAACAGCAATGGTTCCCTGTCCAGTCCAAGAAAATGTAATGACAAATCTCCTACCTTGGACAGTGCAGTATAAGCTGCAGGTGGGAAAATTAACAGATAGGCGCAATAGTTAATAGACACACTTGTAACAATGAGATTACACGTAATCCAGCAATAGGATTTTAATAGGTCTCGTATTAAAGCAAAGTTTAATAAAAAAACACTGTAGTTGTGGGATTAAAAGTGTCATTGCAGTGTACAGACTCATGCTTTGCCAGATGTTGTTGTTGACCTCAGGCCCCCTGTAGATCTGGACAGAGGTCTCAGGCTACTGGCGAGACCATCTAATGGACAGGCTAAAGATTAGAGCACCCTGAGGTGCTGTCGGTCAGGGGATGGAGTGAATTGACCGATATTAAAACTCATCAGCTACACTGGAGCTTAGTGTGGCCAGCCACCAAGCCAGCTTAGGTACTGTGCTGAAATAACCGCCTGTCTCGGGGCATAGGGAAGCCGAGGACCAAGGTGGGAAGCAAGCAGACAAGCAGGTGGCAACTGTTCCAGTGGTAAAGACTGGAAAACTCATGGCTAGTACTCAGTGCTGTAGGGAGCAGAGTGAAACTGGCTGATTACAAATAACACAATCTGTTTTAGGATCATCCTCTACGGCTTTATTAAGTTGACTAATTGTTGATGACCCTTGACCCTTAACTCAACTTGAAGTGCTGACAGAGATTTGTTGTTTGTGTCTCCATAATGCTAAATGTCCCCTTCATATCTCCAGAGCCTATGCATGACAATGGCACTCAGACAATCAAGGCTGAAGTTGTTGAACCCATTGTTGAGGCCCAGGAGACGTGCAGAGAAGAAGCCAACACCAGTTCCAGCTACTCACCCTCACCCAGAACAGTATACACCTGCAACGATGGGAAGGTGAGTCTCACAGGACTAAGGGACGCTCTTTATTCAGCTAGCTTCTCCTGATTTCCTCTGGCTGGCTTAAAACTGCTGTATTTTGTCTCATCTAACCTATTCACATTCCTTTTTATCATCCATGAACCTTTCACGTGGTCTTGATGTGATGTTCCCTGTCTGTTTCCATCTCCTTCCTTTACATTTTTGACATTTATTCTTAAAGACAAAGTCATTGCCCCCCTCACACTGAAATTTAAAATACATCCTGACCAAAAAAATGCCACCATTCAACTACTGACTGACAAGCCCGTAACATAGTCCAACAAACAAATTACTGAGATGTTTTCTGATGCTGTTAAAAGCTTGTAATGTGCAGTCAGTCAGCTGTAAAACAAGCCAATATTTTCAATAATGATCACTTAACAAATTGTATGATGTAATTTACATCATCAAATGTTTCATTACAGAGAGGGACTTTCAACCTTCACTTAAAGATTATCCCAATAACCCCTCTCACCTTTTAAGAGTCCTGAATCCTTCAGTTTCCCCTCCTGTATCGGATGACTGTGGGAAGTAGCCTGTTTTTTTTAGGAAATGCTGCATTTCCTCTCAACACCCATGAACCTGGGAACATGCCGTCATAGTTCATCAGTCCTTTCCCCCTCGCTGCCCTACCCTAGCAGGTAAACAAGGTTGAGAAGATTATTATTGTTCCTGCAAGCCCAGCCAGCATCATCAGTGTTTATTGGCCTGTTAGGGTTCTTTACTTCCCCTACCGCTGTAACTCAACCAGCGTCCTGTCTCTGATGACAGGGGGGGAATTGGTACTACAAGCTCTGGGGCCTGCAGCCACTTCAAGCGTGAAGAACACTTGCAAATTAGAAGTCTCCTACATCAGGGACCCCATATTAATTATTTGCACGAGAGGAATTTAAAGTGACTGACAGGTTAGCCCTAGTGAGAGAGTGAGAAGAGGGGAAGAGGTTGAAAAGAAGGAGGAGAGATGGAGAGAGGGTGAGAGAGATAAACGAGAGAAACTGGGAGGGAGGATGAAAACAATCTTGTCTAACTTGAGGGCAGTAAAAAGCTTGTCTGCTGGCCGGGGGCCTAAAGCACATTAGCTGCACAGGGAAAAGCCTTTTGGATGCTAGCCTAAAGACTTTACAGTGATAAGAGAGGAGAGAAGGGAGAGAGAGTCACAAATGCCCCCTGCTGCATTAGCTCACCTAGAAGACCAGGGCAGTCGGCCTAGGCTGGCAATCGGCTTGGAGTGTTTGGTGCAGGCTTATGCAACGTTCAGTGGCAGTGTGTAAAGAGCTACAGGCTAGGTTCATAGTGGAGGTAATCCAGGCTACAAGCAGCCAGTGGCCTGAGCTTATTTATGTATCCTTGTTGGTGAAAGTGGTGCTTCTTGGGATTTGCAAAGTGGTCTAAGCGGAAGCTGTTCAAGATGCGTCCTGCCATGACAAGCTATGACCTGCCTCGTCCATTTAGATTTAGAGGGTTTTACACCTGCATGGAGTATTGCAGATTTGGTGAGACTGGATTAAGAATCCCACAGCACCTAACACAAATGTCCCAGGCGAGTGGGTGGTCAGCAAAGTCATCATGGGATAAAATGTGTTAGTGTGTTGAACTAAACATGTATTTCCAGTGGAGTCGTATGCTTCCAAGTATCTCCCTGTTATCTCGTTGCTTCTATTTTGTTTTCTCTTCTCAGATTGCTTTTGTTTATGGTTACATAGATTTTGTTTAAACATAAATAAGATTATTGAAATTGCCATCCATACTCCTAATCCGTCTGTAAACTAAAACACAGCAAGTGCTGCTCTGAAGTGTGAAGCTCCATCCTCTGGTGTATTTGCTAAAACATCATGAACCATCAAGGAAAAAAGATCCATGTATTTGTCCACTTTTATTTCTCAGCGTCTTATTTTCTTTTTTAAGACATTTATCACAGCAAAGGTGGCATATGAAACAGTTGGGTAACGGTAACAGTCCTGCATGAGCGAAGTGCGGAGTAGATGAGACTGTCCCATGCAGAGCATTGTGTGCTTAAAAGTGATAATGTGCTAGTTCTGTTTTTAAACTGAACTGATCATATCCACACTGCATGACACTTTTCACTTTCTCTGGCACTGTGCTGGTGACGCATACTTTCATCTACAGCAGACTTGCAGATGCATATTTTAAAATGTGGCATTCACGGTTCCCTGGTTTACACTTGTCCTCTCCGCAGGTACACCTCGGTGGAGGCATCTGGGTGGAGGAGGAGAAGTGGCACCAGCTGCAGAGGACCCAGGGAGACTCCAAGTTCACAAAGAACCTGGCTGTAATGATCTGGGGCACAGAAACCCTCAAGAACCGCAGTGTCACTGGAGTAGCCACCAAAAAGAAGAAAGATGCCCTGCCCAAACCTCCACTGTCACCCAGCAAACTGAAAATTGTCAGAGGTAAGATAAAATCCATGTTTAAACCTATAAATTCAGGGCCATGAATGAGATGAATCTATATTCTGATGGGTCTTTTGTAAGCTGAGACAATTTGGAAAACATCAGGTACAGAATTATTTTTTTCTTTTCAAACAGTCTTTCAATCAGTGAATTAAATCTTTAGACGCCAGACAAAGATAAGATCGACAACTTTTTAATTTGATGTAGTCTGACTGCTGCTACTCGCTCCTTCCCCAGAGTGTCTCTACGACAGAGTGTCTCAAGAGACAGCCGACAGCGCAGAGATTACGCAGAGATTGTCCAAAGTGAACAAATACATTTGTGAAAAGATAATGGACATCAACAAGTCCATCAAGAATGAGGAGCGGCGGGAGTCCAAGCTGCTCATCAGACAGACAGTCAAGATGGAGAACTTCACCTATGATGGCATGTAGTGATCAACTGTTGTCACGCCAGCGCCTTCTGCCCCCCCCCCCCTCTTCCCCCTGTGGTCTGCAGGATATTGAGGGGACTTTCTATGGGTGGTTGGGGGATGTTTGTCACAGTTTCAGGAGCAGTTGTTTCTCTTTGACACATTGGATTAGTTATTATGTGAAACCTTAAAAAAAAAATAGACCCCTTCCCAGCTCCCTATAGAGCAACCACCACCTTCCTCAGTGCCCAGTTTCCTCATTGGCTGACAGACAGCTTTACCCACCAGTCAAAAGGTGAACACATGTGAACTAGTTTGATGTGAGCTGGTATGAGTGTTTTTATAAGCTTTACAGTGGAATTGGTACAGAGAAATGGTTTATTGACATGCGTGCATTTGTGTCAAAGGGAGTGGTTTGATGTGTTTGTTAAATTGATTTATTGTTCTGTGTCAGAACATAATTTTGAGTCCTTAAACTTTTAAAAAGTAAGAGGTTATTTCCCTAGATAAAGTCTTCTGATGCTAGATCACATTAGATCTTAGTCGTGTGAACTGTTGGCTATTTTGGTGACTAACCAGTAACTGCTGAGTGTTTGCTGTTGGTACTTATTGCATAGAATGAGACATCGGGGTCTCAGATGCACAAGTCTTAATTGGTAACAGCCATATTATATTGCATTTTGCAACAGAGATTCTGTTGCTCCAAGAGATTAATTCTCCCCCTTAACTGTAGGCCAATCATAAAACATCACTTTATTAATTAAAAGAGCTTACAGAGGTTAAATGTGAAGTATGACTCTGCTGTAGAGTCTACAGAGTGCTATTTTTGTTTTGTTTTTTTATGTTGACCTTTTAGTTCTGAGCATTTGCCATCAGTGGGAGAGCACAAGGAAAGGTTTTGATGGGATATCCCTGTGTTACTCTTAATCAAACATGTCACTTTCAGACAATTTGACTGTTTAATGAGTTCTAGTGGTACAGGCATGTTGATGCCTAGAAAGGCCTTAAATGGATTTGGCAATCACCAGGGGCTGGTATACCCCCGGGTTTTCTAGTAGGCTGTGATTGTACATGTATAGTAAGCTGAAGTGATGAAACTTCACCTGCACTTTGCTGTAAGAATGTAAGAGGTGGTAATAGGTACTATTTTATGTGTGATTCACACCGTTAAGGTGAGCTGAGCCGGGCTACTTGCTATCCCCTCCATCCTGGATTTTAAAGATGCTGTGCTGCACAGGACATTGTGGAGGGGGAAAAAAATCAGGGCACAGCTCTGCACGGTTCAGGTCATCTTCTTGTGCAAGCAGTGTTAACTGTGGGTAAAGCTGTCTGAAACACTATTGTACTGTTGAAGTTGTCTGGGCCTGCTGAACCCCATAATAACCCCCTCTTTTGTAAGCCACGCTACTGGGGAACAAAGTAAGGTTGCTCCGGTGACAATTTCCTCTGAGCTATGCCATCAGAACTTTGAAAATGTTCTCTCAATGTTCTGTTTTTTTTTTTTTTTTTTTCTCTCTCTCTAGTTGTTTTATTGTTTTGATCCAAAATGGTTTGTGTGGCTGTCTGCAGGCTGGAACTAAATGCTGCAGATTGAAATCTCAACTGTGACCTAGCTGTGGATAACTGTGAATCTGCTGCAGAGCTGCCCATCAAGCCTTTCTCCTCTTCACACTCTAGATTCTTGTTTGTTGTTGGTTTATTTCTCTCTATCATTTTGTCTTTATTGTTTTTTTTTTTTTTTTGTTATTTCAAAAGTTCAGATCAGCCTTTTGTTAAGCTACGTTATGTTTTGGAGATATTTTAGTGTACATATAAAAAGCATCTTTTTATTTGTTTTTTCCACCAAACATGGATATTTCATTTTCTAGTCATGTTACATGTTCTAGTTTTAAAAGTTCTGATCAAGTTTTGGGTTTATCTAATTGATGTTGTAATTCCACGTTACCTGACAATTTCTTGTGTTTCTTTTTACACTTTGTTTGTTTTTTCATATGAATTGTTGGCTTTAAGCTTGATGTTGTATCCAAATGTAGATTGGTGAAATCTACAGACAAATGGAAAAATGATCTCCCTTTCTTAGCCAAAGTGATCTCTGTGGAAGAGAGACAAGGCTTCCCTTAGCATCAAATTTTGACAGAGCCCATTATACATTATACTACATTCAGATACTTAACTAACCTCACTTAGAATCTACCTTCTAAAGATCTGCCACAGTAAGATGAGAATCTGTATCGATAAACCATTGTACTCTAGCAATTAAGATGCAGTAGTTAGACCGACACAAATCATTGACATTGAACGCACTTTAAACTTCGGGGCAATTTCTTCAATCTTACAGAAATATATTTGTGATATTCGTCCTTTTTTTTTATTTTATTTTTTTTATGTCTATAGATTAAGGCCTAACAATCATTGTATTATCATGAAGCACCTTAGAGCATTTTGGTTTATTGTTTCTATGGCAAGAATGAGTTATGGGATATGATTTTGTTTTGTCAGTCAGATATGTCCGACATGCCAATGCTTCAAAACAAGCTTGATAGATTTAATACTTCCAACTCCTACTCAGAGGTAGTGCTATTACTACTTCCTAATATTTAAATCTTTGAAGATTTATTCAGGGTGTTTAGAAAACCAGGTTTTCACAAGTTACACTGTGTCGAAACTGGTTTCTATAACTCCATCATAGCCTCCTGAACAATAACTTACTTACTCGGCAAATTGGCAAGCAAAAGTCAAAGACTCTTCTTGGCTTTCAAGCCCAAAACATGTTTCACCAATCTAAAGATATTTACCTATAAAATGTGCAAGCTGACTGGAATATGTGCTTTAACTTAATGTGTGAAGATGCTGGTTGTGTGTAGATATGACTTATATAGAGATAATTATGTATTTTTTACAAATGAGTGGTAAGCCAAAGTATCGAAGGCTGAGATCAAGCTAAAGAAGCGGGACGCTGACTGAGGAATCAGCTGGGTTTGCACAAAAAAATGGCCCATGCCAAGGTAATACAGCTTCGTGAATCTTAAGCCACCAAAATGGTGACATTGGTTTTCTTTTTTTTTGTTCCTAAAAAGATCCTTTTTCAGTGTCCTTTAGGTTTTTTTTTGTTTGTTTTTCCCTGTACAAAGCAACATGTGAGGTTTACGTGCGCTAGCATGTATTTAAAAATACATGCCATTTAAAAGAAAGAAGATTTCTGCTGTGCAAAGCAACCATGCTGAAACTCTGACACATTGTCTTGTATCGTGTTTGTGTTTGTTTCTTTGTTGTTTGATGCCAAAATGGGGTGCGGTTAAAATAATGCTTTAAGATGGAGCATTTATAGAGCTATTACATCATCTGAAAAACTTTTCAAAGGCTGATGTTTTCAAAGGCTGGTTTCCTGGAGCGCCATTAAGCCTAATCCTTTAACTAAAACCATCTTTAGTGGATGAAAGCTGTATGGATGTACTGTATGTTTTTAACCCAGATTTGGTTCAATCTGGGATGGCAAGGCCAATCTTTATCAAACGTACCAAGTCACTTGCAGAGGAGAAGTTTAGGGTTTTAACTGCATATTAGTAACATACACCAATATATAACCTGAAAGAGCCATTAATGACTCAGTAACACAACACCAGGACTCTCACTTTCACACGCAAGTAACGATAGGGAGGAAATGTAACCTTGCTGGCTCTGTGATCCTCTTCCTGTGCCACCTCTAGTTCCTTACCCTCCTGACATTTATATGGACTGGATTTAAAAATGCAAATGTATCAAGATAATGGCAAATCTTGTCCTCATCGCATGGTGTTTTGGCTTATGTTGTGAATACCTGTCAAAGCTTCAGATGTGAGGGTGGCTTTATGTTGCTTTTTGACAGTTTGATTGGGAAAAATAGATCAGTTCTAGATTTACTGAGTGGAACAAGATAAATGGCTCCATCCAGCAGTTTTCACAACTAAGTGTACACAAAACACATTACTGTTTGAGCCTCAGATACAATGTCAAACTTATTTCAAATGAGAAAAAAACAAGAGGAACACATTGTTAGGCCTATATTTTTCTTAAAGTATCAGTAACTTTGTATACAATCCACAAACCGGTTCTACTTCATCTAACTTCACCGTCCTACCTCATTGTTACTCTGGTGTTTGTTTGTCAGTGACTGTAAACTATGTGTGTATATTAAAAAAAAACTATAGGAAAGGTATACCTGGTTACTCTCAACATGTACAGCATATAAAACTTGTAAAACACCTCAGTACACAATATCATTCTTAGGAGAAATCAGTTTTAATACCTGCTTAAAGATGCTGCTCATAAGGGGTGTCTGCGTGAGGGGTCGTCTCTGAATATATATCTCGCTCTTTGCTATGTTGTGCAGTTGATCAGTGGTTGTGTTCTGTCTCTGTATTGCATTCTGAGATTTTTACTGGTTGACGGTGCTACCAGCAAACAGTTCAAAAACTGATCTGTCTATCGGACCTCAAATGGTGCTGTTTTTCTATGTTTTTATCCTCATACAGCTATGTTTTATTCAGGTGTGTCAACCACCACTATCCCCTCAGCTAATCAAATTGTAAGCCAAAATATTTCGCAAAATGATAACACTGCTATTACTGTATCAACTTGTATGCTATCCATCCAAATATTGTAGATAGTGATTATATCCTCAGCTGTGAGTTTCAGAAGTACCTCAGAACTTGCTGATTTTCAATAGATGCATCTGCTTCTAGCACCTGTTGTCTACCAATATTACATTGTTGCAGTGTATTTTCAGAAATATGCATTTTTACTGGTTAGATCAGGTTTCACTATAAATAGTACATGATTATCAAATCACACTCAGATGACCGATAAATTTCAAGGATACCACTGTTCACTGGTTGCATGCCAGATTGTCATAAAGGAAATCTCAGTCGGACTGGGCAGTGTATGTTACGGTAGAAGAGGTCCTCAGCAAAACCATGTTCTGTAGTTTGTTTTACAGAAGCGGGATTCCATTGGTAGTTGTATTTATCATGGAAAATATCAATTTGAAGTGATTTTGGGAATTCACAAGCTAGAGCCCCATCTATTATAATATTATTGCGATCGCCGAGTCTTCATGGTACATTCATGAAGACTGTTTTGGGGAGCTTCAGCCTGTCTGTTTTGGAATGATTCTTTATTAGTCTCCGTGTTAATCTGTGATTCCTCTGTTGTATCTCTTTGCCCCTTACTGTTTACTGTTTAATTTAAATAAATTCAAATGTAATTTACAGTGTTAAAAATATGAATTTAGTGTAGCAATTCGTTCATGATTGACTTACTGTGAGCTTAAGTCGTGTGCACAGCAGTATTTCAGTGTCTGGACTTGGCGGAATTATACAAAAAAAAGTGCATTACATTTTCTTTTACCCTGTGCAGTGACACCAATGGAATCTTTTCTGCGCCAAAGTATTTTAAGTATGTTGAGTTTTCTGGGAGTGGTTTGCTCTACTTGTCAGTATGTATATATTTGTTTTTGTTTTTGTTTTATTCTGACCATGTCTGTGAACATGAAATGTGCTGGGGAACTCCTCTCTACTGTGAGCAGTGTGTGTTCAAATACACAGCAGTCGGTTTCATGGAAGCACTTAAGCCATTCGTTGGACTGTTTCATAATGGTTCAATTTTAAGCTCTGCTCTGGTCCAGGGAATTGACCCAGAGTTTTGTGTGTAATTGAATTCCTATGCAGGTGTGGAGTTGTAATCACCTGGTACCACATCACTGTTGGGTGGAGGGCCAACCAGGGTGAGATAACTGGAGAGCGTTCAAATCTTTGAATGTGTCTGCGTAGCCTTGAGATTGAGTCGAAGGGGACAATGGCGACATGACAAATCCGTACAGAACTATTGCTACATTTTCATGGAGTTGAATTAAACTGAATTATACAGGGCTGCTTGGGTGTATACCTGTCAGTAATAGTTGTAACTGCATTGCAATGATCATTAGAGGGAAGACAGGGTTATTACTGTATGGAGTATTGGTATGATAATGTGAAAAGAATTTCAAGACTATTGCAGTAAATACTCCCTCTACTCCCTACTTCAGCCTCCCAGAGGCAACCCTACATTTACAAAAGATGTTATAAGTATATGCGATAGAGAGTGTACATGTCTCTGCTAAACCGGCCACACCTCTGCTATGCGAGCAACTCTTTGACGCTTAGCATCCTGTTCTGTGTTTTCTCTTGCTGCATTCAGGAACACCTGTTTAATGTATAGACAAACAGAAATAAATCCAGACTTTTATTCTATCAGCACAAACCTCTTGTTGTCTTTTTTTTTGTCTTTCCTGCCTCAAGACTGATGTAAACTAAAAAGCTAATTTAAAAACTGTATATAATATATTTTCTGTACATTGCAGATGAGGGCTCCGCCTCCACCATACCATATTTGTGTTGTCGCTGTGTGTCACAAAAGTTTAGCAAACTGAATCACACAAAGGAGGCTTCGTCATGCCTCTGTGTTGGCGATGCGAAGCTGATGCATGATGTTTTTGGGTTTTCTATCCGTCCCACTCTTGTGAATGTTATATCTCAGGAATGCCCCGAGGGAATTTCTTCAAATTTGGCACAAATGTCCTCTTCAAATCGAGGTTCAACTGATTAGAATTTGGTGGTCAAAGGTTAAGGGCCCCTGGACCTCTCAAGTTTTTGGCTATAACTCAAAAAGAATTTGTATGCCAATTATGACAAAGATGTAACACAAATATAACAAGGAATGAAGTGATGATGTTTTTTATCTAAATGGTCAAATGTCAACTTCACTGTGACACCATAATGTACTGCAACAACACCGTAACTCAGAAACGGAAGGGGATATCGTGCTCATGTTTAACATTTGGTCAAATACTGACGCTAATCTTCGTGTGCCCACCTTGAAACTTTGGTGAATCTTCTGTACTGCCGGGTTTGTGATGCATCCAGCATCTCATATTTTTGGCTTCTTTGCTGCAGCATCTATATTTGAAGCATTGTAGTCCACAACAAGCGTGACTGATATTGCACCATGTGAAAAAGCTCGCTATCAGTCCTCTGTCTTCCTCCGTAAAAATAGTCTCTAAGTGAAGACAGCAAGTGGACAATTTGGAAAATAGCTCCATCCACTGTCTTACCGAGAGAGCTAGATGGGAAGATCAACGCCATTCTCACGTCTATATGGTAAATATGAAGTCACACCCTTCAGCAGGTAAGCTTAGCTTGAGTGAGTAGTAACTTCATTCCCGCGAACAGTAGTTTCACCTCAATCTGTATGTTTTAAAACCATCAAATCAGGGTTCAATCTGGTCAATAGCTTGAAGCGCAAGCCTACCTCAAGCCATTAAAGTGTTATTTTTTACACTGGAATACCACTTAACTAAAGTCAAAAGAGTTTTTTTTATTTTAAAATTGATGGCCATGTGTGCTGAATGGATTTCAGAACACCGTAGTGACCCCTCGACTAATTCAAATTTCTCGGCACACAGTGACTGGGTAAACGTTTAATTTAAATGCAAAGATTAAAATTAGAGTTTGAGTTTGCCATACAATAGTTACAATTTACTTTTAAAACATGTCACCCAGGAGTGTGACACCATGAAGACAGACAGGAAGATGAATTGTGGTCTTCTTTCTCTGACAACTCATTCCTCTATACACAGATCAGTGAAGCCGTGTAAGCGCTTAGCGTCTTTTCACGCCCCGACTCAAGCTTTCCTTCCTCACACCCTCTGTTGTCAACTTTTGTCACCATAAAGATGAGTCCCCTTTTCCTCCACGTCCCCAGATGCACTGAGTGTAGATTTGTGTTTCAACTTTGGTGTATTTTGGAGTTTGTGTGTGTGCATCTGCAGTGAAGGTGAGGGATTAAGTGGCAGATTGTTCTCAATGTCAGTCACGAGATAACAGAAAGGCAGAGACCCACAGTTCACTGTACTGTATTCGTTCGTTCACTCCCCAGTTCCCTGCCTCTGTGCCACACAGCATGCACAATGATTGGCAGCGTTGTATCTGACATGTCCCATGTCCAAACCATATTGCAATATCAACCCAGCTGCATGTGGACAAGATAAGACAGAAATGGGGTGTTGACATATCAGATTGCTTGTAAGATGGCTTGTTTGGAGAGGCTTGAATCTAAAATGTGCCCCATCACTGAATGCTGGATTTGGTTGAGTCCACATTGGAAACTGATAGGAAACGGTCACTGTGAAGGCCATTTCCTTCTTCTTTCCTCATGAATAGACTGAGCTCTACTCACTCCCTCATCTCCCAATCCTCTCCCCTGTCTGGCACACTGATGCATTTCCATATATTACTGCCTCTGTAAGCAAGTGTGTCATGCGCCGAGGCTTTTCCTACAGCCCAAGGGGACTTCTCAATGTCATTATCGCTAAAGCCTGCCACATGCCTGTAATGTATTGCCGCCTGGCTTTATTGGCAGTGTGATGATTCAGTAGTGGTGATGATGGATTAGTGCTGGCTGGGTCGGGCTGGGCTGGGCTGGGCTGGGCTGAGCTGGTCCAGACTGGGCTGAGCTCTGCAGCCTAGCTGTCTGTCGCATAAACACTGTGTCCTCCTCACACACTGCAGTATACAGGGAGACATATCGTATTTATGTCACACACACACACGCTCGCAACCTAATGAATACGGTCATTTCAGAGCTTTTACGGAGCTTCTTGGAGCGTTGTCTGATTCATCTTGTCCACCTTTTGCTTTTCATGCAGACACGGTGCAAACAGCAGCGCCGCATAATAGGTGGCAGTAATGCATTCTCTTTATGGCATTGTTACTGTTTTGAATGTGAAAATATTACAGCTTTTGTCGCCTCCTGGAAGGGGAAGTTCAGAGAAGGTGCACCGGGTGCATATGTTACCGCAGCATAACAAGGTTTGATGTTTCCAGGAGCATATACACACACAGGGTTTAGAGGAAGAACACACAGTGGCATGTTTTATTATCGAATATGAAACACACTCCATATAACACAGGCTGAACTAAACTAAAGGCGCACTTGCCACCAACTTAAAGTCTGAACTCAACACTCTGCTCTTGATTGCAGTCTCTCTCGCTGTTCTACACTGTCACTGTGACCTGGCTCCAGCTTCACTGCAGGGAAATAAGTGGACATTAGTCTTAATTTCTTACTGCTTGCAGCAGCAGCAACTGGCCACCTTCACTGCTGCTGTTAACCTCTCGTGTCCTGAGAGATACAAGGAACACACTCCTGTTGGTTGTTTTATTAGTTCACAGGAGTGTAACATGCATTATGTATCAGTCAGGAACATTCACAGGATTGTTGATCAGTCTGTCTTTGCTTTTGAGGAATGATTTATCTAGTTTGTCCATGGCTCACTGATATAATACACTGACTTTGTCTCCATTTGAGACTTTTGTTCATCCTGCAGTGTTTCCCCCCTTCAAAAGCATGAAAAGCTTTTTCATTACTCTAAATAATTAGAAAGTAACAAAAGAGTCAAACGTATACTCCTTTAATTGAATCTCATTTGTGCCATTAGTGTGATTATATGTGCAGCACTTAATTTGTTTTCCATTTAAAGCAGATCCACATCATCTACACAGCATTCATTTATAGTTTGGACCACACACCTGTATGCAGGCATGTTTTCCTATAGTCCCAGCTTTGCTCCTATGTTGTAAAAAGTGACTGCAGAGTTAACAGACAATACGTTCATATTGATTTATTCTCCATTTGGTCTTCACATCTAGTAATAAACATGGTGAGCTACCAATCAAACCCACCCGGCTGCATGTCCCTGCATTGTCAGTGAACTGTATGTATGATAAGATGTGCTAGTAAGTCTTGACTGCAGCTGTTAAATTTCTCTTCGCTGCCAGCGTTATTCAGATGTCCTTATCATTTCTAAGAAGCTTATTTGGCTCCTTCAACGATAAAAACTGCTAAAGTTTGGAATCCATCAGCCCCTCCGGTAAGTGGATGCAAAACTGAGCTCACTTACCCTAAACACACACACATGCACACATGCGTACCTGTGTATGCGCACACACACGTGCATACTTAAGCACAGAGCTTCCAAATGGCCTCTATTAATGCAGACGGCTCCCCCAATTAACAAGATTCAAAGCGATGATGAATTTTTCATTCTCTGAACATTTAAGCTAATTATGGCCCAAATGAAGCAGGTTCCAGTGAATCACCATGGCTGGGGCTGCCAATGGCAGCCAATGTCACTGTCACAGTGCCACTCTGCACCACCACCCTAATCACTACAGCTGATTAATATTCATCTCCCACTGCTCTCTCGTCGCCTCTCTCCTTCCTGACTCACCTCTTGTCTCCTCATACATCCTCCTCTTCTTTTCTCCTCCCTCCTCTCATCTTGCTTCTCGCTCCTTTCCTCTTGTAGCTTTAACTTCTCTCCCTTCTTCGCTGTCCTCCACAGCCTGTCTCTCCCCCCTCAGTGCTTCTCTCTCACCATAGATGTGTTGTTTAAAATGGAAATCAACTAATTGCACTAATAGCATTTTAATGATAATTTAATGTAGTAAATAAAGCTTGTTACAAGCTAAGCAATTTTGTTGGATTTCAAGGGCAATCAATCTGTGTCCGATACAATCTGCTCACCTCCTTGATAATGGGTGTGGGATGTCAGCAGTGTGTTTTCACTCATGCGGGCTACAGATCTAGCCCTATTCTTGTCAGCATCTACAGATCCACAGAAACAAGTAGAACTAAGCGAAAAAACTCATCACTTTACATCTTCATCCACTACTTTTAAACAAGTATTTAAGCCATGTTTTTTCGACAAGTCTGACACAACAGACATAGGAGTTAATGATATAAAGTGTAGGTCATACTGAATCTAAGAATATGTGTATTATGTCTGTGTTCAGAGTTATAACTCAACAAATTTGACGCAAATTGCAGCTCAGCCCCTCTGACTTCACTGAATTTCTATCTGCACACTTACTGTTTACCGAATTCCTGACAGCAGAAACGGCACATGTAGCTCAAGATATCTTCTACATATAGTATACGCCCCAGAGGCCTTTTTTATTTGCCTGTTGTACTTTTTCAGCGTAGTTCTATAGTCACATAAACATTATCCCTTTTAATCATGGGGTCTGTTTTGAAACTAACTTCATGCCCAGTGGTCATTTCTGCCATTTTTACGTTTCTTCTTGGTTTACTTTTATCATAATTCTCCTCAAGACATGAACATACCTTGTTTCAAGTCAGCTTCGCTTTGTGAGTCAACAAGAGATTAGATCTACCTTGTAATCAAAAATGAATAGTTCACTTTGGATTTGGTTTCTTCTACACATTTTTATCAACCAGTCCCCCAGACTAAACACATTAAAAATGATGAGGAGCATGAGCTAGAAAGAGAAAAGAATAAAGTGCCGTGAGACAGAAAAACAATTTAATTTCTCTTTTTATGTTCTACCAGTGGTCATTTAGCTAGCCTCTTTATTTAAATGGTAATGTGAAACTGGCTAAATGGGCATGGCGAATCAGCCTGAGAAGAGAGGGAGACTTCAAATAAGATGTGTTGTTTCAGGCTTTGGGAGTTTATCTGGGTCTTTCCTCCTGTCGTCTGACAGAGGGAGGCAGAGTGGGGAGCCGATTGAGCGACAAGGATAACACTTCTCTGTGTTGGAGCATAATTAATTAGGTGTGATAAATTATACCATTTCTAGCAAACCCTGGCAGCATTGGCACATGCACTCTCTAACACACACACACACACACACACACACACACACACAGATACATGTGCATTCTCTCACCTCACACACACACACACACACACACATGTGGCTCTATGAGCATGTCAGTATTCCCATGAAATGAAATAACAACTTTGCAAACTCTCACTCCTGCCTCTCTGTCTGTCATGTACTAAAAATAAACAACATGAAACCACACAGATTAACTCTCACTTGCACATATCTCTCGAATCCAGCAGGTTATTCTTTTTGCCCCAATAACTGTGATGTGCTGATGTGAGCACCAAGCAAGATGAAATACAATATTTTCTACATCTTTCAGCACTAAGGGCATCGTGGTCTAATAACAAGCAATACATTTATGTCATTAGAAGTAGCAAGAAAACAAGGACAGCCCTGTGAACAGTAGATTTGTGTTTGTGTTTTCTTTGCATCTTTATGTCCCAGAATCTGTTTAAATAACCCAGATAAAAAGACTATTCTTAAAGTATTACCACGAAAAGAAATGGATTTGTTTCATTCGGCCTTTATTGATACAGTGTGGGCCAGTGAGAGCAGTTCATTCTCATTCTCATGGGTGCATTTGTGTACACAAGACAATAAAAAGAAAAGGCAAAACTCCAGCAGTCCACATAAAGCATACAAGACTGCCAATAAAGGACAAGGGTGAAACTGAAAGAGGGTAAAAATAATTAAAATAAATCTGAAGCAACAATATGAGATAAGCATATTTGTTTCAAGTAGAAGTAGAAGATGCGCTGAGTAATTGTCTCCAAAAGACAACATTGTCTCGTTTTTTTTTACCACTTAATGGAAAAATGATGAGTTAGCTACACCATGTAATTTTAGAATAGCAAGTTAGAGTGCTGAATCAAAGTAAAATGTGGATCAGAACAACTAAGAAATGCTTAATTAGTTTTTGTTTTAGTCCCTTATTTCCACACAAACATAACTGTGCTATAACTGTCTGGGTGTGAATAGTTGAAGTGTTGCTGCTGCTGCTGCTGCTGCTGCTGCTGCTGCTTCTCAGGTAAACACAGCCTACAGTTGATAACTATTCTTTCAAGCAAAAGTGGTAATTTAAATTCTGTCAAGGATTTACCTTATTTCCAGCACATCTTCAGCTTCAACAGAATCTTTTATACTCTGTGATTCCCACTTCACCTCCTCAGTAACTGCACTTTAAAAGGACAACATCACCTTGATGGTGAAGAACCTTTTTCTTTATCTGTGTGATGAAAAAATATTTGTTTCAATACATTACATTACATACACATTATTTAAGGTGTGTGCGTCAGACTGATATAAAAGTGTTATAACCATGACATGAAGGAGTCTTTATGAATGTTTATGACTTATATGGTTTATGAGTCTTCTTCGCACCTCTTCAAATTAAATGTGACTGTTTTTCCTGTTCTAAATTTATTGGTGAGAATTAGTTTCATTTTTTATGTTTTTTGGATGCAGCAAAGTAGTCCTATCCACTAGATCTACTGTACACAGTGTTTCACTGTACTCAACCATTTTGATATGCAGTGCTGGAAGAAGTATTTAGATCCTTTACTCAAAGACCGTGTAAAGGAGATTTCTTTCAAAATACATTCAATATGTTGGAAATTAGTTGATGAAAACGTGTAAAAAGACTTTGAACGATATATTACTGAAATGTGGAGTTAGCGGTTAAAACAGTTTTTCACCAGTTTTCAGTCCAGGATTTTTTGGGCGGTCCTAAAGGGCGGCTCGATGACGCACTGAGGCCACCCTGAGCAAACCCCTGCACCCCTAGCAGAGAGATAGAGATTAATTCATCTCGCTGTGTTTCAAAGTTAGTCATGTCATTTTCTGAACGCATCTGACATGTTTCAGTCGCTTCAAAATTGCTACTTCACTGCTCCCATAAGTGGGCGTGGCTTCAGTGCATTCAGACACACCCCCACAGTCCTGGAGCTGAGAATACTGCTCATTTTTACCTGATTTTGACACCTAATTTCATAAACTTGTTCATATTTTTAATCATTCAAATTTAGCTGGGTGGTAAATAACACTTTTTTCTTTTGGTCTGACTCAGAACACACATTTATTGTTACTTTACGCGGACTCTAAGTAAAAGTAGCAATGCTGCAGTATAAAATACTTTGTTGGAAGTGAGTGCAAAATCATTAGCATCAAATATACTCATACAGTAGTACCAAATTATAAAACCACTTATTATGCATAATGGCCCATTAGATTACTGTATTTTATAATTAGTGATGCATTACTGTTTACATCATTTTAATGTTTTCGCTGGTAAAGGTAGGATAATTTGAATTACGTTTTAAATATCTCCGTGATGTGCCCTGTGATGAACTGGCGACTTGTCGCCTCTCGCCCAACGCCAGCTGGGATCAGCTCCAGCCCCCCACGACCCTGATAAGGATAAGGGGATACAGAAAATAAATACAGCTTAATGTGTAATAATATATTCTAATTTATTATGTTATTTTATTTTTTTATATATTAATTTGTATTCATGATTTACATTTGTAGCTAAGTAACTAAAACTGTCAAATAAATGTAGTGGAGTGGAAGAATAAGGACAAGTACCTCAAAATTGTGCTAAGGTACTGTGCTAACAGTACTTGTTACATTTCTCCTTTGTTGATATTGAGCACACCAATTAAACAGCATCGCTGTCCTTGTTACCCAACTAATTTAATCAAAAACCATCCGTAATGTGTACTTCATAAACATTTATCTTTCTACATCACCGAGTGCTGTATGCAGTTTTGATATTTGATGGGAGTCATGGCTGAAGACCAAATTGACACTTGTCTATCCTCCTCAATGTCAACCTGGACCACCATGGCAGCAGGAGCTTTTAATGGCCTGGTGTTAATGAGAGTCTTGTTTAGAGTTGTCAGATGACCCTGGGCCATGCGGACTGACACCAGCTCCATGTTCACAGCTCCAGAGGTCACAACACAGTCTGTGTGTGTGTGTGTGTGTGTGTGTGTGTGTGTGTGTGTGTGTCGATGCTACAGACAGATTCATTTATTACAACTAATTATGTTTCTTACCAGTGCATTAAGACTATATCAGCACATCTGAAATCTTTGGTAGTTTAATTTTCATTCAGTGAAGTTGATATTAATCTTATCTATGTAGTCTGTGTGCTCTCTCTCACCACAGTGTGAGTCGCCCAAAGCGAGATAACATGATATAAATATTCTGAGAAGAGACAGGTTAATAAAGGAGAAAAATATTTTTAAAAAAATTATATTTAAAAAAGGAACATGAATATTTTGCAGTGTAGTTTTCCTCCTCTGTGTATATAAAAACTTTCTACGTACATACAACAGTAAAGATCATCCTTTAGGATTCCTCAAAGAATCTTCAAACTAATGCTTTGAAAAATACAAGGCGGTATCCAGCAATGAAGTACAAGTGTTGCTGTTCACCAATAATCAAGTAATCCACATTTTCATATATAAATGTAGTGAAATATTTACAATTGAAGCATAAATCTGAAACCTGAAATCTGTGTGGCTCAGGACAATTCATAAGAAAATTGAAAAGAAGTTATTATGTAATGTTGATGGGGATGTCACACAACAGTTCACTCTGTCCTTCAGGTCGGTTCACAGCTCACAGATGAAGGAATCTGTGTGGGTGAAGTACATGAGCCTGTTAAGATTTTGCTTATTTTGAATTACTATGCAACAAATCTTTTTCCTGTTTTGCCCAAAGACAGATTTTGTCCATTTTTACTTTTTTCTCCCGTGTTATTTTTTCTTCTGTGTCCCCAGCCAGTGTTTTCCCAACCTTTAGCACACTCACTGTTAGTCTTCCTTTATGTGTTGACAGTGAGAGTGTGATCTAGCTCGCTGTGTGGAGACCAATTCACAGAGTGGGAAGCGCCTGTGTTGGAGCCAAGCTGTGAGTGTGTGTGCGTGAGTGTGTGTGTGTGTGTGTTTAAGTAACAGAGACTCAAGCTGACAGTTTGCCAGCAGCCTTGCACCTGCACACATCTAGGTGTTGATCTCAGATGGTGAGGGGGGTGAAGAGGGGAAGGAAGTGGGGACGACAGGCAGAGGGAGATGGAGAGGAAGGGATCCGACACGAGGTGTTGGGTGTGGATGAGAAAAGACTGGTTAGGAGCGGAGGATGGGAACTCTGTGACATATAATTCCTGTTTGTATGTTTTTTGTATGTATGTGTGTGTGAGTGTGTGCACGCCACAAGTGGAAGGGAAATGTGCAGCTGTGTGACAGGCGGGACAGGAGAGCCAATTGGAGTGATGCATTCTTTCATAGGTAACTGCCAACACCAGAGCGCAGCCAGGGCCTCATTTGTCAGACTCAAGGAAATAGCGTTACAGCGTGACGTTTCACTCTGTCTCTGGCACACACATCAACAACCCTCTGCTTCAGGATGGGAAGAAGTGTGCCACTGATGCTACTGTAACCGAGTGGTGAATTTAATCAGGCTTAGATACCAAAAGGGGTTTGCAAAACAGGGAAAATATGTATGTTTATCTTCTGTTCCTTCTGTGTCTGTCTATTACCTGCACATACCTGTTTCTAATGGTGTAATGTTGCTGAGGACAGCGCTGGGGTGCACTCAGAAGATAATATGTTGCTGAAAATACCATCATAAGTTTCCCTGCTCTGCATTCATTGCCTGTTGTTAACCTTTTGGCAGCAGTGGCAAGTTTGCCACTGACTGCAGAGCAGGGAAACTTAGACAAGCTCTCTGGAGGGACACTCAACAGTATGTCAGGGAACTCCATGACACTGTCAGCATAACACACTGCTGGGTAGCCTGAATTATTGAAGTCTATAGCATTGATAATTTAATACAGTAGATATGTTTTGACAGGAGATGGTTTAAGTGGCTAGAAAAAAGAAAATAAATTAGACTTTGCATTTGGTGTGACACAAAGGGGAAATAAAGTTTCTTGTCTCCGTGCAGGTGTTTCATCCTGTATGTAGGGATTTACTGCACTGGATGACCCAGTTGAGATCCTTGTAGCGGAAGGAAGAGTGAGAGAAAAAGATACAGACAGATGGGAGAGGGTTAATTGAAGCTGACATGTGTCCAGTGTTTGTGCGTCCCCAAATGACATGAAGTTCTCACCCATATGCTCGTGTTGCCTTGTGCGCTCCCTCTCTTCAACTGCCACTATCTGATGTGCAGTTTTAACACCATAAAAAAAGACAAATATACAAAAATCATTACGAATTTCTGGGTCTTTCATTGTCAGGATCTTTGACAGTAAGTGTTGCTCTCTTATTTTGCTGCCACGTGTGATGTCTACACATTGTGTTATTGTTCAGTTATTTCATTTTTTATTACTCTTTTTATTGTTTTTTCAACATTATCATTAAATTACTAAGCCCACCCCTCCCTGCCTCCAACCAAAGGAAAAAGAGAAAAGAAAAGAAACCCATCTGCATTGCATTGTGTATGAATATGTATGCACCGTGCCCATACATACATTTGTGTCCACGCAGTCTGTACACATTACAAGTGAGCCAACTGCACATATGCTACAAAAGCAAACTAGACACTTGCTTTGTGTACTGTATTTCACATCCTTGGTACCATTCTTGTTCAGCAGTCACACATATTTTTCTTTCTTGTTGTTCTGCCAAACACAACAAACAAAGGAGCTCTTTTTCTTGCTGTCATGAGGTCAAAAACCTTGTTTTCTAGTGTGCATGTCTGCTGATGTATGAACAAAGCTTTAGTCTTTTTACTTTGACTTAATTTTATGATTTTTTGCTATTTATCCTACTTATATGTTTTGAGTTTCATACATTTCTGTAACATTTATAAGAGAAATTACTATAAAACACATCTACCATTTATTGTAAGGAGTCAACCTGTCAAAAACACACTTAAAAACAAAAATAACATTCTAACAAACTCCATCTCTTCCTTCAAATCACCTCTTAAAACTCACTTTCATAGAGTTTCTTTTAATTTTTTAATTGGTCCAAAGTAACAAAACACAAGTATACATCAGTGTTGTGGTTGAAATGTTATAATTTTTAAACAAATAATTAGTGAAATTACATAACTTCTCCCAACAACACAGTCTTATATCATACTACCCTCTGTGCTATATATATATATATATATGGAGTTTAGCATATTCATATTTTTTGTTATTATTATGTTTGTGTTCTACCATGGAGATCACATTCGTTCTGTCTTTCTCTCTCACTGTGTCACTCTGTCTGTCTGGTTGTCGGGATGTGTCCCAACAGGCTGCCGTAGACTGGCAGAGTGTTGATCTGAGTGTCAGTGGGACTGGGGGTCTTCTTTCCCAGCCCTCCTCTCTTCCACCAGCTGACAGACAAGGTCAGGGACTCATGCAGCCTGTCCCTCTCAGCTCCTGACAGCCTTTCCTTTGGGAAACAAACTCCGGACAACCCTGCACTCTCTGGCACGCACCAGCACCAATTAATATTGCATCACCGTTTTCTAATCTGCTCCCTCAGGACCTGCTTCTCCGGGTATGATCAGGCCACCTCGCTTTCCTCCATCTCGACCTCCGCTAGCCTCCTTCCATAACAGGGAACAGATAAAAAACATATATTGCACTGCACGTGGCACTTGTCTTGTTGGGTGTTGTTGTGATTTGTCTCAGTTTATGTTTGTGGTTTGTTATCTTTTGAGAGGTTTTTTGCAAGACCCCTGCATAATTCATATTTTTTCTGTTGAAACTAAACTAAACTCTTTTAGGGTTAAGAGTGAAGAGATTTCCTGTGCATGCTACTTATTAAATAAAACTGATTTGATTTGACTGTGAAGGGGCTCAGAGTAACTTTGTCAGAATTATTTCTGTGAAGTGAATTCATCTCCTGCTATTTCTGAGATGAACGACAGCTAAAAGTGAACTTTAGTTTTAAGTTTATTTTTAACCATGCTTGCAGCGTGTCTCTAGGGATGGAATTGACATTCGGTTGGTTGGTCCATTACTTTGGTCCAGACTGAAATATCACAACAACTATCAGATGGAGTGCCATGAAATTTTGTTCCAAACATTCATGGTCAGAGGAGGATGAAACCTACTGACTGATCCGCTGACCTTTCCTTTAGCGCCACCATGAGGTTGAAATCTGTGATTTGTTTGAGTGAAATCTGAAAATATTGAGTGAAACAACCATAATGATAACTTTGTTGAGCTTTTAACTTCTTATTCTGTGGCTATCATCACGTCACTTTAAACGCAGATGAAACATCAGCATGTTAGCATGATTTTGAGCAGGTTAGCATACTGATATGCTGGTATTCGGCTGAAAGCACCACTGCACTTTAGTAGAGCCTCACAGGGCTGCTAAAATGGCTTTGATTCTTAGCCTTATTTTTGTTTGCTTCATTTTTAGAATTATTTACTATTGTGAATTAATTTTCCTATATAGGAGAAATGACAATGAAATACATCTGGAATTTCTTGTAAGTAAACCTCTTCGACCTCAGGAAAACTTACCAGTGCCATCTCAAACGAAATTGTCGTGTCATTTCTAGGGACACAATTTCCAAACAATAATAAATGTTTAACAATAAATTTTATCTAAATTAAACTCTCTGTGTCCAAAGCCACTGAGTCTGTGCTGTAAGTGAAATATAACAGGTATCCATCTCTTTCTGCCATGTGAAGCTTAGGACAGACGGATCAGAGAGCGATTATTTTATGGATTTCTTCACGATGTTGACACATTTTATCATTCTGATGTCCTGTGTTAGTTTGGGAGTTGGGAACATGACTTACCACTCTGTCCGATTGCTAGAACTCAGATGAGGAGAGCATTGCCATTTGTTTCGGCCTTGTACCTCCATTCTTCAAACTCTGAACTACTTACAGTGAGAGACATAACACCTCCTGTGACCTCAGTGGATGACTTATCCTCCTACCTTGGGGACTGAGTGATGTGCTTGTGGCTCTGAGAATAGCTACAGTGCTGTCCGTCTCGGTTGGGGTCGAGAGCCGCCCGGGAGGTGCAGTGTATTTGTCTGAATCACAGCTCCTGGCTCGCGCATTTGACTCTTCCTCTCATACACACACACACATACAGTATACTGTCCGCTGATGTACATTCACACATTCTACTGCTTAGTATAGCATGATGGAGGAGCACTGGGGCCATGTGTCACACCTTGACTGCTAAAGCACTCACCTGGCCTCTCCTCAGCACTGATGGATTTACGCTGGCCCTGCAGGGGTGGCACAACCACACATATACACACAGAGATTGCACTCCAGATCACTTGTTCTTGGACTGTTTCTTCAAGAACATCAGCTTAGAGGGTGTGAAGGAGAGGGAAAGAACATAGGAATGTCGGCCAGCAAGATATGGCTACTTCTTATATTCCACCCTCCTCCTCGTCCTCATCCTCCTCGTCTTTGCTTCGTCACATGAGAACGATATAAGGAGTTTAATTTTCAGATGAGGAGCTGACGATGTACGTCTGTCTGATTTTATTCAGAAAGCTGACTTCCAGACGGCCTATAAGTGTGCATGTATGTGTGTGTGTGTGTGTGTGTGTGTGTGTTCCACAGATTGCTAATCTCTCTGAAGTCCTGTTTGTTCTCCAGGTTTGCCCCCACTACAAACATTTCCATGATCAAAGCTGCTGAAAAGGCCTGCCACTTCAAACAAAGTATACACACACTCACACACACACTCACATATATACAGATACACACACACACACACACACACACACACACATATATACAGATACACACACACACACACACACACACATACGCATCCATTCCAACACAGCTCTATGGCCGGCATGTTGTCATGGCAACCACATTAATCCTAAACCAACCGGCGTGCAGTTGTTGCGTCAGGTGAGCCAATCAGGAGTGGGCAGAGAAAGAAGCAAACAGGAGTCATGAGCTCAATTACCATTTCAGTGCTCGTTTAAATTACAGACGTACAAGTTTATTTTCATTGTAGACACAGTATATGCCATGGATACTACAATATAGCTACTCTAAAATATGAATGGCAGTATTCATTCACATTTTTGGATAATTGAAAGGTGAGCATCTCCTGGTTTCATTTAAATTCACAGGCTGTCTTCTCACACCTTCCAGCTTCCCTATATTTTTTTTCTTTTAGCAGCTATATAACAATCCAAAAATTCATTTTTTTTTTTAGATATCTCAGAAGTCATTTAATTTCCAGAGATAAGCAGCGATGTTATCTGACACATGTGATGTCAGCTTTATCAGGAAGTCGTATTAACAGCAGGTGTTACGCTGCATTTAAATCCTTTCGAGTTAACGTACAGAGAGATTATGGAGATGGATAACGCCTGATACTTTACCTTTTTTAATCACAGAAACAAAACTAAATTTAAAAGAACTTGTTGATTTACCCTGTGGCTGGAGTGAAAGCTTTTTCTTATTTGAAGATGCAGTATCAGCTTGGGCTAGAATGTATAAATCAATATGAGTTAACTGAGGTAATATTGAGTTTGGGAAAGAAATGTGTTTTTATTGTATAATGATGGTGTTTTGATTATTCTGTAGTGAACTGTTTACCTGTAGTTTGGGTTTTTATGGTAATGGTGGAAGCTGTTTTCATATTGTTTGTCTGTAAAGAGTCTTCTGTATCAGACTGGTAGCTGATCTGAGTATTCCACATTGTCAGTTCTCCTCATCACCATCATCTTCTTCTAACATACTAACATGTAGATCAAAAGACAAACTATTTGTAACATTGAACTCTTGGTCAAGCTTAAACAATTGTGACTTGAGACCTGAGCTGAAATATTTTCAGTTGAGAGCCGTCGGTCTATGTGTCTACATATATATTTATTACGTTTTTTAAAAAATCAAATATTGGTAAGAGTCCAATATTAGTCTGGCTTTTGTCGTGATCCTCAAATCCAAACTATAACCGATGCAACTCAATACACGTCTCTGCCTTAATAGCTTCTGAATGCCTAAACCTGAAAAAATGTCTGCGCCTGTGTCCTACCAAATGAAGCTAAATTTGCATCGGGGTCATTTTGGAAATGAATTTGTTGGAACTTGTTTTTGCTGTTTACATAGAAGAACTCAGCATCTGTATCAGAGCTGCTTTTAACATTCTCTTTTAACCGTCGTGAGATATTGTAAATTGACAACTACACGAATGACAGATGGAGAAAAAAATGGTTTCAAAAGTAGTTAATCAAGACCTGCAGGAATTATGGTTCCAGTTTAAAATAACTGCCATCAATGATTTAGAGTCATCTTAACAACTGTCAAGACGACAGGTCCTAAATGACAGCTTTAAAAATGCTAAGAGTCAAAAAGACTCAAATCAAAATCTCAGATTTTTCCAGAGTGCCAGGGCAGGCTGCTTTAAAAAGCTTGACAGGAGAGTGTGTGTGTGTGACTGTGTGGCTGAAAAACGGAATGAAGAAATGCCTATTACTGGAGCTGATAGTCTACTGAAAGCTTTGGAAATCACCAAAGAGCTGAACATACCCACAGTTGAGTTCAAAGTCTGTGTAAACGATTGATGCGCCGAAATGGACTGTGCCTCCATTGCAGGACTTCTTGCTGAGCGCTTCCTCTCAGACTTCAGAGAGAAACTACTGATTCTGATAGAAAGCCGATTCTCTTTGAGATGGAAAAATTGAATTATAAGACCCACAGGCTGTAGTTTGTCATGTTTGCTGTATTTATTTTAATATGTGATCATGATTTAAGAGCATAGCATTTATATTTATACAAATATATGAAACTATAGTGATATAGTGATATGGTATATTTGTATTTAATCATTAAATGTGACATATCTATATCTTCTTTATATATATACATATGGCTACTATGAAGAATCTAAAATATAAAACATATTTTGCTTTGTTTTCTTTACCATATATTCCATACCATTGCATAACTTTGTAGTTTTGATATCTTCAGTTTTAATCTACAGTAAAAAAATATTAAAAAGAAACCATTTCAATACTTCCCACTATCCTACCACCTCTGTTCTAGTTTATCAATGAGCTGACAGCACCAGGTAACCTAGCTTGCTGAGTCTTCAGTACCTGTAGCTATAACAATAGACCTCCTGATTCCCCTGGACAGCTCACTGTTTAAAACAGCACTGCTGACTGCATGTCACAGTTTTTTCTTTTTTCTGATGTAAGAGCTGTCCAGCCAGCTAAGGAGAACAGAGTGCAGCTCTTAAAATGGGACACACGACTGTCAGGGATAAAAATACCAGAAATTGTAATAGTTGAGACGATAAAGACTGCTGTTGGGAGCAAACAGAAACAACAAAGCCCTGTTTGCTTTTTCTTGATTTGCGTGTGTGTGAGAGAAAGACAAGCGGCTTTAAAGGAAACATTTGGGGAAACAATCTTATTCGCTTTCTTGCCGAGATTAGATGACAAGTTTAATACCACTTTCATGCCTGTTTTGTTAAGTACGGAGCTAATCACCTCCCTAGAGCTGGAGAGTGATAAGCTTAACATAAGGAGGAAACAGCTAGACTGGCCATGGCCAAAGTTCAAAAATGCACCAACTAACAGTGCACCTAAAGTGGTGAAATATTTGTTTAATCCGGGCGCAAACAGAAACAAAAAATGTCAGTTTGCAGTTTTAGTTACATGGTATACATATTTAAGTAACTTCCTGAAGTCCCTTCAATCAACTTTGTCACAGTGATGTCGCAGTCGTCTTGCAGAAGTCGGCAAAAAAGACGCTGTAGCAGACAGAAAGACACACAGCTGCTAATGATACGTCCCTTTGTGTGTTCGTGTATTTGTAAGACAAAGTAATACTTGTTCCAACACAACCATTCCAGTGTTAACGTGCTTAAATATTAACATATGAACAGCTGGCCTCCCCAGCTGATCATCTCATAGCTTTGCGGCCATCTCTAAAAGCAGCAATAGCAGTAAATGCTGTTCTTTCTAGAAAATGAAATGATGATTATACGCAGAAAAAATCTTTATCTTGCACAATTGAGTTAAAAATCAAAAAGCTAACAGTCTAGCTCTGCTGTCCTCTCACATGCAACACACTGGCGTAACTTGTAAAGGAACTGAAGTGTGCTTCACTTTTTATGTTTCTGGTCTTAATAAAGAAACAGCGCTTATTATCACATTGTCTTTGTTATTTTGTTATTGTTTTTGGTGTGTCCCAGTGGCCTGTTGATTTGAGTGGAGCACTAAGTGGTTCTTAATGGCACAAACATGACAGTGGTTTTAAAATAGCAGACCGCCCATTAGGCTAGTATTAACAAGGTAATGGCCTGTTACTAAACTGCTGAATGACATTGTCGCCGCCGCTGAGCCGAGCTGATGCCTGCAATGCACGCATGACCCAACTCACACACATACACACACCACACACACACACACACACCTCATACGGTTATTCCTTGCACAAATACACAAATGCAAGTGTTTTGTAGAGTATATCATATGTGTATAGACTGGTGAGCAGTGCTGCAGACTAAAAGTGAGCTACGGTAACTTTGCTGTATAGATGTGAGGAGGAAAGAAGAAAGTAGGTAGAATCGAACAGAATAGAAAGGAAGAAAAATTGACTGAAAGACATAGCTGGGAGGTGTGACTGTAGTTATTAAAGCTGCGATGCACCATGGTTGTTTGCCTCAGCCCAGCTGTATTGTTGTGGCTCAGAAATTATTGATAGGCAGGAAAAGTCAGAGTAATAAAGAACTATACATCACTTCTGTCTGTATGTCCGACTGTCTGACTGCTCTACTTGTTAGATGGGCTTTAGTTACATCTTCTGTCTGAAAAGCAACACTGGTCCAAATGACATTTAAAGCCAAACGGTGTCCTCTTTGTCCAATGCTCCAGTGCAGGAGTAACTGTTCATGTACTGTATCTCTGCTTGTGCACATCTCACCATTTTTCCTGTAGTATGTTTCCTTCTCCAAATACACACTCATGTACAGTACACACACACACACACACACACACACACACACACACACACACACACACACACAACACACTCCTACATTGTGGTGCGGTGATAGGGCAGCGCAGTAGGGGGTATATCCCTGGGAAATCATTTCTACCCCTCCTTTATTCCTATTTGTAACTTGTCCTTTCAAGCAAGACGGCCCTTAAAGTTCAGTGGCACATTCTTCAAAAAAGGCTATTACTGGCTGCCTCTGATTCTGTATCATGCCGTGCACAGACCAGCCATCCCTCCTTTTTATGTTCCTCTCCTCCTGTCATCATTTTCTGAAGGCAAGAGAGGAGAAGTCAGGGTTTCAGAAAGGCCTGTGACCAATGCCTTGAAACCCTAAGCAGTCTCCGCCTCTGACTTTGCGCCAGACGTCCGTATTATATCGCTAAAAGGGCGAATTGCTTTTGATACTTGACAGAGCTCCCTTTTTGTCTCTCTCTCAGTGAATGTCTGTCTTGCTCTCTATGCCAACTGTCTATCACACTCGTTCTCGACACTTACAGGGCTCCATAAAACAGTGTGTGACTGTAAGAGATATAGGCTGCTCCAGAAAGACATGAAGAAAAGCTTGAAGTTGGCCCTGAAGACTAGACAAAGAATAAACCTGCACACAATAGACTGTGGTTATAAGGCTGAATTTCTCAACACTTTCTGGCCTCTAACCACATTTAGAATAATATTTGCCTAGTTGTCATATTATAACGAATGTGTCATTCTGTGTTTGAGAGCAAGCTACAAATGATACCCTATTTCAGACAAACAAAATGTGTTTTTTAAATGAATATGTTAAGCAAATACATTTCTCTCATAAACCTCCAGTGAATGTCTGACAAAGTTAGGTTCACAAACTGATATACTAACGGTTCACAGCGGTTCACTCAACCTTGGTTGTTACGACTTTTGATTCAGTAAATGGCAGCAAAGCTCCCTTGTGTAATTAAACATTTATGTCTTAATATGGTTCACCTTCAGTAGCATATTGATAAACATACACTATCAGATTTTTCTATGCCTTAGGCTATTCAACATGTCGTGTTGAGCTAAGATATTACAGAACAGTTTAACACCCTCTGAAAATATTATTTTTGCTGACCTTTAAAGGACCAGTGTGTAGGACAACACTTTCCTGACCTTCTCCTTCCTGGTGTGAAGGAGAAACTACAGTTGCCACAAAACACATGAAAAATGTGAAAGGCACGATTTAGAGCCAGTTTTTAGTTTGTCTATTCTGAGCTAGTGTTGAAATGGTGGTGGTTTAACATGGCGGACTCTGTGGAAGAAAACCAGCAGCCTCTGTAGATAAAAATAAAAAAATATTATTCTAATGTAACAAAAAATAAAAACGTATTTTCAGTTGATTATACACTAATGAGAACATGCATATTATATTATCGTAGATATGTAAATAAAGCACCTTTAATCCTACATACCGGACCTTTAACTCCCTAACTTGCTGTAGTGATGTAAAAACATACGCCAGTGAGCAAAGCACTTCTTCCCAGCCTGCTGTTAAGCTTTATTGTGTTTATGCTACTAGTTTATAACTATGCTGCTTTAATTCAATATCGGGTCTGACTTTTTAATAGTGTATAAAAATAGGGCAGTCATCAGTTACATCATTACTGTCATGGTGTATCCACGTGAGTGCTCATTTGCGACCCTAACATAACCAGAGCTCACAGTGGTAGCGGCCTGCTCCTTGGTCAATGATGGCCAAAGGCCCACATCTGACCGCCTCTTCTCACTATTAACATAATTAGAAAGCCCTTCAGCGCAGGCTTGAATGCTGATGTGTAGGACAGATCCCCCTTTTCCCCCCCATCCCTCCCATGTTCCTCTCCCTCCATCAGTGTGTCCCCCTCCGTCACTCTGTCACTCCCATTGTCTGTGACCTCCACTGTCATCACAGCTGCCCTTGAGGAGCAGAAATCTCTCCATTTCACAGGGACCAGCCATAAGGGGGCTTGATTGCGGCAAATTGATCCATAATCACACAGCGCTCAGAGCTTTTTATCCTGCCGCCTCTTCATCTCCACTTTAGAGGCCCGCCGTTGGCGTATTTACACGCTGTCATCTCAAGGGTTTCCTCTGCTGGCGCCCTTCTCTCTGTTTCTTTTTTCCCTCTCCCTCTCTGTCTCTCTCTTTATTTCTCTCTCACACACCCCATCTCTCTCTCTCTCTCTCTCTCTCTCTCTCTCTCTCTTTCTCCTTCATTTCCTTTATGACTCTCCGATTTTTTTTTTCTCTCCTTCTTCGTCCCTCCCCTCTCTGTCTGGATGTGATGCCAATCGGAGTGTCTCGACATGGCTATTGTAATCCCCTCCCTAGGCCTCCTCTCTCTCTCTCACACACACACACACACACACCTCGGACCACCACATCTCTACTTTTGATTGCCCTCTTCAGCTACACACATGTCCTAGATGGTTATGATGCCAAGGAGACAGAGAGGAAGTGAATAATTGAAGGATGGAGGTCGGTACAGAGAGGCAAGGAAGTGTATAGAGAAGTAGATAACAGGACGATCTTATAGAAAGATGCTCCAGTGGTAATCATGACTTAACGCAACAGATACCTCAGAGTCGTCTAGTACATCCTCTCTTTTTAGTGGCATGTCTGTTATTATTATTATAGTACGTATAACGAAATATTTCCAAAGCAGATTGTACAATGTTTGCCCTGTACAGTAGGTATATTAATTCACTATAAACGAAAACAACAAATGGTTTATGTTTGGGTTTTTTTTCAGTCAGGAGTTTACAATTGAACAAGATTGAACCAGAACAAGAGGTCAAATTATGCTAAATACCTTTAGTTTTTATTACTTTTTGGCAAACAAACAAGTAGTAGTCACTATTTCCCAATCAGATTTGAACCAATATGCTGAGGCATGTTGGAAAATACAATTTACAGAAATCATAACTGCATTTCTAATTTTGTGCTATGTTGCACACAAATCAGGAAAAATATAACTGTAATGGGTGTGGTGAGAAGGATACAACTAAATGGATAGAAATATGAGGAATATATGAAAACAAGAGCCAGATTTTGAAGGAGCTCAGTAAAGTTTCATGTGTTGTTCCTCTGATTTCCTGCATTTCTTTGTTCTCTCTTCACCTCTGTCCCGCTGCTGTCCTCTGTCTTTTTATCAATCATCCTTTATGTCTCTGTGCATCCACCTGTCTGTGTAAATATCCTCTCCTCTGTATCTTTCTTCATCAGCTCAGGGAAAATACTGTAGCCCCCTTTCATGACAATTAGCAATATTTATGCAGGGACTCTCTTCTCTTTTACTGCATCCCTCTCACCCTCTCTCTCTCTCTCTCTCTTCCTCCTTCTCACCTCACTGAGAGTTTAGCTGTGTAATGTGTGGTGTGTGAAGTGACAGGGGATGCTTTATGAATGCGTGAGGAGGCCTTGGCAGTGCCCCTGCCTCCCCACAATAAGATGAGCTGAATAAATCTGAGACACTCCACAGGCTCTCCAGCACCTATAGACACAAACACACACACACACACACACACAAATTTAACTCAGGGACCTGGTCAATTCCTGGGGAAGAAAACAGCATCATAAAACTCTTATCACTTTAGAGCCCTCCTCACTTCAGCGCATATCCCCATCCCTCTCTGTTCCTCCTTTTCTTCTTCCTTTCTTCCTCTCTCTCTCTGTTTGTCCTTGAGGTGGCAGAGGGTGGTTTTAGAGGGTGGAGCAAGGGTGGGGGGTGTGAAGAGGTGCAGAGCTTTGATGCTTGTTGGGGCTCACTCAGCTGGGCAGTACACGGTGCTGCATCTCGTCCCAAGGCTCTGTATAAATTCAACGCCAGTGACAATTTACAGCTCGCGCCCATCCTCGATATGACGCACTGAGCAGGGCGCCAAGCGTGTCTTGTTGCCATCTCACCAAAGTGAGGCTAATTTATTACAGTGTAAAACCCACAGAGCAGAGAGAAGGGGGGTGGCAGAGATATAGAGAGGCCTTGGTTTGAGACTTGTGGTATAATGTGGTATAAAGCTGTGGCCAGTGTGACATTGTTTTTTATTGTATCACTGTGTACTGTGAGCAGGGTGGCAGTATATACTGGAGCATATTTTCCCCACTGTGTGCAAAAGAGTTTAGATATTCCATATTTCATCTGGTTTAATATAAAACCTAAGATGCTATTTAGTGTCCAATAAGATAACTGTAGTCGTGCAGTTTAGTGCCAGTTTTAAAAGTGTTCCCCGTTCTTCCATGTCACGAAGTTTGGACACCGATGATATTAAAAAAGTAAGCAAAATCTGCCTCCATCTTCTTGAATCAAATTTACTTTTTAAGTGGGTAAATGTATTTAAATATATGCCATGATGCTTTAAGAAGGTCTTGACAGGGCTTCCTTTGTATCTGCTAAAGAAGAGTGATGAAGACGAACTCAGTTAATTACATCATGTCACAACTTATGAGATTGAACCCAAAGTTCCCAGGACTGCTGTCTCAGAAAGCGCTGACCAGCACAATTTGGACTGACCTTCAGAATCCATTAGATTTATGTTGTTTTTCACAGGCACTTTTCTTCTCTCCAGTAATTTACATATTTATCAGAGCTGATCGTAGTTTGACATCCTTTAATTTTTTTTTCTTTCCCTCTCGGCGAGCTGCAAGAGAATGAGCAGTAATGTGGCGTATAGTGCAGCGCGTGACTTTGGCAGGTGAGAAATCTGCTGAGGGAGCACTTTGATTTGGAAGTGTGGGCATAAATTTCGCCTCTGCTGCTTTCACTCACTCATTGTCACACCCCACTCCCCCCCTGCTCGGCCTCCATCCTCTTACTGTATCCCTCTATCGTGTTCTCTCGTTCTCCGTCTCTTCCTAATTTTTACACTTTCATATTTTATTTAGTCGTGTTCTCCGAGCTGCTGTGACAGGCCCACAGAGCACTGTGATGACGTGAAGTTAAAGAGGGTCATCATTTGGACACATGGCCTCTCAGCAGGACGTAGTGTTGCCACACCAGCAGGGCTGCAGTGAAGAATTAAAGTCACAAAAACTGTTTAGATGTCTAACATATGTAAACAGTACGTTCCATTGCTTGTGGTATTTTGCAACAAAAACAAAATTGTGCTCTTACCACGTAATTTTACAGTTTTGGTCAAACCTTTGGTCAAATTGCATGTATCGCAGTGTGCAATCTTCTTTTAAGGTATATAAAAACTATTTTATACAGTCTAAGGTTCACCCAGCGCTGTTGAATGTCACGTACACGTGACTGAGTGAGGAATGTGCTCTGAACATATGTTTCAGAGCACATTCCTCAAAATGTCAAAATACACTACTTTTTCTATTTGAGCCAAGAAAAATTCGCTTAAAAGGGACATTTCGCCGATTAATCAATTAGTGAATGAACAGAAAGCAAATTTTTATCTGTTCCAGCTTCTCCAATGTACGTATTTGTTGCTTTTAACTTTTTTTTTTAAATTAAGCAGAAAAATTTCAGACATAACTGTGCACTTTTTTGACTGTTTCTGATCATTTGATCACTAAATAATTAATCAACTGATCAATAATTAAAATTAAGTTGGAGCCCTTATGTCCACATATACAGTAGTAAACCCAAGTCATTATACCACACTGAAAGAGGAAAAAGTTTTTACTAGTCATAGAAATGAATTGGAAGTGGTTGCAGGGGTAGACATTCAGCTGAGCATTTATCGTGGAAACTGTTCTTCCTCCTACTACAATCTCCAGAAATTGACTGCAAAGAAAAAGAAGCGTTCCAGGAAGGAGCGTTAGATCATTTGTGTTGCCTTAGAAAGGTACTTTTCAGTCTGATCCCTTGCCTTCTCTTTCTCTTTTACTTCTGTCTTTGGTTCCCTTGTGGTATCAGTCTCTGTCTCATGAAAGCCCCCCGCCTGCTGATCTCTACTGACACCTTGAGGTCAGGAGATGCTGCTGCAGCACTCTGCTCCTGAGACTCATCCATAACTTGACCCTAACCTTCATGTTCTAAGTCACCCACACCTAAGCCAAAAATTAGATTTTCCCTCAGATATCGCCTCGTACTTGGTTCCTCTAGGCTTCCTCTGGGTGTTGGGGTGCCTATGGAATAGTGGGACTTAATTTTGTGCTACATCGCTTGGCTGGGCACAGCTAGATGCAGAGGAATGCAGAGATACAGACACATAAACACAACAACTACTTGGGGAGCATTTGTGAGAGCCCTGAGGAGATACAGTCTCACACACACACACACACACACATAGAGGAACGATGTGGGATAAACAGTGGATCTATTGTAAGCTCCAGGAGCCTGCTGTAAGAGATTGTTTTGATGGAGCATCAAGGGTACACTAGCACTGAGACTAAATGTAGCATGGCCACGATGGTTGAATTCCCAGACAGTCGGGACCTTGGCAGCTGCCTCTGGTTTGGCTCGCAACTTTCTAGGTTCTTGGTTTTACTGTAGTGAGAAAAGCTATGTATTTATGTCTCTCTTTTTTTTTTTACTTTCCTGATTGCAGCTTTGTACTGTATAATGTTTGTCTATGTGTATGTCATGGCTCTGTTCTTGTACCAAGAGCCTGTGTGGTGGCCTGGGGTCGAGGCCAAAGTAGAATTTCTAAGTGATGGAATTTCACAGCCACCGAGCACCCAGCAGCCGGCCAAACCGCAAGCACTCACATTTACAACAAACGGCCCGCCCCGTTCCGCGGAGACTCCTGAATGGCAAAGCCATTTGTCTCGGTGAAGGGCAGAGGGAGAGAAAAACGAAATAAAATCAGAGGCAGAGTACTTAAATGGAACAATGCTTTTTTTGTTTACGACCCCTAACCACTCAGACAGACACATATGTACACACACGCATATAAACACACTCTGAGGCTGCTCCGAGGCTAAATTGGAATTAAGGAGAAGGAAAGGTGCATAGCCTGTTGCTAATTAGCATTTTCTCTGCTCAGCAGAAGCCAGTGGAAGAATCGATAAGATATTAAGTTTGTGTATAATGATGAGGCACACAATCACTTTCATCCATTAGCAACAGCAGATTAGAGGAGAAACACTGGCCAAGAAAACAGCAAAAATTTGACCTCTGTGAATTGTTATTCAGTCTGTCTATTGTACGGTATTTGAGGAATGCTCATCAAAATAACTACAATAATACAGGAGGTTAACATAACCTCTTAGAACAGGAGGTTAATTTGACTTTTAGAATAAAGTATTTTTTGATCCTACCTTCAAATACACCATAGACCATCTCTGGAAATTCGCAGCAGGTATCAAATAAGACATTTAAACACATTCACATCATTCTCATGTAATTAAAAGTTTCAGATTTAGTCATTCATATCTCAAAATCATCCAACTCTCACTTTGTTTCTATTTATTTCAACATTTTCTCAAACACGTCGAAAGTTTCATTAGAAGTCTCTAATCCCGGGTACAATTCAACTCTCCAACTTCCCCTCCAAGGAGCAGAGGGTGTGCGTGTGGGGGTGATTGTCTAGCCATAGAGAAGTCTTCTGCCAGAACTGAAGAGTTAAATCAAAGAAGAGACCTCTATCAGGTCACACCTGTTGCTGGCTGATCTCGACCTCTGTAGATGTATAATTCACCTTACCTGTTGAATATTCTGTGCTGTGTGTAGGTTTGATGTTTGATTCATGTGTGTCTGCCGGTAAATTAACTTTCAGGTCAGTGTGTGTTTTGACCCAGCCTCTCTCACACTGGACTAACAGGTTCCTTGTATATTTAACTCTGACACCAACTTAAGATAATGATATTTTAGTCTATATAAGACTGAATGTTTTCAGAATTGCTGTCTACATGTGTGCTAGAACTTTGTTGACATTAAAGACACCTCCTCTTTCTCCCTTTGACACTCTGTCTTTAACTTTCTTTACACCTTTATCCCTTTTCCTCCCTCATCCCTCTCACTCCCCCCTCCTCAGACCGTCACCAGAGTCCAGAGAAGGAGAAGAAGCTCGTCTTTCTTACAGCTCGTGTTCACCCTGGAGAGTCTCCTGCCTCCTTCATCTGTCAAGGTAAAGTTTTAATGTGAGGTTGGTTCCGTGTTTTGTTGATTTGATTCAAATGCAGAACTACTGCTCTGTATGTTGTTTGGTAGTGCACACCAACATGTGTCAGAGTTCATCATATGTAATGTTTGAAAGTGGGTTTACATTTTCATTTACATTACTAATAGTCAGTGCATTATTCAATATATTTTCAGTATTTAGGACAGGGGTGGATCTTATTTTTCTAAATCAAGGGCCACAAAGGGGCCCAGGCACTTGGGGGATCCTTCCCCAGGAAAATTTGAGTATTAGATACTTTATTTCCAGTATTTTGGTAACTTTTTATGCATGTAAATAACTACAAACCAGTCAATCAATTTGGGGCCGAATGGCCTTTGAAAAAAACACAAAATCCTTGCACCAGAGAGAATCTGGCCATGATTTAGAAACACCCACTATTTACTATTTGCTATTGATAGACTCATGAAATTACATTTATAGGTGATACCATTAAAATGGCACTGCATAACACACAATGACAACATATGAAAATAAAGACTTCCTAAACAAAAGAAATGAAAGACGATAAACCTAAAATATAGACCTACCTATACCTTTTACATTTTTCACATTTGTCCATGAGCTGTACAAAAATGTCTTGTCATTCTTTGAAACAAAAAATAATCCCGTAGCAATATTTTTTAACTCAATCAAATCTTTCTCGAGTCGTGGTGTAAAGGGCAATATACATTTTTAACTTATATTGAATTTTCCATATACAGTAGTTACCTGTATACCTGACAAAACCAAGATACTGACACCTTTTTAGCCTGCTACTGGTATTCACTGGTACACCCGTGAATTAGCATAATGCTTCGACATAGTTGGGGGATTTGCATGTGATGTGAAAAAGAATGATCAAAACAACACAGCAGAGCACGAGATACCCCAATTTTTAGTCCTTAGTAGAGCTCCAAAAATGCTGGCTCCTACATTTCCCATATGGCAACTCAGTAGCATCTTTTGTTAGATTTCCCCTCATCTTTAAAACTCTATGACCCAGTTTTTAATACAGATTTATAGTTATAAACAAACACATCGGCGTAATGTTCTCAGAAAGGTCCCTCCAGAGCCACAGGTGACACTGTGCAACTGTTTTCAAAGGCTGAGTATTCCCCATGCGTAGTAAACTGAACTGCAGGTATGAAACAGAACTTCAGAAGTGCTCCTTTAAAAGGGATAGGTCAGGTATTTTGAAGTGGGGTTGTATGAGGTACTTATGCATTGTCAGTGTGTTACCTACAGTAGACGGCAGTCAGTGCACTCCCAGTTTAGAGAAGGAGACAGAACTTCTGGCACTGAAGTAGAGCAAAGCACTGCTATTGAGAGGGTCAGCAAAAAAAATGTTTTCGCTTCATTAAAAATGCCTACCTAAAGCGTACACTATAGTGAGCTTATTCTCACCACTTTACCTTGCCGTCTAAATCTATCTACTACTCTCTATCTACGATCTCTTTACATAAGACACCTTTTTCCGTATCTTTGGCTATATACAGTACAAACTCTGAGATGAAGATTTTTAATTTCCCTTGTTCATTCATTCTTAAGACATCTGCTCTGCATCTGAACCTGAGATGTCTGCATGTTACAGGAATAGGCCCAAGAAGCTGTGTTTCTATATAGTATCTCAGGAAACACAATCTGAAGATATCATTGCATTGTCTTCACTCCTGAGCTTCGCTAACTCAAAACTAATAAAACAGCTTGAAAAACTGAGAACCTTTGGGAAATTGTCTCCTTGTGCAGTACAACAACATAAAACACAGTTTTAGCAGGATTTAATGACTCTTTGCTCCCTTCCTCCTGCTCATACAGAGGTGTGTGGTAAGGTTTGCTCCTTCTGGGTCGCACTTCCTTGTTTATAGGTAGCAGGTCTGAGGAGGGGAGGCCTGGTGCGATAAAAGGACGGAGGGCACAGCCTTACCTTTAGCGGCGGTCCCTGTCCACTACTTTGACTCAGTAAGACAGGCTGAGGAAAAGTCCATTAACGTTAACGAGGTGTACAGATGGTGTTTGTAAGGAAAGGACCGATGCAGAGAGGTGGTAGAGGTCGTATCTATCTATCTATCTATCTATCTATCTATCTATCTATCTATCTATCTGTCTGTCTAATCTACCTACAGTATCTCTGTGTGTGTGTGTGTGTGTGTGTGTGTGTGTGTGTGTGTGTGTGTGTGTGTGTGTGTGTGTGTGCGCGCGCATCATCATGAATCAGATGAGTTGGCTTCCAGCCCACAGTGTGCTGTCTGTTTTTCCAGCGCCGTCAGCTCCATTCCATTTGTATCGATTTAGGCTTGACGTCTCCTATTCCTCCCCTGATTTTGACGATGCCCCTCGCTGTCCTTCCTTCTCCTTTTGTTTCTCAAAACTCAATTAACTGCCAGCCCGCCTTTGGTTTTCTTTTCAAGTCTATTTCACTCTGTGTGTGTGTATGTGTGTCTTTCATAGGTGTGATTGACTTCCTGGTGAGCCAGCATCCCGTGGCTCAGATCCTAAGAGATCATGTGATCTTCAAGATCGTCCCCATGCTAAATCCTGATGGAGTCTACCTTGGCAACTACAGGTACACAAACACACAAACAAGCATCTTTTAATTCTCAGTTTGAATGCATAACTACATTATATAGACTTCACACATTATATGGCTTTATATCCTGCTACGTGTGATTACACCCTCTTAACTCCACCTTTAGGGATTTTAATGAATTCATATAGCTCACAGCAGTGCATTTGTTAGAAGATAGTATTTGGCCGTGGGGCTGTTCTCTCTGCCAGTCTCTCTGACCACCTTCTCCTCCTCTCTGTCTTTAACACTATTGCTGCAGCTCTGTGGGCATCCTCCTCTCCTCTATTCTCTTTCCCTTCTTCATAATTGCCTTTTACTTAATAGGCTCAGCACCAGGAATACTAATGCACACTGAGTTAAGCATCAGCAGTGTGCTCCCAGTGTGTTTGCAAGTGCCATCTAGTGGTGATGCCTCATCACTGCCCACAAAAACATCTCAGTGCCTCCCCAACAGTGACAATCTCTATAATGTTGACTGTGATTGGTGACTGCTTAAAGGCTATTTTCATTAGCGTGCTTTCACACTGAGTGGTGATGAGCAGCATATTGACAGAAGGTGAGTAGTGATAGTCCTCACCTCACCAACCACACATGCTCATTTATATAGATGCATGCACTCTCTCTCAATCTCTCTCTCACACACACACACACGCATGCGCGAACACACACACACACACACACACACACACACACACACACACACACACACACACACACAAAGGCACACAGATACGACACATTCATCCCGGCAGGATACAGTGCAGAGCAGGCTGAAATGGATACATGCAGAGCAAAGAATCAATGTCAGTTAACCTGGGATGAGTATTTTGTTCATGGCTGGCTGCTCTGCTCAGTTACTCAACAGTATTAGTAACTCCTGTATCATTACCAAGGGCTTCAGTAAATGTCAAAGATACACACGACAACAAACAGGGCAGCTCAGGGTGCATCTTTATATGCAAACATCACATTATGGCAATTACAGGTTGCCCATAACGCTCAAGAGTAGCAAATTACCTCTATTTGCATCTACACCTATCCATCTCCCTATTACTCAGGCCCCAAAAGGGATAAGGTCAAGATGTGTCACATCATCTCTTCTGCAGATGATAGTGTATTATAACTCGACTGGACCAACACAATGTTCCTATAATGCAAAACTTTAAATGCAAGGTAAAGGTAATTACCCTGTGGAGTTTTTGTTATAAACAAATAACTTGTGTCAGATTCCACTGTTTGTGTGCATATTTGTGGCCTAATATATGTGTTGAATGCATTTCCATGTGTGTGAAATGTTTGCGCCACACAATGCTCTCATAAATCCCCATGATGAAACACTCCCTCATTCACTGCTGTTTATATATAGACTCAGCAGGTTACTATAGAGCAGTAAATCAAGATCTCAGACTTATGAATCATGATCATTTGGTTCCATCACTGGCAGGTGTAGAGTCCCCCAAAGGTGATTATTTGCATGCATAAAATGCGACACATTATATTATGGCATAATTAGCATAAAGTAGTGCACATAGCATGGACACTACTTTTATGATTTCAGATACAGGGATGTTTAAATTCATGTTAGCTTGCTGACAGTCCTCTCCTTCTGTTCCTTTGTTGGTGCATTGCTACCAACTGTCAATGTGTAAAAGTGTGAAACTATTAGCAGGACTTGCAAAAGATACAAACAAAACAGCAACCCACTCAAACACATTGCTCCAAAGTGCTACTCATGGTCAAAAACTCCACACGGTGCCTTTTAATCATTTGTAACATTTTTCTGTTGTCAGGTATTATTAAAACTACGTGTGTGTGTGTATACAGGTGTTCTCTGATGGGCTTCGACCTGAATCGCCACTGGCAGGATCCCTCTCCTTGGGCCCACCCCACGCTGCATGCTGTCAAACAACTCATAGTGCAGATGAACCAAGATCCAGTGAGTGAGCATGCACACACATATGAACACATGTCCTCCATGCTGTGCTCCATATTCCTTCACCACAGTAATGTCTGCTGGTCCCAAGTACAGTTTTCTGCCTCCCTGCTTGGTTCAGCATGTTCTTCCAATCTGTGTTCAGAGTGTGTGCACTGGGGAGCATGGATAGGCTAGTCAGCACCTCTGGAATGTCAGCTAGGCTCTCCTGGCCATTCAAAACATATTACTGAAGCAAGTCTCTATGCTTTCAGTCTCTAACTGTACTGTAACTTTTTCCTTCTCCAGTCTTAGTCTTCCAGTCAGAGGAATGCCACACAGGCAGGCCAGGGATTTTTCTCTTTGTTCATGATGTTAATTATAAGCAGAGCGGCAGGTTGGTGGGATTATTGAAGGTCAGTGTGTATCCTGGGAATACTCTGCCCTTTTGTACACTCCTCTAATCCTGATAAGAGAGGGAGCGGGCTGGGGCGGGATGCAGGGCAGGCCAGAGATGGGGTGAGGCGCAGGCTGGCATTGGGCAGATTAACCTTTTCCCCCGGTGCTGACACACTGATCGATAGGCTCTGTCATGGCAGGGTGATCCACTCATGCCTGTCATTCACACACACACACACACACACACACACAAACACTCATCCTGGGCAAACAGACACATACACACCCAAACACTTCTCAAATGCATGAGTTTGCCCTGGCAGCTTGGGTATTTTCTCTGTCACAGATGCATACTTCTATGAAGAAAATTGTAACTATTACCACCATTATATGGAGCAGTGGTTCCCAATCTTGAGGGCCTTGGGGATGAGTCCCCTATCAAGGGGTCTGTGGATGATTTTTTGGTGTGGTAAAAACACAAAACAATATTTTGCTTCACTGAATACTGTATAATTTCACCTCTTCAAGTTTCTAAATAAGTAGTAAATTCGTAATCATTACCTATTACTATAATAAAAAAAAACTTAATGGCCACCACAGTGACTTTGAGTTCTCTGGCTAGGTAAATGCAGTCCCCTGTCAACACAGTACTGGGCCATATGTTTCCTAAATCTACTCCTGCTGGTCAGATGCCTCCATTCCCTCTCCTTCTCTGTTGATAACCATCCCACCAGCACTCCTGTAGCCCCCCTTCTCCCTGATGATTGCCTTCAGTCTTGCAGAGTTAATTTGGAGGCTTGGGCAATCTCTCCTCTTCTGTCTCTCTCTCTCGCCACAGCCAGTTAATCCCATCAGACACACTACTCATGTCTAGGGCTCCCAGATGCCAGTTTCAATGCCAATTCTGCAGCCAGGAAGCCCTGTGCTGCTGCCCTCCATTCATGCTCATCTCACACAGCGGGCATACAGTCTAATGAGGCTACCAGGGTTGGAGGGCTTCACTGGAGGACTCCATTAAAAGGAGATCAGCAGCAGCTACAGCAGAACAGTTGGGCTAAGCTAGCCATGGCCTGCTAACTCAGTGTGGTTATTTGTTTAAAACCAGGAGACTAAGGGGGAAAGGGAGGTCATTATCATTTTTCATGGTGTACCCTACAATTGTGCCTATGTGGGTAGTTCAGAGGACCTGAGTGTTTGGAACGTTGTAACAAAACCACACAATGGTGATAAAGCTTGACATCTCAGCAGCCGTTCGGGTAACTGTTGAGACACAGCTCATAAATTACAGTAATTTTGCGCAAAAAGTCAGTAAAATATTCCTTTTTGTACCTTTATATTTTAAACTAAATGATGTGTCTGATCAGGTAGACCAGTTCTCCCGAGATTCAGGGAGTCACTCACACAGGTGGCTGCGGGCAACAAGCTGGCTAATATAACTTTAATAGCAGTCCTGCTTTGTCATTTCAATGTTGTTGTTTCCTGTTACTTTGTAAAAGGAATGCAGGTCTGATAGTGACGCTGTAACTGGACAAATACAGTAAATGTTTATGGTGTCTGAAGGCTACAATAAATTGCAATGGACTGTTCCCGATAAGCACTGTTAAATTTACAGTCTCTCAACGTTTCTTCATTCACAACATTTTACAATTACCCTTCTCTGGCACGGATCAACCCAAGAACAACAAACCATAACATTTAAAAAAATACCACAGAGGTCATCATTGTCTCAGCTTTAACTTATTAGTTAAATGTGGTAGCAGGCATGACACTGTCTTTATGTTTCAAAGCTTACAGTTGACAGTGAATTATATGATACAAAAATGTGTTTTCCCTCTCCAGAAACTAGAGAACTATAACCTGAGAGGAGCAAACTCCCAAATGTGACCCCTTACTTCAGAATATATAAATCTACTGTAATTGTACTTAAATTTTGGATGATCATAGAGCCAACAGAAAATCCTGATTTCAGCAGAAACAAGGAAGTCAAGTTATGTTTTTGACAGATATGCATCTCTTGATACCATCTCACATGAACATTCATGCTCTAGAGTGAGTTGGGTTTGGACTGCCAAGTAATACAACTCTAATAACAGTTATTCAGCATGTTGTCCACTGTATTTACTGCGTTGCTCAATCTGTGCTTCTCTCTGAGTGTCAATACTAAAAACTCATTGTCCTTTCAGTTTCAGTAGTCTGTTCCCATCTTCAGTAAATCCAATGCAGATCATGAATGCTAATTCAAGGTGCAGTGCAAATTTGCTTTGGCCTTTATGTATATAAATCTGATCCTGACTTTTTGTCAATCACTATGACTTCTTTACTACTTTAGATACCCACAGTTCTAAGCATAAGGCATCATAATTCAAAGTCACATTGCCCTGCGTTGCACAAAGGAGCCCATTCAGTTTGAAACCCCATCAACCATTCTCGTGACAGACACCCTCGTCACTCCAAAGCGATTCTCCATCATTGTGAATTCAGCAGCACTCTCTTTCTGCTGGGAAAATAGCTTCCTTGTTCTGTTAAGGGCAATAACTTCCCAGACAAGTGCCATTTAAATCAAAGCTTGTAGCGGGAGCAATCTATGTTGCATTGGCATTGATGGCTAGAAACTTTTATTTGACAAATATTTGTATATAAATTCAACACTGTTGCATTGCATGTATTTGCATTCACTTGTGTTTATGCAAACTCTGTCCTGAACAACAAATGATATTTTAAAATCAGTAACTTAAAGTCCCATCAGCCAGTTCAATCGGAACGGTTATATTAATATATGAATACAGAGTATGTGCAGTTACAGTTTGGCGCCAAGGCTATAAATTTGTCATTCCTCACAACATACAGCCTGCATAAGGAGAGACTGTTGAATGATGATAATATTCCCCATTCAAAGAAAATGAAATCAAAGGCTACAGGTGGATCACGGGGTGGAAGAGGAGCACGCTGAATGTGTATTACTCTGCAGCTGAAAATAGTCCCCAACAAATGAGTAAAAAAATGTATCATTTACTCCTTTTTGAGTAATGTTTGCCAAAAAGGTGCAGTTGTTTTAGGATTTAACTGAAAGATTTAAGTAAGAATCAGTGGGCTTGATGGTGAGTTTCACTCATGAAGTATTCAGACACAGATTAATGCACTGATTGTTGTTTGCCTGTCATGTGACAGGTTTGACACTGCTACCCATCCAACTGTGAATCAACACCCTCTTTAGCTCTGTGAAGCTTTCAGCTTCAACTCATATGTTGGCCTACATGGTTGAATTCCAAATACTCTCAACTAAGTAACTAACTAAGGTTTTGAGTGTTTCAAGCTGATTGATCTGTTGCCTGCTGTCAATTAAAATATTAAAGAATAAGGCTCCTGTCATTTAGCTGGTTTCATTTTGGCACTTTATTATTATCAATAATTCTAAGCTAACACTAAATGTATCTTGTGATCATTACACATTCATCCACCACTGCTGTAACTCAATCGGACATCATGTTCATGTTCATACATCTTTGATAACCTGAGCTGTAAACTACACTTCCTGTGTTAATTATAATGATGGAATACGTCACATAATTCAACAGTATGGCTAGTTTGTGGCTTTTTAACCATTGTTGGACAACACTGCAGTTCTATATCAAGAAGCACCATCTATATTAGGCTTATTGTTAATAATAACATAAAACATCTGTTTTTACCAGCCTCATACTTTAAACAACCAAAGAGAGACAGATGTTTTAGGAGTAAGTAGGCCGGTTAGTGCAATGAATATTGGGCTTACATTCATCAGGTGAAATTAATGGTATATCTCAGGAGGTAGAGCAATCGTTGGAGGGTTCCTGGTTCAATCTCTAACTCTTCAGAGAGGGTTGAGCAGAACCACTAACCACTCCTGATGAGCAGGTTGGCACTGCAGTCACATATGGATAAATGGAATAGCTCTGAATGATCAGTAGACTATATAAAATATATACTATGTTATATGAAATGCAGTCCAGTCACCATGAAAAAGGACACCACTGGGATGTCCATGTTGTACTGGGTCTACTGGTCATGTAATAGGTCAGTTGGGCTACTATGTGACCTTTAAGTGGTCCAAATGTTGCTTTAAATGCAACGTTATATTCACATAATAAACACAAGGTGAAATATAAAATAGAGGTGTGGTCAAGTACAGCCATTGTGTGAATGACAACTGAGTATTTGCTCATAAGCTGTAAACTTCTTCTCCATCCATTTGAAAGCAACCTTGCTCAAGCTGTTTCATAAAATTCCATCATTTACCATCTGCAGCTGAACATTGGTCAGCAGGGAAAATGGCTGAAAGAGGCAGTGATGCAAGGAGCTATAATCTGTTCCCAAGCTACCCTGTTGTTTGTTTTGAAAAGAGAGAAATGGAGAGGGAGGAAAAAAAAGGAAAAGAGACCAAAGAAACAAATGGACCCATCTCCTTTCTAAAGCGTTGCTTTTCCAGCTCATTTATCAAAAGCAGAAGAAGAATTCTTTTTGATTGGCTGATTACCAGAAGCATTCATCACTGGCCGACATATCCCCAACAATTTGACACTGCCATTTTGGATAATTTGTTAAGGATGACAAAGAGGTCATTGCTGCCTTGGCTTCTTTTTGACCTTTTTAATATTAGAAAATTAATTTTCAATCTGAAACAAATGTATTAGGTCCTGTCACAGCACCTAGATGAATTTTGCACCTTGAGATTCTCCCTAATGCCCTCCTTCTGTGACTCCTACAGCCCCGACACTACATTCTCTCTCTTTCTTTGTTCAACGGTCAGATCTGCTTTATGTGTCAAACTGGGAATCTGGCTGTGTGTGTGCTATTTTTTTTTTTGTCTTTTTCACTGCCTCCCTGTCTTCTCTCTCCACTTTCTATGTGCGTTGTCCTCTGGTGTCAGCCAGCCATTTCTGATCCATTTCTGAGATTTACAGCCAATTTTACCCCATCATCCCTGCGTCATTTCAATCCCTCCATATTCTCCCTCAGTTTGAAGCTGAATTGTTGACTTTTCACAGTAAGATACAAATGAAGCTCTCACATTACGGCAATTTTATGCTTTTTTGACAACTTAGTTTACAGGATTTTTACCTTATCTTAATTTTTTTACATAATAGTTCAAATTATTTTTTCAATACCTCCCCTCTTGCTTTTCTTTGCTGTCTTTTCCTATCACCCTCTTTTTCTTCTCCTTCTCCTGTTCTCCTGGCACGCTCTCCCGACAGATGTGGCGGCTTATGTGGCACTAACAGGCCCGAAGCAGAGGGCTGCCTGTGCCCGTTCAGGCTGATTACAAGTCACCTCTGTGTTCATAAACAGACAAATACCGCCATCAATTTGAGAGCACAGTACAGACTGAGAGGGTGAGGGAGAGGGAGAGGGCGAGGGAGAGGGCGAGGGAGGGAGGCGAAAAGGAGATAGACAGAGACAGACTGAAAGAGGGTTTTGTGTCATTTACTCTCATCCATGGAGCAGGTCATGCCATCTGCCATGTTCTGTCATTGCTACATCATTAGAGGGTCACTGACCACGTGCCCCTGTGACCTGAATTGGCTTCTCTAACTAATGAAATGTTGGTTAGAGTTTTACAGTGTATATGTGATATGACAGTTTTTCTTTGTGTGGTAAAGTTGTGGTAAATTGTTTGATGCTCGCATAGTTCCACAAATTTACACTGAGGTGGCTATACCATAATAGACTAGTACTTGTAACTGTCCAATCATGGTTTAGTAACCATAACTAAGAACAGTACATTGTTAAGCATTGAATTTATCCACTTGTTGAAGCAGGGTCTATCAAGATCAATATATGTAAGTATATAAAGAGTTCAAATAGTTTCTTTGTTCTTCTCTCTCCAAAACCCAAGAGACGAGCACAAAAGTGTAAAAATCTAATTAAAGAGCGTTTGTCTGCTGTAACATAAGCTGCAAATGTTAGCATGTCTGGCACACTAGCATACTACCTACAGTAATGTTAGTAACTTATGCAGTGTTACTACAAAGGTCAGTGGTATTTCAAGCTATATTATTTTTGGGGGCTACTGCTTATGTAAAAAATAAATAAATAAATAAACTTTCACAGCTAGTGCATCCATGGTTTTCACAGATTTCCCCATTGCGTGAGAGCAGGCTAATATGCAGGCTCTGACCTGCTTTATTGGATTTGAGGAAGTTTACACTCCAGACAAACTTTATCTGAGATTATCTGAGACTTTAGTGTTCACATAACACATTTATTTTCCCTCAATCCAAAAGCATTTTCACTTAAATTCACACATAAATATACCACTTAAAAATACGAACAAAGCATAAATCTAACCTCTGCTTGTCCAAGTATGTGTGTTCAGCAGCTGAACAGCATTATGTTATGATGACTCTGTATGTAGTAATCAAGGGCCTGTCTGGATCCCCAGCCAGGGTTCTCCTTCAAATCAATCAGTCGTAAACAATCAAAAGTTAGCCGGAGACAGCGTGTCCAACTCGTGAAGCTTCAGCTAGCTTGGACTACGCCTGCTAAAATCATCAGTCGCAGGCTAGAAATGAGAAATCTGGCTTTGCCTATTTCTGTCTGAAATCAAGGAGCTATTGTTGCAAAAATCACTAGGAATCTCCAGTGAAATGTCTGCCATACATGCAAGCATACATGCTGTGCAAAAACAGAAAGCTTGACAGACATAACAACAGTAACTAACTGGGTGTGGCTTAGTTAACATCCCTAGGACAGACCTAGAATATTGCGGCCCATTTCAAAGTAGTTCGATCTTGCAAATGGAAAGCCCCATGTCACTCCTCCCACAGGTATTATAGGGAATATTTAAATGTTGAATAATATGCATTACATGGTGAGTAAGTTCAACTTTCTCTTGAACAAGCAGCAATTTCTCTTCCCCTCAAAAGGTATACTGCTGATGCCAAGAGCTTTATTCAGGAGCTTGTAATCCTGCTTCAATCAGCTCTTTTTCCTTTCCGTGTAAAGATAAGCCTGGCATTTATGGCCCTCACAGCACACCCCACACCCTGCTCTAATTAATATGCAGGAGATAAGTACTTGTCTGACAAAATTCATTCGTTTGACCTTCTAGGTTTTACACTAAACTGTTTGCGGCCGCTGCAAGTTCACCACAAGTTGAAAGTTCCCTGGAGTCTCTGCAGCGAGATGGGGTTTTGTTTCTCTCTTAGAGGTTTAATTTGGACAGCTCGCTCTCCCCCTCTGTTTCTCTCTCTCACTCTCAAATTGTCTTCTGACTTTCATTCAGCAGTCACTGTTTCTTAATTGCCCCTAATTGCTTAATTACAATTTCAAATGAACAATTCTGGAGGTCAGAGCGGGCTGTTAATTGAAGCATCAATCACAGTGGTGGGTGCGTCTCAGTTTGATTGACAAGGCATTAACTGAGTATTGTAGTAAGCCTGGACATGACATTGTGTGGGCTCCATGGCTGTTACTACAGTTACTGCTCTTCTTCTACTCTCCTTCACATGATGCTGTGAAGGAGCTGGGTAAGATTCAGTTTATGTCTTAGCCCACAACAAACAGGATGTAGCATAAGGCCCTTCACCTTCTTTCTTGTGGACATCTTTGTCCACATACTTTCAGCCATACATAACGTACATTTTTGGCCACATACTGGTTTCATGGTTTAGGCCAGGCACCTTGGTTCTAACTAAGTGAACACATCATGCTATAGCATACAGTGATCACTGTTAAGTGTCCTTCCAAATTTGTGGCCATAGTTTGGGGACAACCTTTTCCCGTTTCAACGTGGCAATGTCCCCTTTCACCAAGCAAAGTCCGTAAGAAAATAGTTTTACAAATAGAGCTGCAACGAGCCGTTATTATTTTCCCTATCGACTAATTTCTTCATCAATCGATTAAAGTTTTTCATAAAATACAGAGGAAAAGTGTAAAATGCTCATCACAATTTCCCACAGCCTCTTAAAATGTATTTTGAATGTCCAACAGTCCAAAACCCAAAAAGATTATCAGGGTCTGAGCAATCGCCCATGATTGCCAAAGCAACGATAGGACCATTGGTAGGACCCCAGAGGGTTAATATCACAGACTAAAAAGAATCAACAAATACTCACATTTTTAATTGATTATAAAAATTGTTGCAGATTATTCTGTTTGTTTTTTGGCCTTTGACTATTCAATTGATTGAGTAAAAAATACAAATCAAAGCTACTTGAAGGTGTGACACCAATTTTTTAGAGAGTTTTGTCAGACTTTGTCAGTTTTCATAATTGCTTCAAATATGCCACCTTCATTGCTTCATTATAATGTAATGTAAACAGTTCGTTGAAGAATATCTGTAGATGTCAGCTCTATTATTCTGGCTTTGGTGTGGAAGGACTCCGACCTCAAATCCACCAAACCTCCCAAATTCTCCTCTGGGTTAATACTACCACATTCCTGCATCCAACTTCCAAAATCTTGTGTAAAGAGTCTTCAGAGGAGTGGAGACTATTATAGCAGCTTCTTCTGATTTAATAAAGCAAAATTTAAATTAAAGCGATCCATTGAGGGATTCTATGTAAGCATGTAACAACCAGTTAACCTCTCTATCTGCCACTTTTCATCAACCTTATCCAATCCATCCACTTGTATCTCTTCCTCTTTTTATTCTTCTCCCTCCTCCCAGCGACCATCTCCTCCAGAGGGGAGAGACCCAGGTGATTATTAGGCTGGTTTCCCTCGTCTAGATCCTGGCTGTTTGGTTGGAGGTCCTTCCACCCTCCTTCCTCTGCCTAATGGAGCTGGATCTACCTCTCTCACTACCTCCCCCTCCCTTGGTAGACTCCCCCATCTCCCTCTTCTCTGCTTCTCCGTCTACCCTCCCCCTCTTTCTTTTCAGCCCCTATGTAACTCTCCCTTTATGTCTCTCTATATATTTCTCCCTCTGTCTACATCCCATCACCACCACTGCTCCGTTGGCTGCATTTAGCTTTTTTCCCCCTCTTGCTCTTTTTTTGTGTTTTGTTTTTCTGTTGTTTCTCCTTCCCTCCCTCCCTCCCTCCCTCCCACTGTCCTCTTCTACCCCCCTCTCCTCCTCCTCCTCCTCCTCCTCCTCCTCCACCACCACCACGTTCTCCTGCTGCTGCTCCTCTCCTCTGGGGCTCCATCCATCAGGTTGTCGGGGGCTGCTAGCGGCTGACTCCCAGCCACCATATTTCACCGCCAGCCAGCCAAGCAGCTGACAGCACAGCCACCGCCAGGAAATTGCTTTGGCTGTGAGCGGAATTTCAAACACAGGCACACTGCGTCGCCCGGGCCGCCCAAGCACCGCTTCCTTCTCTCGCTCTCTCTCTCTCCTGTCAATCTCTCTACACCTCCCTACACACATCTCTATGTCTCTCCCTATCTCTCTCTGTCGTTCTCTCTTTTTTCTCTCTCTCAGTGTTTGTCTTTATGTACTTATTTCCTCTCTTTGCACCCTCATCTCTATATGTTTTTCTGTTTGCTCTTCCCTGCCCCTCTGTCGCTTCACACACACACACACACACACACACACACAGTCACAAACCCATATGCATCATTTTCTCTCTTTGTCTTTTGTCCGTCTTTGTTGTTCCCGCTCTCCCTCCATCCCTCCCTCCCCCTTCACCTACCACTATCTCTCCCTCTCCTTTGCTATCCTCTCATTCTTCCCCTCCTCTCCTCTTCTTTACGACCCACAGGGAACAAGGTGTGGTGTTGAATGTGTAATGAATGGAGAGGGAGGGAGGAGATAAAGAGGAGGAATAAAAAAAAGGGAGGGGGGGGGTAAAATCAGGAAAAGGAAAATGGAGTTATAAGATAGAGTGAGACGGGAAGGCAGAGAGGAGGGATTCTGGTTGGTGCTACTCCTGAGTTAAGGGTCAGAAAGTGTGTGTGGGTGGATGTGAGGGAGCTTGTATTCCTGCCCTTGTCAGAATCAGTTTAAGACCACTGACGTGAGAAGGTTTGTGCCAAGTGTGGTCACTTTTGCTAGTGTTCACATCGATGCTAGTTTAGGTTGAAGCCTCTGCAGCTCCATTCATCCACAAGCAAAATAAAATATGTTTTTCTCCTTACATTTTTAGAAAAGTTATATAAGAGGTGCGCTGTTGAACTAAAATGTAAAACTTCTTATACTTAGTCAGAACATTGATGTTTTGGGCAATGTTTATCCATCCATTCATCCATTTTCTGTAACCACTCATCCTTACCAGGGTCACCTATCACAGATAGGATTGGGCAAGAGGCCAGGTCCACCCTGGACAAGTCGTCAGATCATCACAGGGCTGGAGACTGTTTAATAATATGTTAATTATCATTTAACGTCATTGTCATACAATGGTAAAGTAACCAAAACACGATTTACACTGATGGAGTTTGAATAAATCTCATTAATAGTGTCTATATCTATGACAGCATGGATAACACTATTGTACACTGTTGGTTGTAAGTATAGAGTGAAAAATGGTAAAAAGAAATACAGTATAATAAGATAATATGATGATAAGTATGTTTGACCAAAGATTTAAACCTTTTTTTTTCATTCTCCAGCTCTTTCTGAAGCTCTTTCTCTACTATCCTTTATCGGTTCTAATTATTTCTAGGTCTGAGCAGCTCCGCAACTTCTTTTCTGTATTGCACTGAGGAGTAGTAATGTCCTTTCAAAGCACTCTCTTAAAAACCCTCAGTGCACACTGACACTACATACTCAACACCTACTTTAGTATGTCATATGCAATAGTTAAAATATGCATAAGCTTCCACCCAGCCTTGATAACACAGAGCTGTCTTGGCTCTGTTGAGATTAATGGAATTCAAGCCCACTCCATCAGCGTAAGCTGCATTTTTTACTTTACATATGCATGATAATGTTAGAATGTCAAACCGCAAGTCTTTATGAGCCTTAACCCTATGGAGTCCTACCAATAGCCCCATGAATTGCTTTTGCAATCATGGGCGATTGCAAGGGTTAAATACCGAAAATGAGTGCTGGTCATCCAGCATGGTGAGAGTCCTGCATCTAGGAATGTCATGGTAAACGTTCTAGTTAAATGTTGAAGAATAAGACAAGTCGGTGCATGCTCCCTATTTGTACCGCAAGATAAAAGTCTGTGTGTGTGTGTGTGTGTGTGTGTGTACATTGTGTGATAACAGAGTCGAGCAAGAAAAACAGATCTTATCAAATCCATTTTGCACAGTATATACTGGAGAGAAAAGACATTACACACTCAATGTGAAGTCAATATTAACCTGATAGATACGTATGGAGTATGTAATGAATCTGTGACATCCACATGAGAGAGAGTGTGTGTGTCTTAACACCATATTCATGTCTCCTCACCATCCATGTATGTACTATGGATGTGCCCTTCAGAAGGACAGTCTGATTGAAGTTACGTGTGGGTGGTTGGCTCCTTTCAGGTAGTAAACATATTTTCAGTCTGCGGTGTCTGGAGGGTTTGTAGTCATCCTATGGGTGACAGCCTTGCCCCAGCACAGTTTCCCCAGAGCAAAGAAAGGCCTTTCCTTAATCCCATTGGGATTGGTGTGGACTGTTGCTCGCACTTTCAGAAAAAAATATTGCATCTTCCTCACTAACCTGCTGTATTTTGTCTTCTGTCTGTGTGTTCCTCTGTCCCTCTTTTCCTCCATCAGAGAGTTAGTCTGGAGTTCTACATTGATGTCCATTCCCACTCCACTATGCTGAATGGCTTCATGTACGGCAATGTGTTTGAGGACGAGGAGCGCGTCCAGAGACAGGCTGTCTTTCCCAGACTGCTGTGCCAAAATGCGCCAGACTTCTCCTTTGTAAGTCACACAAACAGACTAACACACACAAACACACCAGAGAGGCGTGCTTAGGAGCAGAATTTTACCAGCTTCAATCCCTTGGCTAGCTCAGAAAGATAATATGAGATAGCCCTATCTCAGCAACTACTGGTGAGGTGGTGTTCAGCGAGGCACTTAATTGCCACCTGCTGCACTCTTACTAGCACACAGCTGAAGACTTTGGTTGCACCAGGCTTCCCCCCAGGTGTAAATGTGTGTATCTGCATGTATTTGAGTTGAGGTGTTGATTAAAAAAAAACACCTGCTTAGGTGGTTTTAGGTGAGGGAAAATATACACAGACTGCATGTCGTTTTGAATTAGCAAGGAGGAGTTGAATTATTTGTGTGCAGAAGAAAGAAGCACGTTCCAGCCGTGCACAAAGATTCTCACCTTGATCACAAAAGAGAGAGGAGGTGAGGGGAGTGTAAAAGATGAGAGGGTCAAACTTTATAAACAATTACAATATATATACTGTATATAAATATAAATATATATTTCAAAATGTATGAATTATGTAAAAATACAGCAGCAGAAATGATCTTTCATGAGTAGTTGCAGGTCTAAAGTTTGGTGGACATGTAAACATTAATATGTATATGCATTTACACTTTATGTATATGCAGAACAGAAATAGCAAACACTGTGTAGGTCATGACAAAAAAACACAGGACTCTAAAAGTAGGCCAGGATATTCTGTATGAGCAGTGCAGGTGTTCTGCTGCACCTTCTTAGGTGGCTGAAACTGGATTTATTTGGACTGTGTAGATGCAGGAAGGAAGAGGAAGAAACCAAGAAAAGAAATTAAAGTACTGGAAATGAATGCAGATGGAAACAAAGAACATGTGGGGGAAAGCATCCATTGTGACACTCCGCCGCCCAGCCACACATGCATAACCTAATGACACCTTTTCATACAGGTACATTATCCGCCAAACCATTTCCTCTCAGCCCTGTGTCACTTCCACTGACCTTCGTTTTCTCACTGACGGTGACATTTCATTGCAGAGCCACTTACACACATCATAAAGAGTAACCTTTATTGCCCATTGACACTCAGTGCCAACCTGGATACGGGGACAAGTCAGACAGGCGGATGTTCACCCACACATGTATGGAAATGTCACTGATTGTCAGTGTCTATCCGGTATGCAGTGTTATGAAGGACGAGTAAAACGCTATTTCAGGAGAATTTATCTCTCTCCCTCTCTTACTCTCCCCCTGTATAGCCTGTGTGACAGCTGGCCCAGGGGTCATCTCCCTCACTGTGCTTTTGTCCCTCTGCCCATTCAGCACTACCTAAGCCCAATGCAGCAGCAGCAGCACAACACAATCATGGCAAACTCCCACTGGTGGCCGCCAAGTCTGCATTTCAGCACGGCAACTCTCACTGCAGCAGAGTGGAGTGACAGTGAATGGAAAGTTTCTCCACACTCTTCCCAAGACAGCGTCATATTTGTGTAGTATAGCTGACACGCTGAAACCAAAAATAGACTGGATGTGTTGTTTTTTTTTACTTGCTATAGCCATTTACAGCCAATCTTTGTAATGACATTGTATGAAGGGAATCTGTTCAAATAAGCTACTGTACCCTTGATAATTTGTCCTGGATCCCCAAGAGGCTTACCGCTGCAAGTTACTAAAAACAAATCACTGAGTGTTAATTTTTTCACTGATGAGACATGTCAGCCAATATTGACAGGAGCTGTTTAGTTTTTTCATTTATCACCAACGAAATATGATCAAATTAAAGTTAGAGACAGATGTTTATGATACAAATCGTATTTGTGCAGATATTAATCTATATAAAATTGTAAAAGTGGTTTGTCTTAATTTAGCTTTGCAGTTAGTACGTTCTGCTGAGCTTATGGTTCATATGACTAAGTCAAGACCCTGCTGTATAAAATACACTTACTAGTATTTACTAGTACATGCTACACATGATCTGTGATGTATTTAACAACATTAGCATGACAGTCTAATGATCCCTGACACATATTATATATACCTTTACCGAAACATGTCTGAGAGAAGTTATTAGAAATGGCTATAACTTGATTTAAAGGGATAGTTCAGGGTTTTTGAAGTGAGGTTTTTAATAGTGTCTTACCTACAGTAGACAGAAGTCAGCGCACTCCCACTGCTGTGGACTAGCTTCCCACAGTGGCAAATTTGGCCAACATTTAATTCTTTCACAAATTTTAAAACTTTCAATAACAGATTTTTTGGCCACTTGAGAGCAGTAGAAATAAGCTGGGAGCCTGATATACCATCATCATCACCATTTACTGTGATAATATGGCAGATTTGTTATTAACCCGTTTCATATTTACATATCCATCAGCCACAGAGAAATATTAACATTCATTTGGAGATGTGTTTCTGTCTGATTTTCACTCTACTTTTAGTTCTTTTTTTGGTCTCTACCAACTCATGAGAGAAGAGTATGTGTGTGACTCTTCAGCTGCTAAAAATTTGTTCACCAGCCAGTCGCTAACTTTCTCTACTTTCTATTTGGTGAGTATTTTCACTAAAAACTGCTGCCTGTTGGTGCCAGAAAGGATGCTAATGAGAGCAGTAAAACCAAAACAGTAAAATCGTGGACCTGAAATCCAAAACAATGAGCTGAAAGACACTAAAACACTCAGCAGAGTTTGGTGATAATTCTCTGTTGGTTCATCAATACAAGAAACACATTTCTTATTACATATAGCCATTGTTTATGTTCATTGTTTTTACAAAAATATTGATTATAGCTGCGTTAAAGCTTTTGGTTACCATAGCAACACTTGCAGGTCTGAGCAGATTTGCCCAACACAATGTGACTCTACAGTAACAGACCTATTTCCACCATAGTGTACAACCCTGCAGTGAAGACTTTTTTAAGTACAGTGATGTGTAAACTGGGACACGAAAACACAAAGCAATATGTTTTTGCTGAATGTGTTGGGGTTTTTTTTTTCCTTCTATTTTACTGTCAGCGTTTGTGTTGAGAAATGATCTGTCATTCAGGCTTTCAAGGACTTTAGAAACTATTTTATTTTGGAAAGTTTCAGATGGGAAACACTGGTCAGCTACTAGTACATTGTAAAAACTAAACTTATAACACTTTCCATTGAGATATTCAGGATCTATAGAGGTATTTAAGGTTATATGTCATAGTTGGGGCTAATGATCTCCATAGGGAAATTCTCCAGACTCAGGAGTCTTGCTCAAAGATGCTTTCACAGTGGATGTTTGCTGACACAAAGACTAGAGCCCAAATCCTCTCACTGAAGTGTAATCTCTCTAACCAATAGTCTAGCATAATATCTCTGATGTTTTTTTGTTTTGTTTTTTTTGTGTGTGTGTGTGTGTGTGGCTGTCTAGTCCAACACGTCCTTCAACCGGGACGTGGTGAAGGCCGGTACTGGTAGACGTTTCCTCGGCGGTCTCCTCGATGACACGTCCTACTGCTACACTCTAGAGGTGTCCTTCTACAGCTACATGACAGCTGGCAGCACCGCTCCTGTGCCCTACACCGAGGAGACTTGTATCCTTCACCATATATGATCTATGTGACTGAAAGGAAAATATTGTATGGAGTGCAGAGAGCAGCAGTTATGTCCCATTGTGTCTCCCATAATTTCTCCTCTCTACTAGTCATACACACACACACACACACACACACACACACAGCCATGCCATAACAACGACCAACTGAAATCAAGCCAATTGATCTTGTAATCATTGGATTATATTTTAATATTTGTGTTCCTAGTTGTGAGTGTGTGTGTGTGTGTGTGTGTGTGTGTGTGTGTGTGTGTGTGTCAGGTCATGTGTACTCACTAGAAACCCATGTTGCTCTTTTGTTGCCTCTTGTTGCGACAGATGTGCAGTGACAGAATAGGGATGTGATAGCTGCGTCTATTGATTTCATTTACAAAGGAGAGAGGAGAAAGGGGCTCGTGTTGGCATATGCAGCGCTATGTGTGCGTGCAGTTGAAGCTTTGATTGCGATAAACAACGGAACAATGGAACAAACACGATTCCTTTCGACACTTGAGCACTCACACAGGAGCACACGCATACATTCGTCACGGGAACCGAAGGTCAGAGGTGCCTTAATGGAGCCAGATGGGAGGAAGTTTTCCTTCAGCTGACCTTCTCAGGGCTGAAGAGCTCCTGAGAGCCGGCCGACGGCAGTCTGATCTTTCCGATAGAGTGAGTGAGAAGAGGGAGAAAGAGAGATTTAGAGTGAGCGATAAGGACCCTACACATGAAAAGTATGTGCTCCCCTACATATATTCTGCAGGTGGAGGGGAGGGTGGCGATAGATGTAGCCCTAGTGCCCTCTAGTGCTAAGAGTTGGCACAATCTGACTCACCGTCGGTGTGGATGTCGCTTCACAGACATAAAAAGTTAGTAAAGTTTCGGTCAATTCTACTTGTTGAGGTGATACACTGATGGACAAATGAATGTATCCTGTGAGTAATGAGGCTTTTGGGAGAAGCTGGAAAAAACATACCTTGCAAGGAGTCACTTAAAATAACTCATGCATATTATTATGCAATGTGTGTGTGTGTGTGTGTGTTTTCTAAACCCTCTTATCACCTCAGGTCTTTGCATTGCAGTTGCCCAAATGGAAATACATGGCACCAGCACAGCAACAAACAGCCAGCCTTACATTGAGGAGTCTGGCTGTTGTGATGAACAAACAACATAACAAATTCAACTCAGTGTTTTCATCTGGGCTGGTGACACTGGGTTCAGAGTAAGATAAGAAATGGGGAGCCCGGTTTCTGCCTCTATGTGTGTGCAGGGTGGGGGGCATTTTTCCTGAAGGTCAAAAACCTAGCCCTTGTGAGAGGACTTGCTTGATCTTTTTTGTTTTCCACGAGAGTGTGTGTGTATGTGTTTGGCTGTGAGAAGGGGAGGTGTAAGAAAAGGAGGGGCTCCACAGGGTGGGCAGGCAGCACGGGGACCTGGTGTAGAGTGGAGATTGGGGTCAGGCAGGTTGAAGGAACCGACCATGTCGCTTTATACGCCCCAGCAGTCAGCTCGATGGAGCGTGCAAATCATCAACAGAGACCTTTAGCATCTCAATGCCCCCCCCCCTCCACCTTTCTCACCTGATGCACATACACACACACACACACACACACAAGACTGCACGCATTCTAAACTAATACATGACAAATGAATAATAACCTGAGCCCCTAACTCTTACCACCTTCCAAACATGCCGTCCTTACCTTTTCATCCCTCCTGACTCTCCTTCTCCACCGCTGTGACTTGTAGCCACCAAAATTGAAATCTTAACCTTTCTCACCACCGAGACTTTTGTCACAGTTTGACGGTGCTCAGAAAAGGGTGTAATGCAGTATATATGTGTGTGTATGTGTGTGTATTTGTTTTCTGATCGCTCCTCTACTTTTCTCTCATGTCCTCCTCTGTCCTCTAATCTGTCCTTTCCTCTCATCTCGTCACACAGAACATAACAGCTCATTATATCATTTAGTCAAGCTGAGAAACCTCTTCTCTGAAACAGCAGGGACAACCTCTATTGTGAGTCTGTCTTCTCTTCGTCCTCTAATCATTTAACACCTGTGTGTGTTTCCATGTGTGCATGTACCCGCTCTTACATATGATCTTACATATGTACATGCATCATATCTCCTGGAACTGTGGTGAAATATTTCGGCCTGTTATTTTCCTCCAGGTTTTTCTACTTTCATGGTCCAGCAGTATTTTTGGATGGACCTTCTAGTTCAAATCCTGAAGTTCAAACTGGAAAGTGGACTGGATCAAGGTTGAGAGAATCTGGGACCTCATTCAAAACTCAGCTTGACACTTTCCATTGTGTGTGTGTTCAGTAAGTGTATTTATGTGAGCTTTGGGGGCCTACTTACCAAGTAAGCTTTTTTTATGTTGTGGAGAGACAGTGTTCTCTGTAACTTTGAAGAACTGTTCAAAAACTATAAAGGCCACTCAGGCTGTAAAGCTTCCCTGAAAGATTTTGCTCTTGTTTTTACTGTGCTGAGTTGAGTGGTTGTTTTTTTTTCTGTTGTAGTACAGACGTTCAAACTGAAACAGTGGTCGTCTTATCAAAGACACGGAAATAATGTGTTGGGTTATCCAGCAGGATTGTGCGGTGTTGGCTAATTGGAAGATGCATCGATACATCATGGATTGACAGCTAGTGCAACTGGCTTGTTGTGTGCACTCACACACACACACACACACACACACACACCATTAAACACTTCCAGCTTTCATTTTCTAAATGTGTGTGATGTCGGCCTGGCAAAGCAGCAACACCCAGACGTGCACCTCACCATAACAGTGGGACTCCATGAATACCAGAGCTGCCAGTCGAACACAGTATGCATCAGTGATCCTGACACCCAGTGGACAGGCTGTGAGAAGTATGCAAATGATATAGCTTGGAGGCAAATATGCTTCACTACCGCACATCATACACATCATATCACACAGACATGCACAAATGGATAGGTGCTCGCACATGCAAACGAGCACACACACACAGACACACACACATTTATACTTATTGCACAAATATTGTTGCTATGCTCAGATAAACAGGTGGCTGCCCATGAGACCACTACCCACACCTCCAGTGTCTTTGTATATGGTCATGGAGAAAAGTTTGGAGATGTCATGCTAACTCGAAAGAGCAAAACCGTGCTCACTGCTAATTTGCAGTTAAATGATTTACAGTGACAATGCTGAAAGAAGTTAAAGTGACAGTTAAGACTGAAGTGTTGAAAGGAGTTTCAGTTTTTCAGTAGTTTCAAGTGCTGAATGAATTAAAATTATTAAGTGTGATAGAGCTGGAAGTGTCAGCTGAAGTGTAAAAAGTGGTTGATGAGAGACAGTTTAAGGCAGTAGAATGTAAGCTAGTGTGTAACTACTGAAAGCAGCTGAAATGTTTTGAAATGAAACTGAAAGGGATGAAACTATCTTTGCTAGTTATGACCATTCTCGTCAATGCTGTCATTGGATTGTAACCGTATAAAAGGAATGCCTTCAGGATTAATGACTTTTCCAAACAACAAATTAGTAGAACTCTTGTAAAGAAACATAATAAGAAGAATTAGAAAAATAACATCCATATTCTGTCTTCGGGGCAGCATAGATCATGTTGCATGCTGGAGCACACTGTTAGAAAACAGAAGCTATTGTTTCTGTTTTAGTTTCTTCCTCAAGTGTCAGAGCTTGTATCCTTGGCAGTGACAGTTCTTCCCGTCAGGGATTTAAATCAGCCCGTTTGTCCCTTTGGGCAACAGGACGTGAGGTCTTTGAGTCTGGTGAATCACTACTGGGGACAAAAATGTCCCTTTCTGTATTGCTGTTGTTGACTAGCCTCTTAATTAGCATTGATAATTAGTTCTCCATGTGTCAGCGTAGTGACAGGACCTGTCAGTGGCCCATATTGATGGCTTGAATGTCCCCTTGCTTGTCTCCTTGTTAACTCCCGTCCAATCTGGACAGCATTCTCCGTGTGTCTTGTCCATTTTACCACTGGGGGCCTTGTTGTCTGATCGTCACCTTGTCTGTCTGTCTGCCAAGACTAGGCACGAGGGACATGGCGGTGAAAGCCGCTAAATGCTGCACTGACAGTAAACAGCTGCAGTAAACAAGTAATGACGCTCTCATCCCCTTTTGTTTCGTGTGTCCTGTATCTCATCAGCTCTTAAGCTGGTGTGCCCTTGAGCCATGACAATGACCTGCTATTGATTAGACAAGACCGTTAAGTGTACCGCGACATTAAAGAATACACCTCACACACCTCAGCGACAGACAGGCTGCATCCTCTGAAGAAGTGTTGTGTGAAGCTGGAACATGCACCTCTCTGACCTCTCTGGAGCTGGATACTACACTATGATATTGCTTTGAGATTCGATTAAGTGTATGACGCAGTTTTAATAATATTGTGAGTAGTGTTAATTCAGAAGAGGTGGCCTAGATGTGGATTAAAGCATCTAAAGTTTTTTTCTGAATATTTCCACTACCACCCACCTCTGTCATCCAAGCTGCAGCCCACCGGCTGTTTCCTGGCTCTCACACACATCACTTCCTCCTGTAGCAGCAGTCTTGTTCCAGACCCTACGGTTTCCCCCGGCAACAGGCCAGACAGCAGTCAGGGCATCCTCTGTGTCTCCGACCATTCGCCCCATGGATGAAGTTCTCCTTCAGAAGCTGACCGTCCATCACAAGACCTCCTGTAATAGACGGTGAGTCGTGACAAGCCAAGCTGAGAGGCCATCTGCGCACGGTGGGGTCCGGGAGATATTTTTGTCGCTGAGCCTGCCTGGCCAAAGAGCTCAGGACTGGCACGGAGCTCTGCTGATGAAAGAGAACGAAGGAAAACACCAAAAACTTTCCTGAGGTCAGAATGAAGATGTCAAGGATACAAGGGGAGTGTGTTTGTTTATATATACAGTATACAGAGTGTGTATTTATGCCCTTATGAGTGTATATCAGCTCTTAACATCGAGCAGCAGATTATTAACTACCTAGATCATGTGTGTTATTATTAACCATGTACAGACATTCATGGCTCCCAGAGGATGAATGCTAATGACTTTGATGGTCGCCTGACTTTTCCTCTAGCATCATAAACAGGTCAAGGTTTTCACTTATAATGTGACATATTTCAATATCTCACAGATAAATTACCATGACATTTGATGCACACATTCACACAGAGGTCGGTTAGACTTTCCCGTGATCCGTCATTTTGACAATCAGGGTAGTAAAAATTCCATCATAATCTATTATTACCCGTTATTTTAATTTAAAAATTGTAATGACAATGGGACATATCGCCTATTCAACAGCACCTGAGTTTCGAAAACAACTCAATCACAAGACATTTTAATATACAGAATTTACAGATTATGCGTGTATGGAGCATGGAGGAAAAAAAGATGAACAGACACTGACTGTGCGGTCACTTTTCATGTCAACACCACACGAAGCAGATGAATGATTTTTACCCCTTTGCTGCCACTTGCTTTTCCTGTAACATTAGCTGCTGCCGGCTGATAAAGTTAATCAGTATTACTTGCTCGTCCTTCATCCTTCACTGCATCAATTCCTCTTTTTATCCATCTCATTTCACAACCACACCACAAATAATGGGCTTTCTAAAGAAACTTCAGACACTCAGCTGCTATGACATTTTGCGATAGCTAGGCTACTAATGGAGAAACCAGCGTCTACATCAAGCAGCAACCTCTGTGGCTGTGAAGAGAAGCCCATGTGGAAGTCCTAAAAACTGCAGTTCCTCAAACGTCCACTTGTGGCTTGCTATGGTGTTAATCTGTCTAAATGACAGATGGCCTTCAGAGCTTCATCATTTTGAAAAAATTTAAAAAGATTTTCATAACTTGGTAACTTTGGTAATCATTTAACTTTCCATCTGAAGCCATCATCAGGACAATTTGTCCAGTATTTTAACTACATACTAAAGACAAAACTGCACTTTGTGTCTATTGCTAATTAGATGATAAACATTATACCTGCTAAACATCAGCATGTTAGCATTGTCTCTGTTAAATGGCATGCTGATGTTTCCATTAATCTCAAAGCACAGCTGTGCTGCTAGCATGGCTGCAGATTCTTAGTCTTGTTTAGAACTATTATGCATCAAAATTAGCATAAAAGCAAGATTCAGAAGGACATAACCTTAGTTTGTTCATCTGTAGTTTTATCTCGACCTAATCAGTATCATCAGCTAGCTGTAATGAGACAGACTGTGAGGCCCGTCCACACACACACACACACACACACACACACACACACACTCTCACAGCAAGTCTGGCCTGATGCAGGACTCACAGACAAACAGCCAGATGGGGTGTAAACATAGACTCTGGAGTCGTGTGGAGAGCGTTGCCATCAGCCTGCCGAGTGAAGAATGAAGTCCTGTGCAGACTCCCGAAAAAACACAAGAACACACCCTCAAAGGCCAAGGTGACAGACTCGCTACAGAGGGGTTTGCTTGCATATTTAGAGGTCTAACTTACCAGGTATACCCTTGTTTTGTTGTGTATGTGTGTGTGTTGCTTGAGGTATGACAAACTACAAAGCCTGAAGTGCCCAGACAGACCGTTCACCAAGGATGGATGTTTTACAAGATAACAGCTTTTTGGACGATAGATTTTCACCTTTGTAACAACCATGATTTATGTAGCCCAGGTCATTTTTTTGATCATTTTGAGAAATTGGAAAATAAAAATAAAAATGACAGAATCTCCATCTTTAAAAAAAAAAAAAAAAATCTTTTTCTGTGTACCAGTTGTTTCAATCACACAGCTGTGACAAATAGACAGTCCAGTGGATGACAGGCTGTATCTGAGTATCAACAAGGTAATGACAGGGGAAAGTGACAGATTATGTCTCTGTGTTGCTCCATCATGTTCCAGCTTGGTGAAGAATGGAGGTAGCTAAACATCAATGCCTTGAGATAGAGAAAAACCTGTATGTTTTTGTTTGTTTTGAGTATGAACAGTATGCACACACATTCTGTATAGATGGAGGAGGATGGACTTGAGTCTTAAACGGTGGATAGATAGATTGGCAGCTGGTATTGATGTTGTTTTTCAATTCACTCACCTCAGTGACTATGAAATTTACTTGTGTGAGTGACATTGTTCTTATTTATCTGCATTTACTATATCCTCACTCTTGGTGATTGGAAACATTGTTGGCATTCTGTGGTTCTCTGCTTCTTCATTATCTGAACCTGATTGTCATCATTACTTGCTCTGCTAGCCTAATGATCACAGGCTTAGCAACAGCACTCGTAGACGCTCAGCTGTTTTATAAAAGCAGTGAAGTTATTGATATAGTCCCTAATGTAGTGAGGGACAATTGGGCAGGATGATGATGTGTATGCTCACCTCTGAATTTAAATAAGGCCTCTGTGTTTAAGTAATTGCTTTTGTGTGATTCATACCAGCATCATGCATTTGGCTGACGTGAGTGAAATGCAGTTGATTTAGCCTCGCTTAATTCAGCGCGTAATGTGTTGTACCTTGAGGATTTACGCCTGCACACCTTTTTTTATTTTAACTTTATGTTAAACAAGTGGAGATTCAGTGGTTTGAAGATGTCATGCAAATATACATCATTACAAATTATGAATGTCTTACATTTTCATTAATTTTTCACACTCAGTCTGCTGTAGATTTAGTTTACTTTGCAGAATTTCTAGCTTTAAACAGCCAATCGATCCCCTCCACTCCAAAATGCAATGAAATGAATCTGTGCCTTCCCAAAGGTGCCACTTCTTCTGTGGATGAAAACCACTGGAAAAGTTTTAAGGCTTGTGCAAAGAAAATTATCTTTAACTGACTGTCCTCAGACATGAAACTGGGTAGGAACGTGGCTCGAACCTTCCTGGATTACTACAAACTCAACAACCTCATCAAGGACAACAGACCGACTCACATTCAAAGGTAAAGCAGTATGGGACTATGAATAAATAAATGTATAATTATGTTGTTCATTCTCAAGCAAATGAATGTATTTTTGTGTAGCTATTTCCTGAATTTTATCACACCATCTCAGTCATTCATATTAATGTGTTTTTATCTCCAGTTCTGAAGTGAAGTCCCACACAGGCGACGGTAACGGAAAGGGCAATGGTGTTGGCAGAGACGCAGCAGACAGAGAGAGGGAGAAGAGCCAGGGTGTCAGGCACTAGACAGGCGGACAGACGGACGCAGACTGAGCATGTATAAAATGCGGAGCACCGTAGCAGGAGGATCCTTCACACTTCATTGCCTTTAGAAGCTCCACATCTCCCTGGCTATAAAGACTTATTTTCACAGATTTGTAACAGTGGGATGACAGAACAAGTTTCCTCCTGGGTTATCTGACTATAGACTATAAAATGTGTGTGACTATAAAATGTGAACTATTGAAGAAGGCGGACTGGTTATGCACCTAAACTCCATCTGAGGCCTTCATTCAGCAGCTCATTTTTTTGGTTTATACAGTTGTAAATAAATGCATGCTTCCCCTCTGTTGCTGACTGATGTTATGACTTTTTTGGACGGGGTTATGGATTGGTATTATAATAAGTCATTAAAGCAACACTGTAGAAATTGGTATTTTTGCGAAATATGGACAGTTGTACATGATTACATTACTAATGATCACAAACTAGTGAGTTCACAACTTTGCTAACAGCCAAATAAACAAAGGAAGTGCAACAACACAAGACATAGCAGCCAGCTAATATTACTTACTAGTCCAACAGCAGAAGCCCAGCTCATCGTCTGTTTTTTAGCCTCTTTTGTCATGAAGCTCTCGACAACGACTAAAAGTCAGTCTCAACGGCCTTATGCTTGGTCACTCTCTACTTTTCTCTTCTTAGCTTCTTCTATCAACATCCCCTTCAGGCCTTTTACCCCTCACTGTGTGTCCATAGAGGTGTCTGAGCTCAGTTGCATTGAAAGCTTGCACAGCTCCGGTTCTGGCACGACACCGGTTCCACTCCCTGTAAGCATTCGCCCACACCGGGGCCTGAAAAGCTCCTCTTCCCTGTGGTACAAACACAAAACGCAAAACAAAAACAAACTCCGAACAAACTGAGCTAACATTAGCTAACAGTAGCAACAGTTTGCAGCAGTTTTCTGACCATTGGGAAACTCTGTTAATAACCGAGAGTTCAGGCCGAGCAGCTGGACGACATCAGAAGAAAGAGCTGAGCAGAAAACGTTTTCTCCATAAAATATGATCCAGCTTCACCAAAATGAGTCAGTTAGTGGTTGATTGGTTGGTGGTGTGTGACTTAGTTACTAAGTTACATACTACTTGAGGGTGATCGTACCCAGAGCACAAAGTTAGAACAGTGCAAGAACTGTGGGAATGACAAAGACACCATTCAGCTGATTACAAATCATAATTTAAGGGTAGAAAAGTTACACAATGTTGCTTTAAACACTTATATTATATTTATATTATAAATACAATATTTTTTTTTGTTACCTGTTGCTTCCTTATAGCAATACTAAGAACATTAATTGATAATTGCTTTTACATAAATGAGACCTACAGCATATGAACAATATCTTGACAGTTGTTGCATTGACATTTACACACTGTTGCCCATAAAGTTGGAATAAAATATTTTTACCTCTTCTCATGAAATGATTGTGACAATGTGGTTCATTCTTGATAGATAAAGTGTATGTTCTCAAAACTTTATTGATCAATCTCTTCCAAACATATCACAGTAGAAATTAAACCACAATTGACCTGATGTGTATAAATACGAATAAAAAGAAGAATGTGTCTGAAATCAAAATTATTCCAACTTTATGGGCTACAGTGTAGATCTTTCTGTGGTTCATGTAAGCTTCAGCTCTATTCATGGTGTTGAAACTGTAGATTTACATTTTTTTTTTTAATGATTAAATAACAGTGGCAGATATAAACAGTGACTGTGAGCTCAAGTGATTGTGTACGTGTGTTTTGATTGGCCACTTGTTGGTCACGTGAGGGCACATCCGCTCTATGACTGTTGCTGTTTGGCAGCTATGACAACGAACTTCGAAAGTTGGATGAATGGCTTCACTGAAGACGAACTTTTCCACCTCTAAAGCGCCTCAGAAGTCTCTGAAATGCACCGTATACTTGGACATCCAGACAGTAAGTGTGTGCTAATGCTGCTCCTTCGCTACAAAACACTCAAACTGACCGTGTTATCGTAGCTTAGTTAACGTGAAGCTAGCTAGCACACTCACATCCTCTTTACAAATCTTCAACGTCTCCCAGCTAACGGCTGTGACCTGACATGTAGGTTTACAGTCAGGCTGCTGTTGTTGCTAAATCATCCTGAGCATTATGAATAATGTGTAGCAAGTTGCAACTTAATAAATGGCGTTATAGCTAACTTATTTTAGTTGTTTCAGTTTAATATATTTATATAAACCGTTAGAGATGATGATGACAGACGTTTAGACTACATTCACATAGCTAGCTCTGCTAAACGGCTTTAATTATTAATTTTAATTATGGAGACACATATCTATAAACTTATTTAACTAGTGTGTCTTTTTATTGTTTGCTGTAGCTTCATATTTGGATCTCTGCAGTTCACAGACACATTAAACTGACATGTTTTCTATAGTAAATGTCTTTGTTTTCTTAATTATTAACTAACAGAGATGTCCTTAAACACTGTGAGGCTAAAAAAGGCTCAAATGTCTGTAAAGCTCAGTTCAATTACAGCCTTTTAAATGATATAATATGCAGTATCTGTGCATCAGTTTTAAGCTGATTTGGTCTTATTTCCATTTCGTATATCATAGTAATTCGACTTAATTAGTTTGGGCTTTTTATCCTATTCGATAGCATTAAAACGGTCTGATTACTTACTTACTCAGAGGATTGCACACCTGTATAGCTGAAGGAAAAGCTTTTTTTTTGTCATAACATGGAAAGAAATCTGCCATTAAAGCACACATATAAAAACGGCAGCATGCCTGACCTGTTATTACTCTGACTGTGTGCAGGTCACATGTCCAGGAGCGCTCCTGACGAAAAAGAACGACGTCTACCTCAGTGTGTGCATCATGGGCCAGTACAGAAAGACTCCCTGTGTGCCACCCGTGTTTCCTTTACTGCTCCACCACAAAATGGTCTTTGTAAAGGTGAGAATGATGAATTTGTGTTACAGGTATAGTAGCTGCCTCGATTACTTAGCCACAAGATGTAGAAATGCTTTATGTGTGTCTGCTATTTTTCTTGCACTAGTGGCATATTATTTCAATATCAAAAAGGGATGTATATCATACTGTATGTCTTCAAATAACATGTTTTTTCCTGCTAATACCCATTTTATTTTTGTCTACACTAATGATCAAGAAATCTCCACCCTAGTAGTTTTTTGTATTGGTTACTTCAGTTGTTGCATACTGTGTACACAGCGGGCTGTGACTGGCTTATTTCTTTAAGGATTTAAACTAGCAACCCTCCAATTTGAACATGCTGCCCCAGCTCCTTCATTTCCCTCGGGAGAGTGCCAGACTTCGATACCGCGCTGTCTGTCTCACCTTGTTATAAGTATTGATTTGCTTTGTCTGTACTCTGTCTGTCTTACCAGACTTTCCCCAGCATTGTTGACCCTGCTGATGTAGCTGACCTCCTCGAAGGTAAATGGCCGTTTGGGATTTGCTTCCTCATCTTTTAGTCCTGAATCCTCTGCTATGCAAGCTTATAGGCTATTAGCTGTGATACTGATCATTAGCTCAGAGTCTGTTTGTCCTTTCCTTCCTCTTAGCTGACACGACATCTTTTGAGCTGATTCAGTTGGTGCCTCCAGGTATGCTTTCTGATGATGCCATATGTGCATGTGAAGTCCCCACTGTATCTAGTCATTACAGTACAAAAATAGGATTGTGTGTATGTTTGTGTTCCTGACTGACTGTTTGTGAATGTTTTTTATAGAGGGTGAGATCCTTGCCACAATGAAGGAAAGCAGCAGAGATTTCCTGTATCCTGGTCCCAGACTGAGCTCCAGAGAGGGAGCTGCAGAGAGAGAGATACTGTTGAAGAGATCCTCTTCCTTTCCTGTAGGCTGTTTCCCATCTTTCCCTTTAATTATTTCTTAATCCTCTTTCCAACACCTGCGCCTGTTATCATCAGACTTATAAGAATTATACTTAAGGACGCGCTAGAGCCAACTTAGAAGTAAAAAAGTTGTTTTCTGAGCAATAAGACACATTTATCAAGTGACTTACCCCAACTCACAGCAGGGTGTTAAAGTAACTTTTAAGAACAGCTCTCAGGTGATCACATGATTGATCACATGTATAGCCAGAGAAGGAATGACCAAAGGATGAAATTTAATGAATTGAAATTAGTACCGCACTGACAAGTGCTGACAAGAAAGATGCATGGAAGTTAGATTTATTCTTGTTGTTTGCACCTCTAATGAATGCAAACAATGTAAAAAGGTGTTGTAGCATCTTTTCAAATGTTCAAATCAAATTTTAAAACTACTCCATCCTTAATTATACCACTTCAGCGTATTAAATATATTATTCATCATAATGTTTTGAATAGTCACACAGAAGACAGGTGTGCCGCCTCTGTTTAGGCACTACTTTTAACAAACTTAAGAGACCTCTGGAGCTATCTTAAATTTAATAATATTTTTAAGTCATAAGAAATTTGATAAGTAACTTTTGAAGTAAAGGATTTTTACTTTAGTGGGCATGGCTTCAGCACATTCAGCAGACACGCCCCCACGGTCCTGGAGCTGAGAACACTGCTCTTGTGGATATTTTTAATCATACAAATGTATCTGGGTGGTTAATAACACTTTCTTCTTTGAACACATATTTATTCTTACTTTACAGTTTAAACATTGTTCACATGTCACAGTGTTCTCACTATGTGTGCAGTTGGATTGGCACCATTATTACATGTGTCATTTATAGACTGTAGAAGATTGTTGGTTTCTCTAAGTGTGTCTTCTCTTAATCTCTACGAGCACATGACAGGCAGGTACACTACCAAGATAACCAATTCAAATGTGCCGTCTTGTCTGAAAAAGGAAAGATAGCATTTTTCCTGATGGAGCTGTTGACTGCCGTTGCCATACAGATAAACGCTAAACAGAGAACGTCCTCTCTTTCCGTCATTTTTACTTTTCCCCCCTCCTTCTCCTCCTCTTATATGATCAGTGTCTCTCCATACCTCTTCCTCTTTTCATTCCTTCATCTCTCTGTGACTGTGGGTTGTTTTTCTACCCTCCGCTTCTCCTCTGAGGCACTAACTGGCATATTGAAATGTCTTTAAACACCATTCCCCTCACCGTTGCTTTTATGTGTTTGTGTTTGAGGCCTACGTAGCAATTTAGATGTCTCTCTCCAAATGCCATATTATTTAAACATCACTGGTGCCTTTTTCTTTTCTGCAATTTGTTTTTCTCAAGCCAGGCGTAGATTGAAGATTTGTGGTTGTAAATTGGTGTTCCAAGCAGTGCTGTTATCTGTCCTTTTGTCTTCATCTCCCTGTTAAAGGTGTTGTGTTTGTTCCTATTGTCCCTCTCTCTCTAGGGAATCTCCCCCAAAGTGAAGTTTGGCACAACATCAGTCATCGAAGAGGTTGATGGAAGAGACAGCTGGCTTGCCTCTCCTGTAAGTGTTTCCTTTTATTACAGCTCATAGGTCTGCGCATACCCACACACCCTTTACGTCCAGTTTTTCGCATTTGTGGTACCTTTTCCCGCTTTTGATTCATCTGTTTTATGTCTGCTGTTGATCTGTAAAGCACTTTGGAAGGAGCTTGCTCTCTATACATACATTTTGTTGTCCATTTGGAGCAGCTTTTAAACTGCTTAAATCCATCAAAGTGCCACTTATAAGTCAAGTAATCGTGTGTTTATCAGCCTGAGTGTTTGAAATGCCTGGAATCACAGCAACATACTCAGCAGCCCTGTGTAAGTTTACTGCTGTAGTGTTGACCAAAACTAGAACAGTGAACATCCATCCATCCATCCATCCATCCATCAATCCATCCCAGTCTCTCAAGGGTATCTGTTCTCTCCTTGTCAATGTAATTACGAGGAGGCAGATCTGTTATGCCGATAGTAAGGCTTCTTTCACATCTCCGACTAACTGGGAGTTTACACAATTTTGGTCACAGATTCAGTCAGTCCTGACTGACTGAGGGTCTGAATGAGGGTCATCTGTGTCACTGTCTCTGTGTCCTTTTTAAAGGGTAAATGTGCTCAACAGCTGCATAAAATCACATTTTACTTTCTGAAGAATCTGACTCTTTTCTCTCTGTCTCTTCTTTCCATAATTGTTGGTCCATTTTCACGAAATCATTCTCTGGTGACAGCCTCTCACTTATGTGGATTTTCAGTTTTTTCTGACTGTTGGACAATAAATCAGTTTGATAACAGCACCGTGGGCATATTTCACATTTAATGATGAATTGAAAAATTAACTGGCAGATCAATTGATATTAAAGATAATCCTTAGTTGCAGTCGTACTTAAATTTAACAACTTATTGGTTTTATGTGAATCGTATGTGAGATCTGTGCAAAGGCAATCTCAGCAGATGGATACTGGGAGGGTACAATAATGCTCCAATTCTAGACTGAAAAAGACTGTTACTTAAAAAACAGTGAGAATGAAACTCTTTCACAAACACTCCTGTTTGTAACATATGATCCATCACACAGCGGTTGGCATGTTGTGCCAGAAACACGACCATGCATTTCCCAGGTGCAGTAACCTAAGCTAAGCTATTTGTTTAAATGGGATGTCATTGACAGCGAAGCAGATTGTCAGAGTGTTCTCCTGGCCCCTCAGGGGAATGTCTGGATCAGAGCACCGCTGTGGCTGTCAGACAGTAGAATTTCTCCATTTTCTCCGTCCTAATGGCTCCTCAGCATAGGCATTTCCCTGACTGCCTGCTCGCCCAGCTGACAATCCATGTCCTGTTTTAATAGAGATTTAGAGTGATATCAACTTCCACAAAACCTCTGAAACAGTAGTGGTGAAAATACACTCAGATTTTAGCAATGTCTTCTTCTGTCTCTTTCTTTTCTGGTTCTCTTATCTTTTGTTTGTTGTTACCATTATCATTTAAATACTGTTTTTAATCCAAAAGTTATTTTGTGCCAATGTTGATGTTACCATCGTTTAACCAGCCCACCACTTTGGGCTTGACTGAAATATCTCAACAATTGTTAGATAGATTGTCATGAAATTTTATAGATGCATTCAGGATCCCCAGAGGATGAATCCTGTGGACCTTGGTTATCCAATGAGTTTTCCATTAGCGCCAACAGCTGGTCAGATTTATTCATTCCAAGTATCTACTGGACGAATTGATACAATATCTTGACATTCATGGTGCCTAGACGATGCATCTTGATGACTTTGATGATCCTCTGACTTTTCCTCTTGCACCACTTTGAGGTTGACATTTGTGGGGGTTTTTTTATGTGAGCAACTATTAGATGGATTGCCACAAAATGTGTTGCAGGCTTTCATGTCTGGATGAATTACTATCACTCTGAGGCTTTTAATATAGCACCATCTTCTTGCCAATATTTTTGTCCAATTTCCTGCAGAACAAATGACAATCCCATCAGCATCAGGTAAACTTTCTGCTTAGTACTATTAGTAAATGTTACCATGCTAAAATGCAAAATTAAAATGGTGATCACGGTAAGGATTATACCGGCTTAGCATCAGAATGTTGGCATTGTCAGTGTGAGCATGTCATGATTGTGGATAGTATGCTGAAGTTTAGCTCAGAAAACTGTGCTGCAGCCTCACTCAGACGTTTAGTCTTGTTATTATTTATCCACATACCCAGCTTCTACACCATGCGATACAAACAAGCAGCTAATCACATCAGACAAGCCTTCGCCACTCAGCTGGTGACAGGAAAACTGACTGACTCTCTTCTGTCTGTTTTCCACTGGAACAACAGACAGACAACAGAAGAGAGTCAGTCAAGAGCTGAAGGAAGTTGGAGATGCTGGTAGATGTGTAGGTGGGAAAGCATGCTGTGGTTAATTCCATTAATTTAGACCAATCTCAAATGACAAGCTGGATGAGGATTTATTCATCATTTAGTTTCTCTTAAAAATAGTTTTCATGTTGTGTGATTTCCCTTATTAGCATTTAAATTATCTTTTGTTTTACAGCCAGGTAATGCCTCTTTATCATATTAGACTGGAGATGGCCATCAAATGCAATTAACATTTTATCTTAACGTATTTATCCCCGGTTGGCATTACCCGCAGGAAGTGGGATATTGCATCTGAGAATGATGTTAGTGGCCATTAGAGTTATTGAAGTAATTCTGCAGAGGTTGTCTCCATGGCAGTGCTGACTGCGAGAGCCGTTGTTGTTGTAACACTTAAGCTGAATGATTTAGCTAATGGTTTAATGGTTTTGTCCAGGGAGCGCAAGTCTGTGTCGTGAGTGAGAGCAGCTGCCTTAATGGCTAAAATGGCTGACGCTTGTGTAAAGGAGCAACGTTGTGGTCTGCAGAGAAATCTAAACTGCTGAGACAAATGTTATGCGTCACCTCAAAATGGAGACCTGTGAGAGTAGCTTGACATACTAGAACAACATATCAACATTTCTCTCTCTCTCTCTGTCATATTCTGTCTCTGCACCCCCAGATTTGCTGCCGTTCTCCAGTGACGCCATCTCTAACCCCGTCAAGACAGAGTTCAGCAAAAAAGTCTTCGCCATCCAGTGAGCATTTTTCTAAAATAGATGATGCAAACTGCGTCCCTTCAAAAGGTGGGAAGGAAAAGCTAAATGTTGAGGCAAGACTTACAAACTCAACATCTAGACGCTCCCCTTCTCCATCCAAATCTGGTCACAGTCCCCAGAAAAACAAGAAGAAAAGGAAACATGCTTCTTCCAGAGTTTCTGTAGACTGCAGCTACCAGCAGCCCACAGTTTCCTCAATGACACGAGCCTTGTCCCCTTACACCCACCGCAAGATGTGCCAGCTTTCAGAAGACACCCGGCAGAGGCTCAGCCATCTCCAGCTGGGGCCTCACTACTTCAGGAAGGAGATGGAGAGCCAACCGCCCTTCTTGGTTGGTAACATTAGACATATTCATCCAAACTGAAGGCAGTTGACAAAAAGGTGATATGACGGTTTGTTTAATGCCAATAATACACGTGTTTAGTAGACAGGGGTTATAAAATTAATTGGATCCTGAAGTGATGTAGTTCAAACCTCAGTGGGAGCTTCCCAAAATGTAACATAATCTAGTGGGCAGATTAAGTGGACGGCATAATAAGAGAGCAGTGTTAATCTTTTTACCTGAGCCATTAATGGGTTTTGACGTCATGAAAATGTTCCGCTATGTGCGCATGTAATATGGCCTTTTATCCTCACTGAGGGGTTTGAGTGTGCTTTAATAGCGCACATCCTGGATTTAGGCTGGTACACAGTTATTTATTAACGCTTTAATTATGGCCGTATCACTGCTATGAGAGATTTGCATATAAAAGGGAGTGATTTTCTGATCACACAGCCTTGGGGAATATACAGTTGATGGACAAGAACAACACAGCTTCTAGTTCGGTGCCCCTCCCTCCCTCTGTTCCCCATTGTGTTCCCGCTTCTTCATTTACATCAAATCTAATCCTGAGGTATGAATATCAAAATCCACCAGCACGCTGTTATTAAAGAAATGATTAGGTACAGAGCTGTTTGTTTTTGTCACACACATGAATCGAATTTACTAGAATACAACAGGCGTTTTATTAAAGAGAGGAGCATGTTTTTCCCCACTCTGGTTTTCCTGGGGGAATCTTCTGTCGACAATTAACCCTAGTAATTGAGAGTCAAGCTGCAATTAACAAATAGATACCTAATGAAGTAGCTTAGCCCCATGGTGAATGCATTATCAGTGCATGTTCCCAAGCTTCAACTCCCTGTTTGTTGTGTAGAGGCAAGCGCATTCCTACAGAAAACACAAACTATTTTCTTTGAAATAGGTGCTTATTCTGTGAAAAAAAATCTTTGTTTTCTTTGTGATTTGTTGTTATGTTCTTGGTGAAATGATTTGGGGTTAGGATGACAGACAAGTGGAGTAACAGACAGACAGAAAGTTTCATTGGCAGCTTTGCCTTTATCCTGCACACATTAAAGAAATGAAAAGAAATGAGTGAGTGAATGTGATTAATGTATTCTGCAAACAAAACATTTGTCTGTTTTTGCTGTGGCATTTCTTATTTGAAGTTGGCAGATTATGTGATTAATGTAACAGAATACTGTTTAAAAGGGAAGAAAGAAAATGACGGAACAACCATGCTGTGCTTGTGAAATCATTCAAACTACAGCGCTGTTAAGTTAACTGTATTGTTTCATGCCAGGTCTCTGGTTGCAGTAATGTCTCCGGGTTAGGAACTCCTTCCTCCTCCGTACAGAGTGGTAGCATGCTTCGGCGCTCTGTCAGCTTCAAAGCTGATCACACAGGTAGACTCTCACACTTGCATGCAAAAACACATGTACTGTTACACACATAAAGCAATGCTACACTTACTGCATGAATAATTGCAGTCTGTCTAATATATAAAGAATTTTTGTGTTGTGAAAATGTGTCAATTTTCCTTTCTGGTTTGATGCCTTTGTTTACATCTTTATGATAGCACGGTGAAGTCTTGAATGTGTAATGGACTGCATTCATGTTTGAGTCGTTTGTTTGATGATATTAATACTGACTTTGGCTTCTGACTCTTTTTGTTGTCATAGTGTAATAACACTAAGTATACACAGATAGCGTATGGCTCAGTACACATCTGCCTTTCACTTGCACCTGCTTATGTTTAAGGAATAAATCGTATTACAAGAACATACTGTGGATGATGTCCAAAAGCTGTCCTTTCTGTTTTAAACTCTTACCTTGTCTTTTTCGTTGTAGATTCTTCTCTCTTGGGGAGTTACAGACCAAGAACAGCAAGAGTAAGTTATAACATTTCAAACCAGCAAACCCAAGAGTGGAGTCAAGTGTTCAGGTATTGTGTAGGTAGCTTTGTAGCCGTGATACAGTGTCACCAAATGTACACAAACTTCCAAATCAGACTTGCAGAAATATATATTCACACAGCTGGCCGTGTTTTAGACATTGTGTTTTCTGAAGTGATTCTACCATTTTCATTCAAACTAAACATTGTTGTTCTGCCCTTCATATTTCAACGTAAATAAAATATTTTAAACATTTAACGTCCATATCTCTTTAAAGCTAAAACACAGCACTTTTTACTCATGCCGACAAAAATACCTATATTCTTCAAATCTTGAAGACGATGCATCCTGCCAAGTCTAAAGTTTTTCACTTTTTTATCCTTTTAACTCAAACCCTGCCACCCTGTGATCTCTTCCAGGTGAGGTCAGATTCTGCAAGGGTCCAATCATCTCCAGAGACACAGTCCAGACTTGAAACCCAGACCAAAAGCCCAGTGAGAGGTGCTGCATTAGCGCCGTCCACCCTGACCGTGTCAAACTCCAGAGGTCTTCTGAATCATAACTGCTCCCTCAGAGAAAGGTAAAATCTAATAGAGCCCTGCTGTCGATGTTATGTTATGACAAAATGGTATGAAACAAGGAGCCGTGGTGATTAGCACGCTTGTTTATAACTTTGTGCTTTGGTGTATCTTCAGACGTACATCAGTAAAACTGTCAGGATCACCTCAGAGACCAGAGTTTGTTTTTTCTGGCCACAAAACCAGCTGATTTTCATCACACTCACGTAAAAGCAGGAAAAAACATACTGCTCTTTTTTTGTGGTGTTTGCCCTGAATTTATCCTGATCCATCTGTGCAAATCATTGGTGTTTGCTCAAAAGATCTTAAAAGCAGAAGAAGCCCCTGTATGAGTTTTCAATTACAGTATACGGCAAATATGACAATCCCATGAGATGTTAGTCATATACTGCCACTGCTTTGTGTGTATGTGTGTATGTATGTGCACAAGCTCATACACATCCAATCTTTAATTTTGATCACACTCGACAGGCAGGATGAATTCCCCTCCACCTTTTAAATTACAGAAGCTGATGTCTTGTCATGTTTGTTCATTACTGAGGGAGAAGGCAGAGAGAAGGGAAAACAAAGAGGAAAATGGTATTGATTTGTGTTTCAGCTTGAGTCTGATGCATTTGACCCGATGTACGCTTTAATACATTCAGAGAGACCTTGTCATCGATCATGGCAGCTGTGAGTTAAACACACCGACGGGACCGATGTTCCGTTTTGTTTGTTTGTTTATTTCTGCTCTCCTTTTCCCTTCCGTCCTGCTCAGTCCATAAGTAAACATTACAATCAATACACAATCTTAAACTGCAAAGTAAATTGTAGGAAATGAATGATACTTTTCTCTCAATTGAAAACGCGACAGGAGTTGCAGGGTGGGAGATTATAGCGGGCCTTTGTAGATTCCCTCCGACAGGGAGAGGGGCACGTCTTACCACCAATCTTTGATCTATAAAGAAAATGACAGATGCCAGTGGCGACGTTTGCTCCCTAAGCCCCGAAGTCTCAGTCTATTCATGTCTCTGGATGATTTTGTCCTTGATGACTTTTTGAAGCAGGTAGCGAGTTTATCTGATTACAGATGAAAAGCTTCCATTCCAACACTGCGAGCAAAACCAAGACACCAGCCAGTCAGTCAGTCATCACACCTCCACTCCCAGCAAATAGACGTGGATGAGAGGCAATACTGGAATTTATTACTGTCTCTCAGTACAAGCTTCTATTTCATGACTGCCCGTGGCTACTTACTTGCAGACACATTTATATTGTACTGATGAAGCACATTTGTGCCTCCAGTTCAAATGCACGGTTGGTTCTGTCAATTGTGAAATTGCTTTTTTGGTTGTGTTTTTTTTTTCGCACAGAAGCTTGAATGTAGAGAAAACCAAAAACGGATGTTTAGATGGAGGAAACACTGACATTTATTTCAGAGTATTTTAAAAGTCTGTCATTGAACACAGTGCACCTAAAGTGTGTGTCAAGTCAGTGTACTGGTAGTTTCAGCTTACATCAACTCTCACACCTAATGTTATGTTACAGCACAGACTAGTGGACAAAAGCGATACCTGTCAGAACATCTTGGAGAAAAAAAAAGTCAAACGTTCTCTGGTTTCAGCTCCTCCATTGTGCAGACTTGCTTCTTGTTTTATATCACCTTAATTTAATATCTTTGTTTCCTGGAGTGCTGATCACGTTTTATAATTAAAGTGAAGATGTCACCTTGGCTGAGGATACATGATGATGATTTTTCACTATTTTCTGATATTGTATAGACTAAACCTTTGTGATGTGAGCTCAACAAAGTAATGTCAGTAAAACTTTATCTGGATAATCTGCCTACAGATATTTTACAAGACATTTGTAACATTTCAAATGTTTAACAAATTATCTGTGTATGACGATTCATGAACACATCCTAACCAAGATATTTTTGCGCTTAAACCTAACCAGACCTTAACCACAGTGGTGTCTCTCGTCATCAGTTGTGACAAATTCAACAAGAGGTTTTCTTCTTTACTTGAATAGTCCTGAAGAAATAAAATTATCTACTAATTCACCAGAAAAAAGAACAAAGAGGCAAGTTTGAAAAAGAAGGCATAACTTTGTGTAGCAGACATGACATAAAAAAAATAATTAAAAAATAATAATAATAATTTCTTCCAATGTTTAGATTGGGAATCACTGAATTAATTGATAATGAAAATATTATTTAGTTGTAGGTCTAGTATGATCACAATATTTTTTCCTATCAGTATAAATCTTTACATCAGCCCAACCTGATGCAGATATCTGACTCAAACTCTGTTAATTAAATTGTTTATGTGCCATTTTTTGGTGTTTGTTTTCCCCAGACTACAGACCAGTGAGCCCAGTCCATCCTACTGGGAGCAGATCCACAGCCGAGTCCAGAGGATTCTGCGGACACACAAAACCACCTGGGACCACCAAGATCTGACCTTTGGCTTTTAACTTACCGATGTGACCAAACAACTGCGGTTACAATACAAAGACTATTCACTGTTAAACCAGCCACTCTCATAATGCATACTTACATTTCAAAGTCAAAACCAGATACTGACTCTAACCTGCTGAATGTCTGTAGGAATGGATACACATAGACACACACACACACAGCGCACCTTCTTAACCTCAGGATTTTATCATTCAGTGAGTCGAACCATCTCACACACATATCTTCATTTATCTCCCTTTGAAGTTTATTTAAATTTCAAATCATCTCGAGCACCTGCTGAGCCGTGTTTGTCGTCGTTGCTCTTAGAAAAGGCAGGAAATTTGCAGGGGTTACGTTCAAAAGCATCCTCCCACCCATCAGCTGGGCTCTGTTTTTTCCTTTAAAAAAAGCCCTGATGGTGAAACCAAACAGAGACGTCGTCTAATTTCTCTAAAGCTGTGTGTGAAATTGGCTCGGGTAAAAAGAAGCAACATTTTGTGTGCGTGTGTGTGTGTGCGTGTGTGCGTGTGTGCGTGTGTGTGTGTGTGTGTGAAGGAGACATGGTGGATGTAAGCTGCAGCTGTTAAGGGCTCATCTCTCGTAACACAAAAGAGAGACAAGAAGGTAGCCAAGAGCCACCGTTGGGAGCCAGCGAAGAGATTTAAGAGAGAGGTGGAACAAAAGTAATCCTGAATGAAAGAGCAGGAGACACAAAGAAACGTAGCCTCAACATAAATCAAGACGGTCAAGTAGATACGTAGGGTATGTAGTGTATGTGCTCATCAGAGGTTACCTGCTCTTTATAATGAACACGTGGTCTGTGTGATAGTATTTCATACATCCGTAGGAGGTGAACTGCATCTTTTATCAAGGCTAATCAAATGAAATGCAGCCACTCTCTTCACCTATAGATAAGTTTATTTAATATTAAAGATAGAAAATGTTTTGTGTTTCACAGGAAGGGATATGTAATACAGTGAATGATCACAGTTTCTGGTTTTCTTCGATGCAGTAGGATCTAATGAAAGCTAAAACTAAACTCCTGTGTTTGACCAGCTCCAGAGGGAGATGTCAGTCAGATTGCGATGCTCACTTAAAAGGATGTTACAGTAATAAATGTTTGTCTCACTAAAATTCTACCAAACAGGTGTATCAATTAACTTCTGACGGCTTATAAATGTGTTTTTCATTGAATCTTGAACAGAGACAGTGAAATATGTCTGGGGATTGAATTCCCCACACTGCATGTCCTTCTCTTCACAGCAGGGAATAGTTTTAATAACCTTGCTCACTGCATCTGCTTCATCTTTCTTACCAGGAACTACATTTCATTTTAAGGAAATACATTAATTCAAAAAATCATATCCAAAGCCATTATAGTCTATATAAATACCTATTGTATTACAAATAGGACAGTATTACATTTGAAAATTGTGTGTGGCATTTGCTTATAATGTTAATATTAGCAGTGGTGATCAAACACGAATATGATGGAAAATTACTGAATGGTCTCGTGTTTTATTCTGGTTCTGTACTCTTCTTTTTCCAGAATAACTTAAAATAGTAACTTAATTTAAAAGAAAGTGAGCTACATGTATGTGTGTGTATGTAACCTCAGCATTTGACGACTACTTGCATACTATAAAAACATTCACTTGACACTAGTTGTCATAGATGACAGTAAAATGATGTTTCATCCTGCAGGACAAGCCACGTTTTCAGAATGTGATGAGTTTAACTTCACAAAAACTGGTGCCAGTCAAAGAAATATTTTACTGTTTTATATTTTTTAGACTAACTATGATTATTGTGCAGCAAACAGTTTGGAAAATACAGATCCATGTGATTAAAAATCATTTGTTTTTGTTGTAAATCTATGTATGTATACATTTTTTCTGATAAATGTACAAAGTAATGACTTTGAATTGACTTGAATCATTTTTAATACAATAAACTTCTTCAAGTAAAGACATCCTCAATCCATCTTTAGAGATGATCTTGAATGAGCAGGATTCAATAAAGTCCAAAATATGATTTGCTGTTGAAGAAGTGGAGTTGGTATTATCAGCATCTATAAAAAGCCACTCAGTGTTCATCACATCGTCTTCAGATTTACTTCTTATGGAATTTATGCTTCTTCTTGTTCCTCCTGCCGGCTCCTTGTGCCGCTTTCTCCGTCACAATGTGCTGGTACTTCTTTTTGTTGTTTCTAGTAAGAGAAGAGGGGGGATTCATTTAAAATGTTTCATATATGCTTATAGATTTTTCAAAAGTGCAAAACTCCATTAAACATAGCTTTACACCGTCCTTTCTCTTAAATGAACCACATCAGAAATACGAAGCAAGAGCATATTTCATGTTTGTTTTGTTCCTTTTCTTAAACACCACAACACTATGCAGGGTTGGTAGAATCCCCGATGGTGGTGTTTAAAAGTATTCTGTTACCCATCAGATACTGTAACATGAGAAACTGCAACTGTACTACCACAGCCAAACTGGTTGGTATGGTTTCATACTGTATTTTGATAGCGGTTATAATAATTTAAAAAATATACATGACCCTAAATCTATCTAAATATTAGTGGTGTAACGGTTCTGAAACAGAGACTGCGATACAAACATCCACGGTCTCTGTTGTGACACCAGCTGTGTTTTGTAGAATGTTTTGGCCGTGCACCAGTTGTGTATCAGCTATAAGGTTAAGCTGCAGTGTTGCTGAGAGTGTTTCCTGGTTAGTTATTGAGGAAATGGATGCGAGATTAGTGTCAAACTATGTGCAAACATTGTTCAACAAGTTTGCTTCGTCTCTGAAAACATGATGGGAGAGACAAAAACCGAGTGAGGAGGATGTGTCTTTCTTCCCACAGTGTTCAGGCAGCCCCTCACTGCAGATTCAGACCAAAGTACTAAGGACACAGGAGTGTTCATCTCATCTGATATACGCTCAGGCTAGAGAATAACTACATTTACCTTCATGTTGATCTGTTGTGCAGCTCTGTAGACTAACAAGTTCAGGAATTATCAGTTATTGATGGAGCATTACTGACATTTGTGTCTGAAGAGCTTTTTTTACTTTACTTACCTAAGGTATGAATTAAACCCTGGCTCAAAATTTAAGTCTTTACTGAACTGTGAATTTGGAGAAAAGTCACCAAATACTACAGATATGATCACAAATGTGACAGCAGACACTGATGCCAGGTATATATTTGTACACTAACATCTCACCTGTCAATATCAGTTCAATCTCTCAATGTATTTCAAGGTTGAGTCACTAATGTCACAGGTTTTAGTTATAAATAACATTCCAGGAATCTACCAGATAAACATAATTTCAATTACCAAAGGGTTTATGTGGACCAGATGCATGATGCTCTTTTATCCACTCCAATAGTTTTATGCACTCATACAGTCATACAGCTATTTTTGTCTTCTTCTTCATCACTTAACATCAATGGATCTGCATCAATCTAAAATGTCACATCCATCTGTGCAAATATAAAACTGCTGCTCTTGGTAAACAGTCTGTGGGAGTGGATTTTCTCTTTGTGGACACAGAAACACAGCCTGAGTTGTGACATAATAACGCCACATCCGGTGACAGTGTTTGTTTTCATTTCCACTTACTGCCTGAACTCAGCGTCAGCCAGCAGCTCCTCCACCATGGTTCTCTTCCTGTCCTTCTTGGGAATACGGGAATGATAGAAGTCGACTGGGTTGTCCACCACTGTACCAACCTGTATCACACACACACACGGAACGTTACACTCAAATGCAGTACAATGTGTTATTTAACTTATTCAAACTACAAACCCTTGTTATTGACATTGTCTTGTTATTGAAGGGGGCATTTGAGGAGCACGTGACTTTTTACTGACCTGAAAATATTTGGGAAAGCCATCTCTGTCGTTCTTCTTGTAGAACCTCTTTGGATCCATGGAGCCTCTCATCTTCAGGACTTGGAGGTCTCCTTTCAGCTCCTGAGAGAGCTCGGGGGCTTTCATATTAAACCAAGCGTCTCCTGTTGATTTCTCCCTCTCCACCTGAGAAAAAACATGATTGCAGTTATTTTAAAAACATTGTAGAAGCCTTCAAAGGACAAAGATGGAATAAAAACTGTTTCGACACTGTATTTATGACTAGTACATGTTTGTTTTCTGTGATCTTAAGTAGTTAGTGGTACAAACCAGCATTAGTTTGTGAAACTTACTCTGTGTTTCAACTTTAAGGCTTGTTTGGATTCGCTGTATGGAGGCACGGCGTCCTTCTTTTCAAAGTCTGGTCCAATTATGCTCTTCTTCATCACCTGAGGACAACAACAAAGCAAAAACTGAAACACTGCAAAGAACCGAAATCTAACACCTCACTACTCAGACATAAAAGGCCAAAGCCAAAAAGAAACGGAGAGAAACCATGAATAACACCATCTCAGGTGTTATTGGATTTACTTGTCCTTGCATAACTATAAAGTTTGTTATTCATTCTGCATCACAGATCACTTTCAAAAGAGAAAAATCAATCACTTATTTACCTCATCTTGGATCTTCTTTTTCTTTAGTTTTTGCAGCGAACTGGAGACAGGTTTTGATTTGCTGCCATCAAAATTGATGTATAAACCCCCGAGCTCCTTCATTCTGATGCCAGGGTCAATACGGCTGGACATCTCTTTCCTGAAACAAATTGGCAAAGAGAAAATTCTTCAGGAAGAGAAGTCATGTCTCATTTCTCACCTCTGCACATAGTTATAATGACAATAGATAATGAGTGGCTGTCCTTTTTCTGTGCTCAGTTCTTAAAGTCTGGTTTCATAAATCTTCATTTCTATTCCAAGAAAAGACCAAAATCCATTGTTAGCATTAGAAACACAAATGAGCCACATTGTTGCTCCGTCTGGCTGAAACATTCCTTCATTACAATCAACATTATGAATCCCACACACGTCGTTCTGCTCCTGGAAATACGAGAGCAACAAGTGTGTTAATCTGCAGCTGAAACCCAACGAGTGCACCATTTACTGTTGCTGAGTAACATTTGCTAAAAACTACATCCTTCAGCTGTAGGACAAATCTTTTTGTCATCACCAAAGAGGTTGCCAAGCAACCAGTGGACACCCCAGCAAGTCACTGTGATATGACGTGTTCATTAGCAAGCTCAGAGGTGCGTCTGGAGAGCCGTGCTAACAGTTTCTCCCTGTTTTCAGTCTTTATGCTAAGCTAAAGTGTTTAGCTGCTGCAAGAAGGCCAAAAAACATCTGTGGATGTGTATGTGTGTATTCACCTATAGTACACTTACAACAGAGGATTTCTACTTGAGAAGAGGATGCTTGTATCTTCATCGTCATCATCATCCCCCTCCTCATCCACAAACTCCTCGTCTTGCTCCTCCTGATCACCTCTCCCTTTCTTTGTGGCTTTCTCCTCCTCCTCTGTTGGCTTCTCCTTGTAGTAATGTTCATCAGCCTCCTGTCCAGGCCGTGTGTCAATCATAAACAGTCCATCAGCTGATGGGCCTGCTGCTTCAGACTTACTGGAACGTCCTCCTCTCTCCTCTTCAGAGACTTCCTCTTCCTCTTCCTCCTCATCTTCTTCAGCATAGTCATCTTCATCATCACTACTCTCCAGAAGGCTGATTGTCTTCGCCTTCTGGACGATGACATCATTAGGTTGCTGTACAGGCCCAGAATCCACTGTGATGTGGTGCTGCTGGCTGGGTGTTACCTGAATGGACTGAACCTGGACCTCACTGGAGTCGACCACCTGCTGAGCATCAACACTCAATGCGCTCACTTCCATTTTCTCCTCCTCAGCAGGCTGAGTTTCCACATCAGCATCCTCCTTCACACCCCCGTCTCCCTGTGATGGGGGGGCGTCCTCATCAGGTACTTCCATAGCTTCGTCCTTCTCTTCAGTCTCTGTGGTTTCAGAAGTCCTCTCACATACTGTTACTGTAACTGATTGGCAAGGCTTTAACGGCTCTGATGACGGGACTGTTTCCTGCATCATTTCCATCTCTGTAGAGTCCTCGTCCTTATGTTCATCACACGGCTCCTCCTGCTGGAATCTGACAGTCACTGCAGGTTTACTAACCGCTTCTTCAGCACAAACAGGGCTGGGAGATGCACAGGAGTTTTCTTCTGAAATGACAATTACTCCCTTTTCCACACTATTTGGCTCGTTCGCAGCATCCTTCTCTTTTTCTTCCAATACTTGGCTCTCGTCTTCCTCCAACAGTGTGCAGTCTGCGTCCTCAGCAATCACTGTACTTTCTAACCTAGAATCATTTAACGACGTGTCCTCCTCAGCTGGCTCCACGGCTTTTTCTACAACTATTCTAAGATCCTTGACTAAGCGCCTCGAGGCCGCCGCACCTCGACTGCTGGTTCCCGAGCCTGTGCGGCTGCTGCAGGGAGTTCCTCTGCTGCGAGTAGAGCAGGGGCTTCCCATCGGGGAATGTACGTCAGTCAGCTCAGAGTCCGAGTCCACGGCTTTAGGACCTGTGGATTCGGTCTTACCCCGTCTGCGATTCATCATACTGTAAGTGGGCCCTGACTCAAACCCATCAGAGTCACAAGATGGGGGCTCACTGACATCTACAGTAGCTGTTGCTTTCCCTCTTGTTGCCCGTCTCCTTCGACCCATTGGGGAGGGGGAGAGAGAGCTTTCCGAGGCGTCGTCTAGGTGGATCGGGATGGGACCTGTTTGCTTTCTGGATCTCGTAGCTCTGCGGCTGGTGGACTTTGAAACTTCAGCTCCTGAGACGCTGGACGCGCAGCTGTCAGCATCTGAAAGCTCAGAGTCCTGAGTTTGTTGTTTGGCAGATGATCTGGTGCGAGCAGTTTTCCTCTGACTTCTGGTGACTCTCTGGGATTCAGACACCACAGAGCTGCAGGACTCAGACTCCAGCACCAAATTAACCTTGACATCTTCTGCCTCAACACGCAGTGGATCAGAGCTTTCAGGAATCACCTTCCTCCTTGTGCTTCGACGGCTACTCCGCCCAGATCTGGATGCAGATACTGCAGAGGAGCATGATTCCACCTCTGATATCTCCTGATCTTCCTGACTTGCTGTGGCGGGCTGTTTCCTCCTTGTTCTAGTGCGTGTCATTGGTGGTTCGCTGTCGGACACCACCGAGCAGCAAGACTCCACCTCTGATATGTCCGCTTCGTGGACGGAGCCCGCGGGCGTGCATGGCTGCTCTGGACTGTGAAGTCTGGAAGCTCTGGTGCATCTTCTCACTGAGGGAGGAGGGGATGCCGGATGGCCTCCCTCACTTTTTTCAAGCTGGCTGCTGGTCTCCACCAGGGCATGCTGGGTAGGGCTCTCTGCTTGTCTGACTGTGCTCCTGGTTCTTCGACCGGTAGAGGGAGTGGCCTGTGTGGCAGAGATAAGACAATTATTAGCTCGTTCTACAGCAAGTTCCCCGTGAAAAGACCAAAATCATCAACAGACTTCCTGTCTGTGGCTCTGAGCCGCAGCTCCATCACTTCTACAGAAAACATTCATAACATGTTTAAGAACAGGTCACAAATATGTAGCTTCACCCTTTAAAAAGTGTAAAACACAGGACACTGGTTGTTTTACATGTTTTGTTTCAAACGTTACAAACATTACATGTGGGACTATTTTCAGCGGTGGATTAATAGGATCGACTCAATTTAAAATACTGTCACTGTTCATGATAATGAATGTCACCTGGTAGCATTTGTTTTAGTCTAACGAGCAGTAGAAAAGTGAATTTTGGGAATAATTTGTTACCCACCAAGTACTATTAGAGCTACACAGAGGGTTCAGTCTAAAACAGGTATCGTTTTCATCATAATGACTGGGTCTTTAAGCTACTGGTAGTTACTCAAATGCAGCGCATTATCACAAAGCCTACTTCAAGATCTTGTTTGGCTTTAGATAAATTGAAGGACTAGATACCAAATAGAGTAGTAAAAAGAAGTGCAATGTTAATGTTAAAGGTGTCCTTTTTACATTTAAAGTGCCGAATTAAAGGGTGAACTAGGTTGGCAGCTTTGTTGCAGGTGATGAAGAAGAGAGCTCTGTCGCCACGGTGTCTGAGCAGACCACACCTGAAGAGGAAATTACCCAAGTGTGATTGGGTATAAAAAATGCAGGTGAAAGAAGCATTTTAACACATCGAAGGAGCTTAGTGAGTTCAAACAGGAAGACTATTCACTTCATATCTAAATCTCTGCCCTCATTCTCTCTTCACTAAGTTATAATAATGTTATTGATGCCGGACCATTGCAGTGGTCCAAGTGTGATGAACGGAAAGCATGTGTGATGATGGATTCAGTACATCCAAGTTAATTAAATATATTTCATTCAAATCCAGGCTGAAGTTGGGCAACACACACACACACACACACACACACACACACACACACACACATCTTTACTCAAACAGTATCTCTGTAAACTGTGTGTGTGTGTGTGTGTGTGTGTGTGTTGGGTAGCTCTGAATGTGTAGCTGTCCAAACACAGACACAGTTTACAAACTGTGAGAGGACCGGTGGTGTCCACGTGAGGTCTGAGCAGCTGCACACACCAAACCGCTAACAGACACGTGACCTGCTTCATTCACCTCGGATTAAAGGTTTACGTCACCTCCGAACATTTACACGTTCAAACAGCGTCTCTGTCTCGCACATACCTGGACATCAGAGGACTGGTCCGGGTTTGTTTTACTGGGAGAGTACACGCGTACTCCTCTCCTGGTGGCCACCATCTTGCATGCTGACTGCTCTCTCACTTCCGGTGTTGGGTAAACTCCTTCTTCTTCTTCTTCTTCGTTCAGGCACACTTTGCTGCATTGCTGCCCTCCACTGGCGCATTAACCACATTTATTTTTGTATTTCCAGTATATCTTAAATGTTTTTATTTTTATTTTATTTATTATTTATTATATATGTATTCTTATCCAACATCTTATTTTATCTTAATAATAAAATAACAGCATCGTTGTGTGCTTTCACGTGTACCAATCTACTGTATGTTGACACGTGAAAGGCCTTCTGCAGTCACACTGTGAAAGAAATGCATACATTTGGCACTTTTACCATTGTTTTACTTACTGCAAATACAGCTATACTTTATAATTCAATACATAACATTTACTTTTAATTGAGTATTATTGCATTTAAGTCCTGACACTTTTAAAAATGACTCCTACTGCACCTCCCCCAACTCGTTCTTCCTGTAGATCTTCTTCTTTTCACTCTCCCCCTCCTTCTCCCTCCAAAGCTCTCACCCTACCTCCCCTACTGCAGGATCAGAGAGGGAACACTGGACTTCAGATGATCCTGCCAAGATCACCCTCAGACAGTTGCCTTGGGAAAGTTCCTCTATCCAACTCAAAGACCCAGTGGTCCTTTAAAAGTGAGCCAGAGACACCCAGTCCCAGAAGTGGGTGAAGGACTTCAGGCTTTTGATGAAGAGACCAGTTTGGCAGCAGGTGGTGCAAGAGAATCTGAATTTATGTGGATTTAATTACTTATGATTAAAGTGAACTGAATTTAATTAACTTAAATGAAATGAGATGCCGTTGTTGCTGCACCACGACTTATGCAAGGTGTCTGCACAGAGGGAGTGTGATCTGAGGGAGTAGTGTAAACCTCCGTGTTTACGGCCCGAGCGTGAAGGACACAAGCTTCTCTATGCTTTATGAAGAAAAGGATGGTGACACCACCTCGAGGCTCACGTCTGTCGATCAAACAGTCTGCAGCGACAAGGACTTCAGTGTAGGTATCCACACTGATCCACAAATAATTCACCAGTTTTCATCTTTCCAGTTTAACTAAATCAAAGCCCGATGAGCTCAGTGTACCTCGTTCAAACACCTGACTGTGAACTAAGTTGCTCTTCAGCTTATTTGACATATAAAGTCAGGTGTACGGGTAGACATTGTTTTGTTTTTGTTTTTTTTGTATCATCTATATCTTGATTGCATTATCAACCACACTACCCTGAGCCAATCCCATCTTTTACACCAGTTACAATCATACAAACATCTGTTTCATAATTTTAATAAAGCCAATCCATGATATACAGATATATGACAACATTAAATATGTTTACAGTACAACAGATCATTTGTCTCCATGAGATTAACTGGATCCTGCCTGGAAAATCAGTTATGATTCTTAAATAAAAACCTTTGTCAGAGTTAACACATTTTCATCTCCTTGGCATGGAGTTTCCAGTGCGACAACGACAACAATAACAATGCATATAGAGGACTTAAGCATGTAAAAAACTCTCAAAATATTGCTGTTCTCCCTAACGCCGAGTTAATCTCATGAGCACAGGGTAGGTAAGCAGTTCAATGAATGGTCAAGTACAGCACATGGTTAGAAAAAATGTATGATAAAATAAAGTTTTATATACTGACAGTTTTCTGCTTTACCAGTCAAAAATTCAGTCAGCATCATAAAATAAACATCTCTTATGTAATTGGATTAGTGCGTTGTTTTACTCAATTAAGGAATGAATGTGGTGTTATATACACAGCAGGAAAAATCTAATTGCTTGAATAAACTCAAACTTTTTTTCACTATATTTGGAATTGTTTTGTATTAAAAACATAATTTTCGACCTTCTTCTTTTAGCTTACCTACTCATTATCTTTTCATTCAGACTAATGTATTTAAAGTTCGATTCACACGGACACAGTGGAAGCAGGAATAAGGACAGAAGGAGCAAAAGACAAGAGGCACTTCAAGTCAGAACAAGGTTAACCTTCTCCTTGGATCAAAGTTTAGCAACTGACATTTTCCACCATAAAAGCAGCCTCTATTGTGCTGATAAATGGCTGATCTGTTCATTTACTGGTCATGGTAAAAGCCACCATCGCTGCTGAAACTCTCACTTTCACAGCCTGTTCTCTCAAAACTGAACCTGGAGTTGATCTTTTTAGATCTTACTGAGACGGTGGTAATGAATACCTGCATCAGTTAAGCTGAGGAAATCATAGATGATCAAGATGCAACCTAAGTTAAAACAATGACTTCAATACTCATGGTGATTGGCAGCATCCGTTATTCAGAGCTGATACTTTGCATGTTGTGTGTGTTGTGTGTGTGAACGGAAAAAGGACAATAGCTTCATCTATGTGTCTCCTTTTCTGTGCTAGGGGCTCGCCTTCCTCGCACTGACAAGGTAGCCCTTAGCCTTGATGATGCCCCTGCTCTTGACAATAATGGAGTAGCGTAGGACCCACTCCAACCTCCAGTCAGTGATATTCAGGTCCTGCGTTCCCTCCTGCACCGCCTCCTGGAATGTGGCTGCTGACATCAGTTCTGTGAATGGAAACATGAGGCCAAGAGAGGAGCCGTTTAAAACTCAGGAGAAAGAAAAATCACAGGTACGGGTGAACTTCTGCAGCTTACACCGTGCAGAGAACATGAAAATGAGATTCACTGATACAGCAATTGACCCCAGAATTTCAAATATTTAAAAACACGCAACAGATATATGGTTGAAACTGAATTTCACCTTTGGGATCGTTGTGTGTGAGCAGCTGGATGTCGAACTCCTTCGCAAAGGCTGTCAGGTCAGGAGGCATCACGCAGCAGGAGGCCAGGTTGACCTGGTTACTGCTGGGCCTCACCTGGTACGAGAGAGGGCACGTGGTCAATGACTGGATTTATTTAGTTTAACATAGGAAATGGCACACAGAACTGCTACGTCAACGTGATTCCTGCCTGTTCCTGTCCTCAAAAGTCATCTTTGCATTTGAATTTTCAGAATTTCTACAAGTTGATTTGTCGTTCAGTTTGAGCGGGGACACCCGATCGATGATTTCTGGCATGTCAGACATTTTTTGTCTTGTTTGAGCAGCTCCCCACATGGCTGCCATCTAAAGATCTGTTCTGACCTGCCCTTATGTATAATACAACCTCGAGGTAAACTGATCAGATTTTCTGCATCTTTCTGCAGCTCCATATTTTTGCTGCCTTTCTTTTTCACCAACATTGTTTTGGATGCAATCATCCTGTTTGATGAACTTTATTGGAAATGTCAGCAGATAAAACCGACCAGGGGTTCTTTAAAATGTAGTACGAGTTAACACAACATACACACAGTGTCTGCCCAGCTTAAAGATGACACAAATCAATGCTCACATACACAAAATTCCCCACTCACCTGAGCCCAGTTGTAGAGCTGTTCCAGCAGGTCTTTGTCCAGGTCAGAGGTGCCAATAGCAGCAATCTTCTGGCTCCTGACCAGAGCCTCCAGCTCCTCCCAGGCTGGCTGAAGGTGTGCCAAAGTTTGGCTGTCGCCCTCTAGGGGCCCAGGTGGTGCTATGATAACAGAGTCGAGCTGGGACACAGCCAGTGTCTGGCAAGCTGGGGATAAGAATAATAAAAAAAAAATCCTATAAATTGTATGTTATTTTTTTTTACAGCTCATGTAAATGTTGCTGAAAAGATTTAAAACTCACCCATCTCCACTGCGTCTCTGATCGAGGACTGAGTTGACTCACACAGGAAAAGCTTGGCTGCAAAAACAAGGCAACTATAAACACGGCGTCCTCCACATACTGCAACTGTTATGTAGCACATATCACACTTATTACTTATTTACCACCATTTATTACCTTTTAAAACCATTTATTTATGTTTGATTCAGCCAAGCATTAATTAGGGATGCTCTGATCAATATGTCAGCTATCATTTCAGGGATTTTATTTACAAATAACTTCATTGTCTTTACCATAAGTGACCTGACAATTTTTGACTAGAATCTGTGTGCTGGAATGTTTAAGGAACTCCTGTGCTGAAATGCAGCTGGTTCACTGTGACACCAAGGTTAATAAACCATTTTTTATACATAAACTGTACAATGACAAAAATAATAAAATAAATAAAAATACCAGGTCAAGTTTTTCCAGCATAAAAAAGTATTTCCAGCTGTATTTCTCTTCACCTCTCACCCTGTTTGTTTACACAAAGTTTAAGTAATGAGATTACAGCTTAAAGCGCACAAACCCTGACCAAGTCCAGGGGAAGCTAAAGAACATGTTACTCTACAGATGTTCTTCAAAAGCCAGTACTGACCTGAAACCTTCAGCTCCTCCCTCTCTTCAGGTGTGATAGCATCTGTTTCCTGGGTAATGGAACAGTCCAGTGTATCCGGAAAGTCCTACGTGACAAGGAAAAGACATCTTATTTATTTACGGAGTGTCTCACTTGTTTTGTTTTGACTAAATATGACAAAATATGTAAAAGTTTGATCGGTCTGTTAAAATTATAGCTTTTGGTCATTTCAAAAATAACAGACAGCTTAGAGTTAAAAATTTAAGACATAAAGGGAGTGTTTTTTTTAATCACAGTCTGCATCACTGAAAGATTTTGAAAGTATTTTGCAGTTCAAGCTTCAATGAAAGAGGTTCCCTGTGGAGTTTTCTTGTAAGCAAACAAAAGTTATGTTTACATTTGGTGTTACTCGCCAAAAAGCACTGTGTGTATCCGAGAGGTTTGACAAATGTGATGCATGTGTTTCCTTCTGCAAAGCTCTTTTTTCCATAAAAGTTGGAAAACCTGAGCAAGCGGTGTTGTTTTTTCTGACTTTGCCGACCATTGCTGCATATCATGGCACATTTAAAGCCACCCTTTGAATGGGAGATATGTTAAGTATGTCTTTGTGTGTGAGACAAACTAAACAGGAAGCCACTCGTAGTAAAAATGCTTAGAGCTACGACAGGTAAAAATCTCCACAGGTTAACATTAATGACCATTACGAGCATGAAGGACACAGGCCAAGAGTGCTCCCCCTAATATATTTGGTTACAACTGGTTTATTCACACTGTTTGTTGTTTATTTATTATTTATTTGTTTATTTACTGATTTTATTTTATTTGATTTTTGATGGGGGCATTTTTTAATTAGGTAACATGACATGACATGAATATTTCACGCTCTGTGGAACACTGTGCTGTTGCAGCCTTTATGTCAATCTGACGGCATTCAAGTTGGAAGACTGTTTTTGTAAAAGTGATTCAGACATGAGACCTGCATGTAAAACTGCCATTACATTTACATAACGAAGCGCGTGTCTGAAAGAGGGTTAGTATTACAGGACATGAACTTTGGAAAATGTCGAGCATGATATTACAACGGGGAACTTTTACTGCCAAAAGGGAAATACACAAGAACAACCTCAGAGTTTGAAAGAACTCATGACTTACATATCTCATTCTTGAAATTTGAAATTTCCCTGCAGGGGATGTTTCTAACAAGCTTTGTATTTGTATTTAACACTCTTTCTTTTCCAACTCTTTCAAACCTCCCCCATCCCTATTGGAGTCCAGTGGGCATGGTGATAAAAGATGACACAGATTAGCTTGAGCCTAGAAAAACAATCAGAGCAAGGGTGTGTTCAGCAGGAATGGTGGCTCAATACGTGGGACCCTGCAGCCTTTCAAATCTTAATTTAAATCTCTTTAGAACACGTTAGTTAGCCCAAAACAGATCAGACAATGAGTTCTTCTTTCTAGAAATCCTGTCAGCTATTAAACAAAACCTCCAAAAGGAAAGTTTCTGTAACAGTCTCCTTTCCCAACAGACAGACACACATTTTGGAATGCGCCTCTGGCAGCCAGCGCTGCATGAACATTCATCATGACAGCTTCTTTTCAGTAAGCTGTGAGGCATCCTTTGATGTCCATCACTAAAGTTATTTTATCGTCCAAAGCACTGGAAGCTTTCTGCCAGCCAGCGTAGAACCACGTTATTGTGCAACTCATTCACAAGCTGTAGGTCTAACCATGAGTGACGTGCGTGCAACGCACATGCAAATACTATTGTTTTAGTGTATGTTTATTATTATGAACCTGCATAACTGGTATAGCAGAGCCTGAATTAGCTGAACTATGATATCAAATTGAGAAGAGCACTACATGAAAACAGTAAACAGAAAATTGTAAATGTATCCCCACCTTGGATGGCGGTTTTGTTGTAGAAAACCAGTCGCTCAGTGTGGCTTGAATGCAGTCTTGAAGCTGAAACAGAAGAATAACAGAAAATTAACATTCATGAATTTCTTTTTAGCAAGAATCCCTGAAACTCAGCTGAAGCTGAACACCTTTTTATTCCCAGCAGACTCAACATCTGCACAGCTGTGATATGCCGCTCTGCCAACTCACGGCTCACAGCGTGTTATAAACAATGAAATCAGTTGGACAAAACGTCAAAACTAGCTCAAAGTGTGGGACAAGGAGTGGAGTAGTCAAGTTTAAGTGCAGATGAAAGTCTTATTTAACTATTTACAAAAGTGATAAGCACGTGGTGTGGAGGCCAGCTGCATCAGTAGTGTAAGACGTGGATGGTACAGATAAGGGAGAGAGACTCGGCAGAAAATGTCAAACAAGCCAAAACTTGAAGATGTTGAGCCTCTCAGAGAGAGAGAGAGACAGGCTGGTAGAAACTTAAGAGGTAAAAACTTGAGAAAAGCAGCTGATTGTTGTGTCTTATTCCCTCTTATTTATGTTGTGTGGATCGCTCAGTTTTCCATTTACATCTGTATTTCGATGAACTGGGAACTAGACACAGCAATCAACTATCTTTCTCCAGTATGACTGACCCAACCTTTAACAGGGTCTACCACATGAGGTGACCTCCGCTGTGCTGCCGCATTCCTGTCATGGATGGTAAAGCGTTATATTCTTTAATTTAAGGTTCAATTACCCTGAACGACAGACGATGTGAGGCAGCCATGTTATATACACATACTTAAGTATTCTGATTGGTAGCTTCTGATTAAGTCAGTAAGTCAGTTAAGGGAATTAAGTCAAGCTTAAGCCACATTTCCTGTATCTGAACATCAAACTGTGGCAACCTTTGCCCTTCATCACAACAATCACGTAATAAAATCAACTTCGGACTAAGGTATGGCAGCCACAACACTCAAATACCAATCATGCTTCAGAGGTAAACTGCACGTGATGTAATATATCTTAAAACAATGACTGGTTAAGTATCTGATCTTGAAAAAAAAATAAACAGGTCTGACCAAACCTCTTCGGGATGTTTCAGATCACCACCCTTTTATATAATCACAGTGAGCATCATAAGCAGTGCCAAAACAAGTAGTCGTTTTTATGTTTCATTATCTGAGACTTTCATGAGAAAAAAAGTGGCAAACATGCACTCTTAAATGGGAGGATGTGCTACTTCCTCTGGTGTTACATCATAATAAACTGACTATCTTCAGGCTTTAGGTCTAAAATGAACTGGTAGGTTAACTTTAATGTATGGATTTAATGTATGAATACTGTGTTATAGGTTAACGTTAATGTATGTTTAATGTGTGCGGCTACTGGATGCTTGAATTTCCCTCTGGATCAATAAAGTATCTATCTATCTCTTGGTTAAACCTGTAAAACAAGCCATTTTTTAAAAAAAGAGTCAATTTAGCCTCTGGGAAGCTGTGGTTGACCATTTGCTAACATATTATAGACAATATCTCTGTTACTCTAACAAATGTCAACCAATTGATCACTGTGAACAACAATATCTAGTTGCAGCACTGTATTTATGACTGACTACTGGGCATTTCAGTAGTTGTTGATAAATAGAAACAGAGTCATGGGGGAGCACCTGCCTGCAGAGGGTGTACAGATCACCTGTGTGATCTCTCCTTGTTTACACTTCACTGTGAGCAGTCATTCATGAACTGTTCACCTCATGAAGTCACTTATATTGCATGCCTTCATTACATTAACAACACACACTAGAGTCAAACTTTCGAGCTAGTTAGCTGCTCCACTTTAGCTCAGGCAAAGTCCTGTATTATACGCCTGGACAGGTACGACTTGAAGTTAAAAAATACCTCTGCCCGCCTTTATGGGGCTGCTCATATAACGTTACACACGTCTTATTATCAGTGAACACACGCTGGTGAAATATTTAGCCAGGTAGCTTAACGTTAACTTAACGGCTAAGCTAACGGGCTAAACTGTCACAACATAACTGACCAACTGTTAACTGCCAGTTTTAAACTAACGGCTGACCAACGTCGTTTTATGTCGCCTTACCTCCTCGCTGGGTGAAGACGGACATTTCTTTTTCAGACGGTTTCGGTTGACTAGATTCCCGGTGTGGAGCCGGAGGGTCTTAGCGTGGTTCAGCCACATCTTCGCCGCCTCAGTGTTCGTGTTGGTGTTTTGAGGATCCATGTGCTTTTTCGCTAGCGAGCTACCGAGCCGTGCTAATCAGTGTCTCCGCCGACGAGCTGCGACTGTTGCTGTTACTGTTAACTGCTGACTAACAACCGGCTAGCCGACAATAATAGTACAGCCCCCGCAACTGTTAAAAAATCATGTAGTCAGGATGACTTGCAGTCAATGTTGACTGACCTGCTGCTAGGTTGGAGACTGCTCAGTGGCTGTTGTGGAGCTAAGCCGGTCAGTCACGCCCACACGGAGGTGTCAGTGACTGTCCGGTAAAACCTGGTCAGGATCGCATGGAGTAACCGGATACATCCACAAGACACAACTGGATCCATGGAATAGACTCTTATTTTGGGCACAGTCCCAGTTCTGACCACTAGATGGTGCTGTAGTGTTTCTAATTATTTTATCAAACGGCGCTGACAGTCAACCTTGCACTGTATTACACTGTAACTAAATACATTTACTCAAGTACTTTTTCACACACTGCTTTACTTGAGTATTTACATAATCTGCTGCTTTATAGATAGATAGATAGATAGATAGATAGATAGATAGATACGTTGTTGATCCCGAGGGAAATTCAAACATCCAGTAGCAGCATGAGACCTATAAGATAAATCTGAGTTAAAATAAACCTATGCAAAGATTTTTACAAATAGAAAACTATATAAAAAGTAAAAAATAGAACAAAAAAATTAGACTGTCGAAAAATTAGTTACAGCATTGCACAACATCCGTATTGTCAATTTGTGTATTGTAAAGAAGAGAAAAGAAAAGAAAAGAATATATAAGATAAGATACGAGAAACAGCTCACAATACACAAGGTAGATAAAGTATTAAATAAATAAAATAAAATACAAAAGATATAGAAATGGAAACAATAAAATAAAAGTTATATTTGCTACATACACCTTTCAAGTATACGTATATGCATGATGGATCAAGAAGTGTGCTGTGTACACACATGGTGTGTATCATTATACTAAGATGCACATGTCTAATATGTGGAATATTGGGGTGTTTACCTCAACAATAAACTGGACTGGTCAGAGAACACAGACGTCCTGTACACAAAGGGTCAAAGTCTACTCCACTTGCTGAGGAGACTGAGGTCCTTTGGAGTGTGCAGGACTCTGTTAAAAACTTTCTGTGACACTGTGGTGGCATCTGTATTATTCTATGCAGTCGTCTGCTGGGGAGGAGGAAGCACAGAGAAAGACAGGAAAAGACTGGCCAAGAGGGCCAGCTCTGTCCTGAACTCCTCCTCAGAGGATGCTGGGAAGAGGAGGATGTTAGCAAAGCTGACATTCATCATGAACAACTCCTCTCACCTCCTGCACAACACTGTGAAGGCTTTTTTTTAAAACAGCTCCTTCAGCAACAGACTGCTACTGTACTCCCACCATGTAAGAAGGAGCTCTACCACAAGTCCTTCATTCAGACAGCTGTCAGACTCCATCTTATCTTGTTTTGTCTTATCTTGTCTTGTCTTGTCTTGTCTTGTCTTATCTTATCTTATCTTATCTTATCTTGTCTTGTCTTGTCTTGTCTTGTATTTAAAAGTTTGGGCTAAATGTGCATACCCAATTAAAGGACCAGTGTGTAGGAGCTCGTGACATCAGTGTAGTTGCAGATTGCAACGCCCTTGTTTCACCTTCTCCTTCCTAGCATGAAGGAAAAAATATGGTGGCCCCAAAACATGCAAGAGGCCCTTTCCAGAGCCATTCTGGTTACAAACACATTCATGTATTGTGTTTGTAGGCTTATTTTAAGGTACAAAAATATAATCATTCATATTTTCAGGCGATAACAAACTAATGAAAATACAGTTATGCATATTATATTCTATTTCTGCCATATTCTGTAAATAGAGCCCCCTAAATCTGACAAAATGGACCGTTATAGTGCAATTATATTTTAGAGAACAGTCTGATTTCAACTTTATGGCAACAGTTTATCAGGAATCAAGAAGCAATCAAGGGGCTCGCACACATCCATAAATTCTTTGCAGATGTGGGGTAGCACTTATCCAAATAACAAATAAGATTTTGTAGATTATCATTTATCATAATTATCACATAATTATGTATAATGTTTATACGAGTATGTTCATACGAGTTTGTGAGTACTCCCCCCCCCCCCCCCCCCCCCCCCCCCTTTCTTTATCAGTTTGTAAGAGGAGACCCTTTCCTGTTTCAACATGACATTTCCCCTGTGAATAAAGCCAGGTCAGCACCTTTGCGATGAGCTGGAACACTGACTGTGAGACTGCAAGCCAAGCTTTTTATAGCCCAACATCAGTGCATAAAATTTATTATCTTGAGCCTGAATGGCAGGAAATCCTTTCAGACACGTTTCAAAGTTTTATAGAAAGTCTTCCCAGAAGAGTGGAGGTAGTTATAACAGAACCGAAACCTATCAATCTAGAAAACCAATCCAAGTTTCTGTATCTTACAAACAGACCTGCACTACATTTGGTTTTTGGTAGAAACACATATCAAAACTAATTACATCACTGGTCTGTATTCAGGATTGGGACACACAGCATTAAGTCCAGTGAATGCTGACATATGGAAATAATTAAATAGTTGCAGTGGTGAGATATCCATGAGTGCACAAGGGAGTAAACTATCAAATCGCAAATCTTTCTTCAGAACATATTGGTACACGCAGTACCAAAGAGACAGCACTCAGGAAACTGATTCACATTCTCTGTGTTTTTAGCAGGACTTACTGAACCTTTGGTTGGTTATGTTTTACAATTTGAAAAAATTAACATATGTTTGGCAAAAAACAGAAACTGTTTGATTTGCAGCCTTTAATTGTGCAAACTAACAAATTAGAAATTAACAAAGCTAAAATGCAAACATAAACACCTTGAACAAGTGAGCAAGTGTTCTTTGGAAATTTGGCTAAACAACATTTACGAATCCAAGGGTGGGACCCCGTGCAATATCACTACATCAGAAACAATAGAACAGAGGTATAATCGTAAAGTTACAAAGATAAAAATATAGGAAAATAAATTTATAGAAAATATAGATGAACCATTCAAATTCAGTTAAAAATAAAATAAAAGATACAAACATTTAAAGGAAGTGCATGAAACTGCATTGGTGTTAAAAAAGCTGCGGCCCTGACAGAAAATGCTGTTTGAAAAAGTCATTAAGAACAACACTAACAACAACATTCTGTAAATGTAAATAAAAACATGAAGAAGAGGTGTTAGACCAGTATACCTTTTTATAGAGCAGGATCTTAAAATTCTTTAAGAGAATATTTTCTTTTAACATTTCCCAGATTGTCTTGGACGTGGAGCTCGTCTTAAGTATCTTTTACATGACCTCCCATGGTTTGATTATAGTTGTTCAAGGTTGAAGAGCCCAGATGAACCTACCATCTCCCTCTGCTGCCAGTTCAACCACTAAAACATGAATATACTTACATGCCTTGCACCGATCACCCACATATGTTGTTGAAATGAAGCTGAAACATTCATCACACATAAAATGTACTGACATCTCTCCATACGATCTTGGTATATTCATTTCTTTTATCTTATCTGATCAGAACTTCAGTGTTTACATCCAACAGATATGCAGGTCTGACTTTGGTCACAGTGGTGCAGGAATATAAGTGACCTAGAAGTCTCCATAGACACAGAGTGTATATAGATAACAGTGTAAAATTGCAATGCGGGACACAAAATGAACCATGAACTACCATGAGTGAGTCAACATTCTTAAGGATTTGAACCTGGACAGGGCTACAAAATGGTTTCAAATGTGGAGAGATAACTGATCCTGAACTGATCATGTTCACTAGATGAAAATTGCACTCAATAGACACTCAATGAACCAACTTTGGAAGAGTGTCACACATCTAAAAAGTGTTAGTACTCATCAGCACTAATCAGATTAGGTCATCTAGGTCAGGAATTCGATAAAAATTAGGAAATGTGAGATAACTCTGGAACTAGATATTTAAAAGCTATCATTTAAGTATTTCATGACTATTTTACTTTATTTACTCAATGAGACCACACCCTAACACATATTTGTCCTAAGTGCACTGTATATAGATTGCTACCTTCAAGACTCGTTGTGTCTGAATGTAAAACAATCTGTGTCTATAAACAGCGTTTCTGATTTGTTTCTGTTTTCTGATTGTCTTCACTGATAAAATTTGGTTATGTATCATAGTTTTGGCTCCAGGGGCAAAGATACTCTCTCCCAAGGCACCATTGTGTAAGTCATTTGGAACACAGCCAGAAAGGTGAAATCAGCTAGTGACAGTTATATTGAATGTATCTGGGTGGCATTGACAAATTTGTATGTGTGTGTGTCACTCTGTGAGTCAAAAGCGTTGTGGGATGATAAGCGATCAAATTGCACTGAGCAGTTGTAAAGGTGTTGACATGTAAAAGGAGGAGTGGTAAAGGTTTACGTCGGGGGAGGGCAGATGTGTGCAGTATAAGAGTACAGAGCCATCGCGAGCTGCACTGGACAAAAAGTTTTTCTTCCATGACATCTTGTGAAATACTGAATGTAAGCAGGTACGTTTTTCTGCATGCTTATGAAACAATGCGCTCATGTTTTTCTTGCTGCTTTTGTAATCCTGATTTTGCACTTGTTGTTCTGTGTTCTAAGTATTTACTTAATAAGATGTGAGAGAAATAATCCAGCTGTAATCTGTGCAAAACAAGACTCTTAACTCAGAGACAACAGCTGCTCACAGCTGGAAAATAGACAAGGATTTAAACATGTTTAATCATTGGTCAAAGGCATAACCTTTTTCTGTCACAGTCCAGATGGAGGGGGCTGTGATGGAAAATACAGCACCCTGCCAAAATTTATAAGGCGAAGGGGGGTGGGACACTGCATTCAATTTTCTGTGTTGCTTTGCTGTTTGATTAAATCTGTTTGATTTTGTGCAGCCAGCCACACATTAAAAAAAACAGCAGCAACAGCCATGAAGTTCCAGGCTCTGTTCTTTCTTCTGTTCCTCACCTGCATGTGCCTGAGTGTTGCGCAAGGTAAGTGCAACAGAACAAATCTGTCTCACAGCAGAACTACAGTATTACACATTTTAATTAGATTGCACACAGATTTAGCATTTGCATTTTACAGTAGTTGTTGTTTGAACATGTTTTATTATAAAGTAAAATCTACAAATATGGATCTAGTTTTGGTAAAACTGTGTTTGACTGTGGAGAATTTGTGGAGTTTCGGTTTAACCAAATTTAATGGAATTGTTGTGGCAGCTGTGTTTCATAATCCACATTCCTTTATATTGTTTCTTCAGTGTGGTGAATTATTCTGTTCAAAACAATTAACCGCTGCGTCATACAAAAGTAATCTGTCTAGGCTACACTTTCTTTATTGATAAATCACAATCCCACATTAAGATGCTGATATATCAAGATGAAAGCTGCCATGCACACAGCATTTTTATATCTGATTTCTACTTTTTTGGTGATTCCTGCATTTGACTAGCTTTTCAGCAGCGTCATTATGGGTAAACATTTTGGGTTTGAGCGCAGACCCAAATAAGGTCTTCAAAAATCTGGCATCCTAATATAGCAGAGGTGACTGAACTAGTAGCATTAGAGGGAAAGAGGGTCAGATGCAGATTTGTTGCCAGGAGTTGGGAGGAGAGAGTGCAGTATGAAAACTACATTTTCAAAAAGAAAAGTAAAAATCAAGAAGAAATATGTCCAATAAACTATTTAGAAAAGGCTCAAAAACACAATCAGGGTATTTTATAGATAATGTAAACCAATTACAAGTCAGGCAGTATATAAGTAAATAACATTAAGCATGTATCTTGAACCAGGATTTTAGAAATACTGAGAACATGAATATAGGTCCCCCGAGTGCACTCTCCGCTTCAGTAAACTGTGTGTGTGTTCATGTGCGCTTGTGTGTGTAGATAGAGAAGATGGGAATTTCCCAACTGCTTTTTTGTGAGTTGAATTAATAATGATTTCTGAAACCCATGTTGTTCCCTGGTCATATTGATATTAAGTTAATAATCTTCAACATCTTCAAAAATAAATAATGCACACTTTGGCACTATTTATTTATAAGCTTTCTAGTTTATAGGCATGCCAATAAAGACAGGCACACTATCCAAACAGCCACTCCACAATGTTAAAACTGAGCTATACTGTTTTATCCCTAACTCGATTGTAAAAGGTAAGTGATTTCTAAATGTCTCCCCATGGGAGACATTTTCAACTGGGGAAGTTTATTTCTCTACCTCCTAGTGACTTTATCTCTCTCCCCAGGCTCGTACGGTGACTGCTGCCTTGGCTATGTAGCAAAGCTGAGACCAAAGGCAAAGAAAAACATTGAAAGTTACAGGGTCCAGGAAACAGATGGTGATTGCAACATAAGAGCTATTGTGTGAGTAACAAATACTGCATCCTTTACTTTGGGCCTTAATCAAACATTTTGATGTCCAACATTGTTGAAACTTCCCTCTATAATTAATTGGCACAAACTGGAAAAAATGGAAAAAGAAGCTGCTCTTTAAGAAAGTGATTGAGCTTAGAGCCGCGCTTTTAAATGTGTGCACTGGTGTGTCTCTGATTACTCATACAATGTGTGCACTAAGCTTGTTAATACTAAATAATAATGTTGGTATGTGTAGGTTTATGTTGAAGAGGAGGTCTTCACAATCAAAACCACGGACTGCCTGCACCAATCCAGATCTTGGTTGGGTCCAGGAGCTGCGTAACGCTGTGGATAGGAGAAATTCAATAACCCATTAGGTAAATAATTACCCAACATACTCTCATAAATGTGTACTTTAATGTCTTACAGAGAAGCTCAGTGTGTAAATTCTTCATCATAAAACTTTTGTCTTTGTAGACCACTAAAAGGAGAGAAACAAGAGACGACCAGGAGTCAGGAAAGCAGATGTTTCACCTCTCTGTCATATATCATTTTTAACCAGATGGATTCAGTTTGAGCTGATTTGGTATTTCCTGTTGTTGACAGAGGTTGTAAATGTACACAGTTCACTATAACATGAACAAGCTATATCCACAATGTTAGAGCCAGAAGAGCGAAATTCATTTACATGAGTCATCACTATGATACTGTTCACTGCTCTGTTGATATGTAGTGCCTGCTAGGAATGAGCCACTGTTTGGCAGCTTTGAAATGTATTTGCAGAGTGTATAAGTGTGTGTATAAGTATGTGTGATGTATATGTAAAAATCAGACAGATTTGACAATTTTTTATATCAGCATTATAATGGAACTTTTTCAAATAAATAAAGACATAAAAAGACTGGTTGTGGAGACTTTTACTATGTCTAGATGTTTTAAATCAGTGCTGCCCTGATGATTGATGTTCCCATGGTGGAGGGAGAAACGTGTTTCTTCTACAAAAGTTTTCACTGGTTATCCATGAAACTAAGCAGGCTTAGTTTTGGTCCAATAATCTCCCTTGTTTATGAGTCTACAGTCAAACTGGCATCAACTTGAGCCAATAATTGACAACATGAACATCTGTCAACCTCCATTTAAAACTTGGCAGAGCTGTTTTTCATTAGCCTGATGATAACATAGATGGTAAAAGATTTACTAAAAATCTGCCATGTCTGTTAAGGATCTCACCCAGCCATTCAGTCCAAAGAGCCCAGATTAAAGGATAAATTCACAATTTTTCAAGTCTGATTTACCTGTCATCTCTTAGGTGCTTATACATACACTGAAACAGGTTTTATTTGCTGAAATAATTCCTCCTCCCTCCATTCACAATGTGCTCCTTATGTAAGTGTTAGTTTAATGTAAAAAACAGATTTACAGCATCATCAGCAGGCTGAGTTAGTCAAATAAATCTCCTTTTCTAGTAAAGCATTCCTTCTTTGTGCTTTCTTGCTGAGTTGCAGTGAGGGGACTGTAACTCAAAGAGGGAAATCTAGTAGACTGAAATTATTGACATTTTCAGATCATAATGCTCCATCATCCTATTTCACTGTTTGGATGATGTTTTCATGATAGTATGTTGTGCCTTTTTCATGCCAAAGGTAGTGCTGTGTTTTCATCCCAAACAATCTCAACCTTAGTCTCATCGCTCCAAAAAATGTTCCCAGTAGTGTTGTGGAGTGTCCAGTGTTGTGGAGAAATTGCTGAAGTCAAAGGTCAATGGTGAGGTCAGGAGGGAAGAAAGTGTTCAGGAGCCTCTGATGTCTTATGCTGTAATATTTATTGACACTTGGCCAAGGAGAATTAGAGACACTCTCAAAGTACATCAGAAGTGTCTGAGTCGGTCTCACATTCTGCCCAACTCATCCTGGTGGATAGACTTTAAACCCCAAGATAACACCACAAATACTATACGCCCAGAATTAGCCAAAGAGAATGTCTTTATCCATGGAGGTGTTATTGTCAACATGTTCTAGTCTGGAGACACAGATGTCTGTTTACACAGATTGGAACGTCAACGGCAAGCTATCTATTATGTCTATGAAGGCAGCAATAGGTCTCTTCGACCCTGGCCACCACAGTGTTGAGACAGACTGGCACCTCCTGTTCGGCGAACTCATGAACAGATACTGTGTGTTAGCAGGTTCCAGCAACTCCTTTAGGCCTTTAGCTGTAACTCCAGGGTTATTTTTTAGCTCTTTGTTGTAATTGCCTCCATTTGTAGTTGACAGTGGATCAGTCAATTATTGTTGATTTAAGGTCTTCTGTGTGGTCTTTCCTTTAAGGCCTGGTTCAAATAAACTGAAGCGTCTGTGAATAGCAAAAACAAGTGTTTTTTACTGTGAGTCAAAGAAACACTAAACACCAGGTCACTGACTTAAATTATCTTTTGTTGAGGTGATTAGCCTGGAGGCTTTCCAAATTAGACTATAAAAGTTTTAATGATGTCTTCAATATGGGTGAGCAAAACACAATAACTTGTGTTCTTAGTTAAATAGATTCAGTTTGCTTCATTGCTATAACTTTTAAAACAAATGCAAGTAAATCCAAATGGTTCCCTCCATTTTTCTTGGCCCTGTTGCACAGAATAAGGACTGTGGATTTTGTCCCCCATCAGACTGGACACACATTAAAAAGAGAACACTTTAATATACATATGAGCACCTGGATATTATTTTAAAACATGCTTGAAAAATTGTGACCCAATCCTTTAACCTATTTGGGAGAAAAGCTTCTGTTGGATCTCTGTTGACTCCAAGTGTCTATCAAGAACAATGCACACTCACAGCACACTATAGATGGCAGCTTTAATATATTTTGCCCCAAGAAAACAACCAGTAGCCCTGTACAGGAACCCAAAGTTTTACTGATTATCAGTTACTTTGTGGAAATTTGATGAGACAGCTTTGTTTTGAGAAAATGAACAATGGGAGCATTATATACATAATGATACAGCGTTCCTCAACAAGAAAAGGATTCTGGGCCAGTTGCCCATTTTTCCCAGTTGGTATCCAGCCTTATCTGGATGTTAAAGGAAAATGGGATTGTGTTTAGATCTTGAAAATGTTTTAGTACAAGACATCTCTCATTTACCAGAACTGGGTGGATTGTGAAATACTTTGAACGTCACAAACAAGTTCAGGGTATCATGGTGGCCTTGAGGCAAAGACATGCACCATCTAAACCATAATGTCCCTGGTTCCAATCCAGCTGGCTAGCTTTGTTCCACGTAATCCATGTATCTTTGTGTTTCCTGCTTATTTCTTACCTACATGGCATCAATAAAAACTATTCTTAAATTTATAGTTTTTTGCAGTTTTTGCAGTTACTATACAACATACCACATACCACCTTACAATTGTGTGCTAACAGGAAATGACACTGACTATCAAACCACAACTTAGAGGTTACTCCCAATTAAACTAAAACATGTTTTTTGTGTTTATTTTATTTGTTGCTTATTCGCCATCTGCAATTAGTTTTGATTTCCTCCAGCTGTAAGAAGCTCCTCCATTTCATTTGTGCATTGCATTGTGGGACAATATCAACAGTACATTCAAAAGTCAAGTGTTTTTAGTATGCTTATTGACATGTTTTGAGTGCACTTTATTTTTTCATTTTTCCGGTATGCGCACACTCAAATCCAGCTCGGAATCAGTACTTACGATGGATTTAAGACATAGTCTGCCATTTAAGCGTATTACCCAACATAAGCCACATTACAATTTGGAGTTTTGGATTTAGAAATTTTTATTTTAGAACTGATTCAGTTGGAATCTTTCGAGCAGATGTGTCTGACTTCCTTTAACACTCAAGATTTGACATGTTCTTCACAGTTTATGATTTTAAATGTTTGTGCCTGTTGATCGGAAGGTATTTTGTCTAGCATACTCAAATGAGTCTCAGTTCTGCTACATTCCTCCTAATGACTGGCATCAGATAATCATACATGATTCATCTTTATCATGTAAATAGTCGCTTTTGACTGTAGAATCTGTAAGCGGCAAGAGTTTGGCACCGGAAGCATTCATATGCATATGCAACTTGTATGCGACTTGCAGCTTGTATATATGTTATATTTCATGTCTGTTGCTGTTTGCACCCAGGGATATGGGGGACACTTTATTTCAATTCTCTGTATGTCCTGTACATATGGCAGCGTTGACAATAAAGTTGACTTGACTTGACTTGATATGATAATCAGACTGCAGAGGAAGTTTTGGTCCGGATGTTTGGAAAAGATAAAACCACTGGCTACTCTGGGAACCCAGAAACATTGGCCGATGCCCCCAAAGGCTAAACTGTTGTCAGATGATAGCTGATATGTTAAATTGGCTTTAATTGATAGCAAAATTGGGGCAAGTTCAGATGTCTCACACAGTGAACATTGTACAGAAGAAAAAGACTGTTAAGTGTAGGTGTTGACAGAGTAAAGCTGCAGTTGTCCTTGTTTTTCACACCATGAAGCATTAACAAAGCACTAATCAGTTCCCAGACTTTCACAGTTGACCCTCTTTTTGATTCAGATCATTGGTTTGAAAATAATGACCTAGTTAATCTGGAATAGATGATAAACTGCTGCCAGTGACCGAAGCCCTGAAGCAGTTTCTCACCTACTTACCTCTGTCTCAGTTAGTGAAAGTTTTTGTTGCATACCTGGTGTACATACAGTACACTATGTGAGAGTTAATCATTAAGACATGTTCAATCTTGCTCCAGTTGTGTTCTATTGGAAGATACTTTGTGTATTGCCTATCTTTGGAGCATTAAACCCTACAGAGTTTTAACATCTCCAGCTGAGTGACTGCAAACAACATAAAAAAAGCACCTGATCATGCATTGATGAATATAAAGATATGACCAAAGTAAGAAGTTCAGGTTCTGCTTCTATCAAACTAAAATCAACACATTCATCTTGCTCTACTCCACTGTTTTGGGTCAAAGTGAAGCACCATTTATCCTCTGGTGATCAGATTCAAGAAGTAGGGACCACAAGCTACCACATACGTGGAGATACAATGAACACATGTGTTATATAATGTAATCCATTGTTAGAGACCAGCCACCCAGTCCTCTATTGTCCTCTCATTCAGTTAAAAAGGAAATTGTCTATATAAGGCAGTGATTACTCTTTCGCAACCATCCCAACAGTGTTTTTATAAACTGAACAGATTCCACATCCAGAGCTTGTGGCTGTTCTTTCTCTGCCAAATGCGGTTACAAATATGCTGACTTGCTTTTCGGGTTAATATCATGGGTCCTCATGATGATCCCAGAGGGTAAGGAAAGGTAAAGATAAAGAGAACATAGTTTATGTAAGTATGAAAGCAGAGCAGAAGAAAAAATGTTTCTTTTAACTTAATTTTACTAATAACTTTCAATTTTTACTAATCAGGCAGTGACTGGATCAAGTATTGCATCAAAGCATCATATCATGAGCTTCTTCTGTGGTGTTGTTACGAGGCGATAAACATCCATTTCCAATCAGATTAAAAAGTAATACTTCCCCTATAAATACAAACTTTCAAGTGATGTTAAATGCACTGATTTGAATCAATGAGTTTTGTTTTGCTTTCAGGATTAAAGTATTTGGCTGAAAGTCAGCCTCTGTCTATGATGAACCGCTTAACAAGTCATGCTTACCTGATTTTCACCTCAAAGTAAATGATGGTTTAGAACAACATATTTCCCCGTACCTGCATCAGTTCAGTTCATGCATCGTTAAAATGATTTTGAAAAACAAGCTGAATACAGAGTCTGGCAGTTATAAAATGATCTTGTTCCTGTCAGAATGAACATAATTTGCTTAATCCTTAATCAGTTTAATCAGTGTGGAAATGGTAACAGCGATTTTCACACAAGTGATATTGAGCAAGAACAGGCTTCCAAAACAAAACAACAAGTCAAGACTCCTCCTTGGCACTCGAAAGACATTGATAATCCGTCTATCTGCTCCTGCCCACAAATGTGTACACATTTCCGTGTGAACAGGCTGCAGGCTACGGGTTCAACACTGTATTGCAAAATATAGTTTAACATAGTGCCAATGACTACACAGAAACTCAGCACGTGCGATCAGATGTTGGCAGAACTGGCATTAAAATGCAAGGTGACGGTAAACGGCAATGAATGATGCCTGCCCCCCTGAGACTGTTCCCTGGAGGAGAATTCACAGGTGGGAGCATTATGAGTTTTACTTCGCAGACTGAAATGAAATGAAAGTGTCACAGTCTCTAAAGTCTACTCAAAGTAATTCACAGTCCAATTCTGCCAAACAAATGCATCATGTGTTATCATTTCCTCTTACCGAAAGTGCTTGAAAAGACTCCAAAAAGAAATTCCTGCAATCTCTGCACTTAAGAATCAGTTATTTAATCATCAGGAGCTTGTGGGGGAGCAGAAAATTTTCAGTCTTCCCAATAAAAGTCTTTTTGTAAACAGTTCAAATGAGGGGAAACTGATTCAAATCATTGTTCGAAAGCACTTTTATTCTGATTATTGAATTGGGCCTTACTCATTGCTTTAATTATGAATACAGAGCTGCATGAAGTTCAGGCAAGTATCCATGATGCATTTATGAAAGTAATGCCTTAAAACACAAACGCACATGAGCACAATACAATACAATAAAGATATTAATGATATGATGATGTTAACAAAATGAGAACATAATGAGATTAAAATTGTGCAAAACCTAAAACTATCTGTGCACTCCAGACTTTTTGTGATAATCATAAAATCTACATAATATTTACAAACATTTTGAATAAATATCTAAATTAAGGCATTTTATAATAATAATAATAATAATACCTTTATTTATATAACACCTTTAAAAACAGTGTTTACAAAAAAAATTTTAAAAAATTAAAAAATTTAGGCATCAGTTTTTCTGTTTAAAATGCACAAAAACACATTCAAGATGGCTTTAACGGGACATGTTTTTTTCCATAGTCTTCTGTTGAACCAAGCATGTTCTCACTTATTGGGATTACCTGTGACCTGGGATTAGTTCAAAAGATTTATGCACTGACTAAGAGGGATTGGAAGATGCTGATAGCCATAAAGTGATTGATGAATGTTATACGTCAGTAAGCTTGTGGCTGGTGACGTTATCGGAACAGAAAGCCATAGCTACTTACTTAAAAAAGGTGCCTTAGTCCGTAAACTGTAATTGACTTACACTGTGTGACAGAAGAACCCTCCAACTCCAATGTGCCTGCCATTTCAGTCCAATATTGCACAACACAAACTGAAAACATTTCAACATGCCGTACAGATTAAACAAGCCTGAAATGAGTGTCAGTGCACAAAAGAATACATATGCATGTGATTAAATGTAGCCACAACCAAAGCCAGTCCAGTTCACATTACAGTACAGCGCACACAGCTGTGGGAGTGTGTTTGCCAACAGATGCTACAGACCATTCCTTTGGACTCCCATACTCATCAGGATGAAGTGCTGAATAACCCACAGCCTCCACTGACCTCCTCTTCTGGACCTGGTGTAGGAGGATTCGGTATGTTCCTGTTATCGGACTCCTACAGTCTGAGCAGGGATTGTTTTTTAAATGGACTGTCACAATACCAAGATCTGACAGCGAATCCTTCACCTGCTGCTCCTCTGCGCACAGAGTCTGGTTGGCCTGGGCAAAGTGGGCCGGGGTCAGTGGCAACAAGACATACGGATCAGGGTACTCAATCCCCTTCAGCCAAGCACTGTTTGTAATCTGCGTGAGAGAGGTGCGATCAACAGGCACAGGTCGCAGCATGCCCTTAATAATTAGCTGGCATGGATCGGGCACATAAGCAGGGATGCTGTAGGCCCCTTGAAGGATGCAGCGCTTCAGTCTCGCCAAGTTGTCCCCATAAAAGGGCAAAGTAGCTGTCACCATGAAGTACAAGAGAATACCTAAAGCCCAGGTGTCTGAATAGCGTCCGATGTACCCTTTCTCCTTAAACAGTTCAGGAGCAGCGTAAGGTGGTGAGCCACAGAAGTTGGTGAGGAGCTCATTGGGGACGCTCTCTGTGCTGAAGCCGAAATCTCCGACCTTGATGCAGTAGCTGGTGGTGTAGAAGATGTTCTCTGCCTTCAGGTCCCTGTGGACGATGTTGTTGTCATGCTGAAATATCACAAAAAAGGGGGAAAGTCTCAGAAGGGGTTCTGTTTTGACATATTATACTTTTACTTTTACTAATCTTTTAGAGAAAGAAAGTGTTAACAACAATGACTTTTAGGCTTCCTCTCTATTACATACATGCACATGTAGTATTTTACATTATAAATGATTGTTATTATCATCAGTGGTGGAAAGCAACTACTACAATTACTCAGATTATGTACTACAAGTCACGTGTTTGAGGTAGTTTTCTTCTACTTCACTGAATTTCTGAGAAAAGGTTTTACTTTTTTGACTGTTTAAGTTTATATAAAAAAAAACATATTGTAGGCTTATAAAATACAACATATTGTTTGAGTCGAGTGGATCTAAGCCTACTTGAAAAACATATACAGTTGGAGGCCTCTTGCCATGTTTCAGATATGTACGAGTTGTTAGTGGTTCCACAAAAGAGAGATGTCCTCTCTAAACTTCTCAGATGGTTTCAACTAAATTATCCAATATATCACAATGAAAGATTTCAGAAAAGTCAAGAGTACAATGGCTTTATATTTTCTCATTTCCTACCACACTTATCATGTCACATACTGTCAGATTTATCTTGTGACTCTTAAAAAGGGACCTGACCCCTAGGCTGTAAACCACTGAATGACTACTAAGTAAAACTAGCTCCATCTTGGCATTAACATGTTGCGTACACATTGATGCTTCAGGATTAACAATTCAATAACACTAACATATCAGTGACAGGTCTTCAGTACATTTTACTTTTGAGAATTAATACTTAATACTTCTGTATGTTTACTTGAAATTTTCACGTTGGTGTCTGGTATTTTTACTTCATTAAAGGATCTGTGTAGTTTTTTCACCACTGATAATGATCACTGTTAATACAGAGACAACAAATGAATCTTAGTTGTTTTGTTTTCTGATGTACTTCTAAAGTAATCTTATAATCAAATTTTTGGGGCATTCTCAAGGGTTTATGACGCTAACCGCATGATCACAAAATTCCCAGCTTACTAAGAAACTGTTGATCCATGTTATCTTACTTCATTTCCCGTCACCCTTCTATGAGCCACTCAAAAAAAAGTCTCCCCAAAATACTCAAATAACTCATTCATATGAATCATGAATACCTCAAAAATCCATGGATACGGGGCACAGACTGATGGTATTGGTTAAGTCTGACACTGAAGCTCACCATGTGTTTAACAGCAGAGATAACTTGCGCAAAAACCAGCTTTGTTTCCAGGTCATTAAGCCTCCCTCTGCTGGTAATTCGGGAGAACAGGTCTCCACCGCTGCCATACTCCATCACCAGATACAGCTTCCTGCTGGTCTCAAACACTTCGTAAAGTCGCACTACGTTTGGGTGGCACAACTTCTCCATGGAGCTGATCTCTGAGGATATCAACGGCTGGCTCTTTTTATCCAGGCGCAGCTTGTCCATGACTTTGACAGCTACTCTCTCTGAGACAGAAAAGGAGGGCAGGCTTAGATGTCAGTGATGGATTAGGAATAAGGACACACACATACTTAAGGGATTTAAACACATGAGATGTATGCACATGGGTATATGCAATGGCTGAAACCAAGAACCCCTAACAGTCCTACCTTCCTCACAAAATTATGTTATTTTCAACAGAAAATAAATGCACAGCAGGGGTCAGGGATGATCTGTGGTGATCAGAAAGGCTTATTCAGGGGATCAGTCTACATTATTCACAGATCCGTATTATAATTCATGTATTATATCCCCCCACAGTCAAACTGTGTACATAACAGGAAAGGATAAAGTGTAGCTGCCCGGACTGGATGGCTGAGAATGAGCTTCATGATGGATAAATAGACATTATCTTAAGATACAAACAGTCTATAATAAAATGTTTACTGTTCTTGAGCAGTCCAGATCCTGGTCTCGTTTACTTTTAAAAAGACTACTCATGGGGCTCTGTGGATTGTGCATGTGAATATTTTTTCAAGGTTGAGTAAAGACTTAACTGCTTGTTAATGAACCAATGACAATACATTTTATAAAAACGTGTTGATTTACGACATGATTTACGTGATAATCATGATTCCTGACCTTTTGTCAAGGCATGGATGCCCAACCTGACAGTAGAGAAATTTCCCTGCCCAATCTCTCCACGCAGCTCGTAGAAGCCAACTCTTCTGCCCAGCATGAGGTCGTTGACCATCTTCTCATTGTGGGCCATGTCATAGACAAGCCTCTCAAACGGTGTCTGCTTCATTCTCTCAGCCTCAGTCAGCTGTGGGATGGCAGGAATAGCAGCAGAGGCCAGGGGCTTCGCTGTCTTTCCCGCCTTTGGATCCCCGTCTTTGTTTTTTTTGCTCACTTTCTGCTTTGGCCATAGGCGCGTTTTGATGGCTTGAAAAGAAATGCAAGAAAAGTTTGAGTATTTATTTGTAGTGGCCTGTAAACAGCAGTAATATTAGTCTATCTTTTACTGAGTAATTACACCTTATATGCACCAATAACATTACTTTGTTGGAGGTAATGTTAGCCAGATACCCTCTTAAGTTATTTTTGGATTGGATCATTGTCTACCAGAAGTCAATGTGCAGAAGTGTGACTGCTTTAACACTGGTAATGAGACTGACCTCCATGTTACCTAACTTTGTTCTGTATGTGGCTAAAGGTTTGACCTCTTTAACAACAACCCTAATCTGCAGTTAATTTGCAAATATAAATATTTACTTTTTTTTGTTCCTGATATACAGAATTTGAATAAACTGACATAAAATCTATTTTCACGATCCAACAGGAGCTCTCTTTTTTATTTAATTTGACAAAGACTTACACCTTTGTGTTTTTGCCACCCATAGACGTGCAGAGGTGTAGCCTGATGCTGGATGCTGATATGTTTCTGTGTTAAATGAAATTCAACATGTTTGATTTCATGGAATTATGGACAAAAGCAGGAAATATCCATGTTTCCTGTTTTTTTCTGATCTGGTAACACAAGTCTTATTCACGGTACTCACAGTTCTTAAGTCTCAGCACATTTCTCTAAAAAAATTGGGCTAGGTGTTATTTTTTTGCCAAACAGGATGGCATTTTGACTTTTTAATTTCATGGAAAGCATGTGTTTATATCCTGTTTCTTTTGTTTTCATGGGAAACTGCTTATTAACAATTCAGCATTACACAAAGTGCAATTAGCCTTCGGGTCAGATGATTGTTCGTCTGTCAGGGCTTGAGCTCTGTGTAGGTGTCTTATCGAGCACATATAACCTTTCCATATGACAACACATTTAAAGAATGGAGTAATGAGTCAAATAAAGTAGCCAATGTTCAATAACAATGATAGGTGACATTAAACACTTGTAAATACACAGTGTAATAAAACAGTACAGTACATCCTTCTCATCACTGTGGGTTAAATTTAGCTCGTGGTTGGCTCAGCTCTTAAGTGGCCGGGATTACTCGCTGCTTTTAGATACAGTATTAGTCGGTCGAGTCAGTTTGAATTTGGCCAGGATTAGCTGCTTCTTTTAGATACTGTATTTGTGGATGTAGTCTATTTGAAATGAATGAAAATTACACTTTTTTCTCTTTTCTTTTGTTACTGCTGCATGTTCTTGTATTGTATAGTATAGCGTACATGTTACTTGTTGTTGTACGCATTTGAATAGAAGGCACTTTGAATTTACATGCAATGAAACATGGCAAATAAATAAAACTCCCTTGCCAGTAAAACTTGACGTAATAATAAGTGAATCATTTGAAGTAACGGTGAGACTCCAATTAATTCTTAGTGGCTTTTAGGACTACATTAGCAGTCACTCAAAACCTCTGCAAAGATTGTTTTTTATATCACTGTTGCCTTCCCATGTGCACCAATTTAGAGCTATTTATAGTTAAACATGGATGTATATTCAGTAGCACCACAGGCACTAAGTTTAAACAAGCTAAAACATTAAGGCTAACAAGGCAACGTTTGTAAATGGTTTAGTGAGTATGTATTGGCTTGATTGATTTTTAAAAAAACTTTTAAGCCTTACAAATTGGTTAGAAGCCATTGATAGGAATGACTTTTGGGCTGCCAGGCTATGAAAAATGTCTTTGGCTAATGGTTTTAATTTGGCAGTAATGCAGTATATATTGGAAAACCATAATTAAATGCTAATATGGGTTTTCAACTTCTAATAAGCCACAGAGTCTACAATTAGACACTACACCATAATATTAATAATTTATTAATACAGGGTTAACAATAATCCATCTTAAAGATGAATTAAAGAGCTAAAGAGGCAAAGCATGAGTCACATTGGAGGACAAACGCAAGCCGAAGGGTTTATTCATGGCTTGAAGCCAATAATTACAACTTATACTCTTTATGAAGTCTTATTAGAAAGTGTTGCCCACATTTTTTAAAAATACAGCACTGTCTGCAAACATACAGAGACAGAAATAATAGAGAAGTATATAAAGCAGATCAATTTACCTTGCAGCTGTGGGTCCTTCATGTATGTCCCTCAGGCTATAACACCTGACTGTTACTGAACTGAATGGAGCCTCAGAGGACTAAATTACTCCTGACAATCCTATTAACGCAGTGCATTAGTGAACTGCTCAGTGGGTTATCTCACAACAACTGAAGCAATGGAAATGCTACATACACACCTTTAAAGAATAAACTTATCACGCCAAACATCTGTTTTGAAATTAAATAATGTATGTAATGTTTGACTATAAATAATAAAAAAAATAGTAAATTAGCTGCCATGTCTAGCTATATTGACATGATAATCTAAAAAATTGACAGGGAAACACATTATTAAAAGGTAACATACAACAGGAAGTGGAAGGTTAATTCAGGCAGCTGTTTATGTTCAGTAGAAAAACATACATGTTGGAGAAGAATGAGAGATAAACAGGTAATTTCACTCAATAATAGATAGATTTAAACATATAGTATTTGCTGCTTCTTGATTTTACAGTTTCGACTAAAGAGAATAAAGAATGTGAATAAAGTTGAATATACTTAAAGTTGCTATAATCAACATGATATATTAATAACAGTACAAATATGTGTAAGTGAAAGGAGTTGCTCATTGATGGGTGAATTATTCATATCAGCCGTAGTATTTTAGTGTCTTTCAGCACATTATTCTGGTTTTCTGTTTTGATTTCACTCTCATCTCTCTCTGCGGCAACAATATCAAGACAGCAAGCAGCGGTTTTCAGCAAAAGAGCTCTAATAAACCTGCTGCAACACCAAACAGCAGACAGACAAAGTTAGCAACAAGCTGATGAACACAACAGACTGGAGCATTGGTGGAGGTTGGTCGGTGGAGACCAAAACAAAGCTAAAAATAGAGTTAAAAAGTATTGGACTTATAATCTTTGTGTGACTAGATACACAACTCAAAATGAAAGCTAATGCTGCTCCATGTCTGCTGGATGTGTAAATAAGCACCTGTTTACTTACAGTTTGCCATATCAACTTTAAAAGGTGTTAACTAGTGATGTGTCAGTCGCGAACGAGCCGGTTCAAAGAGCCGGCTCACACATGCAGCGCATACACACACAAATCACAAGTCAAAACAGCGCTAAATTTGGCTGAATTATAAAAGGTATAAGTGGTAATGAAGAGGCGTCTGGGAGCCGAAAGAGCCGGCTCTTCTTGGTGAGCCGAGCCAATGATCTGGCTCACTAAAAAGAACCGTAATTCCCATCACTAGTGTTAACCTGGTGGAAACCTACAGCCCATGGCGGTAACATGGCAGTGATGTGCTTGTTTCTGCTGCCCCCAAGTGGCCAAATAGGGTTAAGACCGTAAGCACGGTTGTGTTATGTTTTTGTCCATATTCATGTATCTGTTTGCCGGGTTAGATTTTGGTGGATAACATTTCTCTTTCACCGTATTGTTTCCTAATTAAATTAAAATATCACGACTATCTAGTTGTAGACATTAGACACATTGTAGACATCTTTATCGTCACAGGCAACTTGCTTTGATTGGCGTTTAAGTCCAGCCAATAGCCAGAATCTTCTTCCCATCACTGTCCAATCACCGACGAAGATTTGTTGGCGGGAGAGGAAAAGGCGGGAAATTGGAGTGTCTTGCTCACGAATCAGCGCATGCTCCTCACCGAAAGACCGGAAGCACATGCTGGCGCGCTGCTACTGCTGCTGCTGCTGATGTTGTTTTCATGTATGACATGTAGCTGGTAAACCGTCCTGATTTGTGTGTGCGTTTTTATAATTGAATAATTTGTGTAAACAAACAGAGAATGGCAGCAACAGTGGCTACACCTGTCACCCCCGCGGAGCACGACCCTGACCGGTGTGGGAGTGAGGAAGAGAGCCGCGGAGCCGAAGCGGAGGAGGAGAGCAGCCAGCAGCAGACAGGCCCCGCTGCCACCGTGACCCACAGCCGGCTGTCCAAACTCCCGCTGGCCCGCATCAAGGCGCTCATGAAGACCGACCCAGACGTGTCGCTCGCCAGCCAGGAGTCTGTGTTCATCATCGCTAAAGCCACGGTAAAAAAAACACACACACGTATATATACCGCAGAGTGATGACTCTCCATGCCTTTATAATGTGATACTGCTAAGAGCTGGAAGCAAGCTAGTCAGTAACTACATATTAATCTACAGTCTGATGAAATATGATTATTCTCAGTAATAATATGATAAAAATGTGATCAGTAAGTCTAGGGTCCAAACCCCTCACAACACCGGCTACCACTGAAGTGCTATATAACAAAATATACTTTCATAATAAGAGGGCAGCTCCTTATTTTAACTCAGTGTGTTTTGTGCATAATAAGTTAACATATAATCCATATTACCGTAAAAAACAGCAGCAGTTTGTCATAAAAAAAAGTACCATATTTGAGCCAAAAGAGGGTCAGGGCCACAGAAATGAACCATAAAAAATATACAATCCAACAAAAAAGTTTTTAAGGAACTTTCTCAGCTTGATTATTTAAAATAAGTTTATAAAGCTTCTAAATTAACAACTGTAAAGGAAGTCAGACTAAATAAATACTGAAAGGTAAACCAGGTGAAGAGACAAGTCAATTTTCTAAGGCGTAATTGACCAAAAAGAAATGAAAATAAGGAATGTGTGTGAAATCAGGCATATATATATTAGTGTAAGTATGTTAATGAATAGATCTTCTAAGTTTAAATGGCATTTCTTTCTTTCAGGAGTTGTTTGTTGAGATGATTGCCAAAGATGCCCTGGTGTATGCGCAGCAAGGGAAGAGGAAAACTTTGCAAAGAAAAGACTTGGGTGAGTGCTGTAAAGAAATCTGTGAATGTGATTTGCACATCTGTACAGAGTTTAAATGTGTTACTGTTGTTGAGCTGATGAACTCACAAGATTGTAAATGAACTGTACTCATATAGCATCTTTCTAGTCTTCAAAGCGCTTTTACACTACATATCTCATTCACCCATTCACACTCACACATTCATACACTGATGGCATTAGCTGCCATGCAAGGTGCCAACTGCTCATCAGTTTGTAGGAGCTAATCATTCATACATATTCACACACCGATGGCGGTTTATCTGATAAGTGGACGACCCACTCTACCTTCTGAGCCACAGCCGCCTCAGTTGTGTGAAAATATAAATTATTGTTGGAACTGGATTAGACTGGTTAACATTCACTAATACAAGTAAACATGTGTCCTGTATTTAATAAAGCAGCTGTATAGATGCTGATAGATGAACATTTTTACATCTCCTTCTCTTTTCTTTTTCTTCGACAGACAATGCAATAGAGGCCATAGATGAATTTGCATTTCTTGAAGGTAAGCCTTGCCAGGACATTAAAAAATCCCCAAAATCTTTTGGTGCTTGTTCATGAATAAGTTAAGATAAGATAGACTTTAATGATCCAACACCATGAAATTCACATAATTTGCTAATACCAGGTTGAATAAATCTCCCAAATCTCTAAAAATAAGAACACTAAAAATAACCATGTGTGCACATGCATGAGAGACTTTGACTTGCACAAGTACAGTTTGTGCTCATTTTTCTTTATTGCTCCGTAGGCACGCTAGATTAAACACTGCTTCAGGAGACGACTGAACACTGAAAAACTGCAACCATTCAAGAAACTTTCTGTTACAGGGACACGATTTGTTGTGAAAATCTTTGTGGTACTTTTCTAAGTGAAACTGGATAAACTTCAAAAATTGGATATTTATAAAGGCTTTTCTACAATGTGCCATTAAGATTTTTCATACTGAACTTAAAAGACATCAGTGGTAATGTGTACATTTTTTGTAAATATTTGTGAAATACTTCTGTACAATGAAATAAATACGTTTTAAACAACCACTATCAACCCATTTCATTTCATTTGCAAGTTGACAAGAAATAGACGTGTGATTGACTATCGAAATCGAAAAGTTTAGAAGGGTTTGAGATTTTTCACATTTGGAAAATTACACAAATAATGTACTGAAGAATGTGTTCACACTCTAAATCACAATGTAACAATTTATCAAATGACTGGACAGGGTTAATAATTAAGTCTAGGGGGTATCTAATGCAGGCCAATCACACATTCACAACAGATCACTCATGCAACCATTTTTGCAGTTTGCTGCTTATGCCAGTAACATTCAGGTGGGTGATAAGTTAAAGAAAAAACCTGAATAAATGGGGAAAGAAAACAAATGCAGATGCTTTGACACAGGTGCAATGCATGGTACAAATGAACACCCAATCAGGCTCTGTGTATAAAAATGCTGAGCCAGCCCAGTTGATTCTGATTTTGTATCAAGATGGCAAGAGTTAAACATCAAAGTGAGTGAGGAGAAGTGAGGGTTTATTGTTGGAGCACAGCTTCAGTCGCAAAGACTGCTGAACTGGCTGTTTGAATAGGAATGATGACTGAAGTGACATTAAAGTCTATGAGAAGGACATCAGTGAACACGGTCGGAAATTGTGGCTCTGTTTTGCTGTCGGGGACATTTGTTGGTGAAACATTTCTGGTGAGAATGTCCTCATCCATAGGGCACGAGGGGTCACTGAATGGTTTGGTGAGTATGAAAATAATGTGAATCAGATGCTATGACCTTTGCACATCACCACAACCACAAGATACTGGTTTAACGTGTTGGACAGCGCTCTCCACCCACCATCATCAAAACACAAAATGATGGAATATCTTTTAGAAGAATGGTGTCCATCCCTCCGGTACAGTTCAGAGACAATATCAAGGCTCATTGAAGCTGTTTGGGTGACACACGGTGGCCCAACACCTTACTAAGACACTTTGTTGTTTTTTTCCTTTAATTTGTCACCTGTCTATATTTTAGTGTTGTAACTACAGACACAAACTGCTTCCAAAAACAACAATTGCATCTCAATAATGAAGGATACTAAAATAAATATTACTATATACTGTTACAATCAGTGTGCACTTTAGGAGTGTTTGTTTTCGCACCTGTCATGTCCTCAGAACTCTGAGTGAATTAGTGATCATCATGAACCTCTGGTAGTCCTCGGTAATTGATGATTAATTGAAGGTACTCAGACTTGAGAGAAAGAGTATACAGATATTTACATTCAGCATTTTCATGCATGCACATCTGGCTTCCTATATAGCGTTATTAAATATTAATAGCCACATTTTTTAGTTTCAAAAAACAAACACTACGTACCTTTGTTCATGAATATATTTGTAATTTTCTTATTTCTCTAGCTCCCACATGTTCTCAATTTAATTTACCCATTTCACTTTGTATTTTTAACACTGGCCTAATACTTCAGATAAATCAGTTGGCCAGACCACCAGGAATTCTCCCGGTGCTCCCAACAGCCAGACTGGGCCTGCAAATCGGGCTTTTAACCACAAGGTTCCCAAACGACTTTGTTTTTTACTCTTTGTCTTGTGGTCAGCACCTCCCAAGCACCGGCAGCATGCCCTGTCCTTTTCTATTGCCATTTCTGTTCAGTTACATGCCTCAGCCTACCCACACCCTCAGAGTAAATAATCTGGTGTTTTATGGAAGTGGGAGCCAAATAAACGTTTTATCAGATTATCAGAAGGCTTGAAAAGCATGTAGTGTAATTGAGCTCGCTCAAGAAAGAGAGAAAGATACCATCAAAGACTTATTGGACATGTAACATCTCCTGTGTGAGCTCATTCATGGGATAGTTGGGGTATTTTGAATTGGGGTTATATGAGGTACTTATGAAAAGTCAGTGTGGCACCAGTTTAGAGAAGCAGGTAAGGGCACAACACCAGAGCTATTCAGTGTTGGGACAGGGGCAGCAGAAAAATGTATTTTAGCCACAATGATCTGTGATACAGCGTGCGGTGCAGTTGGTTTTATGCACAGGAATACAAAAGTTGTCAAAGAAAAACTCTGTCTGACAGTAAGATAAAGTGGTGAAAATATTCTTAATATAGCGTGCACGTAAATGGCATAGCACAGCTCTGCTTCTATGCTGGGATCCTTGTCTGCTTCTTCAAACTCAGGGTGCACTGTGCACCAATGACTAAATGCCTCGTACAACGCCACTTCAAAACACCCTAACTGTCCCTTTGACCATCATCATGGGTTGATGACAGCATAGCATCAGCTCTGTCAAGCTGAATTTAATCTGAAAAACTAGCAGAGGCAAGACATTATGGATATGCTCAATAAATTATCTTACAAAAATCAAAAGATGCCAGTGAGATGTTTCTAAATGAGATGCAAGCGATGCTTACACACACAGTGTGGAAACAACATTCTTGTACACCGTCTATCATCCTGCTGTCTTCCTCTTCAGCTCAGGTGGATCATTTTTAGCGTTTCAAGACCTCTGTCCAAGGTGCTGATCCTGGGACCTCCAGTGATGCAGAAGCTGTTCAGGATACTGCCCTTTGTCTAAAGGGAAGGCTTCCTGCTACTAAAAATGATAAAGGCATAATCATAATTGACTGTATTTGCTGACTTAAACTGATTCAGTTGTAGGAAACCTGGCAGTAAATTCTGCCTTTTGTTTGTTTACTTCATAATGTCAGCGCACTGTTATATTTTATGTTTGTCTGATATGTTGCTGTATATTGTCACCTACTATACACTCCTACATACATATACATATTGTAAGATGAGATTTTTTTATTGTGAAGACTTATTTTATAAATTACCTTATTTGGCTCAGGTTTAACTTAATTGATCAGAAGTATTTATTTTTCCTTAATTCAGAACAGGAACTATTTTGTGGTACACCTTGCCTATAGTATAAGTGAGTGTTTACATTGGCAGAGTGATATGAAGTGAAATCTTGACGTCACATTGTTGGTCAGTGTTTAGTTGTTGTGAAACTGTAATAGTTACACTGAATGATTTCTGCACTTTCTGCACTGCTTTTCTTGTTGGTTATTGGCCGACATATTACTGATACATCTGTAATAAGCTAATATCGGCTTTATCAATATCAGGCAGGGTGCACAGAAGCTTTAGGTTACAGATGGACAAAGATGACTGCTGTATTTGACACAAATCTCTTGGAAAAATAATCAAAATATATCATTATATCATGTTTAATACTCCACTTTTCTGTCCTAGCAGTACATTTTGGACATACATACATTACAATACAGTGGTGAAATGGGGAAGGATTCATTTCTTGCTCAACACAGTGACTTATATGACACTGAGAAAATCACATACAGCTTCAAGTTTGCATTAGGAATGTATCTGAATCTCTCTAGACCTGAGATGTGTGTTGTTCTTCCTGGCAGCATTTGTTAAACACATTCAAAGTGTTCAGTTTCACACTCTAGGCACAGTCAAGACCCCTTGAGTTTTTGCAGTGGGGATTTTCAAAATAAATGCCTGAGTGTGTTTAAGCTGATTTTCTGGGTTTAGTGTTTCGTGGAGTAATGAAACAGAGCTGTGAGAAGCACAGATGTTTGGTTCCAAAAGATCACCAGTCAACTCCCTGCAGAGGAATGCTTGACTGGCACAAGGGAACATGGAGAACTCTTTTCTATTAAAATATAATCACATGTTGAAGGACTGGACATGATTTTATTTCCACAGTCAATAAAGACATTCCATTAAGGAAATCTCATGTGAAAAGAAAATGTAGAGCCTCCCCCTGCCCAGAGCAGGACATGAACAATGAGTCTGGGACAGGCTGGTCCTGTATAATGAGTTGAATTGCTGAGAGAATAAACTTTGATCTTCTGGCTTTGTTTGTAAAAACTAGACTTAATCCTTGATGTTACTGTTTAGGTATTTTAAATAAGCTAGTAAAACAAACTTATAATCCAATCACAGGTACTTACTGGAAAAACAATATTTTACATTTAGATTAAAATACAACCAGGTCTTTCTCAAGTGGTAACCTCCATGGCTCTGTATTCAGTGAAGTGCCAAAACGGATGTTTCTGGAACAGCCACTTAAAGCTGGTTACAGAACGGGTTAATCTCCATAAGTCCCCATGTTAAAATGTCCAACTTCACAGCAGCAGTTAGCCTGGCTTTGTCTAAATGTTAAACATGATTAAGAGGCTAGAGCAACTGTGGAGCTATACTGAGATGCAGCAGTATTTTGGGCTAATTGCTAACATTCTCACAACGACAATGGCAACATAAGAGTTATGAAGTATGATGTCTAGCATTTACACCTTCTTAGTTTAGTATGTTAGTACAGTAACATTAGCTGATTAGCATTTAACACACAAAACAGCTGAGGCTGTCATTAGTTTTAGTTAGTTTTACATGAGCATTGCTCATAAATCAATGAATTAGACACATTTTTGACCAGATGATGATGCTAGATGGAAACGTAAGGGGTCACCAAATTTCTCAAACTTCATCCTCAGGGGGCTTAAATGTCTGTACGTACTGTACTGTATGACAATCAGCCAATCTAACAGCTGTCAAGACATTTCTCAAAAACCAAAAATATCAGTAGATGATAGACTCAGACTCAGTCTGGACCAAAGTGATATATCTATTTGCCTATCAGCATGTCAGTTAATATCTATTTGGTTTCTTTAATCTGTACATAAACTACAGGGAGTTTAGAGCTGGAGTTATTCTTTTAATTGGGAGCAATGATTTGCGTAAGAACAGAAAAGAATGAAAGAAATGTGATGTTCGTCGTACTGAATTCAGATGTTCATTTTGTACAGCTTGTTGTCTGTTTCATAAACCTCCCTGCTTGCTTTGCCCCCCTGCATTTTATCCCTCAGAAATCCCTTTCAGGTACAGTAAGATCTCATAGGCTGCAAGTCCAGCGCAGTAAATCAAGGCCTCCAACATCTCCAGGAGGCCATACTATCCTTTCATACATACTCAGGCTCTCCACACCCTCAAAGAGGAAGACATTACCCTGTCAGTTCCACTCTTCATTGCTATCGCTATTATTTTTGATTGCCCACATGTTTGTGAGTCTGTGCACCTTGCCAGGAGATATTTTAATCGCTGCAGAGATATGCAGAAAATGTATCTGGCTCACAAGCCGACCTGTAGTCATGAGGAAGGTATGTTTTTGCAGCTGACATTCCAACCTGATTTCTTGGGTCAATTTCTTGAATAGTTAACCCCACCCCCGACACACCCCCAACACACACACACACACACACACACACACACACACACACACACACGTATATACACATTTTTACCCCAGCCTCACCCCTCAGTGTACAGACTGCATATTTTCACATTCAGAGTTGGATACGTATGCCCATAAAGGACATATTGTTGCCCGACTGTCTGAATATTTCTTAGTTCTTCCAAGTGTTTCAGGAGCCAAAGGATAATTTGTTCAATGTTAAGATCTCTTAAACCACAGGAACTTCAGCAGGCCCATATTGATCTATCCTTACAAAATGCGTCTATTACGTGTCCCACATTAGTGTCTAAAGGAATATTACCTTGAATGAGAGGTGACTCGTGATTCCAGGACTGTCCTGCCAATATACTTAACATTTGCCTAGTTTTTTTCCAGATTACAATATGTCCAAAGAATTTAGGGTAATGAAGTGTGATGTATTGTTTTCATTTGTAAGCTTAATTTATGTATTTTTATCCTTGGGAAGACTTTTATAGCAGTTTTCCCCTCATAATTTTTGCAAGATTATTGAATGTAACCACTCCAGTGGATTTAGTGGGACAGTCATGTAAAAAAAATACAACTGTTAGTGATATATAAGGCATTCCTGTGTCATTTTTGTTTGCATCTTGGTTCTCCTTCTAGATAACTGGCCAACATAAATAACAGGGCTTCATGTCAGACATTTCCAGCATATCAATTTTCCGCATATCTACAATGGAAAATGATAGCAAAAGTCTTTTCAGCTATCTGCTGTAAATATTAACTATAAATGTCAGACTTTGGTGTCAATCCAAGAGGAATAACTTGAGGGAAGTTTCTCCTCCATCCAACATCAGCCTCAGTAGATCATAATCAAAAGCAGCCACAAGACATGTTGCATTTTTATTCACATTCAGTGCACATGCGATGCAATCTTATATAATCCCGAATAATTGCTAATTAATTGTGATTCTGGGAAGACTTACATGAACAAACTTTTAATGTTTCCCTGACACACCAAACAAGAGAAATGATACTAATTTATGATATTAAAGGGTGTTTCTGGGGTGACCTGTTGACCTGCGGGTTAAGGTGCCAACCATGAAATGGTTCATGTCGGTTCTCCTGTTGCATCCCAGTCTCTGTCTCTTTCTGACCTAATTTCCTGTCATCTCTCTACTGTGTTCCTCTAATAAAAGCACAAAAAGTAAAGTTAATTAAAGAATAAACTAATACCATGATTAAGACCATTCTGATGTGAAAGCACTTGAACGTCTCCAAACAAGGTGATCTATGAGGTGCTGCACTGTAACCACACACTAGAGGCGTCATGGTTCTGAAGTACACTTCTCCATCACTGCAGCAAGATAAACCACTAGAAATAAGCAAAAACAAGATTTTCAACTAGTGTTTGGTTGCTCTTTAAAGTCAAAATTACAACAAAACTAATTTCCCCCACTTACCCATTTCATTTAACGTTACTTACAATTCCTAGTTATAGTAAAAACAGTATTGGGAGCTAGTACTGTTGTTGTGTTTTATTAACCTTATTTCTGATGTTTCATCACAAATGACCATTCACTTAAAACTGACATTATCTGAATGATAAGTTTGTCCTGATTTGAGTAATGGGACATTTAAGGACATGGTAATCAGTACTCCAAGCAAAAGGCAAATATAATCAAATATACTCCAAGCAAAAGGCAAATATAATCAAATATATCTTGGCCATAGTAAGTGTTAATGGAGCAACACGACTGTGTTAACTTCCCAGATGGTGTAGACAGCAACACAATTATTAATAAGAATTACAGCTTAATTATAGTTATTAATTAGTAAAGTACTTTAAACTCTTTGTCAATTTAATGTGTCAACAATGCAATGTGGCAATATTTCTGTATCTGTCATACCTAATCAGGCTTGTGATTGATGATTTTATGCAGTTTTGTTAGAGGCATCATCTGACTTTGGCAAATTCGCCTTTCATTTTTCTCTACCACAAGGTCGATTCAAAGGAATATCTTTCTGAAACATGCAGGCCTACATCAATTTCTCTGGTTTCTGGTTTTATAATCAGGTCCCGATGCTGTTTTCTCTTGAAGCCTCTCTATAATGGATGTAGATGCTTGACTGTCAGAGCCTCCAGCTTATTCTTGTGGTGTTCATGGAAATTAAATAACCATTTTATTATGATTTATGGGTAGACAGGGAGCGGCTGCAAGGACACATTTTTTTTTCCAAACATCTGAATTATTTTATATATCACATTTACTTGGTGACATTGGTGCATTCTCATGAGCCAAGCCATAAAAAAAAAAGAAATTAAAGCAAGACAACAAAGGCTGAAAGAAAATAATGCCAAGGGATTGGTTTCACATTAGCTGCCAGACTTCCAAGTTTGTTCTATATATTAGAGACACAATTATACGGGCTAAACAAAAGAATGTGAGATCTGTCCTTATATGTTTGAAGAAAAAATTGTGACATTTATTACTGGAGACTTGTAACGCATGCCTTAAAACAAGCAGGATTTGAGTTAAAAAGCAAATATACAGCTGTGTGTCATCAGTGAAGAAATAAAACATTGTTTTGTAAATAACCTGAACTAGTGGGAACATAAAAACTACAAACAGCAGGAGGCCAAGGACATAACCTTGTGGAACACCGCTTTCAAAATTAACAGATGTAGAGAGGACATTATAAATAAGAATGAAGCAAACTTGATTCATACATTATGGCACTTTTCAGGAGATTAAAGAGACAGAGGTGACAATATCTAATAAAACCAAAGACAATTAAGTGTACAAGCTATAAGTTGTAAAATCAAGAAAAGACAAAATGGTTCTTACAGCTTTTTAAAGATGTGCAATGATTTGGCTTCTCTGAGGCTTTAACAGCGATAACAACAAAGACACAGTTAACACAGTGGAGTTCAGCTTTACAAGGTACAAGAATAACATACTGTATATTTAATGTCACATATCTACAGCAGACACTTTTAAACCATGATTAATTTGTTGTCATTCATGGTTGAGTTATATTAATAAATCAAGTTTATCACAGTTTCTAGGTATGTTTGGCATTTTGTCTGAAATCCCACAGTGAACATAACTCTGCCGCAAGACTGATCCAGATCCACAAATCAGACATGCCTGCTGTTCAGTTTAAGAGTTTCCACAACTACCTACCAGGGTTAATTAAATATGATGTAGAAATGTTTGTACCATTTAAATGCAAAATCAGGACTGATCATGTAACATGAAAATCACAGGGTGATTCTTTGTTTATTTCAACCATTAAATCTGTTTCAATCCTGAAAGGGGAAATTGCAAGACAAGACAAGAGAAGATACAGAATGAAGGAGGAATTTAAAGCCTCAAATGAGACAAATGAGGCTTGGCATCCTGAGTGAAGAGACAGGAAAGGAGAAATGAGTGAGAGGTGAGATGAGTGTGAAAGAAAAAAAAATGAGGGAGGGAGTTTAGCTGAGCGTGAGAATGACTGAAAATGGGTAAACAGAGGGTGGGAGGAAAAGATGGTAAGACAGAAAAAGAGAGGTGGTGGAAGTGAGTGAGTGAGAGATGGGCAGGGAGGTATAAAGAGAGGGAGGGAGTAATATAAGAGAGGCAGCCATAGAGGGAGAGGTGACAGAGTAGATTATCCTCCTCTCCTGTCCTCCACTCTGCCAGCCTCATCATGTTCATGCTGCAGATGTTGACTGTTATCTCTCTGACTGTTATTCTCCTGGCATCTGTGGAAGGTAGGACACAACCATACTTACTATGTGTGTGTGTGTGTGTATGTGTGAGTGTGTGAGTGTGTGTTGCATGGATTGCATGCACCCTGCAGGTGGACAGTGTAGCAAAGAGAGCGATGGCGAAGACAGAAAAGGAGAGAAGAGGGAAAGAGGGATAGCAGCAGCAGCAGGAGCAGCAGGGAGGGAGGCATGGATGTAAACAGAGGGGCAGAACGCAGGAGGACGAGCATCTGAAATCACACACAAAACACTCACACAGAAAGAAAGCAACTGTGTCAGAGCTCAGCCTGTGTGATGCTATCGTCTCATCTGCTTTTCTGGAAATTTGTGAAAGCGCTGGAAGTGCGGTGATGTGCCTGAGGATGGATTCAAAATCATCTGTGACATAACAAAGCGGCACTGTCCTATTTTACAGCTCTTATTGCTCCTGCTGCTTCCATCACACTTTCATTTGTTTACACATTTGCTTTGGATGAAAAAGGCATCATGGCACACCCTCCACACAAACGCACACTCCTCCTCTCTTTCTCTCACTTTCTCTGCCTCTCATTTCACTGCCATGGTAGTATGTTTTGCAGCACAATGGGATGCCATTGTAATTCCTCTGACATTCTTGTGTGTACATGTGCGTCCATATGTTAGTGTGTGTATATGTAACTAGAGAGCATGTGCACATTCTGCAGAACAGATAACATTTCGCTGTCCGTAAAGAGCTGCCAAAAACATCAGAATATTGACCTTGATTGTGATTCTGTGCAGTAAATATTAATGTAAAACATTTATCACATAAAACATTTATTAACACTGACGTTACTTGTGATAATGTGCAATAATGCAAGCTGTTTGAAACTTTTGTGGCTGTCATGATGTTGCTTTCATGTCTTGTTCTCAATTGAGAAAAAGATTTTCACTTTGAGATGATCAGGTAAAATAAAGGTGTGAAATAGAAGGCAACAAGCCAACATGTTTAAATAAGATTGACACCAAGTAACTTCAGTATCATTCTGCCAATTTGATTTTGTTTGACACCCTTCTCCAATCGTCTCTTTTTCCCAGGTAAAGGTGTGCAGATGCAAAGAGATGTTCAGTGCTGCATGTTGTACTCCTATGGCAAGGTGCGTACCAAAGATGTGTTGCGGTTTGAAGAGCAGACCGAGGGGCCCGACTGCAGTATACGAGCCATCGTGCAAGTATTTCAACTATCCACTCCTGGAGCTAAAGAGCACACAGCAATCTGCAGGCATGGAAAATATGCCTCTCGTTAGAGGAGGGCAGAGCCGGGGCTGAGAGGCATTGTCATCTTTCCAGGTCATGTTGTTATGGCAGGGCTCGGAGCTGTAATTGCCAGGGAAGTAAGAAAGGAAATATGTGGGAATAACAAGCCATCTGAAAATACCTTCCAAGCCAGCTGAGCCCTGCCGCAGCCAGTCAGTCAGAACAGCAGGGTTTAGTTAAGTAAACCATTCTGCATTGTGATACCTATTGTTTCCAGCAGGTCAGAGAAATCTGATGTAACTGGGGAATGGGGAGCTTGCTTTTTCATGTGGTCCAGTTAACAAAAACATCGAGTACTTATGCAGTTGATACAATAGTTTCTTTTGGTCCTCTCTATTTCAGTGGTTCCCAACCTCTTTCCTTCAACTTTCCTCACTTTTGATCACAGTTTGACTTCCTCTACCAGAGAAAAACAAACTATTTCCAGCATCTTATCTTTATCTTTTCATTTGGGCTTAAATTCTCAGAGGTTTTCCTTTTCCACCTGACAGACATTTGTAGTTCTCCATATTATTGCTGAATCATTGCTGCTTGTGCCAATCTTGTTCCTTTCAGCAGATTACACTTTGGGTTTTCTCTTTTTTCCTTCTCTGTTCAGCAGACCCTTGTACTGCCATCCTGTGTTGTGTTGTAAGTACTGTGTTTTTTTAATAGTCTTTACACAAGGAGGGCAGTGAAATGTGCAGACCCCAGAGACCAGAAGGTGAAGAGGTTGGTGAGAAAGCTAAGGCGGAGAGAAAACCGGAAGGCCGAGCGAACCATGTGGCTCCTTCCTCATGACAACCTGCCTGTCATGTCAGAGGTCAGATACAAGCTACTTTACAGCCTCATGACTGTTACAACCTCCAGCAATAAAATATATCTAAAAAATAATAAGATAGATTTAAAATCAGATCAAATGTATCCAGCCAAAAGTAGACAATGTGATCTATGAATGCTGATTTGAGGTACTGAAAGAGATTATCTCCATGTTACATGAGACATTTATATTTTTCTTCATCTTGTGATTATCAGGACAAGAAAGATAACTGGGCAGTTCTCAATGTGGAGTGATGGAGCGCCGTCAAATATGGAGAAAAACTCATAGTCATAAGTACGTTTGTTTATGCTAAAACTTGTGCAAGTTCAGTGCATAGTCTATAATATGTGAAAGTACATCTTTGAAACGTCTCATCCCATATTTTTGCGTTCTTCCACTTTTCTACAGGCCAAGTAAACTTTAGCAGCTCGTCATCTTTACACGGCGAAGCTTGCTGACCCTCCAGTCGTCTTGTGTCTCTCTCTATCTACACTATCTGTCTCCCTGGGACCAGACCTGGGCAGCAATACATATTTAAATGGCTTTAGATATTTAAACATGAACTGAGCTTGAAATATTCCCAAACATGTGGCTGGAACAGCCTCAACAGAGGAGTATTTACTTGTAAGATAAGTTGAATTGATTTTTTTTTTTTTTAATGGCTCATACTGTTATTTGCCAGAGTCTGCCTGGAAGTATACCCCTCCACAACAACGTTACTACTCGTGGCTGATGTGAAAATCAGTGGAAAAAAGTGTAATTAAACAAACGATAAACAAGCAGTGATATTAGTATTGTATATCAGCAAGATATTCTATGCTTATTTGTGACTTGTATACCTTTAGTGATGTGTAATGACTGCACACAGTGCAGGCTTTGACCTGATACATTTGACTGTTAGACAGGTGAAATCAAAGCGGCATCAGGGAGAAGATTTCACCTGGATACAACTTCCTGTGTCACATAAAGAGCAAATGTTTCTGATATTTTATCCACTCTGTATATTGACTGTTTGTAAACTCACTTGAAAATTGAGTCAATCTTTTAAAATGAGGCCCTCAGGCATCTACAAGAGATTTAAATATCTACGCATTTGCAGTTTACATTCGTCTTTTTCACCAATAGTCTGTCACTAAACTATGCCAAAGGATTCAATTCACCACATGGCAAGGCTGTTACAACTTAGAGGGCTCAATTGTGTGTGGAAACACACAAGTATTGTATTGTAGAAGAATGCACTGTATGTTAAAACACAGTATCTCAAGTGAACTATTTTATAAATTAATCTGAAATAATAACTGGACCTGGCTCACTGTCTTTTTTTTTTTTGGTTACTGTGGGTGTGTGTTTGTGTGTCTTATTTACCACGTTATACTTTATCTGCAATGTTAGCAGTGCAGCTGCAGGAATAGCAACTGTTGGTGGATTCACCACTTTGGTCCAGACTGAAATTATTGGATGGATTGGTTTCTGAAGAGTTGTTGTAAAGCTCAGAGTGTGGTGGCTCTGGATGCTGCCATGTTGGCAGTCCTGCCTCTGCTGCCTCTGAGCTAATCCAAAAATGAACAAAGAAGTGGACCTGAGGTAGGCTGAATGATGCCTGGTTACTCAAACAAGCCACCCGTAACAGTACCCACCTGTCAATCAAAGCAGCTTCACTGTTAATTCTGCATAACATTAATCTAATTTGAACAGGTGAGTTGAAAACTCAGACTCAGTACAGTTGTCATGAACAAGGAAATTAGCTATAGAAACCAGGTTGTAAACATGTTTACTTCTGTTGTATAGTTGGACATTTTAACGTGGGGTCTTATGGAGATTGACATATTCTGTAGCCAGCCTAAAGTGGCCGTTCAAGGAACTGCAGTTTTTGGCACTTCCGCGTTGGCTTCACTTCACAGCCACAGAGGTTGCTGCTTGGTATAGTGCCAATTAGCAAATATTAGCATGCTAACATGCTAAACTAAGACGATAAGTAAAGTAGCAGTCAAGTTAAAATAAATACACTGATTATTATCAATGTGAATGGAGAAAATGGAAAATGGAGAAAATCACACAAGGTAAAGTTTTGCCTTTTTAGTGATTAACTATTTTCCCATATTAAATCTGAACCATGTTCGTATGTCTCAAAGGAGAACAGCTTCTGGACAGGAGAATATCCTCCACCAGGGGTAGCCACAAACACAATAATGACAATCACAGTTCAATTCCTGAGCCATTTATTTGTCACATTTTCCATGAGCTGTCCATCAAAATGCTGAGCTTTTTTACTGAAATAACACAGAGCATCGACACTTAAGTAAAACCTCTTAATGAGCTGAAAGTGACATAAAAGTCAGAAGAGCTTTCAATTAGATGTTAGGCCGATATAACTTTTCACTTTCATAATTATACACTACACTTTTCTCTAAAACTATTAACACCAAATAGCATAAAGCAACTGTACATTCAATTCCTCAAGGCATTCACAAACTTTCTTCACAGTACCTTTTCACAAAACAATAAGAAAAAATCAATCATTAGCCTGTAATATATTATTCCCATCAAAATATAACAAAATTAAACAACAACCTTCGTTTGACTTATAAAGCAGAAAACACAAACAGGCAGGGTGTTATGGTATATTGATGTTAAGCACACTGTGACTACAACAAAAGGTCTTGAAACTACAGTTATTTATAGTTTATAAATCAGTAATGATGTAAAAACAACAACAACCAAATCTTAAAATAGAAGAGAAAAACCTGCAAAAAAAACTAACAAATACGTATGAGTGTCTTGTCTGATATTTCCCTCTCCTTTTGAATGTATCCTGGAGTAAAAAACAAAGAGTTTAAAAGTTTAACAGCAGATGTGAAATTATTGTGTAGCAGTGTACAGTCCTGTGCCACAGTTTAAAAGAAATAGCACCAAAGAAATACAGGAAATACACACAAATATAATATTAATAAGAAAGCACTGAGTGAAAAACGATCTACCAAGTCACTTGAAATATATCAACTTCAGAACAAGATTCTCCTTCACACCATCCTCCAGTGTTTAACAGTCAAGTACATTCAAAATTGTACAATTACATTGTGCAAGCAAACTTAATATTATAAACTTAAATACAAGATCTAAAACAATGCTGAGATTGAAGTATTTACATTCTGCTGATATGCTTGAGTATCATGAGCGGTGCTGTCGAAGAGCCATAGCTAAGTCCTATCAGAGGTAGTCATAATGAGAATGACAAAAAAGAAGTGTTTGCAAAAGAAATAATAAATATTAATTGTTAAGTCAGGCAATACATGCTTGAACAATCATCTGGTTTAGTTTTTATTTATGAATGATGGTGTTTCTCTACAATAATAGCGTATTCTAACACTGTTGCTGGTGAGGAGTTTGAGTAAATGACTTTTTTTGACATATTGAGCTTGTCTGACATTGAATAAAATGGCAAAATGCCCCCAAATAACTGGCACTCCAGGCAAAAACACAAATTGTAGGCATAGGATGTGTAGCTGTTTCTAAACAGCACGTGTCCTGGTTCGTGTCACCAGGCAGCCCCGGGCCAGGCTTTGTATCGCCCTAAGCTGAAGCTGAGTTGACCAAGAACTATTATTTTCTAAAAACTGTCCCTGCACCATTGTAAGCCAACCTTCTAGCTAAAATGCTTGTAGTACATTAAGCCCTTAAGGGTGTAAGCTCTTCTCTTCACATCGTGGTCTCACTGTTGCGGTGATTGAGTGTATCGTTTTCCTGGCAGATCAGCTGGTAGGGCTTCTCGTTCTCCTCGATGACAGAGTTGCGCACCTCGGCATCCTGATTCTGCAGCTCTCTGCGGGAAAGGTGCTCCACGATGCCAGCCCCGAGCGAGTCGCCCAGCACGTTGGTGGTGGTACGCAAGCGATCCCTGGGGAGACAAGAAAGTTAAAGACTACGACGACTATGTGAAAAGTGTCCTGAGATTCTACTGTTATGATTTGATGCAATAAATATCAAGTTTAATTGAACTGAAAAGAGATGTACATAACATAAACAGATGTACAGACATGGAAGCGTGTATATCTGCCTCTAAACACAGGCTTTCTAATCTGTCACCCTGCATTATGCATCAATAACCTTTGTAGTGGTGGGACCTCTGGGTCCTCTGAAGCTTTACAATGACATTTAGGCTGGCAGACCCACAGAACAGTACACAGACCAATCCCCATCAAGCTGACATTTAGTGGGAACTCACAAGAACCAATCCACAGCGATGATCAGTGTAATGTCCTCTGTGGGCAGTCCCACCGATGTCAATACAATCACCATGGTTACCAGGCCAGCCTGAGGGATGCCTGCTGCTCCGATGCTGGCAGCAGTTGCCGTGATACTGCGTGGGCGGTGGGAGGGATGGAGAGGAGAGTGAAGACATTTAATAAAGGGAAACAAACAAACAGCACATGTGCACTCCTGGTGGGAGTAGTAGAGTGATAAAAGCACACAAGGAATTATAAAAGTATGTAAATTATCTTCAAGCTGGTCACACAGAGAGGATTATACCATAAAAGACCATTTTAATATAATATGGTGACTATGTATAACCTTAAATTTACACACTGGATCACTCGCTCTGTTAATAAAAGGCTGACCAGATGAGTCATTGTGTGAATAAACTACAATCACATGTTGGAATGAGGTGGTAATAAAGATGAAACACAGAGCTCAGGTGGAAGAACAACAAACTGTGCAGTAAGAGCAAATTGAGAACGGTGTTGCAAATAATCAGTAGTCTGCATGAATGAGTCTGTTAGCCTGTTGATATTTTTCCGCAGACTTCATCAAGCCGCTCTGCTGCAGTTTGGCTGATAGTTCGTCAACGTCTAGAACCGTGAGCGTTAATAATTGTTTTGCATTTTGATTTGAATGATTTTATCGTCTTCAGGTAATTTGTTATTTCTGCTATTGTCACGATACAACATACATATGAGTGAGAGATTTTTAGTGATTTACTGTGAAAATACAGTACATGAAGTGAAACACTTCATTAATATCATAAGTCATCAGCTTTATGTAGCTTTCAGCTGAATATTTGGAGATGACAAAAAGCATCACTTTATTTACATTCAGTACCTGCATATGTTAGTGTGTCCTGCACTCTTGTGGCCTGAAAGGTGTGCAACAGCAAATACTCACAGACTCAAAATTCATTTAGAGGACCAGACGTGGGCAATATAACACTCAAACCTCCTGACACTAGCTAGGTACGGCATATGCAGCCTCAAGAGTGAGGAAGAGCAATGCAGAACACAGTTAATATAAACTTAATCAGCATTAAATTAATGTACAAAAAGATGATTGATTGTCACATGTGGGTTTGTCACCTATTTTTGTACTTCAGGTGTTTCTGCCTCCAGCATCTACAGTATTTGTACACACGCTGTAAACCAGAATTGGCACCGCTAAAGTAGGATTACCTGATGGTGAGAATCTGGCCGAAGTTCAGGTCCATGTCATTGACTTGAGCAATAAAGATGGCTGCCACAGCCTCGTAGAGGGCGGTGCCATCCATGTTGATGGTGGCACCCACGGGGAGGACGAAACGTGTCACTCGTTTATCCACATGGTTGTTCTCCTCCAGACAGCGGAAGGTGATGGGGAGGGTAGCAGAGCTGCAGTATGAGGAGAGAGATGTAGCACAATAGATAATAATATACAGTGTTCCCTATCAGTTACTATCCAATCTTATTGTACTGGTGGTGGTGGAAAGCAATTAAGTAGCAAGTACGAGTCTGAATACTACGAGTCTAAACTACAGTATAATATGATATGGCCTGGTTATATTGCCTCCATTTCATAAAAACACCTTGGACTCAATGGACAGGACACAAACATTAAGGGACAAACATCTATCTTTGTTATGGACACTAGTATGTGAGCACGACAGTAGATGAGATTTACCTGGATGAGGTTCCCAGAGCGGTGATGAGGGCCTGCAGCAGTCCACCAATGAAGCTGTAGGGATTCTTCCTGGTCACCAGGAAGTAGAGCAGCGGCAGGACAAAGAGTCCGTGGATGAGGAGACCCACAATGACCGACACAGTGTACATCCCCAGCTGGCCGCCCACTTCTGCCAGATTTTTCATCTCCACAATCTTCCCTGCAATCAGGAACAAGATGCCCACTGGAGCGTACCTGAGAGGCGAAGAGAGACATTATAAGTAACTAAAGTGAGTTTCTGTAACCAACAGGCCATCAGAATAAAAGCTATACAACTGCTTTGTGGATTTCTGTGAATCTGCAGGTTAGCTTTTAGGAACTATAGTTTTTATACATCTTTAGCAATAATAATACAATATTTTAAGTCCTGTTAGACTTAAGCTCCCAAACAACAAGTTTCCCCCTTATATTTTTCCCTAAATACCTCTAAATGAAATATCATTTACAGTTTGTTCTGTATCAGCTCATTTAAAGTCCATTAAATCTACACAATGTTTTAATAGCTGCACCTTTCAACCAAACACATCCACAAGACAACACTTGTGTATTTAGTATCTCTCTGCCAAGCTTTACTCTTTGCATCCGAGCAATCGGCAAAGATTGCAAAAGCAATTGACAGTTCCACTGTTTTAAAAAGATAATCAGGTCACGTTGAACTTTATGAATATAGAATATGTCATAATTAGAGAATGAAAAAATGTTTTAACAACAAGGAATTTAACCTGCATATGAAATACAAATCAAGTGTTATGAAGTTATGAAGTCTTTACTGACCAGATGATGACGGACACCAGCCTCATGATGGCTTCATTCAGACAGTCAAAGAAGTCCCTGAGGGCTTGACCCTGCTGCTTCATGTTGCCAATGACCAGACCAAAACACATGGAGAAAACCACCAAACCTAGAGCGTTCACTCCACCAGAGGAGCCAGACACAGGGACAGTCTCCTCTACTGTCTCCTGTTGTAGGAAATAGGCGTAAGGGAACATTACATGAATGCTTGACACAAAATGTAAGTGAGTTGATAAGGACAGGTATCTGCCACTGCCTCCCACCTGTATGGTGTGTAGCACCCTGCTGAGGTTCATGTTGAGGTTAGGCTCTGTGAGGTTGAGAGAGTCAGTGAGGTTCAGAGTCACGGTCACATTCCTCGTGTGCACAGTCTTCTTGTACACAGTTTTATACTGCAAGAGAGAGTGTAATTTCAAAATAATTAATTATTTATATTTTGGTTGCTGAGAGTTAATTATGAATCGATAAATTTGATGTGTTCTCTTTATTATTATATGACTGATGGGAAACGACAGCCGCACCTGCTTGAAACAAGCCTCTACCAGATTGGGAGGAAACATGTTCCTGGGATAAAAAGAAATTATTATTTTTGTATGTTCATTTGTATAAATCCACACGTCACATGTGTAAATTAAAACATTTGGTCATGATTGAAGGACACGTGAAACTTTTGAATGGTAAAGTCGAGTCGAGTTTCTAAGGCATTACCTGATGAGATCCAGGAAAGCATCAGCAGCCTGAACTGGCTCTATGTTTCCACTGTTGGCCACCGGACTGTCCCTGCTGCCTTTCCCCGGCCGGATGATTATCACGATGACAATGCCGATGAACACGGCGATCAGGGTAGTCACCATGTAGTACACCACAGCACGCACACCCATCTTACCTGACGCTTTGCTGTCCAAGGAGGAAATACCTGAGACAGAGAAAATAAGCTCAGAATTGAATCTGTTAGCTGCAAGTTTATATTTATATTAATATTTTATTTACACTGATATAAATGAGCAGCAAATAATGAAACACTTTGGTTTTCCTGAGCCGAACATTTCTGTAGATGTTTAAAGTTGTATAGTTGTAACATTTTTACACCTTTCCCATTTTACAGTCAGACCAGTAATCTAATGAAACATGCTGATAGTCTTAAGTGTGTTTGTTCTTCTGTGCTTGTTTTAAGCCAACCTGTTACCAGACTGGAGACGATGAGAGGCAGCACCAGCATCTGTAGCATTCTCATTAGCAGCTCCCCGGGAAAGGCAAAGTACTTGATCTCCCTCAGGGACAGGTTGTGGGGGCGTAAAGTAAAGCCCAGGATTACACCTGAATACAGCACAAATGAACACAGAGTCAAATAAATTAAACTGAGTGCAGAGAAAACAGTGTTAAACCTCAACTATGTTTCCCCCCTTCACTCACCCAGAGCCACAGCGGCAACAGTGAACAGAACGAACAGGTTCCTCTTGAGGAAACCTTTGACGCTCTCCCTACTGATGGAGCTCATCCTCTCCTTCATGCTGCTGGCTCTCCTCTGCATGGCCCTGCGTAGGCGTCTCCTCAAGTCTCCTCTCTCTGGCAGGGGGGATTTGTCCGAGTCCTCGTTTAGGAAAAGACTAGCACTGTTCGGGGGCTTCTCGTTCATAATCAGCTCCAGCACCTGGTCCAAGAGGCAGGTCTCATGGGAAACTGTGCAGGGAGGGAATGACATACGAAAAAAAATAATTTCACATATAGGTTTAAATCATGTGCAATTTTTGGCAGGCAGTTCCTCTGGATGACATTATTTAACACATAGTATGAGTATGCCTGAAATGGATATGAAGGATGTCCACACATGGTATTTATACATGCTGGCTGAGACATGGTGGGCTAATTTTATTGTGCTGAATGTATGTATTGTATCTAAATGCAGATATTTAATTTCTTCTTCTGAGTTCCCAGAAATTAAATGGCTCCCTTAAATTGCTTCAATCTAGAGGTAAAACCAGAGAAGAAAAACAAAATATTAATTTGTTGCTTTTTTCTGTTTTATATCATTGTATGTTCAATATATTTTTTATTTTATGAACCTTTAGCTCTGGAAAGCTGTGATGGGTAAATAATTTATTAATTAACTGTAAAAATAAATAAATAAATAATAATTAGCTTCAGTTTTACCCCAATCTGAAATCATCTGAAACAATATATAAGTCATTACTCAATCAACAAAAAATTTCAAGCCAGGAATAGAGAGAACATTACTCCTCAGCAGGAACATCCAATTTCTCATTTCTACTTTCTACTTAATGTAATAATAATAAAATATAGAATTAAAGTATTTGATGTTACATGTACAGAAGTATCAGAAGTAAGAGCAGTTGTTCATGAGCTCATATTGCACAATACTGATGGTCATTTTGTCTGAGCTGTTAAGATTATGAATAAAATCTAATTTAAAGACATTTAACAATAAAGAATGAATGAGTGCATATCATAACAGAATATACAAAGATATAGTTGCCCTCTTGTAGGTCCTCTCCAACTGATAAGGCTAATGTAAACAGAGAATATGTTAAACTTTAAATGCTTGACCTTGAATATGTGGCACCCTACAAGTGTAGTACTGGCCGGCTGACAGGACTAAAACTGTATTACCTGCCTCTTTGTACAGTAAGTAAGTAAATATGTGCTCTATGCTTCTAAATCTATACAGTGATGATTTAGCTTTAGTAGATAAGAGCTGTATCAACAAATAAAAGTTCAAAACATTGAGCTCCTGTAGTCTTACCGTGTTTCCGTCTGCTGAACAACACAAAGCAGTCTGAGTGTAGCACGTGGCTGTTGCTTATCTAACTAGGCTACAGTGTTTCCTCTGAATCACCCACTGCAAACAGACGTGAAGCCCTGCACTTAAAGAACAATGTAGTAAACAGCCAACCCTTTCATCACCTTGTCTGTATGTAGTGCAGTCACTCCAACACCTTTATATTTCCATTCTTCCCCGAGGGATAAATGCTTACCACATGATCTCCAAAGACTTCATCTATTCTGTTTGCATCGTTTTTATGCATTGATTTTTTTGATTTTCTTTTGTCCATTGTTCTGAGGTTCATATTTATCTATACATCCTACACACAGTGTAAAAGACCCATTGTTGAGCAAGTTGTGTGATGACCCAGGATAATCCAAGCCTATTATTTAGCTCGGTGTCAGATGCACAATAATCAGCTCTCATGTAGCACTGTTCACACTTACTGCCTAAGAGCGTGTGCGTGTGTGTGTGTGTGTGTGTGTGTGTGTGTGTGTGTGTGTGTGTGACGGAAGCGAGAAGAAACATCTGATTAAAATAACCAATGCAGTCACTATGTTTTACAACAAGGCTGAAGGACTCAAGAGAGTGCTGATGAGTCCTATTTCACTACCGTGTGCTGAATGGATGTGAGTGGATGAAAAGGCGAATTAAAACATACACTTCTCCATTACCGCTTTCTACAGCTCTGCATTAACACTGAAATGGACTCCCACTTGTGATAACAAAATGTAATGCTTTTTTTCATGCTCTGTGCATTATCAGTGCAAGTCAGTGTCACCGAGCTCAGAAAAGAAAGCGATGAAGGAACAATGAAGCCTTAGTGAAGGAATTAAACTGTAAAAAAAATAGCTACTACACATAAAGACACCACAGTGCTTATATATATCAGACGGTCACCTTAAAGACATGCTATTTAAGTGATTAGAGTTTATAGCATACAGCCAGAGTCTTCATCTGCATATTTTCTGCATCTAGGAAGTATTTCATTGTCATCTTGCAGTGTGATGGTTGGATGGAAACGACTAACTATTTCTGATCGTTTTTCAGTAGAGAAAACACTTTTAGTCATGGCCTAAGACACTGATTGTGAACCTCTGTTGAACTTTTGTTGGATGTTATTACCTATCTCTCTCCCCTTTTCACTTCCTGTCATCTCTCTACTGTCAAATTTTAAATAAAACTCTATACAATAAATAAAAATACAAACTTAAAATAATAAGTGGACATGCTTGAGTAATCTTAATAGAAAGGAAACATTATTTAGGGAATTTTTTTCAAAAACAAAACTGTATATTGCCCCCACATCCTCATGGAGTCATATCACAGCGGTATATTAAAGCTGCCTGAGCCAACGGCTACTTTCTTATTTCATTCACAGTCTGAATAAACAGCTGCAGGTTTAACTGTCCCTTTACTATGCTACAGTGTTTTATTATGTTTGTCACTGCGTTACATTTGAGCAGCTGTGTCATCAGCGCCGTGCCACAGCAGCGACGTGACTTCCAGCCTAAAGCCACCAACTCTGGCTCAAACTGCTCGGTCCTGGTTGGGCTGCAGGCGGCACTCTTTTGTCTGACAACCCAAACATCCAAGAGGCTTCAGGACAGTGATAAACATTTAAACATTAAGCTAACAGCAATTAGGCTCTATAACAGTAACAGAGAGCATCAATAACCCTAACAGACAGTTTTTATGCAGATAACAAGAAAATATCTTTACGTTTATGTCCAAAATCACACTGGAAATATTTAAAATGACCTCAATGTCACCTATATTGTGGGTAGAAGGACGTACAGCTTGTAAAGCAGAGCACATTTCACACCTCAACTAAAGCCACTTCAGACTGCCATGCTAAAAAGAACTAGGACACAGCAACATGATCTCTAACTGTTACATACACGGTTTGAATACTGTATCGTATTTTTCTTTACCTGTACTGCTGCATCACAATAATGCTATTTTAAGAGCTATGTCAGATACAACAAATCAACTGATTTGTTTTATGCATGCCTGAGCCACTGAGCCCACAAATCAAGAATTGTTCCCTCAAAATCAGATGTTACACTGATTACAAACTCAAAAATCTTTATGTAAATCTGCAGTTAAAGACTCCTGGCCAACGTCCAGTATTCTCCACATAAACACACAAAAAAAAAAGTTGAAAGAAGCTTCTCTACAAACTTCAATGAACTGCCCACTGGTTACTCACCACTCATGGTTTTAGAGTCAAACAGTCAAACAAAGTGGAAACGGCTCTCAGTTTCTCGGCTGTAGACAGACTGTCAGGACGGAGTGTGTGTGAGAGTGTCCGGAGCTGAGCGGCACAATGATGGGACGTCTCACTGCTCTGCTCTCATAAGCAGACAGACATGAAAAGGCCTCTTATATGGCCTGACCTTCTCACAACTCCACACGCACACACACTCTGACACACACACATAGACACACATGCTGAACAGCCAACCTTTGCAATCCATGACACGTCCATCAAAGTCAAATCCATCTATCTAATCCGACCCCTAGTCCAACTCTGTACCCTAAGAATTTCTTTACATAATAGATCTCCTTGCCTGAACATGCAGCACAGAAACCTGTCATGTGAAAACTTTTTGTACAACATGACACAGTAATGAACACAACCTGACCAAAATGTTTGGATTCCACCAATTTTAGGAATCAAAAATCAGTTTTCTCATGATGAACAGAAGCTGCAGGATTCAGCGTTTTGATTTCTGTTCATGCAACCAACCGAATCACCCCTCGCCACACACCCTCCTCTTTCAAGCGTGTAGGAGAACTTATGGTGGCCACGAAACTCATGAAAAACACATAAGGCCCCATCTAGAGCCAGTATTTAGTTTGTCTGTTCTACTGTATAAATATGGCAGTGCAATATGGTGGAAGATGGTGAAGGACTCATGAAAAATGCAATGATTCTTATTTTAAAGTGATTATATGCTAATAAAATAGGAATAGTGAATATTATATTTCATTTCGGCCAATAGATCCTTCATACATTTTGGATACACTGGACCTTTAAATAGTTATACCACACATAAAAGTTAAACCGAAGGCTTTAGCTGACGTGTGTCGCCTTGTTGTTTCTTTTCTACTCAACATACAACAACAAAAATCTAACAGTAACACAACAACTCATATCTTATTCAACAACCAATCGAATAATTCCAAAAAGCCAGCAAGTGAACAAACCCACTACACACACACACACACACAACTACAGGTTTTGCAATATACATTTGATTATTGATGATGAATGTGATATTAAAAATGAAATATTGATATTGTATTAATAATACAAATATAATCTTATTGTGTAAATAATTCAACGCCTCTTGAATGGTGGCAGGAATGCGCCTTAGCACTGGTTGTCTGTTTTACAGTTGACTGCTCATTTGCCAAAAAAGAGACAGCATTAGCTTTTTGTTAGATATAGATGTCGCGATTATATCATTATTATTAATTCTTCGTCCTATGCCGATCTAAAAATCAAACTTGCAATACGGCAGGGCTTAATTACATTTGATTTGATTCCCTCTGGAGACAGGAGCACAGAAATGTTTTCTGCTTCACTCAGCTGGTTACTCAGTATCAACAAAAACAGCAACACAGAAAAACAGCTTTCAAATACAAAAATCCCAAAGCAGAATGTCACATCAACACAATTATCATTTAGTAATGGAATAGTATGCATGGTTTACCACAAATTAACTGTTAAAGTAGTTTAAGTAAAATTGAGGAAGCGCTAATCATTGTGCTAGCTGTGTTTTGCTTTTCTGAATTTTTGCACAGTTTGGTAAAAGAAATTTGTCCACTGTCCACTACCATCATGCAAACATTCAGAGCTGGCTCAGGAGATAAGCAGTAGGTTGCATCAATTCTCCAACCAGAAGAAGAGGGCGCAACAAGATGACAAAATTAAGCACGAGTCGAACCTCAAGTGGTGAAAAATATTGTTTATATTCTGTTTTTCAAACAAACATATTCAAACATTTTTAATGCCATACTTCAAATTCACCTAAAAAATGAAACATAGTTATTGACTTCCCATTTCTGAGAGGTCAATAGCTATGTTCCCATAAGTGTATTTTTAGGCACATTTTGCAGAATCCGTCAAACTTGATGCAATACTTCCCATTTCTCTGATCTAACTTAAAAACAAACTTACAAAAATTCAAGAAAAACATCCAGAAACACAACACTTGTTTGAACCCATGAAGTGAGCTACTTGAAGTACCATCCAATCACACCAACATTAAACATGCCTACAAGCTTCACAATTCATCGGAGCCAGGGGGAGGGAAGAAAATCAAGATATCTCACACACTGCTTTGTTGATTTTGACCATTTGTTATTAAATCCCAATCTCATTAGTCGCCTAACTTTATGAAAGCACAACACTATATTGGTGGAACATCCCTTTAATTTAGCTGTTTGTTGTAACACAAAATAACACCAACACTGGGCCAGAAGACCCCATTGGTACTGGCTGAAATTAACCCATAAGCCCTTGTCATGTTGCTAAATTGATGGATGGATAGATAGATAGATAGATAGATAGATAGATAGATAGATAGATAGATAGATAGATAGATATTGGTCTTAAGTCAGATACCCTGTTTCAAGCAGTCATGAAGAGACAGATCCTTCCGTCTTCCCCTGGTTGTCCTCCCTGAAAACGCCGCAAAAACAGGGATTAAAACTTCACAACCTTCCGCACAACTTTCAGTCAAACCATGTCAGACTTATTTAAAAAGTGATTTTTAAGAGAATAAATGACTTGATTGATTACAAATCTTACACACCTCTCTCTCTCTGCGTGTCTGTCCAAGACGCTCCTCACACCGTCATGTGGATGCCTCTCTCTCTCTCCACCACGCAGCCGATAATGAACTAGTGTTGCCCACACACTGTATCTCCCCTCATCATCATCATCTCCTTCTTCACTGTTTTCTCCCGTTTTACTACCAAGCGGCTTGCGCTTCTTGCACGGAGCCTCCGGCTGAGAGGAGCGCCTGAGAGGTCTGCGTGGGAGGAGGAGAGGTTACGGATCCTTCAGGAGAGAAATAAATAATAAAAGATAAACCACCTGCTGCCCGTGTGAAATACTCAGGATAATACAATGGTTTCTTGATGGATTTCATGACATATTGAAATTATAAGGTGATTAATTTCCCACAAGGTGACACCAACATACATTTTGCTTATCAAGCAGGGAGTTTGGGTCCCGAAGGAGCCTGCAGTGTAAACACATAGTACTCGTTGCTACTACAACATGCTTCTGCTCACTGCTGTCCACCACTCTGGGGAACTCATGTATTTGTAACCCTTTGGCACCCAGCTGCCCAGCTCTTCACTCTCACACCCACTCATCATGTTCACGTCCACACAAGTTGCATTGATATGCATGAAGCCTACCACATGATGGAAAAGAAAAAAAACATATCTGTGCAATTTTATCTATCATAGAGAGAATTTTATTGTACCACAAGTGCCAAATTACAGGTGGGAACAGGGACAACACAAAAGCAGTGGTCAAATTTGTAGTAGTTTAACATCATTATATGAACAGTAAAGATTTCCTTGTAGGTTTTCAGGAATATTTTGAGTTACTCAGACCTTCTCCCAATCATTTGAACATGTACATTTGGAAATAACAAACCCCGACTGAACAGTCCAGACTTTACTATTGTGCACAGACCTAAACTTAAGTTTCTTATTATGTTTATTCAGATTTAAACTAAGAAAATCCTGACATTATGTGCATCTTCATATTCCAAAACGTCATAGCAGCTGAGAGAGTCAGAGTTGTTCATACTTGACCTTGAAAACTGTAGTTGTAAAAGACACCACAAGGTCCATAGAAGCTGCTCCTGAGCTTTTCATCAAATCACTCTTAATCTCCCTAATCCAACAATGCACCCTCAAAATTTCTTTAAATAACACATCTATTTCCCTTACCACGCTGCACAGAAACCTGACAACATTTGTACATGACACAGTAATGTACACAACAGAACTTTGATTTCTAAGTGACACTTCATTCATATTTTAAATCAAAATCAGTTTTCTTTTTATGAAGACACTACTCAGTTGTATATATGTCTTCTGAACAGTAGCTGCAGGATTCAGAGTTTTGATTAATGATACAATGTCCATAACATTGCTCCATCAAATCACAGCAGAAGAATTTGCCCATGGAATTGCAGATTTTTATTTTTCTAAACACTTTAAGGACCACATTGGTTTAAAAGACAAAACTTGCTGAAGAAGATCAGCTAGAACAGCTACTTAACTTGATGAGATTGCAAGCCACGATGAACAAGAAGCCCTCAAAAAAGTGGAAATTTTAAAATCTACAGTTCAATAACTGGGAAACTCTGTATGTTAAAGAAGATGGTTAGATAAAAAAAAAAAAAAAAAAAGCTCTAGAACAGCTACTAAATGGACCTTGTGTTGAGACTATTTTATTAACTGATGTCTATATTAAGTGAAACCTTCAATCCTTATATGATGTCTGTGTTTTAGCTGCACTACCACATGACATAGAAATATTTCGGCATCGTTGTGTTGATTTTTTTTGCTGTAATTTAGCCAAACATATTTGGTATCTTTGGGATTTAAAATGTAGTTACACACAACATGTCTCTGTAAAGATGCAAACACCAATGTGTCAGCAGAATAAGATGTCAACGTTCAATAATGGCACCGCACTTATCTTTATTAACAGAATAGATAACCTCTGCATGCCCATACGTTTACTGCAAACAACCATTTATTGCGCCTAACATGCAGATGAATGTGAGGATGTGGACTTCCCTCTGGTTCCAATCTGGTGTAGGACCAAAGTGATAGCAGCAGATTGCATCGCCATGGCAACACAATTATACTGCCATAACGTGGGAGGCAAGGATCATGTATGATCCGTGGTTAGATAGTGTAATTATTCACTCGCCCGCAGGAAAGGAACATTTATCTCCTCTGTTATCTTTTTTAGCTCGTAGAAATTTTGGTGCAACATAAGTTTTTCATTTTGATGTGATTTTTGTAGCTTTTTGTTTCTAAGTGATTTGTTTGTGTAAATTATCACAGTAAATATATTTGAATAGATTCAGGTCAAACAAATTGAGTCCGTTTGAGGAGCATGGCAACAAGATTATGAAGAGTCACCACAATTTGTGAACGCTGATTAAATTATAGCACACAGTACCTCCTGTAATGAAGTCGGGTGGTCATTGCTCCCACTTACAGCTGTCCATTAGTTACCAAGCAACATGTAAAGTGTTAATGTCGTGGTATTGGTGAGAGCAAATTCACATTGTGTTATAGTGTGAGTACTGGCTGAGATGTTTGTGTAACCACTTTATTGTTTCATAACATGGTATAATAGTATTATGATGCCCAGGCAAGTGGAATTGAGCGTGCTTCCTTCTGTCCCTGGAACAAAAATAATATACACACACACAGACACACACACAGACACAGACACACACACACACAGACACACACACACACACACACACACACACACACACACACACACACACACACACACACACACACACACACACACACACACACACACACGATTCGCTCATCAATTATTTCTCAAAGGAGGGATATTAACTCAGCGTTGCCCTCAATCGACCCTCTTCCATGATGTGACACAGGTGTTATTTTAAGACATTACACAGCAAATTCAGCTCAGCCATGTTTGGCCCTCAATAAACAGAAGATTCCTGGGTCACCCGATAAATAACTTGATCAGTACAATTACAAACTGCACATGATGAAAGAAAATGAACGATACCTCTGGCTCTTATTGTCATAGATTTAAAAGAATTGTAAACGTATTTAATTTGCTTGCTCTTTGAAATACAACTGCAAGTGATTAAGAGAAAGACAAATGGAGAATGTGTGCTCCTAAAAGCCAAAATCCAAATGAGCTGACGCCACACATTAAAATCAAACTTTTCTCACAAGCTTTCTTTAATAGACTCACTTTCTGTGAACAGTTGTTCTCATTTTACTGACTCATTTGTATCCCCCTCGAGTCCTGCAGTTCAAAGGCGAGTGATTGGATCCAGGCTCACATATTTAAGAGATGAAAGTAGAGCATGCTCTCTGTATCAAAATGCCTTGGTAAACACAGAAAGGTCAGGGAATAGATTCTTTGCTTTGAAATGTCAGCTGATTACTTCATATCGGGCAACATGAAGCTATTTGAAGGGCCTATAAGATAAAAAAGGCTTTGCAGTGTGGAGAGGAGAGGGGTAAATATAGATATATGTTGCTTCTGATCATACTGTTCTGGTGTTTTATCAATAAACAGCAGAGAGGCAGTTTCAGTCTTTTTATATCTGAGAAACATTCATATTGTAATCTGTGTACAGTCAAATGCAAAACTTTTGTGTTCGGCTGAAAGTTTACATGTACAAAATCTGGAGGTGGAAAAACGATTCAGATAGAAAATACTGAAAAAAGTGATTTGTCTTACATTACACTCATTTCTACATGCACCACTGTATTAAAATCCCATAAAGCAGTGGTCCCCAAACCCCTTTGGGTCCTATATATTTCTGTGAAAACAAGATCATGTTTGTTCTGGCTTTTATGAAGAGGTCAAAACTCTGGCACCACTTTGTCAGACGAATGGATTTCCGCTTGTAGCCTTTCATTATTCACTGGTCTGATAATAAAGTTGCTGCTGGAGTTTTGACCTCTTTCCCTTCTCCATGCAACTTGAAAGTAGGTCAAGTTGTGCAGGAAATCCCTGCTTTGGCTTTTATACATTTTTGAATTTCACCATGGTATGCCTCTAAAAATCCTTGAAATGATCTAAGACAAAAAACAACAAACTCTTTGATTGAACTGTTCATAAGTTTTGCCCACACTAAAGCTGTAATTTGTGTCACATGTAGATATGGCTTCATTTTAAGGGCCCAGAACACAAAAAGGTTGGGAACCAGTGCTGTAAAGTATCAAAAGGTTTCATTCCAAAATATTATGTATTGAAAAACTGTTAATTGACTCGAAACAAGACTTTTGAGTCCTTCAAATACATGAGACATCATTTAGACAGTACCGTTAATATCCACATATTGTTCTGTCAGCATAATGACTCCTCCTCCTCCTACTACTATCAGCAATAACACTGATAAAAATGGATATTTTTTTAAATTTAATTTTGGAATGAAAACTTACATTTTACACACTTAATTGTTAGATTAGATGTTAATATCATACAAATCAAATGGTTTTCATTGAACAGATACAAAACATATTACATATACCACTAGCATAACAAAAAAAAAAGAGCCAATAAGATCACCCAAAGATATAAGATTAGTATTGTAAGTTCAGTACTTTAACATTTCAAAGCCAAAATATTGTTTATGGTTAGTACTAAATCACTCATATGTTATACAGTATGTAGTGTGTCAGAGGCAGTGTATCAGTGTTGTGCTGCAGAGGCCATAGTGGAATGGAAAATAGACACAAATCATTAAACTTAGTGGTATTTAAGGATTCATTATAAGGCTGCTCTGCACATTCCCAGTTCTCAAACAACATTCACTCAGTTTGGACTTTTGGTCGCCAACAATGAACAACTTTAAAACATTTTCCCGGTTGAGACAATCTGAATGTTAGCTGGTTCCAGTGTGACACTAGTGGGTTTGTTTGCATCCAAAAAGCACATTGCCAACTTACTCTTGCTGAACCTGAAAGGTGTTATCCAAAAGCAGGTCCAGCTTGTGACATAACAGACATAATTAAGTGTGACTTGGAAGAAAATGTTACGCAGACACAGAAAGAGAGAATATGTTACTTTCCCACACATGTAATAGACATCAACAAAAAAAAAAAAACAAAAAAAAAAAAACAAGATAAATAGAACAAAGAGATGCATCAAAAAATGAAAAACACATTAGTATGCATTAGAACATTGAGCATACAGGTATATGGATTGTTGTAGACTTTGTACAGTACACTGTACCATTATAAAAAATAACTTTACAAACACTGTTTTATGTACTTTGATCACTTTACAGTGCCTTGGCTTTTACTTTGGCATTTGATGCTGTAATCATGACAGGAATGACAGCAAAACATTGTTTTGTTTGTTTTTTTTATTTAAATGAGCTGAGATGCTGATCGTTAATGACAAAATAAACAGTGAGGAACTTTCTTGATGTATCCAAACCATCAAGGCCAATTTTGGTCAGCTGAAGGCAAAAAGGATCAAAGATGTTGTTGACCAAGATGTCCTAAACTTTGCATCAAGAAAGACTATGATTGTTCCCAAAGATCTCATGCATGGATTGAGGATATTTGGCATATATGGTGGGAATGAATCAAGAATGTTATGCTATACTCAATTTAAAGCCCATGTAGAGATATGTGCAAGCACTGTTTCATAAAAGCTCTTCTGAAAACTCTTCGACTTTCAGCTCGGTATTGTTCAAAAATCTAAACAAGCAAACAGTAATTATTGTGGATATTGGCAGTTTCATACATCTTTCCTTTCATAGCCCTTAACATTACTTTCAGCAAAAATGTTCAGTCAAAACGGATGAAGTGATTTTTGTAACACTTTGGAACTTGATGCCAAAAGTGGATCCCTGTTACTTAAAATCAAATATCTTTATCATATTCTCACAGTGAAGTCGTCATTGGATTCAATTAAATGTATCAGAGCCCTGTAGAGCTGAAAAACTTTGGACTGCTACATGCTTCAGGAGGTGCTTCTGGATATGCTACAAAGATGTATGAAAAAAGAAAAGCATCTAACTTTGAGATGAATGTGTGTGGAAAGAAAGAGCGCTCTTTCATCGTCCTGATCAGGATGAGTAAGAATTGACTTGTGCTGAAATGTAGCTGTCACCTAAATATTAAATTATCTGATGTTGTCTGTGTAATGTTTTTGTAGTGACATAGTTATAAAGGCCACCATCATCTGGGAGTCTCAGTATATGAGAGTGTTCAGTCCTTGGCTATTGCATTAGTCTGTGGTTATAGGTAGTACCACTACGTTACGGTCTGGGACAAGTGCCCATGGATTGTTTGACAGCGTGCTCGAGTGACTTCCTGGTTACCAGTAGCCGCACCACGTCCTCTTTCTTCTTTGTTAGTCTTTTACGAGCCTGGTCGTGGGTCACCATGGTCATATCCCAGCCGTTCACCTGAGAGGAAGAGAAGAATTTTATTTGTTTTGAGAAAAGCTGTAGCCATTTACTCAAATTTAAGTTAGCAACATGTTGATTCACAGTAGTAGTAGCACTGCTCCTGATGCACTACCCCTGACTGTCTCTCTACTGTACACATGGTGCCATCTTGTGGATCTAGACCAAAGCTGTTTTTCACTACACACCTGCATTATTTTGTCTCCCATCCTCAAGCCTGCGTCGTGTGCTGGTCCTCCTGGTGTTATCCTGGTCACATAGATGCCCTTTGAACAACACAAATACACTCGCTATTTCATATGATCCCAGCAGTACAATCAATACAGACAATTCTAATACTTCAAACAAATTAAGATATAGAAAATGGCATCTCAAAACAATCAGACTGTGTGTCTGGGGAGATCGTAAAAGTAAGAAATGATTTCATTTTTATTAAATTATCTTGATTTAGTTCACCTTTGTTATTCTATCTGTTAGTATTACAAACAAATTACAATGATGACAAGATGACATTAAAACATTTTAGATTCATAAATTTGATGAGGGAAAACACAGCCTGAGAAGATGATAGGTTGACAGATTGTTTAAGTGTCTAATGCTAATAAAGATTCATGCTTCTAGTAAAACAAGTAGTCTTTGATATCCAGAACATAAACCAACGATAACTCCAGAAGTAGAGCTGCAGCTGACCTTTATTTTAATTAATCTTCCATTTATTTTGTTGGTTAATCGATAGATAGAAGAATGTCATAGTGAAGAACTCTCATCACACATTGTTAAGAAATAAAATAAAAGAGAAAAGCAGCGAATCCTCACATTTCAGAAGCTGAAGCCAACACATTTTTGACATGTTTGCTTGATCGATTTTAAGAACAGAACATTTTTGTTGACCATCAAATTAATTAATTAACTAATCATCACACTATGCCAAACAGATATTTAAAAGAAGCCCATTGTTCTTTTAAGAATAAGTGTTAGTAGTATCAGTCTACTTTAATCTCCATTAATGCTCATAAACATACCAAGAATATTTCAAGGAAAGTCTGAAAGGACAAAAGACACATTTCCATCTCTCCACATCTCTCTCTCACACTACGTATACACATTTAACAGGTAAGACATGACTTTGTGTAAACCTGTCGTACTCCTTTCTATGACATCAGTTAGGTGAGAGTGGTTTGTTCCCACTTGAGGCTGCAGGTGATGTGTTCAGGCCTGCCCCTCGTTTATAGCTCACCAAAGTACCACTGTGCTTCAACCAGACAGGAAGCAGGAACAGAAGAAAAGTCAAGGAGTGACTTATAAGACATTATAAAAACACCAAAACACCCTGAAATCCATGAAAAACATGAAAAGTCAGCAGAGATCATCTGTACTTTATGTTGTATGTAAGACTGAGCTGCATTTCACTATTACCGTTTATCATCTTTGTTACTGTGTTTATGGATTGTCTCTATTGTATTATCTTTGTGTGTTTTTTAACCTCGAACTATGGATCACAAATTCAAAGTTAATTTTTGAAATTATTTACCTTTTGATTTTGAATGATTGAGCACAAAATTGTCAGATATTTATAATATAATGTCATAGTTTTGTCTCCATCACCTGTAACATTTACTGCAGTTCATAAAGATCTGATGGATACACACACACACACACACACACACACACACACACACACACACACACACACTTAGACTTACTTTGTCAGTCTTGTCCTCAGAGAACGGGTTCTGTCCAGGATCCTGGTCAATCCCTCCACCGATACTGAAGCCCAGGATCAGATTATCTCCCTGACGCAACTTCTTGATCTCAATTCGTTGCTTTTTGATACAAAAGATAAATAAATAAATCAGATCCATCTTCAATATCAATCACCCAGGAAATATAAAAACTCACTGTTACCACTGTTACAGACTGACAAGTCCCTGATCAGGTGGATACTGGCGGCGTTCTCATGTGTCTGAAATCTGAACCGCTGGTCTCAGTGCTGCGTAACAGTGTCAATGTTATCTCTACATCAATGTCACTGAGAAATGTTCATGTACTGTTCTTATTGATTAACGAGACCCCAGATATTACTGTATGAGAGGAAGAAATGTTTCTGTTAGAAATAGTAGCCCAACATAACAACATCACTCCCAAACATACCTCAGCAGTTCCTGAAATTATTTATCCAGTAAAAGCTCATAAATTATACATGTTTTTCAAGAAGATTAACCATGAACTTAAATTTATTTATGTAACAGATCATGTGTGTAAATCATAATGCAGTGCAGCAGTTTTGAAAATATGCAAAAGGAGAAGGTTTGTTAACACTGATTTATCCACCACAGACACAAATTTTAGTGCATAACAATCAGATTTCAGAGGATGTTGCTGAGTAAATGAAGTCTACACTGGAACAGAGACTTCATTAGTGCAGCCCTGCCCTTGACACTGACAAGCAGCTGCAGGCTCGTGAACCAGATGGATGGATGACTCTGACAGTAAGACTCCTCACAACACTCCTCAGCACAAAGGCTGCCTGTGTGTGTGTGGTGATGAATAACCAGACGTTCACTGAGAGCTGTGGCTGATACAATGAAGTCTAAGGATGTCTGAGACTTTGATAATACTGAGTAAGAGTCTATCGATCAGTCAGGACTGGAAACACATTTCTCTCTCCAAGTAAAAAGAGACAGAGATGGCCTATTCATATATACCAGGAGGGAATTTATATTTTAAGGTCCAACCAATAAATATAAAATATATATAAAACCCCAGGAAAGACAGGGTGAAACAAGAGGGTTGCAATCCGCCACTACACCGCTAGATGCCAATTAATCCTACACACTGGACCTTTAATCAGTTTATAAAAGTGATCTGATTTGGAGCCGTATATAAGTATATTGATTGTACAGCCAACATGGGGGACTGATATTATTTTTGGAGGTGGACATCACACCAGAACCAATGTTTCTGTTGTAAGTCATACCCAAAGACCTATATAATGCAGATCGGCGATATATAATGTACTTAGGATTCTTTTATTAATAGCAAAGAAAAATGTGTACATGATAGAGCAAATGACTGCAAATCTGCAGTTGACTATGGACACTTTGGTGCAAAGATGAACTTGTATTTCACAGTGTCTGGGGGTTTGATGGAGGGAGTGGGATGACGTATTATGACATAATATTGCTTAGTCACCATCTATTGATATTTGCTTCTCTGCCTGTTATTATTATTTATTTATTTATTTATTTATCTTACTTTTACTTAGATAGTGGATGCCACGTTGTAACACAGAAGTTAACCTCCATGTTTCTTTAACACATACCTGCTCCTCACATGTGACATCTTTTCAACTCTGGCCTGGAAAAAATCCCAGCTCTCCCAGTCACATCTATCTACCACTTCATAGTCTTAATCATACAGATCTGTTTACAACTATGATCTTTCCCGCAGCATCTCAAACACACGCACAGACACACAATGTAATCTGAGGGTGACTGTGTAATCTGTAACTGTGTAAAAGTCGACCAGGAAGACTGAATCACACCGATGGTGACGCCCATCTGTAAGAATAGTTAGCTGTCAAGACATTCACATGCTTTTTAATTAACAAGACAACAACAAAATGTTAATCAGATGAAGTCTGTGTCTCATTTTAACGACCCAGATCCTGATGCAGTTATTTAAGGAGTTATTTGGTTACATTTAGCATGACTAACTGGTGTTTTTTTTTCCTATTATGTGACTGCTGACGAGCTCAGTTACCTTCACACTTCAGGCTGAAAAAGAGAAGTTACAGTTAACATGGCTAGTGAACGCACCAGGGCTAACTAACAACAGTTAATTCAGTTTGTGCTGTTTTTTTTTTTTTTTTTAGGTTATCGTCGGAGCAGGAGGTGAACAATGGAGACAGCCCCCCGGCTCTCAAACTTACCACAACAGCAGTCACCGGCTGTCCTGGGATGAAAGACATGTTGTCGCTGTGATGTTTAGGCTAAAAAAAAAACCGTAGAAACCTGAAAAAAACTGTTGTAAAAAATCATAGAAAAGGGAGGTGTCGACAGCGGGACAACTTCCTAGCTCACTCCATGAGTAACAGCAAGCAGGCTGAAAACCAACGGCTTCCCAGGTGACGTCACCTCGCCTCCCTAAGCTTTATCAGCTGTGCGCGTTTTGTACCGCGGGGGAGTCCGGGAGGGCGGTGTTTAACAGCTGTCCGTCGACCCCGCTGACTCTGTGAAGACACGCGTTAACAAATCAAACCCTCTGAAGGATTGTTGGTCCTCTGTGTGTGCCGGGACAGGGCTGTTTGATTTCCTTAAAAGGACCTGGCAAATAGTGACCTCCTTTGGGATCCTGCGCAGTCTGACCCGTCTACTTAATCGAACATTCTCAGAGTTATAGACACACACATGCAAAGTCTTGAAAGCCCCTCAGGGTGCAGTTATATGAACATCAAGAAGGGTAAGTTACGGCTAATTTAACACTAATAATTAGTTTTAACTTATATTCTTTAATAAATAAATAAACATTGCTAATTGGACAATGGAGCTGCACGGAACGTTTTTGTTTTGTTTTTTCTGTTCTTGTTCTTTATTTTCCAGTTTGTATGGAAGCCAATTGCCAAACAACAGCAACAACAGTAATGTCAATTTGTCCAGGCCCAAATGGCAGCTGGGATATGCTCCAGCCTCACTGTGACCCTGACGAGGATAAGCGGTTACAGATACTTAATGGATAGATAAAAATAATAACAGAACAGCAGAGAACAGCAAAATAATTAAACAATCTTATAATATATAATATAATTGTGACAGTTATTAAAAATATGAGTTAGTAATTCCCGAATCTCTCTCAAAAATGTGAGACAATCATGGAAAGTGTTATTTTTTATTATTATTTTATGGTTATTGTGCCCAGTGGTAGAAAGTAACTAAAAACATTTATTGTATTTAAATACAATTTGAAGTGCTACTTGTAGCCTACATTTACTCATTTAGGACAATTTCTATTGATATTTCACTACATTTCAGAGGCCTATTGAAGTTTTAACTATACTTACTTTGCATATTAAAACAATACAATGATGATACTAAAATTAAGATCTGACTTGAAATGGGATACTTTTACCCGATTACCACCACTTTGAGTGTCTTATATAATTTATTGCCACTAGATGGTAGTCTGGTGTTTTTTGTGATCTCTGCTGTCTGCTGTCACTACCATACACCGTATAATCCAATATACTACTAATAAACCATATACATTGTAAAAAAGTTACATTTTTGAAATCATGATTGTTTTTATATATAGTCAAAACTAGAAGAAATAACATAAGCGTGATTTAGCTTATGAGTTATTACATTTCTTGAAAACACTGCTTATAAAAAACAACAACAAACAAGTTATAACATTGCTTAAATATATATATATTTATTTTTTGGCACTTTATGAGAGCATTCACAGTACAAGGAGAAACGTCTGGGATAGAAAGGGACTACAATGTTGCACAGGTTCCTGGTCAAATGAAAACCCAGGTCAATATATCACCACAAACAATGAGTGACCAGGTCACAGGAGCCATAACATACAAAGATCAGACTGAGATTGAGGCAAGAGGAGGAGAGGGGACAGAGGTAAATGCATCAAGGTAGAAATCTGTGATTTAAGATAGCGTCCCTGATTTGTCATAGTCAAACATGTCTCTTGTTTCAAACTGCAGACAGACAGTAGAGAAATATTAACTATGAAACAAAGGACTGCAGAACAGTCATGACAGCCTTGGAAACAAATACAGATTAAACATGTTCAAAGGTGATTTATTAGCTTAGTCATGCAACAAAATGTGATGCTTAGTACAGATGTATTATCTAGTCGTATATATAAATGTAAACTATTATTGAGATCACATGATCTACATACATACATCCTCATCTTACAAAACAATGGTCTGACCAAGCCATTTACAGTAAAAATGAAATGAGTATGTTGTTTTGAGAAATACTCCTTCTGTGTTCAGAAGCTATGTATACATGAATTTCCTACCTGTGAAACAAGTTTCACAAGTGTGTGCCTCTGCTTCTTCCAGTTTCCCTTGTCACTTCTGATAACAGATCAGCATCTAATGTTACAGAACAGCATGTCTCCTTTATTCAAAGTAGCTAACATTAAACACGTCATTCCTGATTTTCATATGCTGCATAAACCTTCCTCCTGCTACCTTTTCAAACATTATAACATTACCAAAGAGGCAAAGAAAACGTAAAAAAAAAAAAGAAAAATGTAACCTTTAAAAGCTTAGCCAGGGAAGAAGCTAGCAATTACTTTCAGTGAGATGCCTGTATAGATTACATCTATTTATGTAACAGTGAGTTGTCTGTATTGTCTCTGTTGAATTAACAACAAAAACAAAAACAAATAAATACACATAACATAAAGCATTCATTAATTCACTGATTATGGTCAAATAAAGACAGAAGCTTTATCATTTTTATACTCTTAGCAACTGAAGAGCAACTCATTTAACTTATCGTCAGCTGAGTTTTAAACAAATCATTCAAGCATCTGCAGCTTTGATTCAGTTATATAAAGGAAATGGAGAAGTATTTTGCACGCCCCCAAGATTATGCAACCTTTTTAGGATCAAGGTCTTGCAAATATGACCTGCACCCACCTGGGGTTGGCTGTGCACTCTCGGCACTTTCTTTGCCTTGATTCAGTTATGTTTGAGTCATTCCACAATCCACTCATCAATCCATCTGTACATTATTTTATAAGGGAGCAGTTGTCTATCAGTAGCCTGGGGCATAAGGTGGAGGTGGAAGGTACTCTTTAGGTAACCTGTCATCAGTCAGTCTCACATCAGTTCTTGTGTAGGGAAATGGTGGAGCACTGACGGTCTTCTCATCTGTGATCACCTGGTACTCGTTCTCAGTGTTTCCACTCCCCTCGGTTGCCTCCACATTAATCTCTGTGTACATTGACTCCTGTGACATACTTCTCCTCTTTTGAATTTGGAATTTCTTCTTGAGGTTCTTTATGTTGGTGACGACTGACGGCTTCGCTTCCAGGTTCTGTACAGGCTGGTTGTTGGCGCCGAATGGGTGTGCAGTGGCTGTGGGTGTGATGGGACTCTTGGGTGCAGAGACTGTCCTGTTACAAGCCTGGATCTGCTTCAGTGGAGGAACACAGCTCCGAGCAGGGACTTTAGGAGGCTGGTTGGATGAAGGGCTGTCGGCTGTATATTTTTTTCTGGTCATTGGCACAGGCTGGAGATCATAAACATGAAATATACAGCAAATATAAGTAACACTAAAGTTTTGGGGGAAATGTTTTAACAGTCAAAAACTCAACAGCCCCCTCAGCTGTATTTAGATTTAGTTTTAAAGGTTGCCTTGTCCACTTTTTGTCAGACAACAATTAGATACCTTTGAAAAATTTAAATAATTAAAACATGTCATCAGTTACAGTAACAGTTAAGCATTTGACAATATCTAAAACAGACTACTTAGATCAACATTACCGTGGCTGGAGTAGGGAGATTGCTATGTGGAAATTCGTCTTCAATACTGGGGTAAAGTCTGTTTGGAGACAGGACTACAGAGTTCCTCAGGTTATCTGGTCGATAAGGAAGGGCAGGGGGGATGTCTTCTTCTGATACTGGTTGAGTTACGCTGGGAGGCAGGAAGTTGTTTGGAAGCAAACTTGTGTTCTGTTTCAGATGTCGTTGAGGAAACAGTAGCTCTGCATAGTCAGTCTTGTCATTCGAAGTCTTTTGCGAGAGAGAAAAACAGAACAGTTTGTGATTGCTCTCTTTTTGCATGTTGCACAGGTGGAAAGCAAATAGGCAAATATCATGGAGTAATGGTGACTCTAAATGCACGCACTGTAACAATGTAGTCCTGATAAGGTGAAAGAATAATGAGAACAACAAATATAACCTACAAACCACACAAATTGATAATAAATGCAATGATTGTTTACTTAAGGTTCCTGTATGCAGGTAGGATAATAATCTTCCTCACCTGTCCACAAGCGACAGTCAGAACCTCAGTGAAAGGCATGATGGGAGTTCGTCGATGAAAGTCCACCAGGTCCTGCAGAAACCTGTGACACCTGTTTTCCCCTAATATGATGTATTGGCCATCCTCCAACGGATCAATCATGAAATGCCTGCAGCGGTCTGCAGCACTAGGCGTCAAAGAAAACATATCAAGAAGGGTGAACAGGGCAGAACTGAGTGTGTGATCGTAAACTGTAAAATAACGCTCCATCAGCAAACACTCACCGGTATGAGAGAGTGTAGCCAATCCTGCTCTCGCTGACTCTGATGAGGAAGTAGCCAGGAGGCTTAGGCATCAGCAGTTCCTCTGCCATCCTGTGCAAATAATGAACACAGAGTACAATTACCCCAGACAAAAAAACCCTTTCACACATGCCCTTTAATCTGCAAATGATGTAGGATAGCATTGCATGTGAACTGGAGCTGGATTCAATTTCCTGTGAAAGTCACTGTGAGAATTTGTCCTTTTTAATATTTAGAGGAAACAGCTTAGTTTTGCACACACTTGATATACGTGGACAATGTTGTCACTGTGCGTGAACGCATTTAAACAGACTAAGCTAAATAGAATGTGCTGGTAAGTACTGCACATTATAGTTTTGTCAGTAAAGTAAACATATTGAGAACAGCACACTGGCTAATAATCCACGGATATCATCCATTATACAGAGTGAAGAATGTGTACACTAGGTGTGGAGGAAGCATAAATTTATCATAAGTATTAAAGTATTACAAGGGCAAAGTCTGACATTCAAGAGGCTGCTTCCCTGACGTATCTGTGAGTATCATGTACCCTAAATAAAAATGTAATTTAATTAATTTAATGAAATAAACGTGGATAAAAGATGCAGTGGTCTAGTCTTTGCTTTGTCTAAAGATGGAGGAAAGGTAGGCTGACTGTGGATTTTGTGGTTTGATGTTTTATCATATCATTACAACATATTGAGAGAAAATTTGATCATCATGTTTACATGGAAGAACTTCCTGAAAATATTTATTACTTCCTGAAAATTTGATATTTGATATTGACACTGTTTGTTTAAGCTTATGTGTTTGTTTAATTGTTACTCTTCTACTATGGCTGCATTTTATGACTTTTTAATGTAGTACTTTATAATGAATGTGCTAGAAGGGAGTTACCTAAATATACATATAAATACATACACAAATCAAGTTTTACTTTTACATTTTCACAGTTTTGCTCTACTCTTTTTTCAGAGTAAAAAATATGATAGATCCTGAACATAAATGACAATACTAGAGCGATTTTATCCTTTAGCAATTCACTAAAAACAGTCACTGCATGCTGTGACACAACACTGTTTTCCTTATCGTGTATGATTTTTTAAAAACATGGCTCTCCACATTCCTCCCTGTCTGACTTCACTGCTACAGATGGCAGACCATGATAGACGCTGTGAACTTACTTCCTGGAAATGATCCCATGAAACCATTCTGGGACTATACCGTTCCTGATCACAGACCGGAGCTGGGACTCTGTGAACCAAACATAAGCATCATGCTGTCCTTGTAACGACTGACTCCACTCCATTACCCAGGGACACAGCTCATTTAATCCTCTCTTGTGTCTGTTGAGGAATTCACTGCGCAGACAGACCTGTAAATATGTAATTTACAGCTCAGTGAGTCCACATATAAGGAACTTGTACACAGTGTACATTCTTTACATACAGTACAATCTGCATAGGCTGCAAATATATGAGCTGGCGGTAAAAACATTTCTGTATTTGGGCTGAAGTGCCCTCAATAACTTACAGATCCTTATTATTATTATACATTCAAATGACAGTAATTACATATCAACAATACTGCATCTTCAGTCTGCTTCTTTACCTCCTTTCCATGTTCATTGTTCCTCTTTCAATTACACATAATGTCAATGAATTATTGTCAGGTGAGGTCTGCTGTACCTCAGTTTCACATAAAGAGAAATCCCATAAAACTTAAATATAGACAATTTACATTACAAAATGTAGTCTAGACAAGATGTTCGTTCGATGTTTGTTAGCATCGGTTTTACATCTTATAATACTGTTTACTGAAGAAACCTGACCTGCTTCAATTTGGTCTATTCAACAAATGTAAAACTTATAGTTTGCCTCAGAGATTTGGTTACTTACCTTCTGGCACCTCCGTGATAAAATGACACAGCAGAGTTGACTCACCTGACAACTCCTGTGGGGGTGGAGGCAAAGCGTCCTTCCACATCCTTGTATGTAGTCGTTTTAACAGTCACACATTTAGAAAGTAGTCCAAAGTCCCATAAGGTGGTATTTCTTATCAAGTTCATAACAGAACTGTCAGTGACCTTTGGTTCAGTTTCATCTTTCTCCTTATTGCCTGTCTTTAGTCTTTGCTTTACATAATAAAGTATCAAATATCTAAAAAGATTTTTAAATATGTATGCCTACCTATTATTTTTAATAGATCCTTTACAATTTTATACCATAATTTTTCATTAATACACTAATAATCCATATAAAATCACCTTATTGTTATACACTTATTTTTTAAAATTGTTTTTCATAGTCTAAAAATACTACGAGCAGTATTTAAAACTATTTTTTAGATGTCTCGTGATGATTTAAAGAGAAGGCAGGAATTGAAGAGAGCGATATAACAAAGGTCACTGAAATACACAACATGAATATCTTGTGTACACAAGTTATTAGCTTGTGTGCCCAGGTTAATCATCTTGTTTGCACAAGAGGAGAAAAAAAAAAGTCATTATTTCAGTATAATGAAATGCAATATAACACCACACACAAATTCTTTCAAATGAAAATGAACCGTACTTATAATGCAGTCTTCTACCTTAATGGACAGCTTGAGGTTCAGTGTTTTGTTCAAAAGACCAGAGGGAGCAGGAATTAAATCACCAACCCAGCAACCAATTATCAATTGAAATAAATATTTCTGATTTCATATATTATGTATGTAGTGACTATTAAGTCATATAATTTAGCTTTTGATTTAATATTAGAGATATGCTGGACAAATGTGTGCACATGAAAACATTCCTTCTGCTGTCAGAGAGGAACCTGTTACAGACGGGTACCACTTCAACAATAAAGTTCACGGTCTTTGGCATTATTATTATTAGTGTTAGAGAAATATTAACTATTCGGTGCAATGGGTCAATGAAAATGCCTGGTGGCGATCACTTCAGGGAAATACATGACCCAATCTGGGGAGTGATGATTGTCTAAATGACAAAACAAAAAAAAAAACTAAATAAAAGTTTATGGTCACAAGGTTGAAAGTCGATCGTGTGCAAAGCAGAAGCGACGAGTGAGCTTCAGAGCACTTTTTTGTGCTGTCCTTCTCCATTTACAAACAACCCCCACACACTAAACCACCTTCTCCATCACATAAAAACTATTAACAATTCACAGCTTTTGCTCATGTTGCAGTTCCCTTTCTCTTCTTTTGAGCACACCATGTAGACTTTCAACTGATTTGTTGATTGTATTGAGTAGAAAAGGCCTAATGAGTGAATGAATGAGGCCTAAACTTACTATTCTCATATGTTAAGAAGTATCGTATATTGATTAGTGGGTTACATTTTTCTACATTACAGTATCTGTTGCTGGTGAAAGCTGATACTACATTACACCTGAGCATCCTGGACCTCTGAGCAGCACTGCTCTAGAAGGCGGATGCAGCTAACAGACCCAGGAAGTCCTGGACAATGGGCATATTGAGTACTGCTTGGTTGGGTGTAGCCAGGTGAATCTGAAACCACACTTTTACTCTATCTACCTATCTACCTATCTACCTATCTATCTATCTATCTATCTATCTACTCTAGCTCTCTTCTCAACTTTTAGGATACCACTGCACCCTGACTACTCCATAGTCATCTTTTATTTCAGTATAATAAAATGCAATATAACACCACCACAAATTCTTTAAAATAAAAAACTAACTTATATTGCAGTTTTCTACCTTAATGGACAACTTGAGTGTGTGTGTGTGTGTCAGAAAAAGTTTCTCTGACTTCCATCTGCTGTCAGAGAGGAACCTCGTATGACAGGACTATCTGGACAATAAAATTCATGGTCTTTAGTATTATTATTATTATTATTGTTAGGGATATTGTTAGGGTCAGTTCATTAACTATTTAATGCACTGAGTCAATGAAAATGCCTGGTAATGCTGGAGAGCCTCTTCAGTTACAGTTACTTGTTCAAGTCAGGTTTCGTCCTCCATGTATTATGTTTATGAGTTTTACAGTTTATATAAGTATATAATCCTTTAATTCCTGTATATAATCACCTGAATATAAGAATCTTTATGTTTTTGTTAACTTAAAATGAGCCTTTTATATCTACAGACATGGTCGGTTCTCTTCCACAGAGTCGTATTTAACTACCATGTTTCTACAGTCCAGAATGGACAAACTAAACACTGGCTCTAGATGTCCACCGTATGTCCTCCCCTGCATTTGGAATGGGATGGTGAGGCGAGGTAGTTGCTAGATGCCACTAAATTCAACACACAGGTACACTGAAAGGTTTAACCAATTCAACAGTCTTCAGTTATTTACATTTTCTGATCACAAATCAAATTCAAGGATTAAACATAAACAAAACATGTTTAAAGTAACTTCCTGGTGTTGTTTAACATAGTAAATAGTCAATATGAATCTTGATAAATAGAAGTTGATAAACATTTCTTTAAGAATCTCATTTTTAATAAATCATCAAAAGTACACATCTACATAAGGTGTAGATCAATACGACTTATGAAGTACAATCATTGTAGATTTTATTTACAATTGCTGAATTATTTAATTTACTCCCCATGAAATCAGTGACAAAATCCAAATTTAGCTTTTTTAGGGAATGCTGGAGATATGTTAATAGAACTGGGAAAATTACAATTGGCAAGAATTATAAATGACTCCAATCAAAAAAAGAAACTGAGCTCATTTTACAGACCAAATTTAAGCCAAACTCAAGTCTAAAAACCTGCCTTTTTTATCAAGCCATGATGAATTGTCCAACCACGTCAAAAATGATTTAAATCCACAGGTTAACATCTACGCAGTTACATATTCAATTCAATGACTCTTCAGCTCCACTAGGAATTATTTGCTCTCACTGTAAATCGTTGGAGGTGATTTTAAATCAGCTTTCAGATAATTTCCTATTCTTACATCTGAACAGCTCAATGTAGCGAAAACACAAGAGAATTTGGAGTGACAGCAGAAAATAAATCAGCAAGGATCCTTTGCACATTTCAAATCTCAAATAAAGCTTGTCAAGTTAAATGTGCAACGCTTTTTGAGGTTTTCTACACACCCAGAATGCATAGTTCAGATGGCCATGGTACTGGGCCAAAACAAGACATGGGGATATATGTAGAAAGGAGGTAGAGGGGAGGGAATAAGAGAGAGGCTAGGTGCGTGCATCTGGGGTTCCCAAAAGCATCAATGGGGATGCAAATGCATAAAAAGCTAGAAATGTGAAATACTAATTAATGGAAAAGCTGGAATGTTGGGAACAGGAATGAAAACATCTCTAAATCATGGGCCTTCTGTATATTTTCATTATACTCAGTGCTCAGATGTTTTTAGGAAGCCCAGACAGGGTACATGGAAAACTTGTGCATGAATATTTCAGTTAAGACATGCAACAAACACAGTCAACAAATGTTAAGAACTTTTTTTTTGTTTTTTTACAGAAAGAATAAAGGAAAAGTGCATTATCAATAAGAACATTAAAGGGCACTTTGTCATTTTGGAGCTATGTTTTTGTTTTACTCCATAAATACTGCTACAGCACAGCTCCTATCCAAGGCCCAGAAAACAGTTGTGTGCATGTTTCCCCATTGGAACTGACGACTGGAAGAAGTATGAATGCATAAAGCAACGATTTTATCATCGCCGTGATTCCTTCCTGTGCCAGTGCTGTGTAACTGTGTCGCCTCCAGGTGTTACAGTTTGGTATTGCTAGTCCACCAGTTGGAGCGCATCAATAATAACCTTTGCACATCAACCACATCTTTCTTATCCACAGAAACTGCAACACCTAAAATGATAAGGTCAACAACTACAAAAGGAATCTCTGTGCCCTTAAAACAAGAACCCAGTCTTACTGCAACCATGTGAATACTTAAGATAGACATAATCTGGGCCCCATATACACATTACATTGCACATTAAAGTGTTCACAAGAGGAGTGGAATATTTCAGCCTATGAAATCAACAGGAAGACACTTGTAGAAAAGGTGGACAGAGGAACTGTAAACCCAAATGTTGATATGGTGAGTAAAATGCGCTGGCACTACTGTTTCATATGTGGAATCATAATGTATGATATATATCATGATATTTACATGTTTACCTTATGTGGATATATAAAAGTCTTGACCACCCAGTCTGTACACAAATAATCATTTCAGCTGGGATTGGACTCTCATTGCTTCAGGGAACATGGGTCGCATTATTCGACAGTATATTAGCAAAAAATTAGGAAGCCCGTTGATCCAGTAAAGATATTCTGGAGGTATAAATTGGGCTGCTCAAGGATTGAATGAATAAGACTTCACCAAGCGACACTGACAAGACACTGAGTAGTAAAGGTTTGATCGATTGAGGCTTTAAAAGTCAATAAAATTTAAGGAATCAAGTTCTATCTAATGAGCAACTGTAAAAAAAAAAAAAAAGAAACCAGAGTTAGCATGTAACAGAGGCCACAATAGTTAGATCCACAGGTGTCAAGGAAAGACTGGCAAACCGCAGGAGAAATAAACTTTTGTTTTTCCTACTAGGAAAGAAGCACAGGTCAATCAGAAAGAGAAGTAGGAAGACAGGTGAAGGAAGTGAGATCAGAGTGTGCTCTGTCCAGTTCTGTCCAGTGGGGGGGACACAGTTAAGGCGATGGTGGATGCCGATGCTCCCGTCTCCTCACAGGAGCATGCAGCGGAAGAAACTGCTCTTCTTGGGCTGTTCTGTAATCTTTACTCCTTGACTGCTGCCCTGCGGGTTGTTGCCCTCCTAAAATACACACGGATGAGAAAGAACATTCAAATATGAGAACAGAAGAAAAAAAAAACAAAAAAACACCAGCACATGACACAGCACAGACACCACAAACTGCATCCAAGCAATTGAGTTTTCACTCTTCTACGTGCTTACCAGCTTCTTGTCCATCTTTGCTTTGATGTCTCTGGCGAGGGTTAAGAAGGCCTGAAGGCAAATAAAGCAGATCATTAATGGTGGTGGTACAGAGGACGACTGTCTGTTTAATTAATACCAGAAACACTAGAAAAAAAAATGACTCTTATTTATCAATAATTGTGGTTTCAGACCTTAAAACCAAAAGGTGCTAAAGTCTTACATTAGACAGTACATACACAACAGTCAATGACAATGTTTAATTTGTCATGTTTCATAAGCTGGACCCCTGATGAAGTGGGGCGTTGACAATAGTTTAACAATTTGAGGATCTTTCTTAGATAAAAATCACAAGTTGCTGGACCTGGACCAAAAATAGTCCTACACATAAGTCTCAGCAAGAAAGTTAAAAAACACATTTACCAAATGTCCAACTATTCCTTTAAAATTCATGAGAAAGCTTAACATTAAAATCACTTAATGAATTATAATCGACAGAATAATGATCCCAATGCCCTTTCTTAAGACATAAGTATGCAGGCACAAGGTTGGCCACTTCTAGCAATAATACTTTTAACTATGAACTAATAATCTCTAAAAAACTTGGAACTCACGTTCTCCACATTGATGTTCGCCTTTGCACTGGTCTCCATGAATTTGATACCGTACTCCAGCGCCAGCTGACAGGAGGAGAAAAGAGACAGAGTCAGTGTCAGCACCTCAACAGAGTGATATTCTAGTGTACTTTTTAAATCAAGTTCTCACTGCATGCATGATCAAATTTATCACCTTCTCTCCTCTGTCTCTGGACACCTGTCGCTTATCATTGACATCACATTTGTTCCCAAGGACCATCCTTTCCACATCTGCTGAAGCGTGCTGTGGAAGGAAGGTTGGCAAAGTGAACACACAGGAAATGAATCAGCTATGAAGTGTGTTCAGAGCTGTGCAGTCTCTAAAGCTTGTTGTAAATGATCAATGCCGAAAATGGACTCAAAGATACAAACATGCACATGTGTTCACTAAATCAGTAAAATATTTTACCTCTTCTATATTCCGTATCCAGTTCTTGATGTTGTCAAAGGACTTCTCATTGGTAATGTCATACACTAACATGATGCCCTGAGAGGTTCATAGAGGAAAAGGCATAAGAAAACAAAGTAGCCAGACAACACTGAAGTCATTCCTTACTAATTATCATTAGTCTATAGAGACAGAATTGGAAATTAAGTGTCTAATGTGATTTTCCAGTGTCCATTAAGCATTTATTAGCGATGTACCACATGATTTTAGCAACCACAAGTAACAGCATAACACTTAAAGGACAAAGGCAACACGGATCAATTAGGTTTGTGAAATAACATATGCAAACAAAGGCATCCGGTTCAACTTGAACTAAAGGAGAGGCTAACTAAAATACCACAACGATGCGCTACCTCTGTTTTCTCATGTGTGCGAGTAACAACAACAATGCTGGGTGTGGTTCTGGTAATGGTTCATGCTGCAGTGTGTATACCTGAGATGACCATCACTTCACCTATTCAGAGAAAGTCTACACTAGTGCAGGAGTTGTAAAGCTGGCAATGCGACTTACCATGGCTCCTCTGTAGTAGGCTGTCGTGATGGTCCTGAATCTTTCCTGTCCTGCTGTATCCCTACATAGAAAACACATTTTTCTTAAACTTCGTCTTGCAGAACACTTGTTCAAAATTTCCTGCTGACAGAAACTTTCAAGAAGAATAAAATCAATTTCAACTCTGTGCATTGAGCAAACAGTCTGGAAGCAAAAGAAAACAGCTAATCTGTCAAATGTTGGAAGAAACACATCAAACATCAATCACTCTCCATCTTGTGTATTGTTATACTGCAAACTAGTCACCACTACATAAAAGAGTCAGCTGGGATTTGTTTTAAATTGCAGTAACAGCAACTTTGAGGACACTAAGGATGAGACTTGTGAGGTTATTTATGCAGCCACAGGGCACAGCTGTTGTTGGTCATGACATAGCTCCAGTGCAAACTGCTCTTTAAAACACAAATGTCTAATTTTTTCCTTCTACAGGCAGGTTTAGAGTGCTGAAAAACACTTTTCACAGCACTAGACTAAATGTTTTACCCACCTGGTTCCAATAATAGTGAAAGACTGAACATATCGTTAGCTACCTTTGTACTGAAAGCACAGAAATAAAAGGAGACCTTCTCCTTTTAAGGTTTGGTGAGAAAACACCTTATCAAGTTCCTCAAAATATCCCTTTACGATGGCAGCATTTACTGAGGACAACAAAAGTTGTTGTCTTATCACACCGTACCTTGATTGTTTCCCTTTTTTATAAGTCGCTTTGGAGAAACAAGCATCAGCTAAAATCACTAAATGTAATGAATTTATTCTACATGAAATACAAAGAAACCCATGATGTCTGCAGTGTTGTCAAGGGTAGACGCAAAGATGAGATACAGATTATAATATAAAAGATTATACAATACGACTTAGGTTTGTGGTTGTTTATCTTATTTCATTTAAATATAGAGAATAGTCATATATAGTCACAGAGCTAAAATAAACTAACCCTAAAGGTTACTGCATTGCATTAGTTTTAATTAGATCTAAGTTACCTAGGAGTCAGGAAACTGAGAGTACTTGTCATCCATCTCTGAATGTTTCATCTGACACATTAGTAAAGGTGTGAAGTGAAGTCAGTTTATGTATCGTGACTATCTTACCATATCTGTAGCTTGATCTTCTTTCCATCTAATTCTATTGTTCTGATCTTGAAGTCAATACCTGAAGAAAAAAAACAAAACAAAAGTCGCATAATTCACCTAATTTCAGCACATCTATCAAACTGACTCAGCATCCCATTGATATTACCATTAATGTTTGATTATTTTAGAAGCACAGAGTGGCTGACGAGCTCGTTAATACTTTGTGTATCGTTGGCTACCAAAGTGCGAAGTACAGCCAGCTGGAAATATGAAAAATGACACTGCCAACAAGCTCACTGACAGCTTTGTAGCCTGTTAGCTCAGCTGGTCATAGTTAGTATATATCTACTGTTACAGGTTGGGTGTGGTTACCACACTTACAGTACATGCGAACAGTGGTTTTCTAAGTATAGCAACAGGTTAAAAACACATTCTCGGTTCTGTAAAAGCCCCTCTAACAAGCCGGCTGGGCTGCTTCCTGACTAGGCACTACAAGATGAATGCTAGCCAGAAAAGTTAGCAACAAATTAGCATGACGGGATGGGCAGCTCCTGTGCCACTTTTCGGCAAAGACAACACTAATAAAACGACTTTTACCCACCTATAGTAGAGATAAACGTTGAGTTGAATGCGTCCTCTGAAAACCTGAATAAGACGCAGGTCTTTCCGACGCCTGAATCGCCGATTAAAAGTAGTTTAAACAAGTAATCGTAAGTCTTCGCCATGTTATTAGTTAGCTTACTACTGCGGATATCCCGCCCGGTGCACAGACAGAGACGTCACTGCGCGTGCTCTGCCTCTTGGTCGAATCAACTGTCACTCTTCTCTGTCCTCGTGGCTCCGGAAGTCCGCTGTTCCCCGGGGAGGGTGTGCTCGTTTTGTCAGCTGAGGTCACCCGGACGAAGAGTTTTTATTAAAAAGTAACGAGCAGTTTGCACGAACACTTCCTTCACTTATTGCGTCGTGTGAAGATGGAAGTTCTCTTAAATAACAAGTGGTGTGTAATCTGTCGAAATGAGACAAAATATTTGATTTTATGAGTGATTTATGAGTATATTTGTGACGTATAGCTAATATATAATCAATTAAAAGAGCGAAGCTCGTTTCACTTTCGTAACTTTAGGAGGAACTAATCAACTGACCTTAGTATAACACCATTTAAATTATCATATATATCATATTAAGAGCTTAAAGACAGTTTAAAAGTCTGTATATGAATGTTTATTTCAATGTTTCCACATAGTCTATTTGAAAAACTGCTATACATCTTATACATGTTAACATAATTGCTCTGGCTCTTCTTTTCTACTATTTATTAATGCAATTATTAAAGTAACATTATCGGGCATGCACCAGTTCAGCCACTATTATACTCTGTTGTGCCTCCCCTAAGGAGAAATACCTAATGTCACCTAATATCACCAAGGTTAAAAGAGCGAAGTTGGTTTCACTTTTGTAACTGTAAGGGGAATTTATCGACTGACGTTATTATTTAAAAATATCATTGATGTCATATAAACAGCTTAAAAACAGTTTAAAAGTCTGTTTATGAAAGTTTATTTCAGTTTTCAACGTCCACACCACATAGTCTATTTGAAAAACTGCTGTAAATTAGTCGGACAATTAGTTATCTATTCATAATTGTTTGGTCTCATCTTTTGTACTATTTATTAAACTAAAATAAATAAAATAAAAATATTATATTTGTTTTTATTATTAGTGATTAACGTATATCTGTGATGTATAGCTAATAATGAATTAAAAGAGCGAAGTTTGTTTCAGTTTCAAAACTTTAAGGGCAATTTATCGACTATATCTAATGTATCAACAATATTTCACCACTAAAATATCATAGATGTCATACAAAGACCTTAATGTTTTAATATAAAACGTTTATTTCAGTTTCTCTACGTCCAGACCACATAGTCTTAGTCTTAGTTCTCTATTCATAATTGTTTTTAACTCTTTTTTTGTATTATTTATTAAAGCAATTATTAAAGTAACATTATTATGTACCGGACGTGGACCAGTTCATCCACTATGATTGTCTCTTACACCTCCCCTGAGGAGAAAGACCCCACCTACTCGGTCTCTTCTGGTACAACAAACGTCCAGTAAACCAACAGTACAGCTGCACAGAGAGCTGCACCTGAATCTGAACACCGCATCTTACTACATCTTACTTACATTTGAGGGTAAACCTGAGCGATCTGAGCAAAAATGTCTGTAAGTTAAATGATTTTTATTTCATTTTTTCTGGTTAGAAAATGTTTTAGACTTTAAGAACAGCTCTGATTGATAGAAAGCTCATCCAGTACTCTTATTAATTGATAAACATATATATAATGTAAAGAAACAGAAGGATGGATTTGTGTTGTTGCTGAATGGCGTGTACAGCGTGAATATGGTTAAATATGTTAATAAATCTTTATTTGTATTATTCAGTATCCAGGTTTGTCTATCAGGAGTGATGCCTGGGCTTGCCTGGACATGTCTATTTTCTCTAAGCGGCAATTTATTCACCAGACTGTAGGGGGCATTAGAGTATAACCAAAACGTCTTGTTAGCAAATGAATGAGTGCAATGAAAACTAAAAAAAAAAAAAAAAAAACAGTCATTAACAATCATGCTGTGATCTCAGCTGCAACAGGATCTGATGCACCCCAGTTTTGCAAAGGAGAGGACAAGACACAAGAAGAAGAGGCTGGTGCAGAGTCCCAACTCCTACTTCATGGATGTTAAATGCGTAGGTAAGGATTGCACCATACATATAATTTTCCTCACTAGTATTCTAACGTAATTTTTTGGATTAATCATGTGCTTAAAAGTGGTATGTTCTCATTTATCCTTAAATGCTTCCCTAGACTGCTACAAGATCACCACAGTCTTCAGCCATGCCCAGACAGTGGTACCCTGTGCAGGCTGCTCTTTAATCCTCTGCCAACCACGAGGGGGCAAATGCAGACTGACTGCAGGTGAGAGAAATGTCATAAAACTGTGACTTTGACAGTTATGTCCTTTTTGTTGTTTTTTCTGGTGTTGACATATTGAAATGTTTGTTGTTTTTTTTTGTCTAGGCTGTGCCTTCAGAAGAAAATATTCCTGAGGAGAAGTATGACAAAACACCTACAACAGGCAGCAGAATGGACCATGGATAAATGAGTCTGAGCCTCACACTCCATGACTTAAAATCAGATTGTTAGTGGAGAAATCAGCTCTAGCTGTATGGCATATCGATAATGGTGATTGGGGTTTGACCCCCCCCTCCCCCCTTGTGGGGTTTCATAGGACAGCAGGAGAGGGGCTATGCAAGATAAATTTCAGTCTTTTACATGCAGACATTCCCATGTGCTCAGAATGTATTTTATGTATATCAGAGTGATAAGATGAAGCACTTAATGTCGTATAAATTTTAAACATGTTTACTAATAATCATCAGGCACAAAAAGTCCAATAACTCATGATTTCTGTAAAACATTTATTAGGTAGACATAGAGGGGGAGGGGGGGTGTTGGTGAATGAAATATTTCAAAATGGTCTCGATCATATGTGAGTCGCTTTTTCATGGCCATGGCATGAGATGACCATCACAAACAAAAATAAAAACAATTTCAGAATTTATTGTCTGTGTTATGTGTGTTCTTTGGTCTTGAGAGTTCCCCTGGCAAAAAGAAGTGGTGTAAATGAAACAAAACCAAAAAAAAAAAAAAAAGCAATACAATTTCTCACATACCTAACATTATTCTACTATATACAATAAGTATCCATGGTTGATAAAACTTGACTGAGCTTCCAGTGGTTTGGGGTTTAGCTCACTCATGTAATATAACATATTGTAAATCTAGTTAATATTGACTACATTATGGCATATTGTTGGCAATGAGTATGTCAATGGTCAGGTCAAGCTCAGGGGAAGGTAGTACAGCTTAGATATGCACACAAGTGCTAAATACTATACATGCACAGCTCCCAGGTTCTGCACACATTCCCACGCCAAAAAGAGTATAAAGATTTTGATACACGTAAATATTCTGTGCATCTATAACATGTAGGCCTCAGGATGATCGGGGATTGGCAGAAGAGGCATTAAGTTTTAATTAAAGAGTGACTGAGCAGCATGTGCCTTGACCTGTTTATTTCAACGATATTAAAACCTTTCCATAAGATCACCTGTCCATTTGACTGTCACGCTGTTTAAATACAAGATTTAGGAGGATACTGCTAAGACAAACACACACAAGTCGAATGTCCATTAACTCATAGCCTCTAAAGGTGGTACAGCATGATCAGAAAACTGTTGACTAACTTCATATCACCACTGGGTGGCACTTCAGAGCCACACTAATGTAGACTGAGCAAAACCCAACTCCATCTGTAGCATATGTATTAAAATAATCAGACAGAGGCTAAATGTATGTGCACACAAAAATTAAAATTGAGCCAGTTTAAGTGGTTCAGTGACCAAATCATCTGAGGTTCGTTTGGGTGTATTAATTGCCAGTTCTTGCTAAATAAGTGGTCAAAAATAATTTCAGGGGAGAATTTCTGCAATCACAGCTCAAGATAAAAAAAAAAGAAGCGATGTGGACAAAATGACTTCCCATCATAAAAAAAAAGAAGTTGTGCCTTAGAAAAAAAAAAAAAAAACATCAAGGGACAAGCATTAAGTTAATCCCCCTTCACACGGGGAATAAAGATTTTACAGCTCGAAATGTGGAATGGAGTCGAACATTGAAGGAATGTTACATGACGATCTCATCATCCTCTCCAGTTTCCTCTCTGTGTGTTTATAAGTTGTTCAGTTCCAGCAGGGTCTGGTCCAGGACGTGATGTATGCCCAGATTCTCCTCTTTGGCATGTGATAATTTCTCTGGAGAGAAGAAGAAGAAAAAAATTACACAGTGAAGCCTCAACCATTAGCAAACAACACTGCTCATGTCATTCCGATATATTCTCCTTTATAGGTCAGTCAGCACCCATCTCAAAACAGCAGAGCACTTTCACTGAACTGATGTTTTGCATATAACTATTTTGGTTAAGTTGTGCATCATGCAAAACAATTCAACCACACTGCTGTGCCTTTCGAGCATGAACTGCTGACTGTTATTCTCCACTGTGAAGACTGTTAGTAAATTACAGTACGGACTTTTCAGAGCATTCGTGTGCTAAACAGTGGGACCATCCTTTGTGTTAGACGCTACCTTGTGTAATAATATTCATATCAGTACATACTGCGTTGACACACGTGAAAATACAATCAGAAATAATCAAAAAGCAGTTAGATTTACAACCAAAAGAGTGTTTTAAAGGGTCAAAGGGGAACTTCTGTAATTCACACCAAAACCATAGTAAATCTCTCACCTTGTCTCACATAAACTTGCTGATAATTAGATACAAAATGTACATTAACAACCAATTTCACAAGAGCAAACTGTTGGTTACCTAATTACAAAAATCAGAGAGTGCATGGCAATGAACACAATGTAGCTGTGGTTATGCTTGTATGAATAATGAAGAACAGAAAGACAAAAAGCAGCGAAGTAGCAAAGAAGGATTTTTAATTATTTTCTGCATAGTAAGATGGGCGGAAGGCACAGATGATCCACAGAGAGAAGATAGAGAGCCCCAAAATTCAAAACACAAGACAGAAAAGGGGAAATGAGATGCAGAGCAAGAAAGAGAGCATCTACAAAGATGTCATGTCATTAAGGGCGTGGTCCAGCTCCTCACTAATGGCCTTGTACTTCAGCTTCTGAGCATACAATTCATCTGGAGGTCAGAAGTCGACAGGAAGTGCAGGCAGGTGCCAAGGACAGCAGCGACACAAACAAGCCAAAAGCAGGATAAGAATGAGAGGCAGATGGAGGCAAAGAGCGGAGGGAGGAAGGAGAAGACAAAAAATAGGTCAGGCATTTAAAGATGCAAAAATGCTTGGAAGAAACAATGATGCATATCTAATTATGTTTGCAGCTCTTTAGCTGGGTAAGCTTTGAGCATTTACGCCTGCTCTGAATGCCTCATAAAAGTGCACCGATAACTCTATAAACTCAGCTGGCTGTGGTTCGACGACTATATAATGCTGACCTAAAAACATTTGAGCACATTCTGCCCTCTTTGCAGCGTGGCTGACTTGGAGTAGTTGTCCTTCAGAAACAAGGGTCTTTTATTAGCTTGTCTTAGGTAAGGAGTTTCCAAACATTTAGTTTGGGAACTCTCTCACAAAATATTTCTAGTGTTGCTGAAATAGGACGCTCCCTCTGGGGTCTATGTCACCCTGAATGTAATTGTGCATGTGAGCATTAAGATGGATTAAGATGATAGTTTTGCCCCTGACCTACAGGAAACTCCACTAAACTGCCTGCTTATGGTTCCTGCATCTTTTGGTCAAGATGACTGGTTGTTCATTTAAAGCCAGTCATGCTAGTTACTGATTGAATTGCTGTGTTAAATAAATGTTTTTGGTGTAAATACGCAACATTATGACATGTACTGATCTCATACCTTCCAGGTCATCAATGGACTTTTCCAGTTTGGCCACTGTCCTCTCTGCAAACTCTGCACGGGTTTCAGCCTGACAGAAACACAGACACAGTATGCTACAAAGTAAGAAACAAGCTATAATGCAGTGAATTCGACATACAAGACAGGAATACTGGAGGTTTAAGAGCTTTTTTGTACTGTACTGTGAAGTAATCATAGTAGCATGTTTTATATTTAGGTTTTCTCTAAAAGCACATACATAAAAGACGACCAGCTAAAACCATCAATTTAGTAGCAAAAATAACTCATCTTTAGCATGTAGGGGGGTACGGGGGATGCCATGTTAGGTTTAGGTTAGGTGTTTACTAAGGTATTGGGCTGCATTCGACCCAGAGACACTGAGGTTATACTATGTGTCATAGTCCCTGACCCAATGGTGATGCCCCACCCAGTGTTTTTTACCACTATCACAAAAATGACATCAACAGTATATGCACTGTCATCAGAGGAAGCAGAACCACGCACCTCCTTCAGTTTGTCAGTCAGAACTTTGATCTCCTCCTCGTACTTGTCTTCTTTTTCTGAGTACTGTTGACAGAGACAGAGAAATAACATGACCTAATCTGCGGCAGAAGACAAACATGCTCACACATGCATTCACCTACAAATTAAACACAATGTGAACACACACACACACACACACACACACACTCTCTATCATCCACTGATTTTAATTTCACAGCTCCTTTTAAGGAGCGATATGTAAGTGGGGAGATAGTGGCATGAAAGAGGCAAGGTGTTGGCCTGGGTACAAGTTGTGATGCCAACCATGTCAGGCCTGACTGAACAAAGCAAAGGCATGTGTTGCAGAAGTAGAGCGGTCATGTGGTAAGCCTGGCTGCCTGTCTGTGCCTGGGGAGGAATGAAATGTAGCAAACAGGAAGAATGTACTGCAGGTCTCTACTGGCTACTGGTTCATGTATACTGGAATACCATTAAACCCTGCATATAGAAAAAGCAGCCTCAGTGGCTAATTTGTCATGTGGTACATCAGTTATTGTGCAAACACATATTTAAAAAGGTACACGTCAAACGAGTTCAGGTCTCGCACTCCTAAACCGTTCAGGTTTTCATCTAAACAACCTGGAGGAAAAATAAACAGTTGCGTTGTAAGTAGGGCCTTAATGACACGCAATTATAATGGACGTAGTATGAAACAATACTTTGGTGATGTGGTATCCTTCCCTACTCACTTAAATTACTGTCCACTGAGCCATGAGAGCAGCCCAAATGACAGGATGCAGGGAAGTGGAGATGAGTGTGTGCTGGGTGCCAGACCTGGTGTTCAGCATATACAGTCCTGCTGTATATGTTTAAATTGTGTGTTTGTGAAAGTTAGCTTTGCCAGATTATATAAGCCACTGGTTAGAAAATTATGTTTTACCACTGATGCATTTTGGTAGATGTGTTCACCTTTGGCAGGAAAAAATGTTGTCAGACCCAGCGAATGCATCCCAACTTGGTAAACAAGTGGTTTTTATTCACAGTTTGAGGCTAGCTTTACACACAGGCTTAACATAATGTTTATTTTGAACATTGCTGGATTAAAAAAGCAGGTTTTTCATAGCTTACTGCCTCTTTCTTTTGTTGAAAAACTCCCCAGGAGGCCAAAAATGTAGTGTATATGTATTACTGTTGCAGGGTCCAGTCATTGCCATGCATCTCACACTCTCACCTTCTCAGACTGGGCTTCTAAGGACTTCAGGTTGTTGGTCACATTTTTCAGCTCCTCCTCCAGGTCGCTGGCTTTACTGTGGAGAGAGAACGGCATATGCTTGGTTTTAATGAAAGAGCGACGTTTGAAGGGTATGCATGTGCTCATGTTGTTACTGGTTTTACCATTCTGAGACCTCGGCCCTCTCTTCGGCTCTCTCCAGCTCTCCCTCCAGGATCACCAGCTTACGGGCCACCTGAGACGAAAAACATAAAAACTTTAGTGGGAAAATTGGGGGGGTTTAAGATTAAAGAGTATAAATGAGTGGAGTGCCTCCCAATTTAAGGAAGTCAGTCTTGCTCCAAACTAGCTCCCGCTGTCTAAAGCCTCACCTCCTCGTACTTGCGGTCAGCCTCCTCTGCGATGTGTTTGGCCTCCTTCAGCTGCATCTCCTGAATCTCCATCTTCTCTTCATCCTTCATCGCTCGGTTCTCAATCACCTTCATCCCTCTGATTGGATGGGACACAGTAATCAATACACACACATAAAAATAAGCCTTTACATTATGCTGTGAAAGCCAGATGTTGCAAAGAAATAATGTTTTTTCTCACTGGCGATTGCATCTTAAGTATACTGAGGTTGAATCTTGTTTAATATGATTTAAACTGACCTCTCGCTCTCATCTGCGGCCTTCTCAGCCTCCTCCAGTTTCTGCAGTGCTGTGGCCAGCCTCTCCTGGGCTCGGTCCAACTCCTCCTCCACCAGCTGGATCCTACGGTTCAGAGCTGCTACATCACCCTCCGCCTGAGAGGCAAAAAAAGGGGAAGAGGGGAAATTAAGTCATTCATTCATTCATTCAACTTTAAATCATCCAAGCTGGTCTTCCCTTCCCCCCGTCTTCCCGCCATAAAACAGGAAGAGAAGGAAAAAGGCACAAAGAGGGCAGTGAGGGGAAAGAAAAAAAAGATGGACAGCAACCTGTAGTTGTGTGTGCACAACAATGTGATAAGAAATGCTATTAGATAGTTGAGATGAGTGAAATAGATAACGTCACGCTTTTCATATATAGTTTGTTATTGTTTTATGGCTTGTAAAGCTCTTTGTGACAGAGATCAAAGTTTAGCTCCTAGGAATCAAGTGTCGTCCTGTCCCCCATCTCCCTGACCACCGCCATGAAGAGGAGGTTTAAAATCAGACCTTTATGAGTCACAAGTCTCTCATTGGAGCAATGAAGTTCTCAAGTTTCTCATCTTATGAAAACGGCAGAAACAGAACATCTCAGCACATATTCTTCAGTTTCTTCTGCACTGAGTTATGTTTTACTTTTAAAGCACCTTCAGTTTGTAAAGTGATTCTATATTTTAGAAATACTGAAAGATAACCTTTCGATTTAGTTACAAGACTTTTTATATAATAGGCTTGCTAGTTGTATGTTTATATAAATTAAATATACAAAAACTGTGCACCTTCTTGTGAAAGGCAGCCATTTTGGGGGAGGGGCAGCTACACAAACTACTGCCTCTAGGAGTCTTATCCTGAAAATATCTGCTTTAATACAATCAAATGAATATAACCATAGTGCCATGACTATAGGGAGATATTCTGCCTTATCAGCACTGTGTCTGTGTCTGTACTCTGTACACTCATTACGCTCATGCAAATTCTCCTGAATCCACATAAAAAAGTCTGACTAAATACATTCACTCCCATCTGTACTATGCGTAAAATGAAATACAGTAATCTATTGTTCATGCTCTCTGGGGCTGCTCATATTTCACAAATCAATAGCTGAGTCTAGATGATGAATAATGAGTGAAATGGAGACAACTTGAGGTCCTTGGAGGATCTCATATAGGAGCGGGGCCTACCTGTAATAACCAGTCTCTGACCAAACACAACTAGAGTCTGGCTGGAAAGTGTAATCCTTTTTAATATCTGAAGATCACGGGAGTTTAGTTTTGAATGAAACATTTACAAAAACTCAATTTCCGGTGACCGTGAATGCAGAACTGGACCAAGTAGGGTGGACAAATGGGCTTCTTCTTATCTGCCCTTGGTAAACAAAGGCAGAGAGAAAGAAAGCAAACAGGCAACTATACAGGCATTTCCTCTCTGTTAGCTAGGGAGTTTATCCAACCACCACCTCCTAGGGAGATGCTTTCAAACTGAAGACAAGCCAGTTTTCATACAAAAGTTACCGCAAAAAGATTGTCCTCTGTAAGAATGCGAGTTTGCAACCCGCCTGCTCACTACATAACTGCATGTTTGAACTGTTCATTCAAACCCAGACTACTCACATAGGTTTCCTCCCTGTTCCTATAATGAAGCAGCTGGGGGTTTCTTAGACAAACAGACATTATTCTGTGCTCGGTTGCAGGGCAGCAGTTAGTAGGTCAGTGACTCATTAGCTAGTCATTCAGTCCAGAAGTCAGCCTGCCAGTCAGATCAACAGTCAAAGTGTCTACAATTCAGTTTACAGGTAGGTGAGTCATTCTGCTACGCACTCAATGAGATAAAGTCATTAAGAGAAAGGTTTGGCATTAAGGTGGAAAAGTGACACTGAAGAGAGAAGAAAAGAGAGCCCAGGAAGCTCAATGGAAAAGAGTTATTAAGTCTGTTTGTGCTGAGAATAAATAGACCTCCATCCAGTGTGTTCTTCCATTCTGTCATAGACTCAATATTTCAGGAAATGAAAGCATGGTTTCCGCTTGTCGGCAGCTGGCACAGGCCTCTATTTTAATTTTTAAGATTTTCTCCCTCTTGTGTCCATGTCATCTTACACTGCTGACTAGCCAGTCAGTCTTTCCACCTCCCTCTCTCTCTCTCTCCCTCTCTCTCTCCCTCCCTTGTTTTTTTTTTTTGTCCTCTCCCAGGTCCTGCCCTACTGCACCCAGAGCTACCAAGGGAGGCCGTTGATATGAGACAGGAAATGTCTGTCGAACTAGCGTCGACATGTCTTAAAGCAGCCAGCACCTGACAGAGGAAAATTTAATCCAACACAGAATGAATGAAAAGTCATAAATCGGTTGAAGCATCTTGAAACCTCATCAGCAACGTGCTTTACGCGGGTCTGCGTCTGTCGACACTACATCTGGCTGCTGAGAATTAAACTGGAGCCTGAAATAACAGATATTGTTACTTCCTTAGAGTGAAGCAATGTGTGCTGTGAAGAATACCTTCTGCATGCAAACAAACATGCTATTCATGAGCTTTAGGTCAGTTACACTGGCACGTCAGATGCTGTAATGCACTTGCACACACTCTGCAAACATGCAAACAGTCACTTCTTCTCTCTCTGCCTCTCTCAAACAAACATTACCACCAGCTAGCAACCAACTGGCTAGTTTCCTAACCAGTTAAATGTGTGTTGTCAAGCAACAAACACATAAACACAAGTATTAGCGAATACCACTGAGGTGAGAGTCTATCTATGCTCACAATCAAATGTGTGCAACCTGGTGTCTTATCTGTCAACAGATTTTCACAATCACAGGCGAGGGTGGGGGGAATACCCTTATAGACAGAGACAGCCTTGTGTCAAGTAAAACAGCTTATGTGTGTACAGCACATACTCTCATGCCTCTAATTCACTCAGCCATGACCAGAGAGAGAAGAGAGAAGAGCTTTTCGGGTAAATCCTGAAGGTACTGTTGAAATTTCCCTTCTGCATGCTTAAGAAAATCATTTAAGCAATGCTTAAATTCCAGCAACACAAGCTCTTTGCTCTTTGCACACAAAAAACAAATGTGACTGCAATGTTCAGATAAAAGTCACAAGAACGGGGAAGTCTAGCATCAAACCTTTACTCTAAGAATAAATACATATTTCACTTTACAAATGAGGATCTTTAAAAAAAAAAGTGACAGGAAGTCAGCTGCCCAACATCCTTTCATTTCCTCCCTTTGATTGTTCTTTCTTTCAGACTGGTATTCTCTGTCTCTGGCCAAGCCTCTTCCTTTAGCACCCACTTTACATTCTTTGACTGCCAAAGACACACACCGCCTTATATGGTAAAACAAACTATGGAGAATGTTTGTGGTCGAGTATCAGGAAGATTGTGGCAGCGAGCACACACACACGCACATACTGTATGTAAAAGACACTGTGAGTAGCTGCTCTGTTATCAGACTAGCTTAATATGTAACACCAGTGCTTTCCAAGAGGTGACTGGTATTTTAAGCTAATGGCTGCTCAACAGGTTCCCTGGACCAGTTAGTGCTTTGCTAAAGGGCATAGTTCAGATTCTTAAAGGATTTTTTTCAGAGACTTAGATGAGAACATAGATAGTACTGTCATGTCCGTACAGATTATGTGACATTACAGCCAGCAGCCGGTTAGCTTAGCTTAGCACAAAGACTGGAAACAGGGGGAAACAGCTAGCCTGGCTCTGTCCAAAGTTAACAAAATCCACCTACCAGCACCTCTAAAGCGGACTGAGTAACATGTTATATCTTGTTTACATAATCCATACAAAAAACAAACTGGAACAACAACACTTGGGAGTTTTGAAGTTGGGTTATGTGCCAGTGTATTTCTTGGCCGGGTGCATTCACCTCCCAGACTCGACTGCATGGTGACATAAAGATCCTATAAAACCACATTGGTTTCATACTTGGATTTTACTTTTGGATGGAGCCAGGCTAGCTTTATGCTAAGCTACGCTAACCAGCTGCTTCCTGTTACTTTATATTTAGTGTACAGACACAAGAGTGGTATCAATATCTTCTCTTCTAAAGCTCAGCAAGAAAGCAGTAAGCATATTTTCCAAAATGTCAAACTATTGCCTGGTTATTCTCTAATTCATCGGTAAGTGACACAAACTACAATTGAATTATAAGACTCTATTGTGCTTCAGCATTCACCTTGCTGTCACTGGTTGACTATATATTGTCCATTGGCCTCCACTTGGTAAATATCCTCCAGCCTGCCTCGAAGATAAAGCACAGTTCTACTGAAAGTGACTTAAGAAATATCTGAATGTTGACAGACTTCAGAGCAGAAATGCCCACCCTGTTTATGAAGCTAAGGCAAGAAAATGAGGCCAATATATCCTTAACATGTTGATGTTAGATCGAGTTTAAATAGGGTTATATGTACCTGTTGCCTCCTGTATAACTCCACACACTGAGGTTGACTACTACTTGAGCACATAGGATAGTGTGTTGGGAAAGGTGTAACAATTATTTCTTATGCTCCGGGGTGCTAAATTTAGCAACCTTAACCTGAATAGTTCAGCAGTACAGTGCTGTAGCACTGCATTAGATCTGAAACAAGTATGTTTTTTGGGGAAAGGTAGGTTACATTTCCTTATGTTTGTATTGTTATTGCAGTGTTTTCTGATGTGGCTGTGCTGGCTTATCTGAAGCTGGAAATACATGAATAACGCACATAGCAGAGCTTAGTTCAGCTGGAACATAAAGGGAATGTACAGCGCTGTAAAAAGAGGCAGAATCATGGCACATCTTACAAAATTAAAGACAGACATAGTATTCCTTCAGGAGAGCTATCTGGCTGGGTGGGCCAGGTGTAGCACTTCTGCTTCCAGTTTAAATCCTGAGGGGCAGCAATCCTAATAAGCAAGAATACTCCCTTTGTTTGTTTCCAGACTAGCCAGGGTAAGTGGGGTAAGGTAGGTATGGCAAAGAAGAAGCTATACATCTCATGATGCGTATATACTTTATGCTCCAAATTACAATGATGACCAATTTTTCTGGGGGGAGACTTCATTTGTGTCCTAACCCAGAACTGGACAGAACCTCCAAAACCTCTCAGCCACTTTCCAGATCAGCAAAGAGTAAAGAACCTTTTTCAAAAGAAATGCCTGAGTGTATTAAATGTATTAGAGACAAGATCAAGGACAAGTGAAAGAGGAATCTAATTATTGGTTGATTCCAGGGCAGTGGGCTAATGAGCTGCACAATGCTGCTGGGTTTCAGGGGAAGTTATTCCTGACTCTACTGCTCTCTACTTTCAATGTGAATGCATGCTTGTGAGTGTGTAATCTTTTCCCATAAAGATCTGGCATGCAAAGACAGCTGTGTACAGTATAGGCCAGTCTGTCATGAGGTATGATATGTAAAAGAAGGTCATTAAACTTCCAGACAAGCATCACAATGAGCTCTCTCCGTGCAAAATGTAATTTGTCTGCATTTTTCTACAGTGTGTATTCAGACTGTCACACACATTCAGCAGGTTTTATTCTTTCGTTCAGGCTCTGCCGTATAATACTTAAGTGTTTAATCCTGACAAGAGGTTCATTCCAAACCATTTGTAAAAAAAAAAAAAAGGCCCTTCAGGAATCCACAAAATATACTTGGAAGCAAACTATTTAGGTTTACAGGATTCAAACAGTTGTCTTTTGTGGTTTTGTTGGGATTTACACATATCTTAAAGGCATTTTTAGAAAACAATGCAGGTTTCAACAAATAGAGGGAAGGTGAGTTAAGTACCAACAATCCTACCAGCAGTTTACTATGGCAACTAAACTGTTTGTATGGTTGTTTCAGGTTAAACAAATACTACTTGTTTGTCTGCGGTACTAGCACTGTCGTGCTAATAGAGGCATAGATCCTGTTTTGACAAAAACATCAAAATAAGTATGTGACTGAAGCTGCAAGCATCCATAAAGAAGAACTGGCTCAATGTGAAGGTTCAAACACTACTTTCCTGCTATAAATGCTACATAATCAATTATCTTTTTCCAGTCTCTAACTGCTATTTTATAATATTACAGCAAATTTAGCTTTGCTAGCACAGACTGTGCAAATATATTCGACTCCTTGCTTAGTCTAGAACCCACAACCTTGGCCTACATAATCAGCTAAGCCACTAACATGGGAGTTTTCCCCAGAATGCCAATGCTGCTAAAACGTATCAACATGTGGCAGTTATATTTGGAAAGTTGAGCTATTCCCAGGGAGAAAGTACAAAGAAAACAGTGAAACCAGGAAGTAATTCTTTCCACAGAATCTGCTGGAGACTGCTCGAGGCCCAGCAGAAAACCTTCAAACTCGCTGGCCACACCAGGCAGCAAACAGATGACACCTCTGATTCGTTTTGACTGAGGGAAGATGTGCTTAAGATAAGCATTATTTCTAAACGACTTCCTGCAAATAGTTTTCAATATGAGTTGAAAGTGATGTAACATAAGCACATTTGTCATGTATGTGGAAACTTCAACAACTTCAGTGTGTCAACCAAATCCAGTGTAAATTTCATTATAGTGCAGACAGAAAAAAAATCAATAGCAGACCCCCATTGCCATATGAAAACTAACTTCGAGTGAACAGACAGGAGCTGATGTGGATATTTAAGATGTTTATAAGTGTTAAACTTTTCATTGAAGTTGTACACTACCAACTGGAGTCTACATTAACTTGTGTAGTGACACTCAGTCCAACACACACACTAATCTTCCTGTTGATCAGGGCTGGAGCTCAGGGACAGGAAGTGTTGGGAGTAGAAGCACAGGAAATTCTGGACCAGAGTCAGACGACATCCTGGGAGGGGCAGCTGAGGGGGGTGATGGTTTTTGCCGGGGGGGGGATGACCTGCTTCCCAACACGGATACCTCAGTGGAGGTTTGAGTCCCACTTCCCCTTATATCTGTGTTTAAATATGGATCAGTATGCCACAAACTGTATTTCTGCACGCTTTGTTGTAAAACACCAATTATCACCACGGCAACCATATGTTGTCTGTTGACAACATGACTGTGCTGAACGTAGCTAATAAAACTTCAACTTCAAAAAACAGAAGAGACACTTTTGAGCTTTTAATTCAGCTTTTAATGTATTTGACTGACATTTTTGATTGTTTTGTAATTACCAAAGTTGCTATTTAGTCCTGCAAATATCAGACAGAATTTAATTAGCCTAAATCTATCACAGACAGAAAAGTGGCATCACATATTTGCTTCCCTATTTTAAAAAGCAGCCAATCTGGTTCATCTGTGTTGCGCACACAGCACACAGGGTAATGAATCAAGTGCAAACAATAATTTTTGGCCTGACTCTCAACTCTGAACTTTCAACCAGCAAACAACTATGACTGCTGTGAAACACTATGAAAAAAGAACAGCTCACTGAGAATAATGGCTGTGCATAAAACACATCTAAGCAAGTCAAATGAGCCTTTCAAGGCTATGTCATGTCTCTGTAATCTGACAGAACCTGAAAGCATTATTGAGTGGTTGAGTAACGTCTCCGGAGGCATCAAAACCACACTAGAAATAACACGAAGCAATTACTTTTATTTTTTAGGGAGAGACGTGGCCATGTGTTTTTTTCTGATGCCTCCACATTTTCAAACAATGATTCATTACCCTAACACACTCAGCAAGGTTCCTGTTTTGATCTCCCTGTGCTCCAATGAAAGAGTTTTTGTGCCAAGGAATAACTCCAGGTTGCCCTAATTATTCACATATGAGACCACACCAACCCCACTGCACAAATTCTCTGCTCTGTTTGATCAAGGCTGACATGGATGAAATGAGAAGGAAAAGTAACGTCCACTCTGTGGATAAAGGACAACTTTAACCTCCTCGTTTAGCATTTATAAGGAGTACAAACACATTTTGCAGTTATAAGTGGATTAAAGGGTGTTTTTAAGTGTTTGTTGAGCTTGTAATGAATAAGAATATAATATAACACTGTTGTAACTATATGAAATATGTCTTTGCATCCTTATCATTGTCTTTATATCTGTTTACAACTAGATGATGATGCATTATATACAGTCTGTTCATTTACTGCTCATAAATGATAAACAGGGGGTTAAAGTTAAGTGTTGCTGTGAGATTCAGTATCTCAAAAATACAAATTTCAATGTGTCAACCAAGTTATGAAAATGTATGTTATCCTTAAAAAAGTTAATGTTTGACTACAAACTCTAACTTAATCAGTTACTGCACACATGCCCGTCCCTTTACACGGGACAGGAAACAACACAGTAGCCTCACTTAACATCAGAAAATGAATAGGTGTGTCCTCAAAGATGAAACATGAATAACTACCACTTGAGTTCTCACACAATTCATCCGTCCCATTTATTATATCCACTTCAATGCTTTGGATTTAGTATATGCCTGCCGGTTGGACTCATTGAACAGAACAAACATTTATAGGACATTACATAAAGAAGAAGAAGACACCCACCAAACTATGACAGCATCGTGTAGCGACAACTATAATGAATTCTTTTAAAACAATGATTAATAACGTCACCAATGAAAGTATGGGAGTTCATATCAGAACTATTAGCCACAAACAGAGCTACCGCCCAATTGTCAAATTAAAAAGGTGGCCTGTTACCTAATAGGCAGTCTGTAACAAAGGGGTAAGTCCTACAGCAGGCCAGCTCCTTTCATCATCTCAGCTCCCATATCTTTACAGCCACACCTTCCCCTCCCACTCGCCTTCAATCTTTATACTTGTCCTGTCATTAACCAGCTCCTATGCAAAGGATATGACACCACATGCCATAAAGCAGCATGTGAAACAAGTCAAGACTGTTACCTAACTGTGCTGCTAAGCATTTTTTTTCCCTGAGGCTTCTACCTTTTTTCTGCGTGAAGCTACAAAACTCGGATGTGGGCAGAGTCAAGAGACAGGCAGGTGACAGAGCTGAGTGAAAAATCAGATGAGTCATTTTCAACGCCTAGTTCGAGAAACCGCAAATTTGTGTAACTTCAACGATGACTTAGTACACCTAAAGTTGACCAACTACTACTGATAATATATGCTGAAATGTAAACACCTGCAAGTGCTAAAAAATGGGCCGCAAACTAACAATTATTCTCATTACTGATGAATAACAGCTCGATCTATAGAACAGAAAATAGCAACAAGTTCCCTGAGCGCAAAGTGACATCTTCAGAGCTCCACAGTCCCACAAGATAGAAAGGATAAAAGATATTCAGCCTCAAACAAAACATTTTCACACTTGTGAAGCTTTTTTGTGCCATTTTAAAGAGTAACTAATGATCAGTATTGTTGCTTACTAACTTTCTTTTGATCAACTACTCAACAACAAGTTTCATCTCTGGCAGAAAAAGGCACATTTTTCCATCTATTCCTCTGAATCCCATAATAACAGAGTAGGCATACTTTTAACCTGTTATTTTCTGATCATTGGAGGCAGGGTGGTGTGGTGGTGGTTAGGCATGCTGCTGGCACACATCCACCCTGCTGAAGTGTCAATGACACATTAGAGGGTGTGAAAAGGGAATTTCCTTAGAGAGTCACATCATCATCCCCTTCACTAAAAATATGCTAACACCTAATTAATAAGTTACAATTACACATAATTGATTAAGTATTAGCATGTATTAAAAATAAGTGATCAGGCCTAGTCTGATAGATAAATTATATTTTGCACAATAGGTTCAATGCTGTCTACGTGGTCTATTTTATTCACTGTAGTTTTTACAGCGGCCTCTATGTCAGACCACACTGAGCATGCGCACAGACCTGCAGGAATCCAAACTTTTTTCATTGAGGACCAACGCCTTGCATTGTGGCACCATCACGCCCGCGAATGAATCAATGACATGAACTAATTAGACTTTTCTGAGCCTTAGATGTGAATATGAAGAGGTTAACATCATTTCACAGGTGTGACAGATGATAGTAGAGCGGAGCGGTTAAAAAATGAGGTTATAAGAGAGAGAAAAGACCTAAAAAAGAGAGGATTTGATTGTCTCACTTTCTCTCGGAGCTCCCGTTCACTGTCCAGCTGTCTCTGTAGGACCTGAGCCCGATCCTCTGCGTCGTCGGCCTGCTGCTGCAAACACTGAATCTTCCTCTTCACAGCATCCAGAGAGTTCATACCTGCCATTGTTGACTATTTTGTTATTTAATTTAAGACTACACGTAGAAAAAAACACAGTTAAGACTATTTCTGGGTTGTGCAAAAAAAAAAGTAGGCTAGTGCCTCCTGCTCGTTGGGTCTATTGGTAATATTATAAGAAGAAGAAAAAGACTTTAAAGACGGCTGATTTAAAAATAAAGTAATCAAAGTCCGTCCGGGGCCAAAGTCTTTGGAATGTGAAGGAGTCGTTCAAGTGCAAGAAAAGTTATATAACCAGGAAGTAAAAGTGTCCAGGTGTTCTCCAAATGTTTCTTCCGTTCTGTAGGAATGATAAGTTCATGTGCAGTATAGAAAGTTGTCCTCTGGAATGTTGCAGTTTGTTGGTCCGGACACTTTGCGTTTGAGGAGGAGGATTAGAAAAGCTGCGCGGTGAGGAGAGCGGAGAGCGCCAGACTGTGCCGGAGGAGGAGAGAGAGATGGTTCGGACGATGAGGTCAGAGAGGGCGGGGCGTATATGTGTCCTATTGTGTGTGTGTGCGTGTGTGCGTGTGTGTGTGTGTGTGTAAAAGCTGATCCCTGTGACTGATGTGATCACTGCTATGAGACTTTGAAACGAAAAAGGGAAAGCCAGGATGAATTAGTTTCAGTTATTGTACCCGCAGTTTAGATGTCACATACACACTTTAACCACTTCAAATTTGATTTGACAGTGAAATTCTCCATTTTACAGACTTAGGTTTAAAGTTTGAAGCTTCCATCCTGCCTGATAACATAATATATAATGTATAAACAACATCCAACATTTGATTGAAGCTTTATGAGTGGACACAATATACCAGATCGGTGTCGACCCCATTGCTGACAGTATGAAGCTGATATGAGTTATATCCATTCAGTCATGGTGCATATATAAATATGATTAAATTGAGTCCCATGGATTAAAGTATAGGCTACTGGTATAATGGATCGGTGCTCCATATCAGTAAATACTCAAAATTAGGGTGTCAGACTCGGGAGAATACTCGGGAGTATCGGGAGAGAAAAAGTTGGATCGGTGCGTCCCTGCTTGAGTGTGACAATATAAGATAAGATAAGATGAGATAGACTTTAATGATCCCACATCGTGGAAATTCACTTGCCACAGTAGCTTGTTTACACAAGGTTGATAAGAAATTACTCACAAGTAAGAAATATATAGAAAGAAGTCATGAAGTCATGCTGGTGTTAATGAGTCTGACAGCTGTTGGAATGAAGGACCTGTGGTAGTGCTCCTTCTTACGTGGTGGGACTAGTAGTCTGTTGCTGAAGGAGACTGTACAGTCTCATACAGGGAGGTCTCATGGACTTGCTACAAATATTTTTTTCAAATCTTCACTTTTTTTTCATGGGAAACACTCGAGACCACAGAGTCAAAAAGCCAATAAAATATCTCAGACAGTAACATCACTTCCTGTTTGAGCTGTTCAAAGCTCACCGACGTGAGAAAGGGGATACGGTTTATCATCACTTTGACCATAAAGGTCACAACATAGAAAGGTTGACAATCATTGAGAAGATAATATGATATATTGTGCAGAGCTAGACCGATATATTAGACGAGATTAGCTTATAACAGAAATATACAATGGTATAACTGAGGCTAGAAACAGTGTCCCATTACATTGTTTTTTGTTTAAATGTAAAGCAGCCTTCCACCACATTATTCTAGATGTGGATATTTTTTACAATTTACAGTCGAGTTTAGTATAGGCAGTGTGAGGTGTGACCTATTTGACTATATTTTGAAATAAAGTTCTCTTTCTGGACAGCACACAATGTTTTTCTGTGCAACTTTTATAAGTAAGGGAGCACAAACTGTTATAACATGATTAATAATCTTACTCACTTCCAGTGAATATAGCATTGATGCTGATCTTACCTCTCACCACTCAGGTAATCTGCATCCAGTGATGCATCCTAAGTTCTCCTATCACTGTGTGTGTGTCTGAGTGTTTGTATGGAAGTAAGCAAACAAACATCATCCACCATCTGCCAGCTTGTAGATGATGTTCATTGTCTGGGTGTAAATCAGATTCATGCTGCATCTTTCATGTTTACCCCTCTAACTTTCCCATTCATACAATCAGCCTGTGAGCAAACACGCTGGCCAGATGAGCGAGTAGATCAGCAGATCTCAGCTCAGTTTGGCTCGGCTCAAGTTCAGCTTGAATCTCGCTGCCCACCGTGAAGAAGAAAAAAATCTCTCACAATCAGTCTCATCTGTTGTACGAGTCTCCGTCTGATTTGCCCCCTTGCACCGGAAAAGCTCGAAGCATTGATTTCATTAGACACAGGAGTGTGGGGCTTTCTGTTTGCCTTAGCTGCATTCCTGACATACCAAAGCCCCCCCTGCCTGCTCTCTGCTTTCTCTGCCCGGCCGCCCCCACAGTTCAGCTTTCCCCTATAACAGTAACTGTTGCTGCTGTGAACAGCGTTATCAATACCTGCATTAACACTACATGCTGCCACCCTCTTGGACACGCACTACCTTTAGCTTTCTCCGATAGACTCTCTGTCTGGTTGTTTGAGCTGACAGTGAGCTGTGATGACCTAAATATCAGCACTACTAGTTCAGGATTTTTTTTTTATGAATCACAAATGCTTTCCTGTCGGGGTCTTTGGCTCACTGTTCTGCTTTCCCAGCCCCCCTCCAGGTTTGCAATCTGGTCGTGCTCTCTGTGTGAATTCAGATGTGTAATGACTTGACTGCTGCCTCTAATAAGTGACATGTGGAGGGGAATTTATGGAAGTGGAGTAGAGCAGCTTTACTTGCTGGGAATGTTGTTGTCGGTGTATAGGATTTAACTGTAAATATGTGACGGTAAACATCTATTTATAATTAAATAAATTTATTATCTTCTTTATATAAGAAAAACGTTCTCTTTCCACGTACTACAGCACACCCAGGAGTGGAAGCTGCACCTAGTCAAGGCTCAAACCACAACTTCAACCATTACTTTTTCCAGGGGCCCACTTGACCCACTTTACATGTGAGGCTTCTCAGAACTGTTCAGAGTTTATTTAATCACTGCGTGAGGATAATCCAGCGTGTCTCAGCCTCAGACTCCACGTCTGTATGTCAGACACTTCCCTTCTCTTTGTGTGTAGTACAACACTGCATTTCCTTGGGATATCCTCCACAAAGCTCAAACAATACCACATCTCGGTGGAAGCTGAGATAGTTTTTGTTTGCATGATGCTTCTTCCTGCACGGTTTGCTCAGTAATCTTAGTGCAATGACTTAGTGGACTCTTAGTTGTTGTTATATTAAACTGGCATGATCAGTATTTTGGACGTAATTGATTGACCCAAATAAAAACTTTGTTTAGATTTGAGTTCCTCTCTCTCTCTCTCTCTCTCTCTCTCTCTCTCTCTCTCTCTCTCACACACACACACAAACACACACTCACACACAAGCTGTGTATATATGCACTAAAATGCTTGAGGAACCACCACTGACAGATATACAGTACTGTGGTTTTGCGGTGTTGCCAACAATCTTGAATATGATCTTTTTTCCCAGAGTGCTGCTGATTAGCCACAGGACAACTGACTATACGAATTTTCTGCTACCTTGTCTGAATTTGTGTATTCAAAAATATTCTGACAAATTTCAGAGTTAGTTTTGGACTGATGTAGAGGACACAGTCATCCCGTTCATATAGGAGGCTGCATTAAAAAACTTTATATAAAGAGGAATTCAAGCAAGATTTTACATTAAGTTCATAGGCATTGTTGAGTACTACTGTGAAAAAAGTTGTATAAAATCTTTTGTGTCTCGAGAGTGAATTGTACAAAATCTGATAAATTGCCTTTGGTGATGTCACTTGAAGATGACACATGTCTGAAGATGAAAAGACTTGGGTGTGGAGTTTACTCAGAAGTGAGATTACCAGACATCTATAGTCCACTCCCCATCTCTGCCTGAGGCTAAGTGTGGCCACCACTAGCATAACACACCCAAATCTGTGACCAAGTTGTCAGAGGTGCAGTTGCATTGTGGGTTATGTAGGCACCAGGTTTTGACAAACAAGACAAATATAGATGATACCTCTGCTTCTCCCTTTTAAAAACTTTCCACCCTGAGTCAGTACTCTTTTAAGTTAAAGTAAGCTAAATATACTTAAAGCATCAAAAGTAAATGTAATAGTTAGATATAAAAACTGGTTCTCTGATTGTTACATTATTATGTATTATACTATAGGTGGATTAATGTGTAACTAGCACTGACAGAATAAAGAATGGACGTCGGACTCAGTACAGTTGTCATGAACGATGAAATTAGCTATAGAGACTAAAACTGTATTTTGTACCAGGCTGTAAACATGTTTATTTCTGCTGTGAAGTTGGACATTTCAACATGGGGACTTATTGAGATTGACATACTGTAGCCAGCCTCAAGTGGCCGTTTGAGGAACTGCAGTTTTTGGCACTTATACATTGTCCTCACTTCACAGCTCCAGATGTTGACGCTTTGCATATAGCATCACTGCTGATGGAGTCGAAGCTAATTTAACTAAATTGTGCACTGTTGGGTAGTTTAATCTATAACAATGCATCATATTTTACAAGCTGATCATATGTGTTGCATAAAGAATTAATTTACAAGGTAACTGGCAACTATAACTCTCATAAGGTCAAGTATGAAAACACTGAAGAGTGGCAATCCCATGATATATAACAGATATATAACAGTGTAACGCAAGCCTAACTTCCTTATTTTTGTTATACTGTTGTCACTATAAGTAGTCATATATGAGTATAAATGGTTGGTACTGTCACACTGTACATTTACATAAATATATCAGCTCTATTATCAGTTGTCATGAATGTATGTCCGAACTTTAAGATAAAACCCAAACTGGAATTTGGACTTAAAGCATGAAGACAGCACTTTGTCATTATCATTATCAGTGTAGTTAATGGGGATGATGATTGCAACTGTGCAGCTTGTCTGTTAACCTCTTCTGCTCTGGTTTGCTGGTTTGAATAACCTCAGTGAATATGTGTGTGTGTTTGGGTGTGTTTGGGTAAGGGGGTTACAGTTTATCCATGTGTTCATCTTTCAGGAGTGGCTGCACAGGAATGTAACAGTGTCTGAAGTGCACCAAACCATTCACTGTGGATCAAAGTAAACCCACAGCTGGTGCTGGCTTAGAAATCACCCAGCTGTGGAATAATGGGCTCTAGTTTTCAGTAGTGCCATGGTAACGTGAGTGTGCATCAAAGGCGGAAAAAGCAAGTAATTAATGACAAGAAAAGGAGCCTCTAGTCAATTTTCAAACTCTTGCTCTGGATTCAGTGGGACACAGTGCTGAGGTATTATTGCTGTATAGAAATAGCAGTTTTATTTCACATTTTCAGACAAGTGAAGTGAAACTCAGTTGACCCAGACCCCCTGTGTGTGCATATGTAAAGTATGAGTGTGTGACCCTTCACTCACGTCTGCAGCTTTCTTCTCAGACAGTTCCAGTTTCTCCTGAGCGTCTTTCAGGCCCTCTGAGAATTTGTCCAATTCATCCTCCGTCTGCTTCATCTTCTTCTGGAGGTCGATCAGCTCCTCCTCCAGCTACAACAGGAGAGACTGTTAGTCCAGTTCACAGCACTGTCTCTGCTCAGTGTGTCTGCATCCAAATTCAAATTTTAAGTTACATTTTTTTGGTATTTCTTATCATCGTTGGAAATCCCTCCTGAATTAACAAATCTTAGGGTTAGATTAATGCACCAAACACTGGTTTGGTTTTACCCCTGAAACCTTTAGCAACTTTAAAAGCACGTTGATATGATCTACTGTAATATTGCTATTAGATCATATCAATGTATTATTTTAGTGTCTGCTGTGAGCCTAAATAATGATTCAGTTTGATGTCGTCATTAAAGTCAAGGTGTTTGAATTCTGATGAGTGAGAAAGCAGCAGTGTCTGATATGGAAGTATAATTGTTTTTATGATGTTTGGGAACATTTAAATATTCAGTCTCTCATGATATGAACAGTGGTATTCAGAGCTTAATCCTCTCTCTCTCTCTCACACACACACACACACTTGTGGTTAAATGTTAAATGTTCCCCCTAATCAGCGTTCCCCTCTGAGCCCCATGAAGTACATCTGATAATCCCTCTGAATTCCACACTGTCATTCTCTCCTGGTGTCTAAAAATACAGCTGTTATCAGCAAGAACACACAGACGCCTGAGACCATGGGCCTAATGTGTGTGTGTGAGAGGATGTGTGTGTTCAATCTCCCATTTGTGTATCTATATGTATCTATTTGCATTCTTATTGTGTATGTATGTATGTATAGGCTTCATGACAGTCAGATACTCAGTAACTCTCTTCAAACTGGTCCTGAAGGGATGTAACTGCTTTTTCCTCCCCAGTAACCAAATCCAGACCCTGGGTGGTCTCATCACCTGAAGTGGTCCAAACCACCATGGTGTTACTGACCTATTGTTACTACATTCAGCTCCTACTGATTCAGGTGGTGTCATTTATTTCTTCCCTATTAAATCATGATGATCAAAAGTTGATGTTTATATTTTGTGACGTCTGGATTTGTTCTTCCTTTTAGGTGAAAGCTGAAACTGAAAACACGATTATTTAGCACAAAAATGAGACCATATAGTTTCAAGAGCTTGTCCTCAGAGTGTTTCTTGGCCTTTTAAGGAGCTCTGTCTCACGCACTGTCACAAACATTTGTTGAATTTACAGGCAAGTCTCTGGATGAAGGAAAAAAAAATCCCTCAAATATTGTCTAGCTGTGATATGGCAAAGTAAACCAGTAAATCTTCTTGAAGGATGTTGTACAAATAAATGTGAAAAGTGTTTACAGACTGATTCCTCAAAGGTATGTCTGGTATGTATCGCTGTTGTGATTAGCTTAAGAGCTGGATAAAGAGAAAAGCCTTAAAAGAAAACCTTAAGTATGACTTTTGCTGGGATTTTTTTCTCCAGCATCAATGTTCCTGAGAAATAAGTTTTGTCGTCCAATTGCAACCCATCAATCAAATAATGACACTTCCTCCAGGTAACTTTGCTGTTTTTATCTCAATCCAAAACTTTTATGTGCCATTTTCATAACTGAAACAGCATTTTGATTTGATTTTTGGACACCATTACCATCTCTTTCGTTCCCACCTGCTTGCATTTGTCCTCTGCTGCTTTCTTGTCCGTCTCTGCCTGCTCTGCCCGGTCGATGGCGTTCTCCTTGTCTAGTTTCAGCATCTGCATCTTCTTCTTGATGGCCTCCATGGTGGTTGCTTGGTTGGATTTTCCTTCTTTGAGATGTGAAAATGCAAAAGCGTGAGTCCGTGTCTCCTGTTGTGTTGAGATGTAGGAGTTTGGGTCTCACGGTACAGCACAGCAGAGAGCTGGAGTCCAATGAAGCTGCAGAGAAACCGAGAGAGAGAGACAGAGACACAAAGGGGGAGAAAGTAGGAAGGAGACAGAAAAAGTTGTGGACAGAGATGAAGAGTTGAGCCCTATATGGGTAGTTATTTAAACAGAGAACCTGCCTCCAGTCTCTGATCACCCCCTCCTCCTCCTCCTCCTCCTCCTCCTCCCATGTTCTCACCCCTCCCTCCTTCCCTCTTTTCATCTCCATCCTCTCCCTCTCCATCCATTCCTCCGTCACTCACCACTCTGCGTCCACTCCATCCTGACTCCCTGACTATCACTCACTCAGGCACATACTCCACCCTATCAAACCACACATCCAAGGTCTGGCTCCTCCACTCCGCTCCCCCTCAGCTCACTCACTCTTCAAACGTGGCTGATCTCCTTATTTGGATTGTTGTGTTTTCAGAGAGAGCCAGACATCAGACAGGAGAGAGAGAAGCACAAGTCCTGTTTCCACATTTAACCTCCTGTCAATGGATAAAGAGTCCCGCTGGTGCACGGCACCTCACACTCCTTTAAGGCCATTTTAAAGTGTGTATATTAAGAGAATGAGAGTAACATGCAAAGTAAATGGGAGTGAGTGTTTGAGAGATAAAGAAAGAGAGAGAAAGTCCCCATGCTTTAATCACACTGTCATAATATTTGGCCATTAAAGCTGAAGGTGTTGCCCAGCCCAAATCCACTGTTATTTCAAGGAGACTTAAAGTAAACAAGCAAAGGCCACAATGTGGTCTGAAAGAAAAACACAAAATTAGTTGATGAAGACAATAGAATACAATGAAATAAGTAATATTTCATCAAAGATTAGTTTGTATAATGCAGTTGTAGTGGTGCAACCTTCATATTCTGTGCATCTATCATGGTATCACCAGCCTGTTTTGGTTTTATGACTATATGATGTAATTCAGACAGCTCCTGTATTCAATATTTCAAAAGGTCATTATAAGAGGGAGCATAAAAAATGTGTCAGAAGCTGTCTGAAATTTAAGCTCTGAGTTCTGTGCACCTCATATTTGAGTTTGGTGAGTGAGGGATGAAACTGGACTGAGAATCAGAGTTTTTGTGAACAATGGAGACCAGTGTCCACGGCTGCTCATAGAGAGAGGGATATGTAGAAAGATGGAAGGCCCTTAAAGGAGGGGACGCACACATATTCACCAGCTGGGTTGCACCAGGTTCTTGTGAACCCATCATTAAGTTTGTGTGTTTGTTTGTATTAGGTTGCACCATTAGACCTTAAAGCTCCTATGAGATGGAAAGCAGAGTGCTATTATAGTATACTTCCGCATACTTATGTGTTCCCTATAAAAACAGTCAGATAGGGAGGGACCATCATAGATATTGATTGGTGTTTACAGGTAGCGGTATGATCTAGTGTCAGTGTTTAGTGAACATGGCCGGAGCCCGGGACCGAACACAATGTTCATGGCCAGTTTGACAGGGAACACAGTACCCTACCAAGGTGGTTTTGTTGCTGGGTTTGGCTTCTGAAATCCCAGAGCTGAGTCAGACCTGTTGGTCTCAGAACTTGGTCCGGTCTGGCTGCTGAGCCCGGTTCTGTTGCCTGCTAATAGCAGATACAGTTAGCAGGAGTTAATTAGCAGTTAGCTACTTTCATAAGTTGTTAGGCTAAAGCTATCCGTCCAAGCTTAGCAGCCAATGGATATCAGTGAGAAAAACAGCAAATACTGTTTGAAAATTGGATCCAGTTTCACCAAAGTGAGTGAATAAAGTTATAAAGTTGTGCTTTTGTACAGTAATCATTGAAGTTTTGCCATTGATGAATGTAGCAGCCCGCAGAATCGCTTTGTATAAAACAGGAATCACTGCTCTGGCGGCGTCACAATCGAGAAAGCATTTCAGTGGATGCAAAATTAGTATACGAGCGCAGGATAACTTTTTTATTGTTTACCAGGAAATAACAAACTCTAAAATACCACGAACAATACCTGATATATACCTGACATAGCTGTGAATTAGCATTAGCTTTTAGCATCTTTGCAGCTGGATTTCACCAATTTAACCAAGTTAAAAATGAAGGACAAGTCAAGTAGATAAAGGATAGCTTGCAAAAGCTAGTGTAATGGATCCCAAAATGTAAAAATATACAGAAGCTTTTGCTACCAAATACTACTGATACAACAGGTAGTTTCAGTGCCAGTATGTGAACACTTTCCAATATGAGCTCCCATTACACCGGACCAGTTGTCTTTTATTTGTTGCTTTGCTCACTCCTGGCAACCAGTTACTCTTTTTCTCTTTGTTCCCTTTTTCATTCATAATTATGTACAGTTCATAATATTTCAGTGTTCCTGTCCAAATTCAGCTGCAGCTTCTACCTGTTATATAACCATTGGAACTGTAATTGCAGTCAGGAATGTGGTATTGGATATCAAAGGACAACGTATTATGTTATTAAACACAGGTAATAAATCCATATTGTTGGCTTTCTATGACAGATAAGATTTGAGGCTTTACAACTATACATCTAAAGACCATATTACATAATGTAGCACTATTAGCAGAGATCAGTTATGAGCAGTGGTATGCAGACCTCTTGACCACTTCGCCTCCCCTGGTTTAATCCATCATAAAACATCAGGGATTGATTCAAAGCATCTGCTCTCTTTGCCTTCAAAGCACCCAGAAACAAAAACCAGGATGAAGTTAATGGCCAATATCCTAAAGAAATCTCTCAATCAGGTTTTATTAGGAGAAAATGTGTTGACAGTGCAAAGAAAAACCCTGCTGAAACTCTGCACTTCTGCAGCTTTCAGCTGCTAATGTGAGCAACAGCTGTCTGTGGTGTTGACTGACCCTCCTTCTGCAGAGCGGGAGTGACAGCCAGAAGGAAAAAATGGGTGAAGAGAAAAACATCATTATCCATCCAGTTCCACTTTTCTGGTGAGAGAGGTGATGTGTACAGAACAACTTAGTCCGTAATCAACTGTCGCTTGGTGTCTGGCAGCATTTCAAGGTGACTGCACCTTGAACAACAATGCTAAGTGAGAAGCAAGGGCTTTGTATTGTTGTTGTTTGACTGTTGGAAACTATTTTGGCTTTGACGTGTTTTACAATGCAAACAGGAGCAACGACTTCAAGGTGATGTAATCAACAATGGCAAAGTTTGGTGCACAATTATGGAAGAATTGACCTAGACTAGTTTAACTGTTTTGTCATGTTGTCAAGCTTGGGTAACCCAATCCTTTGAAATAAAACTGAAGTCTGGCTGCAAGAATATGAATCTACAGTCATGCTGTGAGGCTGTGGTTAAACACAGGAGTGATTGATCTAAATGCTAATGTCAGCATGCTAACATACTCACAATGGCAATGCTACCATGCTAATGTTTAGCAGGTAGTGCATCCAGGTTCGCTATGTTAATTAAGCATGTTCGTATGCATGCACATGAACGTTTTCTAGTCGGCACTAAATTTTCCAGGTATTTGGTCATAAACCAAAGTCCTTCTGCTATTCTGGGGTTGGGTCAGCAGGTTTAGCAGTCTTAGATGTCCCCCTCCCCAACAGCGCTTTCCAGCTCCTCCTGAGGGATCCAGCGTTCCCAGGCCAAATAGGACAGTTCTGGGTCTGTCCCTGGGATCTCCTACCAGAACACCTCCAAAGGAAGGCACCCAGGAGGCATCCTGATCAGATGCCCGAACCATCTCAGCAGAGTCCTTTCGATGTGAAGGAGCAGCAGCTCTACTCCGAGCTCCCTCCGGATGTCTGAGTTCCTAACCCTGTCTCTAAGACCCTCCGGTGGAAACTCATTTCGGCTGCTTGTATCTGCGATCACATTCTTTTGGTCACTACCCAAAGCTTACAGCCATGGGTGAGGGTTGGAATGTAGGACTGGAAAATGGAGAGCTTTGCCTTCCAGCTCAGCTCCTCCACCTCTTCCCCACAATGATCTGGTACAATGTCCAAAACACTCCTCAACAAGACCCTGAGATACTTGAACTCCTTTGCTTGGGACAGCAACTCCCTTCCAACTTGAGCATTTCACCAATTTCCAGCAGAGAAACATGGCCTCTGACTTGAAGGATAAACCAAAGTGTTGGGCGAATTAATTTTTTACCTGATTGTGGCGCTTGATTGAAAGTCAAAGCATCATGAAAACCATGACCTCTTCATGATATCCTCTAAGGACAATGAATATGTGTGGCAAATTATTTGGAAATCCACCAAATATTTGTCATAATATTTCACTCAAATCCAGAGATGTCAACCTCATGGTTGGGCTAAATGAAACATCAGGGGGTCACCAAAACCATGAATGTCTGTACAGATCACGTCATCACAATCCACTGAATAGTTGAGAGATTTCAGTCTGAATCAAAGAGGTGGGCCGATCCACAGACAAATCAACATTGCATCCCTAGAGACATGCTAGCTGTGTGGATAAAAATGTCTGGGTTTGACATAAGCTAACTTTTAAGGACAAAAACATTATAACATAAACACAAATGAAGCAACCAGATCATATTTTACAGCACAGATCTTAAATATAGTTTCTTAGTGATATGAAGGGGTCGTATTTCTTGAGTATTTTCCATTCGGGATCTATTAAATTGGTTTAATCTGTTGCCACGGAAAGCATACCCCCTCTGTCCTAAATGTGAAGAGCACAGCAGTAGCAGCAGTCTTTTACTCTGATTTGTGAGTCTGTATGAATGTCAGCATGTTCCACCCAGCTCAGTGAGTAATTCAAGAGTGTAATTTAGTGTTTTCAATATCCTCTCCCGATGTCCCAAGTATGCTTTCTCTTACTGCTGCTCAGCCACAGAAATGCTGTGGACGGGCCCAGACTAAACATGAATATATTTTGCAAATACAAGTTGAGTAGCCAATGATAGTGTATGTTTTGGATTTATGATGGAGAACAAGGCACATTGGAGAGGAAGGAGAGAGAGGCTTTTGACTAGTGTCCTGAATGCAAAGCTAAACAGAAAGGCCTCTCTTGTATGCATGCATGTGTAAACCTTCATGGCCTCAGGTGGAAGCATACCTCATGACTCACCTAGACAGGACACCACCTGGACTTTGGTGACACACACTCATATTTACACACTCACGCTCAGAGACAGTGAGGTACATCTTCCTTGTAACATTTTGTCTTTTGTCTGTACAAGCAGAAGCACACGTTTCCTGTATGACATTGAGTTTCTTTGCTGCCTACACTGACGTCATGAACCACCTACTCAGCCAACTACTCACCCCCATACACACCGCCTCTCCAGGCATTTCACAGATGTTTTGATCGTGGCTAACCAATCAGAAGTGAGCTTGCATGTCTGAACCTCACTTCACTTTGGGGCAAGTAGAGTACGTCACTGGTGGTAGTACTGATTGAGGTGAAAAGCGCACATAAAGTTGCATAATGTGACAGATTGCGCACATTTAAATGTTTCACAATTTTACCTTTTCGACACCAAAGCACCAGAAAATGTGCATTTGTGTATGTGCAATGAACATTGTGCACAATTTGAATGTAATTAATCTCTAGTCAAGTCTGTCAGGTTTTTCATTGGTCACCTATTATTTCCACCACTTCTACAAAGTGCTTCCACAGCTCAATAAGTCTATAATCAGTGCACAATAAGTCAGTGTGCTGACGAATTGTTGTCAGCCACCTGGAGACAGAAACCTGCAGTTCAGGTTTAGATGGTGAGAATTAAATCAGAGAGCTTTAGCAGGAATCTGATTGCTCACATGAAGAGACGAGATCAGGGAGTGTCGTGTAATTTGCTAGAAGTCTGACAAATACACTGTCATCTAAAGCAGGTCACAACAACACTGTTGAATTATTGTTCTAATAATCTTGAAACTTTGGTTTGGGACATTTGGATTTTATAAAATATACGGTCTAGTTTAGTCTTGTAACCCAATAATTTTGATAAACAACACACTATGACTCAACTATCAGTGAATTTCTGACTACGCAACAACTTCCTTTGTGTATAACATGCGGGAAAATTCCAGACGCATTCATGGATGACACCTTAAATACCTGTTCAGAACAGACAGAGACAGAGACAGGCGGAGAAACAGATGACACAGACACTGATAAGAAAATTAGCTTGTAATTTGTATTCACAATGTGTTGCTCACACTAATATATTAATCATCAAATGACTTTTTGATGGAAAAAACATTGAAACCATTTGCTTCATTGTCTATTCTCTGATATTTCACCAGTATAATCCAATTAGTGTCAGGGTTTCTATATACTGTGCCAACAGTAAAACAATAAAACAATCAAAACATTTTATTAGTGCTTCAAGAGTAGTTAGCAGTCTGCACAGTTGACAATAAAGTTTACTGATATTCAGATTCCAGTTTCTATTTGAACGCCTGTAGACTCATTTATTTCCTTGAAGAGCCTGACACTTCATTGTTGATCTTGGAAACAGTAGTCGACAAACAATCTCAACTCAAGGTCCACTTGCTCGCTTGTTTTGCTTTTAACTGTATGCATTGAGATTGATTCAGTTCAGCATGATTCAGTGTGCTTATACAGGCTGTGTGGTGTTGCTGAACGCTTGTTTTGTCAACTGCTGTCAACATTAACTGTGGAAAGAGACTGGGATAAGATTGGGAGCTTTCACCTATCTCACACAGTCAATGCTGATGAAGACTATATGATGTGGTCAAAAGCCAGAAGAAGCGGTCTTTGAGTTTGTTTTGTAAGCTTAACCAGGGCCATAGCTAGGTAGCTAAGTTAAAATCACACGATTCAGATGATTCTTCTCTGTAATGTCAGCAGTTTGTTATTGTATCCTGCATACTTCTCTCCACATCATTTAAATTTTCAAATTATCAGAAATATTACTGAGTATGTGGCCTTAGCCATGGCGCTATTGTCCTAAAATTAACCGCAACAGATTGACAGAAACAGAGACATAATGATATCATACTGACAACACCCATGAAAAAGAAAAGGTTGGTAGTCACAAACAAAAGGAATGCGATAGAGAAAGTCAGGCTGGGTACACTGTATGATAGTTATGACATCATGCTGACATGGTGGTGACACATCAGCTGCTGTAGCCTTACAGTTCAACAGACTTCAGCACTGGCCTTATACGGTCACATCCCTCTTTCTCAGTCACTATCTGAACGACTGACAGGATAACTGACAAGCCCAGTGTTGAGAGAGAGGACGGAGGGAGCTGAGGCTTTTGGTAGCTTCAACCTCAAATGATCTGCAGTCCCGTAAAGTTGCGTTCATTATCACTGCTCCACACTCCTTCCCCGTTTGTAAAGTCTCCAGTACTTTAACACCCTTTCCCTGTCCTTGCATTTTTGCCTCTTTCATTACCATGTTTTCCTGTGTGACCGTGTGTTCACCTCCTGTTAAGTAAGGAGGTCAGCGTGGATCACACACACACACACACATACGCACACACACACACATCTGGCTGTAGCTGGATTTCGCCACTTTGTTGGGAGTGTAAAAAGGAAGGCATGTGTGTGTATATGTGTGTGTAAGTGGGAGGAGCTGGAGCAGTCAGGGTGAGAGAGGATGAGGATGGGCCTGGCCTCCAGCTCCAGAGTCAGAGAGGGGAAAGCCCTCCCACAGGAAACCAGCGCTTCACTCCACATGGCCTTTTAAGGTAAAAAACTCCCCAAAACTCTTCTCACAAGGGAATAGAGCTAAGATATAGTCACATTTAAAGCTACAGAGAGCTACAGAAAAAGCAGGGTGGAAGACTGTGAGTGTGGAAAGACTTGTGAGAAGTTAAACAGAACAAAACTCTTTTAATCAGATACAAAACTTAACTTGCCTCTCTTTGTAAATGAATAATGCATCAAGACTACAGCCATTTTCATACGATGCGGTTAAGTTATAACTCACATTTTCATAACATTTAACTATCAGAGCTTTCATGACTGAAGGCATACACTGGCTCTGGTCATGACTGTGTCGTTGTGGCAAAGCGAGTGACCTGCTGGACAGAGATATGACACATTTACGTCGTCATATTAACTGGAGAGGATGTGGGAAATAGACCCCGTGCACTTCTGCCACATGGGAAAATTATCTGCAATTTAACACAACTGTAAACAAAACATGCATCCTCAAACTTAACCATTATGGGAAATTGTTGTGTGTTGACAAGAGAATTCCAGACTTGGTATTATTATCTCTCTCTGTTCGTGACAACTAAAGATTTATTGATTTATTTGCCTCTGCTTGTCAGATACATGTCACCAACACATGTAATTATGTTTGAACGTTCACGCGTGATGCCAGGATGGTTTAATATCTCACATGGCCTGATCTGTGATGTTTTTGTAGGGATGGGCTGTGTTTTTAGCCATGCTAGCAACATAATGCTAGGGAAGGCAATATCAGTCTGCCATGGTCCAAACTGAAATATCTAAACATTTATTTGACTTCTATGAAATCTGGTACAGACATCCATTAATCCCATAGGACAAATCCTACAGACTTAGATTTTAGTGAAACATCTCAACAGCTATTGGATGGATTGCCATGACGTCTGGTGCAGACTTCAGGTTCTTAGACCACATTCAGATTGAAAGTAGTCATGCCTGAAAAAAATTGAATGTGGTTGGACCAATGCAGGGGCCTCCAGGCATTGTCAACCAACAAAAACGTTGAACCAGACCTAGCTTGTGATGTTGGCACTGCATTGGGCAATCACATACATGTAAGCAGACATCCTTGTGATCGTCAGGACCAAAGATGAAATAATTTCCGCTGTGATACTTTTTCAGAGTTGTAAAATCCTTTGTTAGAGTATTATAAAACAGAATTTTGGTGTCTTAGAAGCCTTTAAACTCACAGATCTGTAACTCAAACTGGACTTGGATTGGCTTTCATGTTTCACCTGATGGTACCTTAAGTAACACAACCCCACCAGTCCCCTTGCGTTGTTTCTCTGGGCTGATTTTGGTCTGAATGCCTGCTTAGTCTTGTTGACCTGTATATAAATGAAGCCTTCTCTGATTAACTGATAAATGCTAGTCCCTGAATTAAGATATAAAGTATAGTATAGTGATACTGATGAAGAGCAAAAAGCTTGTAAAAGCTTGTATGATATTTGAATCTCGTCTATTTATATTTGATAGCTTAAAATAAAACATTCAGAATGTGTGTTGGGATATTTGTGTTTGTCATGACAACGTGTTAATTCAACCCCTGGTTCCCTTTTTTGCCCTTAACATCACAAAATACCGTGTATGTGTGGCTTTAGTACTTCCTCATCTTGTCCTCTGTTATCTGGCCTAACATTTGCCTCTTTGACATTACTCGGAGAGGATGTGTAAATAAAGATCCCTGTGGTTGAATGGCTGTAATGAGAGCCTGTCTTGCACCGGTTATTCAGAGAGTTTATCACCTCATCACACCCATTCACGAGAGAGGGGCTGACAGGGAGAGAGGAAGGAAAGGAGGGGAAAAGGGAAAAAAACTTCAGGTCTCATTGTAACTCATTATATAAATGTTTGCACTTCTCTGCTGCTTCACCTTCTCCTAAGTTTAGTTGTTTAGAGATGACATTTGTAAGATTCAGAGGCGTTTTATGTATTAGTTTATGTTTTGATAACTCTATATCTATAATGGGTTGTATGGAAGTGGTTGTAATGTAGGTGGCACGTGGAGCAGTGGTTAGCACTGTCGCCTAACAACGACCAGGTTCCTGGTTCGGACCTCGGCTGTGTGGAGTTTGCATGTCCTTCCCGTGTCTGTGGAGTACTCCGGCTTCCTCCCACAGTCCAAAGACATGCAATTAACAGGTTAATTGGTGACTCTAAGTTGGCCGTATGTGAGTGTGAATGGTTGTTTGTCTCTTTGTGCCCTGTGATGAACTGGCAACTTGTCCAGGGTGTTCCCCACCTCTCGCCAAAGTCAGCTGGGATAAGCTCCAGCCACACTGTGACCCTGATGAGGATAAGCAGTTACATGGATGGATGGAGGTCGCCTATAACAGCCTGTGGACTAATGTCTATGTAAAGTAATTAGGACAGAAAATTCAAACAATATGCTCCACTTCCCCATAGTATGAACTGTATGCAACACTAGCTATGTTAACTTAGAAATGGAGTCTGCTAACGTCAAGAAATGACTGGTGCCCACTATAACACCAAGTGTCAACACCAAGTCCAAAGTCACAGCTAACATTACTGCAAAGCATATGAAACATATTGTGATATTGTGGATTTAGCTGGCTAACCTTGGCTTGCCTGCTATCGCAGACAAACCGCAAAATTGTCTTGTCTAATTCACACAGACTCCTGGGGCTGATCTGGCTGGTAAATTGGCTGGATTTCCATTTACAAGTTACTTGGTCAGCTGGTGTTGCAAGGCAGCCATATACATGTAGCGTAGCAGCTGGCTGGTTACTCTTAGCTTGCTGGCTTGCTTGCTTGCTTGCTTACATCATAGCGTCATTGCTAGCAAAACACTTTTGAGTCGATATGTTATTTATAGCTTGT